>JAECWK010000126.1:7470465-8810930 GCA_018150405.1 Drosophila varians
GTGTGTGTTTATAATTTATATAGTATTATATATAATATTAATGATAAGGCACTTTGAGAATTATTTACCCCCTCGTGTTGATAAACACTTTCCTCTCCCTCTCTCCCTACAACTCTCTTGTTTTTTAGTTTTTTTTTCAGCTTTTTCCAGATTTTAAATATAATACGCCAAGTGAAAAGTTATTAATAAATAGGAGTTATTAAATATTTGAATTTGATTTGCAGTTTCGCTTTTAAATATAAATTATTTGAACAAAAAATTGAAGGTTTCTTCATAAGTTTGTAAAGTTGTATATAAAAAAAAAATGGTTGTGTGTACAAAAATAATTTAAATATTTTCCTTAAGTTTTTGCGCATTTTAACATTGGGTCTTTAGCGTTTCTTCTAAATTTCTTGCTCAGTTTTCTTTGTTTCCTTCACTTAATTATACATTTCTAACACTGTACTCAGTTTTTCATTTCGGCTGTTTTTTTTTTAGCTTTAGTTATAGTTATTGTTTTTGTTTGTATTATTTTTCCCGACACATACAAAGATCGACAATCGTTTTTCTTGCCTACATAAATAGTTTAAATAGGTTTCTCTCACATTTTAGTTATAACATTTCCGCTTTTCTTTGCTTTTTATTACATATAAATTTTCGTTCATAATCAATCGGCGTAAGCAAATATATAAATATATAAAATATTGTGTTGTTTTTTTTTTCTTTCTTTTCTTTTATATAATTTGTTTTATATAAATAAGGGGGGTTTGTTGGTTGGTTGTTTTTTTTTTGTTTTTTGTTTCTTTCTTGTATAACACTAAAAATTATATAACTGCACCCGAAAAAAATATATGTATATAGTAAGAAATCAAGAAAAAAATAGTTTGGTAAAATAAATTAAATAAAAATAATAATATATAATAAACAAAATGATCTGTCGCATATACCATAATATAAAAACATAAAATTATCAATGGTCAAAATATATATAATGTTTCTGTGTGTGTGTGTGTGTGTGTGGGTTGTGTGTGTGTCGCGTGTGTGTTTGTGTTGGTTTCATAAATTATTAACATTAATTGCATATAAAATATCTGGTATGTTTTTTTTGTTGTTTGTTTGTTTGTTTGTTGCTTTATGTAATAAAATAGATGCGAAAATAAATTATGGTGTTTTTTTTTTGTTTTTAAAAAAAATCAGCATTTCCATTTCATGTGTTTGTTTTGTTTCTGTTTTAAATATTACATAAAAAAGAGGATTGGTTTTTGAACAAAAAAAAAAAGAATAATTGAAAAAAAATTAATGAGAAAATTCAATTTTTAGTGCAGAAGTTGCCTGTTTTGTATGGTTTCGTTTTGTTGTTTGTTTGTTGTTATTGTTGTGATTTGTTGCAGGAATTGCAGAGGTATATCATCAATAATATTCATCATATCATTTATCATTCAAGATCATTGTAACCGTAAACGTAATTGTTAAAACATAATTTATAGGCTTTATCAAAGTATTAACTCTCTCTCTCTCTTCTCATTCTCGTATTTACACAATCATCTCACTATTACATAAATTTAGCAAAAAATATAATAAATTAAAGAATTTTCTTAGTTCCGTTTTTCTCAGCTCTCCTCTCTCTGTGTTAACTGTACTTATCCGTTTCGGTTACACTTCGTTTCCGTCTCCGTTTCCGTTTCTTCTTCGTTTCCGTTTCTGTTTCCGTCCGTTTCATTCGCATTTGTTTCTGATTGATCATCGTAATCATCTTTGATCGATTTCGATTGGAAGACATTGCGGACTCTCGTTTTAATTGAAACGGATATATGTACAGGTAGTAGAATCTATATACATATATATACGCATGTACATATACATATATATATATACATCAATTTGTATACAAGACTAATCGAAACATTGGCGTGTCTGTGCGTAATAAATATTGAACAAAAGCGACAAGTGCTGGGCTCCCAATCGGTGGGCACCCCTACAAGTACAGTAGATCCTATTAAATGCTGGAACTCGATCGCATTATCCGCTATATATATATATATATATATATATATATATCATGAAATATATACGCATCTATATTTGAGTTCCTTGTTGTGGCTCCTTCCGCCGCCACCAAAAAATTTCCGATTTGAGCAACAATTCGCGCTGAAGATTTCTATTTCGTCTCATTTTGGTTTCGTTTCCGTACTCTCTTGTCCAGTTTTGAAGAATCTTTTCCATTTGCTTGGATTTTTACGTATCTATCTTATCGTCCTCTTATTTAAATCATTATTATCGTAGTTACATTTTTTTTTTTTTGTGTGTATAGTTTTTAGGTTTTTGTTTGTCTTTCAATTTAACGATAACGACAACTGTCACAGCTTGAGAGAAATCATATCAAAGATCGCTTTGTTTTTTGCATTTTCTGCACGGGATGTATGGTTTTCATTTTCATTTTTTTCCATTTTTTTTTTGTTGTCAGCTTTTTAGCATTTGGGTCGTTGCTGAGATTTTGTCAAGGAATTAGTATCGATGGAGGGATGCTTCGTGGATGGGGTCTTGATGATTTGGTTCTTTTGTTTCGCTTCTCTTCGATGGGGCAGTTTAAGATGACTACTCCATCTCCTCCTCCTCCTAGTTGATCCTTTTTAGAGACCCAAGTTGGACTGGTGCTGGTAGGCCTCAACCGCAGAGCTAAGGCGATTGAACACGGGCAGCCGTGGCGTCTCCTCCTGCTGCATCGGCTGCTGATGCGGCGTGCTGATGCTCTTCTGGAGCAGCTGCTTACCGGCGGGGCCGGACAGGTCGTAGGGCGGCGGGGTGTGCACCGGCGAAATGGGTACGTTAGGGCTCTCCGGCGGGGTGTTCGGTCCACCGCCTACCATGCCCAGGTTCAGGCCCATGCCCATGCCCATGCCGATGCTGCCTACGCCCACGCCCATGCCCATGCCCAGGCCCAGGCCCAATCCCGACGAGGACGAGGTCGACGAGGCCGAGGAACTGTTGCTGCCGCCTGCTCCGGCGCTGCCGCCACTGCCGCCGCCGTTGCCGCCGGGTCCCATCAGGCCCAGGTGGTAGCCGGCGCTCTGGTGCAGGGCATCGTGGAAGGGAAAGTTGGTCAGCGAATTGGTGGGGCTGAGCGACAGCGATCCGGTTGGCGATTCCCGGTCTGAGCCGGTGCTCATGGACAGCGGCGGACTCAATGGCAAGAAGAACTGATTGCTGCTATTGTTGTTGTTTGAGTTGGAGCTGTTCAGGATATTCGTTGCCTGGCTGCCCTTGGTGGGGAAGTTCGACTGCTGCTGCTGCTGCTGCTGTTGCGATTGCTGCTGCTGGACGACTGTGGAAGATTGCTGCTGCTGCTGCTGCTGAACGTTGGACGACTGCGACTGCTGATTGGAGGAGGACTTGGCCGCCGCCTGGGCCGCCTGCTGCTGGGCACGCGCCTCGTCCGCATTGTGAACAAAGTGGCAACGGGGTCCATACGGACAGAAGCCGACACTGTGGAAGGTGCGGCAGTATTCTGTCTTGTACTTGGGGTGTCGCTGCAGGTTGCGCAGCTCGTGGTATCCATGGGCGAACTGGCATTTCTCCCCATACTTGCACTCGCCGGCTTCCTCAAAGGGGCGACACAGCTCCGTCTTGTATCTGCAAATGGGGGGATTACTAAAGGTTTCCATAGTGGTAACAAATAATTTATAATAATGCCAGATTTGCTTAAACTTCCATTACTTTTTGATATTAAAAAAAGATCTAAACAAAGCCTTTCGAATAAAATCCTTTAGAAAAAACCACCCCTTTCTGGCATTAAAATAAATTATTTATAGAAAAATTCCATTACCCGGTACTCACCTGGAAGTATTCATGGGCTGCTGAGGCAGTGGCTCCGATTGTGTCCGCTCCAGCTTGCGGCGCAGATTCATGCTGCCCAGGCTCTCGATGATAGTCCGCAGGGATGCCACAGGCTGTTGCTGCTGCTGCTGCTGTTGTTGTTGTTGTTGTTGTGGCTGCTGCTGCTGCTGTTGGAGGAGCTGATGGCGCTGGGCCGGCTGTGAAATGGTGCGAGTGAGGGGCCCGTGCAGGCGATGGGGATGTGCCTGCTGCTGCTGCTGTTGCTGCTCCATGTTGCTGCTGTCCAGGACGAGCTCCACTGGGGCCTGTTGCTGCTGCTGCTGTTGCTGTTGCTGATGATCGCGATCACTCGCCACCTGTGAATGCAAAAAAAAATTATATATTTTAAATAAGAGGCAAGGTGAGAGATCCAAAAAATCAATTTCCGTCTCTCGGGGCGTATACGTAATATACGTAACGAGCGAAATATTTCGCAAAAGACCAAACAAAAGTATTAAACAAAAAAAAAAAAAAAAGCGATCAAAGGGGGCGGGGGAGCAGAGCAGAGCAAAAGCCAAGCTCAAATGGTGTTTGGATACTTTTACTTTTAACTTGACCTATAAGCGCAGGGGGGACGGACAAACAAACAAACAAACAACAAAAAAAATTGAAAAAGAAAATGAAACAGAAAATGAGAAGCGGAGAGGAGGAACAGAAGAAACTGAAAAACCAACATTCAAGATATTGCAAAAGCCAAAAATGTTATAATTTTCCAGACATTAACCGGAGCCAAGAAAACCCAGCTCTCTGTTTCCCCTTCCTGCCTCCCCACATTTCGTGTCGTCATCAATTTGGGGTTTTTTTTTTTTTTATAATTTTTTATATTATATATTTTTTTTTGGGAACGCAACGTCCGACTTGGCTTGTACATTTTCGTGCGATGCGATGCGATGCTGTAACATGTTATGCAACCAGTTAACAAAACAACAACAACAACAACAACTACGATGCTCAACTCACTCCATCAAGCGTGGCCAAAAACTAACAACAACTGAAGCCGCAGAGAGCCAATTACATATGTATAGAGCTCAAGTTCAAGCCAACAACACGCAACCAGTTGGTTCGACTCGGCTTGGCGTTGGCTTGGCGTTGCCTCCACTCAAAAAAGCCCAGAGAGCCCCCAAAAGACACCGAAAGCAACGGCAAAAACAACAACATTTTGGGGCCCAATCTCCCCCCCAAACCACTTCTGGCACAGCCTCTTCCACTCTCCTTCTTGCCGGAGACGGAAAAACTGGTTGGCTTGCTCAACAAGTGCGACAAGATGGGGGGATACCAACAAACGGTGTAAAAAAAACAAAAAAAAGAGACAGTCGACCGTGTGGGGGGCAAAGAGAGGAGGCCCCCAAACGGCAGAGAGGCGGAGAGCCGGGCAGAGCGATAAAGACGGTGGCGCATGCGCAATGTCTTAAACAGGGTTGTCAGGCTAATTTTAACTAAAACCATATACAGAGAATAATATTCAACAAATTTAATACACAAAATACTTCAAAACTAATGCAATTTTTACCTCGTCAAGTTTTAAGCTTCAATCATTTTCATTTTTAGCACCAAAATAAAACCTCAAAAGAGCTTATGACATATTTCAACTAAAACTGGCAAACTAATCTATAATTTAGTGATCCTAAAACCTAGCACTGTTCGCATTTACAGATCTCTGGCCCCAGGAAAAAAGATTACGGCCCATATAGCCCACTTAGAGAATCGTTATCTGGCCCCAAGGGGATGTCAAGACACATAAAAAAAAACAAAAAAATGGGACGGGGGGAAAGGGGGAATGGAAAAAACAGGCAACGGACAGATGAGACTGACTGGCAAGAAATAAATATTTATTATACATATGCACTTCCATTTGGGTTATCTTTTTGCCCCGATTTCAACACAATCCACAAAACCGTTGCTCGCCTTTTCATGAGTAATTCCTTCCATATTCCGAAACCGAATACGAAACCGAAACCGAAACGAAACAAAACAATTTAAATGTCCAATTAATTAATTTGCCTGACGAACAATCAGTTTAGAATTCATATACTCTCGTGTATACACAAAATATTTCTTATCTTATCTTTTTTGGTCTCTGTGTCTTGATTTTTTACTAAGGTTATGTTTTTTTTTCCAAACTTCCTGATCTATTACACCATTAATTGATCAGCTGACATTGAGGACTAGGCCGGCCTACCACCTGGCAACCCTGTTTCAGTTTCAATTTCGGTTTCAGCTTGCAACTCTGCGCAGACAGCAAAAAAAAATAAAAATAAAAAAAAAAATAACAATAATGGAAAATAAAACATTAACGAGCGCAACAAGTTTGCAAACCTTTAGCGCTTTTGTGACGCTTACGGCATCGCTGCAACTGCGCTGCAACTGCGACGTTGGCTGAGGATTGCCACTGCGACTGCGGATACGGATTGCTGCCTTCTGCTTTTGCTTTTTTTTTTTTTTTTGTATTTATTGCATTGGCTTGAAGTACCTGAGACCAATCAAAAACAAAAAAGAGGCGAAAACCCCAGTTTATGCCGGCAATTCACGATTACTTAATTTCGCAAAAACGGCACCAACATTTCCCAACAAAAACCTTGAAAAGTGTCGAAAGTATTACACATATTTACAAATGTAATTAGTGGGCCAATAAAACATACCGGAATTTATGCATTTTACTAAAAAGAAAAAAAAAATAAAGAAATTTCTTTGGGGTACTTCCGCACCCCGATAGATAAAGCCAACCTTCAATTTGACATTTTTCACAAAAATATTTGCGACAAAATTATGAATTTGTTTTTCTTGCTCAAGTTTGCACAGCCGTTTTGTGGGACGTACTACGACGAAGGTCGCGAAATTCGTGAACTGATTTCGCAAAATGGACTTTGCCATAAACGCCAGAAACCCGATCCGATTTCGCGAGGTGAGTAATGGTAATGGGAGGCAAAAAAAAAAAGGAGGGGGGGTGGCCACGATACACGTCTTTTTTAAAAACGTGTTTGAAAAACCACTTAAAAAACTCGCCAATCTCCGCTCTATTTTTCCCTCTCTTCCGCAACATTTTTTTTTTCTTTTTAAATGAAAGAAAAACGAGATTGAAGAAGCTGGCTTTTATTTTTTTTTTGCAAGGTTTTTCCCTAGCCTAGTATTATCTCATCAGCCTCTCTCTTTCTTCGGCTCTGCAGCCATCTCTTTTCATCTCTAGCACATCTTTCATATAGGTGAGAATTTCCCTTTCATTTGAAAATGAAAATACGTTTACTTTTCTTTCAGTCATGCTTTTGCTTTTGCTTTTTCTGGCGCTTCGAGCTTGTGCTTTTGCTTTTTCTGCTTCTGCTTCTTCGACTACTTGTTGCTAGTTTCTTGGCCGTCTCTTTCTACCCGGTCTACCTGCCCTTCTCTATCGGCCACACTTGTGTTTTGGTCGCTTGGTTTTCCTCTTTCATTGTTGCGGTGGGTTAAGACAATCAAAATAAAGACAAAAGCCAAAAGCCAAAAGAAAGGCCCCAAAGCGTGGGTGGTGGTGGGGGGGGGTGAAGAAGAGAAGGAGGAGGAGGAGTTACGACCAAAGACCTTGAGGCCTTTCGCAAAACTTTTCAATCTTTGTGTTCGATTTCGGAATCTCCAGTAGTTCCGGTTCGAAAATTATCCAAACACATGAGGTAATAATCCTCGAAATTGGTTGTAAAACCAATTAAAGCCAAGGGTGCTAGTTTTTAATCCATTTTATGTTTATTTTATGAGTATCATATCAAAAAGAACCCAATGATGAAACCAGAAGGGTTTTAGATAACACTTAAATGGAATCAATTTAATCAGAAACTTAAGGTTTCTCCCTCCGATGATCGTGTAAATCCAACAATAGGACTTATTTGATATTCGTAATCATTGTGGTAATCGGAAACTTGTAATTTCTATGTTTATTTAGTTCTAGTATTACCTAAACCACAATCGGGTTTATACGTTTTTTGTCAGTGGAAAATATTAAATGAGTTATTCATTCAGACTTGGAAAAACTTAGTTAGATATTGTTCAATTGGGTAATAAAACAATGGGCGTTTCATGCTTTGCGCTTATCGAAACTATCAAAATAGACATGTTATTTGAATTTCATCAAGTTTGTTTGTGGATGATTCTTTGATTATTCAATATATAAAGACAGCATATAAATTGGATCAAATAATAAGCAAATGCGATCGTGAATTATCGCTTTATATATCGAAATTATCGTAAAGAAAACCTTGCGTGTTGCAAAAAAAAAAAAAAAATGCGAAATTCTTTGTAATACATAACAATTTGCCACAGCCACGGATTTTGGTTCTTTAAAGTTTGGTTTTTGGCCAACTTAAGGCTTACACACTATATACATATATAAAAGAAATATATATATATATATGTTCGGCCAGATATATCTTTTGTTGGCTGTTTGTATGCTTGTTTCGGGTCTTGGTTGGCTCACGGGCTGTTAGGTAAGATTGGTGATTGTTTTTGTTGGCTCACTCGCGGGTGTCTCATAAACACGTTAACACACACACAAACGCACCAAAGCTGGCTCAAACTGTGTGTATCTGTGTGTGTGTGTATGTGTGTGAGATGCTGAAGACCTGCTGTTGCCTTTTTTTTTTTTTTTTTTGTTTGTTTTTTTTTCTTGGCTGCCTGGCCTGTTGTTGTTTTCGGCACTGGGACTAACTGGTTTATAAAGCCAGCAGCAATACAACCCAACATCGCGATGACGACGACGCAATATCCATAACCTCGATGAGCTAACACCAACACCATGGCGGACTCACTCCTCACAGATACTAAATACTAAATACAAATACACTAATACCACATAATATATATATATATATATCTTGCTCTCGGAATATGCGAATTGAAAATGAATACAAAGTTATTATTGAGTGTTATTTATAATACAAAATCCCAACAGCCGACAACCAACAACCAACAACCAGCCGAACAACCTGCACGAAACGGCTAACCGAGCAGGGGGCCTTCGAGGGGGCGTGGCTCTGCTGCTACCATATATACTCTACTATATATATTCACATTCGCATCTATTAATCGCTTGGGGAATAACATTAGCAATTAAAGCCAGGCATTTACATTTAGTTGGCGATGGAGGATGAGATTCAATTTATCAAAATCAAGAAATCCACGATTAACATATCGGAAAAAAAAAATATATATATATATGAAAAGGTTAATCAGATGAATTCAAAAGTATGGGGGCATCCAGGGAGGAGTGATTACTGGAAGGCCTATAGTTATATTATAATTATTGTGACACTTTTGTCATATTTGAATTATAAAATTTAAAGATCGATTGTATCGATTGCCATATTTACACACTCGCACGATTTCTTTTCGGTTCAATTAAAGTTCAAGGTAAGCCTCAAATTTTCTATGCAAACTGTGAGATTTTTTTACGTTTTTTTTTTTTTTTTTTACTTTTTTTTGACAACCAAATTTGATTAGCAGCAGGCCGCAGATCAAATCAAATTAAATCAAATGAAATATCAAAATCAGCTCTCGACACCCTTCATTATATCTTTTTTTATCCTCGTAAAAAAAAAAAAAAGAAGACGGAGGAGAACCAGAACAAGGAGAAGCAGAAATAAAAGCATCGCATCCATTTTAATTGTTGTGGACAAATTTGAATTGGTAATTAACACATGCCCGGCCCGAGTCGTCGTTACATTGCATTGCACTTCATTCTCATTTCAGATGCATTTCCCATTTGCATTCCCGGCTCTGTTTTCCGATTTCTTGATCGCTTTTGATCGATTGATGGGCTCTGACAGAAGCCAGCTCAGCAATAACAATGTTATATTATGGAACAGGCCCAGTTTAGTTCGAAAAATGAAATAAATAAAAAGGGGGGGGATGAGATTGCAAAGATTTTATCGTAAATCAAAGAGTTTTATTGATTAAATCGATCAACAGATAGAGGGATTTCAACGATACAATGATTATTTAAAAACCATAGTTCTAAATACCAACAGATATCCAAAAATCCTCGTATTTATAAACGCATTTCATAGATCCTTTTGTATCTGAAGCATTAAAGAGGCTAATAAGAGAGCTCAAAGTTTTTCTGTTACATATTTATTTCCTTAATGACGGCCTCAATTTGTCATTTAGTCAGAAAACGAAACAGAAACGTTTAAAAAGCCAAAAAGCGCCATGTTTATAATTTACATAATGTTGCCAAAGGCTTGGACTCTTCACTTGGCTAACCGAAAAAATATATATATGTAAAAAGAAAAAAAAAAAATAAACTTGGCTTCGGTTATTGTGGGTTCGGGTTTTTGGGTTTTCAGTTTTGGGTTTGGGCCATCCATTGATTGAGGTCTAGGTCGTCGAATCGAGCAAAGCATTTCACATTTTCGTATCGTTTTCATTGTTCATCCGTTCGTGGTCGGTTGTTACTTTTGTTGTTAATAATATTTGGTAAGAGCCACATAGATAGCGAGAGTGTTTAAAGGGAAGGAGGAAGAGCTTGGACGAAGAAGAAAAAAAAATACAAACAAAAAAAAACGACGCCAAACGACGCGACGCATGCGCAACAACCGTGCCAGTTTCGTTTCTTTTCGTTTCGTTTCATTGCCAAGCCAAGTCTTGGTTTGTCTCTTCCTCCTTCTCCTCCTCCTCCTCCTCCATCACCGCCTCGTTTCGATGGTTTTTCAGATTTTTTTTTTTTTTTTTATTATTGTATATATTTTTTCGAACCGGCTCTTGCTTGGCGCACTCACATAATAATAATTGGCAACAACGAAAAATCACATAATAAAACACAATAAAAGAAAACTTCACAGCAGCAGCAACAACTTGGCCTTGCTAAATTCGGAGCACAACAACCATAAAAAAAAAACAGCTTTAAAAAACAACAACAACAAAAAAGCATTTATATACAAAATCCGGCACAGACCACAAAGAAATCGAATTTTGTATCCAAAAGGGTTCCGTCTTCAATCAATAAATATGCATATAAATAAAATATATAAAAAACCTCTAGCTTTTGGCAATATTTATTTTCGAAATGTAGGTTTACAATTCAGAAGCCCCAGCAACAGAAAAGAGTGGCGCAAAAAACAAGGAAACCCAAAAGGAGAAAGGCAACACTGATTCACGAGATTATGCAATCGAAATAATGGCTTTTCAATTGCAGAGGGAAACTTCACAGATACATTTACGAATCTGTGTATCTGTAGGAAGAATTTTGTTTCCAAACGAAACCATTTACGAATTTGTTATAGTTCATTGTGAAGTGAATCGATTCGAATCGAAAGTAAAAGGGAAATAAAGGGAAAATTTGAACAAGGAAACAATTTCCCATAATTAGTTTTCACAATTTCCCGAAAGCATTAAAAGCATTAACTTAAATACCAAAAAGAGTTTTCAATTTAATAAGAATCAAAAATAATATAAACCAAGAGCTTTTAGGTATTTTGTTTGCTTTTAGATAAGCCACCAAATAAAATATATAATCTAGTTGGGGGTTTGTAATTTTATGAGGATGACATTATAGATTCTGGAAAATTGATTTTCGAAATACGAAATGGGGTTCGACCCTTTTGCCCTTGCCCCAACGTCTCCTCCTCTCCTCTCTGTATTGCAGCAGTCCCCTATCCTTCCCCGGGTTTTTTTTTATAGTATTTCCTAGTCTTATCTGACAACGGGGTGTCCAGAGCTTCGAGCCTTATCGGGGGGACTCTTATTTATTTTTTGGTCGTTCTGGTTTTGAAAAAAAAGTGGGGTGAGCTGTTTTTTTGTACAGTGACTTCTGAGACCTCAATTGGGGTCTCTCTTGGGGACCAACACTCTATGAAAAACAATTTCTCGATTAAGTTTGATCAAAACAATGTGATCCGAAGGGGACTTGAAAGAGAAACAAACATTGTGGGGTGTTTGGTATCTGGTAGATGTTTATAGGGAGTATTTTCTAAATGTAGCTTTGAAAAACATTTTTTTTAAATGTAAGCTTGTTTCTTATAATTTTGTAAATCAATGGATCATATAAGAACAATTTTTTTTTGGTATATGAGGCTGATGTGGAGAAGTAAATATTATTTTGTGCCTATGGAGAACCTTTTTGACCTTTTCTATATAATTTTTGTAAGGGAATTGTAAAGTTTTGGTATGGGGGAGTATTTAAAGAGAAAAGTATCTTAAATCTAAAGTACATTCTGCCAGTGTGACTCCACTATCTATTGCACTGGTATATTAGGTTGGAATAAATAACTTTATAGATATCATTGAATGCATTCGCAGAGAGTCTCTTTCATTTGTTGGTTTTCTTCTCCCTCCTGTGGCTCCGTTTCTTCTCTGCCCCCCCACCATCCTCCTGGCCCCTTCTCTTTTTTTTTTTTTATCAGTGTTCTTCGGGCTTATCACTGCGCAGACGTCGCCGCCCGGCAAACTGTTGCACGTGTTGGTGTTGGTGGCGAGCACATGGCAGTGGCAGTGACCCCTCCTCCTAACCACCCCCCCACCCCAAATGGGAGGAAAGATTCTCATATCTCCCCCCAAATGCACACTTGTATGTGCTCTTCTCTGCCTCTCACCAATTGCAGGCCAAGCACGTAAATCATAAAAATAAAAAAAAATAAAAAATTGAAGTATAGATTGAGAAAAAGACTCGACTCGACCCGACCTAGTGCTATGGGTAGGGGTAGGGGTAGGGGGTGGAGAAGTGGGAGTGGGAGGCGATAGAGGAGAAGACTCGGAATAAACAACAAGCCAAGCCAAGCCAAGCGACTTCTCTGCTCTTTCTCTTTCTCTGTTGATTCTATTTTGTGTTTGTGTGTGATTTAATGTGATAAGAATATACTTATTATTGGGTTAGTTAGTTCATATAATAATAATAATCTTTCGGCTGCTTGTTGTTGCTTTCTATTTGTGTTTATTGTTTTTGTTTTTGCTGATGTTGTTGCCACTCAAAAGCGATAAGCGAAAACGCGCACAAACTGAAAAAAATTTAGCTAAAAACGGCGAGAAATGAAATACAAAATACAAAAATTAGCAAACTCAAGGAATAAGTACGTAAACAAAAGTGCATGTTAAGCACTCTCTCAAAGGCAAACAAAAAAATAATAATAATAAAAAAAAAACCGAAAAGGCAAGATCTTTTTAAGCTCCAAATACGGGGGGACTCTGAGCCTTTCAGGCAATATGGAATTTTCCAGAATTTTTACAATGAGACGGACAGAAATAACAACAACAACAAAAAATAATGATAAGGCACATGGCAATTAAAAAGGTTTAGTATTCCATTTTTAAAGAGATTTGTTTAGGGATGGGGCGGCATGGGGATCTGGCCTATCAGTTTTGGGGTTGAAAATGAAATACTCCAGAGGGTTCAGGTTCAGGATTCTCTACAGATTTGTTTGATCTTCCACAGGTTGTATTTATTGATCCCTTCCCTTCCTTCTTCTTCTTCCTTTTCTCTTCCCACCCTCCTTCGCAGCATATCTCCATTCCCTATGCCAATAATTTATCGACTATTTGATAACCCGCACAAACAAAAAGAGCCAAAGGGACCCCAAAGGAACGGAAAATAACAAGAACTGGATAGGGGAAACATGTTGGGAATGTGTTGAACACGTGGTTTGGTTTTGGCTCTCTCTCTCAAACAAAAAAAATCGAATCCGCAGATCAAAAAATCATGATTAAAATCGGATAAGAGAGGGGGACGGGCCTAGAACACGGCTCACATGTGTTAACTGTTTTTTGTTTTTTGCTTTTGCTTTTTGATTAGGCTTACTTTGTTTTGTTGTCCTGTAAAACCAGTTGCAGAGAGCAAGGGAGATAGCCAGATAGACGGCGACGGCGGCGACGGGCAAAACCCGAACAAAAACAAGAAAAACAGAAAGAAAAAAAAAAGCAAAAGCAGGCTGGCAATCAAAAGCGACAGTGAATGTGAATGGAAATCTACTAAACACAAACGGCTACGGTGGCAGCGTCGATCGCGACTTTATTATATAATAGATTCGATTGGATTTTTTTCGGATTTCGTTTGGGATTGGATTGGCAATCAGAAAAGAAACAAAAATACACAAACAAACACATGGAAACCCATGTTGCAAGCCATGTTTTTAAATGGGAGGAGGGTGGCCCGCATGAAATGGCAGAAAATTACCAGCATACGAGGGGAAGAGAAAGAAATACATATTTATATATATATATATATGTATTAACGAAATTAATAAGCGAAACCGTTTAAGAATTTGCGGGCGAAGCTGAGGAACAAAGAAAAACACGACTAGATAGACGTTTTTGATGACTTTTAACGATGAATTTTCCGCGAAATCATTTGCCATTTGAATGGTAATCGAACAGAATTCTACCCCCACCTCCTACCGCTTCTCCCATGCAAACAAACAAACAAACAAAAAGCTAGGGGAATGGGAGGAAGGAGGCGCTGTACTTTGGCACTCAATTGAGCGGCCATTAGCAATAATACCAACAACAATATACACAAGTCAAGACAATTTCAAGATTACAACAATAACACCAAAGAGCCAGCAACAAAAAAAGAAAAAGAAAACAAAAAAAAAAAAAAAAAACAACAAAGATGACAATAGAATATGAAGTGTGTCTTCTCACTCGCTCATGCTCTCCCACTCTTCCACGAGCTCCCCATTCTCCGGTTTGGGGCTCAGGCAGTGGAGCCATGCATTGGTGTGGGTGAGATAGCAAAATAACGACAAAGGCGAGTGCAAACAACGGTGGATCAGCAGGGAGAGTGGAGCCGAAGAGAGTGTGGGGAGCAGCAGAAAAAAAACACATACTATATGTATGTATTTTGTACCTCGCTTGTGTATTTAATTTTTTTTTTTACAACTGAACGATAAGAGGCAACAATAATAATATTAATAATAATACGCGGCGTGGCCACAGTAGCGCGATGCACGCAAATAGCTTATTTCAGCTTTATAAACGGCAAATAATTGAAGAACAATTAAGCCTGAGAAGAGGGTATTCGAAGTATCCGATGAGGAAACACATTTTTCGACATTTCTCATGCACTTGAAGGCAATTGAAAAATGTATAAAAAATCTTAGAAATAGTTTCGGTGTTTCGGGGTTGTGATCCTCAAACCATACATGTTTCTTTTTTTTTTTTTTAACCCCCATCGACCAATAAACTCTGGAGAGGATCCTCTTACCCTCCTCACCCCACCAGAATGCATCTGTATCTGTATCTCACTCACTCCAAAAGGGTATCTCAAGGGTCAGTCCCAGTCAATATGCTGGCAATGTGTTGTTTTTGTTGCTATTGCTACATTTTTTTCCCAGTACTGATTCGGTTTTAGCATTTTTCAAGCCAAATACAATATTCATTTAAGGGAAAGGATGGATTCAACGTATTTTGTGTTTATTTTCTTTGTTTTTGTGCGTAAAAATCAATTTTCCAACTTATAAACCAGTATTGCCTTTGGTTTAGCATTTTTCTAGCCAAATATTCGAATAATTTGAGTAAATGGATTAAAGGAAGCTAATCAATGCTTAATTTTGAACTTTTGATGGGATTATTTTCTCTCTTCCTTGACCTGGCAACTCTAATCGTGTGTGTGGGAGCAAGTGGAGTGAGAGGACTTGAGCCTGGACTTTGTGGATGGGGCTGAATATTAATCGAGTCGAGTCGAGTCGAATCGAATCGAAATGAAATGAGCTGAGAGTTGGAAGTTGGAAGGGTCCGAGTCGGTCCGATGGTATAGCGAGGATCGAAGATTGAAGAGTTGCCGGTTTTTAATGTTTTTTTTTTATTTATGTTGTTTCTTAGGTAGGTAGCAAGCAGTTGGCTCTCCTCCCCCACCACCAGGGCCTCCCCAACCACTCGGGTTCTTCGTCTTCTTGCAGCAATGGCGTCCCCGGGACATACACAAAATACAGATCAAAATAAAAACGACGACGTTGTTATCGCCTTGGCAGGAAATGGAATTATATTCGTACAAAGTAGTCGCCGTTTGTCGCCGCTTGTAAAGTCTCAGCAGGAGATATAGGGAGAGAGCGAGCGAAGAGCTAAGCTAAGGAGTAAGTGGAGGAGTTGGGGGATTTGAAACGTAATACGATGATTACGTACGAGGATTTCGATATAACACAAACCTAAGCAGATTTTTTTTTTTTTTTTTTTTTTTTCTTTTACAAAAAACTGAAAGCAAACACCAACAATTCCATGTGTATTTCATGTATAAATTTCATAATAAAAACAAAATAAAAGTATCAAGAGAAGCAGAAAGGCAGGCCAAAAGTGGGAGACCGGAGACCGGAGCCCCAAGTCGAGGCGAAATGAAAAGTTATGCGAAAAAAAAGTGAATTTCAGAGTTGGCCGGGCCGCTCCTCTCAAAACTCCACTGCAATAAAAGCCACCCGACCAAAGTGAAGTTGCCACTTTGAAGATCATTATATTATCTTTGAAACAAAAATCTTAACATAAATATTAAACTTCCTTTTGCATTTAGGCCTTTGGTTTTCACAACTGTTTAACGCAATCGCCGCCTTGCTTGCTAACCGTTTTCGTACATTTACAATTTCGTTTAGCTCTTGACACCGTTTCTATTGCGACACTTTCGTCGCCTGGCAAGTTTCTATTACACGGCTATAATTTTTTTTCTCTGTGTGTGTTTTGGGGTCCGGGTAGGAGGCGGGGTGGTGGAGGAGGGGGGGCCTTTTGTTGCGCCCTTTCGCTTTCGGCAGCAATTTGTTGCTGCAGTTTTTTTCGTGGCCTGCCAAAAACAACAAACAACAAAAAAAAATATACCATAAACCGCTGTGTAATGACAAAAACAAATTCCACGATAATCAATAACAAAGTTCATACAAAATACAGAAGAAAAAAACAAAAAAAAAAGTAGGGAAAAACAGAACAAGAAGAAGAAAACTTATTTGCAACTTTATCGGCCGTCAACCTGCCTTGGCCCATTGTGGCGTTGGATTCTACTTGACCCTTTGGCCCTGCATTTTAGTTTACGCAAATTTTTGCGAAACAAAAACAACTGCTGGAGCAACAGGCTATTCGAGCGTCTCTCTCCTTTTTTTTTGTACCTTCTCTTTCTCTTGGGCCCCCCTTTTGTCACTCTCACGCCAGCTCCACCGTTAATGACAAAACTTGGCACGTAATCGCAGCAACTGCGCAGCAGCAGAGCTCTTAACTCGGCTCATTTAAGAGCAACTTCGAATCCGGACACAAAAATACAACAACAAAAATAAATAAAAACTCACAAATACAACACAAATCACTAAAAAAAAACTCAAAAATCCAAACCAAACCCGGAACTGACTTAATCGAATTTGTTGTTGATCACCAGCTGGTGTTGTTGCTGTTGCTGCTGCTGCTGCCTCTGCCGCTCTGTCGATGCTTCTCTGCCACTAATCACACTTCCCATCAAAAAACTAGCATAAAACATTTATGTTTTTAGGCGTTATTTAAGGCTCCAGGAAAGAGTCTATTCAAAATTCCTCCCAGATCGATAGAAACACCTATTGTATACTTATTGTAAGACTTTCAACTGAATTGGTTAATATTTTCTAGAGTTATTAGTCCATCATTAGAAAATTGTCTATAACTTTAAGGCTAGTTATAGGAAAATTAATAACAAAAACAATTGGTTCTACAATAAGTAAATATGTATACTAGAGGACCATGGGTTTAGGAAGTTAAAATCAATTATTATTAATTATTAGTAATAACCAAAACTAATATTATGACCGCCGTTGTGCCTGATAAAATAAGCGATCGAGTGCATTTGTTGTTGTTTTTTTGTTGGTTTTAATGATGCTGTTGCTGCTGGCGCGATGACGCCAATTGTTACAAGTGAATATATGTAAAAAAAAAAAAAATAATATGGGGGGAATGGTCACCTGGAGGGGACGGCCGGCCGGTCGGCCGAAAGAGTCAAAACAGGCGACGTACTTATCAAAGCCTTATCAAAAAACAGAAAAAGGAAAAAATATTGTTTAGTCCACTTTACAGTCTGTCGCAATAATGCCATGAGTGAGTTTTGTCAACCAAAATAATTATGAATCAGCGCTGGGCTTTAAAAATATTCGAACGGAAAGCAATGCGAGTGTAACGAAACGGAAATATTGTGTGTCTGTCTGGTATAAAAAACGAATTAAAAAAAAAGCATATTGTAATGAAAAATAATAAATGCACATCGATCGATGTGGAAAACACGTTATTGAGACTAAAGTCTCAAAATTAAGCAAACGATGCATGAATTTAATAAAAAAACAAAACAAAAAAGCAATGTGTACATATTTTTGGATAATATAATTGTAAAAAAAAGGGGAAAAAACATGTGGTTTGGGCATGTTTCAACTTTAAACATTTTTTTATTAATGCACTTTTGTAGGCATTGACTGCATTTTTTTGGGTCACAAATTGTGGAAGTTTGGAACTTATTTACAAAAATCTACAAAATAGAAGAAGGAAAGAAAAATCCTAAGTAGGTTGCATTTTTAAGGCTACAAGTGAATGGAACTTGGAAATTTCTGCCCAAAAATATCCCAATTTTTTTCATTAATTTCAAAGCCAAAAGCTTTAACCACATTTCGCCATACAGAGTAATCCCTATTAGAAGGGGGTTCCAAATAAAATGTAATAGGGAAAATGAGATTGGACACTTACCGCCTGGAATATGTCGCCGCACTCAAAATAACGTGAATTACCGACCGTCGCCGTGGATTTCTGCACTATTGTGGCAGACATTTTGTTGCTTTCTTCGCTGTTTTTTGATTGAACTTGATTTTGTCGTAGCTGTTGTTGTTGTTTCTATTGCTGTTGTTGATTTCCACTGAACAAGACAGAAAAAATATTCTTTATCTTGCGATTGCGTTTCGGTTTTGTTATAAATATATATGTATGGAATATTTTCTTTTTTTGGTTGATGTTGATATTTTTGCACTTGATTGTTGAGTTATTTCTTTGTATTTGCTTTTGTTGGTGTTGTTGTTGTTGTTGTGGTGGTTAATGGTTCCGCGTATTGCATTGCAACAAAAAAAATATATCTGAGCTGTAAAGATTGGAGAATTAGGAACAGAACGAACAAGAAGCAGAAGAAGAATTACACGTGCTCGCCGTGCGAGTGTGTCTGTGTGAGTGTGAGTGTAAGTGTGTTTGCGATGCGTGTGTGACAGGATATTTTTTTTTTGTTCACGCACATGTGCGGAAAAGAAGAAGAACTTAGACGCGTAGAAGATTCTTCGCCGCTATTCCTTGTTCTTCTTCCTCTTCCTCGCCCTTTTAATTTTGTTATATTTCTGTGATAATTTTTAGTGTCCAAAACAGCGCGGATTGTGTGTGTTTGCTTTGCTTTTATCGCGTTTCGTTCTCAAAAAGCGGAGAGATAAGCTCACAGCACTCCGTCCCTGTCCAATGTCCGTGCGCCTGGTGTTATCGCTATCTCCCTTACGCGCTTGCACCGTCGTCTATATATTTGCCAGATCTCTAGTGGTGGTCGTCGTATTTCAGAGTATCACATGTCTGTATGTTTGTAATTTGTATTTTTTGTTTTTTTAGTGCTGCGCAGGCAAGGCAGGCAGGCGAGCTCGGCGAAAAACAAAGTGTAAGGCCAAAGGCAAAGGCAACGCTTGCCCTGTTGTTCCTGTTGTCTTGTTTTGTATTCCTTCCTCTTAGTCTTATTCTTCTTATTCTTATTCTCATTCCTCTTCTTCGTTTCGACAAGTCCTCGCGTGCGCATGTGTGCGTGTGTGCGATTTTTGCTTATTTGAATTTTTCTAAATGCCGCTAAACATTTCAAATCCAATGTAATTTATTTCAAAACTATAGCTTTTGTCACTCGGGTCTTTCTTTTACCCGGCTTCTTCTTCTTCTATCCTTTAAGCACCGTTAAAAAAAGCAAACAAAAAAATGCAACTACTTTTGAGGATTTACAGTTTCGTTTGGTTTTTTGCACACTTTGAATTTGAAAATGAAACTTGCAATCACGCGCACACAGTCACCCAAGCAGGCTTCAAAACTTGATTGTCAAAAAAAGCACTTCAATTTTGGATGAATTCGTTTCAATTACTTTAAAGGACGCACAGATCCTGGCACAAAAAGCGACGAAACTTCCTCTTCGTTCTCATCCGTCGTTCGCCGTGCACGTCGTTCGCGATCGGAGCTGTTTAGTGGAGCTGTGTGTGGAGGTGTGGAGTGTTGTTTTGTATAGTGACGGCCTGTTGATATATCAAAATATCAGTATATCGATAAGCTTGCTGTTAAAGTTGTAAGTTAATCGATGTTTTTCTGTTAAAGTAGTGTTACCTTTTGTGGAGCTCTGTTAGTTGGCCACACACATTAATCGATATATTTTCAACTATCGCTATCAATATTTAGTGTTGCAAAGTAAACGAAAAGGAAAAGATGGCGCTGCAAAATATGAAAAAATGGGTCAACGTTTGGTTTTGTTTATGTTTTAAATAAATATAACTAACATCGGAATCCAGAACGTGAACCTGATGATGCTCATGAGGAGAGTGCCTTGGTCCATTTGAAGCTAAGGAACCCGAACTGGATAAGCCCACATTGGTCTGTAGAAGTTCTAAGACGAAATTATCCAAGAAGTCCTTTCCATAACGAGGTGTTCCAGAGATGTAGAAGGTATAGGATTGATGAGGTTTCCTCCTTCGTATGGCTACATATCCAGGTGAGTATTATAGAGCTAGTTAAGGTGGCAGGAACCACTTCATATGCAAAAAATCTACAGGTGTCCTCAGCTGGGAGTTGCTTAGAAATGCTGTGATGACTTCTGGAACCTAACAAGATCTGGACTCCTTGGAGAGAACCTCAGGATTTCAACAACATGCAAATATCCTACACGACACCTTGTATCCAGAGCCTGGAAGTGATGCTTCTGAAACCAAGACTGGATTCCAAGAAAACAACTAATCTAAGGCTGTTGCTACGAAGAACTCTCATATATATATCATTTTCTGTGACGTGACCGCATCCACACATCCCTGTCACTTTTCCTTATCGACACTGCAAGTCCGGCCTTCCAATCAGCGACCGACCGATTGCCCGGCCCCAGGGAGCGGGCTGGAAGACGGTGGGTGGCACGAGTGGTGCAATGGACAAACCATCGTAGTTACTGACGGCACGTAAAAAAAAAATAAATAAACTATATATGTAAACAAAATCATTGCACACAGACTGACGGCGGACGTGTCATTAGGCGACGACAATGAATAAACAAAAAAATAAAGAGCGGCGAATGAATCTATTTCACAGGCGGATTGCAAAAGGCGTCAGCAAAGTCTTCAGGCGTCCAAGCTAGTAAACAAATAAATCTAGAAAATTTATCTAAGACCAGAGGGGAATAGAAGGACTATTTAAATAAATGTAACCTATAGTATAATATAAATGTAAACATTAATACATAAAATACAGAAACCTATGGTTGCGAATATAGAATTGTCTTAAAAAAGTTCCAATTAGTTTGGAATTTATTTTCTAGTTACATTTTACATTTAAACTTCAATTTATAAACCTTTACTGTATCGATATTAAAAAATAAACAATTTTTAAGTCATTAAATCTGTTTCTTGCTAAAAAAATTCCTACATTTTATATCAAAACATATCCTAAAAGTTTCAAAAACATTTTATTATAAAACTAACGAAGTATATAAGTTTTTATATAAAAAAAAGGAGAGAAGAAAAATAATTTAAACAAAAGAAACTTTAAAAAACCAATAAACTTAAAATATAAAATAGGAAAAGAGCAAAAATAAACATATTTTAAAATAAACTTGATTCCATCTATTGAAAACTTGTCAGGAAAACTAAATAAAATATTAAGATATTCAAAAATAATATTTTACCGACCTTCGCTCTCTCTTTCTATCTGCCTAGCACACTCTCTTTCACACGCACGCACGCCGCCCAGCACAGCACAGCGCCCCGTCTCTGTCTATTGCAGAATGGCATAGAGTTGAAGAAAGCGGGCGTTGGAAGTCGAAATTTAATTTCAACATATTTATTGATGTAATTCAAAAAATTAAATATAAGTTATGTTTATAATTATTACTGCTTACTATGCAAAATTACTTTGCAGTTTTGCGTTCTGTTTGTTTTCTGTTTTTTTTTTTTTTGTGTTCCTTTTTTTTTTGTTTTTTGCTTCTCTTCCTCATGGTAATTATTATTATTATTTATTATTTGTTTTTGCATTACTCTGGTTGCTTTTGTTTCTGTTGTATTTTATTACTTTCCCCCATCTCAGTTGGCTTTTTGCTTTCTTCTTGTTTGCTTTTATCATTAATTCTGCTCATCCGCACTTCTGCCTGCTTTTTTTTTGTGTTTGTTTTTCTTTTTTAATAATTTTTTTTATTGTTTATTTGTGGTTTTTTGTTTTTATTTCTTATTTATTCCAATTTAATTAGTTATAGAGTTGGTTTTTTGTTTCTCTCGATCGTATTTAAGCATTGGATTCGATCTGATGTGAATCAAATGGGATATATGCATACATATATGGTGTTTATTCGCTTATATATATACACGTATATATATATAATTATATATATATATATATAGTTTTTAGTGTTTCTCCTTCTGCTCCTCCTCCTCCTCCTCCTCATTCGCCTTCTCCTTCTATTTTTTACGTTACTTCCTTATACTCCTTATCATCATTATCATTATTATTTCTTGTAATTTATTAGGCTAAGTTTTCACTTTTTTTTTTTTTTTTTAATCTTGTGTTTCATCTTAATTTTTTTTTTTTAATCTGTTTTTCTTGACAATGATGTTTTTGAGAGTGTTTTTTAGTGAGAGTGTGTGGTTGTGGGTGTGTGTGTGTGTGGGTGTGGGTGGGTGGTTGAGTGGGTGGTGTGTGAGCGAGGTGTGAATTCTGATTTATTTTTTTTTTCCTTCGAAATTTGATTCAAATTTAGAGTCATTATTTTCTATGATTCACACCTGATGGGGTTTTTCTCTTCTCTATTATTTAATTATTTTATGTGTTTGTTTGTTGTTGTTGTTTTTTGTTTCTCTGCAGCTGTTGCTGTTTCTGTGTTTTCTCCTTTTTTTTTGTAGTTGCTCCTTATTTGTTTAGTATTGAATTGCAATTAATATTAAGAAACATCCTATCGCCCACATGATGTTATATATTTATGTTTTGCATTCAGTATTCAGTATCGGCTTCGTGTTTCTTGAATTCCTCCCCCATCTTGTCGATTCTCCTCTTTACATCCACTCGCCACCGGTTCGTTAGCTCCGCTTAGTCGGCGATCAAGGGCTTGCCATTCTGCTTCTCCTTGTCCTTGTCCAATTGCTCCAGAAGTATAGCTGGATTCGGCTGACCCTGGTGGGTCTTCTGCTTCAGCATTGTCCAGTCGTAGATGTAATCATACTGATGGTTCAGTGTCCTAAACAGTATGCTGTTTAACGAAACGACAAAATAGTTAGTTATAGTTTGAACAAAATATATAAATCTTGGTGGTTTAAAGCGTTGATGTTTCAAATGTGATTTGCAGTCAATCGGGTGATGAGTTTGTTAAGCTTTAAATTAGGAATTTTGATTAAAAAAATGTACAAACAAATGGTGTGAGATCCAAAAGAAAGATTCAAATGGGAAATATTAAAAGCTACAAATGCCAAATGTCTAGATTTCTGTAAAAAATTCCATTTTAACTTAACTATTTAAATAACTATTCCATAAAAATATTCCAGTCGAAAGCCACAATTCAATGTAAATGATAACAAATAACAAATATAAACTAAAAAGGAAATAATCTTACACCTAAAACTAACTTAAAAGCTTAATTACACAAACATCTACAGTAAAAAAAGCATCAAAAATATATATATTTCAATAGCAAGAAACTCAACAAGGTTAAACAATTCTTAATAAATACCATGATTAGCAAATGAAGAAGGGGAAAACAGGTGTCCAGGGCAAAGCCAGTTTGAGAAATACTCACCGGAACAATTGGCGTAGGTACATGTAGTCCGGCTGCTCCTCGAAGCGCAGGCTACGACAATAGTTCAGATACATGGAGAACTCGGCCGGCGAGCCCTTGCACAGGACCTCGATGGGCGTGGACATCTTCTTCTCGGAGATCTTCTCGTACTTCTGCTGCTTGGTATTGGCCTTCATGCCCTGCCAGGGCAGAACGCCGCGATTAAAGTACATCATCACGTAGCCGAGGGACTCCATGTCGTCGCGGCGCGACTGCTCAATGCCCAGATGGGCGTTGATCGAGGCATAGCGGGCGGTGCCGGTGAGGTTCTTGTCCTCACGGTACACGATGTGGTGGCGCGTGTGCGGATCGCGGAACTTCTTGGCCAGACCGAAATCGATCAGGAACAGCTTGTTGCAATGCCGACCGATGCCCATGAGAAAGTTATCGGGCTTAATGTCGCGATGGATGAAGCACTTGAGGTGAATATACTCCAGCCGTCCGATCATCTGGTCCACCAGCATCAGCACCGTCTTGATGGTGAAGTGGCGTGTACAAAAATTGAATAGATCCTCCAGCGATGGACCCAGCAGGTCCATGACCAGCGTATTAAAGTTCTTCTCCTTGCCGTGATGGCGAATCCGTGGGAAGCCGACGCCTCCGCTCAAAATGCGATACAGCTTGGCCTCGTACAGCAGCTGCGGATGGCGGGCATGGGCGCTCTCCATCTTAATGGCCACCTCCTCGCCGCTCTGGATGCTCATGCCCAGATAAATATCACCAAACGATCCGCTACCTATATATGAAACAAATTAATGACTGTCAGGGATAAATATTTGATGGGAAAAACTTACCAATCTTCCTGATGACACGGTATTTGCCACCGACGATTATCTCGGGGCGGCTTTCCTTCAATATCCGCATCTTGTCCATCTTGCTTGGCTCTTCTACTCCTTCCTCCTCTGCCCGCTGGCTGCTCCGCAAAAGCACTTGGCTCCTTAGATATCACCCGATGGCGAAACTGCAACGCAAAATTGTGATTTCTTTATATTTGTTTTGTGTTTTTTTTTCGGAAGTGAGGAAAAAATGTTTAGTTATCGATCAGCTCCACCAGCTGTTTTTGTATTGTTGAACCTTTCTGCCTAAATCTGACACAAAATATTGTGTTACTTTCTAGAGGCTTTCTGATGGAACATATACTTTAAAGTGATGAAATGGATTTCAATTGGTTGGAGGTGGAAGACGCTTTGATAGCCTCAAGATTAAGCCTTGAAAAGTATTATATTATGGGTATTTCTAACTGGAGAACAGGGTACACACTTTACAATTACACAAAATGGTTATATTTGAACAACCCTAAGTTTGTACGATCGTTCCAATGGCAGCTAGGTGTATAGGATGGAGGTTCCTTGAAGTTTTTTATAGATTGGTGCTGGAATAGTTCCCTAAAGTGTAATAAACATTTATAAGGAAAGTGCCTGAGAGTAACCCATAGTTTGGAGATGGTATAGCTTAAAGGAAATTACCCAAAACTATAGTAACTCTATGGAAACTATACAAATTTAAGAGTGCATCGACTTGGTAGCTCACAATTCCTAAAACAGATGTATGAGATCACTAAAACAAACCACAATCAAGTAAAATATACATTTATTGCCACAAAAATATCAACAAAAATTAAGGGACAAAGATATAATCGCAGGGGGATAAAAATATACCTTAATTAAGCGAAAATATTGTGATATATTGGATATTTTTTTTATTTTATTTTTTTTTATTTATTTTTTATACCAGCTGAGAGATCTAATAAAAAGCTGTTTGGTCTGTACTTTCTTTTCACCTTCTGCTTCTTCTCCTTCTGGTTTTACCTTCTTCTTCGTCGCTGTCTGCTATCTGCATTTGTTTTGTTTCTTCCCGTGTTGTTTCCCTACACTTGCACTTTGTTGTGTGTTTTCAATGATTCCTTTTTCCCCGTTTCCCCATTTATTAATGGGGGGGATTGAATTTGGATTGGATTGGCTTGGAAGGCCCCCAAAAGGAGTGGGATGGTAGGGATTTCTAAATAAACACGGACAGACATCGATAAACGATAGACGGGACAGGTACTGGGGGCTCCTGACTAGGAGGCCCCCCATTCCCGCCCCACCTTTTGCTTTGTGGGCTCCCCACTTTACCCCGTTGGAATGCATACACACACACACTTATGACGCACACACCAACCCATACCAGTGCAGGTAGACACACAAACAGATGCACAAACAGTTGCACCTTACAAATATTTTACACAAAAGAAAATTTCAAACCCCACACACACACATACACCCTTACTGCCCCCCACACTCGACACACACACAGATACATTAGCGCTCAACGAGACACGCACACATACACACATACACGTCCGCATATTTAGCACGCATTTTGGAAGAAAAAAAAATGAGTCCTCCATCGTTGGATGCGAGATTTCCCAATTTTCGCCCCCGATTTTTTCATTTTTTCGCTTACCAGAAGCTAACGAATATCAACGTTTCGTTTCTCAATTTGCAGCAGTTGAAATATCGCCGTGCTGGGTGTTTTCTCAAGGTCTCTAAAAAATTTTTTACAATACGCTGGTGCTGCTGGCTGGCCGAGAGAGTGGAGAAAAAAAAAAAACGCACGAACGAACGAAAAACGAAACGGGGAAAATTTCGTCGCACGGATCCGCTTCAATTCGCCTTCAACTCGATTTATATTATTCCACGATAGACACACTCGGTTCGCACGCGCGTACAACGGAAAAAAAGAGTGGAAATATATGTATTTTATTAACTAAAATAAAATGGTTAGACTCTCCAGCAAAAAATGCTTTTGCTTGACAGTAGTGGTGGACCCTCACTAATGGTGACAGATGTGTTCGCCAACCGATAGCCAACAGTGTTGCAAAGCTCCGCCAAGAAATGATATCGATATTTGCAACAATAATTCTACCATTTTAAAAGCCAACTTTATATATTTTAAGTTTAGTTTTTATTTAAAACAATTAATCAATCGATTAGTTGCCTTAAGTTCGTAATGCTTGCTTTTTAAGAGGTTGATAAATATGTTTTACAAGACTGCTCTGTTTTTCAGCACTACGCCATCTATTTCAAATTGGAAACCAATCAGACGGAAGCAATTCCAACAAGCTTTCAAGGAAACTACTTGAATCTTATTTTTTGGTCTATATATTTTTATTAAAAACAGTTTTTTTGTTGGTTTTTATGTTTTCATTTTTTTGTTGTTGTTTTTGTGGATTTTCGGCGTTTTTTGAGTTTTTTTTTTTGGTTTTCAGTTTTTGTAAATAACGTGACGACTTGAAAACAGAAATTAAATAAGTGTACTTTACTCGTAATGTAGTAGAAAGTGTTATAAAAGCAATATTACAATAACTGTGGTAGAATTGGCTCCTAAAATAGATATTTTACAACTGATACCACTTCTTGTCTTTATATTTAAGCATTAATTGATGCGCAGTGCCGCTGAAATCTTGAGCAGTGTTGGCCATGCGCTCGGCGCGCTCCTCCAGCAAATTCAGCTTCTCGCCGCGCTCCATCGCCAGCTGATGGGCCCGGGAGATCTCCGAGGCGGCCGTCGATGCCCTCTGGCCCAGCTGGTCCAAATTGGGTCCGGGTATGTGCCGGGCCACCGATCTATTGGCCTTCCCGCTCTGCTCGCCAACTGTTTGAAAGTAAACTACTAGATTAGTATATATATCATACAAAGATTCAAAGAAAACCTTCTTGACATGTGCCTAGTTGATGGGGAATCTTTTTAGGAATATTTTAAGCTATTCCGCTTGAAAATCGGATAAGGATTGACGGAGATATACATTAGAATCTAAGCCATATACGAAAATCAAGGATTTTACAAGGGGTCTACCCAAAAAAAAAGGGAAATTAAAAAAAAAATTTTTGTAATCAGATTTTGTCGCAGATTGATGGAGAATCGATCTAGAAATCTAAAAAGGTATTCCCCTTAGGGATCGGATAAGAATTGGCGAAGATACAGACATCGGAAGTGGCCATATATGAAAATCTCGATTTTTGCAAGGGGTAGTATCAGAAAAAAGGGCTTTCTTCAGGAAAATGATGAAAAAAATTGAAAAAATATTTTCGATCGAGGTTTTGACGCAGATTGATGGAGAATCGATCCAGAAATCTAAAAAGGTATTCCGCGTAAGGATCGGATAAGAATTGGCGAAGATACAGACATCGGAAGTGGCCATATATGAAAATCTCGATTTTTGCAAGAGGGTAGTATCAGAAAAAAGGGCTTTCTTCAGGAAAATGATGAAAAAAATTGAAAAAATATTTTCGATCGAGGTTTTGACGCAGATTGATGGAGAATCGATCCAGAAATCTAAAAAGGTATTCCGCGTAAGGATCGGATAAGAATTGGCGAAGATACAGACATAGGAAGTGGCCATATATAAAAATCTCGATTTTTGCAAGGGGTAGTATAAGAAAAAAGGGCTTCCATGAGACCATTTTTGTAAACATCGAGGTTGACCAATATTTTGATCCAGATAGATGGGGATACGAATCGTATGGAGTATGGCAAGGTTGGTTTGATTACTCTTGAATAGAAGGTCCCTTTGAGAAGACGAAAGACTTACAAAGCTCCTCACGATCCAGGAGCTTGGCGCCGCCGCCAAACAGGCCCTTGAAGAAACCCTCCTTCGGCTGTTCGGGCATTTCGTGTACCGTATATAGTTCACCCATCATCTCCAAAATAAATTGACTAGAAAGTAGAAAAAAATAAATGTTAAAATATAAGCAAACAGTTAAGAAAATGTTAATTATACCAAAATTCCGATGATATCGTGAATTTTTGAATTTCGGTGGGCGATGCCATGTACAATCCATGACCTTTATGACTAAAGCAAAATATTTTTGATATTCTGTAAAAGAAATAGAGAGATAAAATTAAGAGAAGTTTCAAAATGTGGAAAGGAAAGTATAACTTACTGAGTTGTATCTTCATGAACAATGATCTGTTGACCCCATATCGAAAGCATTGGATCCACAATTCCCTGTTTACATTTTGTTTGAAAACTAAATGAATACAAAATATTATTACTATATATTTTAGATAGTTGATAGATTAAAAATAAACCTTAAGTCCATAAGCGGTAAGAAATCAGTATCCAATAACAGTTTTAGACTAGGAAGACTATGTACCATTAAATGGCCATTCGAAAGATAGGTTGCTAAGCAAGAGCCATCTAAAAAAATGGAAAAGGATTAATTAGACTTCAGCGTTGGGGTTCAGAATCATCCAAATTAAGAGACCTTTCATCGTGATAGTTTCTGCCTTGACTGCAAAATCCATTTCCGATAATTGTATGCGGTTGATGCAGCACTGGTTGGCCACATCGAAGACTTTTGTTTGCTTCTCGCTGGCGATAACGATGTATTGTCGATCGGTGAGGGTCTCCAGGCCGGTGCTGACGCTGCCGCTGATGCCGCTGCTGCTGGCGCTGCTGCTGCTCATACCGCCTCCGCCACCGCCGATGCCGATACCGCTGCTGCTGCCACCGCCGCCGCCCAGAGGGGTGGCACCCGTCGCCGCAACCGCCGATGAGCCACCGGTGGCACCAACGCCACCACCACTGCCACCACCAGGGGCGGCAGCTCCTCCAGTGGACGCACCACCCGCCGATCCGCCGGCGACCGAAGTATTTGATATTGTATTGGCAGTTGTCGGTGTAAAAGTGGGACTGGTGCGGCTGCTGCTCTTGGTAGGTGTGCCTTTCATATACAGAAATATATTGGATTTAATTAATAAATAAAATATGTATGATAGTAGAGTCATCATTACGATCTTTCTTGTCCTTGTTCTCGTCGCGCCAAGTCTCAAACGTATAGGGTATGATCGAACCGTATGAGTCTAAAAAAGACATGGAAGTTATGGATCCTTTGAGTCGTACCACAGGGCCACCTGACAAAAAGTGAAATAGGGGTTATAAAAGGTTAAATATATATATTTTTAAAGAGTTTATAATCACTGTATAATCAGTACTGTGTATGAATAGTATTTCAAGAATAATAAAGGATAAATCTTTTATAATCTTTTTTTAATCACTTTTTTTTAATGATTTTCATAGAGTTTAATTATCGAAAGTACCGGGTATGGATATACACGGGATCCTTACCATTTATTGTAATCAATACTGGCTGAGATTTGCGCACATCTCGCTCCGGCATTGTGATGAACAATGTCAGTATCGAACCGAAGCTAGTTCCAATCCATAAAGTAGGAACAAGTGCCAAAATATCTAAAAAAAAAAAAAAAATAATAAATATTAGATAAATATATTTCAAGGATAATTAAAAAACTCACCATTTCGTTTTGCGTAACTCTCGATAAAAGCTAAACAGGTAACAGATTCAGAGGAAGACATATCAATGCTGGACATTGACGATGATCTGGATCTGGAGAAAGTTCCATCCAATTTATCTGTAATTTATTCGGTTTTGTTTTTTTTTTTTTTTTTTTTTTTTTTGGATCAGAAATTGATATGTGGTTTGGAATCAGATAGCCGAAAGAGAGGAATAAATAAACGGATTGCATCAAAATCGTTAGATACGTTCATAAATATTGTGAAACAGAGACAGGCGGATTTAATAGAAAGAGAGGAAGATAGATATATAGATAGAGGCAGAGAGTGATAAAAAGAAAGAGAGATAGAGATAGAGATAGAGAGAGAGGGAGATAGAGATAGAGAGAGAGAGAGAGTAAAAGCGGCGGGCGGTAATAGGCAAAACTTTTGCTTAGAGATTTAATCGAATTTAATTGCTTTTTAAAAGTTATCTATTTTATGGCGATTTTTGCACTAGTTTTTTAATTGCGCTGCACAACACTAAATGCCGCTATGCTGCCTAATTATTTCGGTGGCTCTATGTGTGGGTTTTGCAAATGTGTGTGTTTTTGGGTTCGGATTTTTATTAATCGTCCTCAGTCGCTTGAAAATTTGAATAAATAAATATTTTTTTTTACTTTAAAATGGAAAGTTCGTTCTTTTCAAAGGTTTGAAATTAGTTTTTTTAAAATCATCGGGAGGGTTTCTGTTTTTTAACTGAAAACAACAAGGATCTTGTTAGAAAAAAAATCCTTCAAGCGACTGGTCCCTTATTTTTTTTTTTTTTTTTTTTTTTTTTAGATTTTCCATATTTAATATGTACTATTTTTTAAATTTTCCTTTGAGTGACTTGACGGTGAGTGCAATTTTGAAAAGCGACAGGCTTCTGAGACTAAAAAAAAAACACAAAAAAAACAATTCACATAAAGGGACAGGTGAAATTTCTTGCATGGGTGTGTGTGTGCTTAGCTATGTATGTATGTGTATCGCTTTATATGTTTTCGCGTGTGTGTGTGTGTGTGTGTAAGGACTATGCAAAAGTATTTAATTTTTTGCCAATGCAAATTCAAATTATTGTTGTACTCTTCTATTATAGATTTCCACTTTTGATCCAAGTCTTGAGTTTTTTAAGTTATTTAGTTTAAATAGATCATAGATTTTCTGGTTCAAAGTTTAAAGTTCAAAGTTCAAAGCGTGCCAAATGCAAATACAAATACCGATATTTAAAAAGAGACGTAGATAGGTGGAGCGAAAGAGACAGTTATAGTAATAGAAAGTAGCAGAGATATATATATTTATATATTAAGATTGTTAGAGAAAAAGAGACAGCGAGCAGAGAGCGAACGAGCGAGCGAGCGAGACAGATATATATATAGATATATATTTAGAGAGAGAGAGAACATATTCATATGCACTGTTCTAGGGCTAAAGAGAGAGAGAGAGACAAAGATATAGAGAGCAATAGAGAGCGAGCGAGCGAGCGAACGAGCGAGAAAGAGACAGACAGCTCCAGCCATCGCCCCCCCACGATCCCAACCCAAAAATCAATGAAAAAAAAAATACAACAAAATTATAGAAAGACACCCAAAAAACTAAAAAAAATTTTCCGAATATTCAAAGATTCAAATTGAAGACACATACACACGTACGCACCCACCCAAAACACACAAACACACACACACACACATACATATACGCTAGAGGGAGGGGCGGGGCCACAAGCATCGTGCATCGTCAACTGTCAAAGTGTAAGTGTATATGTGTGTGAGTGTATTAGTGCCTGTGCTTAGTGCGTAAGTGTTGGTGCAAGGAGACACATGTCTGTGTCTGTGTGCGTCATTTTTTTAGAATTTCAAGTTTTTTAAGCCAATATTGATCACTTTTTTTGAGTTTTTGATATAGTTTCGATATTTTCGATGAACTTGTCGATTGAAAATCGCTAAAGCGAAGTAAAAGAAATCGATTCAATGATCGAAAGAACTGTAATCTTGGAAGCAAAGTTATTCGAAGCGATGGAATTTGTTTGTTGGGGAAACTAATGAAATATTCCAACGATTTAGCAGAGTTATCGAAACTCAAGCGACTTTGGAAATGGGAAAACTTTTGATAAATAATATCCAAGTGATCTTGAAAAGTATTAGAGAGAAACAAATCTGTTGTGTGAAGTGCAATCTGTAGTTGTTGTTGTGGATTGTAGTTGATGTTGTTGTAATTGCAATTGAAGTTATTCTTGCTGTTGTTGTTTCTGTTGTTGTTGTTGTTATTGTTGTTGTTATTAATTAGAGTTGTTGCTGTAGGTTGAGTAGTTGCTGTTAGCTGTTGTTTTACTGTAGCTGTGCTCTGTTGTGCTCCCACCTTGTGATTTGGATTTTTTTAGGGACTCGTACGATGTCACTGACTGCTGTTGCTGTATAACGGATGTTTGATGCGGATGCGGATGCGGATGCGGATACTGATGCGGATGCGTATGCTGATGCGGATGCTGATGCTGATATTGTTGATGTTGTTGCGCACCTGCACCGATAGCAGCACCACCACTAGCACCACTGACTGCACCAGCACCACCAAAGCACTCGCCCCACGGAAACGGATCAGCTGCAAAATCAAAGGAGGAGGATGTGACGCTCGACTGCTGTTGCAACTGTTGTTGCACCACCATTATAGCACTTGCTGCACTTGCTGAACCACTGCTAATACCACCAACACCAACACCGCCACTAGCAACACCCGCACCTGCATCGTCGGCACCGTAAATGGCTCCTGATGTTGCTGCTGCCGCTGCAACAGAATCGCTCGATTGCTGTTGCTGCTGCTGCTGTTGCATCGCTTGTTGCTGTTGCTGCTGCTGTTGCTGCAATTGCTGTTGCTGCGACTGTTGCTGCTGTTGTAGCTGCTGCTGTTGCTGTTGCTGTTGCGACTGTTGCTGCTGCGATAGCTGCTGCTGCTGCTGCCCTACTAGCTGCTGTTGCTGCGATTGCTGTTGCTGCTGCGACTGTTGCTGCGGTGCGGTTGCAACTCCGCTGCCGTTGATCTGGGCAATTGCAAAATATATACATAAACAATAATTTTGGGAGACAAGGGAGAGAGAGAGAGAGAGATAGATAGAGAGAGAGAACACACGCATCATAGTGAGAGATAGAGATAGAAAGAAACAGACAGAGAGAGAGAGAATAAGAAAGATAAATGCACTATATGATTGAATAGCCTTCTCTTTCACATCCTCGATTTTCACAATTCCGTCTTTCTTTTTTTTTTTTTTTTTTTTGGTGTTTATTGAGTTTTTTTGTGGTTGTTTCAATTTGTTTTCAATTTGGGTTTCTTTTCTGTTAGTTTAATTCATTTTGTGCAGTGTATGTGCATGTTTCCAGTGATTTTGTAGCATACTTTTCTGCGACTTTCGTCAAAGCAATAGTTAGTCAAATAAAAATGTGCAAGTAACTAAACTTTTCAGTGTATTTACAGTAAACGCTGGCTAATTCAAATAATAAAAATAATAAACAATAATAAAACTCTCTAATATAAACTCTCTCTGTACTATATGTTCTCAAAGTTTACTATTTTTTTTTTTTTTGGAAAATGAAATTTTAGCTAAGTGATAACTAAAGTCTGTCTAAAAACTGTAAAATTTTGCATTTTTACACTTGGCGTATACGTAATACTTGAACTACATTACGTATACGTAATTTATTTTTTGATGAATGAGACCATTAACCGATGAATGAATTTTGAAGAAACTACAATGAGTTTCTTGGTAACTAAATACCTAAAATCTTTTTTTTCTTTTTTTTTATAAATAAGTCCTAAATGCCGTCTTGTTTCAAATATTTTGAAAAACAAAAAACCATAACTTACTCTTCAACTTCTTAAGTAATTCAGTCTTTTTAACGCGATTCTTCTTTGAGAGAATGTTCTTCTAGACATTAGAGTTAGAGATAAAAACAAATTAAACATAAAATAATAAAACAAAAATAAAAAACAAGCGATTACAGCGTTTTTTGTGTTCGTTTTTGTGTCGTTGATCGGTGAACTGTCATCGGTAATCGTTAATCTGTTATCGTATTGTATTTTTGAGTGCAAAGCAAACCAAGTATGTTATTTTTGTTTTTTTTTAGGAAATGTGAAAGGTAATAGATACAAAAGCTTTGAATGACAAATGACATTGAAATGCAAATGGTTGGTTCTTGGGGGGCGTGTGTGTGTGTTTTTGTCTGTACACTTAGTATTCGTTAAAGCAACAAATTATCGACATTATCGAATTATCAAGTATTCGATTCACAACACAAATACGAGTACACAGCGAGAAACAACGGTGGCGTCGTTGCAGTGGGGTGACATTGAAGGGTGGTTTCGGTGGGGTTTTTTTTTTTTTTTTTTTTTTTTTGAGGTGGGCGTGTTGACAGTGAGACAGTAAATATGACACATTAAAAACACGAGAACACGTTAATAATTATTGTAGGTGATCATAGCAAGGTATACAATTGATTAGAACATACGATTGGCAAATGGTATTGATAGATCATGTTATGGATTTCATGGTGTGTTAATACGAAAAATATAGACAAAAATTTCAGAGTTATAGCGAAGAATAAACTTTTTTGGGTGGGGTTTTTTTTTTTCATTTGATTCGGGTATAAAACGAGAGAGGTAGACATATATATATATATGTATGCGGGGGTATATACTGGTTATATGTAAATGCTTAAGCTTAATAAATAGACTCATATTTTTGGCTTCTTTTGTATTTTATGTACAATTGAGGTATATAGGGTGAAAATCGGAAAAGCGCTAAGCGAAAATAGAAACGTAAACGAAAACAATAAAAGTAGGCAAAAGGCAACGATAGCCAGAACACACATTCAAACGGAAATCAACTTGTAACAAAAATCGAAGAAATAACCCACGTTATCGACGACTATCGATAGCAGAGAGAAGACAACGACCAAAGGACATTCGATGGGAGCACAACCTTGAGTTTCAACCTATTTTCTTAAACGAGAAAACTCTCTCAATGCCACGAACTCAAAGGGGCAGGGAGGAAATCAGAAGATAGTACTTAAGTTACCCCCTGTTTTTCTCTCAGTGTCGTCTGTGGTGTTCTAGTGTACTAGTGGTGAGCTTACAGACTAAAACGTACAACAATCAACATATCGTTTTTGGTTTTCAATTTGTTTTTTTTTTCGGGTGGCATTTCAAATGCCCCACGTTTTTTTGCACAGTGCATACACAGAATGGTGAGTAAGAGAGCTGAAAAAGTATCGATAAAATCACAATTCAACAATCGAAAGTGTTGTCTTGTCAGCTCTAATGATGTGTTGGTGAAATGTGTGAAGTGGTGTGGTGAGTTTTGAGATGTATGTGTGGTGTTTTTTTATGTTTTCGGCCTACACAACCCGCCTTACATTCAGATCTAGCTTATTAATAGGTGTGAGTTCTTGCAAAACTACTTAATATGATTAATTGATAAGTTGTGAGAGTTTTGTGGGTATAGTTACACAGATTATGTGGGTGAGATGGTGCTTGTTTGTTCTTGTTTCGGTTTCATTTTGTGGTGACTTTTGGTGAGTATTTTTTTGGTGAAAGTGGCTGTGGCTGTGGCTGTGTCTGTGGCTGTGGCTGAGGTGGCTGGGGAAGTGGTGTTGCTGTTTTTTTGTTGTTGTTGAATGATTTACCAAAGAACTTCCACACAATCACATAAAGGCAGTTGTATTGCAGCTCTTCTGCATCCGTTGCCTAGGTATTGAGGAGAAGAAGAAGCATACATAGATAAGAAAAAAATTGTTGACAAACATTTTTACGATGGTTTTTTTTGTTGTTGTTGTTGATATTTTTTGTATAAAATCGATTTCGTTTCGGTTTGTTTGTTGTAATTGTTCTTGTGCGTAAATATGTGATTTTATTTTTTGTAGTTTTTTTTTTGTTTTGCATCTCATTGTGGCTATTGCTGTTGGTTTTTTGGCTTACATTAAATTTGTATGTAGATTGTACTTAATTGTTCAGTTTTTATCATTAATATTTAGCTAAGTCTCTACAAAGTAGGCTCTATACACAAAATGCAATTTTGGGTTTTTGGTTATCGTCTCAAAAATCAACAAAATAAGCATTATTATTATTATTATTTTTATTTTTTGGTTATCGTTCGTTTCTCATTTCTAGATGTCACTCTGCAGTTGTGACATCTCTAGCATTTTTTATCGATTGGATAATTTTAAAGAGGGTTTGGGGGTTTTCGGGGGGAGGGCTAGGGGGCTAAGTTAACGGTATCATCTCAAAAATTTTGTTGGGGATTTTTCGCTATTCTCTACAGCTTGCAGCAAACTAAAAGCAACAAAAGCAAAGGCAAAGGCAAAGGCACAACACAAAACGGAAGGTGGAAAGTCAACCCGAAAAGGGACATCACACAGAGACAGTGAGACACACAGACAGATCCTGGGGCGTGGTGTTGTTGTGGGTGGTGGTGGCGGATTGGAGAAAGTGGGGGAGGGGCGGGTGGTGTAGTGGAAGAGTGAGCCAAAAGAGAGGACGTTACACCGTCTCTTTCGGGGATTGCGCTTATGCGAGGCTTTCTTTTAAGATCATAATTTTCCATTTTTTAAATGCAACTTTTTGTTTTTAAATATATATATTAATATATTTATATAACCTCAATGCTTAGAAACCCAAGGATATCCCACGCATAAACGCATCCAGTTCATACGCTGATCCAGATCCTGAGATCCCGATCTCGATCCTGCCTGCCTGCCTAGCGATCACTCAGCCGAAACTCGCTCGCTCGCTCTTCAATCATAAATATTAGTTTTTTTTTTTCCAGTGGAATATTGACAAACCGCTGCACTCTCTTTCGGGGGATTAATATTTTTTTTTGGAGGGGAGGTTAGGTGGGGTGGAGAAGACGCGTCCTTCGCCGAGGGGCCATACTTACGTATCTTCTTGCTTGTGGCGGAGTTGCCACCGCCACCGGCGGCCGCACCGCCTCCAATTCCGATCCCGGCTCCGATTCCGGCGCCACCACCTCCGCCCATCAGCGGGGAGACGTCGTTCTTGAGGATCCGGACGCCGCCGCGCAGATCCCGCGGCTGATACTTGATATTTGGTACGGAGAGGAGCCTTTGGTCGCGCGCCTTCTCCTTGAACTTTTGCCGGGCGGGCTTTTGGGGGGCGGGGGGCATGGGCGTGGCCTCGCTAAGGGGCAAATTATTGGGCCGTTCCACCTCCGCCTGTGGCTCAAAGTCCACTCGCTTGGTGGTGGTGGTGGTTGAGGCGGAGGCCTCGGCAGCGTCCGGGGAATCTGTGGTGGAGGATCGGAATTTGCCACGAACCGCCGGCGAGGGGGAGGCGACTGCCCCCTCGGCCATCTCCTCGGTTGTCTCCTCGGCCACCGGCTCGGTGTCATCCAATTGCGTTGGCGTGGCGCCGTCGGGTGACGCCTCCTTGGGCGTATAAAAAATGGAGCTATTCTTCAATGACTCCAGATCGGTATTGACATTCAAGCCGCCGATCTTCATATTGACTTTCGATAATTGACGCTTCAAATTGAACGTTTTCCAGGACATGGACTTGCGTCGGTCCTGCGGTGCGGCTGCGACCGCATCCTCCCTCTGAGGACTCTTGGCCGCCATCATGGCCGTGGCCGTGGCGGCCGCCGTCGATGCCGCCGATCCGCTTAGCAGCGTTTCCCTGGCGCTATTAATCACCGGATCCGGTGATACGGGCCGGGAACTGGTCGCTCCAGATCCAGCTGCTGCTCCTGCTCCATAACCTGCTGCTGCCGCTCCGGCTGCTCCGCCCGGCGCCGTCGAGGACTCTGGCATATCCACCGCCTCCGGTACAAATTCTAGCGACGGACTATCCGGGCTGGTCGTATCGTTCAGCTAAAGATCGGAGAATCGGGTTTGTGTTTTGTTTTGTTTGATTTTTTGTTTTGTTTTTTGTATTTTTTTTTCGGTTTTTTTTTTTTTTGTTTGGATGTGAGAGGGGTGGGGCAAAAAAACGGGCAAGAGTGGGTCAAAGTTTTAATTTTCAGTTTTTTTTTTGTAAATTTAATTTTTTTTCGTTCAGGCAGCAAAAAAGAAAAGTCTTCAAGGGTTTTAATTAACATTCATTGGCATTTTGGTCTGTTTTTGGTTTTTTTTTTTTGTTTTGGTTTCTGTATTTGTTTCCTTTGTTCTCTCGTCTTTTTTTTTTTATTATTGTTCTTCGAGAGCAGCAACAATAAAATGCGAAAAAGGATGTAAAATTATTAATGAAAGGATTAGAATGTGAAATTTTAGTGCAGGAAAATATTTAGATTGTTTTTGTTTTAAATAATTATGAACCTAAACAAAAGGACCAACGGACGGACAGACAAGCGGACATTTCTATGTCCTTTCTTCTTAAAAATTCATAACCTATAGAACCTCTATAATTTTTTAAAACTACTTGATATAATTACTTAAAAATTCGGAATATTGTTTTAAAAAAATAGCAGAAGAATGGACAAGAAAAACACAAGGACTCGATAAAATCCTTGCTTTTCGATTTCAAAGTATAAAAACTTGAAAGACCTCAACATTCTGTAGAATGTGTAAGGATTTCGGCAACTTGAAAGAAAGTGTACGGAAAATGGGTGGAAAAGCGAGAATGTGAATCAAAGTGAGAATCTGTAAAAGGGGGAGAGGGTGGGGGAGGGTGAAAAATAAATGCAGGAAATAACTTTTGGCATGCTTTTCCGTTATTTTCTTTTTTCGACTCTTCAGAAGGATGAAGCTTCGCATTCCTGTTGCTGCTCTGTGCTTTAATCTTTTTGCGCTGCAGTTTTTTTTTTTTATTTATTTATTAAAAACTTTATTCGACGCCGAGTGTAGGTAGTGTAAACATGTTCGATTTGAATAGTTTTCAAACAAGTGTTAATAGGGTTTTATGGGGTTAAAACGGGGGGAAGATTGTTTGGAACGTATGCAGTAATTCGTATCAACAATTTACAATTTATACTTGACTTTTACTTAGGTTTGTTTTTGGTTATCATTTGTTTATCACAAACATTGGATGAAACTGGAAGGGGGGGGTGGTTTTGGAACGTTTAGGCAAAAACGACTTAGTTAGCTGTTATACATGGGTAACACATACATTTATATAACAGTCTGATGCTCTGTGTGGGTGTGTATTACAAATACACACACACATTACACATACGCCAAGGCAAAACTCAAGCTCAAAACTCAAAACTCAAACTCAAACTCGAACACAAACACAAACACGAACACGCACACACGCACAGGCAAATGCAACAAAATTTTGAATAGAATTTTTATGTTTTTTAAGGAATAAAATATTGAACAAATTTTCAAAACTACAAGTCAATCGATTAATTAATGGAATAATTGTTATTTTGCATGGTGATTGAGTGGAATTACATAATTACTATTCATACAAACGCCTTTAATTTGTAAAAATTTATCTGTTTTTGAGGTTAGGTTACTCAGCAGTGTTGCAAAAGTCTTTACGATCAGCGCTTGTTCATCCAAAGAACAGTTTTATTTGCTTTTCAAAACATATATTTAAGATTATCCATTTTTTCAAATACCAGGCGTCGTATAAATCTTTAATTTTAAAAAGAATTTTGGAAAAATTGTGACAGATCTCGCACACTTTCTTCACACACATCACTCAATTTCATCAACTAATCAATCAATGAGTCGTTTTCAGAGTGAGATAGAGACATTCAGAGAGATAGAGAGAGAGAGAGAGAGATGGATGGATAGGTATAGAGAGTGTGACAGAGAGAAATAGAGAGAGAGGAGGAGTCTTTTGTTTCTTCTTGTTAATGTTTTAGGTTTTTCATTGTTTTTTTTTCGTTGTTTCGGGTGTTCGCTAGGCTTTCTTTTCAGGCAAAACACAGATCATATCAGTTCAAATCAACTCGTAATCGAAATCGATATCAGATCGTATCGATACCAATCGGATCGGTTGAAATCACACACAAGAGATGTACAGATACAACAATCAAAGCCATCAAACCGTATTCAAATCGTGTCTATGCGATGGACGCGGGCGTGGCATTAATAAAAATACTTCACAAAAATATAGACATTCCACTTGAAAAAAAAACAAGGATGACACGAGGCAATTCAAATTGGAATTAATCGATACATTATCTTATGCAAAAGCTGCGTGCACAAAAAAAAAACAAAATCGTTTACAATTGTTACATTTTTACCATGCTGCATTTTGTGCTTTCATTGGGAGAAAGAGACAGAGACTGGGAAATAGACAGAGACAGGGCATATAGATAGAGTGAGACAGAGACAGAGAGAGAGAGAGAGAGGTAGGAGGCTAGACTTGGCTAGCCTTTTTAAAGGACCTTAAAAACTAAATCCAAACTGATAAGAATAAAAACTCAATCGTAAAAAGAGTTAGCTGTCTTCATAACAAAAGAGATAGCTATTGTTTTGAAAAAGATGGCTATACAGCACTCTACGAAAAAATTACCAAGCTATGTATATTTTTAATAATATTTTTTTATACAACTGTTTAATTGGATAATTTGCTTGCTTGCACGTGTGTAGGTGTGTGTCTGCTTTTTGGGGATACAATTTCTAGTTGACTAATGGGGTGTGTGAAAAATAAAGTTTAAATTAAAAAAAAAAATTCAACAAAAATGCAAGAAAGTGACTGCGAGCGATAGATACAGAGGGATAGACAAAGATAGATAGAGAGACAGGGATTTATATATATATATATATATATATATAGAGAGAGAGAGATAGCGAGAGGAGGGGCGGGAAACGAATGGGGGTTTTACGAAAACAAAACAAAAAGAATACACAAACCAAAACAAAAATTTCATCGGCTACAAATGTTTTTTTTTTTTAAGTTATATATATTGTATAGGTATTATTGTAAAATATATAGATAAATGTATATAATTTTGGATAATATTTTGTTTATATTTCGTGATATACGAAGATAATTAAAGTTTGATTCGTTAAATAAATCGAAATGCATATAAAATTCAAATATGTATATAGTTAATGTTTTTATGTCTAGAATAAATACTGAGAGTATGTGGCATGTTCAGATGGGCTGAGCATTTGTTCTTTGTTGTTGTTTGGTCAGTGTACGGATGCTGTACTGTACTGTACTGAACTGTAGCATACTTATGTGGGCGTTAATTTTTTCGGTCTGTCAGCGAGTGTTTCAGTGAAAGTGGTTTTTCTTCAATTCAAATCAATTTTAAATCGAATTCGAATTCAATGTGTCAGTCAGCTACATAGCCAAGCCTGGTTTGTAAATAGATTTATCGATTAATTCGATATACTTTTTATTAACATTCAATTATTGGGGATATTATTACTTTTTTTTTAATGGCTAAACAAAAACAAAACTATCAACAAACAGGCATTACTATTTAAGTAGCTTGGATATATCGAGTGTATGGTGTGTTTGTTGTACCCGGTTCATTGCGATATCGGTTTTATCGGTGGTTTATATATAAGTTCTAATTAGTCTCGGTGGCAGACAGAGAGTCAGAGAGAGAGAGAGACAACAGAGCGACAGAGAAGAGAGAGTGAGGGCACTTACCTGATCTGAGCTGGGCGATCGGCTCTGCTCCTCTTTATTCTCGATACGTTTCGGACTTTTTGGTGTTCGCGAGTAAGGATCATGTGCGCCATACAGATCGGGGCATGCAACACTCAATAGGCAAATTTTTTGGATTATATCAATTATGACAAGTCCATATTCGGTACCATAAGCCATTCTAAAAACAGAAAATATTCCATATGTATTTCCAAAAATCAACTGCATACAAATCAAACATCAAACCAAACGGAATGTTCATCGATAATTCATAAATCCAAAAGTTGACAAAAGAAATGGAAGAGTAATTTAATAACTTAAAACTATAAGCAATTAAAACGTACTAGTTTTACTCTATTCATTTTTAATCATTACTTGAAAGCAAAACTTAATAAAAACACAAATCGAAAGCATAATTAAAACTTTAAATTAAAAAAATGCAATCTTACCAATACCAATACAAATAGCAATAGAAGTCAAAAGGAGGGATTGCTTTAAATTAAATATTTAAATTAAGGAAAAAACGTAAACTGAAATGAATTATTTCGATGCGCTTCACTCACACACGCGCACACACCAGGCACTAAAAATTACGGTATAGTTCGGTTCTCCGTTATATCGGGGTCAGTGAGGGTTCGAGTCCGGGCGGCTTTTGTTGATTTTTTTTTTTTATTTTGGGGGAAAGTGGGCGGGGGGTTCTACTGTCGTGGTTTACTGTTTGGTTTTTGGTTTTGGTTGTTTTTTTTTTTCGTAATTACCAAGGGGACACGTTGACTTTAGTTCTCGGCCTGCTTGCAACTGTTGCATACTACGGAATACACAACGCAAACAAATTCAAATTCAACAAAAAGCGGTGCTGCTTGGGAGGCGGAGGCTTTTGCTGGCGAGGCGAGGCTGGGCGGAGCAGGGCGGGGCGGGGCGGGGCGTGGCAGGGGGCTAGAACACTCGGCGAGCGTTAGCAAAGGTTTTTCAATTCATTTTTTTTTTTTTTTTTTTTTTTGGCTACGTCTCAGGCGCTTTTCAGAGAACGTCATGCATTTACGAATACAAACTAGACTACGTCTAAGTATTATTATTATTTTTTTTTTTGAGGGGAGTTTTTGTGGAAGCTTCGGGTCTCTAGTATTCTAAAAAGTCCGCTTTTCCTGTGTCCGGTGTCTGGTGTGGGAATGTACTTTATAGCTCTACGAAAGTATCTATCGAGTTTATCGAAAGTTATCGTTATTTTTTTGATATGAATTATTAAATGAAAGAGATATAAGGAAATACTTTAACCATAAACTATAAACCTTTCTTTATAATAAATAAATAAATCTATTCAGTGATAAAAAAAAAAGAAAACGATAACTTCGATAGACTCAAATAGATACTTTCCATTAATCCTAATCTGGTGAGGAGGGGCTTTACTGATTGGTGGTGTGTGTACGTGTGTGGCTGGTTCGATGGGTTAAATGGGCAAAAATGGATGAAGATGAAGATGAAGATGAGGTGTCGGTCGGATGGATCGCTACTCTCTACTTACAGGCCATAGCTGGAGCTGATGCACAGCGAGGTGACCTGCACGTTCCGGCGATTGGGACCGGTGGTGAGGCAAACCAATTGTGACTGGAAGCCCGGTGGCTTACGCTGTGCCCCAAAACGCACTTTAAGCGAACACTCGGTTGTCTTTTAGGAACCAAAAGAGAAAAGGTTTGAAAATATATTGAAAGCTTCAACAACAACAAAAAAGAAAGAAAGAAAGAAAGAAAATCTCACCTTATCCGAGTCGCTCGATTCCGTTTTCTGCACTTGATGACCTGTGAGGAAATCGCACTCGGGACTCGTGCCGTAGATATCATCAAAATTCTCATAGAGTATGGGTATTTCCAGGACGAGCACCTCCGATGTGGACTCCACTTTGCGGAACTTAAAGAGCATCACCTGGCCCATGGCCCCGGCCACGCATAGGCGTCGCGATTCGGAGCAAAGGAAAATGAGATGAACCGCCAATGGATTGTCGCTTTCCGGATGCGAATGGGCCACATGCTGGCGCGGCTTCTCGAACATCTTGGCCGTTTTTAGTTTATATAGAATTTGGAGTGTACCGGCACCGGAATCCCAGAACTTTAGGCTACCATCCTGGTGGCCGGTGATCACGATCTCCGAGTAGCTGCACGATGCCGGCGACCATTCACCGCCCGAAATTGGCCATTCGCGCTCCGAAAAACAACTCTTTTTACTTGTCGTTGTGCGACCAACCTAAATATAACCAAATATATTATATAAATATTATAATTTTTTTTCAATAAATAATTAAACATACTGAATAGAAAGCAGGAACCAAATCCGATGGGCAATCGGTTAAATATGTGCAACATGTAACAGGTGATTCGTGTAAGTCCATTGGATAAGGCGATTCAAAACATGGAAAACCGGGTGTTAATAAGTCTATTAATACTAAGTCGTATTGCAGCAGCACGGCAATAGCATACGGCTCCTGGGTCTCTATACAAAATAATCATAATAAATCCAATTAAAATATATAATTTTTAAGAATGAGAATATTGGAAGAGAGAATAACGCACCGCAGGGCCAGGGATTTTCGCAGAGTGTGATAAAATCGCATACGGCATGCTCCATTTCCAGGACTGTGGTGGCCTTGCCCACCATCACCGTGATGCAGTTCGACTTGGAGCCCTTTTCCGAGGGCATTCCGCCCGAGAAAATGGTGAAGGTTTCCCTGCAATTAAATAATTCAATTATATCTTTATCGCAGTCTTTTTATCAGCATTTTGTGCTACTTTTAGGTAGCTCCACTCTGTTCTATATTTTTTGGTTGAGTTTTTATTTTATTTTATTACTCGAAAGTAAACAAAACTTTATCAGGAGAATCGTAAAAACAATTATCTAATGGGGTTTACAATCTACGTTTTGTTAATAAATCGTTATCAGTGAAAAATATTTACTCTTTCGAGGAGGGAGAGATGGCTTTTACAAATAACAAAGTTTAAACTTTACAATAAAGGCATCAAAAAGTCCTGTACACTCACCCAGTTGTGCTGGACTTCAAGTCAACTTTATAAATTGGTTTGCACTTCTCCGCAATGCCATCCTTGTTGGCCTTTGCTAAATGCCGCAAATGGGAATATTAAATTAATTAATCGAAAGAGAAAAACATGGAGAGAGTCGAACTTACCATGCGGACAGACCTGCGACTGCGGCTTGGCCTGCGGCTTTGTTGGCCAGGAGCAAATGGAGCCATCCGTGTGCGAGGACACAAAGTACTTGCCCTCGTAGTGCCAGGCCAGGGATTTGACGGCCTCGGCCGCCTGCCATCGTATCTCGGCGCATTTCGCCTTCAGATCCCACAACACAAGCAGCCCGCACTCAAATGCAATAAGCAACTTCAGAAAATATACAAATTATGGAATTAATTAGCGAATTAAAATAATCGGGATGGGGACAACTCACCTTGTTTGCATCCAATGGATTATCACATAACGCAATCACAGCACCTGGATGACTAGTTCTAACCCTAAAATAAGGTATACTCTTTATTAATAAAATGTTTATAACCAATTAGGATAGATACGTACACTTCAATTGCTTTATTCCAGTTAATAATATATCCACTAAGTGCAAATGTATCTATGTGAACAACGTGTATGTTTCCCTTCTCGGTGCCCACGTACAGCCATTTGCTGCCCACGGGCAGGTGTATGCAAGTCACGCTGCAAAAGCAAAAAGCAAAAAGCAAATTCAAGGAGATTATGTCATCATCGCGTGGATATATCCGGGTTGCATGGATGTGCCAAGTCATGCTACTCCTAATTGGGTCTTGGAGCGCCTTTGACTTTTAATTGGGCTTTCAAATTAGCAATTAAGGCATTACATCGATTATTATCGATATCATATCGACATTATCGCATTTTGATGGCTTTTTGCGGGCATATACGTACCGCTCTCGCTGAAATTTCAGACTCTGCACAATACGCGGCGTCTTTTGGCGAATGTTCCACAAGTGAATGGTATCATCGGCGGTGACGGTGACCAGGGCGCCCTCATTGACCAGGAACTGGGCGAACAGCACGGCGCACTCCGATTCGCCCTCGTGTTTGGCATGGGCATCGACCCCAGGACGTCCCAATCTATCCGAAAAACGAATTAACATCAACTTAAGATGTTAAGAATCTTAGACTTTTAATGAAACTTACATGCGAATATAGCCCGATTTGTCGCCAATTGCTAGTAGCTTTTGTACAGGATCAAAGGCAAAGGATGTGGGCGAGTATGGAAAGCCATGTCGAAAGGTCTGCAATGAGAATACAAGCCAAAATTATAAATGACTAACATATCTTGAGTTTTTAATTGCTTTTCACGATAATTTAGACGTTTAATTATTCGTTGATAATAATTTCTTTGAGAATTTCAAGAAAAGTGATTATTTTGTTATCGTTTTTATGGACACCTCGAGGCTTTTTAAAGCTTTTTGAGGCTTTTATCAGACTTTTGAATATTATTTATATGTTTATTGATTTATTGGCCAAGATATTGATAGATTTTAGAGAGTAGAATAATTTTTGTATGATTTTAAGGGATCGGTGATAGCCGCGTGTGTCTTATGATAGATTCTATCGATTTCAGCTACCAAATAAAACACCCGCTAGCTGCAACAGATGCCTTTTCAGTTACTCTACAACCTCGCACACACGTTAAATTGTAGGAAATATCCTTGGAAACTGACCTTCTTCAACGTAAAATGATCGGCCTTGAGTTGCTCCTGGATCTCCTGCTCCTGTCGAGTGGCTTGGGGCTGTACGCTTTGTCGAAATCCATCTAGAACTCCTTTGAATGTGAACTTTTTCATTTTTGTAACATGAGTAGTCGTCCTCGTCCTCCAGCTGCTGCTCTATAACACTTGCTATGCGATGATGATGCCTTTCCTTCAAGGATTCCTTTCTCCCCAACAAAAAAAAAATAGTTTCTTTTTTTGTTTTTCGGTTTTTGGGAGAGGGCGTTGCAGGAAAATAGTTTGTCGAATAGTTGGACACTTTTTTTTTGGGGGGGGGGGGCAGGGATGATGCCAAGAAAGACAAAGTGGGATATCCTACTGCTACGGGGACGACTGGAATGGGAGGGGGGGAATGATCCTGCTTCGAAGGACAACCGAAAAGAGGATCGGGGAGATTTGATTTGATTTTGTCCGCAGCGAGTCCTTGCCGAACTTTCTTGAGTTTCTTGCTTGTAAAATTCTTATTTTGGGGCTTCAAGATTTAGATTTTTGGGTTAATCGAAGACTGAGAAGCCAGCGCTGCTCTGAGCTCGTCCTTGTTGGTTTTTGATTTTGTTTGTGGGAAGTGAAACTAGGTGAACAATAGTCGAATTAATAGCTGAAAAGGAGAACAAACTAATTAGAAAAAGGAACTTTAAACTTTTTATAAACTTTAATTATAGCTAAATATACTTTGCGGGATACATATCATTTTTTATACAACGGATTGCTTTCATTTAGACACAAAAAACATTTATTATAACACTTGAAACCCGAAACACTTGGTTTTTAATTGAAACTTTCGTAAAAGTCCTTGCGAGTGGGAAAAGTATGGCCTACTTTTTGGGGCCAGCGATAGGAGAAGCGAACAAAATCCGTTTAGATATCCGTAGAATTATGTTTCGGGTTGGACTGTGCGACGAGTTATGAGCCAGGGAATTGGAAAAGTGAGAAATCAAGTAACCATTTTGTATCAAGCTGTGCGGTTAACCGTTATTTCTGTGCGATTTCTTGTTCTTCATTGGCTTTTGTTTCCGTTTCCGTTTCTGTTTCTGTTTCTGTTTGGCTTTGTTTTATTTTCTTTTCTTTTCTATGTTTTTTTTTTTTTTTCCTATTTTTGCGCTTGGCCTGAGGGATTACATAAACCTTGATTTCTATGCAGACTTTGACAATGGCACACGTAGATTAATTAAGACCTCCCCCATCCCCCATCCCCCCCCTCTCTCAAGCGCTCTCTCTATCTTTTAGCTCTCTCTGTCGCACTCGTGGCCCCCCGTGGTGGGGAAATCAATCTGTTAACGGGATATTGCGATTGCAATAAATGAAAGCCGTTAATTGAAAATGGTTGCTACATTATGTTGCACAACATTGTTCTTGTCTGGATGGGTTCTAAGGAATATCCATATGTGGGTTGCCCTCCTCCACATATATATATATATATGTATATATATATATGCACTTTTTGATGGCACACAAATCGATTTTTTCGCACACTCGCACATCGCACGAACTATACTACTCTTCGTTTTCGTTTTCCTTTCCCCTTGTTTTGTTGCCTTTCTTTTTTATTATTATTGTTTTTCCCATTTTCCATTTTTTTTTTTGTTTTTCGCAATTGTTTACGCTTTGACAAACACACTCACTAGGACAGCCACACACATATGGGCGCCACTGTTGCGCCAAACAGGACGCAAAGACGCAAAGAGGACGAGACTGGCGAAGGTAGGGGCAGGAGGAGAAGGACAAGCAAATCGTTGGCATACTTTAAATTTAATTCCCGCAAACAAACATGCCATCATGGGTGGACTTGTGGGGGAGGTAGCTGGGCCAGGAGCTGGAGCAGGAGCAGGACGAAAGGAGCAGGATAATGACAGTGTGCCATCCCCCTTCCACCCACTGTTCCTAATGATGATTAAAATGCCATCGCGTGGAGGAGTGAGAGTGGTGGGGGAGGAGGAGTGGGAGCAAAGGATGCTGCCCGAAATCTCTGTGTATGTACATCTCGCTTGCTCCCCTTTTCTTTCCTTTTTTTTTTTTTGTGCGTGTGTGTGTGTGTGTGTGTGTGTAGATAACCTCGATTTACAGATTTTTCTCACACTAATACATACACACACACACACACACACGCACACACACCTGCTTGTTGCTACTCACATGCTTTAAACTACATCTTTTGCTGATCCTGCTTCCTTTTCATCTATTTTTTTTTGGTGCGAGACAGGCGTGAGGAGGATGGCATACAAAAAATATGTTGAGGTAAGAATTTTTGTTTATCCAAGGACCTCAGCATCTCACACACAAGCACACAATCACAATCACACACACACACACACACTTAAAAGAAGTACACGCGAAAGCCTTTCTTTTTTCACACTTGTATTTTTCTAGTTTTCGAGGATATTTACAAAAAAAAAAAAGAAAAAAGAAAAGAGATTTTCTTATATGATTTTTTGGAACTTTCTTTACAGGAAGAACAAAAAAATATGCTGCTCGTTGGCTGTCAGTTGTCGACTGAGCTGCTGCGACGCTGCCTTCTGCGAAAGGTCCTGCCAGCTAGCGAGCGAGCGAGCGAGCGAGAGCGGGCCGTGCCAACCAGAAATGAGAAAAGCTTTCTCCCAGCGCGAGAGAGAGCATCTTCTATCCCAGGCTGCTGCATGTGTGTGTGTGTAAGTGTCAGTGAAGCTGAGGACATTAACCAACAAACAAAAAAAAAAAAAAGAAAATCCTTAACTAGAGTCCTTAATGGCGTCTTCTTGCCTTTTTCATAGCCTACTTCAAGGCTCTCATGTCAGTTTTTTGTTTACCAAGCAACAAAATCACAGGCTGTGCTGGTATGCATGGATATTTGTAAGAGTGTGTGTGTGTGTTTGTGTGTGGCAGCTGCCATGTGAGAGTTTAGTGCGCAGGCTTACGCTAGGATACACGCCAGGATATCAAGCAGCAACAACAATTCGGCCAAAAACAATGCAAAATGTTTTGCGCGCGCGGTCACATGACACAAATCCCACAGCCACACATACACACGACTCAGCGTTCACTTATACAACTACAAAATTTGTTGAGGCAGCGCAGAGCAGGAGCGGGAGCAGGACACGGACACGGACACGGACACACATTCCCATACACACATTCTCACACCCATTTTTACATGTCGGATTCTTATTGGAATCTAATACGCTAAACAGCTTTAAAATTTACTTGACCAAAACATCTGGAACGGGCTTTTTCTATCCGCTTTCGTCTGCACAATTTTCTCGACTTTTATATATTTCCTTTTTATGGGAAATTAATGTATTTTCCTTATAAGTTTCTTTTAAATAGATTTATTTTTTTTTTTTAGGTTTTATTGGGGGGGAGAAACGCGTGTGAACGCGTCGAACGCTCGGCACCGAAAACTGAACTGGAAAACTCGCGCAGTTTCCTTTCCTGCACGTGTATGTATATGGAATATGGAATACACACACACACACATCCGCACATCCACAGTGGAACGTCCTTAAGGATAAAACTTAAAGGGAGACTGTTGAAGAATTTTAAACAGAAAAGAAAGGTTTAGAAAGTTCGAAGGAGGTTTTTTAATGTCTGGATTATTATTTTCCGTTATTTTAATTAGAAATTTATTAGAAATATCCTTATAGGGAGTCTGAAAGATTGGAACGTTGGAAAACCCTTTTTGAGAGCCTATATTCTTAATTTTTCAAGTCCTTAATATTTCCTTATATCCTTTGTCCCCACTGTATGGTTATCCTGGTGGTTATGCAAAGCAGCGCAGAGTTTGTAGGGTTGTCGCTGGCTTTGATTTCGTTACCAAACGCTGGCAACTCTGGCCACGCTCGATACGTATTGTTGTTTTTGCTGCCAGGACAGGGGCAGGGCAGGAGCAGGGCAGGAGCAGCAGCAGGACGAAGGATATACCGGGGGAAGGGGCGAAACCAGAAAGTTTAAGAACCAGATTTTTTTTTACGAATATCAAATGAAGTGGAGAAAGATGGGGAGGTGGGGGGAGGGGGAATGTAATCCTACATGCGAGAGTACATACTAAAAAATTTAATCTACTAAAATGTAAATACCTGCCCCGCCCCCGCCTCTGCCATTTGGCGCTCTGGCTCTCTCCTGCTCTAGTGGAGGGAAATTTGCATGGAAATGGTAATGAGCTATGCGCAAAATGTCCTTTGAGCGCGGCCATTATCAATAACTCAGCAAAGTAGGCAATAAAAAAAGGAGTCAAAGGAGTGAGAGAGCGCCGGAGAGTGGGAGAACGTGAGAACGGGAGAGAGAACTAGGGGGAGAGAGCAACTCTTGCGTCATGTGTTGGCTGACCGAGTCCAATACGAAACTTGTTGGGCCAGCGGGCGCAAGAAATTCTGATAAGAATTCGCAATAGCTTGAGGTTGGCCCAGGCGAAGGGCGAAGGGAATGGGTGGGTGCAAAGAGTAGGGCTAAGGGGGAGTGATGGGGCGATTGGGATAAGCAATCAGTTGATGTGATTCATCTAAACGAGCAGTCACAATAACAAGTTAACGATGATATTAAAAACGCAAATGCAAACATGTTGTCATCCCACACACACACACAAACACACACCCACACACATATACTCACGCACTCCAATAAGAATTTGCATTTTTCACACACGCGCAAACATAACATCATCGTAGTAAGCAAAACAAAAACAACAACCAGAGACGTACACATTCCGGAGCACCCCCAGGCACCCGCCCCAGACCTCTTCGCCCACGCCCACCTGTTTCATGGTTCCGCTGATGCCTGCCGTCTGTGACACTTGTCGCGCCCGTTCGGCGTTGCTTGATTGAAGCTCCTGTGATTGCACTCTGCACTGCCCTGTAATTTGGGGCTTAAAAAACAAACCGAAAATCCAGCAATAAAATGCAAAAATGCTAGAGCTGGAAATAAAATCGATTCCAAAATCGAACCTAACAGTTTTTTTCTTTCGATAAATCAATAGTGTTGGTCAACGGTGTGCTGTTAAAGCTGGTGGCTAACAGCTTTGAGCGCCAACTGTTATCAGTTTGAATAAAGTTTTGATAATCAAAAATAATAAATCTTTAATCTTTATCAAAAGCAGATTTACACGAATCTTCCGCTCTGGCGGGTATTATAAATTAAAACTAGAAATAGCAGCACAAACTCTAGAAACTATACAACAATAACAGATTTAAATATAATTGTATATTTCGCAATAAAAATTACCCTACTGTCTTTGTTGCTCCAGAAAAAAAACATTTATGGAAATCGAATACTATCTGTTTCGCTGGAATTCAAAAGCAACACGTCATTCTTCAACTTTTCTCGGTATTTACACAAATAAATAGTAATTTTCTAGGAGAATATGATGTCACGCCTCGTTTTTCCGGGTCAGCTGCATGTGGAGCAGCCATTCTCTTCCACCAGGTTTCTGGAAACGTTCCAGGAGCTGCTCCAGCCTCTTAGCCTGGTTCTGGTGGGATTCCTCTGCCTGCAGGACAGCAGTGATCTCTTCCAGAAGGGAGCCTTTCAGGAGCTGCGGCTCATCCTCCTCGATAAAGCGCCGCACGCTGGCCACCAACTCGCCCAGGTGCTCGTCCTCGGCGCCGGGAAACAGCTGCTCCATGGCGGTGGCCAGGTTGAAGAGGTATTCGCGATTGGGGCCACTGGGACCGGCGGAGCTGAAGATTTGTCTGGCTATGCACTGCACCTGCCACACGTCGCCGGCATACGAGTCGTTGTCTTGTGTGGCCACATACATAATAACCTGAATGGGCTCGGATGCAGTGGCTGAGGCCCTTGGGTATTCGTGGAAATGGAGGCTGCACCTTTCGTAGCCGTTCTTCTCCCTGTAGTCCAGATGGTCTAGGACAGCGCCCTTCTGGCCGGCTGCTATGCGATAGGCCACGCCATAGACTCTATCCAGGCTGGGATCGCCCGGCAGCAGGGTCACCACGCGGCCCGGCCGCTCCGGTATCCCTCGGTGGTCGATGCTGTGTTGGTAGAAGCGCCGCTTGAAGCCCCAAACGAATCCCCGCCTGCGGTCGATGTAGGGAAAGTCAGCCTTCCACACCAGCGATCCGTAGCCAAAGATCCAGACATCCTCGTTCGTGGGGCAGGGCGGTTCCTCCTGGTTACTGGCCACCGCATCGAAACTTTCGAGCAGTGAATGATTTGCGGCAGTTCTTCCGTTTTCCAATGATTCCGCAAAGAAGTGGCGATAGATATCGTTGGGTAGCTGGTCAGAGGCGGCGCCAGAGCGCCGGAATTCCTCCAGGTAGCCCAGCATTTGTAAAATAATTGAAAATAAAAAGTTATTCCACGCCAAAAGTCAACAGCTGATGACTTTTAGGTAGAGGTCGCTTTTAACAGACTGTTAAAAGTTAACAGAATGTTAAAAGTTACCACAGTCACCCTGTTAAGCTCTGCTAAGCTTAAGCAGCTGTTTCCGACGCTGCCACAGCAACAACAATACGGAGACGTAAACAAATCGCATTTCGGAATCTAATTATCCATAAAATTAGCTCTAAAACCACCCCTACAAAACGGCCACCACAATGTCCGGCAAGGACGATCGATCCAAGGAGTGAGTAAGACGTAACAGACCAGACAGACCTTTACATTTTCAAACTTTCCGCAGCAAACGCAGGAACATGAAGCAGTTCGGCGGACATCACCATAAAAAGGAGCCGGGACGCTCGACTACAACCTCCTCGGGATCTCCGCCGCCCACTTCAAGGCGCAGCATGGTGGACGTGGCCGATTCCAGCGACGAGCCTCGATTCGGGCGGCGTGGCAACTGGCAATCCGGCGGAGGAAGATCCTCCCTGGCCCCGCAGCGGAATAGGAACCTATTGGACACTCTGCCCAGTGACATGGACGATGTGGAGCATTTGGACGGAGTGCCCATTGACGAGAACGCAAGGGCCCAGTTGAAGGCAGGAGACTACAAGCAAATGTCGCAGTTTTCCAATCTGGGCGGCGGACACTTCACGTTCGGTTCGGAGAAGGAGTGGACCAGCGTGGCCGAGGGCCAGACAAAGCTGAACACCAAGGCTGCCGGCGGCTACTTCACCCTGAATCTGAGCCGCTTGAATGCAGGCCTCCAGACGATTCCCTTCTACAAGCGCATGGACTATTCGTCCTCCATGTTCACGCGCCAGCAGATTCTGGATCAGGAGCAGGCCGCCGAGAGGGCGGAGGTGGCGTACCAGCAGCGCATTCTCCGGGAAGCAAACGGCAGTGCCCGTCCAGCATCGGCCAAGCCATCTGAGAAGCCGGTGGAGCCAGCTCCAGCTCCTACCAACGAACCCGACGAGCTGGACGAGCTCCTGGCCATGACCAACACCCAAATGGACATTAGCTCTGGCGTAGGACCCATCACCATGCCCATGCCCGTGCCCATGGTTCAGCCAGCCACGCCTTCGTCGGCTGCCAGCAAAAACGAGGTGGAGCAATGGCTCGACTCGGTCTTGGATGAGTAAAAGGACACCCTGGAGACGGACATCCTGTGGAGATATAGCTTCCAAACTATGTAGATTTGTAATAGCATTTTTTTACGCTTACAGAAGCCATTAAAAATCACTACGTGCTTAGCTTTAAAGATCACAAAATTGTTGTTTAATTTTTAAATTAAAATTTTCTGAAGGGCAAGCCTTTAATAACAAAAATATTAAAAGAACTGAAAGCTCCTTAAGAAATCACAAATTTTAAAAAGCATTTATCAAAAAACCGTTAATAAAACGCATTTTGGACAGTTATATAACATTACGTAACATTACGTTAAAAAGTATATCAGAACGGTCACACTGATCGCCCTCAAAATTCCGATAGGTCAAGAGAGAATATCATTTTTTTTCGTACTCATTGGCCCTAAAAAAGTTTTCGTTGTAAATTGATTTACCATAATGGGTCTTTTCAACTTTGGTCGTGGCTCAGACCACATCTTCTAAATTATAAAGTGGAATAGAAAAAGTGATCAAAATTTATAAGTGCTTTGAACAATCCAAGACTTGTAAGTGTACATCATTTTATTATTTTCTTTAACATTTCCTTAAGGCGGTTCTTTTTCAAATACGATTAGCTTTCTTTCAACTAAAAGTGGTTCTACTTCATGACGATTTGTTCTTCTTGAATAAAAAACGGTTTATTTTTATTTAGAAATTCTTCTCGAAGCTCACGCGATCCTTTTTTGAGAGATTAGGCTTTGCGTTTAAAGGAAAGCATGCTTTTTTCAGAAATTACAAAAACTTTTATAGATTTCCCAAATTTTCTATAATTTTCTGATCAAATTTTTCCACTCTTCGGAAGAATTTCACGTTTACTTTTCTGTATTTAGGATTGTATAGACAATATGTGCTTTTCTAGGAACTTGGAGGTTTCCTTACTGTGGAAAGGCATAATCAATAGCTAGCCAACTCCCTTAGATCCATAAAGATTCCTCTTCTCTCCAATCAATCTAACGCATTTCTTTCGGTAGTATTTTTAACCTACGAAAAAAAACCCGCGAAACTGAATGAACTGATGAGGTGGGGATTTCTTCTTAGAAAGAGAATTGAAAGTACCCAAAAAAAAAATGTTTAGAATACTGTTATTTCATAACCTAACCTTTTTTCCCCGGCGAAAATTTTTAATCCGTCTTTTTCCAAGCAATCAGCAGCTTTTTCTAAAATATTTTTAATTAAATAAGAAGCGAAGTACATTTAAAGCACGATCGAGGCATTATTTTGTTAAAATATTTATTTTTAACCATAATTTTCGTGCTTTTTTGTGACTGGTATAGGCACCTTGTATGAAGGGGGGTATTAAATATTGGTATTATAAGGATTATCCATTTATTTTTATATTGTCGCTTAATGTTTTCCATAGTAACTCCCATAAAATGACTGTTTTGTCACTTTTCGTGCTTTTTGCCCGATCTGGCAATATTCTTCGGTTACAGTTAGTTTAGCGCCATTTTTCGATGTTTTTGTTGGCATCGATCTGTGCTGGGAGAGCATCTTCCTGGTACAACTTGATCATGTGACCATGGAGCAACTGCATCAGCTCACAAACGGCCTCCAGCAAGACGAGGCGCTCCTCCAGGCGGCCTATATCAGTGCCTATTATCATCTGGGGACGCAGTTCCTCCACGATCGACATTAGCCAGCGGAACAGAATCGCCGAATCCTCCTTGGTGAGTTGCATTACATCCTCGGGTATGCCAGCCTCGTGGCACAGCTTCTGGACCTGTCCCCCAAGCGGTCCCAGCAACAAAAGCGTCGAGATGAGACGCACCACCAGGTGCAAGGCATGCAAAAAGGATTCCAGATACACCCCGGGATTCACGACAGCCGCCACCAGGAGCAGGGTGGTGTAGGGACGGAGACTGTGCGAGTCCAGGCCGAGATCGGTGAGCTTGTCCAGTAGAGCCCAGAGCAGGCAGCTGCCCACCACCCGGGCCATGGTGCTCAGGGGACTGGCCATGCGGCAGCAGAGGATCACGTTGAGCATCACACTGGAATCTTTGGCGTCCACCAGGTTGAGAATATTCACACATAGCTGGTGCACCTGGCAGATGACACAGGAAAAGGTTTATACCAAAAACTCCTCCATTTCCAGGAACTCACATGAGTTTCCTCCGTGCAGGCCATATAATCGAAACACCTCTGAAGGAAGAGGGTCCTCTTCACCAGAGTCCCGGCTAGGTCCTCGTGGTGCAATAGATAGACCATTATCCCGGTCACATGCACAGCCGCCAGCTGCTCCGCCCCGAACTCGATTTCCTCCTGGCCGAGCAGCTGCTCAAATCCGGCGATGATCTGTGGGCAAATGGAACCCAGGATTAGAGCCATCACATCGCTATCCAGGATCAGATTCGCCCACCTCGAGGACGTTGTTGGTGCCATAGACGAAGTAGCAGTGCTCCCTGATTGCCGAGTGGCCCAGAGTGCGACGCAGTTGCTCCAAATCGAATCCCTGGGGACGCACCATGTGGCTCAGAGGCGACTCCAACAATTGGTCTGGATTCCAACTGGAAAAGATTATTGGATTCTAGCAGCCTTTCCACTTGTCTTTCTCGAAAGGGACATTTTGTTTGCAAGGATTGCCAGGATGTGTGTGTGTGTGTGTGTGTGTGTGTGTGCAAATGGCCAACGGCATTTTAATGAGCTCCTAGCGGAGATGCCATTTTGACATGTTTTCCAAACGTCACTTGGGCAGAAGACTTTGGTGGCCCACAGTGGTCACTGCCTAAGGGGGACTCTTATATTTTTTATTTACTTTTGATTACAATGAAAGGTTTCTCTATAATTCTTTTTTTTTTTTTAGATTAAAGCCTAGAGCTTTGTTTCTAAAGTTTCTAGATTTAAAATTTCAATTTTTAAAGTCCAGAAAAAAGATTACTATACACTTAAAACTATAAGCTTAAATTAAAAATTAACAAAAATAGTTAACTAATTTAATATTTCTTCAAAGTTTTCTTTCCTAATTAATTTTTTATGCTTCTTAAAATTAAATACTTATGCTTTTTTTATTAATATTTAATATATCACTTTTCTTTTTATTTTAAATAATAATTCATTGAATTATAATTATAAAATTACACTTTAAATAATTCATAGTGCTTAGAAGTTTTTTTTTTTTTTTTTTTATATTAATATTTAATAAGTCACAATTTTTTATGGAGTCGCTGCAGTTGCTAAAATAATTTTTGGCATACGACTTGTTTATTTAACTTAGTAAATAAAATAAATTAAATCAACATGTCGTAGGCCAATAATTACAGTAATTATTGAATCCAATTTTTGTTTATACATTTTTTTTTTGATATTTGAGGGTTTACTGTAGCTCGAGGATATTTTTAGAGCAAAGAGCAGGCTGGTGTCCTTGCGCTGCTTTTTGCAAAAGTAAAAAAAAAAAAAAAAAAAGAGCAGGCTGGCAAAATGCAAATGCACGCGCCGTGTGCGCATTTTAGCATAAAAGTCACCAGGATCTCTCCACCTGGCCACGCCCACCTCCTTGAAGTTTCTTGCATCCTTAAGGGGTGGTGGTGGCTGGGCAAGGGGAGGGGAATATCTGCTCATTATGCATTCATATTTTGCAATTACTTCTCTTACACACACACACACGCGCATACACACATACACACATACACACATACATATATAGAGCCAGAAAGCAAAAAGCGCAAGAGGTGCAAGCTGGATGACAGGAGCAGGACGACATAACTGTTAAGTTGCTGTCAACAAGAGTTTTTGTGCCTCTTTTGGCCTTTTCCTTCCACCACCCACCACCCACCCATCTTTTCCCTCAATTTTTATATATTTTATTTTATATTTTTTTTTTTTGGGGCGCTTTGGCCCATTTGCGTGAAAAAATTCTTTTGCCGAGAAAGACTCCCATTGAAAATTTCCATATTCACATTTTAATTATGCGACGGCATGAAAAGATTAACAACTTGTGAGTCAAAGACTAAAAAAAAAAGTCACCTTTGTGCGCGTTTTGCTTTTTTTTTTTTTAATTATGCAAGCAAGATAATATGCCACCTAACCTCACTTTTATATCCGAAAGGGGATCTGTGGAATTGTGAGGTTATGTAAATATCCGATTAGAATCGGATCAAATACAGATCTGGTTGCGACAAGTGCCACCCCCAGCCTTAGATGACATAATGCCCGGCACTTCAATTAGCCGCGATAAAGGGGCTCAATTAGCGAGGGTTGTATTCAGAGTTTTTGTTTGCAGGATGGGGAGGGTTAACGGGAAACGGAAACTGCCAACCACCGCCCCGTCCTGCCCATAAAACTGGGAAATGTACAGGCAAGCTTCGTGTTAAGTGGATATTATTTTAATATTTTCTTTTATTTTTATTATTTATAGTTTTAGAAAACCCCATTTTAGGAATATCTTCTAAAGTTTCGATTAGGAAAGTTTCCTTATTTTCGAATATAAATTAAAAATGTTATATATTTTAATTCAAATTCGAAAGTTTTTTTTTTAATTTTTAGACACATTTTAAAGTTTTTCAAAAAAAATAAAATAAATCATTTGATGTCCTTTATAAGGAGCCTTGTCTGTGGCAATAAATAATATCGTTGCCACTGAATGGTAATAATGATGTTGAATGCTGATTCTGATGACAAGTGGCAAGTGGCAAGAAGCGAAGTGAACGTGCTACCCTTTAATTTTGACGTCGATGATGAGGGCTTTGTGTTTTTTGTAGCCAATCTGTGCATTTTACGCCTAATTTAAGGCAAATTGTTGACATAAACGTGTGCGAAACGGGGCTATAACCGCAACCACCATCACCCCCCTTAACGGTGGCCAAAAACTTTTTGAATAACAAAAACCCACACCCACCACACCCCTCGAATTTCCATTTTTTTTTTTTTTGTGGCCTTGGAGGCAAACAAAAATTGTGTTTTACAAAAGCCAACAGATTTTCATATCATTAGGATTCTCAATGGTTTCAAAAGGGGTTTCATCATTTCCTCTTAACGAAGCTGTTGTTATCCTATTTATTGAGTAAACAAAGCCAAGTGATATAAACATTATTGATATCTTTGTTTGGAGAGTTTTGGAAACGCCGCCAAGTTGTCGTCGTCTAGGTGGGGGGGGGGAGGGGAGAAATCCGATATATTTCGCGTTTATTTACTTTTCTTCAGAAATCGTTTCGATTTCTGCTATCTCATGATAAAAACAGATCCATTTTAATTATATTTGATTTTTTTTTTTTTTTTTTTGTAGCCAATGGCCTCGGAATTCGTAGACTGCACCATGGGCCACCTAAAGGAACTGGTGCGGCGTAATTGCCTTACAGCTCAGCTTCGTTTCATTAACAAAAAATTCCATTTAATTCCGGTGAGTACAAAAAAAAAAAATAAAATAAATAATGCTATCAATTTTTTTATGATGATTTTTCCATCTATTATTTAGCAAATTCATCGAAACTTTAGCCAAATCCTCAAGGGCGTCAATCACTGGGAATTGAATCGAGTCCATCCCATTCTGGCGGCATTAAGTCTGCTCATCCTGCTCGACGAGGACGACGTTGATAGGAAAAGGATTGTCCGATGCAGCCTGATGGAGCGTTTCCTGCAATTCATCGATTGCATTTCTCCCATGAGTGTAAGTGTTTCGATTTATCGATTCATTTCGATTAATTCCACAAAGTTTCCACAAAGATCTATATAGTAGCCTTTGCTTTTGTAATCCCTCCTAGCCTATGGAACCTCCCTTCTCATTTAGTTCAGTTTCGGGTCTGACTCCCTGTGCTCAACATCTACTAGTTTTGTCTAAAAAAAATTGTATTATTTTTTATTTATTTTAAAAAAAAAAAAAAAAAAAAAATGTGAAATGTTTTTTTGATAATCAAAATTCTGGTGTTTACTTTTTTCGTTTTTTGTCGAAATTTTGTTGCCAATTTCCGTATTTCCGTTTTTACTAAATTGTTTCGAGTTTAAAATAGTTAGTAATTTTATAATATAATAGATATAATAATATATTATTAATATTAATTATAAAATTTAAAGGTTATAGGAAGGATTAAGATATAATCGATTCCAAACTATAGAATAAAAAAAAAATCCCTAAAACCCCATAAATATTTTCCCGGACAGGTTCATATACTAATGGAACAACTGCTCATGGAGCTGGAGACGCTGTCTCTGGACGACCAGTCGAATTTGCTCTTCCTGTCCTTGGCCCTGGGCCACTGCAGTGTACGGGGACGTCCACTGGCGGTGTGCCTGCTCTGGGAGCTACTGGCGCGCCGCCTCCCACGACTGGAGATCACTATGCACCGCTACAGGATGCTCTGCGAACTGGTCCACGCCATCGATATTGATCCGCCGACGATACCGATACCGGTAATGGGTGAGCCAGTTGGGGACGCGGATGATTCCACCTCGGGGGCGGAGCATTTGGTCAAAGCGGAAACGGAGATAGAGAAGCTGCTAATCCTGCTGGAGGCAATGAATTATTTGCTGCACTTGGTGCTGGTGGAGGACAACCGGGTGCTGCAACTAAACGGCTATCCAGAGCACTTTTTCAAACTGCACCGCCAGGATGCGGAGACGTTGTGCTTGTGGTGCCAGGATCTGGCTGGCAAGGTGGCAACCATTGAAACCGAAGTGACTCTTAAGGTGGGACTATATTAATCCTTTTACAATCCTTAATTCTTTAATTGAAATTTTTTGACAGTTGACCGAAATTTTGGGCAATCTCATGAATACTCTCACCAAAGCTATGGGTTTCCCCAAGCAAAAGGTGAATGAATAGTTTTTTTTTTGTTTTTTTTGCTGAAATCGGGGGTTATACGATGGAACCTATGAACCCTCGATTTATTTTGTATTTTTTTGTAATTTTTATGATCGGTTGGAAACGAAAATGCAAACAAGCTTCTATTTACTACAAAGAAAAATTACACATCAAGAAATCGAATATAAAGAAAGCGAATATCGGATATGAGGATATCGGAATAAACAACCAATTAATTAGTAATTATTCGAATGCAATATGAAAATTCGATAACTGAGCAACGATATCGAATTTTCATTGCATTTCAACGCCCACCCACAATTAGTCGATAAGGAAAAAAGGGGCACGGAGGAGATCCTTTGCCACGAAAAGGACTTCATACGGAAACCTACAATTACATTTAAGCAAAGCGGCTACGAAAGACATCATTCCTATGCCCGATATCGGGGCCATCACATTCAAGGTCTATTTACTTCAAACGACTCAATAGGATAAGATAATATACGGATTTATTCGACAACCCGGGACGTTGGGGTACAAAAACACAAAAACGTAAAGAAGACACATATCTATGAGATCTATGAGACACATCGGAGATGACGACGATTACGAAACGCATAATCTTTTAATCATTTATGGATATATGAGAGAGAAATGTGGTTACCAATACCAGAAACCTATTACAATGGGCTTGGCGTATCAATACAAATGGCATTCCCATGACGGATGAAACCTTAGATAATAAGCCTTAGATATACGTTAATATAAGAACCCCCCTTTACGAAGGATGAAATCGGGGGTTATACGATGGAACCTATGAACCCTCGATTTAAAAAAAAATTTTTTTTATTATTTTTATAACCGGTTGGAAACAAAAATGCAAACAAGCTTCTATTTACTACAAAGAAAAAAGCGAATATCGGACACAAGGATATCGAAATAAACAACCATCTAATTATTCGAATGCAATATGAAAATTCGATAACTGAGCAACGATATCGAATTCTCATTGCATTTCAACACCCACAATTAGTCGATAAGGAAAAGGAATACTTGAGAACAACTAACACTTAAAAGAACTTTTGCAAGCGGGACAAGAATAGACCGACAATCATATCCATAATTATAGTTTTTAAGGATTTTTAATACAACAACTATTTGGCAAACGATTGGGGGGATCTAGTAATAGCAGCATTCTAGATCCTCCAGAGTGTCCTGCCTTTATACTAACTATATACTGAGCTTGACTTGACTTGGCCATCGAGAGTGAATCGATTTTGTAACTCCATGGAAACTTACTATTATATAACTATTATATATTCATAAATTTTGCTAAAATTTTGTACAAAAGAGGAGATACAAACATTTCAATACATTGTTAAATACATTCATTATTAAACATTTTTCAATACATTGTTAAATACATTCATTATTAAATACACTTTATAAACACAATACTTTCGAGGTGTTTTTATTTATTCGAAATATTGTTCTTAAAAGAACAAATTTTAAACGACTAGAGTTTCGATAAATGGAAATGGAAAACCTCTCAAAGGTGAGATTGTATCTAAATTTTTAATACTATATTTAAACACTTTTGTTTATTTTGTAGTTTCGCAAACCACTCACTGCTCCATTACGACTCTATAATCGCCCAGAAATACCAAAAAGCAACTGATCGATGGGGAAGAGAGACTTTGATTTCTGGACCTGGGATTGGGGGCTACATGTGTACATGGAAAAGTAGAGCTCATGGATTGTGGAACCTGTTCGAGTTGGAGTTCGATTTGCGGTTCGATTTGGTGGCAAATGCATGGCACACACAATGCGGCAATTAGTGGCAAACAAACGAACAAGTGTGCCACGGCCGGAGGCACAAACACAATTTGTGACAATTTTCCAAACGGATAATGACGGGACATTTTACTCACAGTATCTCCATGTAAATGCAAATTGTAAATCGGAATGGGAATGGGAATGGGAATGGGATTGGGAATGAAAAGTGAAACGGAAACCACCACCAGGGCTGTGTCGGGAGGATTAATGTACAAATTTTCACACAATATGGCAAACATCGCTGGCAAACAAACAAAACACGCCCCTTGCCGCCGCCTCCTGCCAACCGGAAGTCAAGTGTGTCGAGTCCTGCATCCTTCGGCCCATCCATCATCCCGGGATATGATATAATCGCCCTTCATCACCGCAATCATTATGTTGTCGTTGTGTGCCCTCGGGGGAAGGACTGCCAGGACTGCGGCGAGCACGGCCAGGACATCCACAACACAGCAGGCAGGAATTTAAATCGAAATTGGAGTGGCAAGTGTGTGCGTGTCGATGTTAATGGCGAAAGTCAAGTGCCTTCCGGCGAAAATACATTTCAAAATACTTTTGTGGTTTGGGAATAAATTTTATTTGTTAACTAAATGCAGTCAAGAATTTTGTAAAAATCTCTAATGGGTTTTATGGATGCCAATAGGTACCAGATTGATGGGGAATTGATCCAGAAATCTTTTAAGGTATCCCGCTTGAGGATCGGATGGGAATTGGCCATTCTACAGCTATTGAAAGAGGCAACATATGAGAAACGCGATTTTTGCAAGGGGTACCATCAGGAAAAAAGGGCTTTCAGTGGAAAAAATATGAAAAAAATTTAAAATTTATTTTGGCCCAAGGTTTTGATGCAGATTGATGGGGAATTGATACAGAAATCTTTTAAGGTATCCCGCTTGAGAATCGGGTGGAAATTGGCCATTCTACAGCTATTGAAAGAGGCAACATATGAGAAACGCGATTTTTGCAAGGGGTACCATCAGGAAAAAAGGGTTTTCAGTGGAAAAAATATTAAAAAAAATTAAAATTTATTTTTGATCAAGGTTTTGATGCAGATTCATGGGGAATCGATCCAGAAATCTTTTAAGGTATCCCGCTTGTGGATCGGATGCGAATTGGCCATTCTACAGCTATTGAAAGAGGCTACATATGAGAAACGCGATTTTTGCAAGGGGTACCATCAGGAAAAAAGGGCTTTCAGTGGAAAAAATATGAAAAAAATTAAAAATTTATTTTTGATCAAGGTTTTGATGCAGATTGATGGGGAATCGATCCAGAAATCTTTTAAGGTATCCCGCTTGAGGATCGGGTGGAAATTGGCCATTCTACAGCTATTGAAAGAGGCAACATATGAGAAACGCGATTTTTGCAAGGGGTACCATCAGGAAAAAAGGGCTTTCAGTGGAAATAATATGAAAAAAATTTAAAATTTATTTTTGATCAAGGTTTTGATGCAGATTGATGGGGAATCGATCCAGAAATCTTTTAAGGTATCCCGCTTGAGGATCGGATGGGAATTGGCCATTCTACAGCTATTGAAAGAGGCTACATATGAGAAACGTGATTTTTGCAAGGGGTACCATCAGGAAAAAAGGGCTTTCAGTGGAAAAAATATGAAAAAAATTTAAAATTTATTTTTGATCAAGGTTTTGATGCAGATTGATGGGGAATCGATCCAGAATTCGATTAAGGTATCCCGCTTGAGGATCGGATGGGAATTGGCCATTCTACAGCTATTGAAAGAGGCTACATATGAGAAACGTGATTTTTGCAAGGGGTACCATCAGGAAAAAAGGGCTTTCAGTGGAAAAAATATGAAAAAAATTTAAAATTTATTTTTGATCAAGGTTTTGATGCAGATTGATGGGGAATCGATCCAGAATTCGATTAAGGTATCCCGCTTGAGGATCGGATGAGAATTGGCCATTCTACAGCTATTGAAAGAGGCTACATATGGGAAACGCGATTTCGCGAATTCTATTAAATGTTATTCCATATCCCTATTTTTTTTTATTCAAATTGTTAAATATAAAAAAACTTGGCAGCAAATTCCGTTTCTAGAAAAAAAGTTGGAAAACTTAACGGTTTTTTTAATCCTTTTTTTCTTTTTTTTTTGCAAACTTTTGGCTTTGTTTTTGCATTTTTTGCTCAAAGTTGGCAAACGCTGAAAGGTTAATGCAATTAATAACTCATTAAATAAATACAAATCAAAGTGGACGCCGGCAAAGCTGAATGAAAATGAAAAGGAGGCTCAATGGCTCAATGGGAGAAAGGATGTGGCAGCGTTTGTGCTCAAAGGATATGCCAGCGTAAAATGTACCAATTAAAAAACCAATTCAGATCTCAATGGCGGCGCAAATGAACCGCAACAAAATAGCGAATGGCATGGATGGAATGGCAAAAAAAAAAAAAACTGAAAATCTATCTGCCACAAATGGTGGCAATGAAAAATGGGTGGAGCATGAGGATAAGGCTGCGGTTGGGGGGGTTAGCGAAAGAAGCTGCATTTTATTCATTAAATTACATTCACATTTCATAGACAATTTCATGGCTTTCGCCATTTTCCCTTCCCTTCCCTTCCCTCTTGCTCTTACTCTTACTCTTACTCTTAAACTTACTCTCTCTTTCTCTTTCTCTTTCTCTTTCTCCTTCTGCTTCGTCCTGCGCCCCCCCCTCCCCTTCCCCTCATTTCAGGGATATTTTCTACTTTTTCCGTTTGTTTCCGGCGGCTCCCTTCAAGTATCCTTTTTAATTAGCGTTCTGCGCTACTCTGCACCACTCGAAAATACCGCTACAGCCTCGCTACATATCCTACCATCCTGTCTGGCTGTGCTCCATCTCTGTTCAACAACTAGCCCCCTCGCGGTCGCACTCGCTGGTTAACTCACTCACCGCAGATTCAATTTGTGGCTAAACATTTCTCCTCCTTTTTGTGTAGCGAGCTAAATGTGCATGAAAATGTGACTGTAACTACAGTGGAGCCTCTTTACAGGCGGACGTTCTATCCATCCACTACTTGTGGTTGTTATAATCAAAGTTTCTCGAACAATTCCCATAAAAGGACTTGGAAAACGGGATATACTTCAAAATATTCAATTCCTTTAAGTTTCAATAGGTTTTTAATATTTGATTTGAAAAAGGACTTGCAACTGTATGTGTCTGTCCTGCCCCCTAACGGCACTATGGCCATCTCTGTCTGGCCCATGCCTCCGCATGCGCTCTCCGCAGATCCTTTTCGGTTCTGCCGGTCCTTTTGGTCCTTTGGCTTTGGTGCTTTAGTGCTTTTTGGCCCGTTATAATTGCGGCCCGGCCAGAGTTGTTGCTTGTTTTCCGGTTGGCTGGCTTTCAGCTTCCTTTCGTCCCCCCTGCCCTCCCTTAAGTCCTGCCCCCCTGCCTGGCCCTTCCCTCTCTTAGTTATTTATACATATGTATGTATCAAGGATATAAAGTGGTATATGTGGTGACTATGTCGGCTATATAGCGACAAATTGATAACGTTTTGTGCGCTTCGCTCAAGTTGATTTTCAAGCAGGACTCACAGCTCACCGATTCCCAGATTGCAGGATTCTACAGAATACCAGTCGTCTGTAGATTTTCAATTAACATAACCGTTAGACGGATATAGCCATGTCTGGCATTGATTTTCTTGCAGAAATGGCCAAAAGCCAATGGTCAAGGCGGCTTGGGATCTTTAATCCTTGAAAACTATTATTTTCTTTTTAAGTAAAATGTTTACCATGGAAATTTAAAAGAAAGAATTCTCAATTTTTTTAAAAACAAAACACAGATTTCTCCCATTGTAACAATATTTCTACAATAATAAATTATAATTTGAATATTTAATATAAAATAAATAAAATATATATAAAGAAAATGAAATATAAAATATATTTTTTTTTAATAAATATTTAAAAATATATAAAAACTTACCTTACCTTGAAACTGTACTTCCAATTCTTATGTATTTTCTTATGTACTTCTTATGTATAGCATTATATACAGTTACAGCTTCTGTTAAAAGTTAACGGGTCTTTCGGCAGGTGCCGCTACAGGCTTGGGGGATGCTGCTCCCTCACACACACACACACACGCACACACGAGAAGACGCCACGAAAATTTGACTTTTAATTCATGAATTTCATTAAAAAAACTCTATTAAAACAGTTAAATCTATTAACTAAAGTGTCAAGGATGGTATTTATAAAGTTTTTCCACCATTTTCAAAGCGGTAAATAGGAATTAAAATAAGTAAACAAACACAGACGCGTTGAAACTTATGTACTCCTTATGTAAAGCGGAAAACTCCCATTTTCGAACAAACAAAACGCGGTTTTCCAACTTGCCGGTAAACTTTAACTATTCCAAAGGATATTACACACATTTTTAAACAAATCCCGATATGAAACACAGATTTTTAAGCACAAAAAACACGAAAACGGGACGCGTCCTACGAACTGATCGCGAAGAAGAGGAAGAGAGCCACTGAGAATTGGCGAGCAGGTCCTGGCTTTGCGTATTTCCCAACACAGGTGTCGCCCAACACTAGACAGGTGTTTATCGGCGCCAATCTTTTCAATCTTAAATAATTTAAATTTTAAATAGTTTTTATATTTTTTTTAGGACCCAATCCTGATTGAAAAGGACTCAAGGCATGCAATTAAAAGTTTTATTCTGGCAAAAAAAAAAAAATGTTCACTTTCATAGAGTGCAAAGAACAACACAAAAAAAAAAAGTATCCTTTTTGTTTATCCTTTTCGTGTGTTGTATTTTACAGTTAATTGGACTAAGCCTAGTTTATGATTATATCTTTAAGTTGGCATAATATATAGGGTCCTCAATACAATCCACCTTCCGTTATCCTTTTCCGATGATTATTGCACAAAAATTTGTTTATATACATAGGCTTCTGGTGGTTAAGTGGGTGTGGGCGCGCCTCTCCTACATGGGGCAGCCGTGGACGTAGCCCACGTTGCGGAAAATGGCCGCCGCAGCGGCGGATGTGAGAAAGTTGCATGGATTTGTGGCAGCAGCGGCGGCAGCAGCAGCGGCACTGAACGACCCGCTCAACCCTGTGGGGCAGCAGCCCAAGGCGCCGCCTCCGCCACCGCCCTCCTGCACCACAAAGTCCTTCTCCATGGTGGCCTGGTGACGCAGTTGCTCCAAACGCAATTGGTTCTGTCGCTTCCATTTGGTGCTACAAACAGGATAAGTTTAGTTTTCATATTTCAAAAGGATTAAGCTTATAGGATTACCGTCTGTTCTGGTACCAGGTCTTCACCTGGGTCTCGGATAGATTGAGGGTCTCGGCCACGTCGCTGCGATCCGCCACACTGAGGTACTTCTGGCAGCGGAACTTGCGCTCCAAGTACGCCAACTGGGCGTGGGTGAAGGCAGTGCGCCGGCGACGCGGCTTCCGGCCGCTCTTGCTCAGCTGCAGCTTGTGGTCCGCATAGGAGCTGCCGCCTCCAGATCCTCCTCCTCCTCCTCCTCCTCCTCCTCCGGCTCCTCCTCCTCCGCCTCCACCTGCAGATCCTCCAGCCCCAGCTCCGGATGCAGCGACTGAGCCCTCACCGCCCGAGGCAGCTGCCGCCAAAAGGCCGGCGGCGACGGCAGCGGCGGCACTTAGACCGCTGCCAGGACCCGGGGTGGCCGAGCCGCAGGACTCAGCACTGGACTCGTCCTGGTGGTGGGCGAAGCCATGATGATGGTGGTGCGGGTGGTGGTGCGGCAGGTGGTGCGAATGACGGTGCGCCAAGAGCAGATCCTGCTGGCAGCCGGCTGCCGTGGAATCGGGCGTGGAACGGTCCTCGATATCGATGTCCGAATCATCATTCGACAGTTCCAGTTCTGTTGGCAATAAACAAAAAACCAAAAAAAAAAAAAAAAAAAAGCTTTTAAGTCTTTGAATAATTGCGAAAGGATATCATTGGGAAGCGCGTGCAGGCACTTGCGCCAAAAATCAATTATCCTTGACGCTCCAAATATACAAAAATATAAAGTCCGTAAAGGCGACGGTCCGTTTTTTTTTTAAAGACACCAACCACAAGGATATTCCGCAATTCGATTCGAATCGGATGAGTTGCAATTTGCAATTTGCAGTAATCAACATGTTATTTATATCCTGCCAACACATCCTGATTCCCATAATAGGATTCCTCGGACCCGGGTCGCGCTGCCAGGGACTTCAAAAGTCAAAGGACTCTGCGGGCTGTCTGATTAAATTCACGTGTCGTCTGAGGCTCTCAATTGTTTCCCATTGGAATTTCCATTGGGTCCTGTCTTGAAACCGCGAGAAATATTTCGGATTCCATTTTTAAATCTATTTGGTTTAGTTTTTATAATTTAAAAATAATATTTACTTAATTATATCCTTAAAGCTTTTGACTTATCTTGACATTTTTAATATCCAAGTGAAAAAAATAAGAATTATTTAAGGATAATTTTTTAATATTATGTTAATACTTTAAAGTATTCCATTTTTAAATGTTTTAAGATTTTTCTAATGATTTTTATAGCTATTTCGTCGAAAATGTAAGTTAAGGGATCCTTTTCTCTCAGTGCTCATCCATCTTCGACTGAGTAGTCCTTCGCCACAGGCGCTCACGTGTGTCCGCCCAGCAAGGACTCCCTCTGTACAATTTTTTTTTTTCTTATTCCGCCCCTTAAAAGGGCGGAAATTATTTTTATATCTGTGTGTATTTTAACCCCAAATGGATTTCGACTTGTGATTCTATTTATACCGATCTGGGCAGACAGGATTCGAGGAAAATATGATTCAGTGGGTGGCTGGGGTGGCTGGGGTGGCTCATATGGCTATGTGAAAGGTTATTCAATTATATGGAATACATATGTGTGCGTGAGGTGTGGAAGGGGATTATCCTGGGGAGCGTCTCGAGTGAGTCCTTTCTTATTCCTCGAAAAGTCACGTCGTATCAATTTGCGGCACAATTGCCATTTAATAGGCACTTGGAACTGTGAGATATGTACATATATGTTTTATGGACATATGGTTGGCAAAAATCAACAGATAAAAAATATATATGTACATATATTAACGCGTGTGCCGGCAATTTAGTCTGGTCTAAGGATCACGTACTTTCGCATCAATTTAACTGAAGGACTCAATTATTGGAGTGCAGCAAAACGCAAAAGAAATCTCAGTGAAAGTTTCACTTTCTCTCGCACATCCACATAACTGGCAACAATTAGCCCCTAAATAGTTGTAATTGTTCAGCTAAACTTTATTTAATGTCATGTCTAATTAGCAAAACATTACCCACAACACACACACACACACACACACACACAAAAAGCTCTAAAAAGCAAAAGCAAAGTCTAAGGATGCCAAAGGACCCGAGGCTATATGTTATGCACTCGAAAAAATAGTTTGCAGATCTATATTTTCTATAAATACTGAGTGTTAGGGTTGAAAACAATTAGTTTTGGCCACTATTTTTTGAAAAATATTGAAAAAAGCATGCTTTTTCCAGAAAATACTTCAAAAAGCATGCTTTTTCCAGAAAATACGGAAAAAGCATGCTTTTTTACAGAATATTTGTTACTTTTTCTCTCAGTATCCTTTAGAATATCAAGCGTGGGTGTGAAGGGATTTGTCGTAGCATTCGGATCCTTCATATTCCTTTGCCAGAAGAGGCAAAAACAGAAACGAAATGAATAGAAAACAATGAAAAGTGTTCGTACGTGACAAATTGCTTGAGAACAGGTTAGAGTTGGAAGCCAAGCAGTGCAACAAACAAGCAGTTCACAATTAAATTATTGCCCCCAGCGCCACGCCCACCCTATTCACGACACAGCCCACAACGCCCACAGCCCACCACCCACTGCTAAAAGTTTTGTTTTTGCGATAATTGAGCGAGGTGTTAGATTTAAATGCCACAGGCAGGATAAATGAGAGTAAAAGGGAGAGCCTGGCAGAAGGACACTGAGCCAGGCAATTTGTCAGCGATTTTAGACACCCGTTCCTCCCCCCGAAGCCACAACAGGATAACAGGACAACATCAAAGAAAGGGAAACAAGAAGGAAGAACAAAGATGAGACTAATTGGCCAACAATGTCGTTTAATGTCGGATTTTGGGGTTATGTTTGATTATAAATTAGGTGGCATTCTTTTCTTTAAATAAAATAATATTAAAGGGATAAATTGTAGGCTTATTATTAAGCAATAAGCTTTGAAAATGTTAATGTGTCCTTTAATAAACTGTAGTTGGTCTAATAATGCTAAAAAATTGTAAAATTTTGATTGGAAAATGCGAATTATTTGATTTTCTATCCTATAATAATTAATCCTATGATTATTGGGTATCCCTTTATATAAAAATCTAAAGCTTTTTCATTAAAAAAATTCTTAAGGACCTTCATTTTGTTGCTGAAACTCACCCGAATCTGTTTGACGTCTTGTGATCAAGTCTCCCAGGAGATCGCGTATCAAAAAGGACTTTGAACTCTGCATTTCGATAAAGGATTAAAGTTCTCGTCCAATAGCTTTACCTTTCCAATAATTCACAAGTTTTTACACACAATATGGTTGTTTTTAGTTTGTTTTTTAAGGCAAAGGCTCTATTGGAAACATTTTCAACACTTTGATTAACTTGAACAAAAAATGCAAAGAAAAATGTACTTTGCTTTGGCTTTGAGTTTAGTTCCGGCGGGTCGGGTTATCCTGCGAGTCCAGGATCTATTATCAAATTGTCTCCACGCACACATGCACTCAAAAAAAACCGTTAACTGCGACTGTAACTGTAACTGTAACTGTAACAGTAAACTGAACCGTTAAGCGCCGCGTCAAATGAACAACTGAAATGCGAAACGCCGAACGTTTATTAATCCTTTTAGCGAACATCGTCAGGATTCAACCTACAGCCTCCAAGCCCTCGCAGGACGAGAAAAAAAAAATAGATATGTATGATGGCAAGGCAAGTGAATTACGCGGATTTGTTGCTGTAAACGAGACAGTTTAGCGTCGACGCTGGCAGAGCTAAAAAAAAAAAATACAAACAGAACGAAAAAAAAGAATATATCCTTATTCTGGGGGAAAAAAAAGGAAACATTTGCAATGGCCGTTGCCATTTAACCGTTATTTAATCAGTCGCCTGGTGCCATCTCACTTCCACACAGACTTCCGCCGGGCCGTTAGCCATTTTGTTCGCCGTTCGACGAGGAGAGCATCTATCTATTTGTCTCGTTCTACGCACAGGGTTGCCGCCTTGCTATTGGTCCTTTGAAGGATAACTACCCTTGGGATAATTTCAGGGGGTAAATGCAACAACAACCCCCGAAAGCTTTCAGGCACGTCCTGACAAACTGGGAATCCCCGACAGTCGCATTTCTGACAACCTGCCGAACGGATCGAGGCGAAGCGTCGCAAAAACACTATACAGGATAACCGTCCCGACAGGACCGTCGGCAAGTTGACAAGCTTAGGACTTAACTTTAAAGTTTTAACAATTATTTTTTTAACATTTAAAACTCTATTCGTTTACATTTACATTTTGGTTTATTAATTATAAATATTTTAAAGTCACTTTGAAGCGACTGATTCTGCAGTTAGGCCTCCGGAACTAATTCTAAATCTAAAGTCCTTATCAAGAGGTAGTTGTGATCGTACCTGTGCTAGTTCTTGTCCTGATCGATCAGATCCAAGGCGGATATGGCCGCGCCCAGCAGGTGAATGGAACCGGTGACCAGCACGTCCAGTTGCCCGTTCTCCGACGGAAACCTTTGCCGGATGGCAGTGAAGGCTTCGCACAAGGTATCGTACACATGGCCGCGGTCCTCCTGATCCAAACGCTCGCACATTGCCCTCCACTTTTGGGCTATGAGCCTTGCTCGTTTCCTTTGCATTTCGGCCGTTAAACGGACCATCACCTGGCTGGGGGCGTTGGGCATGGAGGTGGCCAGATTGGGCACAAAACAGGCCATGTCAAAGGCGCAAGTGCTATTCAGCTGTTCCAGTAGAGGTTCAAAGCCGGCATCTCCGGTGCGATTGAAGATCAGGATCTTGGGATTCTTGCTGTAAAGGGAACAAAGGGTATGATAAGCTCCTAATCCTCCTCATCGATAGCTTACCTTTCCCGTACGCACTTGGCAAACCAGTCCGTGCACACCGCTATGCTCTCTAGGGTGTGGGCACCGTCCAGGTAAAGGCGCATTTCCCGCCACTCCACCAGCTGGCAACGTCCTGGCCAGTGGGTGTTGACCAATCCCTCCAGGATCCTATCATTCATGTAGACCTCGTTGGGAGCCCAGTCTTTGGGTAATAGGGAACTTCTCGCCTGCTGCGACAACCAATCGCTAGCCAATTGGATAGCCAGGGATCCGTTCAATCGTGTGACATGGTTGAGGCTTGACCAGTAACTGGAATACTTCCCATCGCCTTTAAAGTAGTTCTGGGTGGGTGGAACCGTGAATAGAGTGGCTCTATTTTCCTCTACCCTCTGCCGGATCACCTGCAGACAATTCTCCTGACTGACTTGGGTGAAGACATGCGATTCCGGCTTGATAATTCCCGCCTTCTGCCACGCAATCGCCTCCAAAGTGCGTCCCAGTAGGTCGGTGTGCTCCAGACCCAGGGATGTGATGCCCACAGTTCGAATATTTCGCAAAATATTCGTGGAATCGCTCTCACCGCCGATGCCCACCTCCAGGACGGTCACGTCCACCTTCTCCGCCACGAAAACGTGAAAGCCCAGAATGGTGAGGAACTTGAAGTAGGCGGGCATGTCCTGGTCGTGCTCTCGGAGTTCCCACAGTCGGTTGTACACCTTCCAGAAGTGTTCCGTGAATTTCTCCTTGGCCAGGGGCTGGCCATCGATGCGGATCCTTTCGTTGGTCGACAGGATGTGCGGGGAACTGAAGAATCCGGTGCGGAAGCCGTGGTGGCGCAGCAAGGACTCGGTCAAGGCGCAAGTAGAGCCCTGAAAGGAGATAGAAGAAGGTAATTATTAAATATACTTTTTAGCTCTAAAATTTCTGAAATTTTCCCTTAATTATTATTTAAACAAAAAGTCCCAAAAAGCCACTCCATATGTTAAGTACAAAATTATCACAATTCCGACATTTTATATTTATCTGATTTATTTTTTTTTGTATTTTGTTATCTATAAAAACGTGCCAAAAGGAACGAAGCTCCAATTATGGCCACACAAAGTTTGAAAAACAAGAAATAACTGGTAACAAAAATTTATATAAAATATTTAGACTTTGAGATACCCTAAATAATTATGAAATTCAAAAAAAAACATAAACTATAGCTTTGTATCTATAACCTTTAGAGGATAAAATAGTAGGGAAGGTCCTTCTTTAGTATCGGGTATCTTACAGTAAAGATTTCAATATTTTGTAAAGTAAAAAATAAATGTTTTTAAAATCTATAAACCGGGTATTAGAGGTAAAAAATTAAATGGATTTGTAACATTCAAGGATAGACTTTTGAACAGATATTTTCTAAAATTGATATACCCTGTAGAAACAAATATAATGAAAATGAAAGAACCAAACAGATGCATCAGCAAAATATCAATTTGAAAGCTAAACAAATCTTATCAGCAAATGAGCGATTAGCGGCGCTCTAATTCCAAAAATCCCCAAAAGAGACAGAGAGAAGCCCGAGAGAACTGAGCAACTGGAGAACTACGAGAGTAGAGTAGAGAACAAATTAATTAATTAATTAAATGAACCGAAAGACCTTCACTTGGATAGCAAGTGGAGTGGAAAGGAAAATCCACAAAAAACTAACAAACCCATACCCATTAACCCACCGAAAAGTAAATAAAACAAGTTTATGGGCAAAGCATAGAATCTCACCTTGCCCTTGGTACCAGCCACATGAATGAAGGACAGCTGCTCCACGGTCTCCAGGGGCAGGCCACTCCTCTCCAGATACTTTATCGTATCCGCAACGGTATCCAAGCGGGGATTATTGACGGAATTCCGGATGGCAGCATCATTGGATTGCAGAGAGTTTAGTTTTTTAATGGCATCCTAAAAATACAAATATGGTTTACATTAAATTAAATTAAATAAATAAACTCCAGCATAAAATATTTACAGATTTTTCTAGCATTTTACAAGTATTCAAGAATCTTAATAATATTTTCATTTTTTATCTCATTCAAATATCTTAATATATTTAATAAATTTTGAAAATATAAAAAGAATTATGTGTTTCCGCTTATGAGTTTACAAAACTTGCCTACTTTGTTTCGAAACAATATTTTTTGTATAGCTTAAAGAATTATATTTTAGCTTAAAATATATATAAAATTTTTAATAATTAATTAACAACTGACCTCAAATTCTTCATTGACATCGTTGTTATTACAATATTCTGTATCAAATCCATTTTCGAAACCATTGTTTTTAACAGTTTGGGGCTTTTTGTGAAACAAAACCAGATCCGCCAGGCTGGAGGTGGGTGCATGCCGTACGTCGTCCATGCGGCGAGGGTTTACTGTACTGCTCAGGGTGCGTAGATGGGTCGGATTGGTGTTTGCAGCGGCATGACAGGTGCGGCGGCGGACTAAGCGGCTCAGTTGGCGAGCAGCCATATTTATATAGCGGAAAGCCGACCGCCGATCGTCTGGCTCCAGTCTCCGTCTCCGGCTCGGGTTCCGGCCTCCGGGCTCTCCCCGCTCACTGGTGTACGTGGTGAGCGGTATCTGGGATGGAAAAGGCGGCACATTAAACAACAATAAACGACAATAAACAATAAACAACAACAAACTGGTAAACAAAAAAATTAAAAAAAAAAAAAAAACTCCAATTTATGCATAGAAACAGCAAATAATGTGCGTAGATTGTAAATGCGTGGTGATAAGAGCCTCTGAAATACAATTTGTAAATCATACAGCACGTGTTGGGAAATTTAAATATTGCGCCCTTATCAGCTTTTAACATAGCTATCGATATCTGGATAAAAGAAATGCGATAACAACAGCGCAGTTACAAACAAACAAGCAAGCCCAAACAATAACTTGTTTTGCAATATAAGCAAGCCTCAGGTTACTTGCACACCTTGGAAAGACACGCAAACACTCACCTGATATCATAATATAGGATGTTTACGTCTGGCGTTAACTTTGCGGCATTCTGCCCAACAATAACTCCAAAGGCAAATTCCAACGAAACAGCGTTATGTTGCACGCCGCTTCAAAAAGCTTACAGATGGAGATGATTAGATATCGTTATCGCTTGTTGAGGAAACAGTCTGGCAGCACTGTCTGAACTTTGGAGGCTAATTAAAAGCCATTAAACCAATTAAAATGCATTATTTTTAATCTATTTGAATACTTAAACATATTAAAAATATATTTTAAGTATTTAAACATAAATTAAAAAGAGAAATCTAGCTGGCAACTCAACAGGTATACTATCGATTTTGTCCCATCTCTAAACCACGCTAAAAACAATTCCTGAACCAAAACAAACATGCGTCTGGGTCTTTGCGAGGTTTGTGCCTCCAAGGAGGCCCGCTACGCCTGCCCCAAATGCGAGGTGAAGACCTGCAGCCTGCCCTGCGTCCAGATCCATAAAAAGGAGCTCCAGTGCGATGGCCAAAGGGATCGAACCAAGTTTGTGCCACTCAGCGAGATGACCGCCCGCGAATTCATGAGCGACTACTGCTTCCTGGAGGAATGCACCCGCTACACAGAGAACCGGAAGACAGACAAGGCCAAGAACTACACCCACGAACATAAAAACTTGCCACAGAGCCTGCATCGCCTGCGAACCGCTGCCCAAAAGCGAAACATCCAGCTCCGGTTCCTGCTGCCACACTTTAGTAGACGCAAGGAAAACACCACATACCTGGACTGGAAGCGGCGACATCTCTCCTGGCGGGTGGAGTGGCTGTTCGTGAACACGCCGCCCGTGGAGGAGGGCAAGACCATCCGTTTCGTAGACGCCCGCTGCGACGAGAAGCTCAGTCTGGCGGCTCTGGTGCTTAAGTATGTGGATCTGGAACAGGACACAGCCCTGGATCGGAGGAAACAACTGATCAACCATCAAACGGCGGGCTTTGGCCAGTTAAGTTTTTGGCTGCGGGCGGAGGGAGTGCGACGAAGCAGCACGCGATGCTACCTCCTGGAAGCGGACAAAACGCTGGGGGAGAATCTGACGGGGAAGACCATCGTGGAGTTTCCCACGATATTTGTTAACTACGAGCCCAGGCCTCCAATGGGCTATCAGGCCATTGAAAGTGGTAAGCTAATCGAAAACTTTTATAAAATAAACATTAAGATATATTTTTACTTTATTAAAGATGCAGAACTGTCGGAGGAGGATGAGGAGGAAGAGCATGTTAAAGAACAGCCTAAAGCAAAGGAAATCAAAGAGGAGATCCCGGAAAGCAGAGATCTGTATAATATATTCCAAGATCTTCCGGCTTCCTTGGGGGAACCAGACGAAACGGACTCCGACTCGGAAATGGAGTAAATCCTAGATTCTGGATAATATGATTAAAATTTGATGACCCACTTTGACCATAAAACAACGCAATTGATTATATTTTTACATAAATGTGTATTTTCTCAGACGCATTGAATTGAATTTTGTTTTAAATATATATATATATTTTTTAGACTAATTAAACGTTAAGAATTTATACCACACTTGAATCGCTCTAGTTCCGTCTGTATTATATCTTTTATTTTTATATATATTCTTTGCATATATATATAAATGTGTAAGTGGTTTGTTTTTTGGGTAAATGAATATTACAGATCTCGGGATTAATTATTATTAATTTGTGTACAATTTGTTGTGTGGTCTCTGATTTTTCTATTCCTATTTTTTATTTGAATTTCGAAATCGAGTTTCTTCTATAATTTCTATATAAAGTTTTTTTTTACTCTTCTATTTTTTTTTTTTTAGTTTTTTGTTATTTTTATTTTTGCCTGCACCAGTTTATTTTCGTAGTTGATTAAAAAGTACAAATTAAAGCATAAACAAACAAGTTCTAACAAATAAACATTTTCAAAATGCATATTTCAATTCAAAAGAAAAACAGAAATTAAACCATTTAAATTGTTCTAAACAAAAAAAAAAGATACATTTATAATTGGAATCATATTTGTTTGAGGGAAAAGGTTTTTATCCTTTCTTTGCCTTTTTCTTAATATTTTTTTTTTTTGTAAATCTTTAACAAAAATGGATATGATGGATGTGAAGAAAATACATCGAGTTTCCATACAGCTAAACAAAAAATAATTATAAAACTATGCAACATACAAAAGAAACAGGAAATTGTTGGGGTGGCGTGGGGTGGGGAAGAGGGGGAATCGGGGGGTTTTATATAGAAAAAAATTTACACATATATATATATATATTTATATATTTATCTAATCGTACATAAATCGGTTTTCTTTATCATTTTTTTTTATACGCTTTTTTTAATCATTCACTAAACCTTATAAAAGACATCCAGCATAACCCGTTCTTTTTTTTTTTTTTTTTATTTTAATTGAGTTAAGTTTTTAGTTTTTAATGTTTTTTCTTTTGTTTCGGTTTTTTTTTTTTTTTTTGTGGAAAACACACACACGCACACTAAACCACAAAGAAAATTAAGTTAAAGACAGACAAACGATTTAAAGGGAATGGTGGAGGGGGGAGGGTGGAGGGAGGTTGCTGGAAACGCGGGCGTGTGTGGATCCACCAAGTTTGGAAAAAAATATATATATATGGGATATATCATAATATATATCGTGGTTTTTACGTAGCTCTCTCGGGATGCTGCTGGAGAATCGGAGAAACGGAGAGAGACACAGAGATGGGAGGAGGGAAGAAATGAAAGAGAAAGTGGGGAAAGAGAAGAGAATCAGTTCGCAGAATCCTTCAGAGAATATTGTCCAAAAACCACTCACATTTTCGTTGGCAATCGTTTTTTATTTTCGCGGCAGCAGCAACTCCTCTTACTCCTCCTCCGCCTCCGCCTCCGCCTCCACCTCCTCGTCCTCATCCTTATTCCCTAATTACTGTTGGGTGGCGGGCGCTGCTCCCGGGACAAAGTAGCCACCCTGAGGCACTGCCGCCGGCGCCATCATGGGCGCCAGCACGTTCTCCGGTGTCGCCGACATGGGAGCACCCGAAGGATTGAACACATCCACATACGAGTTTTTCAGGGCTACAAAATATCAAGGATTACAATGGATGCTCGAAAGGAATGAATACCAAGAACCTACTGCGATTGCGTTGCATCTTGAACATGTTGGACTGCAGCTTGGGCTGTGCGCCACCGGGCGCTGTTACCGCTGGAACCGGTGACGGTGCTAGTCCTAGTCCAGGTGCTGGTGAGGGGGCAGGTAGTGGAGCCGGAACCGGAGCCGCAGCTGGAACTGGAACTGGAGCTGGTGCCATTGGATGATGCAGCTCTGGCGCCGGAGCAGCCGTATAATCAATGGGTGCTCCGCCATAGAGCTGAGGTTCCATGAACGTGGGTGCTACGGCTGGCTGGGCTTGGGGTATTAGCCCTGGCGGTGGTGCGGCTAAGGCGGCTGCACCAGGCGGTGGCGGAGAAGCAGCTCCCATGCCCAGATCGCTCATCTTGGGCGGCGGCTTGAAGCTTTCCGTCTCGTCGCCGTTGCCCTCGGTGTTGGTCCAGCATTTGCGCTCCTTGTCCCAGACAATGGTGGGATTCTTGTCATCCGGCAGGATCATTTGGTTCTTGGGCTTGAGCGAGAGCTTGTTCCAGAGGCCGCCGAACCAGCCAGAGTTCTGGTTGCCAGGGGCACTAAAAACGGCAAGCGAAACATGAATTTAAAGGATAATAGAGAAGAGGGAGAAAAAGACTCACCCAGGTTCCCCGCTATTTGGTTTGCCCGCCGCCTGTTTGCCCAGCGAGGCTGCCTCCGAAGAGCCACCGAGTGCCGCTTTCTGGCCAAGATGGGCCTTGCCCGCTCCGCCATCGTCCTCGTCGTCGTAGCTCTTGGACTTGGGCATGGATATGGCCGGGCGCGATGTCTGCAGCTGAGAGGCCATGATGTGGACAAAAAAGGGAAGCAAATTAGAAGGGCCATTGAAGCGACTTTGTGGACAGTGATTTGTGGTGGTGGTTAGTAACAGAGATTAACGGATTAGTTAGTAGTTTAGTTTTGAATCAAATCGAATCGAAAAACGAAAACCTCAACTGGCGCAGTCAAAAAACTCTCAATCTTAGTCGCAATCTCAATTAAAGCTTTACAGGATTGCTTGGATCTTAGGATATATTTTATATATAGAATTATTACAGCAGGTACAAAACAAGCCTGATCTCCTCCTAGTCAGGATAGCTATCCTCTCTTACATTTTACACAGAAAGAAAAAAATAGAAATAGAAGTAGAGCAAGGAACAGGAACTGGTTTACAATTTCTTCTTAGAACTAAGAGCCCGCATGGGAGCATCGATGTCGTAGGTGCGGACTGGTTGCTTCTGCTGCTCCTGCTGCACCTTCTTCCTATCCAAATAGTTCTCGAACCGGCTCAGGCTCTGCTCCACCTCGGTGCACATTTTCTTGTAATTCAAGGGTATGGCCGGATTGGCTATCAGCTCCTCCATGGACCACACATGCTGCGGCTGCGCCTGGGCCCGGCCCATGTCCGTTTTGGTGGCTATAATGCCATATTTATTTAGCAACTCCCGCCTCTGATAGTAATGCCTCTGATCATCATAGCTCTCATCGTAGAGCAGATCCTCCTCGTCCTCATCCTCTTCGTCATCCTCCTCCTCCTCATCCCCATCGCCTTCGGCCTGCTCCTCGCCCTCGGCGTCCTCGTCAATCACATCGTAATCGTTGAGGACATAGCTGCGATAGCGCTGCAGGTCGCTGCGATCGGCATTCGCCTCGGGATCGTAGGAACTGCTCTTCACCTGGCCCAGCGGCATGTCAATGGGATAGGTGCCATTGAAGACGATGTGGGGCTTGCGGCCGTGGTGGAAGTTGGTGGCCAAGGCCAGGCTCTGACTCCCACTCGGCCGCTCCAGCTCTAGCTGGTGATCCAGTTCCTGTTCCACGGACTCATCAATGGTCGTGGGCAGATTAAAGTTTACTCTTTTCGGATTCGCTCTTATAGCTGATGTGGTGGCTCCTCCTGCTCCCGCTGTTGTTGTTGTTGTATTTATGGTAGGCATGGGCGTGGCTGTGACTGTGGCGGCTTTGGCGGCGATGAATCGCGTGGGCGTGGTTAGCGTTTTGGGCGTTTGCGTTAGATTTTTATGGGTTAGTGCTGTGGCTGCTGCTGCTGCTGCTGCGGTTGCTCCTGGAGGATTACTGTTGCTCACGGCGCTGCTGGTAGCTTGTTGACGTTTATTTGGGTTGGAATAACTACTTACATCATTCAAATTGAATGCCTTGGCAGCTCCTGCTGGTAATCCTGCTGCTCCCGATGGTATTTGTGGCTTTTTGCTGCTGCCACTTCCTTTCACTTCCTGCTTCAAAGCCTGCGCCTTGAACCGATTGCCATTGCTGCGACTATGTGGCGGCTTTTTCGGCAGGATCTCCGGTGCAGGAGCCTCCACCTCCGTCTGCTCCTCTTTATCATCCTTGACCTCCACTGGCTTGTGATTTTCCAGCGGCTGCATTCCATGCGAATTATTTTTTTGATTTGCTTTTTTTTTTTTTGTGATTAAAAACTTGTTAGTTTTCTTTTAAGGAGTTTCCTTCTACAAGGTCAAGGACATGTCAGAACTAAGGCTTTTAAGACGCTTACAATCGAATAGAAATCAAAAATCAAACCAAGACACTGCACAACACAAAGTCGGCCAACTTAAAGGACTAAAAACTAAAAAATTAAAAGCTTGACTCCAATAATTTACAAACTAGAAAAGGCATTAAAAAGGATAAGGGGAAAGAGGGTCCTAGCCACTCACCTCGTCGCCGTAGGGAGGCTGCTGGGAGCCGGACCAGTAGTCGTAGCCATAGCCAGGACCTCCTGGGGCCGCCGCTTCTGCTGGCTGGTCGTAGGATGGGTAATCCTGCGGCGCAGGCTGCTGATGCTGCTGGAGGCCAATGTTCGGATCATATAGCTCCGCCGCTGGGGCAGCCGTATTGTCCACATCATTGGGAAGGTAGGCATAGCCGGGATAGTTAGGCACTACTGGAGCCGATGCTGTAACAGGAGGCGCCTCCGCCACCTGCTCGTATTCCGTTGGCTCGTATTGAGCTTGCAAAGCATTGGGATCGTAGTACAGATTCTGCGGCGGCTGCTGCAGATCCTGCGGCTTCTGGGTCTGCAGAGTGCTCTCCAGATTGGCGCCATCGTACTGCATGTTGAGCTCCTTGAACTGCTGGTTTACCTCCGCGAATTGCTGGTTAATGTCGCTTTGTTGCTGCTGCTGTTGTTGCTGGAGAGGATCCTGGTGGTCCTGTGGTGGCTGGAGATATAAAATGAAACATTTAGAAAGGATCGAGAGGAGTTAAAGAAGCTCCAAACCCACCACATCCGCGAGGGAGCGCAGCTGCCTCAGCCAGGCCTTCTCCTCCGGCGCAGCACTGTCCTTGCTGGTGGCGTTCGGGGGACTGGCAAAGGACACCCGATTGATCAGGATGGGATCGTGGTAGCGCAGGCGCTCGGCCAAGCCACAAACCTGCAAGAGAAACCACAATTTAAATCAAATAATCCACATTAATCACGGAGTCCATACCCTTTGAATGAAGTCCGTATCATAGCCATCCGGTTTCAGTTCAATATGCCGGGCTATCTGCTCCAGATAGTTGGTGCAACGGAAGTGCTGGCCATAGTCCAGTATCCTGGTGGCCAGCAGGAACTTGTAGTGCTGGAACGGAGCGATGCTGAACTTGGGATCCGACAGGGAGCGGGCATACTCGTAGATCTCGGTCATGATGATGGCCTCGTTGCTGGCAAACTCGTTGAAGTGCTTGTAGTGCGAGGCGCCCAGCAGGATCAGACGCGGCACATTGGCCGTGAGAGTGGTCTGCTCCGTGGCGGAGCTATCGTAGCGTCCGAACTCTTCCTGGGCCACCAGATAGCAGAAGTGCGCCGCATAGATATCCCCGCGTTGGAACAGGGTATCGCCCAGGGCCACCACCGAGCTGCGATCGTACTCCGGCTGGCGGCTCTTGTTGGTCACCAAGATGGACAGATGGGAGCGCCAGTCGCCCCAGCGCTCGTCCCGCAGCTGGCTGACGCAGGCCGGCGTGTGACAGGACTTCATCTGGTAGAGCGTTTGCAGCGGATCGTTGCCCTTGATGGCGCGACTCAAGAACTTCTGGGCCACATCGGTCAGGGCGTAGCGATCCTCGTACAGGGCCAGGAAGAAGGCGTGCGTCCACAGGCCGTTGTCGGTGGCCCACTGGAGCGCCTCCTCCACGTTGCCGCGCAGTACATAGCTGCGAAACTTATCGGTGGCCGCCTGCTCCGAAAGAGGCGACTGCAGGCCAGCAGCTAGAGGGGATTGGGTGGGTTAACATGGACTATTATTCGATTTAGATTCAAGTTTACCTCCTGCACTGCTGGCGGAGGTACCGCTACCACTTCCACTGGCAGAGTTTGCGCCTGTGGTGGCCGAGATCTCCTCTCCTCCACCCTCCACACTGTCCGCATCCGAATAGACGGGTTTCTCCGCGGGCACAGCATCCGGATCAGGGCCAGCTTCGGCCTCGGCATCGGGCTCTGCTTCGTTTTCGAATTCGCTGGGATTGTAGGGATATTCCTGCTGGTTCTCGAGCAGCAGATCCCCCACATCCGTGTCGGCAATGTACTGGAAGGATTTGGAAAGTAAGTAATCTGGATAGGATGAACTTCTTGAACAAAACTCACCCCATTCTGGCGCAAGAGCAGGATCAGCAGATGCCACATGAGGGCGTGCGAGGCCCTGTACTTGTCCACGCTGCCCTGGGGCTTCTTCTGGGTGGCGTACAGCATCGTGCAGCCCCGGGTGGGACCTAGACGGATCTGCTCCTTGCAAAAGCTAATGATCTTGTCCTTGTGCAGCTTCCGACCCTGCAAGGGGCCAGGATACATGCGCAGCAGACTGCTGGTTCCGTCTCGGATGCGCGGCGCTGCCACCTCCACATCGTTGCGAAGGCGACCGCGTCCCGCGTACTTGGGCTTCACCTTCAGCAGCAGACTCATGGAATAGGAGGCCACCAGATGGGGTCGATTGAAGAGCAGTGGAGTGCGTCGGCGTGGCGGCCGGGCCACGGCTGTGTTAGTGACTACCCCGGAGACACTGGTGCCTCCATAAGTGGTAGGCGCCGCTTCCGTGGCAGTTCTGTGGGGGAAAAGGAAGAAAATGAATTACAATTAAGGATTAAGTAAGTATCCTTCATGCTAAACGAAAAGGAGGACCAGGAATTGCGGGATTTCGGGCTCAAAAGCACCCACCTTTGGAGATTCATGCTTTTTTTTTGTTGGAAAACATAAAAAAAAAAATTTTGAAAATATAAAAAAAACTATAAAAAAAAAGGCTTTTTGTATAAAAATATATTTAAAAAAATGGTAAAAACTTGAAATAATATAAAAGTTTCAGACCTTTTTGTGAATTATTAATAGATCAAAAATGGGATAGAATTCAAAATCGGAAACCTTTAGGAAGAAATATCCTAGAACCTTTGAAACCCCAAGAATCTGACAGTAAAGGATCAAGAACAGCCTAAAAAGATCGCCCCAGATTAGAAGAATGCCACAAAAAGGGGATAGTAATGATAAAGATTGGATGGAAAATGGATGTGGAATGTTTTTTTTTTAGGAAGCTTTGCAGTAAAAAGCATAGAAACAGAGAGCGACAGAATATTTTTGGTTCAGTTTTGTGGCTTTTGTGGAATTTGGAGTTCGATCTATAAAGGGTTTTGTTTTTATTTTTGGATCGTATGACAACCTGATATCGAGGCCGCATTCGGAACTGGCATAAATGGGTCCACAGCGGGAACTGCGTCCATCGCCGCCGTTCAAATTACTCAGCGATCCGGCATTGGACAGGCCCGGATACGGATGCTGGCCGTAGATGGTCCCGGTTCCATAATAACTGGCATTATCCTCCGTATAACTGGCGTTTAGGATATCCTGTTGCTTCTGGTAGATCAGCTCTTTGAAATGTTGGCGATGGAATTCATTGGCTTGGTTTATGTATGCATGTGTATACCTAAAAACGTTGGGAATTTCGGGCAAAGCACGTTTTTTTTTTTTGGTTTTTTGGTGATCATTTTGTTTTTTTGTGCATTTTTTTATTTATTTATTTTTTTTTTTTTGAGGTTAGAGACGAAAATAGTTTGAGGTTATTTACGAATTTGCATTAGTTTGTTGTGTTTTTTTTCAAGAGTATTGCTTTCTTATTAGTGAAACGTACACAACGAACGGAATGGGAAGGGTATCAGCAGGACAATCCATCAGGAATGTGGTACAAAATGGGGGCTTAGCTACAAAAATCGAAAATATATCGAAATAATCGATATATTTTGTCGTCCCCTTAATGTAGGAAAGGGGGAGAATGAGGGAGAATGTGGATGGAGCAGGATATTTCATCGGGAAAACAGGAATAAACTACAATAGTCTCGAATATATATCAATATTATCAGACTTATTTTGATTTATTCATATATTTATTGATAGGAGGGAGTTACTGGATTTGTCTCTTTCGCACACACAAACACACACACACACAGGCACGTACAATCACAAGAAAAGTCAATCTAATCACTAACTACTAATTAGCATAGCGGCTTATAGATAAGATTAAAGCCCTAGTCCAACCTCAACAATCAAATGGGGTGTTTTTAGCGGTAAGAAGAGGTAAAAGAGTTTTGTTAAACAAACTTTGTTAACTAATTTCAAGAAAAATAATTGTAAAGAGTAAGAAAACAACAATGTTTGAGCAAAAAAGCAAAAGGAGTTAAAGGTTTAACAGGATTAAAGGTTAAACAAATCGTAAAGGAAAAGTAAGAAAACGAAATAAATCTTTTCGGCTGAACCGAAACTTGAGTAATGGATGACACTTGCAGGGATTACGTATATGGATAGTTATATATTATATCTTTAACTTTTAAACTTATAACTCGGATTAGAAAGGGATGGCAGCTATGATGATGCTGGCAGCTATGATAGATGCTATAAAACCATCCATTTTATGACCAAATCCAAGTGTATCCTGCAAGTTTCTCCTTCTTGGGGGAAAAGATTCTCCCATCACTCACCTCTCGCGTTCCCTTTGCAGGGCAGCATCACCACCTCCTGCTCCACCAGCGGCAGCCACCAACTGGGCAGCAGTTACAGCAGACACTGGACCACCTGGCACCAATCCGGGCATGCCACCGACCATCGGAACATTGGTCTTGGAGGCAGCAGCCGCACTCACGGCCGCCGTCATTGAGTTGATCATTTGGCCATAGAACTTGGCGTACATGTCGGCGTAGGCATGCGGATTTCGGGACATTTGTTCGTACATCCCATAGGGATCGTAGGCACCGGCAGCGGCGGCATATTGGTCGTAGTTGCGGCGCTTGCTGGAACCGGAACCGCCGCCAGCTCCAGCGGTACTGCCGTTACCGCCGTTAATGCGCTCCTTTTCCAGGTCACTGTTGCGGGAGCTCTTGCGGCGGTACTCCTCGTAGCCATCCCAGTGCCTCAGGTCGGGATGGCGTCGTCGCGGATCCTCCTGGCGACCGCCAGCTGATGGGAGAAGCATAAAATTCAATCCAAGACCAAGTTTAGAAACTATGAAACACCTACCTCTGCCCTGATTCTCGTAGCTGCGACGTCCGCCGGAGGAGCGGTACTTGTCGCCGGATGGCTGCTTGTTGGAGCGCCTATTTCCATAGTTCCTGTCGCGCTCGCGCTCCCTCTCGTAGTCCTCGTAGTCCTGGCGACCCGTTTTGCTGCTCCGTCCGCCGACCGAGATGCCACCGTTGCCAGCACCAGTGCTGCCATCCAGATCGCCATCGATCTGGTTCAGGTCAAGGTTGTCCGACTCCCCATCGTAGGTGCTGTTGTTGTAGCGACGCGAGTGGTCATAGGAACGGTCCTGATCCTCGCCGCCACTGTGGTACTTGTTCGACCGACGACGCCAAGTGCGATCCCGCTCACGGTCCCGGTCCCGGTCGCCGCCTCGCTCCCGGCCACCGTCACGGTCACGCTCGCGGTCCTGATCCCGGTCCCGGTCTCGCTCCCGATCGAGATCTGCATCCTGGTGGCGGCGCGAACGATTGAAGGCCTGACTGCGTCGCTGGTGAGACTCCCGCAGGGGCTTGGCATCGCCGTGGTGTGAGGAGCCGCCCCGAACCGAGTCCTCCGTTTCACCGTCGTAGGTATTGTAGTGGCCATGGCTACGGCCGCGTCCGCTCCGCCGGTCGTCCATCAGATCCCGGCGATCTCGTTCCCGTTCGCGTTCCCGCTCCCGTTCCCTTTCGCGCTCACGATCCCGTTCCTTTTCGCTTTGCAGGAACTCGTCCGACTCGTCCTCGGACTCTAGGTCCAGCGATGACTTGCCTCTGCGGCCCACCGAGCGCTTCTTCTCCAGCGTCTGGGGCTGCTGCGGCAGCTGCTTGTGCTGCTGCATCAGGATTTGCAGGTCCGCGTCCGACAGCGGATGCAACTGCTGCTCCGGCAGCTCGTCCGGCAGCATGTGATGTACAGAAGAGGATTGCGGAAGCTCTGCCTGCATCACCGGCGGCAGGACATCGTCCCGATCTTCCAGATTCTCGCCATCCAAGACCACTTCGCGTTGCTCTCGCACGGGCAGGGCCACTGGCGGAGCACTGGTCTCCACGCCGGTTACAACGCGTCTGGCTGGAATTAACTCGCCCTCGGAGGTGTCCTCGCCATCAGCCTGACGCTCCTCCATGTGCAGGGCCGCCTGAGCCTGGGCCGGCTGTTCGGTGGCTCCTGTAACCAGGCGCTGCTGCTGCGACTCCAGCTCCGGCTGGCCGAGCACCAAACGCGACAGTCCTGGCGGCGGCAGCAGTCCTGCGTCCTGATCGGCTTCCAGATCCAGTTGCTCGGAGAGGTGGCTGGTCTGCAGGTACTGGGCACGCTCGTCATTGGGCGCCGATAGCACCTCCTGGTTGTCCGGCTGCTCCACAACACTCGGCTGAGGTGGTGGCACATAAAACGAGGTGGTTGGAGCTGGGATTGGTGCGGGAAGAGGCGCTGGCACGGAAGCCAGCACATTGAAACCATCGGCCGGGGCTTCGACTGGTGGAGCGGCCAGAGGTGACGCCACGAGAGGTAGTACCGGTGCGGGGGCTAATGGAGCCACTGCTGGTGGCGAGGGAGCACCTCCTGCCGGACTTGCCAGTATGTTGACGCGCTTGCTGAGCCCGGTGGAGCGTTTAAAAGGATTGCCCGCAGGTGGTGGGCCTGCCACAGGCGTTAGGTTAGGAGGCAGAGCTGCCGGTGGCGCCACAGAAGCCACAGCTGGTGCAGCAGCTGGCGGCGGAGCTCCTACAGCGGGAGGCATGCCTAGTGATGTGGTTGGTGGTCCAATATCGGACACAGCGCTTGGCTGATTCTGGAAAGCACGCGGCGGTACAATGGCGTCCAGTTCCGGTTCCTGGCCCAGCTCTGGCGGGGATTGGAGTGGCTGCTGAGGCGGTTGTGGGTGTTGCAGGTTATTATTTGGTTGTTCTGCGGGCGGTGCCAGGTCCACATTGTTGTTATTGGTGTTGGCGAAGACTTGCCAGTTGCCTGGCGAGGATTGCACATTGAAAGCGTCCTCCAGAAGCTGATCCCCAGCCGAGGGCTCGCTGGTAGTGCTGCCAGCGGTGTTGTTATTATTGCTGTTGTCGTTCCAATCGCCCCAATCGCCCCAACCATCATTCCTGGACCGATTGTTGTTGTCCAAAGGATCGAGGATGTACTGGCTGGTTTCCAGGGGATAGGACAGGTCCTGCTGGGGTTGCGGCTGTAGCTGAGGTTGTTGTTGCCCAGCGTAGTAGTTATTGTAGTTTAAGGATTGCTGCTGCTGTTGCTGCTGCTGGGGATCCTCTGGCCAGTAATTTGGCTGCTGTGGCTGCTGAAACATTTGGCTGGCATAGACCGGCTGTTGCTGCTGCTGCTGCTGTGGCTGGGGAGGCTGTAAAGGATGTTGTTGGTGCTGCTGTTGATGAGGAGGAGGAGGATGTTGCTGCTGCTGCGGCTGCTGCTGCTGCGGTGGCAGCCAAGGAGCATTGTTGTGCAACATCTTAGAGCTGCAAGAAAAAAACAAATCGAAGCCATAAATTAATAAAAACTTTACAAAAGACAGAAGGCCTGCTCTAGGCCATCATTTTAAAACTAAATATTAATAAACTATTAAAACAAAACCTTTATTAACTTTCCGGGTTATGTCCTGGTGTAAAGGGTCATGTAATATTTTGTTTCCTGACCTGGAAAAGTCATTCAACCCATCAAGTGTGACCGAAAATTGAACAATTCCTTAACATAGTAGTATAGTAATTTTTTTTCTGGACAATTTATTGAAAGGTGTTGGGTGGAAATCGGTTCAATGAACGAAACCTGTTTCCCACCCGTTTTTCCAGACTTTTTCGCCCTGGAAAAATCGAGTTATAGAAAGAAAAAAATAATAAAAAATTTAATCTGTTGGTAGGAAGACAATAAAAATAAATAAATCACCTGAGAGTAGTGGGCGAAAAAATCAAAAAAGTTAAAAGTTTACGTGGACGTTTGCTATATTGCCTCCCTCCCGCCCCCTTTGAAACTACCATATCCCCCTCTCGGAAGTTGCTGCCACCTCCTCTGCTTCTTCACTGTGTTACCACCATTTTTGCTCTCTTACTGTTGTTTTTGTCTTGACGCAGCAGGTTTTTTCTTGATTCTTTGATAGCTTTTGAACAGATTTATACTTAAAGTCAAGAATTGACTTTTCGAATTGCTGATTTTCTTATTTATTGTCTTTTCGCCCCGCAAGTCAAAAGTGAAAACACTCTCCGGGGGGAAAAAAATTTGGAGCAGTGGTCGTGGAAAGAGAGGGGGCTACTTCCTTCTCTCTCTCCCCTAGGCAGGGTTGCAATCCGGTGTCGCTCTTGCAAAATGCTCCACAAAATAAGCATTTAAACAATGAATAAAATACACTTTTAGCCAGTTGTCTTTGTCAATTTCTTATAAAAATAAAACACGAACAATTACGCCAAACGGGAGAGTCCACTCACACACACACGAAGAGTACACACATACAGGTGGAATATGTCCCTTCATTTTTTTTCTCCTAATTAGCTTACGCTGGACGTTGACTTACACAAAATTTGCTTAGTTTCGCTTCGTTCGCTTATTTACACACACAAAGTGTTCTGTTCTGGCTGACGACTAAACAATACATTTACTTGTTTGCTTATTGCCGAAAGCAGTCGTCGTTTTTTTAAACAATTAACTATTGAAAACGCAGCCAAAATCCAAATGCCAACTCGACTTTAGAGCAGCGTTGCCAGACTGGCTAGCGGGAGCCATGGCTCCCAGATGTTTTTTTCGGTATATTAATTAGAGGTGCGTTATTTGAATTAATTTAATTATTTAAATTTTATAAAAATATAATTGAGAAACTTAGTAATCTTTGGGTATATGACAAGAGTCTTACATGTTTTGTAATTTTAACATTTCAAAACTTTTACATCTTCCCAAAAGCTAGACAGTTTTACTAGTTAGCGACAGAATAAGAGATTTGTTGCTTTAAATTCTTCGTGTCAACCTTTAGTTAATGACCGATACACAAATTACTAAATAATTAATGGAAATTAATAAAATCAATTTTATCGAAAATTTGTTTGAGCTGAATAGTTACTTTTCATATTTTTATAAGCTTTAAATTTTGTGTAAATGGTAAGTTATGAAAGCAGTAAGTTAAATTATTCAAATTTTAAATAATCATGTTATCGATAGCGGAAGCACCTGCCCATTATCGCTGGAGAGCCACCACTAGCAACAGAAACAGCAACAATTACGGGGGGGAAACAGCAACAAAAATCAGCAACAACAACACCGCTCTGATGCCTTAGCGCTTGCGTATTTTGTTGATATTTGCAAGCCATCCGAGAGGAAAGAGGCCGAGAACGGTACCGATGCTGCGCCTACTCGTCTCCAACTGCTGCCGCAGTAGCAGCGGCGATCTGCTCAGGTAATCCCCAGCGAAATCCCCCGTCCGGGACATCTTCAAGCCCCAGACAGCGTGCCCATCTGCCCCTTTGGCCCCCAGCCCAGGTTATGTCATCAGTCTGATATGTGCTTCGTGTTTCCTGGTTTCCAATTTTAGCCGCCACCTGCTGCAGCCGACAGCGCAGCCACTGCCACGCCTCCAGAATGCCGCCCGCCTGATGCGCCAGCACCTGAGAGGCACGCATGCCACGCCCCCAGCGCCAGTGCCGCCCACGAACGCCACCCGCCTGCTACACACCACAAGACTGCTGCTGTGGGGCGGCGGCAGTCTGGCCCTCGGCATGGGCGCCCGATCCTGGTGGACGGGGCGAGGATGCGTGGTGCACTGCGAGGGCAACCGCCTGGCCCTACGCGAGGTGACGGACGTAAACGAAGAGGCGAAGGCGGAGAAGTTCGACTGGCGGAGACTCTGGTCCTACCTGGAGCCACATCTCTGGGAGCTAATCGGGGCCGTATGCGTGAGTATTCCACACTGGATCCTTGGTTTTTGTAGTAAAAGGACTTTCTTTTTTTTCCACCGCAGGCCGCCCTGATAGTGGCTTATATTAACATCAGAACCCCGAACCTGCTGGGCGATCTGGTTAACACACTGGCGCGACATGCCAACATATTTGTGAAGGACAACAACTCCTTCGTCAAGGATGTAAGCAAGCCGGCCAGCAACCTTCTAAGTCTCTACATGCTCCAGTCGGGCTTCACCTTTATGTACATCTACCTCCTGAGTCGAGTGGGCGAGCAGATGGCCGCTCGGATGCGGCAGGACCTGTTCAAACAGATCGTGGTCCAGGACATAGCCTTCTTCGATGAGAATCGAACAGGAGAGCTGGTCAATCGACTAACAGCGGATGTCCAGGTGAGCCTTTAAGCATATGGTCTGTACTCTTTGTTAATTTATTTAATTTTTTAGGACTTCAAGACATCCTTCAAGCAATTCGTGGCTCAAGGTCTGAGAAGCGCTGCTCAGCTAATTGGCGGCGGTATATCCCTCCTTATGATATCCCCCCACATGGCGGCCATTGCCCTGGCCAGTGTCCCCTGTGTGGTGATGTTCATGTCCTATTTGGGGCGGAAACTGCGATCGCTGAGCAAAAACTCACAGGCGCAGGCGGAACGGGCAACGGGCGTTTGCGAGGAGGCCCTGTCCAACATCCGGACAGTGCGTTCCAGTGCCTGTGAATACCGGGAGATGCAGCTGTTCGAGACGGAAACGAATGAGGCTGCCCGGCTGGCGCAGGAGCTCGGCTATGGCATCGCCATCTTCCAGGGTCTGACCAATTTCTTCCTAAACACATTAGTCCTTTCCACGCTCTTCATGGGCGGCCATTTAATGTCCACGGATAGCCTGAAGCCTGGCGCCCTGATGGCCTTCCTGGTGGCCTCGCAGGGCGTCCAAAGATCCCTCGCCCAGGGATCCATTCTTTTGGGCACCATGATCCGTGGCATGAGCGCCGGCTCCAGGGTCTTTGAATTCCTATCCCTGCAGCCGCAGGTGGAGCTGCTGCGTGGCTATGTGATTCCTCAGGAGCGACTGCACGGCGAGATTCGGTTCGAGAACGTCTCCTTTGCCTATCCCATGCGACCTGATCAGGTAAGGTTATGATTCGCCACACCAAGCTTAGTTTGCATGCTGCTTTTTCCAGGTTGTGCTGAAGGACTTCAGCCTCGTGCTTCGCCCTGGTCAAACCGTGGCTCTGGTGGGAGCCAGTGGCTCTGGAAAGTCGACTATAGCCGCTCTGGTGGAACGTTTCTACGAACCCACGTCCGGCAATATTAAGATCGACGGCTACAAGCTTTCCGATATTTCGCCCTACTGGCTCCGGGCCAATGTCCTGGGCTTCATCGAGCAGCAGCCGGTGCTGTTCGGCACCTCCATCCTGGAGAACATCCGCTATGGCAAGCCGGATGCCGGCGAGGAGGATGTCTACGCCGCCTCGCGTCTCTCGCAATCGCACGACTTTGTGACCGCCCTGCCCGATGGCTATGCCACGCATGTGGGCGAGAGGGGTACCCAGTTGAGCGGCGGACAGAGGCAACGCATTGCCATTGCCCGGGCTCTCCTGAAGAACCCCCGTGTCCTGATCCTGGACGAGGCAACGAGCGCCCTGGATGCCACCAGCGAGGCGGAGGTGCAAAAGGCTCTGGACACGGCTGTCCAGAATAGAACCACCCTGGTTATTGCTCACAGATTGTCCACCATTCGAAATGCTGACCTGATTGTGGTCCTGGATCAAGGACGCGTCGTAGAGGTGAGTTTTTGGCTTACATTTTGTTTGAAGTTTCTTTTCTATTTCGAATCCTTTTCAAGACTGGAAAACACGACGAACTGATGGCCAAGCGGGGCCTGTACTACGAGCTGGTGCGACAGCAGGAGCGGCGGGACATTCAGGATCAGGTCCAGGCCATAGAGCACATTGTGGCCACCAAGGAGGCGGCCAAGGACACGGCCTCGTCGACAGGAGCAGCTACGACAACGACTTTCAAGGACATCCCACAGAGCAGGGCGAACACCGCGCACGGCTGACGACCGTTTTACGGTTGAGAAGGATGTGTGGAAGGAGCCGGTGTAGGAGGACTAGAAGGACGAGCGACTATAGGCAAATTAACAATGATTCCCTGTACACTTACTTTATTAGATTGATTTGTTTCCCATTCTTTTTTTATTTTACAATGACCAACAAAAAAAAACCTGACACAAATTTAAAACTGGTAAGAGATTTTAACAATAAGTTTACAATCAAATAAAAGCTGAAGACAGTATTGTTTTTGTTATAAACTAAATGTATTTCATTAAAATTTAAAAATTATTCATGAGCCTTCATGGAAACTATAAAGCTGTGCCACGAACTTTAGTATGGTATAAAAAAAATCGTTTAAAAAAATCGCCTATATCGATTATTAATTTATTTTAATATAATTTAATTTATGATTCATTAATTTAAATAATTTAATAAAAAAACCGTTTCACTTAACCGTTTATGGTAATATTCTAACACCCTAGAACGGTCACACTGAAGAACCGTAATTTAATGAACCGGTTCCGGAACGAACATTTCATTTTGGTTTTTGTTTTTTTTTTAAACAAATGCAGATTTGTTTTTTATTGTTTAAGTTGGCCCGTGGCGAGCGACGCTATTTAGAATCCGGCGGACAATGCGACCCTGACCGTCGAACGCATGGCGGCAATGGGAATTAACAAATAATCGAAAAGGGACGCGAATGTGCAATGTGCGTTCAATTAACAGCCACAACACAAACGAACAATTATGTAAGTGTATTTGTGTGTGTGCCTTCAAAAAAAAAAATATCATCTGAGAAATGGCAACAAAACGTATTAACAATAGTTAACAATGTTGTTGTTTTTGACTTTGGCCAACATCGTTGTTGTTCCCGTTCCCCCACACACATTTTTTTTGCTCTGTGCTAGCCCGCGCGCACGTGTGTGTGTGTTGACAGCACCTGTACGCGTGTCCGTGTGCGGCTACCTGTGTTGTTGTAGTGGTGTGTTTTGTTTCTGCCGCCGCACAATGGGCCAAAACGACCAACTGTTTTCCACCAAAAACAAAAAAATAATTAAATTAAATGGTGCTTTAACAACTGCGTTTAGTCAAGCGCTATAAATGTCCCATTTTCTGTTTTAGTTCATCAAAAGTAATTGCCTAGTTTGAGTTTGCTGACAATGGGTGTGGGGTGTTTAATAGATAAAAAATATCTAGTTAAAAAATTTCATTGATTTTAATTTTAAAAATATATTTTTATAAGTTTTTGTTTGCCCCACTGTCTTGGCCGTGTTTGAGAGCGTGTGTCATTGCTTTTGGTTAGGTAGAAAAGGGGTGGTGAGGGGGGCATGTAACCAGGTAACAACTACAGTTAGCCCAGTTGCATTTGCATTAAAAAAAAAAAAAAAACAGAAAAAAAAAACAAACAAAAACTTTAGAGATACTCTCAGAGATGCCGCTACTCCAACATTTCAGGGTCAATGTTTTCCCACTGTGCAACAAATTGCATATTTTCTTTGCATATTTTCCCATTTAATGTTTATTTAAATTGATTGCGAAGTTGGGCAACGGACGATTCCATGACTCAGGATGGTAGTTATTATTATTTCGCTAACTCAGACATTACGACTCGCTTTTCACCTTCCCAAAACAAAAACATATCGCAGTAGTCACTTACGTGCACACCACAGTGATCACTCGCTAATATCAAAGCTCAAATAATTAGAAATAAATAAAAAATTCTTTTATAAATGTCGCCCTCCTCCTCGATTCTCATAGGTTATACCTAAGAAAGGGGAAATGTTTATTATTTTTTATATAATTTATTTATTTTGTATTTATTTATTGGATTTATTTATTACCTTTTAACATTTTCAATGGCTTTTCTTACGTGAACCCTTGGAGGGACGTGAAGTAAGAGTCTTGCTTTCCCAACTTAATATTTATAAGAATCTATTGAATATTTTTCTTAAATATTCCATTTTAAAAATTTGGAAAAAATCAATAATATATGTAGAATCCTTATCTTTCCCAGAACTATTCTGACTCGAGACCTATTTCGTCATCCTCTAATACGACTCCCTGCCCTTTTCCCCTCCCGATTCTCTTTTTAGTTATAACGTAATCGGGCCAAGCCATAAAATCGACATTCCATGCATCACCAGCAGCGCCTGAGGGCCAATGGCGCCAACGGTGGACGGCCACGAGGAGCCGGAGGAGGTCCTGGTAATGGTGGCTTTGGTGGCGCACCGGCCTGCGCACACTGCCGGGGACAGCTACTGCCCCATCCGGAGGAGCCCATTGTGATGGCGCTGGGACAGCAATGGCACTGCGACTGCTTCCGCTGTTCCGTCTGCGAGGGCCATCTCCACAACTGGTACTTTGAGCGCGAGGGTTTACTGTACTGCCGCGAGGACTACTACGGCCGCTTCGGCGACGCCTGCCAGCAGTGCACGGCGGTGATCACCGGTCCCGTCATGGTCGCCGGCGAGCACAAGTTCCATCCGGAGTGCTTCTGCTGCGCCGCCTGCGGCTCCTTCATCGGCGAGGGCGAGTCCTATGCTCTGGTGGAGCGGTCGAAGCTCTACTGTGGCCAATGCTATGGCAAGCGCAATTGCCAGCCGGCGGACGCCAAGGCCAGAATCACCACGGCCGGCAAGCCGATGCACTCCATCCGCCTGGTGGAGATACCCAAGGATGCCACGCCCGGCCTCCGGGTGGATGGTGTGGCCCTGGACGATGGCTGTCCCACTGTCAGGATAGCAGAGTGAGTTTTAAATCCTAATATATTCTTTTTTTATTCTTTTAATTACTTTTCCTACTTTCTAATTTTTTTTAACTAATTCTTTAACTAATTTATAAAAAGAAAAGAATCTATCCTACTCTTTCGACTAATAATCCCCATAAGTCTATCAAAGTCTTAATCATTTCCCAAGTCATCTAATTTTATTTTCTCCATCCAAGCTGTCTATTAAGGGTCTGACTAACTTAATGGTGAATCCTCCGCTTTAATTTCTGCTTTTCCTCCCAAAAACATGCTTGCCTTAAAAAAAAATGATTATACATCTAAACAAAAAAAAAACAATTAATTAACTAATAAAAACGTGGAGCAGCTTGTTCTGTAACTTCTTTTTCTGGCTGACTTCCATGGCGGAACAGTGCTGCGGAGCGCCTTATAGGTAACCAGGATCAAGGATAATCTAAATATAATCTTAAAACACAAAAAAAAAAGGATTTTTCAAATAGAATTTTCAAACTAATTATCCTTTATCTCATCCCTACAGGATTGACGTGAATCTGACGAATCTGCACATAGGCGACCGCATCCTGGAGGTTAACGGAACTCCTGTCAGTGATTCTTCCGTGGAACAAATCGACAAACTGATCCGAAGCAATGAGAAAATGCTGCAGCTGACCGTGGAGCATGATCCGGTGCAGGTGTGTCGCTCCTGCAGCCAGGCGGACATCCAGCGGGCCTGCTCCGCCTCCACGCTGATCCTGCCGCTCAGCACATCCGCCTCGAGCGTGGAAGTGGGCGGCCGGGAGAGGCTGTACAAGGCGCAGGGCGAGCAGAGCGCCAAGGCCAGGAAGCTGAGGCAGGCCAGCAATGCCTCCAGCATCACAATACCCAATCCGACCGCCCAGCTCAAGGAGAAGGAGCGCTGCTCCAGTCTGTCCAAGCTGCAGGACGAACAACATCAGGCCCAGCAGCATTCGGCGCATCCCCAGCTCTACGATCTGTCCAGGACGCAGTCCTGTCGCGTCGTCCAGAAGCCCCAGCGCATTTTCCGCGCCTCGGACTTGGTGATTGGCGAGAAGCTGGGCGAAGGATTCTTCGGGAAGGTTTTCAAGGTAAGACATGCGATAATTTCCCGGTAGAAATCCTTAAAGTAAATCCACTTCCAGGTCACCCACCGCCAGAGCGGCGAGGTGATGGTCCTCAAGGAGCTGCACCGCGCCGACGAGGAGGCCCAACGCAACTTCATCAAGGAGGTGGCCGTCCTGCGTCTGCTGGACCACCGTCACGTGCTGAAGTTTATCGGAGTCCTGTACAAGGACAAGAAACTGCACATGGTCACCGAGTATGTGGCGGGTGGCTGCCTCAAGGAGCTGATCCATGACTCGCGACAGATCCTGTCGTGGCCGCAGCGGGTCTGCTTGGCTAGAGACATTGCCTGCGGCATGAGCTACCTGCACTCGATGAACATCATCCATCGGGACCTCAACTCCATGAACTGTCTGGTGCGCGAGGATCGCTCCGTTATTGTGGCCGATTTCGGTCTGGCACGCAGCGTGGACGCCCCGCGCCTGCCCGGAGGCACTGGAGCGACCGGACCGGGCACGCCCGGAGGCTACGGTTCAGGAACGAATAGCGATGCTGGCATCTCCCCGGCCGGCACCTTGCGGCGCAGCAAGAGCCGCCAGCGTCGGCAGCGATACACGGTGGTGGGGAATCCCTACTGGATGGCCCCGGAGATGATGAAGGGCCTCAAGTACGACGAGAAGGTCGACGTCTTCTCCTTCGGCATCATGCTGTGCGAGATCATCGGTCGCGTGGAAGCCGATCCGGACTTTATGCCCCGTAACTCGGACTTCAGTTTGAACCAGCAGGAGTTTCGCGAGAAGTTCTGCGCCCAGTGCCCGGAGGCCTTTGTCAAGGTGGCCTTCGTCTGCTGCGACCTCAATCCCGATATGCGACCGTGCTTCGAAACGCTGCACAAATGGCTGGAGCGCCTGGGCGACCACCTGACCGTGGAGCGCCTGCCGCCAGAGCATTTGCTGTACGAGATCGAGAACTTTCAGGAGAGCTATGCCAGCTCGGAGGACGCCCTGTCCCCCACCTCGCAGCGCAGCCTGGACAACCTGGACGAGCTGGTCAAGGATGCCGCTGCCGTCGAGATAGAAGTGTCGCCCGTTGAGAAGGAGAAGGAGAATCTGGTGATACGGCCGCAGGATATACCGAAGTCTCCGCATCTGGGCAAGGATTTCTCGCCCAGTGGCGAACGCCTCAGGGACAGCATGCGAGCCAGGAGGCGTCAGCGGTTTCTCGGTGCCCAGGAGGAGCGCCGGAATCTCACGCCCGAAACGGAGTCCAAGTCTACGGAGCGCGCCCTGAAACAGGCGCTCCGGAAGTGTCGTCCCTTCGGGGAACGCGGCTACTTGGTGGACCTGCGTCCCGGCGGCGATCTGCAGCTGCAGGATGTCCGGGATTTGAACACCTACTCCGATGTGGACTCCAGCTGCGACACCAGTCTCAACTACCACGACGTAAATAGTCCTTCGATGGCTTCGAATATCCAACAGGCAGAGACCAAAGTGGAGGTGGAGGTGGAGCTTCCGCCCGGCAAGGAGGAGGAGCTGGAGGAGGTGCCACAGCACCGCCAGCAAATCGAGGACATGCGCACCCGCCTGAATCAGTGCCGCAGCAAGTTCGAGCACCTGGAGGAGGCCAGTCGCAGGAACTTTAGCCAATCGCAGCACTCGATGAGGAACTTCTTCAAGACCCCGCCCGTGGCCCTGAAGATGTTCCAGCGCTTGGAGCACGAGGCAGCTGCCGCTCTGAACGGCAACGCCTGCCAATCCACGCCGCCTCCACTGCCGCCACGGACGCAGCGCATCAATCAGACGCCGATCTTTGGCAGGAAGAATCCCCCGGCTCTCGTGGCGACGGAGCAGAAGCTGCAGCATGCGGAGTCGCTGGAGAACCTGGTCAGTGGCCGCAAACCGATGGTGGCTATTCCAGCGCCCAAAAGGAGCAAAGCTCCTGCCCAGAGTCTGCCCAATAGTAGTCCCACAAATGGCTCGACAGCTCCGGCTGGAGCGGATTTCCCCCCCAAGAAGCACAAGCTCACCTTGCCACTGCCCCCCCAATCCCAGATGGCAGCCATGCAGCGCACCGGGCACTCCAAGCCATTGAACGCCGCCAAGACCAAGCCACTGAAGGTGCCGCCGTCCTCCGCCAGCCGGCTGGAGCGCCTGCCCGTCTCTCCGACCAGAAACAGCCGTCCCAGCTCGCCCACCAAGCATCTTGCCCAGCGCCATACTGCCGCCACGGCCCAACGACTGAATAATGGTGAGTGTTGTGGATGTCATGGAAGAGATTCTTATTTATTTGTTCTCCTCAGTGGCCGCCGCCCATCACCAGCCGCACCTGCAGCCATCTTTGAGGACCACGCGCCTCAACATCCTCAGCCCGGAGAAAGTGCATCGCCTGGGCGCCCGTCTCACCGACCAGAAGCAGAAAATGCGCGAGGAGGCGGCCGCCAGTGGCAGTGGCGCTACGGCAGGAGGAGCATCGTCCGTCACGTCGGGTAGCCAGAATGGTCACCGTGGTGTGGCGCCAGGTGGTGGAAATGCCGGCGGAGGCGACCGAAGGCGACGGGCCGCTCCCACGCCACCAGCACGAACGCATTTCAATACCCGCTGCTAGGACTAAAGGATAATCTTGTCCACTCAGGAAGCTACACTGCGCGTTGCCTAAAATGTTTTACATTAGTTAGCCAAAAACGTGTTGAAACCTGTTTAGAATTCCAGGCCAGATCCTTTTTTTCACGCAAATAGCTGGAAGCAACTGTTATACGCACATTTCCATTCCCTCCCTCGCCTCCCCTCGAAAAAAGCAAAAGAAAACATTCCATGAAAACCCCGAAAACGAATAATACGAAAGCGACGGTTTTTGGAACTGAACTGTAAACGGATTCCTGAGAGATAAAAACTTCTGATCCTTCAAAATATTATTCCAAAAACAGCAAGCGACGAAGGGTTTTGAAAACCCTCGAAACAAAAAAAGACAAACATAATGGGAATTTAATCGAAACAAAACGATTCACATAAAACCTAATTATTATTTGATTAATTTTTATCGTTTAACCACGATTCTAGGCTTATATAACGATGGTTAAGTGCCTGACTAGAGAAAAGATAAAAACAAAAACAAAAACAAACAAAAAAAAAAAACATGTTGCAATATTTACAAGCGAATAATTATAGTATTTAAGAATACAGGGTAACAACTGTTGCGACTAACCTAACGAAACTCAACTAAAATGCTAAGCAATTACTTTTTAACCATGTAACCCGACTATACATTATAGATATTATCTATCGACAACAACAAAACAAAAAATATTATTATAATACGAGAAATATGACAAAAAATTGTGCCATGAAGCTGCGAAATCAGATCGGGATCGATATAGGAAGGGATATTGAAAGGGATACATATATAGGAAGGAACCCACCCACAAAAGACAAACGATAATGTACTTTATTAGAAAAATTGCGGTTTGAATATTTTTTGATATACTATATATATTCCATAATTATATAGATAATGATATTCCATGTTAGTGCTTAAATCTAATTTATTATTTATCCTCAACAATAATTAACAACTTTTTTTTTTTGGTATCGAGATGTAAAAGTCTAACTTGTATTAAAAAGAGATGGAAAATTCAACAAAAAAAAAAAAACAAAAAAAAAGTAAATAAAATAAAATATATAAACGTTTTGCTCAAAAGCAATTTTAGTTTTAAGTCACACCAATACACGCGCAATGCTAACTGTTATACAAGATACGCACACGCTAAAGCCTAATACTGTTATACTGTTATCCTGTAATCCTTGAACAAGAAATCCCTAATATTAAGTCTGTGTGAATCAAAAGGCTTTTAAATTATATAATTGCTTCAATATGACACATTCTAATCCGCTCAATATTTTACTAAAAAAAAAAAACGGAATGTATCTAGCATTTAAAACCCGAATATGTGCGATATTTTTATATATATTATCGATGATCATTATGTACTGTGTTGTATTTTTCGTCCTCAAATATTTTGAAACTACGTCTATACGCCGGCTGTTTTGTTTTTGTTTTTTTTTTATATAATCATTTTATGCAAAATAAGGCATTTTTTAATAACAATATCTCTTTATTTGTGTATAAGATTACTAATCTGTGTTTGTGTATTCGATTTTTTTGAGAATTTTATGCTGAAACCCCTAAGCCCGTGTATAAACGTAGTTTCTGACTCCAAAAACTTAAACCTTAATTATTTTTTTGTTAATAAATAAATAAAAATTGAGGAAATATACAAATTGTAAGCAAATACCGTTATTTTAGATCTTTTCTGGCGTTATTTGACCTCTAAAGCTGGCGGCACATACATGTCTGTTGGGATTTTACAGGGAGTCTATTCTAAAAATAGGAAAAAAAAATATTTTTAAAATATTTGGCGCCAGGATTTTGATGCAGACTGATGGGGAATCTATCTACGAATCTTTTAAGGTATTCCGCGTGAGAATCGGTTGAGAATAAGGTATTGTAGTTGTATAGTTTTGTGGCAAAAGTCCCTATTCCGGCTTTCTCCAAAGTTGGGTACTTCTACGATAATCAGGACTCTTTGTGGTGAAAAGGACGAGTCCTGTATGTTTTTATACAATAGACACCCAAAAAAAGAAGAAGAAAAAATTTTGGTCATGATCGATTTTTTTACAATTCGCAACCGGTTTTGACCGCGGGTATATAAGGAGGTCAGCTTCAGCGTTTTTTTTTTTTTTTTTTCCAAGTTAAATTAAAGTTTAATTTAAAATGTAACATTGAAAGGATTGCTCTTCAACAGCCCTGCCTGGCTACAAAGGCCTGGACTTGTAGATAAATACATAAAAATAAATAAAGAAATGCTTAAAAATAAACAAAAACATCTTTAAGAGTAAAGTGAAACGTGATCCTATAGTGAGAAAATCAGGTAATAATCGATTAAGCTGTCCTGAATCTTAAGGATTATATGTGAATTGGCACACTTAAAGGATATTGATTGAGTTTTTTCCCCAATCCAGTATTTAAAATCCTTTTGCATCCAATTGATAGATAGAAAACCATAAATTTTCTTTGGCAATTGAAAAGCTTTTTTCGTAATTGAAAGATATATCCTGGCGGGTACAGTTGCGCCGGTTGTTGGCCCAAACATATGGTCAGGACTATGGAGGCTAACGGAGGAGGTGGAGGCGAAAAAACAGGGATTCCCAGGTCAGCCTCGAGACCCCGTTACGAGGTCGTTGCTTGCTCGTGTGTATCTATTGGCTCCTTTTCCGCATTGCCTTTTTCCAGGAAGCTTTTTCGCAGGATACACACCCGAACTCTCACACAGATATACAGATATCGTGGAATTTGCCCCAGACCATGGTCGGAAATCGATGCAGGCCAACAGCCCAGGACAATGCGTACGAAAATCAATGCAGTTCGTCGTGGTCCTGCGCAGTGTCCTTGTCGTCCTTGCCGCTTTTCACAGGCGATGTTGCCGCGCTTCAGCTTTTAATTTCATTAACAGCAACAGAGCTCTGTTAAATCAGCTGTTTGCCCCACCACGCGCGCGAGAGAGAGAGAGGGCTAGAGAGGTGCAACGCGGTGGCACGAACGAGATATTGCGACATATTCAAGGTCTACCTTCGTGTATCGATACAGAGAGCGCCCAGCCCCGCCCCCCGCCACCCATCCACCCACCGCCCGGATAATTGCATGTATACCAAATCGTAAATATATATAATATATATATATATGTGTATCTATATGCGGTATGTATCTGGCAGGACGCACGAACTTACATGGTATACTTACTGCCGAACTTTTGCCGCCCACTCAAAACGCGCCCCTTTTTGCATGGACGAGGGTTGGTCACTGCGGGTGGGTGGCTCTAAAGGGGGCGGGGCAGTGGCGTCGTCGTCACTAGTGGGCGCTGATGGTCTTATATTTTTGTTGTTGGCTATGACGTGCTGGCACGTACGCGACCAGTGGTGCCCCAAAGGGGAGCCCAGCATGGGCGTTGTGTTTTAAAAATTTATAAAAAATAAATAGATAAATAGTAACTGTATTAAACACTTATTTTTCAACGTTTTTTATCTTTTATTTACACATGTTATCTGCCATAGTAGAAGAGTAATCGATATTTTTAGAGTCCCTATTTAACAAAATAAAATAGAAAAGAAAGGCAAAAATGACACTGATTCCATAAAAATTAATATTTAACGACTAGTTTTCAATGCTTGGTTGCTACTTTTATTGGTTCTATACATGCTAATTTCTTTATAAAACAAAAATATATTTTTAATAGTTACAAAATCGTACGCTTCTTCTAATTGTAGATAATTTTTATAACGCTAAATCCGTATATTATGTACATTTATATATTGTTAACAACATACAATACATCGATAAGCGTGCGTAATCGATAGTTGGCTGCACTGACGCGCACATCGCTGATTGCCCACCGCTAAGATACATATACAAACCAACGTCAGCGACAGTTCAAATGCGCGGAAAGTTTTGTGAATCGTTGAAAGTGAACAAAAATATTAAAGCGTGCCGAATGTTGTTTGAACAAAGTGTGGATTTGCAGCATATAAAATAGATAGCTCGCAACGCGTTTTGCTTTTCTTTTTTTTGATGTATGGTGCAGTGCAGCCCGACACGGCATGTGCAAGGCAAAAGTGCGAGTGTGTGTGTACGCGCGTGTGTGTACAACGAAAATATTGATTGATCACTCAATCTTTTCCTCACCGCCTCCACCCCCCCTGTCAATTCGAATGTCTACTAGAATAAAAGTTTGTTAAATCAAAACCATCACAGGGCCCAGAAAAACCCATAAGTAAAAACCCGACGAACACAAAAAAAAAAAAAAACATCTACATCGACAGAGAGCGGAAGGAAGAGAGCAGCGCAAAAGAACAGTTAGCGTTTCGCGCTTTTCCGAGAGGACAACGTAGTAGAAGAAGAGGAGGAGGAGGAGCAAGAGGAAGGCAATTCATTCCACAGAGTCCAAGAAGAAGAAGAATATAGTAGCAGAAGCAGGCTTTCCAGGACCCCAATTTCCAGGATGTCGCTGCAGACAAAACGCCAGCACTGCTACCTGTGCGACCTGCCCCGCATGCCATGGGCCATGATCAGCGACTTCTCGGAGGCGGTGTGCCGCGGATGCGTTAACTATGAGGGCGCCGATCGCATCGAGGCGGTGCTGGACGCCGCCCGACAAATGAAGCGCCTCCATCCCGCCAGCAAGCGCGCCCACGAGAACGGCGAGGTCGCCGTCGTCCTGCAACAGCAAGCCGCCGCCCAGCAACAGTTGCAGCAGGTGCCGCCCGGCTCACACAGAGGCGCTCCGCCACCGGGCGGTGCCCCCGGTCCATCCGGCGCCGGACCCTTGTCCCTGGGCGCTGTTGTGGCGGCCGCCTCTGCTGCCGCCCACCATCATCATCATCAGGCCGTGGCCGCTGCCGCCTATCAGATGCCCGTGCCCCGGATTGGACCACCGCTCGATTATCCCGTCAAGCTGGAGGATGCCCCCGGTGGCGGCGTTCGTCCCGTTCGCATTTCACACATGGCACCCCACCACTTGCCGCCGGGTCGTCCCGGTGGCGGCGGCGGCGGGGGAGCCGGTGGCGGTGGATCCGGAGCCGGTGGAGCAACAGCCACATCCGGAAGCGCCTTACCACCCGCTCTATCGGTCAATCTGAAACGGCCACCGTCCGAGGATGTGGACGTGGATGTGGCCCAACAGTCAGCACATGGCATGCCACCGGATAATACGGCGCCACTCTCCGCTGGCGGCGGCGGTCCGTCCGGCGTGAAGCGAAGCGCCATGGACGATCCCGCCGGCGGTGGAGTACGACCGCCGCTGACACGCGGCGAATCTCTGCCAGCGGCCGTCAGCTATGTCCCGGAACGGCAGCTGGGCGGATTAAGGGATAAGCAGCAGCCCGTTCGGGCGCCCAGCTTCGATGCCTCGACCTTCAAAGCAGGTGAGAATTATAGTTAATCACACCTGAAACAGTGGGCCTCCGCTAAGCGGCCTAAGATGCTCTATTTAATGTTTACACTTTATTAGCAAAAAGAACAGATACTTCTATGAAAACTAGTTTCCCTATCCCATTTCTAATCAGAGAACAAAGGAATTCCGAGGTGGCCTCGTATCAAGATATCGGGATATCGTACTGGGAATAAAATGTGAGCCGTAGAATTCGATTCAAGTATGAAGTTTGTCGTCTGCTAAACGAAGTTATCGCTGTTTGTTTATGCTGGGATTTCCGTTTACGGGTTCAGTTTATTTTAGGGGAAAATTATGAAGAAAAAATGTGAAATGTAAGCAGAAGAAAAAATAGTGTCCAATTTGCTGGCGTCCACTGTATTTGTTTACCGTTTTTTTTTATTTTTTATTTATTTATTTATTTTTTTTTTTTTGGGGATAGCTCTGGGGCTGGCTATCTCGCTCTTGTTAATGGGGAGTGGGAGCGCGCGGTACAGATAACTGGATCCAGGCCAGAATGAGGCAGCGTGATTGCGATTGCTCTTCCTTATCGCTCCCTATACTAAGCATGTGTGTGTGTGTGTGTGCTTGAACTGATAAGGCGGGGTGCTGAGATTAGATAACGGGGCTTATCACCAGAGCTGGCTGCTGCAGCTTGGAACAGCAGCAGCCCTCTTCCAGATACAGGAACAAAAAAAAAAAAAACAGAAGAGAAAAAAACTATATAAATTCAAAACGCATTTTGCAACCCTCCAAAACCAGAAAAGGAGCAACCCTTGCCGTCAAAAGGCATGCGCAGAGTCGAATATATAGGGAAAATATTAAATATATATATATATAGTATATATACAATTTAAATACGTGTAGGAACAGGCACGTACGTAATCGTAAAAGCAAAAAACAAAAAGCGCAAAATAAAAGGGCGGCCGCAGAATGTAATAAAAACAGAGACGTGCAAAAATCGACGCCGACGCCACGATGTGCCCCACGTAATGCTCTCTCTTTCTGTCTCTAGAAACCCGTTTCGGCTGCTGGTTTTTTTTTTGGTCGAGGAGCCCCCATCCAGTGACGTAGCATATGGGGGTTTCTGGAGGTTTTTAACCTTTAAGAATTTTTGGGGCTATTTTATCGGGTGAAATCCCTTTTATTTGTTGGATACCTTTGGATACCAACGACGCCACTGGTTTTCTTTATTTTCTTTTCGTTTTTTTTTTCTTGGCTGCGCGCGCAAAACGTCATTAAACTTGTTTTGGTTTACGCTGCTGGCTGGCTCTTCTTCTTGTAGCGCTTTCTGCGCTGTTTTTACGCTATGCGATAACAAGTTGCACACACACGTATACAGATACAAAGATACAAAGATACAAATGTACAAATACAAAGATACAAATGTTAAAACCAGAGTATAGATAAATTTTTAGTTGGTATACGAATTACGGAACGAGCTGCAAATGACATAAAAACAAAAAGAAAACAGTAACAGTGGGGCCAAATATCTAGGAAAACCAACCCACTGTGCCAATTTCCTCTATTGTTTACGCTTTGCCTTCCTCTTCCTCCTCCCCCTTTGTGTATTCATTACCAAAATATATATAAAAAAAACTAAATTTCCAACTCGAATATATATATATATATAGATTATGCTGTGTGTATATACTAAAAATAAAACAAAACATTTCTCGGTGTACAGAGAACAAAATTGTACAAATACAACGTGCGCGCGCTGGCTGACTGGCTCCCTCCCTCCCTCCCTCCCTCCCTCCCTCCCTCCCTCCCTCCCTCCCTCCCTCCCTCCTCCCCCTTTTCACACACGTTTCATTCAGCGCTTCGTGTTGCCGGCTAAGTTTGTATCTGTATCTCTGTGCGTGTATGTATCTGTATCTGTATCTGGTCACCATTCCAATGCGTTTGCCAGGAATTTTTCCGTTTTTTGGAGTGAGAAGTGCAGCGTGCAGAATGTTGTGTGTATCTTCTTCTCGATTCTACCTTTTTGTTTCTCCTAATTAGAGATTGCGTGGCAGCATCCTTTGTGATGGGCGGCGCAAGAGAGATGGCTAGCTGCCAGGCAGAGTCTGTAAACCGTTAAACACGTGAAATCGCCCGTTGGGGCGGTGACGTTAGGTTGCCTACACTTGCTAGCAAAACTTTACGTCTTATTAATTTTTTTTTTTAATTTATTTTTAATCTATGAATATTCTAGTATTTTAGATTCGTTCGATTTAATTTATTGTTTGGATTATTTTGGCAAAAATTGTGAAATTGATGTAAGATTTCTGTAAGGGTATCAAAGTTTTCCTTTCTATATTTTTTTCACTTTTAAAAGATAAGGTCTTCAAGACTTATCGACGTAGATTGCGCCAGCAAACCATATCTTATCATATCTCAGGGACCCGACCATGTGGTTAGGTTGATAAGCTTAGCAACTGCTCGATAAGGCGCCTGCCTAAGCCCCACCAAAACATGCGACCCACAACACCAAAAATAATAAACGGAAAGAGCAGCGTCCTGTGCGTAAAGTCGTTTAAATGTCTCCGATATGATATGTTATCGTTGCTGTTTTTATTTAACTGATTGATTACTGATGGATAGATGTCGTTATTATGGATTTATCAATAGTTTTTGCTTTTTGGGGAATTTAGGCAACATTTTGTGGATTTTCCAATGATTTCCGCTGCAGAATATTGGAGATAACACTCTGAAATTCTGTGCAACTGATCCTCTAACCTTCGCTTTAGATTAAACATAATTTCTTAATATGTGTTCTCTATAAATTTTTGTTGAACATTTTATTGAAAGCCAATAGGATTTTGTGGGTTAAGAGTGTCTTGATCTTTTTCGCTGAGACGTCCGATAAGCTCTTTCGGGGAGATAAGAGCGATAATGGGGTCCAGGGAAAGTACCAGAAATGCCTATAATTCCCATTTCCATTACACTTTCGTTTGCTTTTGGCCCGTTCTCTATATACACACAGCTGTTTTGTTTATCTTATCTAAATGGTTAAGTGGCCGATACCGTCCTCCCCCTTCTCCGCATTCAAAAACACTCACATATACAATAAGTATCTGTATCTTATCAACCATGGCCAGCTTTGACTGATAGCGTCGCATTGTACCGGGTCGAAACGAAACTAAACGGATCACGATGCACCTCACACCAATGAAAATTTGTTTATTTTCCATTAGATCGCCGCCCTCCGTTCTCTGCTTTCTGTTAAAGTTTTCCACTTGAAATAACACACACAAATCCCCAATCTGAGGAGGTTATTCCGCCTTTGAAGGATGGTATGGGGATGAACGAGGTCCACTTGAAAAGTATTGCTACCTATGGAAATCTTTCATGGATGTTATTAACCTAATGGAAATGAATTCTAAACCTAAACACCTAAACAGGTTCCATAATAATATTTTAATTCAAGAATTGCTGTTGGGCATTACCAAACGTTGATAAATAATTAGTTATCTAAACATTTTTTAACCATTAACTCCTTATCTTTTGGCCAATAATATTAAATAACAAATGCCAGTGTTATTTTTAAACGGGCTCAATTGTCATGTGAGTGTTTACTTATAATAATGTGCCAGACTGTCCAATCCCTTCAACCTTAAACTTACAGATCTGTGTGGGCTTTTGTATAAGCTCATATTCACAATTTCGATTACTGATTATTTTGTAAATATACAATTTTATATCCCAGGAGGCTTCCAATATCAGAAAAATGGGGAAAAAGGGTGTGGTATTGCCATCCATTCATTCGAAATAGTTTTTGCATATCACACAATATGGTTTCCTTTTACACATTCTACAACATTGTTTCAATATTTATTTGTTTATATTTTGTTTTTCGCTTAAACACACACCAACACATTGACTGCCAAATGATTCATTTCTGCCGATACTAGTGCGAAATAATTCCATAGACAGGCAAAAAAAAATGTTCTCAGCGGAAAACTAAAACTAAGATCCTATAAATAGTTCTCATATTGGATACTGAGAAGCGAGTTTCTCGCCAATTTGTTTGGTTTTGGGGCTCTAAATGTGTGAAAAAACAAATAAACATTGGGGCATCGGGAATCGAGAAGATATATACAAGTTTTCCTTTTTGGTAGATGAATAAAAAGTTACAGAAATAGAATGCAATGAAGTTGCAGTTCGGAATACACAGTGGTTTGTAATTTGTTGATTATTTTATTTAAAAAATAATATATTTGTTTTGGGAAATCCATTTCCTTTTGTTGTATCATTTAAAACACATAGTATTTGGTTTGTAAATATGGTCTAGTTTTGAATTTGGCCCACTGTGCCAGGCACTTGTAACTGCAGGCCAGCTATCTCGCTCTGACCCTCGCTATCTCCGCTACTTCTCAATGGGCCGCGCACATGCAACTGCAACGCAAGGGAAGGCCCGGTGGGCGCAAGGGATGGGTGGTTGGGGGCTGGCTAGTGGGTGGTTGGGTGATTGGGTGGCTGGTTTGTTGTTTTTGTTTTTATTTTTGTTCTTCACTCTCTGCATGCAAAATATAAACAAATGCTATAAATACGCACGCACACACGCAAGCATACGTGTTGGGGCCACACAACACGTCCCCAAGTCTACCCACTCTCCGCTCTCCGTTTTCTGCCTTGCCTTGTTGTTTTTTTTTTTTTTTTGCCAATTTAGCCAGGGTAAGCAATTCATGGGGATAGAGGGAGCAAGCAACAGTTTATCAAATAAATAAACATAACAGCACACTCGCATGTGAGCCCCCATTTCGTATGCAGTCCCCACTGTGCGCCGCCGGCAAACTGACAATTTGAGCAATGTGCCTGCCATGGTGGGGCATACAAATTAAAACTTGTCTTTACTCTTCACTTTTTCCCCCCATAGGTAGACATATATATCTATTTTTTTTTTATTTCAATATCAGGCAAGCAGTAGCTACGCGTGCGCGTGTACGGCATACAAAAAAATATAATTAAAGGCCCCCCAAAAAAAAAAAGAGTTAACAGAGCCCCCAACAAACTAACAGACCGCTAACAGAGCTCCAGAGAGGAGCCCCAAAACAAAACCGTTGGTATACATACACAATATTGCATGCTGGCATGCCAAAAACCCCAAAGGGGGTGGCGGTGGCAGGTGGGACGGGGGCTGGCTGACTGGCTGACTGACTGGCTAGGTCGGGGGAGAAAACCGGCTAGTGTGCTCCCTCTCGCTCTAACGCTGTGACGTATGCGCAGCAGCTAAAACTCGTTTTCTCATTCCATTTCATTTCGTATATCGTTCTGGCTTTTAGCCAACTGACGTTTGCAATGTGGCCAAGAAGAGGAAGAGCAGACGTGGAATAAGAGCAGCAGCAACAACAACAAAAACAACCAGCTGTGAGTGGGGCTACAGTGGGGCGAGTTACGCGGCATAGTAATACAAAAAGAAGTAAGATTCATTTTTTTTGGGATTATGCTTTTAATTACACCTTTTTCTAAAGAATAAGCTTATATTGCAATAAAATAAATATATATTAATTTTAGTATTTATTATAGTAGAGCAAAAAAAAAAATAATAACGTAATGACAGTGACACGCAATCAAATCGTGCGGCTGGGCGATTGTGCTACGGCTGTGACGTCACATTTTATGGCTCGCCGGCGGCGGCTGGTGAATGAAACTGGTTGTAGTTGTTGTTGTTGTTGTTGTTGTTGTTGTTAAGCCGGTTGCCAAGTACATACCTATATATAATATACATTTATATATGTATATATATAAACAAGATGGAAACATGTTTCGTGCCAAGTTCTAAAATTACACAGCCGAAACAGAAACAAAAACAAAAACAATCGCAACTAATTTTCATTTGCAATGCCCGAAGAGGCATAAACAGTACTAGAAGAATTCAATTCAAATTTTGATCCATTCGTGAATGAAATGGGGGAAAATATTTACCAAATATTATATACAACACTCGATGTTTGAACTTGTAGCGTAAATATTGTTTTTCAACAAAAAATTATCGTTGCTTTTTGAGTTATGAAACGTGTTGGGAATTATAAATAAAATAATTATTTGTTTTGGGTTGTTTAAGTTATTGGAAAATAACTAACTTCGATGGGACTACAATTTCTCACTTAGTCTATAAGGTTTTAAGTTTTCTTGCCTTGAACTTCATCCCCTCCCACTTCCACGCTCATATTAGCCAAGTTTTGGGCCAAGGTCTCTTCTGGTCATTGCACTTGAGATCGCCTCAATCTTTTGCATTCTCTTCTCTTCTCTTCTCTAAAAAAAAAACTTTAATCAAAAATCGTAACAGCTAATACAATACCCAATCCTCCGATCTGTACATTCCAGAGCACATGTCCCCGGCCAGCCGACGCAATGGATCAAGCCCGCCCTCGGGGCCCATGCCCCCGCGCAGCGTACACTCGCCGAATAGTTCGGGTTAGTTTGCAGAATTTTTATAAAATTTTACTTCAGTTTTTATGAGATTGGGAACATTTTTTATTAATTAATATTGGAAACCTTCTTTCAGGCTCCTCATCGGGCCGCCGCTCGTCAGGATCACGCCATGTGTCAAGCACCACAGTGACCAGCTCCGAGGTGGGCGGCTCCAATCCAGCCAGCCAGGCGGTGGTGGCCGGCGGACTAGGCGGCGGAGCTGGAGCCGGCGCTGGAGGCTCCCTGGGCGGACCGAGCGCCGGCAGTGGACAGCTGAGCAGTTGCAGCAGCGGAGGACCCAGCGGCAGTGCCAGCAGTGGCGGCAACGGCGCACCCGGAGCGTCCATGGGCCCCAATTCGGTGGCCGGAGACGGCAGCCCGGCCAGCGGCGGCAGTGGACCGTCTGGAAGCAATGGCAGCGGTGGATCGGTGAATCCCGGACCGGGCAGTAGCGGCAGCCAGGGAGGCGGCGGTGGTACCCCGCTGTCTACGCCAGGAGGCGGAGGATCGGCGGGTGGGGGCGGCCTGAGCGGTGCCCCAGGCAGCAGTGCCGCCTCGAATTCGGCCGCCGCGGCAGCGGCAGCAGCAGCCGCCCAGAACGCCACGCTGAAGTGCACCCTGTGCCAGGAGCGACTGGAGGACACACATTTCGTGCAGTGCCCGTCGGTGAATCACCACAAGTTCTGCTTCCCCTGCAGCCGCGAGAGCATCAAGCGACAGAATGTAAATATTTCCTTCAAATCCTTGACTTTTTGAATACAAATTAATAATTTTTTTGTTGTTTTTTTTTTGTTTTCGAACAGGGCCTGGGCAACGAGGTGTACTGCCCCAGTGGCGATCGGTGTCCGCTGGCCAACTCGACGATACCGTGGGCCTTCATGCAGGGCGAGATCACCACCATCCTGGGCGAGGAGGTCAAGGTGAAGAAGGAGCGCGAGTCTTAATGTCCATTTTACTGCAAGAAGCTGCGCCGAGCTTTGGAGAACTTTTGAGACGGGGACCTTTCGCATCCTGGCGAGTCCTGGCTAAATAACACAGTCCCTGGAACATCCCCAACTGGCGGGGTGGGACTAATTTTATTTATTTTTTATTTTAACATTATTATTATTATTATTTTAATTTTTTTTTGGCCACGGCGGCGACATCAGGAATCAGAAATTTCTGAATTTTGTCCATGACGACCGACCCAAACAAAAAAAAAAAAAAAAACATCAATTTTGTAGGCGTTTAAGCAGAAAGATGAGAGAAATTTTCAAAAAAGAAAATATGGAAAATAAGCTGAGGAAGAAGAATAGGATACAGCTGCCAGCAGACCAGCAGACAAAGCAATTTGTTACAAAAGAAAAACAAGAAAAAAAAGGTAAACAGAAAATAAAATTAAAGCTAACGAAGAACACCAACAAATGTTAAAAACTTGAAACATTTTTGTAGCAAACTTGTAGGCGAAAAATTGGAAAAATTGGCAAAAATTGTCCAAACACCAGCGAAACAGAAAAGAAAAACATAAGCAACAAGCAAAAACATGCATACGTAGCCAAGTGAGAGAAGTTAATCGAAAACGAGAGCGAAACTTTCAATATTTCTTAATTAAAAAACAAAAACACAACACAACACTTAATTGTAGCGGAAGAAAAAAACACAAAAAGTAACAGAGAGAAGATAAGAAGATACACTTGCTGGCATTAGAGGTAAAGTCCTTTTTTTTTTTTTAATAAATACACCTAAACTTTAATGCGAAAAGAAAGGTAAAGAGAAATAAGGAAACCTATATACTATACAATAACTATAGATTCTGTTATGTAGGAGAGCGATTTAAATGATAAGTTACACTTAGTTTATACTAATTAATTAATTTATTTCTATACATGTTGCCTAATTTACAATCTACAATCTACATTTATCCCTCAAGCACGTCTTATATATCGTAAAGCTAAAGCGGTTTTTTTTTTTTTGATTATTTTTACTTTGATAAGAGTACATTTTTTTGTATTTTTAAATAATTTAAAGAACACAATGAAAACAAAACAAAAAAAAAAAAAAAAACAACAGAACCGAAACGAAATGGAAAAGAAAAGAAGGAAAGAAAAACAGTTATTATGCTAAAGATTTGTACATACGTATGCATACCACATAATCGGAATATAAATATATACAAATATTTAATAATATAGAAATATATTTAATGTTGAAACAGAATTTTGGCGGCAAAAATTCCCGCGGGGGTTCCCTGACCTACAAGAGACCCAAAAACCACAAAACAAAAAAACGAAACAAAACACAAAACACCGAAAGGAATTTTAAACAGACTTTTAAACTCGAAGGGAATGTGTAGCCAAGGCCATCCGAATTTTTTAGCCGCTAAAATCAAGGCCCACAAATGGTTTATACACCAAATGCAATATTTGTAGCTCTATAAAAAATTTGGTGGAGTGCAGAGAGCTCCAAAAAAAAAAGAAATATGAAACATTCACTGGACCAACCGATTTGAAGAGCGAAAACCGAATGAAAACAGGAAATGTTGTTTTTGACGTGTCCGGAAATAGCAGTTTTCGGATTTTAGGTCATAATGTCAACTGCAATTTTTGCAATTCCTAAAAAAGAACTTTCTTAGCGGTTTTTTTTTCAGCCTGAACATTCGTAAAGCAAGAAATAGGCATTTGCCCTTTTTTCAAAGTTTTTCTTTTCGAAATAAAGAAAGTCACTTATTTCTGCATTTACAAAATTATAAATGTAAAACGTAAGCAAAATTTCCTTTTGTTGGTAGCACAATTGATTCGGTTTTGAGTTGAAAACTTTGCGACTTTGGACACACATTGGCCATTTATCGATGAAGATTCGATAAATTTTGTAACAGTAAGTGGAATAACATAAACAAACGTGTAGCCAAGGTACACACATGCCCAACTTTTTGATTTAATATTTAATTATATTTGTTTGTCCACCCCTTTCCCCAACAGAAAACCAAAACAAAAAAACGAAAAAATAATCGATAAAGAAAACACATTTTGTGATATAGCCTAGCAAGAACAACAACAACACGATGAAGGAAACAAGGGAGGTCCTGGAAATCGGAAACACTTAATTGGAAAATGAATGTGGAACTAAATGAGGGAAATGCCGAAAATCATAATCAGTTTCCCCGGTTCGGAACGATCTCACGATTGAGAGGGGTTGAAATCTCCAAAAAAAAAAAAGAGAATATTAAAATTAAAACAATTTATTAAAAAGAAAGAAAGAAAAAATCATAAAATAGGCGAATACCAACGTTTTAGCAATCTAAGTCTAAGAAGGAAACTAATCGAAATTTTCTTTACAACAAACTTAAAGTAAACTAAACTCTAAAGAAAGTCGAAATAATTAATAACGTTTGTAAACTTTGTGCGTGTGTGTGTAAAACAGTAGTGCTATAAAAAAAAGATACCAATCCAGATATACCCATAAAGCATCAAAGAAATCCCTATTGAAGTACGAGTACATACATTTCAATATAAAAACTAAACACAAAAAAAAAAAAAAACGTACGAAAATATAAACTATATTTGTGTGTTTGATGTCATTTAACTAAATGTTAAAGTCAACTAAAGATCACGTAATTGTATTGCATAGCCTAAACATTTTTTGAACGATCGATCAAGTCGACTTGATTTAGCATGAGTATCAACTTTATACTACATATATGTATACATATACATAAAAATACATAAATATATATTGATATATATATATTTGTACCACATACTACATATATACATATATATATATATATGTGTGGGACAGAACTAGCAAAGAAGAGGCGGATCGGAAACGGAAGTTGGCAGAAACGATTGAATAATCAATCCGTTGATTGAAGACCTTGATAACGGGGCAAAACAATTAAAAGTAATATAAAAAGTCATGAAAAAAGCCATGCCAGCGTTTGCTGAAGGAGTTTTAATTCTTTTTGGGCGGGTTGGATATTAAAATAAGCTTTTTAAATAGTTTCTTACGTAGTTTTTAGTTTATATGAAAAAGTATAGCATACATTTTAGGTTTTTTATAGTCTCGTTTATAAATATTCTTTCTATCGAAGATTTTATTAGATTTTGTACTGAAATTGTTATTTATTGTTTCAGTTTGCATTTGGGATTCGGCAAAGTTTATTTGTCCTTTGAAAAAAGACATTTTGAAAAAGTTTGAGGCAACAGTGCGTATGAGTAATGTTGAAGATGCGTACAAGGCGCTAGAACGATCTCTCAAAATTAAAAGAATTAGTATATCATGCAGTATTTCTTAGAGTTTTTGTTGCTCTTAGTCAGGTAAGTCAAAATTCACATTACTTTCATAGACACCATGGCGTATGAGTAATAAATATTAATCATACGCCATGTGGGTTCAAAGGAAATCTTAAAAGGCCATCTTTGGGGTAATTTATCGAAGGGAATTTGAAGGATTGGTAGGATAAGAGATAACTGTTTGGGTTAGTCGACGATATTCCATTAAAAAGAAAGAAATAATTCTATAAAAACAAATAGCATTTGCAATAGAAACTACGAGTTTCCCGAGTATTTATAACAAAAACAAATCCCAGAATATCATAAGGACCGCCTTTTGGATTAAATTTAAAAAGTTCCATCACTGATTATCCTTTGGAGCTTAGTTACAGGAACCAGGCCGTAGAGGTCGCCCTGCTGCGCAGAGAGCATGTGGACTTTCTTTCCCTCTCACATGGCTTTCCCTCTATCTTCGCAGGCCCGGCAACCGAATGGCTCCAATGTTTACATTTTAACGACCTGAACCACAGCAAGGAGAGAGAGTGCTCGTGACTGTGTGGAACTTCGGGCGGAGGCTCTCAGCTGCTGCGGTCGCTGATTCTGATTCTGATTCCGATTCCGATGCCGTTGCTGATGCCGTTGCCGCTGCTTTCACCGCCGCCTTCACACAGTGGCTCCGTTACTTGTGCGTGCGCGTTGCCAATAAACGGGCAGCGGCCTCTGCTGGCGCAGCCAATTTCGTGTGATAAAAAAGAAAAGGATGTGGACTCCGTGTTAGCCGTGTGTGCTTTGCGTGCGTGTGTGTGTGAGATCCCTTTTTCCGGTAAATTTTTCCAAAATTGCGACTTTCCATTTTTTTCCCCCATTTAATCCTTATCAGCTTCGGTGTCTGTGTGTGTGTGTGGGATAGCCCAAAAAAGTAGGCAACAAAAAGTGTTGAGCAGCTAGCTTCCTCTTCCTCTGGCCACTTCCGAACCTTTTCCTCTCCGCCAGGCAATGTTTTTGTGTTATACACAGAAGGATAGAAGGAAACACACACGTAAAGGATACCGTGACTTGCCTTGCGCCCACGCACACATCTCCACTAAAAAGGAGAGTGACGCGGGCGCACTAACGCTCTCACACGGAAGGCTCCAAACGGTAACAGCTCTCCGGCTTTCTCCAATCTCTCCAGCCTGGTTGCTCTTGGTTGCACAGTGGGCACAGACAGCAACTTTCTTTTTTATTTGTTAAAAGTATAAATATTTGCCAAAAAAAGAAAGTGTGTGCTTCTACAATTTTGAAATTTGTTAATATAAAAATAATTAGTACTAACTATTTCAAAGTTAAATCTAAACATATAATGTAATACCAACTGTGCAATGCTTCCCACTGTGCCAAGAGACAATGTCCCCAAAATGTGTTTTTTTTTTTTTTTTTTTTGGGTGAACTAAAATGATGTTGACTCAACAACGGTAAAAGCCAGAGCAAAAACAAAAACAACCAAGCCAGAATCAGCAACAACCTGACAACGAGAGATAACAACTCTGCTCTGGAGTTTTCCAGCTCCTAATAAGTTTATTTTCCACGCTGCTGGACCACAAACCTAAACCAAAAATGAACTAAATTGTGCAGAAAAATTTGCAAAAGGTGAAAAAACGAAAAACGAAAAAAAAAAACTAAAGTTGGGGCCGAACAAGGCAGGAGAAAGAGGAAGTGAAATCCGGAGAGAGAGGCAGCTAAACAAATCGCCATTCATTCACAAGTGCAATGTGCAGCAACAACAACAAAAGCTACAAATAGAGCGGCTTAGAATGATAAAAAAAATAAATAAATATGAAAAAAATGAGTGAAGCGCGTGCTTAACCTAAAAAAAATGGCGAATACAAATTCGCACACACACACACACATATATATACAGAGGGGAACTCTATTCAAGCTCTTTGTCTTTTACTTCCGCTATTCCACAGACAACAACAACAACAACAACAACAACTACAGCAACAATCGAAATAACAACAACAATGCATAGTTCCTGCTGAGTAGCTTTTTGTATAATCGAATGAATGTGTGAGTGTTACAGTGCGAGTGTGTGTGAGTGTAAGGAAGGACATGAAAGTCAATCGAACCGTAACAACAACACCAACAACAACAAGGATAACAAGAACAAGGATAACTAAACACTGCCTCCTACAAACAATAAGAAAATAAAGAAATAATAGAAACCCCAAGGATGCTCTTGTAAAATAGAACCACAACAATAAAACGAAAACCGGAAGAAGAACCAGGAAGATTCGATGCTTCACAAGCGTAAGGTGAAAAAGGACGAAGGAATAATAGCTAGAAGAAGAAGAAGTTCATCCCTGGTAGCTAGTTTGAATTAAACAACAACAACAACACCAACAACAACCTTTGCACCTTAGGAAAATTGCAACAAACACCTATTCCAACAACAACAACAACAACAAACTTAACTATAATTACAACAACGACATTAACGTTAACAACAACAACAAAAACAACAACTAGAGCTGTTAAACAACAAAAAACATCAACTAAATACTATCCAACTAGAAAATCTAGACACTTCCCCAGAAAAAAAAAAAATACAATTTGTTGGTGAACATTTTCAACAATTTTCACAACAAAATAAAACAAAAAGCCACCAACGATTAATAAAAGCACAAAGTTAACTTTTTACTAATGCATATACTAAGCCTATAACTAAAACCAACAATAATATTCAAACTTAAAAAGCACAAATTTTAATTCATCAACGTTTTGGGCACCTAACTATATTAAATTAAAGCAATTAATTTATAAAATATACTATATACTATATTCCACTATAAAAAAAAAAAAAACAAAACAACGATGAAAGGAAACTCTTTTGGATGGAAAAAAAATGCCAACAAATAAGCTGGAAATTAGAAGCTAGTTTGGAAGAATTAGAGATATATAAAGTTTATTGGAAAATTAAAAGTCTAGAATGGAGCGGATGTGGCGGAAGGTGAACCACAGTTTGCGCAACACCAACAAGTCCCAGGTGCCGGCCCAGCAGGCGGGCGTGACGGGAGGCGACGGGACACCTGGCGGTGGCGCCACAGCAGCCACACCACAATCCACCGATACGATCAGCTCCGCCGGAGGCTTCGGCGACGGCCAGCTGGTGGTTGCCGTCCAGGGCCTGCCATCGGGCACCACCGGCGGCAGCAATGCCACCGGGCGACGCCTCGCCAGCAGCGGCGGCGGCGGCAACTGCCACAAGTCGCTTAGCCAGCATGTCCTGCAGACGCGGACGGCGTCGTCGGAGCGCAGGAGACGCCGCAGGCGAAAGAGCCGACCGCGACGCAGCGGCGGCATGGGCGTTACTAGCTGTGTCGGGGATCCAGGAGGCGATAATATGTCGTGAGTATTATCCTTATTATCCTTTGTTATTATCCTTTATTTAATTTCTTGCAACATCCCCTTGACCAAATCCTTTCAGCTCCTCTGGTGGCTTCTATACTCTCAAGGAACACCACCAGCACTATCGTCCCAGTCACCACCATGGCGGAGGCGTGGCCGGTGGCGGCGGAAGCACGCGCCGTCTCTTTGCCACATCGGCGCCCAGCGGCACAGTGATGATGTACCCGAATCCCCAGCGCACATACGGCGCATCTGTGGCCACTGGACACCAGGCAGGAGGCGGGGGAGGTGCCGGAGGAGCTACGGCCGGAGGCGGATCTGGTGGAGCCGGAGGATCCGGTGGCTCGGCCGGAGGAGGACAGCCGGACATCTCGTTGCGACAGCGGGCGGTGGCCAAGCTGCGAATGTTTAACTTCCATCTCAACTGGGATCTGCACATGACGCATTGCAAGCCCTGTGGGTGAGTAGCAGCTTCTTCTTCTTAAGAGGAACGCCTATACACTGTGAGAAAAAATATAGTTTTGGGAAGGGAAATGGCTAATGGCTAAAGAAAGGCTATCCTTAAAAAAAAATCCTTAAATCTTAAGTCCTTGAAGCGATTTCTGTGTATGCAACTTGCCAGCTGGAGTTGCAACTCTAGTTGCATCCCCTCCCATCCCCTCCCCAGTGAGTTGGAGTGCCCGAGTGGCTGCCACTTGAGTCTGCTCCAGTGGCTTGTGCTTTTGTTTGCCACAGAGTTTTCCACCGGGGATTTCCCTTCCCTTCCCTTCCCTTCCCTTCCCTTCCCTTCCCTTCCCTTCCCTTCCTTTCGCTTCTCTATATATTTTGTTTTCCCCGCCCTCGAAAAGTTTTTCAGTTTGTTGTTCTTGCTGGGTTGCAGTGGTTTTGGTTGCAATTTGCAACTGGGTTGCCTTTGCAACCCATTCAAGTGGCCGCCGGGCGTTGAACGAACCCGCAAAATGCAAAGTGGGTCGCCGTTTCTTCTGCCATCCGTTTCTCTTCATTCCATTCCATTCCGGACTTAATTTTCCACGACTTTAAGCCACAACACCAGCTCAGACATCGCACTGGCAATAAGGTAAATGGAGCAGAGCTTTCCTTGCCCCATGCCATGCCGTGCCACACATGCCCCGTGTCTCCCTTGAAACGAGTGTGTGAAATTTTAATGAAGCGCCAGCTAACGAGCTCCAATGTGCCCCGCACTTTTTTTTTGTCTTTATTTGCTTTTATTTTATTTAAGGATATACAAAATGTCATAGTTTCTATTTTGATTTTATGAAAGGATGCTTGAGGGAACTTAAATTTTTGGACAAACTATGGGACAAACGAACTAGGACTTCCATCAAAACCCTTCCCTTTAACACCAGATTTAATAGAAAGTATTTATAAATAATCAATTAAGAGCAGACAAGTCCTTGGGCCCCATTACTAATCCTTATTTTGTATCCTTAATTGACAGACCTCGCCTGAGCGGCAGCGGCAGCGGCGGCAATATAATCACCCGCCGGCTATGCAGGAATCGTCGGCGGGAGGACAACGAGCTCTACCGCTCCAACAGCTTCAAATTCGAGCGTTTCGAGCGCAAGGAGTGCCTCGAGGAGCTCTCCAACACGTTGCAGAAGCAGGTGAGTGAGTGAGGAAACACAATTACTTCAAGGATAAATCACTTGACAAAAAAAAACAGGACATATTTATTGTATATTATTCTCTACGAGCTGTGGATAGGTTTTTAGTCGTTAAACTTTTGTTAAAATTATTCTGCCAGTGCCCTTGCGACCACCACATGTTGCATGCCCCCAATACCCAATAATTTATGCGCATAGATTACGCCTAATTGAAGTGTCCCGAAAAAGTAAGAAGAAGAACGACAAAAGCAACGTCGGCCACACTAATTAGTGGGGCTGCAGGGGTTGGTTGGCCTCCAAAAAATTGGATGGCTAGGATGTGGGGCAAATTGCATCAGGCAAGGCGGGGGGAGTGGCAGGTCCGGACACCGGACCTCCTGTCTCAGGTGGTTGCCGTTGTCTGACCAACAAGAAAGTTCAATCCTCCTGGTTATTGAGTCCTGGGAGGGTCCTGGGGCGATCCTGGGGGATGGAGGGATGTTGGCCTGGAATCTAATTAATGGCGCGCAACAAATTGAATTTTAATTGGGCGACGAATTTGATTTGGCAGCCAAATTACAACAAAAAAAAATAGGAATCGCTCAGCATTTGGGGCCGCAGGACGCCAAAGCCGATAACAAAATTAAATTGAAATCGAAACTGGCGGTGGTGCGGGGCCTAATTAATATTTAAACCTCATTAAAGTTGCCCTAATGGTTTTTCCTCTATAATAACTCTACTATCTTTAACATTTCAGGTTAATTAGAAATTTAAAAAAAAACAGAGTAGGCCTTGGTATACTCCCAAGTAGGCTTTGCCTTTTTTCTGTCGTTTGGAAATTGTTAAGGACCCTGCCGGGGGCCATTAGTTTAGTCAGTTCAGTCCGGAGCTCCGAGCTCAATGGTTTTATTATTTCAAAAAAAAAAAACTTAAGTAAAAGTGCCAATGTGAAAAGTTTTATTATTTTTTTAGTATTTCGATTTAATTTTTTTTCTTTTTTTTTATTTTGTATAATTTGAGATACTATTGCTTTTTGACGACGTCTCTATTTCCCGTGTGTCCTTATTTTCTTATTCTTTTTTATTGTTTTTAATTTTTGCATTGATTTGACGATATTTTTCCCCATTAGTTTGTGTCTTTCGGAGTTTATTGATCTGGTTAGAGGTCCATTTCAAGCTTCGTTTCGATGTCTACCAAGAAGTCCTGTTTCCAACTCTTATTCCAGGTCTCTCCTTTTTCTTTTTTTCTTTTTTTTTTTTTTATAATTCGAAACACTATCCCTTTTTGACGACGTCTCTATTTCCCGCGAGCCCTAGTTTTTTTTTTTTTTTTTTAATTTAATTTATTTATTTTTATTTTTTAATTGCTTGTTAATCCTTCGACTTTGTTTGACGGCGTCTATATTCCCTGCAGTATTTATTTTAACTTTCTTTTCTTATTAATTTTATTTACTTTGTTTTATACGCAAAAAGTCCTTGTCTTTTTTGGCCTCTTCATCGTCTTTCTTGTGTCATTTGCATAATTTTTCTTATTTAAATTTTTAATTTTTATTTTTTCCCCATGCACCTACAATTATTCTTCTTATTTTCTTATTTTATTTTTTAGTTGCTGATACATTTATTTTTAAATTTTAGTTTTGAAAAAGTTAACCTTTTATTTGTTTAATTACAAGCTTCTGTCCGGTATTTTGTCAATGCAGGGATAAGAAAATACCCTGGAATTATTATTTTTTAAATCGACGAAATGAAAAAGTAGCAAGAAATGGAAGACTTTAAAAACTTTTGCCTTTTATTAATTCTTTAAAAATAAATAAATATAAAATAAAAAAAATATAAATATAATATAATATAAATATAAAAACAAATGGTTTATTTATATCATAGGGATATATACCCAAGGATAATAGGATAATAGGTAAACAGCAACTCCCTTAGGCCATTCCCCATCCAAACTCGATGCTGGGGCTTCCGGATTTTGATGGATTTATCAGGTGTGTGTGTTTAGGGTTCCTGCTAGGTATACAGCAGACCAGCTAAGGGGGGAATGGTTTTGGGGATTTATTTTGGCCCCGCTCCCCCCCTGCGCCCCTTCCCCCCCCCCCCCCAACCAATTCCCAGTGACAACTCTCACGTGAGGGCCAGACCAGACCACTCTCACTAATAACTTGTCGGAGTTGAAAGTTCGGGAGTTCGATTCCCTCGATATTACCCCCGCTCCTCGGCCCCCCTCCGGCCTCCCTCCTCCCTCCTCCCCCACAACCACTTGTGGCTGTCCTTGTCAATTTGATTTACCACCAAAACAGGCGGGAATCGCTAAAAGGGACCAAGACGAATGCTATTTCGAATACTTTCTGGCAGTTTAAGTTATTGCCTCGCAAACTCGATACAAAAAAGTTGATAAACAAATATATAAATGGATAAACTTCAAAAAATTTGGGAAGAACCCAATTTGATTTTGATGTGATTGAAGTTTATTAGAGTTTGATTGACCTGAGAATTGAGTGGCAACGAAATTGGGGTTTTCGGGTATGCTTGGCGTTTCTTAGGGTCTTCAAAATGTTTTTGGGTTTATTTTAAATAAATTTAATTTATATTTTAATATATTTTTTTAACAACATACTATAGATTTTAGCTTTTAAAATGGGAAAATAAACTCTAGACTCTAGGCAGAATTGATTTTAAAAATTGATTTAAAACGTTGGAAAAATTGTAAACACTTTCTGTAAACAATTACCACTCCTGGGTGCTAAATGAAAGTATTTTAAAAACACTCAAACCTCCTGATAACTTTTTACGAGTTGCCTAGCCTTAAAAATAAATGACATCTATTTGGCAAGGACTCTTGGCCCAACAAATTTTTGATGCACTTAAATTACACTGGCCCCAATTTTTTATGGCTATAATTCCCAACTGGGCGTGGGATGGGGGAGGGGCTGTGGGGGTGTGGCGGCGTGGTAGCCTCATTTCAATTTCTCCTTTTTTTTTTTTTTTTTTTTTTTGGCAGTCGAGGACCTTCATTTGTCACTGTTCACCTTTGGCTTGGCACTTTCTCGGCCCCCATTTCGTCCTGCCACAGAGAACCACAATGGCCTGTCGACAGGCTTTTGCCGCCATTGTCCTGGATAATTTCCATCATCTAATACTGCGTTATCTTCAAAGAAAGGAGGAGCAAGTGGTGGTGGGTTGGTTTTGTGGGTGGAGAATGGGAATGGGTGGCAGAACATCATCCGCCTTCGCATTATATTTGATGGCACAATTTTGAACATTAGAGCTGCTCAGTGATCTGTGTGTGGCAATCATTAGCCTCGATGTCCTGTCCGCCGCTACGCTTTATTCATGCAACAATTGTTGATTGCCATCCTCCCCCCTTGCGCCACCCAAAAAAGAGGTCCTGTGAGCCCCCAAAAGCCACCCCCTCGTTGGTTGCGTGTGAATTATTGTTGGCAATAAACGTGAAATTGGCCTGTCAGTCAGCAATCTGCAAGAAATGAAGGCTCACTCTGGCATCTAAATATAAGTAGCTTTCGGTATAAGCTCCTGCTCCTTGCTCCATGCTCCTTCGTCCTTTCCTTGGATAGTTGCAATAAAACGAGTTAATTTCCGATGCCTATATAGTAGGAAAAACTTGCTCCGACTTTACCTCCAATTCCGTTTGGATTTTCTCCTACAAATTTAATCAAACACATACAAGGCACATGGGTGGCAAAGGAGATGGCTTAGAAGGGGAGGGGGGGGCGTCCCCATTCCATGGCAATCCTGGTTGCTCTAAATAATTCATGTCGACAACATTCGTTTGGGGCTGGGCGCTTTTTAGCTTGGAGAGTTTTCTGCAACATTTCCAACTTGTTGTAATACATTCAAATGAGTCTGAGCCAGGGGCGTAGGCGTTGGCGGGGATGGGCGTGGTGGTGGCAGGTCCAAAAAAGGGGGTTACGACACACACATGAGCCAAATCTCAAGTTGTATATGCAAAATATACGACTGTGAGGGGGGAAAAGAGTGTAAAACACACACGAGAGAAACGAAATAAACAATTGCAAGTTTTCCCAGGACAGTGGTAAATGCGAAGGATTATGCAAAACAAGCTGTTGGATAATCCAACTAAATTTTGAAACAGGAACTCGTGGCAGGTCCTTGGGCAACAAGTTTTTCAAATTTTCTTTATAATTTATTAATGGAAAAGTTCCTTCAGGGCAATACTAGTAAGAGAATTCTTCTACTAAATGATTTCTGGTTCAAATACTGGTCTGGCCACACTATTTTTTCAAATGTTTCTTTTCATTTGTTTCATTTAAAGTGTAGATATTGTCCAATTTTCGAACATTTAGTAAGTTTATTAGTCCTTAACGTTGTATTGATTAATTTTGATGAGTTTCTCTGGTTTCTCTGAGGTCCTGTTTCATTCCATTGTTGCAGTGGCAATCTGCAGCGTCACTCCTCCAGTCAACAGGAGTTTGCCATTCACTTCATTCCACTTTAGTTCACTCCGCCCGCCGCATTATTTGCGCCACTAAATTTATGTTCGCAATTGTGCTGAGTTGTGTGTAACGCCCCCGAACACACCAGCAGGATACCATATATGTATACCTCCCTAGCCCCCCTCCCCCTCCCCCTCCCCCTCTCTGTCTCTGCCTCTGCCTCTTCTGGTGCTTTCCACACTGCTTTCTATATTACTTTCTCCCAGCCAAGGATTTGGCATGTATTACACAGCAATGCCTTTGTGCTGCTTTTTACACTGTGAAATAAGTGAGTGTTGTTTGAATTTTTGTGAAATTCTGTAATAATTTTCAACTGGTTTATGCTAAAATTCTATCCTTGAAGTTTTCTTTCCCTGGAACTAACAATATCCCATATCTTTGAGGTTTTTCTCTCAGTGGCACTACATTTTCCAGAGGAGCTGCTTGGATTTCCGTGGCTCCATTCGATTTATCCATTTGTCGCCGGTCTATAGTTACATGGAAGCAGCCGTGGATTCTGCGGCACCTTCTCCTTTTACCATTTCCATTTGCTTTGGCCGAAAGGTCCTTTGTGTGTTATTATTCAAAATCCAGTCAATAATGCGAAACGCGATGCTAATTTATTATACCAAATAACGCAACAAGATCCCTCCTGTACGGTTCGGTACAATTACCAGGACCAGGGAATATCCTTAGCCGTTAACACGTCCCTCTGTGGCCAACACATATGTATGCGTGTGTATGCGTGTCCTGGCTGCGTGTTTTTCAATTTTATCCCTTTTATTGGCTCGGCATTTGTTCCAGCTGCTTAAAATTCATACGCAAATACTTGGAAAGTGAAAGGGGGAGGAGGGGGAGGAGGGGGAGATGGAGGGGGAATGGAGGGGGGGAGGTGCATAAGGTCCTTTCCCGTCAACTGTCTGCCAAAAGTTTCCTTTTGCGCTTTTGTGCAAATTAGTTTATTGGAATTTCTTGTTTTCCATTTCGCTTCGATTTATTTCAATTCGCAAGGATACGCCAAGCAAAGGAACGAAGGGGGGGGGGGGACTTGCAAGGATCTGGTTCTGAAGAGATTTATAGTTTTGTTTTCGAGGCTTTAAGGATATGCTTGGAGAGTTTTAGAGAATAATATCAAGCCATTTATTAATAATATTTCCTTATTTTCTGACTAACTTTTTTCCATTACACATATTTTTTTCCCTCCCTCCCTTCCTTTTCCCTTCCCCTTCCGACAAATGCCACTTAAGGTAACTCCATAAGATCTTAAATTTATAATATTACGTGTTACACACAGTTGCAAGGGAGGGAGGGAGGGAGAGGGTCTATTAAAATTTTAATGAAAATGATGTCCACTGGGACGGGTAACAACGTTCTCGCATTGCCAATGAAGATGACTCACCCGGACGGAGTCGAAAGCCCCGAGGCTAAAGCGAAATAATGTAACGCTTAAAGGGGGAAACTGAAGAGGGGGAGGGGCATAAAAGGGGGTGGGGTGGGGGAGAGGGGAGAGAGGAGGGTGTTGCAAGGTTGTTGTGCGTGCAACTGCCATATCAATATCAGAGCACACACATGGCTTTGCCCTTAGTTTGTGCCACCAAACTCAGGTGGATTAACATTGAAATTGACTGACAGAAACGCTTCTCCTGGCTACTAGTTTCTCTCCGTCTCCGTCTTCTCCTCCATCTCCTTCTCCTCTTCCTCTTTTCTTCTGCTTTTCTCCTTTTCTCAATTCCAACTCGGGGCTATTTATTTCCCGGCACGCAATTTTCTACAACAATTTCCAACTGCCTTTAAATTCTTGGTTCTAACTTCAGGATCTTTATACTTTAAAGTATTCCGTATTCTTCAACTAGAAATATTCCTTTTTTTATAGAGTCCTTAAACTATAAATCCTTTTAAAAATATGTTTTATGTTTTGAAACATGAGAAAAATCGGGAAAATGCGAAAATAAAAGGCGTTTGCTGTTTACCTGCGCGATTTTGGCATACTCGCTGGCATTAAAACTTGTTCGAAAGTGTCGGTAAGCACTACCATTCCCATTCCCATCCCCATTCCCATCCCCATGCCCAATCCAATCGCCCCCCTTTTTTGAGTGAACGCCCCTGTCTTAGGGGTGGCTGTTCTTCATCGTTTTTCTTTTGCGAGACCGCGGGCGAAACGCCAAATCCGTTTAAATTTATGGCGTGTCATTGTTTTGGCATAAAATTAAGTGAGTTCATTGCTGGGCAGGGAGGGGCGTCGGCCTGTGCCCTTACCAGGGGGGGGCAGGAGGAGGCTATGACATGTAGTTAAACATGCACAGACATGCATGCAAATGATTGCACTAAATCCCCCCTCCCCTCCGGGCAAACGGGCAAAAAGGATCAGGTCTGAGAAGGAGACGGGAGGGACGGGGCAACCCAGTTCACATGTTAATGAAATTCAATAAATGCTGCCTACTTTCAGGCGCTCACCGCCCAACAATGCCTGCCCATAATGGCCGTTTTAAAAGTACACTCAAAAAAAAGAAAAGGGAAATGATAAATGGAATTTTTAAGAAGAAAAAATTAGATTTGGGAGAAGAGTTTAAGTTTTCAAGCTTTTAATTAGTTAGTTATTGTATTAAATAATTTTTTTTTGAGTGTAGTATTTTCTCTTATGCAGTCGCAAGCATTTTCCTGGCTTTTTCCCACTCATTTCCCAGCAGCCATTGTTCATATTTTCCCCACCCCTCCACCGCCTCCACCGCCTCCTTCTGCCCGCAACATGGAAAATAATTTATAAAATTCATAAGCGCCTTTAATTTATGAGAACATCCTTTTTTAGCTCCCCCTCGTCCTGTCCTGTCGCTCTCTCCCTCTTTCCTGGGAATCCCCTTTTTGAATGCCCCCGGAGCGATCCTGTGTAATTTTAATTAATGCTAAAAACGGAATGCGAATGCTAAACGACCAAAAGGCGGTTAGACATCCAAAGAAAGAAGCAAAAGACACAGGACCATAGAAGGACAACAATCCTCCATTCTCCCCCTCAAGAAAAAAACCCCAAAAAAAAAAATAGAGTGGAAAAATTTGGAAAAAGAAAGTTTAGAGACAGGAAAAAGTTGGAAGAAGAAAGTAGAGGAAATGGTGTGAGAAATTTTCCATTTGAAAGGCTCAATCCTTGACAGTTGACAGTTTTCATTGGCTTGTTGGGAAAAGGATAATTTTTTAAAATTCTTTATTATAAACTATAATAAAAAATTAAAAAGTTTAGGCCCCCATTTCCTTTTTAAAACTCCTTTGAAAATTTTAGAAATATTCTTAAAATATTTGTGATAAAAAACTAAAAAGGATATCCCTTACGCTTTATGCTTTCTTTGACTTATGATTAATGCCTTTCGTCCCCAAAAAAAAGTTTCCAAAAGAAGGAAAGTTGGAGGAAAAAAGGATTAAGCTTGTTTTGATTGCAGACTTTAAATGCTTAACTGCATATTAATCAGTTTTTATCCCTCTGTCTGTGTCTGAGTCTGTGTTTGTCGTGCCAACTTATTTCGCATTTTGGCCAGAAAGTCAAAGTCCAAAAAAGTCCAAAAAAGTAAAAAAAAAATAGGGGGAGACTCTAACATTGAAAAGGCGTGGCCAAGTATTCTTTTGGGGTTAAAGGCGTGTCCCCCCAAGTTGTTCACTTAAATTAGCCATAAAAGGCGGTTTCTCGCGTAAGGCATTGTTAATGGAAAATTTATTAACAAAAAAAAAAAGTTAATAGGTTTTCTGGTTGACACTTTAGAAAAAAGAGCGACTTTTGTTTAGTTTGTTTGAAAAAGTTTTTATTAATGTTTTATTTATAATTCCATTTAATGTTGACAAAAAAAAAATTGATTAGTTTTTAGTTGCGTTTGTTTAGTTTTTAGTAATGCCTGCGCTGGCGATATCCTGGCGGCAAGTACCTGGTGGCAGGAGCTGGGGCAGCGACATGCGAGGACGCCGATCCTCTATAGGCACCACCATAGCTGCTGCTGCTGCTGCTGCGTCTGGAAAAAGGATTAATAGGAGAAAAGGAAAATATAGGATTTATTTATTACCCAGCTGGTCCGGCATTGGGAACCGAGGGGGAGGTGGGCAGATGAGCTCCCTCGGCATGGAATCCTGTCTTATCCGCATGATAGTTCACCGTATACTCCTTGCCATCATCTCCAGTGTAGGAGTAGGATCCTCGCACGCCCAGCGATCCATGGGGCCAGCCTCCGCGGAACTCGCCAGTCTCGTCCCGATGGATTCCATTTCCTGTATCGAAACTGTAAGCGGGGCAAGGATGTTTTGTTTGTTTCAAGGGGGATTTCTATCTGTTTGTGAAGGACCTTACCCAAAATTATAGTTGCCATTGGCATCGCTCTGATAGTCGCTCCTGACGATCGGAATCTGCTGCTGGTGCTGTTGCTGGCGCTGAAATCCCCCGCCCACGGCATGTCCCGCCCCAGGACGGGCATGTCCTTGGCCACTGACGCCGTGGTAGTGGAGCTGGCTGGCCTGCGGCGTTGGCAAATAGCGTTGGCTAAGACGTCCGGCCAGAATGCCCGGGTTCGAGGCCAAAACCAAAACGGCAACGGTCAGCAAAGATCGCAGCATTTTCAACCACTAAATACACCGAAAAAAAAAAACAGATCACAAAAAAAAAATTGGTATACAGATATTGATTCTCTGGATCTGGTAGCGTTCGGATCTCGACTGATGGGGGCACTGGGCGAGCGTTTTGGTTTTATAGCCAAAAACCCAACGACCTGATGCCACTCACACTCGCAAGCTTTTTGCCTTTTAATTGTTTTTCTGTTCGGCTCGAACTTCTTCTTGGCTTTGTTTTGGTTTCTTTTCGGTTTTTTCTTCTTCTTCTTCTTCTTCTCGTTGGCCATTTAATTAGCCAAAAAGGCAAACGCCACTAGCTAACAATTTTTTGGAATAGTTTTTCAAACAATCCCCTCCCTCAATATCATAAAAAAAAAAAAAAATGGGGAGGAGCTTGGAGGAGCTCAAGGCTTCTTTATGTGGGTGAGGCTATGCAACCCGCTGTGTGCTGCATATGCTACATGCTATGCTACACCGTACATGCCACTTGGCACTTGGTCAAAATGCTGCGGTTTAACTAATTATGGCAGCCAGCAGCAGAGGCTCCAGTGGCGTTGCCATGGCCAAAAGAATCAGAAAAGGGGCTCAGACTTTGGCAGGGATTTTCGGAAAGGGAATTTCTGTGAATGGTTTGTGGATTTATTTGAGCTTTGAATATTAACAATAAAAAAAATAACAATTGCTATACAATAATATATATTCACTAAATATATCCATCCATTACGCAAGGGCCTCATAAGGGCCTATAGGAAAGCTTTGAAAACCTTTGAAAAATACATATATTTCAAAACAAAAAAACCATAGCCTCCACTTCCATTAGTTTGTAATAAAACCTCCTCCACCTTTTTAACATTTTTGTACCATTTTATTTTTTATTACGACCCCCTGGTCCCTTTTTTTTTTTTTTTAATCCAAATCTTTTGATCGACGCGCCTGCTTGCCAATAAAAAGATAAGAAAAACGAAAAATAGTAAAGAATGCAAAGAGAAAAACACTTTTGCGGAGTTCCGGTTCGCGAATCGCGGGGCTTGGGGCACTCGAGTGTTTGGGGCTGACCAAAAAATCCAAAATCTAAAACCAAAAATGCCCTCACTCGAGGGCCATTACAACAAAAGTAGCCGCCAAAGTTCTAAAAAAAAAAAAAAAAACTATAAAAAAAACAAAACAACAAACTTGAGAGGCTGGCGAGATAATGAAGATAATGATGATGTTGATTGGGATCAGTGGATGTTGATGAACAGATGATGATGGGGCAGAGCGAGCGATTAAGATCTTTTACTATTTTTCTAATTTTTTCTTTTGTAAGGCCTTTAGGAAAAAACGGTAGCAAAAAAGTAACCACCCAGCGGATCAACAAACATTCCAAATGAAAATAAATGAGTCTGGGGTTCATGGTTAAAAACTAAATAATTGAATTATATGTAGAAATATGACGAAATAATGTGAATGATTGAAGCCGCTTCACTTTCCTTATTGATTATTATCCCATTAATTGGCATTTAAAATGTTTAAAAATAGTTTGTGCCGCATCACGATTGCAGTTGAACCCGAAAAAGCAAAAATTCCACATAGAAATATGATTGAAACTGGTTTTCGTCTTAATATTTGTGATGTTTGTTAGGATTTCCCATCCCATTCTGTATCCGCAATTATGATGATAATCACGGCGAATTTGTTATTGCTGGATGTGTTTAATAATGCTTAATAATAAAATGAATGGCGGAATGGCAGCCAGCCAGCCAGTCAGCCAGTCGAGAGATACACCATTAATTAATAATAATAAATGATGAACAAATCAAATAAAAGCGTGAAAAGTGAAGCTTACGGCGTAAATCATTCATTAGTTATTTTTATATTTTTTTTTTTTTTATTAATAAAGTGTTAACTCTTGTATTTTTATTTTTAATGTGCCCCCCTTTTCTTTGCCTTAAATACAGCTCTGGTCACACTGTTTTGAAGCGCTTGAGTGGCGCCGAAAAGTGCATAATGCAGTTAGCGACACTCGCTAATGGCGCCTCATTATGTTTCATTAGCCCCCCCTCTGCCCCCCTCTGCGTCTCCGCCATTCTTTCTCCATTTTTTTTTTTTTTTGCTCATAATTTATGCAACTTGAGCCGCCTAAGCGGATGTAATGCCACTCGCAAATGAACTTGTAAATTACAATGCATCTGACACTGACAACTGACAACTGACAGGTGACTGTAGCCAGGTAACCGATGTTTGTACTCGTTTTTGTGGATTCTTGAAGATTTGAAGAGAATCTTGCAGAGATTTGCTTGGTTATGGTTGAGGTACTTAGGGGCTTTGAGGTCTTAAGATGATGTTTATGGGATTCCCATTTATTTCCAATTTATTTTTTACTTTGACATATATTCTTTTTTGTGGAATCCTTTAGAGCAAGGTCCCCCCACTATCCATTAAAGTTCACTCGCCTGTGGTTAATTGAATCATGAATGAAAATGAACTGCAATGTGTTCATTTTTCAGCATTTTCCCGGAATCCCAGTAATCGCCTTAGAGCTTTGGCAAATGGGGTAGAGATATGGCCGAAAGCAAACATTTTTCTAGGCTTTTTTTTTCTTTTTCTCTTTCTTCCTTCCTTACTTTCTTTTTCTTTTCCTTTTCTCTGCTGATAAGAAGTTCGCCAGTGACGTAGCAGAAAAGGGGGGTGGGCTGGAAGCTGTCAGCGCTCTTATCGCGTTTCCCGTTTTTTCCCATCGACTTGTTATTTCCCATTATGATTTGTCCTTTGAACTTTTACGGCCTTCGCTTTGTTTGACAAAAGACAACGGAAAAATGTCAAATTCAGCTATTTGTTTAATTGAAAAGAAGCGAGTCCTTGAGGAACATCCTTCGTATCGTTTGTTGTGTGTCATTAATTTAAATTACAGCCTTAAAGTCCACATCGATTTGCTACATCAGTGGATCCTGCAGTCCTTGCTGGCAGTTGCAGGATTATGTGATCAGATAAATCAGAGAGTTTTTCGAGGGGGAACCGGATGTCCTTACTCCTTACTTCAATATGGAAAATCCTTGATGAAGTTGGAGGATTTAAAACTGTCAAATAAATGGTAAAGGATTTTTTTTTTAATTATTCTAATTTATTAAAAGTTTGCCATTCTTGTAGATGTAATTTTTTTAGGGAGTCTTAATTTCTTAATAATCTTTGGTGGGGGAAGAAACCAACTCCTTCCCACCCTCCTCACCCTTCTTTATCTTATTTTTCTTGCCAACTCCCTCCACCTCCCTCCACCTCCGCCCACGGAAAAGTAACTTTAACTTTTTGCTTATCGCCTTTGGTCTGGCAACAATAACAATTTGTTGCTAATGCACATGGCTCTTTGCTTAACCCTCACACATCCTGACACCCCAGTGCCACTCCCCCTTTTTGGCCGATGCCCCCGCCCCCGCCCGCTCGAATGGCGATGGAAACATGAGCTAAACTACTCATTAAGCCAACTTTGGCGTTGGTCCATATGAAACTCAAACGATTTGTCCAGCATCCTGGGCCGGGGGATGGCCAGGATACATTATTTTGGGGGGTGGGGGTTGGGTTGGGTTGGCTTGGATGGAGTTGGAGTTCGGAGTCAGGGATGAACTTATCCTGGGTAGTGCTGTGTTTGATTAAGCAATTCCAGGCGGAAATTAAATGGACACGCAAAACAAACCGTGAGCTGGCAAAGCTGCTCCAAGGATCAGCTGCTCTGCCCCCCCTCCCCCCCCCAAAAAAAAAAAAAGGGTCAGTTACACTTTACAAAATGATATAGATTTCTATGACTTACAGGTGATGAGAAGAAAGTACTTTATGTAGATTCTACTGAGAAGAAAGAAAGAAGAAAGAAGTTTAAACAAGTTTTTCCAAGATTTTACATACATCCCAAAAGACTATCCTCAGTCTTGAATGCAATCCTTCAAAAAACTCACTATTTTCGCCCAGTGCAGATGGAGAGGTCTTCCACCCCCTCCCAGCTTGACCCCTTGGGTTCGACTCTATCAAACTTAACTGAGCAGCGTTCAAGTGAGAAGATTAAATCGCCATAAATATTAACTACAGTCGTTTCCATCACACAAGGGCGTTGGCCGAAAGGGGGCCAAAGGTGGGCCAAGGGGGGGCCAAGGGGGGGCCAAGGGGGGGCGCTTATTTTACCAAAAGGTAAGACAATTTGAAAACGCTAGCCTTGATTTAGCACCGGAAGGCACGCACACCACGTGCCGTTCCGCCTCCGCCTCCGCCTCCCCCTCCCACACCTCCAACTTCCCCAAAAACAACAACAACAACAAAGTAGCAGGTCCCCCCGGTGCTACCCGTGGGGCAAGGTGTACAAATCAAATGATTTATTGGGGCACGACCAGTTGTTGTTGTGGAATTTCGCATTTTGGAGCATCTCGCGTGAGAGGACCAACAAATAATTGAAACGTACGTCTGTCAGTCCCGGAAAATACGGTCAAATTTCTGGAAATGCTCGCTGGGGAAGTGGGGGGGGGCACGAAGATTTCCACCTGGTGCGGAAAATTTCTTTTCAGCTGCCTGCTAATTGGAGACCGGGGGTGTGGACTCTAACAAGACTTAATTTGGCTGGTATTCCTTTAAAGGGAATACTTTACTGGACTTTAATAGGGTTATCTTGGTATTATTTAAATTTTGGCCCAAATTAGCTCACTGAAATGCACCTTGTTTCTTAGAGGTTCTTTACGTATATCATATAATACTAGAAAAAAAGATTAGAAAACATATTAATTATAGAATGTATAGGTATGCCATATAGAGCTATATCTTATAAAGATTTTTAGAGAAGCTGATCTGTTAAAACCTGATCTATACAAAGTATGTAAAGTACTTTATAAAACCTAAAATCCAATTAAAACTATAAAATTGACTTTGTTTGGAAAGTGATATCCTTGACAGTTTGAGCGTTTGCTCTCTTGGCCAATTTGGGTTTATGCCTAATGCGCGTCATTAAGCAATTGAACCGGTGCATAATAAGATTTAGACTGATGTTGAGCATCCATCCCAGCCACCCATCCACCCATCCACCCACCACCCACTACACCCCCACATCCACCTTCGGCACCCCTGTGCATCCTTCTACCCCCGCAGTATCCCCGCAGCCTGGCACTCAGGAATCAACCCCATTTTCAGTTAGTTAATTGCCAATATTACACAAGTGCCACGGCGCTTCAAAGTATGCTAGCCGTAGCCTCTCTTGCGGCTTCCGTTCCTCTCACGCTTTCTCTTCAGCTTTCTCTCCAACAGCACAGTGGGCAGCGTAACTTTCGGCTATGTTCTTGTGAGAAAATATGGTATTTTATTTTTATATAATAATTTTGATGATAAAAATAAACCTTTCGTTATAGTCGTGCGTATGTTTTATAACCTATTCTTTTTAATATCCTTTTAAACACTTTCTCCCACTGTGCGTACCTTTTTCGATGCCTTTCTAGAGCTGCCACTGTGCGCAGACTCCGGCGCCAGACCGGCAACGCCGCAGGGCTTGCAGCGCGCATCTCTGTGTTGTGCCTGCTCTTCCTCTTCGCCTCCATCTCCGTTTCCTATTCCGCCATTTGCCTCACACCACCATTTTGTTGTGGGTGCCGCCGCTGCCGCACGTGTCGCATCCGTATATCCGCATCCGTGGGCTTGTTGTTTTCCTCTCTCCCTCTAGCTGGCGCTCTTTCTCCGCTTTCTACTTACTCTCCGGCTGGGGGGGTGGAAAGCTGGTGAAAGATATAGAGAGAGAAAGAGAGAGACCGAGAGAGAGAAAGTCGGTTGTCGGTTTGCGAGCCGACTTGGCGGCTGTCCGCGAAAGTGCCGTTTAGTTCAGCATCAGACCTTTGCCAAGCACGCAACGACACGCACGCCAGAATCGCGGGCGTCGCTGTCACGTCGCCGCCGACGGCCCACAAACAGTTACCAAAAACTTAAGAAAACAAAAAACAAAAAAACTAAAACGTAAATTACCTAAAGAACAAACGGAAAAACGTAAAAAAGAGATAAAAAGGACAAGAAAAAAAGGACCTCTAGTGACTCGAATTTACATAAAAAACTAAAACTAAAACTTGTCACATTTTTTCTAAATATTTTGTTGTTGTTATTAAGGAGTGAGTGTGCAAAACTCTCGGTGTATTTAGTAAATAAAACACATATCAGTTAAAACGAGAGGTGAGTTTTAATTACTGTGATTATTTCTATTTAAAATAAATAAAAACAAATAAGCGAACTACTAAACGAAATGTAAATAAGAAACCAAAACATGTGAGCGGCAAATTACAGAATTCCTTCCACCACGTTCCACTAAGCCAAGCTCCAATTTGGTGACTAACTAATGGGCAATTGGTTAGCTTAATTAATAGGCTAATACTAGGCGTTAGTGGCTATTTTTTTTTTTTTTAGCAAGGCGCAAAATATTAATAATAATAATAATAATAGCAAAACACAAACACAAACACAAAACATTGCGAAATTGATTTTTCATCTGCCCAACGAAATTCGCTCGCTCTTGCGCTGCGCTCTTCTGCCGCGTCAGAAGGAAGAGAGAAAGTGTGAGAGAAAGTAGGGGAGAGAAAGAGAGTGTTGCCAAACTGTCTGGTAACCTGTGCCATTCCAACAACAACAACAACAACAACAACAAAAACAACAGCGACAGCGGCAGCGGCAACGACACAGCTACGGCAAAAACAGCGCCTAATCAAAGCGGCGCGTTTTGGCAGCGACTTTTGCCGCTGCTTTCGTCATGACCTTCATGACTCATCGTTTTGGGGCCTGACTCCTGCTCTCTCTCTCTCTGTTATAACGTCACCCCACCCCCACCCTCTGGCTTATTGTTGTTTTATTTTTTGCTCCACTTTGCTCTCGCCTGCGCATTTAATTAAATTGTCTTTACATATTAGCCGCATCAAATTGGAGCGCGTGTAATTTATAGTTGACCCATTGTGTTCATTAATTTGGCCTCTCGGCATTCCACTCCACTGTTTTCTTTTTCCATTTTTTGCTTGCTTTTCACTTGGCCACACCTTTCGCACAAAATAATACAAAAAATTTGTTATTTCTTTTCTGTTCTTTGACCACAAATTATGCGTGTGTGTGCGTAAGATAACTTTCTTTTGTTTTCCATTCGTCCTGTGAAATTGCGTAGCATACTTTTTCGGGCAGTTTCCGCTTTATTGCGTTTCAGCAACTATGTAAATGCGAATAATCTTCAGTTTTAAAAGAGTATTTAAACATTTTAATAATATTCCAGCATAAAAGTTCATTAACTTTTTTATTTAAAAGCCTTTTAATTTATATTGTCTGCCCCCTTGGAAAAATTGGCTTACTTTTTTTTGTGTTTTTTTTTTTTTTATGAAAAATTTAACAGTTCCGCAAGTGCCAAAAGGCATAACAGCCACGGAAGGGGATGGTGGGTGGTGTCAACTTTTAAGCCTTTTAATGAGTCCCGAGGTTGCACTCCGCCTCCTCCTCCTCCCATTCGAACTTAATGAAAGAGATGGGATGCCAGAAAATACGAAAAAAACAAAGAAAATATGCAAATGAATTCTACAAAAATAGCCGAGAATTGGGGAAAAGTTTTGCGGAGGCGTTGCCGGGTTTTCCAGGGGCAAGGGAGTCACGGCAAATAGATCCCCTCCAGCCCAACGAAAGAATGTAATCAAAGAGCAAGAAGCCCTTTTCCGGTCAAAGAGACATAATATTAACAAATGGCCAGGTCATCAATTTGGGGCTTATTTAATGTTCAACAATTGCCCAACAAAAAAACACAAAAAAAAAAAAAAAGGCAACTGTCGCCTTATTTATGTCGAATTATATAAGCACCACACACATTTTCCTTAAGTACGTGTTTCTCAAGAACTTCCCCAAGCTTCTCCTTTGCTTCATTTACTTATTTACTTTCTTTTTTTTATTTCGTTTGCATATAAGGACATGAATAATAAATTATGTGACAGGGTTGTGTGTAGAAGTCGGTGTTTCATGAAGTGATTTTCCGCAATTTTGCAGCAACAGACGTCCTTCGTATGACGCATAAGATAAAAACCATTTTTTAGGCCTTACCTATTGTTGTGCAGAGGCGGCGGAAAAGGGGAGGAAGCGGCTCTTAGCTAAGAGATGAAAGCCTCTCGGAAAGGAAGCAACAGAAGTTGCACAGGAAGAAAAAAGAGGGGAGTTTTCCTTAACTTTAGGAATCTGAAACCCACTTTAAATATTTCAATCTTCAACTGTAAAACGGAGGAGAGACCCGCACTTAAGCCCTGTTCTTGGACTTGGAACTTGGCCATTTCTCCACCCTCATGATAAAAAAAAAAAAAAAAAGACAAAACACAAAAGCCCAAGCCCCCTCCTCTTTGGGATTTTCCTTTTCCCCCCTTCGAGCTGGCTTTTCCGGAGACAATCGTCGCATTTTTGCGCTAATGATTAATGGCTGTCGTTGTCCTGAAGGAAGTTTCGTCCTGCCGCTGTCCTCGCCTCCGGTTAGAAAATGCAAAACTCCAGCGTAATCTTTTGAACAGGACGCTCCCTCCCCCACCCCCTCACCCCCTACTCACTCACACACAGCTCTTTCCAGCACTTGTCGATTGCAGCTGTTGCAAATCTCAGTGTCGGAGTGCCAGTGTTGATAAATGCACGCGGAGCGTGTTGTGTTGACATTTGTCACGGGTCTTAAGTAACCAGCTTATCCGGGTCTCAATCTCAAGGTGGCCTGCGAGGAATTATTTCCCAATTTTTCCAGCTACCTTTTTCTTTTTTGCTGACACCTTTCCTTTTTTTTTTTTTGGTTTTTTGTTGCAAAGTCCCCCTCCACTCCCTGGTTGGTAGTGTTGTAAACTGCTTTGTAAGTGTCTGCCATTCATTTGGGTTCATTAGTGGCATTTGCCACCTGACAGCTTTCGAGTGGAAAACTTGCCGCCCCCGAACGATGAACCAAATGAAAATTGACACACACGAGTGTGTGTGTGTGTGTGTGTGTTTGTTTTCCTTTTTCTTATTTTTTGTTGTCCCCCCTTTCTTATAAATAAATCGAATGACAAAAGAAAATACCTGCTGCGGAAGGAGACAGGGAAACGCTTACAGAATTTTAAAATTCTTCAACTCATCCTTTGTTCGGTTCGGTATCGGAATTCCTGCGACAAATCCCTGGCAGGTATCGATTGATTGGACACTTTTACTTTGAAGCTTTACGCGTTTATGACTTTATGCTAATTAATTAAAAGTTGCCCTTCGGGCTAGCTGGTAGGCCTTGTTGATGACTCATTTTATGGCCTTTTTCAAAGCTACGACTGCCTTTAATGGCCAACAGACAATGGGGGGCAAAGTTCATAAATCAAATTACTTTGTGACATATACTATATAGTAGAGGGATACATTGGCAAACTATTTAAAGGTGGCTCCTTTCACCAGCTCCTTGCTAAATGGATGGATGATCTCATTGGTTATTCAACCGACTGCGGGTATATATAATATTACTTTTTCAATTTCAATTACGCACCCTCGAAAACCAACAAAAAAAAAAAAAAGGCAACTCCAATCCCAAAGGTTCCCGAGGAAATCTTTTTGGCTAATGCCTCCCAAGTGTAATTGCGGAGAGGGGGAGGGGCAACTGGCGTTGAAAGGTCGAAAAGTTTGAGGGGTTTGCTGGAACATGTGTAACAACAAGTGTTAAGTCAAACACCTTTTCTTTTTTCCCTTTTTTTTTTTTTTTTCTATTCCACACGCTCAACTGGCCAGTGCAATTTGTCATTTGGTAGCAACAGAAAAAAGAAACTTTGCTCTATTAAATATTCACCCCTTTTCCAACCAACCATCCAACCCCAAGCCCCCACCCACCCATGCAAGTTTCGTTTATTTGCTGATGTTTACAAATTTTCACGCCAAAATGAAAAAAGTTTTTCCTGTTTCTCGATAAGGTGCTACAATGTGGGTGTGTTTTTAGAAGCTTATATAACTACGTGAGTTTGTTTGTTTTTTTGTTTTTTTTTTGTTTTGTACAAGTCCTTGGCCACTTGGCCTTCTCACATGTCAAGTGCTAGAACCAAAAATAAACAACTTTGTCAGTTTTTATAAAGAGATATATATATATATATATATTGGATGAACCAACTCTCATATTTCGGTTTTTGTTTTTCGATTTAACATTTACCATTTACCATTTGAGTCAGGGGGTCCTTTTGGGCACCTGACAACGCCTAAAAGCTGGCAACAGTTTGCACAAATTGCTTATTTATGCCATGTGCATGTCCTCAATGGACCCCATGTCGGAATATCCTGCTTAATACCGACTAAATGGTAGTTTTGTTATAGGGTTTGACAGAGTTTAACCCAAAATATGAAATGGGGATTTTGTTTTGGATATTTTGGTGTGAATCCATAGAGTTTGTTGTTTATAAATGCATATATTTTCCTGATTTCAAAGGTATCTAAAAGTCGAATGGCAACCCTCTGTATAATCCCTTACTATATTAGTTATGTAAAGTGCGCTTTGCTGTATTTTTCCCCAAAAAACATTTTCCTAAGGGGGCATCCCCGTGTTGCGGTCACACATCCCACGCCCCCTTTTGGCAATTTCCGTTGATTTGTCACGTTCGAACGAAACCAAATACAAATCTAAAAACCAAAAAAAAAATATATATATAAAAGTGGGAAATACGTTTTAATAACGAACCGTCCGTCCGGCAGTCCGGCAGCAGAAACAACAGATGGCACTGCCATGTGAGTGACCACTAGCGGCTGCCACCGCCGTCGTGTTCAAATTGCGAATTATGCTAATTTGCAACACCCTCTACTTTGTAGTCGCCTTCCTCTCTATGCTCCAGAGGTCCATTTCCCTTTTCCATTTGCCACGCCTCTGCCGCCCACTCACTCACTTGCTTTACACTTGTAATGTGTCACAAAAATTGAGTTGAACACATTTCCCGACACTCTTATTCTCAGTTGAAGAAAACAATAATTGAAAATAGGGTTTTCGCTAAAGGATAATGTTGTATTTTGCATTTGGGAATTATAAGGACTTTTATTTAGAGAATAAAAAGGGAATTTCTTTGATTTTGAATGTTTTTAACAAACGTAATTAATTATTAACTTAAGATTAAGAAATTAAGATAGAATTATATATTTTTTTTATAGAAAAACCCAAGTTATATAGTCTTACAAAACCTTCCAAACCCTATCATAACTATTATAATAGAATCCTTTAAAATTTTCAATCTTCTAATTAACAAATACGTGTTATAATATCCCAGAAACTGTCCATGTACATGTCCCGGCCCATTAAATCATTTCTTTTCCCCAAGCGTTACGGGGGGGTATTATGTTTCATAAAGTATGCATGGAGATGGGCGGGGCAAGGGCGTTGAAAGGCGAGCAGCCCAAGGGGGTGGAGCCGGGGTCGAGGGTCTGGAGGGGAGGACAGACAGTGGGCAGTCGACGTCCCCAGAGCTTCCACATGGGCCTTTATGCGTCATCGTGTGGTGGCGCTGCCTTTGCATTTACCGTTCGGTTACCGGTGTCTGGCACATTACAACTACAAGCCCCCCAAAAGATAGATGCCCCAAACACACACACACACACACACACACACATATGCGTCACATGTGCGCAACAAATTGCGTCTGCCGCTTTGAATTTTTGCGGTTACATTTCCGCTGCATCGCCATAAAGGAGGCAGGCGGCAGGCGGCTGGGGGGGAGGGAGGGAGTGGCAGGGACAGGAACAGGGACATCGACATCGACAAAAGGCGACATCGACGGCATTTCAATAAGCCAACGGTAAAATGCCGATAAAAATGCCGGATGGCAAAGGAGGGGGGGGGGCGGAATAAAAAACTATAAGGATAAGGTGAAGGATATGGGAATCAAAGCTAGGATCAAATTTCGAAGGCCACAAACCGCAGTCACTTGAAGAAACAGTGGTTTACGTTTGGTAAAGTTTATAATAAATATTTATTATTATTATAATCCTTTTTTGAATTTTTTATACATTTTATTTATTATTTATCTAAGGATTCCTTAAATGTAAAAATAAAACCAAACTAAACAAAATATTATTCATAGTATCCCCTTAAAATATCCTTTTTCCTGCCACTGTCCTGCCTGCAGCCGGAAAGTGTTGCAAAGGCAAAGCGAAAAGCTAAAAAAAGCAAAAGCGAAAAATATAAATCAGATTTATGCCGCTGGCCCCTGCAACATGCTTGCCCCTTGCCACTTGCCCCTTTGTGGGATGTGGCAAGTGCTAGGATCGAGGCGATTGGCGATTGGAGAAAAAATCTGAGCAAATTCGCATCAAATTTTCATATTTACTATGAATTACAAATTGTCAGATTATGGAAATGCCATTTGGAAATGCCCCAGCTGGGAATCGGCTCTGGCATTAGCTCTTCCTTCGCATATTGATCCTTTAGATATACATACATATAGAAATTATTGCCACAAAAGCGTGAGCGTGTCCTGTGATGACTCATAGATGGTCCTGGCAAGCAGGGAAACTGTGGAATAGGATATGAAAGCATTTCGGGGGGGTGTGTTCATCATCGAGGAGGGGCATGGGGATGGAAATGGCGATGGGAATGGGGATGGGGATGGGGATGGGAGAGGATTATAACCTGATATCCTTCGAGGATGGCAAAAACTTGTTTCATACCTGTGTGGACAAATAATTACAAAGAACAAAGTGGAGTGGCTGGATGGTGCGCTTGTGGCATATTTAATGGCCAAGGAACTCGTGTCAAGGATTACTAATTAGTGTCTGGACGTTGACGACCATCATCATCCTGGGCAATCCTGGCTAGTCCCGCCATCATGGCAAATGTTTTTCGGGGCTGCTCTTCTTGCCTGTTTATGGTTGCTACCGGCTTAAGTGCACCACCCAGGACAACCACCCATTATCCTGTGTGGTTTATATTTGCTTTTTAAATTGACTTTGGCCGCGCTCCCCAATTGAGTTGTCCAATGGTTGTGGGTGTCTGTCTGATAAGCGTTCCATGTCTTACCTGCGGCTTAAGTGAATTTCTCCTGGGGGTGGAGTGCTGCCGGGTGGGGGGATGTGCAAGGATGTGGAATGCCAACAGTGTCGAAAAGATTAAACAGAAATTACAGGCCCTCAAAAGTCAAGAGGATGAGACTTAAACAAATTTCTTTAATAACTTTATTTAATTCCAATTCGATTTAAACTTTTAGAAATTAAAGATTAAATATTAAAGGACATTTATTCTATATTTAAATCCTTAAAATATATATCCAAGTCTCTTTTCTTTCTGGTAAACACAAATCAAGGATTAAATAAAGTGAAAGGCCATCTTTTTGCCCAAACAATTTCCTTAAAAATTTAATATTAATTTAAATAATAATAATAACGCCCCAGAAAAATTAAAATTTCAAACCAATATCCTTTAATTTTTCTCAACAATTCCTTTCCTGGTATCTATTTAATTGTCCTGCCATTTCACCGAAATTTGTGTTCCATTTGCGGCCGCCTGTCTAAGCTGATTTGTATTTAATGAGCTGTATATGCCGCACAGCCACAGTGCGTATCCTTCAGATACGGGAGACGGAAGGCCAGAGATGCCAGGATACAGGATACGCAAAGTTTTCAAGTGCACAGGCTCGGCAGACAAATTGCTGTCAGTCTCGACGTCGAAATGAAAACATTTACTTGCCAAAAGGGGGATTATGTGGAGTGTGGGTGTGTATAGGGGGAGGGGGAGGGAGTCCTTCCTACCTCCCTTCCTCCCTTAACATATCCAATGCCACCTGTCAGCGACTTTTTACCCTCAGAAAAAAATAGATTTATATAGAAATGTATTTATAAAATACCATCAAACCTCTCCCACATCATTCTCAATTATTTGTTTATCCTTCGGGGGTTGGGGTTGGGGGAGAGTAAGAGGACTCGGGCTTGGTCTGGATGTTTCATAACCAAGGAAATGCCTTATTTGCTTAGCATTATGGCCCGGCTCCTTTCGAAGGATACGTTTTTGATGTCTAACCCGGAGGCTAGAGCTTCAGCTTCGCTCTCCTTAACCTTCACAAATTAAATTCCTCAAATATTTTGGCAAACGGCTGGCTTGTTTGCTTGGCAACAATTAGGCTGAAATATTTACAAAATTATATATATATATTAACAAATATATAATTTTATGTATAAGAATATTTGTCTATTTAATTTTTATCCGGTTGTTTGTTGTTTGGAAATTTGATCCTCGGAAGTTTATATTTTCTTGGCTCGAAGGCAAAAAAAAATAAATTAAATACTTGAGGGGCTTATTCTTTATTGTTTCAAGGATGTTTTCTTATCAATTAATATTATTAATAAATATTATTAATAAAATATAAACACATATATATATATTATAATATATATTTTACAAAGTAAATGTTTATAAAATTATGTTTTAAGTGTTTTAAAAGAATCCTTAAACTTTGTTTATAGTTTTTTAAAAAAAAAACTATGCCCTGTAAGCTCTTTGAAAGCCTCTGTTTATATCCTTAATCCTTTGCAGCTCCCGTTTTTGAGTCAAAATTTCTATAAATTCAATAAAATCCCATAATAATTTCAATTTTCTGGCCATAAATCAGGAGTTTCAAGGACGAAACCAGGCCGCAATGTCACGCTTTTTTGGCAAAGCAATTGCGCCAAATTGTTTGTTCGCTGGACTAATAATAGTGACGCGACTGTGTGGATATATAGTACTATATACTATATCTATAAAAATCCAGGGAGGGGGAGGGGGGAGAGTGCTGCGGCTGAGTCATAGACAGGCCATTAACTGGGGGATAATTTATCCGGCATGTCCTTGGGCTTAGCAGCTGCTTGGGGCTTCAGTTTTTGCGGGCAAAGCCTAATCGACTTTGTCGACATTAAATGCGTGCGGTTAGCCAAGCCCAAAAAATCAGGACAACAAAAAAGAAAATGGAAGTTTTCCTTAGACCCCAGACTCTTGGAAAATAGCGTGAAAAGTCTCGTCTTTTTTTTTCGGGGCGGGAAGGGCAGCCCCCTTCTGGGCTGTTGTATTATTTATGCCCATAAAAATATTATTGCCATTTTTTCGCATTTGGATTTGGCTTGCGAGACGTCATGCCGAACGGGACGAAGGACGAAGGACGAACAAGGAATCTCATCCCCCATCTACCCCCTTGGAACGTCTTGTCAAATGTCAGGCGTGAAGTGTTTGTTGATGCGCTGCCAGGGGCGTTGGGGCGTTTTTTGCCCCCAAAAAAGGGGGGAGGACGACGGAAATGCTGCGTAATTGGACCCATATGCTGCGGAATGCCAAGAAGTCGGGTAGTTTTCGGTTACCCCCTCTGTTTGGTGGTGGTGACAAATGCCAGATTAGTCAGGCCACAGGCTCTGAAAGGGTTCTCCACGCCCGCACATCCTTATCCAGAACGAAAAATCCATATATTTGGTATTATTTGGTTTTGGGTTTTAAATTAAATTTTTGTGGAGAGGAATTCTTATTTAAATAATTCATTTTATTCGATAAAGTAAAAATCCATATGATACACCAAGGAAGCCCAAATAAGTATGCTATGAAAAAGGGGGAACTTATTATCCTGAGAGTTAAATGGGAAATCAAAGCAAAATATGAGTTTAAGGAATATAACCTCTAGTTTCGACCATAAATATCCTTAAAACAAGGACGATTGCCGAGTAATCGAAGCAAAGGATATAAAATGAAAGCCGCATTAGATAATAGCCAGGGGGACCTCGCTCGTCTGGGAAAAGTGCCAAAGTTTGATTGCATTTTGAGGTTTGTGGGAAATCTGTAGTCTCGCAGGACTTTTGGACAATTGGCGAATCGGGGAATCGGGGAATCGGTTCGGTTGGGAATGGCTGGCCATTGGCAGTCTCAATTATGAGGCCCAACTCCGCAGCCAGCCATCGGCAATTCATTTGCCTGGCCACGTAATGGCCATTCAAAATGGAGGTCCAACCAGGAGGGGGTGGTGGTGGTGGGGGTCAGGCCAGGTCCTGCGATGTTCGCAAATAAAGTGGCGATTGGATATTACAACTTTCCGGTCACTGCATTTCTGCAAAGTTCACAAAACTACAACGAGGCGCCATCCATGCCATCCTTGGCATCCTTGCCATCGTAGCGCCACCACACCCCCTTTAATTTCTGCTCCCAGGAGCAGAACAATTTCCAATGCTCGCTCGACTGTGGTGTTTTTTCAACGAAAGGACCACGAAATGCCCATACTTGCAACAAAACAACAAAAAATACATACAACAGGGACACATGCAGGCGACAGGAAACAGGAAGTTGGCTTCGCTTTGCCATAGGAAGCGAGGGAGGAGTGGGTAGTGGGTGGTGGGTGGTGGGTGGTGGGCGGTGGGTGGTGAGTGGGTGGCACGTTTGGCAACATGTGTAGTATTTAAAACTCAACTCGTCCTTGGGCCAGCCGCCACAAATGAATTTATTTATTTTACGGTTTCACTTTGCTGGCTTTCATTTCGTTTCCAACCATTTGATTGCCAAAAACAATACGCTTTCGCAAAAAGGATATACGAATGAGATAATTACAATTAAATGATTCAAAATAAATAGAAACTAAATCACCTAATATTAACTTTAATAATCTATAAAATATTACAAAGTATTTCTCCATTAAAATATTTGATTAAAAAATATTATTCTATAGCCGCTTTAACAATTATCCTTTAAATCCTTTAATTGCAATTCTCAATCTTTTATATTTTCATTATTTTTTAGAGTACTTTCCAATTCGTTTTTTAAGGCTTTCGGCTTATTTGTTGTGGTCCTTTTTTTATCCTGTGATTTTCATTACATTTGGGCAAACAATTTATGTGGCCCAATGGGGTGGCTGGTCCAAAAGGGGTGGCTGGCCTGGTCCTGGTCCTGGTCCTGGTCCTGGTTTGCCTGCCCGCTGCACTCGTGATCTTTCCGCCACCCTTGACTCCGAAAATGGCAAAGTCAAAGTTGTCTGCTCGACTGGCACGCATCCTTATTGCGTTTTGCGTTTTTTTTTCTACGGAGTTTGAGTATTTTGTGTGTTTTCAGTGTTTTGTGCGTTTTTGAGTGGTGTGCGACATTGAAATTTATAGACGTAAAGGAAGTCACAGGACTGGCAGGACGACTACCCGGCAGAGTCATGGTTTCAGTAACCGATTCTGTTTGTGGCAGGTGGTGCGCCTTTTCAAGTGCCACCAAAGCCTCACTCGCCCATCAACTGTCTGGTTTTTTTTTAAACACAAAAACCCATCGAAGAAGGATCGCGCAGGAGCAAAGGAGCGCTAGGAAGGAAAGAGCGCTAGGAAGAAGAAAAAAAATATTTAATTAAAATTTATGTGCAACCCCGAATGGCAAGTCAGCGGGGGGTTTGTTTTGGACATACATCCATATACACCCCCCCTGCCCCTGCCCCCTGCCCCCTTGCCACCTTACCACCTCCTGTTTGTAAGGTCCTGGCGGGAAACTGCAGTTGAGGGAGCGCTTTTTCGATGACACCCTTCAGCGACCTCCCTCAACCGGAATCCCAGAATCCTGGCCAGAGCCTGGCTCTCTATCCTCTGTATCCTCTGGGGGGCGGCACTTGAAACTTTGCTGTTTAACATTTTAGCTGCCGTGCACTGAGAGAAATTTATTAATGTTTTTCAATAAAAAAAAAAAAAACCAAATAGGTTTTTGGCATTTAATTTTCTTAAGTTTTCTCCTATTTTTTGGTTTATATTTTCTTTCAAAGCTAGTTACCATTTTCTTAGAGTGTTTCTCTATATTTTACACCCCTCCCGCCTTCCCCTCTCCAAACATTGACGTGACCATGTCGGCCATTTTTAATGGTTCCGTTGCAACAACAAGGATGGGGGGTGAAGGGGAGAAAAAAAGCGGAAAAAATTAAAAATATTTTGCATACTTGCCGGCGCATATGCCGCAAAATGCTCCACCGAAGAGCTATTAAAAAGTTTCCAAACATAATGAAGGGGGGAGGGAGCCTTTCGGGGGGTGGGGGTGGAGCCTGTAAAGGAGGGGGAACCTGTTGGGTAGGACGAAGCCTGTAAGGTAGGGGAAAGCCTGTTCAAACAGGCGGCCAAAAAGGCCGTTACCTGTAATCGGCCACGCATTAACCAAACAAATCAATTGAGCGTTAAAGGCCAAAAGGCATGAGGCCAGAAAGGACTTTGCTCCCCCTTTTGGGCAGGACGGACCCGTTGGTCCCGTAATCGGTAATTGAGAGTGGCCCCCGGCCTTCGGCTAATCAATCAAGCCAACGGCCAACGGCCAACCGGAAAAGCTTAACAAGAAAATGGCGGCCGTGTGTAGGAAGGCCAGTCGATCGATTAATCAATCACTCAATCAATCAATCAGCCAGTCAGTTAGTAGCAAAGATCAAAGGGGGGGCCGGATTTCTTTGGCAATTAGCGACACTAACATCTGGATTAGGCCAAGTTTTGTTTACCAAAAAAGAATTCACAAAAGTTTCCGGCTATAAAAGTTGCCTTCCCGAGAACTTAATTCAATTACCAGGCATGTTTGATTGGAAAATTATTATAATTACGGTAATTGAGGTTTTTATTAAAGGTTTTCCTTTCGAAACGATTATACGCCTTGATAGATATTTGAGAAAATTGGCCATAACTTTGGTAATACGCATCGCATCGAAGAATGTTATACCTTCTCGAGCTTGTATTTTCCAGTAGAATCCGTTTCTATCAAAACCTGGCCATCGAAAATCCGACCCCATTTTCGCAAATTTTTATGATGGTACCCCTTTCCTAAATTGCAAAAAATCGAACAAAATTTTTTTTGTTTTACTTTGAAAATCTTTTGATGCAGATGGAAGCGAAATAGTTTTCTGATTTCTAAATGCTATTCCTTTTTTAAATCAGATGAATATTAGATAAATTACTAGCAAAAAGGTGACCTAATATTGTCAATTTTGGCCAAGAATCTAAACTTAAATTTTTTGGCCAAAATTACGATTTTTTAGTCAGTTTTTTCCAAATTTTTCATCCAATTTTCAACCGATTCTAAAAAGGAATACCATTCATGAATCAGGACATTCTTCCCCGTCGATCTGCCACAAAAGTTTTTAATAATCGAACAAAAAAATTTTTTCAATTTTTTGCAATTTAGGAAAGGGGTACCATCATAAAAATTTGCAAAAATCGAAAAAATATTTTCTGTTCTACTTTGAAAATCTTTTGATGCAGATGGAAGCGGAATAGTTTTCTGATTCATAAATGGTATTCATTTTTAAAATCGGATTAAAATTAAATGAATTTTGTAGAAAAAGGTAACCAAAAATCTGCAAAATTTTGGCCGAAAAGCACTCACTACGATTTTGGTCCTTTTCCCCAAATAATGCCATAACTTGATTAAGATTGATCCAGAAATTCATAAAGTTAAATCCTTATAATATTATTAATAATTGTCCCCCCGATTGGGGCAATAATATCCTTTCGCTGAAAAGGATACCAATTCAAAGATGACCTCTTGACCAAAAATCAACAATTTCTTGTAGCATCAAAGGAAGGTCCTTTGGCACTGTCGTTCGTTGGCATTTTAATAAAAATCAAAAGGCGTCTGCATAGAATCACCATTGAGATCCTGAATTCTGTTTGTGGCAATGCAATCTCCGCAATATGCCAGGATTCTCGTTCTCTTTCTAAAAAGATAGAAAATGGAAAATAGAAAGTAGAAAGTAGAAAGCTGAAAAGAAGCATCATTTCCTGGCCGGGCAAAAATGTGTGACACAAAAGCCAAATAGCCTGGCAAGGGCAACATGTGGCCAGGACAATATAGAGCTATATAAACGGCTCAAATCACTGAGAGAAAAAGCTTAATAGAAAGAATAAAACACGATTTAATGGCAGGTTGATTTTATATATTTTTTTGGCCAGTGTTTTTCTCAGTTTTTGTTTTGTTTTTGTTTTTTTGGTCCTGGCAGCCAAGTTTGTATTTTGAGGCAGTGCCAAAGTGCCTGCGGTTATGCGCCTTGCCACAAAAAAAAAAAAAAAAAAAAAAAAAAAAAAATTTATATATATACTTGGCTAGCTCGAAGGCTATACTACCTTGTGCAACCTGGCTTGATGCTTTTGTGTGCCACACGTGCAACGTGCAACGCATTAATGCCGCCTTTAAAATTTATGATATTTACTCAACCAGACAGACAGACGTTCCGACGAAGGCAATGAGCCAGGACACTCCACCATCCATTTTGCATGGTTCTTGGCTCCAAAGTGGCAATCACGACCAATGAGCGCCTGCTCAGTGAGTCATCGCTGCATGTGGCAGAATGTGGCTGGTGGTGGTGGTGCTCCTTTCGTATCCTTTTGTATCCCCCCCCCAAAGGACCAGAGCCACTTAACTTTTACTTCGATCGAAAAACAGAGCCACTGGAATCTGGCTTCTAAAGTGTGGAAATTTATTGAGGAATTGATTTTCAAGGGGTTTAGGTTTAGATAAAAAGGATAACAACACTGGTAAAGGTCCTTTATGTCCTATCTATAGTTTTCTAAAAAAAAACTCCTAGACAACTTTTGCATTTAGTTTTTCAAGAAAATTGTATAACTAGAGATAATCCTTGATAATAAGGATATCCGCCAAATAGTAAATTAGTGTTGTAAAGTGAATTGGAAAGCAGAGCCAGACATTTTAAGGATAGCAAGTGCCTGGCCGGACATCAGGTCACAGTGCACAGAGCGAGAGCACTAACCGACCAATTGCCCGGGCTGACTCGGGCTCTGCTTATCCGTCGCTGCCAAAGTCCTTTCAATTTCGCATCCTGCCCGCAGGACATCAGCACAAAAGTTGGGCCATAGTTGGGTCATAGTTGTCCTTTCGCGCCAAGGAACCAGTAAGCACTGACTGAGTTTATCGGTTCAGTTTATTTCACGACGTTGCGTTGTCAACACCTGAGACACTCACACACCTCTTATCCTTCGTCCTGTTTTCTTTTTCTTTTTTTTTGTAATTTTGTTAAGTGAAAAGTAAGAAAGAAAAGGTGAAGTTGCCGGCGACGAGGCTGCGAAATTATTAGCAGCATGTTCTGTCGTCGCTGTTGGATTGATTTTCGTGGCGGCGAGACTCCGGTGGAGTGCTCCGGTCCCTGCGGCCGACGCTTCCACGACAGATGCGCCCCCGTCCCCGGGGAGGTGGCGCGTGTGCTCCAGCTCCACCAGCCCGACTCCTTGGCCCGATCCGGCCTCGCGTGGTATTGCCACAATTGTCGTCAACTTTATCGCCTGCAATTGTACTTGGAGGTAGCCATTTTCCACCTCAAACTTGCAACACGGGGTGGGGGTCTGGTTTATGGGCCACAAGTTTCTCGTCCTGATTGAATCTGTCGTGCGGTGGCAGGTTGTGTAGCCTCTGACCTTGTCACTTGCCGACTGTACTCGGCAATTAAATTAAAGCTTACGATTATCCTGACAGCATAAACCTAATTAGCCAAACATTAAGGCTGAAGGACTTGATACGAACAGGTTTATAAATTTCCAATATCCTTTGCAATTCTTGAAGGTTTCTTGAAAGGATTTGTGGTTTGGGATTCCCCTTTTGGGGGAGGAAACCCTTAAACCAACAACATCTACGTCCATTCCGTGGCTATTTCTGGCCATATTTTATATAGTTTTCAGCGCCGAGAATAGCCTTGAACCCCTTCGAGAAGGAAGAGCTGAGAAAGCTGAGGAACGAATGCATGCCAAAGGGGGAAATGGGGGAAAAAAATAAAAAAAAGAAAAACAATAACGAACGCCACGACACGTGCACCTCGAGTGTGTTTCCCCATCCCCATCCCCTTCCCCTTCCCCTCCCTGGTTTAGGCCCTGTTTGTGCAGACTCTTGCCATTTGGCTGAAAGTCTGCGTCATCAAAAGTGCACAACAATGGCTAAATTACAGTTACAATTAAAAATGGCGACGCAAGTTTCGTTGCTTTTGTTTTTTTTCGAGGAGGAGGAGGAGGAGGAGAAGGAGGAGGAGGAGGAGGAGGCACTTCCACCCCCTTCTCCCTGTGCTTTTTGGCCAGGTGCAAATGGCTAGAAGCCCGTCCAGCTGATGCAAATGTGCAGGATCTTTGTTTGCTGCCAAAGAGACAAAAAAACGAGAATGGAAAGCTAACTTCGGACGGAGCCGAAGCTTATATACCCTTGCAGTTAAATAGCGGCTTCTATTGACTTAAGATATAGTAAATATCGGATATAGTTGGCCGATCTTTACAAAAACATTCATAACAATCTTAGATTCGTATAAAATGGATTTTAAAAGAAGTCCGACGCTTCTACACCCAAAAACACGAAAGTTGTGGCATTTCCGATCGTTCAGTTATATAGAAGCTATAGGATATAGTCGGCCGATCCGTATGAAATTTTTTAGATCGGCTTAAATTCCCATAAAAGGGGATTTGTGCAAATTTCAAGTTTCTATCTTCAATAACATGGAAGTTATAGCATTTGCGATCAATCAGTTATATAGGAGCTATAAGATATAGTCGGCCGATCCGTATGAAATTTTTCAAATCGGCCTAAATTCACCTTATAGTAAACCTGTGCAAATTTCAATCTTCTATCTTCAATAACATGGAAGTTATAGCATTTCCGATCAATCAGTTATATAGAAGCTATAGGATATAGTCGACCGATCCGTATGATATTTTCCAGATCGGCTTAAATTCCCATAAAAAGGAATCTGTGCAAATTTCAAGTTTCTATCTTCAAAAACGTGGAAGTTATAGCATTTCCGATCAATCATATAGCAGCTATAGGATATAGTCGGCCGATCCGTATGAAATTTTCCAGATCGGCCTAAATTCCCCTTATAGTCAATCTGTGCAAATTTCAAGTTTCTATCTTCAAAAACGTGGAAGTTACAGCATTTCCGATCAATCAGATATATGGCAGCTATAGGATATAGTCGGCCGATCCCGGCCGTTCCGACTTATATACTGCGTGCAAAGGAAAGAAGGGTGTGTGCAAAGTTTCAAGACGATAGCTCAAAAACTGAGAGACTAGTTTGCGTAGAAACAGACAGACGGACAGACGGACAGACGGACAGACGGACAGACGGACAGACGGACAGACGGACAGACGGACAGACGGACAGACGGACATGCTTATATCGACTCAGGAGGTGATCCTGATCCAGAATATATATACTTTATGGGGTCCTGGATGTCTCCTTCACTGCGTTGCACACTTCTGACCAAAATTATAATACCCTCTGCAAGGGTATAAAAAAAGGACGTCTTGAGTTTTGCAATTAACGTAAAGTGGAGAAAAGGTTTCGGTTTTTTGGCCAAAAACCTCAGCCAGCTGATGGAAACGAATCGGTAAAGAGATTAAAGCCAAGAAAAAAAAAAAACAAATTACCAGCTTAAAGCAGGACCTATAATGGCTATTTTTGGGTGAGCTTCTTCTTGTTCGGGACAAGTCTTTACAAATTTTTGGTAATTAGTGCTTTAGGTTATATTTCTTTATTTCTGTAATAAGATTTTCCAAAGAAATGGGGGAGTCTGCGATTTAAAAGATAGAAAATAAAACAAGTGTTTAAGTTTTCAGGTTTATGTAATACCCGGTACTACTCCATATACTATTCTTTATTGGGAATTACAGGCTTTACTTTTAAGTAGAAAACCTTGTTCTATAAATACCATAAATATTGATTAATATATTCTAATATATTGGAGAGTTAACTAAACTCTTCAACTAACTTAAAGCTAAACTAGAAGTTATTTGTGACTAAAAGAAAAGTAAAGTAAAACTAAACTAAAAGTAAAAGTAAATAAACCCCAAAACATAAAAAAAAAACACCTTCCAGCAATGTCCTAATTAAGTTTTTAACACTCTTGTGTCCTGTCACCTGTAATTAATCAAGTTTTAACCGGATTTTTTCTCAACTCTGTCTCTCTCTCTCTTCTCCTCTCTCTCTCTCTCTCTTCTCCTCTCTCTCTCTCTCTCTCTTTGGTCCTTTAGATTGCCATCTGTGATGACTACAGCCTGCCCGTAGACTTTGTTAAAAAACGACCGTCCAGCTTCGATCCGTGCCTGGCGGAGGCGATACCAGCGAATCCCGAGCACTGGATAGCCCCCAGTCCGCAAACAGAATTTGTAAGTACTTTTCTATATCCTGTATAGCCAGTATTTATGGTATCCTGTCTGTATATGTATCGGGGTTATCCTTCAGCATCCTTTTGCTGGTTAAGTGGGTCGCACTTTTGGGTGGTCTGAGTTGATGGCTGAATGGCTCAATGGCTCAATGGTTGCCTGGTCGAATGGCAATTAAGTGTCCTGGACAGCTAATTGATAAACTGCACGCTTGAAGGACCTTATTCGGACCCGGAGGGTTTGCGCTCTCATATCGGAGGACGTCAGGCGGAGATTCCTCTCGGAATCACCAAAATGCAATGCAACGTTAATGAAAAGCCTCTCACTCCCTGGCTCACTCCTCTGTTATCCTTGACTGTTTATCCTGCCGCTGGTATTCGGCCACAAACAAAAGGATGCTCGGTCTATTGGCCAAATATTGCAGAAAGTGAGGAGGGGAAAAAATAATAAATAAGGGCGGCAAGCTGCCCGGCAGGCGGTCATAAAAAATGGACAAACATTTGGAGAGAGAGAGAGAGTGAGAGAAATTAAAGGTAGAAAAAAAAGGATATATCATAGTCGGGATATTCAGAAATTAAAATATAATACTTTGCCTTAAAAATGTATATATTTTTTTGTTTAAAAAAAAATCAACGAAGCGATAACCTCAGGGCTGCAACAAATTCCTTCTGCCACAAATCATATCCTGCCTCCCAGGCACAAAACCATTGAGCCTCACACTCCCCAGGACCTTTGGTCCTTTGGGGGGGCATGTAGCGTTTCTGGTTTTCGTTTTTTATGGCCCATACGGAAATATTTTGTTGTGTTTTGTTGTTGCCTTTGCATATTGCCACTAAAAATGAAAATGAAACCCGAAACCCGAAAGCGCCGCATGAGGCGTTCGCATAAAAAAAAAAACAAAAAACAAAAAAAACAGAAAGGAAACAGCACTTGAAATACATTTTATTGAAATTGTGGAATGCGATTTGTGGTCCTGCCTCCTGGCCTGTTCCTGTTTTCCTGACATCTTGCCGCATAAATAAGATTTGCGGCAAGGACCCTCGGCAGTGGCTGGATCTGGCGCTGGCTAAATCAGTGCCAAGGACATGCACTTGTTTTTTCCGCCTTTTTGTTTTCTTTTCTTCTCTTATTGTAAATATTTGGTAATAGTTAAAGTCAAGAAAATAATATTTAAAACATCCGAACGTTACAGAAATTACAGAAAGTAAAATTATTTAAACAAAAAACATAAAATTATTAAATCATAAAGTTTCTATAATTTTTTTACCTTTAAAACTCTCAAGACAATCATTTTGGATTAATTAATCATTAGCCCAAAAGGTTTTTCTATCCTGAATAATTTTCCTAGACTTTTCCTGTCCCTCTCCCTCCCTTCCCCCGTGCCCCTTGCCGACTCCCTCGTTCGTCCTGGCGAATATCCAGCCTGCAAATGGCCCAAAGCGATAACGTTTAGCGCCTTTTGCTGTTTTTTTTCTTTTCGTTTTTGTTTCTTTATTTATTTTTTTTTTTTCTACTTTTTTCGGCCCCATCTCTTCCTCCCCCCTCGCGGTTATTAATGTAATTCTATCTCATGACTTTTGTTTGCCATAAAACGACGTGTGTGCGACAGGGAAGGGGGAAGGGGGGGATGGGGCTGGAGGGAGAGACGCGTGTCCACAGCCATGTGATGATGCCATAATAGCTTTTACCAAGTATACGCGAGTGTGTGTGTGTGTGTGTGGCTCTTGCACTGGGAGAAATTTGAAAAGGCTTAGATGCTTTTTTCGGCCTTAAAAATCATTAAATATCACAGCAATATTATTAAAATAAAAATAAAATAAAAAAGACTATGGATTAAACTTAAAAAAAAGAAATAGTATTATTACTTGAACCTTAATAGGTAATTAAAATAATAATAAATAAAAAAAGGGGGCACTGGATATTATAGAAATCAATTATTAATATTAATTTCTTTCCCAGAAAAGTGGCTTTCATTGAATGGATATTAAATACCAATTATTTTCAGTGCATTTGAGCCATTGTTATGGCATTCTCTGCCTTTATTTTTTCGGTGGCAACTCACGTTTTAATGGCAACACGAGCGAGCGCGACATTTTTCGATATGTGGAACGTCTGGCTTTGAAGTGGGGCTTTGCTTTTTGTAAACAAACAAAAAAATAAACAGGATGAGGCCAAAAAAATAAAATAAAATAGGAGGGAGTGGGAGTGGGAGTGTGGCTTTTACAGTTGCTGCTATTACTCTCCACGGAGTAATATTCAACGATAACTCAGCCAACATCCCACATCCAGCCAGCAGCCAGGACAGGACGTTTGTGTTTTCTACTTTTGTTTATTTCAATAACTTGGCTACGGCAATGGTTTTCATACACATTTCCCTTTCCATCCTCACCGCAGCCAGAACACCCAGAAACGCCAGAAGAGACAGGATATCACTCATACGTCCTGTTGTCTGTTTAGGATGAAGGAATGGTATAGAATTCCACTACAAAAAAAGGATATGTGGGACTGAAAAATAGTGTTATATAAAGGAAAATCAGGATCAGGAAAAGGGAAATCTATTATTCAATAATATTTAACAAGTTAAGGACCATAAGGACTCCAATCTATAGGTAATTTATGTAGAACTTCCTTGTCCAAAGTCTCTTAAACTTTTTCCCATACACTACAACTAACCATAGATTCTTCTTAGTTTCTTAGTATAGTCAAAAATTTCGCCCAGTGCATTTTATCATCAGAAACTCGTTGATAATTTTTGCCAAGTTACGGGAAGGCTCTCTCCTATTCCGCATTAGTCTGTCAAGAGCGAAAGGAGGCTGAGGACGAAGGCAGTTAGACAAAACGGGGCAGACAGACAGCACAATACACCGTACAGGATAGGGATAGGGATAGGACAGGACAGGACCTCTTACCTCCGCAGGATAACAGGATAAGAGCCGACCAATAACAACGATTCCGTTTTTTTTTTTTTTTTTTTTTCATTAAAGTTGGCATTAAAATCACGTTGCTGCGGCAACAATTCCAATTCCAGACAAGTTTTCATTATTTCATCGGCATATGGTGTTTGAGTATGTCCTGTTTCTGCTTATCCTTACTTCCTTGGATAATCAAAGGCAAATATTTAAACAGAGTCCTGCCACTTGTTCAACTTCCAATTCTCGTCCTGGCTTGCAATTTATAAGTTTTAATTGAAAATGTTGAGGCAGCCAGCTGTGTTGGCGGAAATTTATGCTTAACATAATGTCCTGGAACAGGCACAGAATTTGCCCAGACATGTGGCATTTCCCTGATGTCCTGCGACCATTTGTCACGACCACCGGATGGTGGTCATTGTGATTGACATGGCAATGGTTATGTTTGGTTTGAGTTTGCTTTTGCGTTTGCGTTTGTCCACTTGAAATCCCATATCCTATTTTATCCTATCCTATCCTATCCATCCATCAATCATTTATTCTGACAAATCAAAAGATCGAATCCTGGGAAAAAATAATGAAACTCCCTTGCCTAGCAACTGTTGAGTCCTTTGTTTTCAATTTCCCAGGCAAATGTCCATCATTTTCTCGTTAATTAGTTGGTGAAAGGATAAATGTGAAGGATATGGATGGATAAAGAGTTTTCAAAGTTTTCTAAATTAAAGATTAATGGAAGGATTTTTAGGAATGGAATTCTATGATTTAGAAACCTTTCTAAAAAAAATAAATTAGATTTTTTATGCGGATGATGGGAATGGGAATTGTATCGGAAGTAATTCCATTTGTTCTGTAAAAGAAATAACCTTTTGTGGTTGCAAGATCGATGGAAAGGGAGGAGGCTCTGGCCCATTTGGGAAACCCAAAAAGTGCTATAAACGAGTTGGCCAGCCCCACACCCACTATTCGGTTTTTCAATTAAATTGGCAAACAAATTGGAAATTGAAATGCAAATCAAATTAGTTGGTAACAAAAGCTAATTCTTGTTTTTTCTTCTGGCCACCGAACAGCTGCCGTTTGGCGAAGCCCAACAAGCGTTGCAAGTCCAAGGGGCAGCCGCAGCAGCCGCAGCAGCTGCAGCAGCAACAGCAACAGGAGCAGCAACAGCAGCGGCGGCAGCAACACTTGCAACATCAGCTGCGGCGGCAACATCAGTAGCGCCACCATTGCCCGCACCTCTGGCCACCTTGCCACATCAACAGCAGCAGCAGCAACAACAACACTTGCCACAAATCGGCAGCAACGGCAACAACAATAACAACATTGCCAGCAACACACACGGCCATCATCACAGCCTCAACAACAACAACAACACATTGCCAGTGGGTGGACAGCAACAGCAGGTGCAACAGCAGCGTGCCACCTTGCAGCATCCGCCGCTGCCGAACAGCAACATCAAGCAGGCGTCGGTGAAGCTGATCGAAGGATATTCGGATCCGAAGGACACGCGCCAGCACAAGAAGGTCTACCACAAGAAGGCCAAGCGGCGCTCCAATCCCGGCCACAAGCGCCACCAGCAGCATCAGTTCCAATTGCAACTGCAGCTGCAACAACAACACCAGCAACACCAACAACACCAGCAACAACAACAGTTGCAACAAACTCTGCCCACGCCCCGGAGTGTCCAGCAGCAGCAGCAACAACAACAGCAACAGCAACAGTTGCAGCAGCAACAACAACAGCGACACTCCACCTACAACAACAACAACGGCAACCTAAGGAAGGACAAAAGGAGCAGCCAATACAATTCGGGTGAGTTTCGAGAAAGTGAAAGGGAAAAGGACGAAACTCAAGCTTGGTTTTAGAAACAACAACAAGAAAAATCCCTTCTCTACGCCTATTTTAAAAACATCCTTTCTAAAAGGAGAAGCCTCAAACACATCCCAGAATAAACTAACCAAGAAACAAGTCCTTTTTCCGTATTAAAATCCTTTCCTGCCAAAAAAATTCCTGTTTATTTTGTGCATTTTGCTAATGAAAGGCCTCCGACTTTTGGATAATTTGAAGGTTGAGCTTGGAGCTCCCAAGCTCCCAAGCTACGTAACATATAATATATATAAAGGATATATATATTATATGATTGCCTCGAGGCTGTGAGGCAGCGCTGACAGTTTCTAATTAAGTCGCAGGACGACACTGCGTCGCCCGAGGACTCGCAATTGAAACGCAAATGGAGTTGACGCAGTCTATTTGGCGCTTGGCTGCCTCCTGCTCCTCCTCCTCCTCCTCCTCCTCCTCCTTCTCTTAGTGGTCCTTCTCCTTCTTCGTTAGAAGGGAGTCCTTTGGCAAGGATTCTGCAGTTTTTCCAATGCAGTCCCTTAATCAGAGTCTCTGCCATTTTCCATTTTACGCTCGGCTAATCGAAGTCGCCGCAGCGAGAAAAGTTTCATCCTGTGGCGGGGTGGAGTGGTGCGTGGGTGTCCTCCTAATTGGTAACCACTTGCAGGACCACTGGCAGGACCACTGGCAGGACCACTGGCAGGATCTCCTCCCAAGAACCTAATGAACCTCAACAGCCTTTGGCCCGGCCTGAAAGTTTGTTAATTAATTTGAGGCGCAACTTTATTTGTTTGCTTTGGGGTTTTGGGTGAAAGGATAATGGAAACCTTGAAGGATATGGATTTTTATTAATTAATCTATTAATTACAGACTCATCCGCTCCCAAATCCTCCGACGACGAGGCGGACATAGACGAGGAGGTTGAACAGCCGCCTTTGCCAATTGTTGTGCCAGCGCCGCTGCCAGGATCTCTACCAGGACCTCCACCAGGTGCCCAACTTCAAGGACCTCAAGGACCAGCAGCCTCTGTTGGGCAATCGGTGCTGCCACCAGCACCAGGTCTCAACTCCCCGGACTCCATATCCGACGATTTGGTGCGTCCTTTGCCGCCGCAACTGCAAAGGAGTCCCAGGAAACTAACGGTTGCCACCGCGGAGCACAGCAAGCGCCAGCCCTCGCCCTACTACTACTCGGATCTGCTGAAGAGCCGCGACAAGGACAAGGACAAGGACAAGGACAAGGACAAGGAGAAGGAGGAGATCAAGCTCAAGAGTCGGCAGTCAACGGCCAGCGAGCCGCCGCAACAAACGGTAACCCAGCAGGCGGCGACTGCCTATCGGAAGAGCTCCAGCTTGGACGTGCCCCAGGCCCAGGAGGAGTTGCCACCGGAGCAGGAGCAGGAGCAAGAGCTGGTGCCGGAGCAGGAACAGGTGGAAGTGAAGGAGGAGTTGGAGGATCTAGATCCGGATAACCAGGCCACACCGAAAAGGTACAGCTTCACGGAGGAGGGCGTCCACATCATACGCTGCGAAACGCCCAGCACCAGCACCTCCGAGGAGTCGGACTGCAGCGAGTGCCTGAAGCGTCGCGAGTGGCACGCCCGGGCCTTGGCCCTCGTCCGCAAGACGTGCAACGTCCAGCCCCGCCATCCGGCCAGCAATTCCACCGGCAGCGAGCTCCAATTGCAGCTCCAGCACTGCGACGCCGGCGAGGGTGAGCTGCTCAAGTGCTGTCCCCCACCACCGGCTCCAGTAGCAGTTCCGGTTGCAGTTCCAGTTCCGGGTCAAGGATTGGGACAAGGACCTGGACAGGGACAAGTAGTGGGCATAGAGCCGATGCCACCGCACCGCCTGCTGGGACCAGCAGCCGTGTGCGGAGCCTGCATCGCCGCCCCACCATCCTCCTCCGGCGGCCGGGGTAGTGGCCGCGGTGAGGCCGGCGGCGATGAGCTGGAGGAGGAGTACTTCCGGCCACGCAGCATCTTCTATGTCCATCCGCATGGCGTCCACGAATGCGCCGAGTGCGCCGTCCAGCCATCGAATCCAACGACTCAAACGCCGCCAAGCGCCAAATCGCTCAAGACCCTAAATCTTTACGGCGAGGAGAACGAGGAGAACGAGGCAGAGGAAGCCGAGGAGGCCGACGAGGAGGAGGACGACATCGGAGACGGTGACGAGGAGGAAGAGGAGGAGGAGGCCGACGATACGGACGATACGGAGGACACGGTCGACTCAGAGGAGGACATCATGGGCAGCCGCAGTCGCCGGCAAATCTACGAGACGGCCTTCGACTGCAAGATAGCCAAATCGGACGACGACCTGGACGAGGTGGATCGCATCACCAATCATTCCGTGCTGCTGCAGCTCACCAACAATGGCAACACGGAGGCATCGGCGCCCAAATCCCGCACGGACTGCAAGCGGGCCAAGAACTCCAAGAACCAGGCGCTGCAGGAGCAGGCGGGCGAGGCCCAGGTCCAGGTGCACCACGTCCAGGCCGAGATGGGCAAGCTGCAGCTTAGCCAGGTGGATCAGCAGAACCAGAACCAGAACCAGAGCCAGAGCCAGAGCCAGAGCCAAAACCAGACTTCCAATCCCGGCCAGCAGCAACAGCAACCAGCAGCCACCAAAGGTGGCGAAGCATCCGGTAGCAGTAGCACCCAGCAGCTGCCGGTCCGGGGATATACTCCGTCGCCGCCATCCACGGCACCGCTGCCGATGAAGTTTCCGGGCAAGCACGACCGGGTTAGCTACCTGAACATGAACAGTATTAGGAGTGCCCCCAATCTGCCCGCCGCCAATCCAGCCCATCCGCGCCTGCGCGACCTCCGCCTGCCGCTGCAGTCCATCAAGAACCAGCAGATGTGCGGCGGCAGCAGCAACGACAACAGCCTGACCGACAGCGCCTACGTGAATCCGCCCTCCACCAACTCCAATTCCAATGCGGCCTCCGGCTCCGCCTCCGCATCCGTTTCGCTGGCTGGCGGATGCACTGGCGCTGGAGTGGCATCCGCCGGTGGAGCGGCGCCCCGTCGTCCGCGCTCGTTTGTTTTGGAATCGGGGCGGGTGCTGGAGCTGCGGCGAAGTGCCCAGGTTGCGGGACAGCCGCAGGGGGCGTCCTCGTCGCAGCGCCACCACCATCCGCACCATCACCACCATCGTCGGGGCCACCAGCGAGCGGCCAAGGGCCATGGCCAGGGCAGCCAGGGCAGCGTGCCGGGGCACAACTACAGCAGCACGGAGAGCATCGCCACCTCGAGCAGCGGCGGCAGCATGGAGTCGCTCCGCTCCAGCACCAGCGAGGGCAATCGCAGCACCTCCAGCTCCGAGTCGCGCCACTCCAGCTCCCTCAGCTCGCACAGCTCCGAGAGCGGCGGCAGTGGCGGCAACGGCAGTGCCGGCTCCAGCGTGGCCTATCCCTTGAGGCCGGCACCCCTGCTGCTCCACTCCAAGCTGCACATTCTCAGCCCCATCTCGGACAAATCCTCGCAAGAGCCGGCCTCGGCCAGCGCCTCGGAACAGTCCCAGCAGCAGCAGCAGGTTCAGATCCCGGTGCAGCAGCAGCAGACGGGCCAAGCGGGCCAGGAGGAGGTCCTGGCGGGAACTGGCGCCTCCTCCAAGCAGCCGCGCGGCAATCGGGGCGGTGCCCCCAACAAGGCGCTGCTCCAGCTGGCGGATGAGCTCCTGGGATCGGACAGCGGCATATCCCTGCACTCCCGCGAAGAGGGAAAGCCACCAACCCAGGCAGGATTGGCCCTGCAGCGCCTCACCCTGCCCAAGCTGCAGCTGATCGGGGCGGACACGTCCGTCTCCGGAGCCACGGCTGGTACCAGTGGCACGGGCGCCAGTGGCAGCGGCAGCGGGGCCGGAGCAGCTTCCGGAGGAGGTGGCGGTGGCATGCCGCAGGACCTGCGAGATCTGCCGTTCGATATGCCCAAGCTGAGGCGCCGCAAGACCCTGCAACAGGAGGCGGCCTGCACGTCGGGCAGCGCCACGTCCGTGGATCTGGGCGAACTGCCCTTCGACATGCCCAAACTGAGGCGCCGACTGCGGGCCAACCAGGCGGAGATCAACAACCTGCTGATGCACAGCACCGAGTCCAGTGGCATCTCGCAAGCCTCCTCCAGCCACTCCATGCGCGACGATCAGAAGATTTCCTCCAAACTGGGTCAGTTTTCTTTTCATCTCTTTTATCCTTAAGTGTGTTTCATATCCTTTTTTGTTTCAGATACGGCTCTGTTCCGGCAGAATCTCACCCTGAATCTGAATGAGCCGCGCCAGGCCACCAAGCAGTTTGGCAGCCTGGATCTGAGAGGACTCAATAGCAACAAGGAGCTGAATATGAATCTGTGCCAGGGCTATGTGACGGCTGTGGATCTGATTGATGTTAGCATTCCCCTGGAGCGACAGGGGTAAGTCCTTGAACTTAATGGATTCAACAGCGACTATTCTACTGTATCCTTTATTTGTAATAGATGGTATCATGGAGCCATTACCCGCATCGAAGCGGAGACCACGCTGCGCCCCTTGGCCGAGGGATCCTTCTTAGTGCGCAACTGCGAGTCGACCAAGCAGGACTACTCCCTCTCCCTCAAGTAAGTCAATGGATTATCCACCGAAATACAGGTTTTAACTGGAATATATATCGTTTTCAGGGGCGCCAAGGGCTTCATGCATATGAGGATCCAACGCAACGAAACGGGTCAATACATTTTGGGGCAGTTCAGTCGTCCTTTCGAGACGGTGCCCGAGATGATCCGGCACTTCTGTCTCAATCGGTTGCCAGTGCGCGGTGCGGAGCACATGTGCCTCATCGAGCCGGTCATAGCCCAGCTGCTCTAAAAGGACACCGGACTAAGGACAACGAGGGAATGAAAATGAAAAGAAAAAAGAATAACATATTAATAGCATGTAGAGGAGATATATTAGGAACGTATTATGTGAAGGAGCACTAGTTATATGCGAATTAGTTGTAAACGGAATTTTGCAAATACCATTTTTTTTTCACACACACACACACACACACACACACAACCAGAGCAAGGATATGAACCAGCAAAAAGGACACCCACACATACTAGTTTAGCGTTTAAAGTACGTAGCACATTCAGACAATACCAGCAAATAATAACAAAGAAAAACCACGAAAAAAAAAGGATATTTATCTATAGATGGCATATATACAAAACATGATGATGATATATACAAAACAGAACAAAAAAAAAAAAAAGCAAAAAAGGATATACAACAAGGATTGCATATATATAATGTAGAGGAAACAAGAGCACTTGACAGTTGGCCATTTTTTAGATGTGTTTTTATGCCGGATAAAAAATTATAAAAAAGAAAAAGAAAAGAAAGCCAACAACGTAGATTTATGGCATCACATACACTCGAAAAAAAAACAAAAAACTTGAGTAACTTATGCAACTTTCTGTAGCACACACTCTCACTGTCCTGTTTGGCTTAGAAATACACTGGAAGAAATGGAATGGAAGAGAGAGGCAAATGGGAATGTTTAAATGGCTTAGGGCACCGTTTACACTATAAGAAAAGTTTTAGCAAGCAACTCTAAAAATTTGTTGATTAATTTTATGTTACCAAAAAAAAAAAAAACCAAAAAAACGCCGAAACAAAATCTCCAACAACAACAAAAAAAAAAAACAAAAAAGAAAAGAAAAGAAAAGGATATCTATATAGATGAGAACTATCTTTAGCCTGAAGTCGGATATTTTTTTTTTTTTTGGTCTTAGGTGTAGGTTTTGGAAGAGAAAGGATAGGAAAGGATACGCGAAATAGAACGCTCAAAGCGCTTTTTGGTTTAAAAAAGGAAGAAAAGATCGGAAAGGATATAGCAACGCATATGAAAAGTCGGTTAAGTGTTAGTTTCTAAATCTAAAAAAAAAAAAAAAACAAAGATACAATTATATGTGTATGTAAATGCATATATATATATATATATAATTTATGAATGCTAAATGATATATACTTACTATTTATATTTCTATATATACATCTATATATATACACGATATTAAAGAGCAGTCAATGGTTTTTTGGTTCCAGCAGGATGTGCTAGATGCTAATTGCTAATTAATGAATTAATTAATTAACAAACTAATTATATTGGCAGTTTTCTGTTCCACCTTTGTACCGCCGAGCAAATATGCTAAATAATTTCCAATTTACGTTTACAAACAAACCAAATATTATGTGTGTGTGCCAAAGTATTATTCTAGTCTAGAATATTATTTTCAAATCCTTTGAATTTAGTTTGTATTCATTTTCAATTTGTTGGACTCTGTTAATTGTTGCCTATTTTCTAATACTCAAGCAATCCGATGCAGTGCAATATATACATACATATATATTATATTATATTATATTATATCTCTAAATATCAATAATTTGTTTGTTTTTTTTTTCGAGTAATTAAGCTCTAAGTTGAAACATGATTTGTGTCCATTATTATTAAGAGCCAAGTCCAGTGACAGTTTTCCGCAATTTTCCCGGTGAAAGCTGCTCCAAATTCTAAACGGCTTTTGTAAATATAAAAACAACAACAACAACAACAACAACAACAACAACAAAATAATAGTATACAACTCGGATCGGATCGGATAATGTATGATTTTATTTGCCATAAGCTATTCTAAGCTAAGATTTCAACTTTACATAGAAAACCAAAGAAAAAAACCGAACAGCAACCACATACATATACGATATAATGGTATATATATATATAAAAATATATATATATATATATTTTGAGGCTTCCGTAGCAACGTAAAAAACAAATCCAAAAAATCTAGAAAATCCAGAGAAAAATCGCTTCCGTTTTTGTTTTGTGTATAAATGTACTTATGTCTGTGGATTAATCCAACCGATCCTTGAATTCCAAACAAACGAAACGATGAAACCTACAAAAATGAGCTCTATCTCTCAAATCGCACCCCAAAATATCTGATTAATTCAATTAGTACAGAGCGAATACGTAAATTAACACACAAGGAGCGGCAACACAACAGAAACAAAAACAAAAACAAAAATAAAAAAGAAACTCAACAAATCGAAACAAACGAAATGTATTTAATAAAAATAAATATAAAAATTTCCAAAAAAAACAACATCTTTCTGTACTTGAAAGGTTTTTGTTTTCACATTTTTCCTTAGAAACAAACAAATTGGATGGAACCTGGACACAGCTGGTGCTGAAAGGATCATCTGGCGGCTGGAAAAGGATCTCTGCGAAAAGGTATCCTCTATAAGGCTCATAAAAAGGCATAAAAACTGTAAACATTAAAAAATGGTAAAAAAAATCCAAGAATCCATTGTTTCAAAAGCGCATATTTCGGCCATTTCTTTATCGATCTGGAAAAGGAGTACCATTTCTTCATCAGGAGATCAATGTTCTTCAATCTGCATCCAAAGTTTTGAAAAGTCAAACAAAAATTCGAATCTCGATTTTTGAAAAAAATCGTGATGGTACCCCTTTCCTAAATTGCGAAAAATCGAGATCCAACTTTTTGTTCGGGTTTTGAAAACTTTTGACGCAGATCGAAGGATAATTAAATGCTGATTCCGAAATGGTATCCCGTTCTCAAATCGACTGCGAAATGGCCACAATATTCGATTTTGAAATCCGAACACGTGCCAAAGTTTTGCTTCGGCCAGCAGCCTTTGTTTACATTTGGCCAACGACTTTAAACGCTCATATCTTTGTCATTCCTGAACCGATTTGGAAAAGGAGTACCTTTTCGGAATCAGGATTCCAATGTCCTTCGATCTGCTGCAAAAGATTTGGAAATCCGAACAGTCGTGCCAAAGTTTTCGTCTGGCGAGCAATCTTTGTTTACATTTTTCCAGTCTTTGTTTGCATTTGGCCACTTCTTTGAACGCCCATAATTCGGCCGTTTCCCAACCGATTTTGAAAAGGATGGTACCAAACAACTCGGGAGGACATTATCCTTCGATCTGTACCAAAAACTCGAAAACTTCGAAAAACTCGATTTTTGAAAAAAATCATGATGGTACCATCAGTAAAAATCGCGAAAATCGAGTTCCCAACTTTTTTCCAGGTTTTGATGCAGATCGAAGGGGGATGTCCTTCCGAGTCGTTTGGTACCACCCGATCCGAAATCAGGCCAGGAACAGCCGAATTATGGGCTTTCAAAATTGCTGCCAAAAGGTAAACAAAGGTTGCTGGCCGCCGACTTTAAACGGCGACTTTGAACGGCCATAATTCGGTCATTTCTCAACCGATTTCAAAAAGGATGGTACCAAACAGCTCGGGAGGACAATATCCTTCGATCTGTGCCAAAAACTCGAAAACTTCGAAAAACTCGATTTTTGAAAAAAATCATGATGGTACCATCAGTAAAAATCGCGAAAATCGAGTTCCCAACTTTTTTCCAGGTTTTGATGCAGATCGAGGGGGGATGTCCTTCCGAGTCGTTCGGTACCACCCGATCCGAAATCAGGCCAGGAACAGCCGAATTATGGGCTTTCAAAATTGCTGCCAAAAGGTAAACAAAGGTTGCTGGCCGCCGACTTTAAACGGCGACTTTGAACGGCCATAATTCGGTCATTTCTCAACCGATTTCAAAAAGGATGGTACCAAACAGCTCGGGAGGACAATATCCTTCGATCTGTGCCAAAAACTCGAAAACTTCGAAAAACTCGATTTTTGAAAAAAATCGTGATGGTACCATCAGTAAAAATCGCGAAAATCGAGTTCCCAACTTTTTTCCAGGTTTTGATGCAGATCGAGGGGGGATGTCCTTCCGAGTCGTTCGGTACCACCCGATCCGAAATCAGGCCAGGAACAGCCGAATTATGGGCTTTCAAAATTGCTGCCAAAAGGTAAACAAAGGTTGCTGGCCGCCGACTTTAAACGGCGACTTTGAACGGCCATAATTCGGTCATTTCTCAACCGATTTCAAAAAGGATGGTACCAAACAGCTCGGGAGGACAATATCCTTCGATCTGTGACAAAAACTCGAAAACTTCGAAAAACTCGATTTTTGAAAAAAATCGTGATGGTACCATCAGTAAAAATCGCGAAAATCGAGTTCCCAACTTTTTTCCAGGTTTTGATGCAGATCGAAGGGGGATGTCCTTCCGAGTCGTTTGGTACCACCCGATCCGAATTCGGTCCAGGAATAGCCGAACTGTGGGCTTTCAAAGTCGCTGCCAAAAGGTAAACAAAGGTTGCTGGCCGACTGAAAACTTTGGCACGGTTGTGAGGATTTCAAAATCTTTTACAACAGATCGAAGGATATTTAGGTCCTGATTCCGAAAAGGTATTCCTCTCCCGAATCGGATGCGAAATGGCTGAAATATTCGCTTAGAAAATATGGAAAACGTAGGAAATCTGTACTTCTTTTTAATTTCATTTAAATTTGATTATGTAATATATTGCGTAACTAATGCTACATTTCTATATTCTCAGGACACCAGTAAGGATAACAAGGTGCAGAGGAACACTGCTGCTTCATCGTGCCATTCCTGCAACATCCTGGAAACCAACTGGCTTTATCGCTGCTTCATCGTGGCCATCCTGCAGATTCGCTAGTTCGTCCTGCGTATCCTGCAACATCCTGGACATCACCTGGTTTCACCTTCAAGGACATGCGAGCCAATCAATGCAATAAAATCCTGTATAAAAAAAGATGTATTCATTTGTGTAAATAAATGATTATAAAATGATATGTTGTGTTTCATTTGGTAGGAATTTTCCAGCTTTTCCGGATTTTCCGACTTCATCGGATTCTCCAGAATTTTCTTAATTTTTCGGAATTTTTCCGGATTTTTCCGGCCTTTCCTTTAGCTTTCCGGAACGTTTTGTTTATTTTCAAGCGACTAAAGCGCCACCTTGGGGATAATCGGTGAAACTGCTTAGAGGCGCCGTGGGTTTTTCAGGAAGCTGATTTAAAATTCAAATTTCCGACGATTTTAAACGCTCATATCTTTGTCATTCCTGAACCGATCTGGGAATGGATTACCTTCTCAGAATCAGGACTCCAATGTCCTTCGATCTGCAGCAAAAGATTTCAAAATCCGAACAGTCGTGCCAAAGTTTTCGCCTGGCGAGCAATCTTTGTTTACATTTTTCCAGCCTATGTTTGCATTTGGCCACTACTTTGAACGCCCATATTTCGGCCGTTTCCCAACCGATTTTGAAAAGGATGGTACCAAACAACTCGGAAGGACATTTTCCTTCGATCTGTACCAAAAACTCGAAAACTTCGAAAAACTCGATTTTTGAAAAAAATCATGATGGTACCATCAGTAAAAATCGCGAAAATCGAGTTCCCAACTTTTTTCCAGGTTTTGATGCAGATCGAGGGGGGATGTCCTTCCGAGTCGTTTGGTACCACCCGATCCGAAATCGGTCCAGGAATAGCCGAATTGTGGGCTTTCGAAGTTGCTGCCAAAATGTAAACAAAGGTTGCTGGCCGACTGAAAACTTTGGCACGGTTGTGAGGATTTCAAAATCTTTTACAACAGATCGAAGGATATTTAAGTCCAGATTCCGAAAAGGTATTCCTTTTCCAAATCGGATGCGAAATGGCTGAAATATTCGCTTCCAAAATATGGAAAACGTAGAAAATCTTGACTTCTTTTCAATTTCATTTAAATTTGATTATGTAATATATTGCGTAACTAATGCTACATTTCTATATTTTCAGGACACCAGTAAGGATAACAAGGTGCAGAGGAACACTGCTGCTTCATCGTGCCTTTCCTGCAACATCCTGGAAACCAACTGGCTTTATCGCTGCTTCATCGTGGCCATCCTGCAGCTTCGCTAGTTCGTCCTGCGTATCCTGCAACATCCTGAACATCACCTGGTTTCACCTTCAAGGACATGCGAGCCAATCAATGCAATAAAATCCTGTATAAAAAAAGATGTATTCATTTGTGTAAATAAATGATTATAAAATGATATGTTGTGTTTTATTTGGTAGGAATTTTCCAGCTTTTCCGGATTTTCCGACTTCATCGGATTCTCCAGAATTTTCTTGATTTTTCAGAATTTTTCCGGATTTTTCCGGCCTTTCCTTTGGCTTTCCGGAACGTTTTGTTTATTTTCAAGCGACTAAAGCGCCACCTTGGGGATGTTCGGTGAAACTGCTTAGAGGCGCCGTGGGATTTTCGGGAAGCTGATTTTAAATTCAAATTTGAAAGTGATCGTTAGGGCGCCAATTAAAAATTTAAATTTGAATCCGTCGGTTGAGGCGCCTAATTAAATTTCAAATACTAATTCAAATTTAAATTTGACGGTTGGCGGGAAAATTTTGAATCTTCTTGCTGCTGATTTCTGTTCGCCTGGTACTTCAGATGTGCTCCCATACGATTTTTGGCCACTTTGGAGGAATCTCTTGGTCAGTGAGTCAGCAGGTTTTTTTCATGTTTTTCTTTTTATGCCGGAAAACTAGAGGAAAATTCGGAAAATTCTGACAAAATTCTGAAAAATCGGGAAAATTCGGCTCTATCTGATGCACCCGGAAAATTCCGGGAAAATCGGAAAATCGAGTAGCTACAGAGCCTCAAACTTTAAAACGCCCGGGAAAAATCGAGGAAAAGCCGGAAAATTCTCGGAAAATTATGGGACATGGGAAAACGTTCTCTCTACCGGATGGACTCGGAAAATTCCGGAAAAGCCGGAAAATGGAAAAGCTATTGACGAATTTTCCGTATGGCCCCCATTTTCCGGCTTTTCCGGAATTTTCCGGGTCCATCCGGTAGCCCAAAGGTTTCCGCGTTTTCCATAATTTTCCGGGAATTTTCCGGCTTTTCCTCGATTTTTCCCGGGCGTTTTAATGTTTGAGGCTCTGTAGCTACTCGATTTTCCGATTTTCCCGGAATTTTCCGGGTGCATCAGATAGAGCCGAATTTTCCCGATTTTTCAGAATTTTGTCAGAATTTTCCGAATTTTCCTCTAGTTTTCCGGCATAAAAAGAAAAACATGAAAATAGACAAACATTAAAACGCCCGGGAAAAATCGAGGAAAAGCCGGAAAATTCTCGGAAAATTATGGGACATGGGAAAACGTTCTCTCTACCGGATGGACTCGGAAAATTCCGGAAAAGCCGGAAAATGGAAAAGCTATTGACGAATTTTCCGTATGGCCCCCATTTTCCGGCTTTTCCGGAATTTTCCGGGTCCATCCGGTAGCCCGAAGGTTTCCGCGTTTCCCATAATTTTCCGGAAATTTTCCGGCTTTTCCTCGATTTTTCACGGGCGTTTTAATGTTTGAGGCTCTGTAGCTACTCGATTTTCCGATTTTCCCGGAATTTTCCGGGTGCATCAGATAGAGCCGAATTTTCCCGATTTTTCAGAATTTTGTCAGAATTTTCCGAATTTTCCTCTAGTTTTCCGGCATAAAAAGAAAAACATGAAAAAAACCTGCTGACTCACTGACCAAGAGATTCCTCCAAAGTGGCCAAAAATCGTATGGGAGCACATCTGAAGTACCAGGCGAACAGAAATCAGCAGCAAGAAGATTCAAAATTTTCCCGCCAACCGTCAAATTCAAATTTGAATTTAAATTTGAAATTTAATTAGGCGCCTCAACCGACGGATTCAAATTTGAATTTTAAATTGGCGCCCTAACGATCACTTTCAAATTTGAATTTAAAATCAGCTTCCCGAAAATCCCACGGCGCCTCTAAGCAGTTTCACCGATTATCCCCAAGGTGGCGCTTTAGTCGCTTGAAAATAAACAAAACGTTCCGGAAAGCTAAAGGAAAGGCCGGAAAAATCCGGAAAAATTCCGAAAAATTAAGAAAATTCTGGAGAATCCGATGAAGTCGGAAAAACCGGAAAAGCTGGAAAATTCCTACCAAATAAAACACAACATATCATTTTATAATCATTTATTTACAAATATCAATACATCTTTGTTTATACAGGATTTTATTGCATTGATTTGCTCGCATGTCCTTGAAGGTGAAACCAGGTGATGTCCAGGATGTTGCAGGATACGCAGGACGAAGTAGCGAAGTTGCAGGACGGCCACGATGGAGCAGCGATAAAGCCAGTTGGTTTCCAGGATGTTGCAGGAATGGCACGATGGAGCAGCGATGTTCCTCTCCACCTTGTTATCCTTACTGGTGTCCTGAAAATATAGAAATGTAGCATTAGTTACGCAATATATTACATAATCTAATTTAAATGAAATTGAAAAGGAGTCAAGATTTTCTACGTTTTCCATATTTTGGAAGCGAATATTTCAGCCATTTCGCATCCGATTTGGAAAAGGAATACCTTTTCGGAATCAGGACTTAAATATCCTTCGATCTGTTGTAAAAGATTTTGAAATCCTCACAACCGTGCCAAAGTTTTCAGTCGGCCAGCAACCTTTGTTTACATTTGGCAGCATCTTTGAAAGGCCATAATTCGGCTATTCCTGGACCGATTTCGGATCGGGTGGTACCAAACGACTCGGAAGGACGTCCCCCCTTGATCTGCATCAAAACCTGGAAAAAAGTTGGGAACTCGATTTTCGCGATTTTTACTGATGGTACCATCATGATTTTTTTCAAAAATCGAGTTTTTCGAAGTTTTCGAGTTTTTGGTACAGATCGAAGGAAAATGTCCTCCCGAGTTGTTTGGTACCATCCTTTTCAAAATCGGTTGGGAAACGGCCGAATTATGGGCGTTCAAAGAAGTGGCCAAATGTAAACAGAGGCTGGAAAAATGTAAACAAAGATTGCTCGCCAGACGAAAACTTTGGCACGACTGTTCGGATTTCAAAATCTTTTGCAGCAGATCGAAGGACATTGGAGTCCTGATTCCGAAAAGGTACTCCTTTTCCAAATCGGTTGCGGAATGGCATTATTATTTGATTTTTTGGTTGACTAAATGAAGGTTCTCCAATCAAAATGACACAAACTCTAGAAATCTGCATCTAAGTTGTGTAGAATTGGTAACAATATAGCCATATTTTCTTAAAAACTAATCAAAATCCGTAGAATTTACAATGCTTTTACAATAACCATAGGCATTCTTTCAGGCATTACAATCTAAAAGCGAAAGCTTTTTGGTTTTTTTCAACATGTTTAGGCTTTCTTTCGATTTGCATTTGAATTAAAAGCGAATAAATGGCAAGTAATTGAAAAACCGGAAAGTATTCGCGTTTCCTGAGCACCTGGACATTAGGATACAAGTTTTACAGAACTGCTAATTGTGTATTCCGTCAGACGGAATACATTACAAGGCTTTCGGATTGGTTGTGGTTCTATAATTTATTTAATCGTCTTTTGCATATTGGTTTCATACATATAGTATCTTGTTTGTATGTATATATATATTAGATATTATAATTATTCTTTATGTAGGTTAATACATAGATAAAGTTTTTGATTTTGTAATAAATTATAAGCAAGTCGTCGTCTGGGCTCGCATCGAAAAGTACGAAGAATTATGTACAAAAGAGTTTTGCGAACGTAAACATTATATAAATTATACAATTAAGTACAGGCAATTTAAATCTTTTAGTTTTTAGTTAGGATTACTTTCAATTTCTCGTTTTAAGATTAATTCGTTGATTTCTTTTCTTTTTTTTTGTTGGGGGAAAACATAGGGGAGAGTGGAAGGAGGAGGTGTTGGGGAATGGGCGGACAAGGATGCGTATAAGGATGCGTATAAGGATGCGGATAAGGATGCGTATAAGGTTGCGTATAAGGATGCGGACAAGGATGCGGTTAAGGATGCGGCTAAGGATGCGGATAAGGATGCGGTTAAGGATGCGTATAAGGACATAAGGATATCATGCGCACTACATATATATGTATAGTTATAATTTGGTCTGCTCTGCACCAGCTGGTTGGTGGCCACGGATTATACTGATCCCGATCCCATTTCCGATCCAGATCCTGATCCTGATTATGATATTGATATATACTGATCCTGGTCGCGGTGTTCGTGATCCCCTAGAGAGCCGCCTCGACGACCGCTCCACCCTCGGCGTTCTTCTTAATCAGATTCTCCCACTGGGCAATCAATCCCCGGGACGATGGCGCCTCCTCCGGCGTCAGGTCGCACAGTTGCGCCAACGACATGGCCGGACGCATCCCATTGCCATTCGCATTGCCATTACCATTGGCCAAATAGGCTGTGGCATTCAGACTGCGATTTCCCGATGGCTTGTGGCTGATCTCCGGTTCGTTTCTGCTCGAAAAACCCAAAGGATTAGTTGTATTTGGAGTTTGATTGGAACATCCACTCACCCGTTGCGATCCAGCTCTTGAGTGGACTGGGCATTGCGTAGCTTTCCAGGACCATAGCAGTGCTCCTCCTCGGAGTCCTCATCGTCATCGTCCACATCGGCTTCGTCGTCTGTGCTGAGTTGCCTGGAAAACAAGGATATTATAGGTCATATCTATCCAGGATAGTGGTCGCCACTTACAGCTTGTCCAGGGAAGCCTTCAGGGTGTTCTGCCTGTTGATCTTGCGCAGCCGCTTCAGCTCCGACTCGCGCGACTTGAGGTCCTGCAGCTCCCGCTGGATCTTCTGCTCCACAGGCACATATCCCCGGCGCAGGGGACGCCCCTCGGAGTCGCGTTCAATGGCCGCCGGCGACAGGGTGACCGTGGGCATGGCGCCCGGCGACTGGTTGCCATTCTCCAAGAAGGCTAGGGCCGTGCGGGTGTTCAGCTTGAGGCCGGAGTTCTGGTTAATCGGGCTGACTTTGCCGTTGGAAATCAGGGGCGAGGAGAGAGGCAGGCTGCCGGGAGAGCCGGGGGCGCCAGCGAGCTTGCCGTGCGAGGCGATGAAGCGCTGCATCACGCCCTTGGTGGAGCCGCCAAAGGCGAACTGCCGCTTCTGGGGCAGGCCACTCAGCTGGGGCGTCGATATGGTCCTGGTCATTAGTTTCTGCTGAGGCGGCTCCGGCGTCATGTTGTAGCAATTGGGTCCAATGTAGCGCTGCTCCTGCCGGGTCACCAGGGTCAGCTTGGCCGCCTGCTGCTTCACCACACTGTTGTTGTTGTTGTTATTGTTGTTGTTGTTGTTGGTCTGTGAAGATGCCGATATTCCCGAGTCATCCGAGTGCTGGCCATCGAGGCTCTCCTCCTTGTGGCTGTTCACGCTGGAGGCCAGCGAGGGCGTGTTCGATAGCTCATCGATGGGCAGCAAGAGGGCGGTGGTCTGGACGGCCGCCGGCTGGGCGGTGACCAGCACACCCTGATCCTGAGAATCCTGATCCGGGTCCTGCTGATCCTCGAAGCCATTGCCATTCACCGTGTAGGTCTCGAAGTCCACCAGAGGGGCGCCGGTGGGGGTGCCGGCCGAGGACAGAGTGGCCAGCTGGCGGTACTCCTGCTCCCGGCGGACCACCTCCTTGATCTCCTCCTGGATGCGTGTCAGGGGATCAATTTTCTGCAAATACAAAAAAAAGGGGACAGTTCAATATGTATTCTTTATCCTTCTGCTAAATATTAGGAAAGAGGATGGATGGGTCTTGTTTCTTTCAGTGTCGTTTCGGTAACCCCATCCGATCGGAAGTGGCTCGGATTACGCCCGGAGAGCTTCTAAGCTGCGTGTAATCGAATCTGCCACAACGATCGCCTTCACTTTTAGTTCGCCACCAATCGATGGATGTTGCAAGCCGCAAAGAGCGAAACAAGAGATACACCCGCATCTTTGGGCTGCAAATGCAGATGCAGATGGCGATGGCGATGGTGATGGAGATGCGGATGCATTCGTGATGGTAACCGGAGGAGATATGCCAGGTTTGCATAATCCAATTGGCTTTGGCTTCGATCGGCGATCGTGAACACCGCACACGTGGTGGCGAGTGCGGTCTGGCGAGGATGGGGGGCGAGAGGTGTAACCCAAGCCGACATCGAAAAGAAAAACATTAAAGTTGGGTGGCTCAGTGGTTTGGGGAGGGGGTTTCCTATTCGGTTCGCTGGCTCTTTTATTTAACAAAAAAAAAAAAACAAAAAAAACAATAATAATAATGCTTGAAAGCAAAACAAAAAGCCCCCATCGAGAGTAAAAGTGTTTTCTTCTGTTTTTTTTTTTTTTTTGTTAATGTTTTGCGTGCCACAAAATGTTGCATACATTTTCACAAATTAGCAAGTATTTTTGTCACTTCTTTGACATTGTTTATAGGGGTTTGCCATATGGGTTCCTTTATAGGGCATTACGTGGCGGGGCTTTGAAAGTGTTAACCTAAAAATGTCGAGGTCGAAGCTTGACGACAAGGTTGTTGGACAAAAGTTGCACTTTTCTGCGGGAGTTGTCCCTTTTTTCTTTATTTTGGGACTCGATTGATTTGTAATTAAAATAATATTTAGTTGGAAAAACGTTTTTAAATCTCTTTCCATTCAATCTCCAAAACCATTATCCTTTAAGTAGTTAAAGTTCTTTCCACTCCTTGAATCCTTTACACATTCTATAGGAGCCATTAGACCTTCCATCTTAGCCACAATTCCGGGATTAAAAAAGCCGCCATTTGAATCATTTGTTTGGCGACGCGTCTCCACAGGGCAGGTACGACATACATAGGTCAGGCATTTTGGGGTCACCGCGTGGGCTTTGGGTGGCACTGGGCGGCAGGTCCAATAGGTCTCTGACTCTTCCGTGTGGGTGCCCCGGCCTCTCGGGCCTGTGGGTTCGGCTACCAATGTGTTGGCTTCCGCATTTTGTCGCATTAGAAAGTGCCATTCAGAGACTTCAGAGGTGAGGAGCTGAGGAGCTTTGACGAAAGCCAAAAAGAAAAATATCGCAAGTTGGAGTCGCTCGGGGGGACTTGGCTGCAGCCGCTCATCGATTCGATGCAGATTTTCACTCAATTGTCTGGGAGACGACGACGCACGAATCGAATTCCAAAACCAAAACAAAAACATAAACAAACGACTTTTGACGACTTTGCTTTTCACTGACGACTGGAGAGAGAAAACTAAACAAATTCCACAACAACTGCGCTAATAGTTGAATATTTTGACAACCAAGTTACTCCATTGCCAAGTTATTTAATATTTTAATTGTAAGACAAAACCCTCAAAACCCTACTTGTCCCTTGAAACACGATCCTGAGGGCTTAATTAATAAAAGAAAAGAGAAGAAAAGAAAAGAAAAGAAATAAAGAAGAGACCCCCAGAGTATCGGAAATGTTTCCTGTCCAGGTTCAACAAAAAAACTTCCGTTGCTGGCTGCAACTTGGCTACTTGTTGCAACGTTGCTGCTGTTCAAGTGCAACATTTGGCGGCAGCTGCCTGAAGCCAACTTGACAGCTGCTCCTCCCCCGGCTGTCACTTTTTGGCTGTCACTTTTAGCGGCCGAACCACAAGTAGGGGGCAAAGGAAATGGGGAAATGCGAATGGCATGCGGCTCTTGTCCAAGCTTGAACCCTCCATTTGCATGCCACAGTCGTCGGGGTCAAGCGCCCAATGGGTCGCGTGAACAAGCAGCCCAAAGCCAAAGCCAAAGCCAAAGCCGAAAACACAAACTAAAATGCAAACAGCAAGCATTTAGTACAAGCTTTAGTACAAGTTCCACAACTAAAAAAAATGAGGGGTTTGTAGATTATAATAAGAAAAATATTAAAATAAATATTAAAAAAAAAAAAAAAAAACTAAAAACAAATACGAATTGATATTTACAAAAGTTAATTCTTTGATATTAAACTTTATTTTTCTCTCTGCATAAAAGCCGACTTGCAACTTGGTTGCAATTTGTTGCTGCTGTTGCTGTTGCTGTTGCTGCTGTTGCTGCTTTTTTTGCTTTGCCACCGACAAGATCAGCAACAAGAACTCACAGCAAATTGGCAACCACTTAAAAAAAAAAAGCGGCATTAAAAAATAAACAAGTTTGATTAAAAGTTTCGAATAAAAAATATCCATTAAAAAAACTCAAGGAAAGTCAGAGTTTCGAAAATAAAGAATGTCAAGAAATGTTCAAAGAAGAAACACTTTAAAATGGAAAAACTTTGAAAGAAACTCTTCAAAATTGTTTGAAAAAATACGTTTTTTAAGGGCAACTATAATATATTGAGCTTTAAAATCCACTAATAATTAAAAAAGCAACAAAAAACATAAAGAAATACCTAAAGTTGCACATTCTTTGACGTAATTTATGGCAAACAACATTTTTTTAAACAATATTGAATGACTTTTTGGCACCAAAAGACCTCAAAAATGTAAATCTTTTCGAACTTGAAGAATCAATTAGCTTGTCTTTAACAAAAAATAGTGCATATTCCCCTTTAGGAAAATAAAATTAACGGGTAAAAATAATGAAACAAAAAACTACAGAAGAGAAGAGCCAGAAAAGAAGCGAAGAACGGGGGGGGGGGGAGGAGAACGTGACAAGAAACGTGACCGTGACTAGGGCTCTTTCTTCTTCCTCCCCTTCTTCGCCAGTCTTTCTTCGGCCATAAGCTCTCTTCTCCGCTTTGGACTCGGGCAGCAACTGATCCATTTCGGGCCAAAACACAGCTACACTGCAAGAAAATTCCAGGGCTTTGTAAGTCATAGGAATTAAATATGTAAGTAATGCCTTAATTTTTTTTTATTACAAAAGTTAGAATGGAACAAAAGTGATAATTCAAACGCCCTGATTTCTTTCAGTGTACTTTGATCTGGTTGGGCTGCTGTTCTGGTGGTGGTGGCGTCGCTGGTTTCCAGGCGAGCGCCCAGCATTAGCATAACGATCGCCATGATCATCATCGCGTTGTGGCGATGATCATGATCACCTTCGTGATGATAGCCGCCCGCGGAGCACCAGCGCCACGTATTTGGGGCAATTCATTTAGCGTTTGCCTCGCCGCGCGGTGACCGCCACAGATCGCAATTCGCAATTGCAGCTGAAGCGTGCAAAAAAAATATTTTGTAGAAATAAACAATGAAGAAGTACTAGTACTAGTACAAGTTACTAAACAAAAACCCAAAAATTACAACAATACCCAAAAAAAAACCCAACATCCGACAACGAAAAGCGACTTTTGGGTTATTTTTTGAAAAGAAAAAGGATTTTTTTTAAATAAACCACAAAGTATTAAGAGGTAATCTTTTTATAATTATAACTAATTGAAAAATGGAAAAAAAACTAGGGGTAGTAAAAGCAGAATAAATATTTAAAACATTCAACTTTAAGGCTTTTTATTAAATGACTTTTTCAAAACACTTTTCGACTTAAAAAAAAGAGTTTTTTTAAAACCTCATAAATGATATAAAAGTCTTGAAATAAACATCAAATATATGTAAAAATATTAAAGAATAAGAAGAATTGTATTATATTTATGGATAGAATCATGTATAACCTTCAGTAAAAAAGTTATTCTCCGGCAATGCCATTATCTTCTTTTGTGGCCCAAACGCTCAGCGCGGTTTTAGCCACGATCTGGAGCCGATCGACCCAGTTTTTGTGCGCCATATAGCATATGGCCAATGCAAATCGTGATTTATTTGGAAGAGAAAAAGCAGAACAAGTCGCAGATAATCGTGGATCGTGGAAATCTAAGGCGGATGCACCCGGAGCATGTGTCGATTATGACGCCATATCATTGGCATTACCAATACCATCATTACCATTATAGCATTGCCATTAGGAGTGGACCGTTATGACACGACGATTAGATCCGCAGAAATTCGCCAACCAAATTGATGGACAACAGACACTGAAAGAAAATACCCAATACCCTCATGACATTCAAGATATAATGTGGAAAAGTAAGAAAGAGAATATTTCTTAGAGTGGACAACTTTGGGGCCAACTTCACCTCCATTAGCAAAAGGTAGAAAATTGGTCAACAAACGTGGCTAGCGAACAGAGGGACAGAGGTGGCCCAAAGGGGATCCTTGAATGGTGGGCGGGAATTCCCAAGGGAAAATCGAGGTCATATTCCTCCCAGCCTTATCTGGGTTTGGGGGTTTCGACGGTTCTATGTGTTTACCAAAATGAATTGGCGATAAGCTGTTGAGAGTTGATAAAAATGGTCAACAACGATTGGACACCCCTCTCTTGGCCAGACACTCTCGATGCCTCCGATTCCCTCGAATTCGCGGTAACAGCAATGCGTGACCTGGCCAAATCAGGGCCTCCAACTGGAGTTGGCTTTTTCAATTTGGACGCGTTACTATCGCGGCTTGATTGCGAATTGTTTGGCCATTAATTTGGCTTCGAACCCCAAATCCGTATCCGTCGTAGTTGGTTGGGTCATTAAATTAAGTGCCCTTGCTGACGGGATTCCACTCCATATGGGCTCCAAAGATAGTTCGATGATTCACCTCAGACTTGGCCAATAAATAACACAGAAACAAAAACAATCAAGAAAAGAACCTTTTTTTTTTTTTTCTTTAATCACAAGCGAAACAAGTTTATTGATAGGGAAGTACTTTTCAGGAATTTTGAATGGGAAGAACATGGGAATTACTACGAGTTACTTTAAATAGAAAGTGGATCAAAGTTTCAGGGAAATGGAGATACTTTTTTTTTTTGTTTAAAATGTCAAAAACTAAAAACCTTTGTTATTTAAACAATTATATAATTTTTGCCTAAACTGAAAGTAATTCCCATGCTGGCAAAAAAAAAAAAACCGCCTGGTCAGTGAAGTAGAGCAACTTGGTCGCCACATATCTATGCGATTTGCGTAGGCAAAAGACCATAACAAACAAATGAACAAATAAACAAATAAACAAATAAACAGAGAGGGCAAAAAAAATGTAAATGAAAATAAAAACAGAATTATGTCACCCGAATGCAGTAACGTGAACTGAAAACTGAACTGGACATGGGGAACGACTTGGACTGACTTGGTGGAGGTGACCACCACATTATGTCAGTGGCAGCTGCCACCAACGGCTGGGCCATTGACACTTCTGGTCTTGCATCGCCCAAGATACTCACAAAGCCACCAGGCAGTATCTGAAAGATACACTGCGATGGTTTTTGAACTTGAGTCTGGAGTCTGCATCACGAAGCACGTAAAAGATACAGACCCATGTATCCATGTATCTTTGTATCTTTGTATACGAGTGTCTGCAGAACAAACCACATATCTGTGGGACTTTGTAATTGAAAACTGTGTTCCGCCGCTTGATTGAAATGTGTTGGGCCCAAAACAATGGCGCAAATATTTGCGAAACAAAACCAACAGAACCAAAAGGAAAAAAAAAATAGAAACAAAGATGATATTTTCCCTGAGTATGGATGGAACAAATAGACTTCACTTCAGATACAAGATACACGAAGCGAGTTAATTGAGTTGCTTTGTTCACCTGACCTGGCAAGGTAAAGTGAAGATTCTCTAAAAGGAATTTCACTAATTTCAAGTTATCGAAATAATCGAAATAGTCGAAATAATCGAAATAAGATGGAAATTGATGGATTATTTAATTATAGCCCCTGTATTCCAGTATTCCCGTATTTTTTTCAGGTGCCAAGATCGGCTGACAAAGTGGCATTACGTTTTCGCTTTTGATTAAAAGCGAAACCATTTCCACTGACAACTCTGGTGGGAGGCGACTCTGGGTGGGAGGAGGAAAGTGCCGGACAAACGAACGGTTTGGGTCATTTTCCAGTGCCAAAAACAGTTAACTGTTTCCAGGCCACAAACACACCCACCGAAGCCGAACTTGAATGATGGCCTTTTCTATTTTGATTTTGTTTTTTTTTACTCTTTCGATTTCGTTTCGTTTCGGTTTTTTTTTTTGTGAATGAAATGCAGTTGCAGGTGCCATTGTCCACCACTGACCAGTGACCACTGACCAGTGACCAGTGACCATTGTACCGTGTTTATGACATTTAGCGACCGCTTAGCCACCACCACAAACGAACGGTAAACTGTTTAGACGTCTTTAAGACATGCTAACTGCACTTTATAAGCCTCATATTTTCCAAGCCAAGCCAAACCGAGTTTCTGTCGTAAAAATTATCATTATCATTATCGTCGTTGATGTTTTATTTTTTATTTTTCGCCCCACACCTAACTTTTTATCTATATATATGTATTTTTTTTTAGGTTTTCGTATTATTTTTTTTTTGTGAAAGGTTTTGCATACTTATTAAGACCAAGTGCCATGCCTTTCACCCGCCTAGTGGTGGCCAGGTTTCAACAGATACTCTAAAAGCTCCATGCACTTCATCACAATTCTTAGCGATAGTGCAGCAAAAAAAAAAAAAAAAAGCAGTAGAGGATAGATAAGTCTATTGGACATTGGTCAGTGTAGAAATCAATGTCGGAAAAGTACTTCCCCATAACCTAACCGAAGGGGAATTCTGTTTTAAAAGTGTATAGAAAATAGTTTTCCGTGTAGAGCCCTCAGACTGACTGTTGGGAAACTAGATCAGTCATAATGCAACCGCCAACGCCTTTTTTTTTTTTTTTTTTTGGTAAGAGTGGAGCAACAATAACAACATCTCTGGGCTCTAATTTAGTTAAATGTACTTATAACAAGCATAACGAATGTGGGAATGTCGTTCCCACGCTTTTAGCAACAAAATGGAGAACTACGAACTTCAAAAAAAAAACAAACAGAAGAGATGCAAAGCAGAGACAATTGCCAAATCATGTCAGAGGAGATAAATTACGCCAAAAAGGCATTTTAAAAACTCTCGAATGCAAATTCCAAACTTTGGCGACTCTTTTTTTTTTGGTGTGGAAAGGGGGGAGGGGAGGGGCGGCGACTCCAGAGACCAGGTCTGGCTTATTGATGTTACCATGTTTGTGTGACAGTCGCGAAGAAGTGACAGTCGTGGCTATTTAGTGGCAATACAGGCGACTACTACGACCACGACACGTCCGTTAGGCACACTCGACCATTGTTTAACAAATACAAGCAACAAATAAAACTGAGAAAATACCGGACAGTGGTGCAGTGCAGCAGGTGGCACCGGAAATGGCTTCATTACGGGAAATTGGGAACGGGTATTGGCAAGTGGTAGGGGATTGGCTGGGCCATAAAACTCTAAGCTACCAGTTACCAGATACATTTCCAAAAACAAAGGCCATAAATTGTTATAATTTTAAAAATATAAACAAAATGCTGGGCATTCGAACTTTTCCAATCAAAAATCAAGTTTAATATCAAATCCCTATCATTTTCCTAAAGTTATTAACAAAGATATCAACCATACCTATATCTGGGCCTTAGAAAATGTCGGGAAAGGAAACCCCAAACTCCGTCATTATGCAATTTCTGTCAAAAAGTGTTAATCAATAAATGTTTTGGCCATAAGGAGGACGGAATATAGACTGCAATAGGGTATATAGAATGAATCAGACGGCCATTAATAATTAGCAACGGCACTTTTCAATTACTTTCCAGTTCCAGCCCAAAAGGAGGAGGAGCCGAAGAGCCAAAGTATCTTATCTGGTTTCTGGTTTCCTTTTCGGCCCATTTGCCGACACTCTTCTTGTTATTTCGTTTGTTTAGCAAAAAAAAAAAACCAAATAGAATAGAAGTACAGAAAATATAACCAGGAATTTGCCTTTACACAGTCTGGCCTGCAATATTATCATTTGATTTAGCAAAGAACCAAGGAACCGCAGGCGCCCCTAGGCAAGTGTACTCCACAACCATACACATATGTATACCTTTTCAGGGAAAATTACGACTGATACGGGTTATCAGCTATCATTGCCTTATCGAAATATATAGAAGAACCACCTATAGTCAAGTTCACTCAACAAATTGAGTCATCAGGCCCTCAGCTTTCGTAACTCTTCCGAAATACCTATGTTTGTATTTTTGTAGAATTGTAAAGTTCGTAAAATATACAAAAGTATCATCGTTATAATTAACTGGTTATAAATCTGCATTTGTGTCCAGTGTCTGGGGGTATTAATTCTGGTAAAAAATATTGCTCTCTTCAAGGAAAGATATCGACTGTGGGGCTCTAGCCTTTCGTTAGATTAGATAAAGTCTATGATTTCATTAATATTATATAGTATTTACTAACTTTTAGGTTTGTTCTTTATGGTATTTATGGTAAATATTTTATTAGAGAGGCTCAACTATCGAAGAGACAAACCCAAGATGTTGTAAAAGAAAATTCCACAATGGAAAAGTACGTTAATCGATAAATATCGTTGATGGAAGTGGTCGAAAAGTTTTATATAACGCTTCCGGCTGGGCTAATGGGCCTTATCGAGCGACATTTAATGCCTTTGAAATCAGCCATATGGTAATTAGCACCCAACTCCGGGCCCCGCCCACTCCAACACCGCAACACCGACACCTTGACATTGATGAATTGCCAAAATGGGCAAATGGGGAAAATGGAATTCATTTCAAAGCTAACCATATAGTACACCTGTTATGGCCTGAAACTCGAACCTTATCGCCGATATTTCGTACTGATAATGCGCCACTGGCTTATCTATCATTCAATAAGCCGCAAGTCAATAGAACCTTGACTTATATAGGCTCTGGCCATATCTATTTACAAGACTATTTACCATTTACCGGGCATAGCTGCAGTTTGCAGAAGACTGGAAGAGCTACTGCCTTATATTGAATTGGAAGAATTGGAGAAAGTACAGACACGGCCCATTGTCTAGTTAATTTCGATTTGGTTGATAATAATGATGATGATGGAAATGGCGACACGCTTTTTCCATTGACACTTGTCGCAGCGCTTTCATTCAAATTTTTGTACATTTTGTTTTTTTTTTTGTTTCGTCTTCAACGTCCAATAGAAAAATGCCTCATGGCAGTGCGAGAAATATGAAAGATGGGAGGATGGCTTATTGTTGTGTGTGGAAAAATGTAAAGTAGCACAAAATGTTTGCAAGTCGAGCAAACAAAATGCACAGAAACCTCCACCCCACTCTGCACAAAAAAAATAGTAATAATAGTAGAGAAGACATGCAATCGAAAGCGGCAATCTAATTGATATTTCTGCATTACTGGCATATCATAGTTGAGCTGTGAAAATGCACAGGTGACTGCCTTTTGGGTTAATTGAACGAAAGAGAGAGTGGTGTGTGGTGTGTGGTGTGGCAGAGACAATGGTGTCAATGGGTTAAGGTTGCCATGCAAATCACATTCCAAAAAACTAAATAATTGTGTTAGGTCGGACGGGTCGCCCCTCGTCCCCCATCTCTCCATTTCGTATCGTATTTTATCAATAAACAGAACAGACAACGGACAAAACAGCCCTTGGCTGGGCGAAAGTTTTTCCAATAATTTCCATATCGTGATTGAAGAAGACACACCGACTATCACAACTATCACAAGGGGAAATAAGTGGAGAATTGGCAATCGTTGATTTTATCTTTCAGAAAACTAATTACTCATGTTCAGGCGGAAGAACGACGAACAGGAAGACCGTCTTCTCCCAGGCGTCGTAACCTTTTCATCTTCGCATCAACAGCAAATGGTAATTGAAAAACCTGCAAGTACTCTATGACAACTCTATATTGGTGTTTCCCCAGAGTGATTCCCTCTTCCGAAGATTGATGTAGAAAAAAGAAAGATTTTCTAGAAAAAAAAAAGAAAAGAAAATGCTAAATCTCATCGTATGTCTTGCACGTTCTTCTTCTCAGATGACTGCCAGAGTTAGAGTTTTAATCGAGAAAACAACTTTCAAAGCAAACTAAGAATAATGGTAAATAATATCGGGCTAGATCTAAGCAAATTTGCGCTCTTTGCAACTTGCAACACTCGGGGGCACTACGTAGTGCGGATACTACGGCGAAAATCAATTTGATGGAAACGTATAAAGCACCGGGTCTCCACTGGAAAGCTGGGAAGCTGGTAAGCTTGGGGGATAATCAGTGATCGTGGATCTGTAACTGGCTGCGAAATTACAGCAATGACAACGAATCAATTCGTCGGAGGTACACCAATCGATTGATTTACTAATTGAGCACACTCGAAGAAAAAAGTGTGCGAAGTTTAGGGGGTTTTGGGAGAGTATTGTAAGTAAATATAGAGGTTTTTGTGTGTATTATATCATCGTTAATTATTCATTTTATACTTTCCTTCCTATTTATAAAGAATTTAAAAGGTTTTTGGATCGAAATAATATCGAATTCCTCTAATAAGGGACTACTAACTACTATTCCTTTGCTCTCAATAAATAATATAAAAATCAATAAACAGTACTACATTTTTTTCGTTCAGTGCAATTATGTGTTATGGTCATAGCAATCGAGGGGAACCTCAATCTGTGGATACAAATGTATCGGTGAGATAATCGCCGGCGACTTGCGATGACTTCTTTCACTTTGATTGACGCGCTTTTTGGGTTATGCCAGGCGAAATTATAAAATCGAGTAATTATATCAGCCAGCCAACGGTAAACTATAAACTATAAACTATACGAGCGCTGCCCGCGATCGATCAATTAAGAAACCCGATGACTGCGACTGCATCGCCTATAATATCGTATTCGTATTGGTTTAGTTTTTTTTTTATAAGCTAGGAGCGAGATTGCCGCATAAAATGTAGTTCAACTAACTTTCAAAAAAAAAAACGCTAAAGAAGATAAATTATAATGAAATAAAAAGATAAATCCAGATTTGAATTGCATTGTTATGAAGCCATTTTTTTTTTTTTTTTAAGTTAAACGCTAACGGTCAAGGTATTCACATTCACTTTTCATATTAAAAAAAAAAAAAACCCTATAAAAAGAAGCACTCGGAGCTCTCATTTGAATTTCTAATCGGGAAGAAATGTGTTTTATGCGAGACTTATTACTATTATCATTCAGATATGTGGGTCTCCCAGTCGATGTCGTAATCCCCATTTTCGCTTTTTACACCTCGCAGTGGAGTGTCTCAGGGTGTCTGGGTCTTTGCCTTTTGAGTTCATTGTCAGAACTCGACAAAAAAAAAAAAAAAAAAAAAAAAAAAAATATACATATTACAAATAAAAAATAATGATAAAAAAAAAAATAATAATAATAAAACCTCAACGGAGTGATGATGATCGTGTGGACCGGTTTCTGTTTCGTTGTCGGTGAAATTTATGATGCATAATATTTGTTTTATTCACCATTTTTTGTGGTCAAAGTTGCACTCCGGCACTCCAGATGTCGAAAGAGGTTTTCCAACAGATGCGGCTGGCACGAGATGCAATTGAAAGTTCCCAGAAACCGCGAGAAAAGGGAAAATGGGGGAAAAAAAAAAGGTTTTTCCCAGAAGGAAAGTGTACATAGCCCCAAGAGTTTAACCAGAAACAAATCTTACCTAATCGGAAATTCTTTGACAAATATTAATCGTGTCATCGTGTAAAAAGTCCAAGACATCCATTAATTACTAACCATTTTTATTGGTTTTAGAATGTTACGAAATGATTGATTTGATCATCAATTAGTTACCAGCAGCACATTTTGACAAATGTGTAGAAAGCCTTTGGATTTTTCCTAAATCATTATAATCATTTGTAAATTAACAGCTTTTTTTTTCAAAACTTTGAACTGCTCCAGTTTTTTTTTTTTGGGGAGGGGGGGGGGATATAAGATCCCATCTTTTATTTCGGTTTGAGTGCCTCAATAATAACCGTTGTTTTCGGGCTTTTCTCCATTCGTATATCCATTATTTGTGTGTTTTTCACTTCAGCAGAGGTCAGGGTTTGTTGAACCCAGACATTGACCCCCACCTGCCACCTTCTCCTCCCCTCCGGCGATCGACACACGACAAGACGCGGGGGTTTTTTTTTTTCCAGCGTACTTTGCGTTTGTTGTTTGCGTTTTCCATTAGACGCTTTTTTTTTTAACTTTTTTACTTTTTGGCTCTCCCACTCTTGAGTTTGGATCCCCCCATTGGAGTTTTATTTTATCCCAAGAAGTATCCCACATCTGCGTTTCTTGTGTAATTACATCTGAGTTTCTAGGGGCCCCTCTTCGGTCTTTTCTTTTCATTCTCTTCCCTGCCTTTATTATGATTATCATTATTATTAGTCTTTTTTTTTTTTTTTGGTTTTTTTGGGAAGGTTCGGATTTTCAGGTAGCTCTTTCCCTGGCAAGTGATTATTTTCCTGTTTCTCGGTTTGGTAATTCCCAATTTTTACAATCGACTGGCAAAAGCTGCATAAAGACATTTTTATTAGGATGGAAGGAAGGAGTGGGATGTGACCGGTAGAGGTACCACCTCTACCTCTACCGGTTTGGGTCATTTTTACTTTCAATCGCCAAAACCGGGTAAAATCGATGTGAAAATTTAACTAGCGCCGTGTCTGCGTCCGAAAAGCGAAATTTTAATAGACCATTCCCCATGATGCATCAAATTCTAACCGGTTTTTTCTTGGCTTTCCTCTAAAATTGGCAAAAAGTTTCCACCAACCAAATTGACTTTACCCAAAAAAATGGGGGGATAAATCCTTATAGAGGACTTCTTTCTCATCTTCTTCTAAGTAGAGTTTTTGTCTTTTATTGTTGTTTTCTAATTGATGAAGATCTTCAGGTTGGCCTGAATCTCATCATTGACCTGATGGAGCTGCAGATCCTCAAGCCATGGCCAATCAGCCAGTCTCAATCACTTGACCATGGAGAGCACTTGGAAAAATGGAGCTTATGGAATTTATTTATAATATTTAAGATACTTATAATATTCAATGAACATTTAAAACATATTTCTGTCATTTAGAGTCATAAAGAATATTATTGAGAAAGAAGAAAAGAGAGTTCAAATCTTGAAGATTTCAAGAAATGGAAGAGGATTCTTTGGAAACATGCTTTTAAAAATCAAACAGCCTTATAAAAAGTTGTCTAACCATTTTCGTACCATCCCCCATAATGATAAACCCCCCAAAAATACGACTATACATTTTTTTAGAGTGGAGATCAGTTGTCGTCTTAGCCTGCCCCATGTCCATGGCAATTCTTGAGGCATTTTTTCGTTCGCTGCCATTTATTTGGGTCACGGACAGTCGTCTCGCTCGCCGCCGTCTCGGCTATCCTTGTCTTTACAGGTTTTTCGACTTTTACTTGCAACTGGCATTGGCCGCAGCGTTTTTATTTTATTTTGTTTGAGGTTGAGGTTTTTGGTTCCGTGTTGCATCTTTATGGATTTTCCAAAAACAACACCTCGTTTTCGGTGATTAAGCTGTGAAAACATCTGTTTCGGTCTCACTTCCCCAAATCGGAAAGAATATCATCGGATGCCTCACCAGGAACAATCGATCTGCGCCTCCTCGTATGATAAACATTGAACAACAGATGCGACATCTATCATAGATTTAATGGATTAATGAAGTTATCCCAATGATTCAGTTTTAATTGGAAATTCTGGTACGATGGAACAGATTGTTTATCGATCTTGACATTTGTGGCACACTTTTCAGTTTAATGCTCGATTCTCCATCATGATCTCTTTATCTCATTTTCTTCGGAGCAGGAGAAGGTGGAGGCGAAAGAGGAGAAGGTGGAGGAGGAGGTGGAGAAATGGAGAAAGAAATGGAGGAGGGGGGGCGGCCCCAGAGAATAATGGCCAAACAATGGCGAAGAAAATTTCACAGCTCTTACCATGACTTTGGTTTTGGCCTCCGACAAAGATCAAGACAGCTCCAAAAAAAAAAAAAAAAACAACACACAAAAAAATAAAGTATATATAGTACTAAATTGTACAATAAAACGCTGGCAACTGTGCAAATAAAGCGAAAAACAAAATAACAACAACAAAAAACCACCTGTGGGAGAAGGCGGAAAACGAAACAGAAGACCCCACAAAATAAATACAAGAACAACCACATGTAAATGAAAAACCAAACAAAACCATTTTACAATTGTGGCGCGATCTCATTGTTGTTGTTTAGAGGTGTTTGGTTTTTTTTTTCTCTCTTTTTTTTTATTTTGTTGCCTTTTTGTTGGGGCTGCTGCGGAAAGTCGGAAAAATCAGTCAATGGAACGTCACGGCAGAGGCGCAAGAACGGCGGCAGCGACGCCACGCCAACCCAGGCAGCGCAGCTTTTGGGGGCGGGCTGGCCGAGTTCAATGAAATGATAGTAAAAAGGGGGGAGGAGTGGGCCGGATGGAGGGTGGCAGTGCATAGCAGAACAGAACAGAACTCAGAAACAGGAATAGAGAAACAAAAGTAACAAGATCTATTTAAGCCTTCCACTAAATTACCAATACTAATACTTTCCATAAATAATGACAAAAAAAAAATGCAAAGAAAAACTACGTATTTAAATTTGTTAAAACTAAACCAAGACTTCTTATCTTTACTTCCAGCAAAATAACTGTTCTTTCCCAAAACACGTGAGACCTTTTTCAAAACTACATTCCCTTGCAATTTTCTCATTTACTCTTTTGTTTTGATTTATTGTAAATAGTATAAAATATGAACTCACCTCTTCAACTTTCTGCTGCATTTTGTGGCTAGTTTTTATTCGTGCTTCCTTTTTTTTTTTTTTTTGATTTAGAAAAACACTGAACAAAACAAAAATGGCAAAAAAAAAGATGACTTCCTTTTCGGCGAAGTTGCAACGAATGTTTCGCTCCTCCTTGGCTTGTTTTCAATAGAAACACTTGCACTTTTCAAAGACAAACAGAACGTTTTACTGCAATTGCAATTGCAGATTTCTTTCTCCTTTTCTGATTACTTTATGTTTCCTTTTCCTTCCAGTTAGATTAGAAGTTGTGGCGTTGCGCGCGCGCAAACGGTGGCAAGACCAAGTCCAAAAAAAAAAAGTTACAACAAACGGTTAACGGGACACGCAAGCGGGCAAGCGGTGGAACGACCAGCGCGCAGAGACTCTCAAACTCGAATGTAGAATGCACTGGCTCCACTCCAGGCTTTTAGCTTTTGGGGAGCAGCCAAATGGCTTCGCACGAGCACGAAGCCGAACGCTGGCGTTCGTATTTCGCTTCTTTGCCGCTAAGTGGAAGGGCTGTTTTGGTGGCCATTTGTTGGGACAACTGTTTGGAAGGGTAATTACATTAAATTGGCTGACTAAAACAGATAATTAAGATGCAATTTTACCTTAAAGCCGAAGATCAAAACGCTTAACTTGCAGCGATGGCGCCGATTGATAAGAGTGGCCATTATGGCGAAAGCTCTGCTCGATAACAATCGATTGGAAGTATCGAAAGCTAATTCTTTCCAGGGCTGTCACTGCCACCACTATTTTCGTCACTGCCATGGCAACGCTTTTTCAAATAACAAAATCAAATAAACCAAAAGCAGGAAACAAAACAGCAGCAGGCCTAGAAAAATAAATGAATCGTCGAAAGAGGGCGGAAAATGATGCACAAGGGCAAGGATATGAAGCGAACAGGAGTTTATCGCGTGAGTGGAAACATTGGAGACTTCCAATTGGAATTAAAGCTGCGCCACATCAGCGAGTGGCTGCCGGTGCCCAAATTCGAGTACACCGGCGCCCAAAATCCGGGCGGACATGGCGAGCACTACCCGGAAACGGAGGAGGACCGCTGGTCCGACTGCTTCATCCACGTGCCGCAGGGCGAAGACATGTACGGCAGTGGACACAATCGTATAGGCTATTATTGTAGTTACTATAGCTTGCCCAGTGGCAACGGCAGTTCTGGCAATCCGGTCACCTCCATTGTACGGCATCGCAAGAGTCCCAGAGCTCCTAGAGCGTTGGAGGCGCCCCGCGAAGAGCAGGCGGAGGAGGACCAGGTGCAGGAGCAGGATCCAGAAGACGACGAGGAGGAGCGTGCAGCCATAGCATCGGTGGGGTCGAAGCAGCAGGGCTCCCATGATTCCCAAGAGCTCATCTACCAGGATCCGCAGAGGAGTATATTCTCGGAGACGGGCGGCGATTTGTTCTACGAAAGAAACAGAGAATTATGTAACGGAGCCTTGGCCACCATTCGCATAGCCTGGCAGCAGAAATTCTTTAGCCTTACCGAACTCCAGCGCTATCTGACCGATCCGGGTGCCTGTGCCACCAAAATCCAGAAACGCTACCACAACTGGGCGCTGGAGACGCTGGAACTACAGCAGCGGCATCTCCGGCAGCTGGAGCAGCAACGGGAACGTAGCCAAGAGAAAGAGCAGGACCCAGAACCAGTGCGGGTGCGTCGCAAGCCGCGGAAATCTCGAAAGATGCGCCCTCGTCCCGGCGTCACCACCGTCTCCACAGTGGTCGTATCAAGTGGGCTGTCCTCTGCCAATATGTCCGAGATTTCGCTGGTGGATGACCCAAACTTTGCGGCCAGGACCTGTCTGATTCACACGCTGGTGGATGGCGATCCGGAGGACTTGCTGCCCCCGGAGGCCCACGAGCTGAGGGCCAAGGGCTACCAACTGATGTACGTCTACGCCGATCTGCAGCAGGACACGCTTCTGGTTAGCATCCGATATGATCCCGTCCAGGGTCTGCTCTACGTCTATCCGGACTTCAGCTCCAGTGCCCAGGACCTGGATTATGTGGTGCAGATTGAGAGGGACAACGATTGCCGGCAGTTGTATGCTTACGGATTTGAGAACGCCACGCCCCTGGAGTTGCTGCCAACGCCACCGGATGCTGGGCATGATGAGGAAGAGTCAGAGCCGGATTCCGAGGTGCAGGACCTGCCGGCGGATGCCACGGCCGTGGAATTATTGGAGTACTATCAGCACCAGAGGATGGCTGCCAGTGAGCTGCGTTCCCTGCTCCATTTCGATATGCCGCCTAAGAGGATGCGCAGGATCTGCCTACTCCTGGAGCTGCAGGAGGCCCAGTTCTTTGAGCATCCCAACATCCATGTCCGCTACTACGTCCAACCGCCGCAGCATACCCTCTGGGAGTCGTCCTTGGGCGGCGACATTGAGGATCCTCTGAGGGGCTCGACTGCCACGTGCCTCAATGCCGGAGACTTTCGACTGGCCAATCTGGGCCACTGCTGGCAGCTGACCCTTCTCTGCGAGGAGCACTACCAGCCGGATCAGCTGATGCACATCTACTTTGAGGTCATCTCCATCGATTCCTGGCAACGGGAACGCTGCGAGGGCTACGCCCACTATGCCTGCTCCTTGGTCTCGCCTTTAAGCACCGAAACCGTCAAGATGCAGTGCATTCGGCCACTGGGCAGCTGGTTGGACTCCCTGAATCGTTACTTTATCGGCGGTCGCCAGATCTTTGACTTTGTCTCTTATTTCGACGCCGAGAATATCGAGAAGGATCTGCACAATCGCCTGGATTTGGACACCCGCAAGGCAATGCGGAGCACTGGCTACCTGGTGCTCCGTCTGCAAAAGTTGCAGCAGCGTCACATGGACAGCTCGGTGGGTCAGCTCCAACTGGATTTGAGCGACAGTACCAGCGAGTCTAGTGATTCGGACGAGGATGCGAAGTCCACCTCCATGGCGGACACTGCCAGGGCCACCACGCTGGACGAGGTGATGGCCGCCTATGTGGAGGCCAGGGAGAGAATAGAGTCTCTTTTGGGAAATGCCATCGATGGCTAAGTTTTAGGCTTTAACTTACCAACTTACCAAAGCATACTTCCAGGCTTAAACATTAAATAGATTAAGAGAATGTAAACATTGGATGAATTAAATTTAATAATAAAAACAAATTTGGAATTAAAAAAAAATAAAATAAATAAAAAAAATTCGGCCACGACGGACCTCCTTATATAGTCGCTGTTAAAACCGGTTGCGAATTGTAAAAAATACGATTATTACCAACTTTTTTTTTTTCTTCCTTTTTGGGTTTATACTGTACAAAAACATACAGGACATTGTGTTTTCGTAAGAAAGAGTCCTGATTGTGATTAAAGGACTCAACTTTGGAAAACATCCGAGAAATGCTTTCTGGCCACAAAAACTAACATTTCGTTGCAAAATTTTACTAAGGATTGATGGAGAATCAATCTAGGATATAGGATATAGAATTTGAGGTATCCTTTTTAAGGATCGGATAAGAATTCCATTAAAAAAGATATGGAATGGGATGTTTAAGCATCCTTTTCAGTAATTTTAAGGACTTCCTAAGATCCAAAAACATTTTTAAAATAATTAACAGTTATGTACATAGATATAAATAGTAATTGATCGTTAGTTTAGCCATTTTATTTACTACTAATATCACTCAGTGTATATACATAGATTCGTTTGTGTCTTTTGTCGGGTTTTGTGTGCGTGTTTGTGTTTTTGTGTTTGTGTGCGTGGGGGGGTGTGTGTGTGTGTGTGTAGATACATAACATATATTCGTGTATATAAGGTATAATATCATATATAAAATTGTGCTCCGTGTATAACACTAAAAAATGATAAAAAAAAATTTCGCTAGCTCTGTGATTTTTCTTATTGGATTTTCTTTCATTTCTGCCTGTTGAAATACACTTAAAAAAAAAACGAAATACTTGCAGCTGGGAAATCGGGAAACGGGAAATTCGGGATAAAGGGGGGAACAGGTAATTTGTGGGAGGAGGGGTTGATCAGGTCACAAACTTATGCCACGGGCAGATATTGGCGGGATGGCGTCACCAGAGGCGTCTTTGGGACCTGGTAGTTGTAGCCGTTTCCGCTTCCGTATGCATCACCGTTTCCGTTTCCGGCACTGCCATAGCTTCCAGCACCGGCACCAGCACCGAATCCGGCACCCACTCCGCCGTAAGGAGCACCAAACAGCTGGCCATTGACGCCTCCCTGCTGGGGCTGGTAGCTGTAATCGTCGCCGCTCTGGCCGCTGCCCCTCAGGGGTCCTTGGTCGGAGTCGAGGGTCTGCTGCAGGAACTGGAACCGGTTCTTGTTGCCCAACAGACTGCTGGGGTCCACAGTCTGGCGCTGTCCAGCAGGGGCCAAGGGCTGGGGCCTACAAAATACGTTCAAATTGTTTGATTTATTTCAACTCAATGAAAATAATTATTTTCCCAACTCACTCAGGAATGTCCAGATCCAGTTCGGTGATGGGATGGTAGCCGAACTCGTCGGCGGTGTAACGGGTCTTGTAGCGCTTGCCATCGGCGCCAGTGAAGGAGTAGGAGCCGCTCACCACGAAGGTCTTGTCGTCCTTGAGCTTGCCCACGCTGCTGACCTCAATGCCGTTCTGGGTCTTCAGTCTGAAAGGGGCAAGGGAGATAGTTTTAATAAATATAAGGTTTTTGGATTTACAAATATTTTCAAAAGAATATTTCCGAAAGTATACCTATCCTATCAAGGATTCTTTGAGTTCATCATAAAAAATGTGAGGTTAGATTTGATATCAAATATAATATTTTAAAAGGAAATAAAGGTAAAAGGTGTTTAAAACCATAAAAAAATTATGAAAATAAGTAAAATTCGGTTGAATATCCTATATATCCTTAAGTAAAAAACTTTTACTATTAAATATTCAGTATATCCTTGAGTAAAAACCTTATAACAGATCCTGAAACACTTTCCACTTAAGTTTTAAAACGCTTTGAAAGGTTTTGAAAAGTTCTGAAACCTATTATTACTTGCTTAGCCCCAAATATCCCTAAAAAATATATAGAAAAATCAAAGAAACTCCCATAGATCCCTATAATATTTTTTCTATTTATAGGAAATACTTACTGCAACTTGAACTTCTTGCCGGAGTTGTAGTTCTGGAGCTCCTCGGTCTTGGCCTTCATGACATCGCCACTGAAGTGGACGGCGGGCTTGTCGTCGTCGATGTCCTCGGGCAGGGTATAGATATCGCTAGGATTGTACTTGAACAGGTCCAGGTTGCGATCTGTCAGATGTTTGACATCGGCGGCCGCCAGAGCCACGAAACCCAAAAGAATCAGCTAAAAGGGTATTGAAAATTAGTTGAATCATAAAAAAGGATACAAAGAATCAACCTCTAGCAAGAGATGGAAACAAAACCCCATTAATTTAGAGTTATAAATAAGAAACAAGCCAATAATAGATGTTCCACTTGTATATTTTTGAAATAAAAAAAAAAACCTTTTCGAATAAATCACTGACAACTAGCTGGGTGCTTTAAATGTTCAACGTTTCAATTCCGATCGAGTTCAAATATACGATTATTTATATATATATTTTATACATTCTTTTTTTTTTTTTGTAGCTATTATTTTGCATATAAAAAATGTGTGCATTAGCGGGCAATTAATCAAAGACGCGCGCGATTCGCTGGCGTTTCTGGTCGTCGCCGTGTCTCGCGCGTTTTAACCGTGATTTCTGATTTCTGATTTATTTGATTTCGGGTTTCGGGCCGAGGCACTAATCATACTCTTTTCTGACGTTGACGAGCTCTCCGATCTTCATTCTGTCAAGGTAATTTTCAGCTTTAACATATTCAAATTTTATAAAATTATTGAGAGGGATAGACACTTTTCGAAACGACTACGAAGGGGCGCACTTTCACTTTGATCCTTTCACAAAAAAAAATATAGTTTCTTTTGGATTTTGATTACACTTACAAAACTCTTCATTTTTGTTTGAATTTGTGTGTGTGTGGGTGGGTGTGTGGGAGTTTTTTGTTCAGCGTGTGGGCGGCTCAAAAAAAATTCGAAAAACGAGGATATTGTATCTGCTCTGATGGGGATATAGGAGTATAACGGCTCCTCTTAATTCCTCGATCGGCTGCTTCCGATGCTCTAAGATTCTAGCAAATAAATACAAACGATGCGACTTCTTGTTTCCTTATATATGATCTTAGTCGAGCGTTTCTGCTGCTGCGACGCCGGCAGAACTAGGAACCGGACAACGAACTAAGGCTCTGCCGGCGTCGCAGTCGACGCTGCACAGTGGTCTACGATGGTCTTGAATTGCAGAGCTTTCTTTTAGGTTTTGGGCCTAGAAGAAAAAACCTATATATAGGTTCCATATACTTCCATATATGGTTAATAATTCTGAATAAACAATATTAAAAAAAAAATGAAATAAACAATATATTACTTAAGAAACTTGTTTTGAAGTTAAACTTAAATCCCCTTGATAAGGTCGAATTCTGTTAAAAATTCAATAATACACGAGTTTTGTTTCAGAATAAAAATTATATCCTTTGTTGAAAAAGTACATATGTATAACTAGCATCCTAAATCCCCCATTTCTATGTAAATAAAGCCATTATTATCCCACTGTGTGACACAGTCACTTAACAAAGAATGAGAATAAAAAGCCAAAGTTTGTCAACTGTCCGTAAAAAACAGAGACTACCGAGGAGGGGGTTGGGGGGATTAGAATCCCATCAGAATATCATCAATCGAAGGTGTAACAGTTAAGGGTCTTGGGATATTCGGGAGGAAGGGAGCTGGAAGCTGGAGCTGGAAGCTGGAGCTGGAAGCTGGATGGATTGGATTGGATATAGATTCGGCTTTGTCGAATTTTGTTGCTGACGGAGACTGATCGCAGCATAGAAATCTGGTTTCTGGGCAACAAAATTAGAAAACCGCCATCATCAAATTAGCATACACGTTTAATGACGATTTTTTTTCTTATTTTTTCTTATTTTTTTTTTTTTTTGTGATTTTTGTGCATGTGTACATGTGCGTAAATTTAAATCGGTGTTAATTTTTTATAAAGCATGAAATATATATAAAAGAAAATATATATACTAACTAGCGGTGGATAAAATATGCGTTAGATTGACGATTAACGATTTTTGGGCGACCAGTTTGTGGCTCGAATCCGTAAGATACATTCTGCTGAATGAAACCAATCTCATGGATGGCGAAGACATTGATGGCGATACTTTTGATAAGCGCTGAAGTGGTCTGTCTCCAATATCTCCAATACCATATATCCATATATCCATATCGCATATAGCATATAGCATATGTTAATGCATCAGGTCTCGTTCAGCCTTCGTTTAATTAGTCGTTCCGTTTCGATTTCGTCTTATCGAATTTATCAATTCTTTTTTCTTTTTTTTTTTTTTTTTTTTTTGGGTTCTTCTTCAATTCTTTACCAAATATTTTTTTCGGATTTTTTGAACTGGCGGATCAGTGTCTGTCGGGGATTTGGAGATCGTACAGGGTCATCGGAGTTGAAGGGGTTTTTTTTTTTGGTTTTGTTGTCTCGATCTTCCGATCTTCGATTTTCGGTAGCTTTTCATCGTTTTGTATTTTCCTAATTAGCATACTTATGGCTCTATTTACAAATGATTTATTTGTGAACTGTGAATTGGGATTCTTCTTCGATTTTCTCAGCCTAGAAAAGTGGCCTTCAAAGTTTCAAATTGATCAACTAATTCCTAAATTGGTTTTCTCATTATTTAGTTCTAGTTAACAAAACAAGGGATTTATTTTAAAAACAGAAAACTTATTTTTAGTAACTTCCTTGACTAAAGTTTATGGCTTTCTCAAGGAAAAAATAAAAATAAAAAAACATCCATAATTAAGATACTGGATTTTGGAATATGTATATCCCAGACCAGATTAAGTATAAGTTCCATAAAATCTTGCTTTCCCAAAACAACAAAAAAAAAAAAAAGGTAAATAAAGTTGAGGGGGAGGGAGGGCGAAAAAAAAAATGAGATAAGATTAAAATCGAACCGGACCGGACACGGAGCTCTAATGATAATCGCTAATGGTGCCTCTAATTTAAGTTTTATGCTTAATAACTTAAACGAATGCCGCACGGCATTCATTTTTCATCGCCGCAGATGATACTTCTTCTTCTGGTCTCCACCGATAACTTGGCCTAATGCTTCTATTTGGCCAGCCTTGGAGAATAACTGAAATCGGATTTCGGATTTGTTATGCAGACTTTGCAGTCACACACGCCCTGACCGACTCGATCTTTGGTGGCTTGATGTCTCACTTAGTGGAGGGAGTGGTCGCTCATCTCGCTCTGACTCATCTCGATTTTAGGCAAATCGAATTCAATCAATTATCGGCGATTCGATTCCAGGTAAAAGCCTTTTGCCGCCGCCGCATCCATATTCATTCTCTTAGCCCGATTTTTTATTTTTTGCATCCATTTGCATAGCGAAAAGAAAGTGTTTCATTTGCTCGTGTCTTGTCTCTGGACTTTATGGCTCATTTCTTGGTATATACATACATATTCCCATATCTTATCCGAATATATATTGTATATATCTTTGATTTCTTTGGCAAATTAACAGATGGAACAACTTGTTACGCAGGCCGCTTTGAAATTTTGCCGAATTTTAGATGCAAATTGAATTTATTTAATGGGTAGCTTAACTTTTTAAAGCCTAACTTTATTTCTGTATAAACTCTATTATTTTATAGCCTTAAAACCTCCTAAGTAAGTTATCATACTTTAAAACATCGAAATACTTAATGTTTTCAAACCTATTACTCATCCAAATTCATCCAATAACCCCCATTTTTGTATCAAAACTTTTTTGAAGAGTATTCGAAACCACGAAAACTTTAAAATCAATGTTCCTCTGTTTATTTTTCTCCGTCAACGCTTAAACCAAAACAATAAAGAAGGAGCTGAACAAAAAAAGAAAAAAAAAAAAGAGTATAAAATAAATAAATAAATTAGCAATTATAAGGAGACAGAAACGAGATTTCCAAGAAACCAAAACATTCAGTTCTGTTCTATTCTCCTACATTTATTAATTTATTTTTTTTCTCAAACCCCACCACAAATACATATTTTGCTGCCCTTGAGTTGGAAGCGGGATTAATGATGTAAAAATTATGTAAAATGTGAGATTGATCAGGAAAACATATCATGAAATCAGGCCCTAAATTTGACCACCATGACGATAGAGAATCATTAAATGGGACTTTGATTAAAGATGATTTAAGGCAATGGGGGGTATTTTCGATAGCTTCCTATTTTTTTATCACAAAAACAAGGGCTTCGATATGTTTCCGATATTAGAAATATAAAATATTTATTATTATATCGGAAATATTCATTCACCTATCACATAAGTTTACACTTATTAGATATTCTTAAATAAATGTTAAAAGCCCTTACTTTCACCATTTTATTGGCATTTCCCATATACAAAACCCCATGATCCAATTTCTTACGGATAGTCTAAGTATTGTAAACAAACTGTATCATAATTCGCAATTCTTAATGCTTAATTTGTGCCGGTTATTAGCTAAATAGAGACAATATATTTCAGTGCATCGATTAATCCATTCATATGCATATCATTTATGGGGGCCCATCCTTATACGATAAGGCCATAAATCTGGATCACCCATTCACACTCTGGTCCCGATCTGTGGGCAATATCATAGAATATATGAAACTGGTTCATAATGCTCTCTGATTTGCATTTCTGATCCACATGCCACCCACTGGCCCCCTCCCGGAATTATATCACATATCGATATCATTATTTAAATGAATTCTTGTAGGTGGGGATGGACAACAACGCCCCTCCATCGTCGATTCTAGGTTTCTTGATTTTTTTTTTTTTTGGTTCGATTTGGTTGGATCGGGTTCTCCGATAGTGACCAGTGACCAGTGACCAGTGTCCCGGCATGTGATTGAATCTGAATGGAATATTAAAAATCAGTTATGGCTGCACGTTCTGAATCAGTTTAGATCCAAGATCCAGTTGCTGACCATAAATAATATCTGGCTAAATCATATTTTATGGCCAACTTAAGGAAATACTCGTCGCACGGCGGCTACCCGGCTACCCGACTACAGTGCCCAAATATTGATTCTCAAAAGTCTAGAACCTAAACGAAATGATAATAATAATAATAAAAAAAAAAAAGAACAGCCCATCCAAAACCAACTAAATCGAGTTGGGATCAGGTTCTCTGTGGTCTTTGACCGGTTATGCATATTCCTCCTCCAAACGCTCCTTTTTATGGCTGTTTTCTACACTTTATTTATTTTTATTTTTTGTTTTGTTTTTTTTTTTTTTCACCTGTACGGTTTTTTTTTTTTTTGGCAAAAGGGTGGAGGGTGGGGGGACTTTATTTTTTTGTTAGCCACAGAAATAAATAATCAATGCGAATTTGCATAGTTTAAATAGAAAGCTAAACACGTTTTGCTTTTACCCCAAAACGTAAAGTTATCCGTCCGTCTGCCAGTCTAACTTTTTGTAGTTTCTGCCGAATTTGTATAATTAAGACGAGTTTTTTTTTCGTCTCCAGTCCCCGAGTCCACGATTCCAGGGAAGTATGGGGTTCCTTTCAGCATATAAATTTCGGGGAGACAGTACGGCACGGTCCATATAAATGATATCGAAAGAGATTAGTCAAGTGCGTCAGGAGTGCGTTGGAAAGTGGATTCTCAATTCATAATTTATGAAATTTATCGACTCTTACTGGTTGCATTTCTACGGGAATACTAATTTAGATTTAATTTAATTTAATAATATATTTAAATCGTGCGGGAGATCGCTTAGTGATACCTGTTTTAAAACTTGTTTAACCATAAACTTAAATAGGTGTTTTGTTCAAATTTAATTTGACATGATTTTTTTTTCTCTTACTTTGTGTTGTGGCTTAAAAGCCTCATTGTCTGCTGTCATTTGGATTTTATATACTTTTTGGTGTCTTAAGTGATATTTTATTGTAAGCTTTACAGTCGCGAAACTGCCTGTATTTTCGTTAATTTATACTAGATCGAAAATTAAGAATCAAAGATCCAGACAGGGCGTGACAACAAGTGCAAAATTCACAAAACTCAGACATGGAACTAATAGACAAAAAGTCACCGTTCCAGAATCGCAAATTCGAAAACCCAAAAACCCCAATTAACTCTGCCTCACTAATTCCATTCGAATTTTATAGGCTCTATAAATCTTTTCGAATCGATATTGAAACTTCAAAAGGAACTTTATTATTTGTTGGACCATCCAATTAATAGTTCGTAATCGAGTAGTACGACTTTACGACTTGTTTATTTAATAATTTATTGGAGTTTTCCGCAACGCACGGATCCGGTCAACCGTCGAAACCGAAAAATCCAGTTTTCTAAGACAATTTTTCAGCGTTTTTTCGGCTTGTTAGCATTTTGTGCGCACACTTGTCTAAAAATAGCATCGAAAAAACCCCCAAAAAAAATACGAAGAATTAATTTTAAAGTTGGAAAACCGTTTTGGGTGGCACTCTGGTCCACTCTAAGCCCGGCCCAAGGGCAACAATTTTGATTGGGAACTGTGTCAATCATCGTGTCAGGAGGTCACTTTAATATTTTATTTAAATTATATTAAACTAATTCGCAAAGAAGACGAACCTGTATTCTAATATGACAAAGATTCATATCAAAAGTCTATTGTTTGGTTCTTAGTCATCCTGTTTCGATTGCATCGGGGATTGTTAATTTTTCAAATCAATCATTTATTGGCTCCAACAAGTTCTTAAATTGCTTAATGATCCACCGACTGCCCAAGCTTTCAATTAACTCGAAAGACAAATCAATCATTCGAGTGGAGAGTGCCGGGTTCTATTCCCAAAAATAATTTACATATTCATAGGATTTATTTTATTTTATTGCCAGAAATGATGGGACCTCTGTAGTGATGGGACAGACTCCCCATGGAGTGAGAAAATTCGATTCGACGAATTCCGAAACACTTGCTCTACTTCCAAAATGTTTTACAGCGCAGACAGCGCGACTCCAAAGGCCCCACACCGATGGGGAGACCCGATCAACAGTGATGACTAGCGTTTGAAGTACAAATCCAAAAAATAGCTGAAGTTTTTATCTTTCTAATATGAAATACCCTTGAAAATACAAATATTTAATGTAAATTAAATAAAAACTGAGTTTTTCCAACAAAAAGTTTTGTTTTTTTAATAGTTATCCTTAATAGAGTATCCTTTCGGAACCCCACCTTATAGATAGCCAAAAGCTTTCGCAGCATCACAAATCAAGTTCAACGATTGAAAGAGAACGGAGGTATTAGTAGGTAATCGAAGGTGGAACTGATAGATAGCAGGTGCGAGTGGGATGAAGGAGGCGTGAGAGTCGCAGCGCGTGCGCGTGCGCGTTTGTCATGACAGCTAATTATAAACGATGCCGCTCTCTCGGCGGTACAGTTAGACACACATGCGCCAATATTGCGTATACGTACGAGTGGTCGCTAGCTCTCCAGTGTGTGTGTGTGTGTGACGCGTGCGGCGCATGCGCAGCTTTTTTTCGATTCTTGTTTATTGTTGTTATTGCTTAATCAAGCGATTTTTATCAACAGCGACGCGACTTTTTGTCTCTTATTTATTATTTTCGTATTTCTGCCTTACACATGTCTCATTTAATATTTAATGGCCCACGGTAACAGTCCCTGTGGCCTGCCTGTTCTTTAATCTCTATCCCTCTTCTCTTCGTTCTTCCTCCGCCCTCCTCCCCCTTCGTCGCCTTCGTCTTCATCCTCTGCTTATTTAGCTTAGTCGCCTCTTTTTTTTTCCATAAATTAATATTGTTTTTGTTGCCTTTATTGGTTGTTTTGTGGCTCATCATAATTTGCACCTGCACGAGAATCGCACTCACAAATTAGGTGCGTTTCCAGGGGCTCCCAATGAGGGGGATTCTAAACGAGGGATGATTCTTCCGAGAAACTCACAGTTTATGCCAACAATTTCGCATTTGAATTTGAGTTTAGTTCCTTTTTTGATGATAACACAAAGGTTTAGATAAATTATCATTATTAGAGAAGCTCTTTAAAATAATCGAAAGGATACGATTATTTACATAATATTTTTTATTAATTTCAGATAGCCCCCCCGAATAGACTTTTCCTTGGCAGTGTTCTTTAGGTGACAGGCCAGATAATACACAAGCCCAAAGAGAAGAAAACACGTTTGACCATTAACGACCACTGACTTTCATTAGATAGATGGCCAAAATCCAGTTCCCCTTCTCCATTTCTGAGTGGGTGCCTTTGTTGGGTAGCATCACCCATGCCTGTGGTCACCATCATTCGAAATCCAAGCCGTGTGGATCCATTTCCATAGACATTTCCGCTTACTTAGGCGCAACAATTTAAAAATTGACAGCTCCGCGGCTGCCAATTAATCTTCCATTGGTATCGGAATGGCCGAAAGCCATAAACCAAATCCAGATAAATTGCTATAAATGTCTTTCCTAGTCGAGTTCATAAATTAAATCAACTCTAAATTGATAAAATAAAAACAAAAATTGTGAGAAGAATCAAAACCTAATACTGGTTCCTTTAAAAAGAATATTAAACAAAAAAAAAACCGTGTGACGTGGGAGAATAGTGGGTTGATTATATATTTGTTTCTTAAAACGTTGACCCTACAATAAAATATCTTTGAAATATTGTTTCCTTGAGATATTTTTTTTTTTGTATACAGAGCCATCCTAAACCCAACCTGTATAGAGTATCGAAAGTATCACGCTTCTAATCATGGCAAATTGTTAATTTTATTATGCAGTTGCGTCATGGGATTAATTAACTATTATCGATTTCGATTTCTACGGATTTGTTCTGCCTAATTGAATAATAGATCGAAAACGCAGAGGTGAAAGGTTCTTCGACAGTTCCTCGTTTTGCTATACCTGAATATTGATTTGATTTTGTCGAATGCGGAAGCATTAAGCGATTTGTTTGCCTTAAACAATTGCAATCAATTAACCATCGATCGGATGGACTAAAAGCATTCATCAATCAGATAGTTTTTGATTTCGGCTCCCACTCATTATATATATTTGTATATATTCGTTTTTATATATTTTTATTCTGCCTAAAAGAGGGACTTTACTAGCATGCCCTTAAAGATATGCTATGGAAAAATGCCCAAATATTTCCACAGCATTTAAGAGTTTAATTATTGTCTCACTTTTTTATATATTTTATATATAAATATTTTTCATTATATTTGGATAATAATTCTTTAATTTTCAAAAATTAAAGATAAAAAAAGGTTTAAAAATCTTGAGAAAACCCTAAAAAGGTTCGCAAAAACCGATAACTCCGATAAAAAGTCAAGCTACCCTCTCTAGCTGTTAACTGCCATCCCTAAAGGAAATCAAACATTTTGTTTACCCGAAAAATGCAATAAAACATACCTCAATAAGGATGGCCAACGCAGTGATGGTGCTGGACAATGGGGCGCACACGGCCAAGGTGGGCCTGGCCAGCCAGGATGAGCCTCAGGTGGTGCCTAACTGCATAATGAAGGCGAAGAGCGAGCGGCGGCGGGCGTTTGTCGGAAATCAAATTGACGAATGTCGGGACACATCCGCCTTGTTTTACATCATGGCCTTCCAACGCGGCTACCTCCTCAACTGGGACACGCAGAAGACCGTTTGGGATTACATATTTAGCAAGGAGGGTGTCGGTTGCACTCTGGAGAACCGACAAATCGTAATAACGGAGCCGCAAATGAACTTTCAGAGCGTCCAGGAGGCGATGCTGGAGATGCTCTTTGAGGAGTATCGGGTCGCCGGATTGTACAAGACCACTGCCGCGGATCTGGCCGCTTTCAACTACGTTGCCGACAGCGAGGACCGCACTACGATGCAGTCCCTTAACTGCATTATCATCGATGTCGGCTACAGTTTTACACACATCATTCCTTTCGTCCTGGGCAGGCGTGTCCTCGAGGGCATCCGACGCATCGATATGGGCGGCAAGGCCCTGACAAATCACCTCAAGGTAGGCGTTAAAAAAGTGGATCTACTTTGATTTTTGTACTAATCTTTACCTTAATTTGCAGGAACTTATTTCCTACCGCCACCTCAACGTAATGGATGAAAGCCACGTGGTTAATCAAATCAAGGAAGACGTATGCTTTGTGGCCGAGGACTTTAAAGATGCAATGCGGGTGCATTCTTGCGAGAAAAAGAGGCGCGAGGTGTCTCTGGATTATGTGCTTCCGGATTTTACAACCGTAAAGAGAGGATACGTGCGAATACCAGGACAGCCGCGCGAGGACGAGGACCAGCAGCAGTTGGTGCCTCTGTGCAACGAACGCTTCACTGTACCCGAACTGCTCTTCAATCCCACGGACATTGGCGTCCCTCAGGTGGGCATTCCTGAGGCGGTGGCCGATTCTCTGAAGGCGTGTCCTTGGGAAGCGCACCGAGATCTATTGCTGAACATCCTGATTGTGGGCGGCAGCGCCCAGTTTCCGGGTTTCCTGCCGCGCCTTAAACGCGATTTGCGCGCCTTGGTGGCCGACGATCTGGAGGTTTCCTTGATTTGCCCAGAGGATCCGGTGCGATACGCCTGGTATGGCGGCAAGGAGATTGCCACCAGTCCGAACTTTGATGATTTTGTCTACTCTCGCGAGGATTATGATGAGTACGGCGTGCGTGGGATCAATCAGCGATGAAAGAAATGTGAAAAGAATGTAATGTTAAGTCTTTTAAACTATTAAAATATTATATCTTGTCTAGAACATTTCTTGTCTATTTATATTCACGGCTAGGTTGCAGGTTGACGGGAGCCTAGCGCTAAGCTTTGTACAACTAAAATTTAACTACAGAACACAACTTAACATTAAGAATTCGCTTTTGGAGTAAAATTTACACGGCTCTTGCCAACAGAACTGAGATACTAAGCTGCTATCGCGATCTGATCTCCATATAATTGGGGCTTTTGGTTAACATTAGGTGTCTGCGAGGCGGGTGCCGGCGGGCCGGAGCGAATCTCCTCCGTCTCCGTCGGTGCTTACATGCTGAACGATTCGCCGCATCCGCAGGTGCCCTTGATGTTGGGATTGTTGAAAACAAACTCGCTGGACAGCTTCGATTCCACAAAGTCCATCTCGGTACCTGGAATTAAATGGTTACATAATGACTTTGGCTATAAAAGGGCAGTGGGCGACTCACCTAGAAGTGACAGTTGAGCCTTCTTGTCGATGAATACCTTGACGCCGTCCTGGACCACCTCCTCGTCCAGCTTATCTGCTGGGAAATGAAGGGAAACCGTAGTTATCGGATAATGAGGCTTTGCAACTGCTTGGCTTACCTTTCTGACTGGCATAGTCTAGTGTGTAGGAGAGTCCGTTGCACCCACGCTGTCGCACACCCACTTTAAGGCCAACCTGTGGAGGAAAGAAGCAGTCAGATATGATCGATGGGTTCCGGAGATTTCCTTACCATGTCTGGCTTGTCCTGGAGCAGGGTCTTGATGCGCTGCACCGCCGCGGGAGTCTGAAAACGTAAACAACAATGGGTAAATATCAATAGGAGCACCTGATCGGGGCGGGTGGGACTGTTACTTCATCAAAACATGCATGGATTTCACCATGAACCAATATACTTTCGCGACACTTACCAGGGTCAATGCTGCACGTGTCGGGATCAGTTTGCGCCCCTTGACGGCACGCACCGTCGCCGTTGCCACCACTCGAGTCGCCATCGCCCGTTTCAATCGCTTTATGTAATTTGTTTTGCTTTGCAATTTCCCACGACTTGCGATTCGAAAATATGATTCGAATGGTGATGGCACCTCAGTCGATAGATCACGTGCTGCGTGAGACTTTTTCTATCGGTTCAATACTGCCGTTACATTACCACAAATTCAATTTAATTTATTTCCATAAATAATTAAAAATATTAGGAGAGAAAATAACTTCGTTTTGACTCAATAGATTTTTGCGTATAGATATCAAAAAATATCGTGACAGTTATCGAAACAAACGTGTCGTAACAAAGCAGGCTTCCATCTCTAATTAAAATTAAGCTTCATAGATTCCACCGGAATTCAGTAATAATTTAGAGAATTGGCAAAATGAGCAGTCTACGGCAAATGCACAAAATCATCACTGGCTTGGCCAGGCGGGCAATAAACCCAGGAGCTTTGAGAACGCAATTCCATTATCTAAAGCGCCCGCAACTGCAGCGACAATTGCATCTTTCGGTGACCAAAACAAATACAGCTGTTGCTCCGAGCATATGCAGAAGTTTCCACAGTAGCCCCAAAAATGTAAGCCCTAAAGTACCAAGTTTCTATTAACTAACTAAAAATGAATATCTAGGAAGATGCGGAGCACACGGTCACGAACAGGATACCGCTGGCGGAGCTGGAGACGAAATTGCAGTTGATTTACACGTGTAAGGTTTGCCAGACGAGGAACATGAAAGCCATTTCCAAAGTGGCCTACACAAAGGGCGTCGTTATCGTCACATGCGAGGGCTGCTCCAGTCACCATTTGATAGCCGATAACCTTAATTGGTTTACAGATCTCGATGGCAAGCGCAACATTGAGGAGATCCTGGAGGAGAAGGGCGAGAAGGTGATCCGTTTGACAAACGAAAACTGCGAGTTCGTTCCGAAAACAGAATCATAAACTATTGAAGAGTACAAATTAGGTTTAGCTATAAACAAATGCGACTTTACTGAGCAACTGCATCATTTGGCGGGTTGTGGCTGGTGGCAGGACTGTTACAAGATTTTGATGGAATTTGTGGCGACATGGAGATCGATTTGCGAGTATCAGATGGGTTAGATACGTGGCTTCATTGATGGGGAACTTTGTGTCGATGGTAGGACCATTGGGGGTCAATTCCATGTCCTCCAGGTCGAGGTGGGGCAAGTATAGCTGCCAATAGCTGGTTAGGAACGTAATCATGCAGCCGGTTAGCCGAATGTGGTCTAGGCAGGCGTAGAACCGTATCTCGTTGGCGGGTTTCGAAACAAACTCAAAAATATGGTGCAGGAAACTGGAACAAACGGGGGATTTACCTTCGGACAGGATGTCAGCGATCATGTGGCTAAGCAGAAGGCAATCTGAATGGATTGGACTATCCCGAGGCTCTTGGTAGAGATGCAACCATACCTAGAAAAAAGTTAACAGGGTTATATACGAATATTTTGGGAAAACCCGTTACCAACCTGGAATCCAATGAACTCCATGGACCGCCGGAGGGCAGTTTCCATACTCTCCAGACTAGATAACCTGCAGATCCGCTTGACAAGGCGGCGCATCTGCTGCAGGTCAGGATGAACAATATCGGCTAATGAAACAGCTTCGGATTGCCGAATTTCTGACCAATCCAGCTCCCGAATCTCTGCCCACTCGGACTGAATCTCCGCCAAGGGTTTCTGTATGAAATGGAGCAGCGGTGCCTGCAGTTCCCCCTTCCTGGTGTTTACAATTCCAGTGCAGAGCTCCCGAATGTATTGCCTACGTCCAGCCGTGGCGGAGCACTGTTCGAAAAATGTATGGGCATCCAACCGATCCACCAGGGGCTCTCCAAAGCGACGGTGGCACTCAAAGAGGTACACTATGGCCTTGAGCAGTGTCTCGATCAGGGCTTGGGTGAGTCGGAGGCGTCGTTTCTCCGAACGCAGTTCCTCCTGGCACGATCGCAGCCACGCCAGCAGCTTGAGACAGTGGGGAGCCACATCCTCCAAGTCCGTGGAGCTGTTCAACGCCAGCTCCTTCCGTATATACAAATCCATCTTAACAAAAATAAAATCAAAACAAACCAAAAAGAAGGCTGCCAATTGTTTTTTATATTGCGAAAGTGCTGCCCACTTGCTGCTTGATCAAAGATCAATAAGTATTCATTTTAAATTAATTAAATAAAAAAATATGAGGAAACAATGTACTCTTTGCGATTTTATAAATACTACCCGTCTTTATAGGTTTTTATAATATTTAATAGTAAAAAAAAAAATTAATAATATATTCTATTAAAATAATATTTAAAGTATTTTTGAATAAAATATGATAAGAAAGCTATTTTTTAATAAATTTTAAATGAATTAGGCTTCTTGGCAAATAGGTTAATATTGTAAAAATAAACAAAATATACAAGTTTGCGTTAATATTAAAAAATTACTGCTAATCATTAATAATATAGATATGTAAAGCTAAAATCTAAACTCCCACTCTACTTCTTCACTTAATTGCATGTTTTTTCAACATAATTCCTTTTCATACTATATAAAAAAAAGAATATTTTATTTCAAAAATTTAATTTAAAAAAAAAAAATATATATATATAAAACATTTAAAATTAAATCAAATCTCAAAATTGTAATGTTATACATTAAAAAATATTTATGCAATTTAAGAGTCTACAAAGAAACTCCAAAAACCATATTAAAAAACGATTTTTCGAAAGTTTATTGTGATAGATGAGCGTACTCTTAGTTTATTCCACACACTGCACTCTCATTTTAAGCTACATCAGCGGCTCCATTAGTCAAAAAGGTAAACATAAAATGAATAACATAGGGACTTACATTCTCGCTTACATCAAAATACTATAATCCGCTTAAATCAGCTCTCCCTCCATTCAACGCCCCCCTCCCCAAAAAATCTCGATTCTCGATTCTCGATTATCGACCCGATCCGTATCCGTATCCGTATAATCTTCGGTTAATACACTTAAGTAAACAAGAAACCAAAGCTTAAATCTGTGTGCTTATTAAGCATTTGCCTTAAATACTCTAATATTTAATCCTTTGCTATGCGGTTTCGTGTTTTAAATTTATCGTATTTTCATTTTACGTTCATTTTGTCTTTAGTTAAATAAAAATAGGTCGAATCGTGTTTAATTTTATTTATAAATCCTTTTCTCTGTTTTTTTTTTTGTTTAGTTTTGTAATGGAAAATGTGCAAATCGACAGTGGGTAGGTAGGCTTTCCAAAACAATACAATAGGATGAGTTGTTTCTACGCCGACTAATTTTAAATTAAAGAATTATGCAGTTTTGCGTTTCGTTTTTGTTAATTTTTTGGGATTTCTTTTTTTTTTTTTTGAGTTTTTTTTTTGTTTAAGTTTAGGTATCATTTGTTTTTTTTTTTTATTATTATTATTTGTTTTATTATTTTTATAAGTTTTCTTTTTGAAAATTTAAGAAAATATATATTGTATATATATAGGCGCGAAAATTAATAATTAATTCAACATTTTTATATATACTATATAACTATATGTACTGTGTTATGTATGTTTTTTTTTTTTTGTTTCGTTCTTTTGTTTTTTTTTTTCTCTCTCTTGATGCTATCGCACATTTGCAGTGGCTGTTCTATATATTTTTCTGTTTCTGTTCAAATCAATGTCGCATTTTTTTGTAGTTTTAGGAATTGTGTGTGTCCTGGAAGGACAGCAGGCAGCTGCTCAGCTGCCTAACCGCCTGACCGCCTGGCTGTCTGCCTGCCTGGCTGCCTGGCTGCCTAAGCGAATCCAAAGCCCTCGGAGCACTCGTGTATGGCCTTGAGGAGGCAACTGCGCAGCTTATCGTATGACTTGTACATGGGCAGATCCAATTGATTGAAACTAGAATAAAAGGATTAAAAGGACATTAAAACATGACCAGATTTATGAATAAATATATTCCACTTACCAGGTATGGGCACAGGGCAGGCGATCCGTGGACCGCTCGTCGCGATGAATTTGGAACTTTTGGATTCCGTTCATGCCCTCCAGGGAGCCGAAGCCCTGCAGCGGCACCTTCGAGGTGCCAGTCACAAACTGCAGGAACTTGGCGCGATCCGCTTGGTCGAAGCTGCGCAGAGCACGCCAGAACCATTGTATCTAATCGGTGTGGAATTAAGCAACATTAGTCCAAGGATCATGGATTAGAAAGAGACATGAAATGAAATAGACCATACCTGTGCCGATTTCGACGTATACTTGTGGTACTCAGTGTTGGCCTTCAGATCTTCTATATCAATATCCGGCAGACCGGATATGAGAAGTTCCAGCTCCTGTTCGTTGAATATCGATATTAAATGCTTTGGAATAATGTCGTAGAAGCCCTCGAGGAAAGCATCCAACCTGGATGTAATGATTAAATAATTGAATAAACAGAACAACGATACTATGCTAGGCAAGATTGGACTCACTGCTGACGGATGGAGCCACTCATTTTCAGCTGGCACACCAGCTGAACGTATTCGAACTTGTTCTCCTCGGTGACGGCGATGTCGCGTCCGTTTGGCTTGAGATCACGGATCTGGGTGACGCCGAACTCCTGCACCTCGGTGGAGAAGGTCAGTTCGTAGCCCAGCGTGGAGATGTCGTTCTTCATGAGGTAGTCGAGGCCCTTGTAAAACTCGTAGTCCTGCGACTCCATATCCGTGTGCTTCACCTGCTTGCCCAGGATGTGCTTGTAGAAGGAGCGCGTAAAATAGCACTCCAATAGCTTATTATCATGCACGGCCTTGGCTGTTCAATCAATCAATCAATCAATCAATCAAGAAACGGGGTGTCTATTAATAAGGGAAAGTAGCAAAGTATGGCGGAGAATCCTTACCAATTACACGGCCGACAAACTTAAAGTAGCTCAGGTGATTCGGATTAGCGTGGCTAGAGGGATTTATCATGTAGGTGACGCGATCGCCCGGCGATACGCAGAACAGGGCGTACATGGGATTGAAGATCTCCCGCGAGATGATCACATACCATTCGCGCAGCAAGCCACCAGCATCCTGACCCTCCTCATCTACACGACAAACAAAAGGATTAAGGAATAAGTATTACACAAATAAAACCATCAAAATGATTCAAACTCACCCTCAAAAACGATGTAGAAGCGATTCTTCCACTCCTCCGGGCCCAGGCGATAGAGGACACGGAACGAGTCCTCGAAGACCGTGACACGCCGCACACTGACCGTGTGCTCCTCGCGCCGTATTCCCTCGTCCAGGCGCTCCAGCTCTGTCTGGAAGTACTTGCGCTTGACATCAAAGTCTAGGATGCGTGTGTGGTCCACTAAGACGGCGAAGGGTCCGTCGGAGAGATGGGTGAGGGACTGACGCAGGATTTGGTTGAGGACAGTGCGATGCTTCTCGGCGAATTGCAAGAACTTTTGCCGATCCTGACGCAGCTGAGCCTCGTGTGCACTCACTGCCGGCCCACCCGACGTATTCGGAGTATTCGTGGCGGCGTCCTGCATTCGTGGCTCATCTGGAGGCAGGAAAAAATCGAATTTTAGCAAAGATTATAGTTAGGATTCCACATCGACAAGTTCTTACCCTCAAAACTGGCGGAGCTGAGGGTGTTGGCGCTACTGGTGTCGTCCATCAGGGGACTGTGCTGCTGGACGGAGGGCGGTGGCACCACTCCGGCCATGGCCCCGCTTCCGCTTCCGCCTCCGCCCAAGGCCCGCAGGACCCTGGCGGCTGCCGGAGGAATGGCCACGCCGGACATGCAGCTGCGTCTGGACTTCTTGGCGGTGCTGCGATGCGAGGCATGGATCAGGAAAAAGGCCTCCACGGTGGGCTGTAGCACCAGCACGGCGAACTCGTCCTTGGACTCCTCCAGGGCCACCAGGCACTCGCTCAGCGTGTGCCACAGGACATCCAAGCAGAGGATCTGGCTCAGAGTGGGCTTCATGGGCTTTCCGGCAGCGGATCCTGCTCCTCCAGTCACGGGACCCGCAGCTCCACCGGCGCCGCGCTGGCTGGTGGTGGCATCCGAGATAAGAACGTCCTCGTCCTCCTCATCGTGGTCGAGCAGGCTGTCGTGACCGCTCTCCTGATTGGTTTCCATCGATGTGGGAGCCGGGGCGGCGGTGGCATCGGAACTGCTACCACCAGAAGCGCCGCCATCGCCCACAATATCGATGATGTCGTCGTCCATGTCGCCGCTAGCCAGGCCACCGGGAATGCCGCCAACGCCTGGCGTGCTGGAGACGCTGTTCTGGGCCTCGTACATGTCCCGCACCTGCATGAAAATTTTGAGTGTGCGCAGGAAGTAGGGCTGGGCGGAGGAATTTGACATGAGCTTCTTCATCGAGGGCAGCTGCAGCTCGCAGGTGGGCTTGGCGTTCTTGGGCGCCGAGATGACCACATGCTCCGCGGTGAAGCGATCCTGCATAATGCCCTCGTGGACGGCAAGGTTGGTGAGGAGCGAGGCTCCCTGCGATCCGCTGGCAGAGCTTCCAGACGTAGCAGCGCCGCCGGACGAACCAGCTGCTCCCGACGTGGATGCACCCAGGGAGTTGGTGTTGTAGGCACGAATCTCCTCCAGCAGCGTCTGTATGGCCTGGCGCACTTCCTCCGCCAGGCCCAGGATGGCTGCCGTCAGATACTGGATGAATATCGCGTTAGAGGCCTGCGAGCACTGGGTGAGGTTGACGATTAACTTGGCCACGTTGTCGAGGCCTTCGGTGGTGCCGCACTGGTGGGTCAGCACCTCGATGACCAGCTGCAGTTGCGAGAAGTTCTTGGCGTAGATCTTCCGACGCGACTTAGCCGGATTCACGGGTAGGGCCACGCTCAGCGTGGGCAGCTGTTGCGGCTTCACTTGAGCGCTGTTGCTGTCCCCGGAGCCGGGATTTCCCGCGGCCGGAACAGCCTGCTCTTCGCTTCCAGCCGCTAAGCTGTCGCCAATCTCTGGGACAGCTGTTGCCCCGGAAGAGGATCCTCCTGGCCATGCAACAGCGGCTGCCGCTGCACTAAGTGCTCCCACGGCGCCGCCTGGAGCTGGGGCTCCGGTGGCCTGGCCAATCGGTATCAGCGTTGGCATTTGGTCAATGAAGGGCACTTGCTCCTCCTCCTTGGGCAGCTCCGTGCTCAGGGAGGCCAACAGCTTGACGAGCATATCCGTGAGATGGGGTGAGCGGCAGATCACCTTGTAGGGCAGCATTTCCAGGAGCTGGCCAAACGGTGACTCACTAAAGGAAAGGAAGTCCGTGTTGTTGGGCTGCCACTCCCAAGCCGGCTGGGATGTCAGCGGAAAGTCAGCCACATGGGTCAGACGCACCTCGGTCTGCCGGTCTATGTTCAGGACCACGTCCCAGAAGTTCGTGGCGTTGGTCTGGTAGGGAATTGCATGACTGCCGCTGGAACTGTTGCTGATATTGGGCACCTTGCTGGCCGTGGCCGCCGCCTTGGCCGCCGCTGCCTTGGAGGTGGACGGCGACTCGTCCAGGGGCGTCGACTTGACCGGCGGCGGATCGTCCAGCATGCCGCGCAGCCGATTGGCCACCTGGTAGCGGCAGAAGCGGGACCGGAAGTCCAGGGTGCCACCCGGAGGTACTGCAGCCTCGTTGTTTGCGTAGAGGGAATTCATGAAGCGTCGCGCCTTCACTGTCTCCCGGTTGAAGGGCACAAAGCTGGCCGGGTAGTGCTTGGCCAGCACGAAAAGCATGTCCAGGCAGTTACGAACGATCATCTGGGCCGCCTGGGGGTTGATGCTGATGCTGCGGGCGCTGGGGCTGGTACTGCCGCCGCCCTCGTGCAGTTTGTTGATTAGGAAAATGTTGCTCTTGTACCCGAAGGCAGCGTCCACTCGCAGTTTCAGCCACTCGGGTTTGCTGCCCGCCTGGCCGGCTCCAAAGTGCCCGTTGTCCTCGTTGGTCTTCTGGACGATGCTGATGAGTGCCCCGATCACCCAGTCGCGGGTGGGTTCGTGGTGGCACAAATTCCGAATCACACGATGCAGGCGCATGCTGTTCATCTTCTGATCCTCCACGAACAGGAAGAGCAGCAGGGTGGCCAGCGAGTCGGGATCCAGCAGGATGTTCTCGTCCTCCATCATCAGCAGAGCCAGAGGCTTGCCCACATTGGGGGCGTGATGCGAGTGGGCCTGGTGGTGAACAATGGTGGTGTGCTGGTGGTGCTGCGGCTGGGCATTCCCAGTGGCATCGTACCAGATGGCGCTGTGCCAGCGGGCCTCGTCCAGGCTCTGCAGCGTCGACTGGAATCGGGCTGGAAGGGACGAGAGAGCTGAAATAGGTTTAGGAGAAAATGGATAAAAAGTGCCGGATGGGGATGGGACTTACAGAGGGCGTTGCTGGGCGGATGGGCGTCCATGCGGGCGCCGTTGCGCGACTCCCAGTCGCGACGCAGGAACTGGGCCTCCGCAGCCAGCTCCGGGGGCAGACTGGCTATCTGCGACTCCTCCATGTCGGTGAGAATCTGCAAAAAAGCGAGGATTAAACCAATTCAAGGCGATAAAAGTAAAAGAAGGACTTACCGCTTGGCGCAGATTCTCGGGCAGGTTCTGGAAGAAGGCAGCCGTGTCTACTGGGTCCTCCGGATTGGCACTCTGGGCGGCCTGGCGCTGCTGCTCGATCCGCTGCTGCATTAGCACCTCCGACTGAATGTTAAGCGGCAATGCGGCCAGGAACTCCGGATTGACCTCCACCAGCGAGTCGTGGGCAATTTGGATGGCGTTCTGCTGCGCCCGCTGACGGATGCGCTGCATCCGCAGATGCTCCTGAATCACCTCCTCCCGCATCTCGCTGGGGAGGGCTGCCAGGAAGGAGGGATCCACGCCCTCGGGCACCTCCAGGTCCCCGAGAGCGGCCCGCACTTCTGGACTCATATCGGCAATGGTGCTGGCAGTGGCAGTGCCACCACTGGCTCCTCCACTGGCCCCTGCAGCATCTCCGGCTGCTGTCGCCTCTCCAGCAGCTGCTGCTACATCCTCGGGAGCGCTGGCCGCCGGCTCCGCTGTTGCTTCAGTAGATTCGCTTGCTGCGCTAATTTCTCCCGCAGCGGCAGTAGCGGATGGGGACCCTTCTCCAGCTGGTGCTGTAGATTCCGGAATTGCTACGGCAGGCTCTCCCAGGGATGAGTCTCCTGTTGGGGGAGGAGTTGCAGCTGTGGCAGCGCCTGTTGCGCCATCTTCTCCAGCGACATGTGGTTCGGGCGTTCCTGCTTCAGCTTCGGCGGGACCAGAAAGGGGATCTGTGGCGTTATCACTGACTGGCGGCGGCGTCACCTGCTGCTGCTGCTCGTGCTGCTCCTCCTGCAGCGGCATGTCCAGAATTCCTGGCAGAACCTCCACATCAACCTCCAAAGAAGGCGGCAGGGCAAAGCTTCTCTCCGTCTCCGAAACGTTCAACTGCTCCAGTGTGGCGCTGGAAATTGGCGTGGGCGCCGAGACGAGCGTTGGCGCCGGAGTGGTCACATTAATGGACCCGGAACCGGAGCTGGCGGCTGAGAGGGCGGCCAGGCCCAAGCCGACAGCCAGACCCCGGCTGGCACTTGACGCGGAGATAGTTCCTGAGCCATGGGCCTGAACGAGTCGTTGCAGGCGGGCGGGCAGGTCGCGCATGGGACGGGCGTTGATCAGGGGCGATCCAGAGGTGCGCGAGGAGTTGGCGTGGCTGCTGCCGGTTGGATTGCGACTGCGTCCGGAGCTCTGGCGATCCGCCAGCTGCATTAGCATCAACTCAGCTTCGTCCAGGCGGGAGTGGGGACGCGAGGGTCTCCCATTAGTCGGCAGATGTGGCACCGGCGGATGGCGCTGGCTCTGGTTCTGGTTCTGGGTATTCTGCTGCTCAGCCACCTCGCCAGAGCCTCCCCCGCCTCCACTTCCGGCCGAGGTCGCTCCCTGACTGTCCTGCTCGTTGGTCAGGTCGATCTCGGCATAGATGTTGAAGTTCACCTGGTTCTGCTGGCGCAGGCCTCCACGCTGGCGCTGGCTGCGCGAGCTGGGGTGCTGCTCCACAGAGCTGTTGCCTCCGGCAGAGGATGAAGCTGGAAGGGATGAAGGAGCATCCAGAAAGATTAGAAATGGAAAACAATTCCTTGAAAGGGTACTCACAGGTCAGGGGTATGTAAGGATTGGTGGTGCCAGTTGCCACGTCGCCCGAGGAATTGCCACCAGTTCCGGAGGTGGTGTTGCCAAAGCTCGAGGGGATCAGTACGGGTATCGAGCTGCGACGCGTGCCTCCAGTGGCAGATGCGGCAACCGGGGGAATCACCAAGATGCTGTTGTTGGCCGAAATGTTGACCTGTTGCGAGGTCGTGGCCGTGGATGAGGAGGGGCCTGCCATGGTGGTGATACTGCTGGACAGTGTAAATCCACCTGCTCCCGATCCGGCTTGTCCCGTCTCAGTTGGGGTGCCCGAAGCGGCGACAGCGGCCGCTACTGCCGAGCTGCGGCTGGCTTCCTCCTGCTTGCGCTGCTGGTGCGCCACCTTGATCTCCTTGATGAGATGCGGCACAAGGAAGTGGGCGGCATACAAACAGGCATCCGTTTGGCTCTCCATGTCCAATGCCTTGGCCTCCTCCAGCCACCAGTGCAGGGCTGCCAAAGAGATATGGTTTCTAAAAAGTTTAAAAATAGAGAAAATCGGATCACTCACCATCTTGGGTAAAGGTCTCCATCTGTGTTTCCTCCGTGGGATTCTGGTGCGTGGGCATGCAGACGCAGTACTGCTGGTCCAAGTATAGCAGTCGCCGGCGCACTCCGGTGGCGCAGAGGGTGGAGTTCGGGTGTTGGGTGGCCGTGGCACCTGCTGCTCCGCCTCCACTGGCTCCGCCACCGCCGGAGCCTCCAGCTACCGAGGGCGACGCCCCAACAACTCCCGGATTGACGCCAACGTTCGGCTGTTCGTCCAGCAGATTGCTCATGTTCTGACCACTGCCAGAGGCTACTCCGTTGCGGTCCAACTGGGACAAGGCTGGCGGCAAGAAGGCGTTTCCATCGCCGCCATTGGCTGACCCGCCTGCGGCACCAGAGGCTCCGCTTCCGCCTGCCCCACTTCCGGAGGCAGCTCCTCCCCCTGCACCGCCAATAAAGCTGAAGTCCGGGGTCATCCAAGAGCCAGACGAAGTGCGCAGGGCGGACGAGGCTGAGGCAGTTGGTCCAACCGCCGCTCCCGATGAGGAGGAACCTCCTGGCTGGGAGCCACTGGCACCGGCGCCCCCACCAGATGCGCCGACCGTTCCTCCCGAGCCACCGTTCACATCGATGTCCAACGGCTGAGCAATGGAGCTGTTCATGCGCACCCGAAAGCTGGCCGGCGGAGTGGGCATCAGATGGGGGCTGTCGCCGCCCAGTCTCTCGTACAGATAGGCCTCGGCGCGGTCGGCTGCCGCGTCCAGGTCGACGTCGGCGTCCTCGTCGTCATCGTCGGCGTTGGGATGGTTGGCCGTGGAGTCGCCGGAGGCGTTAACGGCTGCACTGCGTCGGGGGCGATTGTTGGAGGAGGCCAGGGCCAGGGCGATGTCAATCTGGTTCTCCAGTTCCTGGTCGATAACCACGCGGCTCTCGTTGCGATCCTCGTCGTCGCCATCGTCCTCATCGTCGTCCTCATCCTCGTCCACATCGTCCTCATCCTCGTCCTCATCGTCATCAGCGTCCACGTCCGCGTCGTTGGAGGCCGTCTCGGAGGATTCGGGCTCGTAGATGTGGTCGAAGACCTCAATGAACTGGCGGGCCGGCTGCTCCTCGTCCACATCCGTCTCGCTGTGCTCATCAACATCCTCGTCGGGGGCATCCTCGTCCTCTTCATCATCCTCGTCTTCATTCCGCTCGTCGTTCTCCGTGGAGCCATCAGAGTCTGAGTCCGAGGTGCTCACATCGCCCAGGATGGAGGCGTTCATCTCGCGGGCGCCACCCGGTGCTCCAGTGTCCGAGGAGGTGGAAGCGCCATCGCTGCCACCGCCGCCACCGATTCCGTTATCGCTAACAACGCTGGGATTGTGGTTTCCGCCGCCAACCGCGTTGCCGACATCCACGTCGGGATTCGAACGCAGGCGGGGATCGCCGGACACGCTGGCGTTCGCCGCGTTGCCGGAATTAGTTCCTCCCGAATTGCCGCCATTCTGCTGGCCCGTTGCTCCCGAGGATCCTGTCCCAGCTCCCGTTCCGGCGCCGCTGCTGCTTCGGGACGCCAGGCGCAGGCCCTCGCTCTGGAGGAAATCGTCCCACAGCTGGTCAAAGTTAAGTACAGGACGCACCGGTCCAGAGCCATTGCCGGAAGAACCAGAGGCGTTGTTGGTCGATCCAGAGCCCGGGGGCAGGCCGACGGGGTCGTTGGTGTCGCCGCCGTTGCTGCGCTCCTCCACTACATCGATAACAGCCGCTGTGCCACCGCCGACACCACCGGGTCCGCCACCCAGACCTGAGCCACCGGCTCCTCCTTGGGTGGGCGCGTCCTCTGAGTCCACAGCCATTTCGTGGGAGTCGAAGATGAATTCAAAGGCATGCCTGCGGTCCGACAACACGTTGCGGATGATGTCGCGGAGCACGTGCTCGCCGCCAATGGCGTTGGAGCGCTCCACCGCGGCACTGACAGCCGTCCTGGCCGCCAGCCGTGGGTAGAGGCGCCGATTGATGATTGTTCCGTAGGTATTGCCTGGTCCCGAAACGGAGTTGAGGCTCCCGGAAAGCCCGGAAACGTTGCCGGTGCCATTGGCGCCGGAGCCGCCGCCTCCGCCGCTGCTAAACAGGATCCTCTTCGACCCCAACGTGGTGGTGGAAACACTGAAGCGTAGCAGGATTTCCATGGGGCGCAGAATGGCGGCCAGAGTGCTGAGGGTGTTGTGGTTGGACAGGTCCTTGTATTGGGCGATCTTGGTCAGGTACGTCATCACCCCCTGGCGCAGGAGCACGCGGTACATGTTGTTGCGGTGCATATGCACCTTGTCGTAGAGCATGGGGGACTCGATTAGGTTGGGGAACAGACTCATCAGCACCTGGAGCCGGGTGTGCTTCTCCGCTGAGTCCGGCTGGGCCAGGGCCCGGGCCACCGCTGCGTGCAGCTCCTCAGCCACCTGCACCTGGACTCCTGGCTGCTGGTAGCAGTCGGAGAGGGAGCATATCAGAACGCGCGACATGGTGCTAACCTCCGGCACGTGGTGGCGCTGGGTCAGCGGCAGGAAGCGGTCGAGAAGCACGCCAAGGAACGTTTGTTGAGGCGCCGAGATCAGCGGACTATCCGGCGGCTGGTAAACGTGCGATAGGAGGACGCGTGGCACCAGCGACTGGTAGGCGCGGGTGGCATCCGCCAAAAGCTTAAGAAGCGTGGCGCGCGATAGCGTCGGCTTAGCGTGGCTATGGGCGCTGGTGGGAACATGCCAGGTGCAGCAACACGGCTCGAATTTGTCCGTCTGCTGTCCGCCGGCGGCTCCGGAGTTCTTGTTCTTGCTGGGAGCAGGAGTGTCCTGAATAAGGGAACGAATAAGATTGTGTTTATAGGGAGAAAGTGTTATTCTTACCTCGTCTGGTTCGTGACCACCTTGGGCCGTGCCAGGCGGCTGATCTGGCTGGAATAGCTCGGCCGCTCCCTGAGCTCCACGCTCCGTGGCCGCGATTCCTCCATAGTGACAGCAAGGCTGGACCAAGGCCAGTAGCAGCTCCTTCAGCACCTCTACTGAGGTCTGTACTAGAAGATCATCCTTGAGGTCCACCTTGGAGCCAGTCGTTGGCGTTGTAGAGTCCTGACTTTGACCCTGGGAGTTCTGGGACTGATTGGGATTGCCGGCGGCGGCCGTGGGCTGCTGGCCGAACTTGGACTTGACCATAATGCGGGCGTCGTCGGTCAGGGCGGAGCTGTTCGAGTTGATCAAGTAGTCGCCCTTGAGCATCTCCTTGGCGGCGGCTACGAAGATCTGTGGATTACGGGACACCGCCGTGGACACCTGGGTGAGGACGTAGATGAGGTCGCGATGGCCGATGGGAACAATGCCGGCCGCTCGCATGCCCAACACACGCTCCATGGCCTCCTGCAGGACGGGCGGAGCCTCCAGGACGTGGCGCAGAATAATAATGGCGTAGGTCGGGAATCCCATGAAGCTGCACGATTGTTGCAGCTGGAGAAGCATGCGCACGCCGCCGCGCCGTATGAAGACCTGGGCGTTCTCGTAGTTGCGCGTCAGTCGGGCGCACAGCCGGAGCAGCGATAGCTTAGTCTCGTGGTGGAGGAGGTGAGCCGGTTGAAGCAGCGCCACAATGCTTCCGATGATCCTGCCGCAGTCGAACTTGCTCAGGCCCACGTGCTCCTCGTTGAGTATGATCTTCTGGGTGCGCTTGGGCAGGGGCGGGGAACCCGTAGTGCCACCAGCGCCTCCGGATCCCGATCCTCCTGACTTTCCTCCGGAATGGGATGACTTCACCTTAGCGGCGGCCGCTGCGGCGGCGTTCTTCTGTCGGGACTTGCTCCGTGTTGTCATGGCGGCTGCCGCTGCTGCCGCTGCCGCTGGCTGAGAAGCCCCCTCCTCGCCGGTCGCATCCTCGCTGGGTTTGGCAGCCGGCTCCTCGTTGAAGTTCACCAGCTGGCGGAGGGAGATCAGCTCGTCCGAGTTGACAGTGCCGGAGCCATCCGGAGCCGTGCTGACCACGCGGTTAAGGATGTTCTCCACCTTGTGCATGGCCACCGGGTTGTTCAGATTGGTGATCGCCTCACTGAGCTTGAGAGCTGGAAAAACAGGGCGGTGGGTGCCGGAGGCTTCGCTCACCTGGGTCATACAATTCAAGCTGACGGTGCAGCGCTGGCGGCCAATGTTTATGTGGAGCCAGCGCTCGCCGGCGGCGTAGGCATTGCGGATTAGCTCATTGTTGGCCTCCGAGTAGGCGTTCCACTTTCCCGTGGAGGCGTCATACCAGCGCCACACGTCGCTGCTCACCGCCCGCATGTTGGTCTTCCTCTGCAGGATGTGGCTGATGCTATCGATGGCGTCGATCAGGTCCACCAGGTTCTGCACCCAGCGCGGCACTGAGGGTCGCGGCTGCTGGCTGTCACTGCCACTACCCACCGACTGCTCCAGTATCCAAGTGCTCATGCAGTCGAGCAGCTTCACCAACGACACCATTGCGTCCTGGGCTGTGATGGCCTCCACCAGTGGCCGGTGCAGGTCGCTGTAGTTCTCCTCCAGCAGCAGCGTAGAGGTCTTCAAGCGCACAAACAGCCGCGTGGCCGTCATCCCGGTGAGGCACTCCTCCAGACGTGTGGCCTTGCTTCCAGACTTGGAGGGCTCGAAGAGCTGCAGCGTGAAGTCCACCCACTGGATGATGTTGCGCACAAAGTTGGTCACAAAGACCTGCTTGTTGAGGTGGTTGTGGCGGCGGTAGAGCACGGCTATCAGGTCGGCGGCGCTGTTCACCGTGTCCGGGATTGCCTCCATGAACTCGAAGGCCCGGGAGATGGCCTCGTCGCAGAACCTGTCGAAGATCAGCTGCGGCATCAGCTTCAGGTGCTTGTAATCATAGGTGGACGCGGCCGGCGAGGGGGCGGAGGCGGTCTTGGCCTGGCCCTCCGCTGGCGCTTCCATGTCCACGTCCATGTGGCCGCCCGAGGGAGGCGGAGGCGGTGGCGGAGCGGCAGCTCCGCTCGGCTGACTGGACAAGGCACTGGCCTCCGGATTGTTCAGCAGATAGTCGGTGGCCTCCTCCAAGGAGGCATTGCTCCTCAGTGCCTCGATCACGTGGTAGTGCATGAATCCCATATCCGTCAGAGTCTTGATGTGATCCGCGTTGAGGCCGTCGTCCGTGGTCCGAATGTAGAGGTTCTCGAACTTGATCTCCTTCATGCGTGTGTGGTAGCGGTCAAGGAGCGTCTGGTGCGACTTTATGAGGTGCTTCAGGATGAGGATCATGGTCTCGAACATGCTCGGTCCGTAGTTGGGGATGGGACGCCGTGACCAGATGCGACGCAGGGCCTGCATGGCCAGCTGGTGGATGTGGATGAGGTAGAACACCGGCTCGAACGGCACCGAGTCCGGCAGGTAGTTCAGCCTCGGGCTCATCGTGTAGGGCGAGTCTAGCATGGCGCGCGGATTAACCATCTTCTCGAGCAGCTGCAGCCATGCGTCGAGGAATTCACCGGTACCCTCCGGGCAATCGCGCTTGTCGTCCTCATGCGACTGCATCAGATCCTCCATGGAGGCCCACTGGTCGAACTCAAACTTCTTGGATACGTTGTCCAAGGACAGCGCCCAGTAGAACATCTCGAAGAAGGCCTTCAGGCCGTTCTCGGCACAGAACTGTGAGATCATCAGGTGGAAGGCGCTCCGCTTGTCGTCGAACAGCATCGGCCCGGTAAATCCCACCGAGCAGATCAGGAAGGTCAGCTTCAACTTGGGCACCGGCTTGGGCAGTATGCTCTCGTGGCTAAATCCGTTCACCAGGATCGAGCTGAGGATGCGGGCGATCTCGCGCGCCTCCGGCGTAGGAACTTTGTTGATATTGCTGATCAGATCGTTGATGCGGCGCTGTCGGGTCTGCGGAGATCCGACAGATAGCTTCACTAGTGTCCCGAGCAATTCGGCCAGGGCTCTGCCCAGTCGGGAGCTGGCCGCCAGCAGGGACTTGATGTATCGGAACTGTTCCTCGGGCGTGTACTTTGTCCGGAACTCCGCCGCCCGCTCCAGCTTCCGGGACAGCTCGGCCTCAGTCAGGGGATCCGCTGTGCCGGCCGCCGCCGACATCTGGGCGGCGATTTCGTCCCAAATGAGATCCGGGTGCTGGGTGGGCTCGTCGGAGCAGAGATTCAACAAGATGGTGCTCTCCCACACCAGCGAAATGTAGAGCTGGACGAGCTGCTGCAGCAGCTGGACGCCGGTCTCGCGGTTGACGCCCCAGCGCTTGAGGAGAATGGCGCGCATGTCGGTGGAGGCGTTGCGGCACAGATGCACCAACATCACCACATACCCATGAACGAAGCTCATGTTGTGCAGGATGGGCGTGTATTCGGCGTTGGCGAAGCCATCCTCAAGCTTCTGGCAGCAGACAAGCTCCGCGAGGAGGACACTGCCGCCGGGGAAGGTGAAGTGCTTTATGAGGGGCTTCAGTTGGGCCACGATATCCGCCAGCTGCTTCAGCGCCACGTCCAGCACCTTCGTCTCCTGGGCCTGGCTGAGGATTGCCTTGCAAACGTTGGCCACCGCCTGGGAGGTGGTGGAGACGGGAGAGTCCACCGGCAGATTGGGCAGTGAGAGCAGCTGCAGGATGGGCTTGAGGCCGCCGTGAAGCACAAATTCGCGGCAGTGGTCGCCGTTGGGACTGTTGCTAAATATGGCCTCGATGAACTTCATTACGTTGAGGATGTAATCGATCAGTGGGATGGCCTCTCGCTCCGGCGGCGCCGAGGCAGCGGTGACCAGCTTCACCGCTTGCGATGTGGTCGCCGACGACGACGAAGGGGTTGTCCCGCCGCCACCGGACGCCGACGACTGGGGTATTCGCGCAGTTCCCGCTACTCCCTGTTGCTGCTGCTGCTGCTGGGAGGCGGAGCTCATCTCGTCGTCATCATCGTCGTCATCGCCGCTGCTGTCGTTTGTGTCCGCGGCGCTCTGCAGCACCGAGGCCGATCCTCCGGGTCCGCTGACGGGCGAAGGAGCCGAGGCGGTATGATGACCGCCCGAGTGACTGCCCGAGCCGGAACCAGAGCCGCTGCTCTCCTTGTTGGCCCGCCAGCAAATGAAGCTGGGATCGGAGCCGAGGCGCACCAGTTCGTTCAGCAGGCGAACGATCGCCTCCGTGGCGTCGGCCCTCAGGTAGGGATGGTGCTTAATCAGGTCGTCCATGGCGTTGCCCAGATTGGTGGCCGTGTCGCCCAGCGGATCTGAGGAACGCCGGCGCCGCATGGCCACCAGATAGTCCGGGGAGAGCAGCACCTTCAGCACCTTGTCGAAGGGATCGTAGGAGAGGAACTCGAAGAGGCCGCGCTCGTTCAGGCACAGGGCGGAGAAGACGTTAGGTAGCGAGCCCAGCACCTCCCTGGTGGCCGGCACGTCCTTCTGCAGCAGCGCTTTCAGCATGACGCTGGTGATGCCCAAGTCTTGTAGCGAGGACAGTAGCGAAGGCTCGTTAAAGACGTAAACGGTCACTACATCGGTGGCCAGGAGGAAGAGCGACGGTCCGTAGTACTCCGCATTGGCGATGATGTGGCGCAGAGACTGAGTGAGGCTAGTTTCCATGATGTTGCGCATGTTGCTGAAGTGGGCATGGTCCTGGATGCTCTTCTTCAGGAAGTTCAGCATCGATTTTAGCAGCGCCGCCCGCTGAGTGACGCAGGACGGTTTCTTGGGCTGCAAACTGCTCGGCAGCTGCGCCGATAGCTCCGCCTTGCGCTCGGACAGCGGTCGGGCGTAGTAGCTGTTGGCCGGATACATCACAGTGGGTGTCCTGCCGCTAGCTGCATCGCGATGGAGGCCCCCCTGGTCCTGATTGGCTCCCATTCCTCGCATGTCCAGGAGTCCTGCTCCTGAAGCAGCTGCTCCGGGGGCTGCCGATCCAGAGCCACCTTGCTCCTGGTAGGCTCTGTAGGCGCGACTGGTATTCGTGTCACTGGAGCTTTCGCGACGCGGCGATCCACTACCGCTGGCTATCGAAGCGTTCTCGGTGGCGGCATCTGCAAAAAGTAAACACAAAAACATAAAACACTACTCAAGGTAAGGATTAACTCACCTTCTCCATCCTCATCGACCTGGTCCAGCGAGGTGTCCAGCTTGTGCTCGTCCCGCAGGGTGGATTCCTTTAGTGTTATGCCGATATCGGCCAGAGCCTTGCAGCAGCTCTTGATCTCCTTCTCCAGGCGATCGATGAACACGTTGAGTCCGTTGTTCTGATGGAATCTGGCAATGTCTATGTTGGTGATCAGGTCGATGACGCGCACTGCTCGCGTCACAAAGGTGATGTGCTCCAGATCGACGCCTGGCCAGCTGATGACGCACAACAACGACTGCATCATGCCGCTCTTGACCAGCGCCGAGCCACCCATCTCGTAGCTGGCCAGGTGGTACAGCAGTGAAAAGAGTGAGGTGGCCAAAATGAGGGGATACCGCTCGGTCAGTCCATGGGTGGTCAGATTATCAATGCAGTCGCGCACCAGTAGCGGCAGTGTCCCGCCCTGCCGCTCGGCGCCCGTATAATGGACAATCTTCATCAGACGCGATCCGGCCCTGCTGCACGAGAAACGAGAAATAATTGGGAAGGGAATTAATCTTTGCGGGATTGGGGAGAATTTTGGGTACACCACTTACCTTGGCACGTTCGGATTGCGATCAAAATGGAGCATGGAGGTCAATGTGCGCAGCACAGCGGCCCGAATCTCCACCAGGTGGACGTCTTCTTTATCGATCAGTTCGCACAGCTCCTCGCCGAAGCCGGCGTACAGGACCTTGTCCGTGTTGTCCTGCAGGGCGTTAGAGTAAATCAGTATGGAGACAGCTTGCAGGCGTGCCTGGACGAACTGCAGCCGCAGCTTGTAGTTGTTGAAGCCCGAGATAAGGCGCACTCGATGAGCGATGCGCATCTGTTTGAGTAAAAATGAGGATTAGAAATACAAAAACCTAGAGCTGGAAAGAAAGTACTCACCTTGATTGCCTCACTGGGCTTTGAGATCTGGCCGGCAATCGTTTTGATCACCTCGGGAGCTGCTGCCGTGTGGCAGAGGTCCATCATATCAGGGATTTCCAGCTGAGCGGCATGACCGTGCTCGTCCACATAGTCGATGCAGAGCTGGTAGAGGAACTCCAGCTTTGGCTCGCCGATGCAGCAGTCTTTGAGCGACAGACCATAGTTGGGATCGCCCCAGCGCTACGAAAACAAAAAGGATTAAAGGATATAAAGAAGCTTATAGGAAATTTGATTACCTCAGCTATGTTGAAGAGCTTAACGATTAGTAGCTCCTTCTTCTCAAAAGGCAGGCGTGGGATAAAGTTGCTGCGCTTCGAGAACATGTACAGCAAGTTGAGGACGGCCAGTACGATGTCCATATTCTGGGAGGAGAGCAGCTGGGTCAAATGTTCAATGGAATTGTACAGATGCCGCGAGAACGAGTGCTCGATCAGCAGGGTGGTGAAGTTGAGAACGTGCAGCAAAAGTGTGACATCCTGAGAAGGTAAACAAAGGATTAAGATTGGATCTTCTTAAAGTTTTCAAGGTAAACGATGGATTTCCTGTTTTGTTTACTCGACTTTGACCCTTATGAGGAGGAAAATCCAATTGTAGATCAAATTTCTGGATTGTTTTTTGTTAATATCAACTTTCAAATGTTTACATTAGCTTTCAACATTTTTTATAAGGAATTCTATCGTAATTAATTTATGGGAAAGTTTATAATAGGATTTCAAATAGGAAAATCTATAAGGTCTATAAACTTATTTAGTTTTTATCTTTCAGTTAGTATTGAATTCAAGACCAATCCTTTTAGATAGTAATCCTCACCTGATCCTGGAAATTGGTGTCGCACTGCAGCACAAACTCATTGGCGTTGACATGACGGGCTGCCTCCTCGAGGATCTTGTCGAAACGATCGAGTATCTCGATCCAATGATACAGCTCACACTTGCCATATATCCAGACGTGCACCGTGTCCAGGAACTCTAGCAGCTCCGTGCGAGTACGACGCTTGGTCAGCTCATCGATTAGCTCCCGGCACTCGGCCGTTAGCTCCGAGGAGCCCTTCTTCAGCTTCACCGTGTCCACCTTCATCGCGATCGGTTTGGCAGCAGCCGGTGCGATGCAGTGCCTCCGGGTCCGGCTCCGGGTCGGGGTCCGGTACCGACACCGGCTCCGGCTCCGATGCTGATAGCGTCGGAGGCTGCAGCAGCAGCGGCGGCAGCGGCGATGTTACTTCTTGGCCACTACCGGCTGGATTATTGTTGTTCCGGTTAAGGGGAACAAATGGGGGGATACGTCACTCCTTGGACGTAGGTCCGGGCTCCGGGTTCCGCGAAGGAGGTGTTGTTACGGCGATGGTCGAGCGTCGGAATTTGTTTATTGGTTAAGCATCGAATTGTGGCTTAGATGTATACGTCGTCGTGTCCAATAAACTGCAGGATCGAAAATAAAAAGTGTGAGTGTTGGGAGTTCTCGGATAACTAGATAAATCCATACGCTAATATGTACAAAAAGTAAAACTATGCACTTAGTGAGAGATATTAAAAAAAAGAAACCTAATACCCTAACTAGTGGGGACGTGCTCCGGGAGATCTGACAGATAAATCAAAACAGCCGGACGATTGATGTTGGGGTGGACGGCACTTGTCAGCTGGATATGTGGCCCGAAGCCGGGAAAGCCAATTGGCGTGGCGTCACTGAGGATTCCGGGAACGGAGAGCGCGCGCGCATCATCGGGATATATGTCCGGGCGATATAAGTGTAGGTACATATAGAAAATGAGGTGTACGACTTGGGTTTCCGATTCAATTGTTGGCCACCAATATTTTTTTCCCCTCTTCCTCCACCACACACACACACTCGCGCTGACACGCACACCAACACAAAGTCAAACGCAACATGTTTGAGGCAAGAAAATAAAGAAAGAAAAAGAATGTGAAATGAGCGCCAAGCGGGGGGAAAGTAAGTAAAAGCGGAGAAAGGGCGCTACGGGCACTAGTGCGTAAGTCAAGGTTGACTTTTACGAAAACAACCAAACAGGAGTAAAGCCACGAAAAAAAATATGAAAACTTTTTTCGCTTCACACACACACACACACACACACAGACGCACACAATGTCATGCAGCAGTAACACAGTGTGTGTGTGTGTGTGTGTGTGTGTAAGTCTCAGGTTGCAAAGAACACTTTTCTTTAATTTTTAGGCCGCGTTTTCATTTATTTGGGGCCTTTTCTAAATTCACAATAACAATTGAAAATGGCCACAAAACACTAACAAACACATACACACATCTATACATAAATATATATATGCGATGCATGTCTGGGCTTGTTTCACCGAAATTTTCATTATTGCAGCCACAGCAACAGCAACAACACTACACTCTCACCTCTTACTGCATTTCTACTTGACTTTTTCCCTTTTTCCTACTCCACTAGAACAAAATGCCAATGAAATCCGTGCACTCTTCACATTTTTCGCACGCGTACAAAGCGACGACGAGCAAAAAAAAAAACTACTCTGTTGAAAAAAGTACCGTAGAAATGTGTAAAAAAAAAAAAAGCGAAAAAAGAACAGAAACAATGCAATGGTTAGAATCACAGTGGTGTTTGTGCCTCTTCGTTCGTGTGCGTGCTTGGGTTTTTTAGCGTATGTGTGCTCATCGCAATTTATTGGGATGATGAAGCGGTACTCACAAGTATGTTCAATCGCAGCATATTGCTGCTATAAAGTTAACTGTTTGTTTAAAAGTTTTAAATTTGTGTTGGCTTAACAATCTCCGTTCGGTTTTGTGAAACTTCCAGGCAAAAACAAGGCAAAACAGTGCTGCCAGACTAGAGGTGGCGAATCATCGATGGAAACGCGAACATATCGAATACTTACAGTCGATTTTCTACGGCAACTATCGATTGTTTCAGTAATTATAATTAAATGAAACCTCAACACAAAACGTCAGATCACATAAAGTTTGAATAATGTTGTACCATAAAAACTGTTTCCCCCAAAAAAAACCAGACATCGATATAAAAGACAGTGTTGCCAGACTGTCAATTTTAATGTTCATACAAGCATTAACATTAATACTAAAAGTGCACTGAATTTAAAATAAAAACTTCATCAGCAATTATTTCTAAATAAATTCACACCTTTACAACTTCTCATTCGATCTTTGCCTTCTTCTTTTTTAAACTTAAACTCAATATTGGAAGTTAATACATTTATTTATTGTTTAAATTTAATTATTTAAAAAAAAAAAAAAAAAAAATTCTACCGAAACTCACCGCCTTATATAGTCGCGGTCAGAACTGATTGCGAATCGTAAAAAATTGAGTTATTCCAAAAATTTTTTTTTCTTCTTATTATAGGTTCTACTGTAGTAAAACACACTGTACTCTGTATTTCCACTCGGGAATCCCGCGATTATAGTAGAAGAATCCAACTTTGGAAAAGTCCGGAGGACACACTTCTTCAAAAAAACAATGTAAATATTTTCTGTAATATTCATCTAATCCTGAAGCGAAACATCTCAAACGATGGCCACATTGTTTCCCCACATCCTGTGCATAATGTCCTGTCTCAAAATATATTTATTTTTGTTTTATTTACATTTTTTTGCAAAATCCTGGATTTTCGTAAATGACACATTATTGTAGCTATATTTTAGGCAATTCTTACCCGATCATCAAGTGGAATACCTTAAAAGGTTTGTAGATCAATATGCCATATATCCACATCCAAATCTTGGACCGAAATACTGACTTTGTGATAAAATACATATCTCGATTTTGTTTACCAAAGTTTGATTTTTCCGCCACAATCAGCGTTTTCTCTGGCGAAAACATAGAGTACAGGGTGTTTTGGTACAGTAGAACCTATAAAAAGAAGAAAAAAAAATTTTAGGAAGAACCGTATTTTTTATGATTCGCAACTGGTTTTGGCCGCGACTATATAAGGAGGTGAGCTTCGGTGGAATTTTTTTTTTTTTTTTTTTTTTTATAATAAATTTTACGTTTTTCTGGTCGCTTGTCATACATATATATATTTTAAAAACACATACATATTTACAATTTGAATAAATTACTCTTAAACTGGGAATAAAATTACTGCACATTTACAAACATTGTGTTTTGTGGTAAATAAAACTAATTGCACTCAAAAACATTTGCAAACACAGGTCTATCCTCTCTTTTCAGTTCGGATATCGGAACTTCCGCAAACATACAGTCAAAGCCTTAATCTAGACCTAGGGTTTAAAAGGTATGCTAGAGCTGCGGCGGACTGATGGCATCCACGTTCTGGAACTGGCCCGTTTCCGCCTCGAAGAGCACCTGCTGGATGCGGAGCTTGGCCACGGACCTCGAGTAAGAGTCGGTGATGTTGCGCAACTGCGAGGCGATGCTCTGGCCAAAGATCATCAGTTCGTCGTCGCTGGCTGCCTCGCATCCGGCAAGATTGTACTTAATTTTTCGTTGTGCTGGCGCGCCCGGATGATGGGCGAAAGGAGGGGGATGTAAATGCTGCGGCTGCCGCTGCTGGGGCTGTGGCTGGTCCTCCACCAGACATAGCGAAGAATCATCAATTATAAGTTCCGTTTTGCTGCCCCGGGCAGCTTCACTGGCCACGGTTATGAGACAGCTGCTGTCCGCTGGCTTTTCGTGGGCATTTGGCTCATGGTTTTCCTCCACTACAGTCGCTGCCGATGCTGCTGTCTCATCGTCCTCTTCCTCCTCCTCGAGGGCATCCTCGCTCATGCTAATGTCGGCAGTGTTGCTGAACAGCATCTTTCCCGGAGGCGGCAGAGACTCCGATTTTGTGGGTGTCTGTGGGGCACTGCAACTCTTATTCTTCGCCTAAAATGTTCAAAAAGATTCCATTTAACAAATGTGAGCAAAATAATTGATTTGAAAGACACCTTTTTGCTATGAGAAAGCGATACGGATCGCAGGAAGGAATCGGCCAGCTTAAACCAGAACAGTTTGGGCTCATAGCTCCGGCCTAGCTCCTTTTCGCGCATCCAAATGCGTAGCTCCTTGGAATAGACGGTGCGAACGCTCTTGATCTTCAGCTTAATGTCCACCACGGTCAGTTGGGGAATCTTCAAGGCACGGATTATTGCCCCGTAGGCCTCCTCCCGGGACTCGCGGTTCTTGTACGTGTCCAGCAGCGAATTGTAGAGACAAGGCTGACGACGGTAGGCCTCCAAGAACTCCGTGATCGGAATCTTGGTGTCGTTCAGCTTTGACATGGCCAAGAATCCCGTCCAGCACAAGAGGGAAAATTTATTTGATAAACACAACAATTTTTGTTTACCCTGAATTAGTGGGACCGTTCGCAGGAAGTAGTCATAACAAGGACTAACGCCTTTTGATACTATTTTTGATTAACTATTTTTCATTATTTTTCTATTAAATATATTTGAACTAAATAATTAATTATTAAAGTATACATTTTCGTAATTTATATAATCTTTTTTTAAAAGAAACCTCGATAACTTTTCCGAGAGAAACATATCGATATTTCGATAGAAATATACATTGTGCACATCCCTATTTTCAGCAGCTACTCCGTGCACGTGTGAGATCCGAGATCCGATCCGATCAGTTCCGTTCCCCTCCGAGCCGTTGGTTGCACTTAAATCCACGATTGCGATTCCTGAGCGCAATACCTTTTTATTTATTTATTGAAACCTATTTGCAGGTGAGTGATTCGGTCAAGCCTCAACCCACGCCCCCTCCCACCGTGGAAAATTCAATAATGTGCGCAATACGCATGCAATTTTGCGACCGCATGTGCAAAAGTGTGTGTGTGTGTGTGTGTGTGTCGGCGGTGTTTATATGTGTGTGTTGTAACGTGGAGACGCGTAGATCGGCACTTTTGTCTAGAAGTTTTTCGCAATTTCACTGCATTTCTCATTTATAGTCACCCCCCTCGGGTAATGCAATTCCTTTGCCCAGTGATTCATCCATTCATGCATCCCGAAGTAGTCCGCACGGCAACAGCGGGGCACCGTGAAAGGTGCTGGGTAGGAGGAGACGGTGAATGGCACAGTGGAGCGGCGAGCAGACAGAACACAGTGGAAATTTTTCGGCTTTTGCTGACGCTATCTAATTTTAAAAATGAGTTCAAAAACTGTTTGTTGAATCAGTTGTTGGGCTGTTTTCGTGTTTAGAACATCTGGTCGTGGCCCAGATAGCGCCTAAAAGCATGCACTGGGTGCGTCAGTCAGGTGGCCTTGATCCTCGACCAGTGTTGCCCATAAAGATGATTTTTAAGCGCAAAAAAAAGGATATTTGAATTAATATCCTATTTGAGGTGTTAATATATAATTAAAAGAATAGGTTACTCTTGATTTTAATCAAAAAGATAAGATAAGAAACCAAGAAACACATTTTTTTTTGTTCAACCCAATGATAAGCAAACTCTTCCGGTTTTATAACCTTGTTTGAAAGTATAGATTTATATAGGAAAAAAATGTAAACAGTTGGCGATTCCTATATCCTCTTAGCCTCCACCAAGCATTGTCAGTTTTTTTTTTTTTGGAACGACAGGGCACAGTTAACCGTAAACCTTTGGCAAAGCAATATCGAAATAAAAACCTACAAAAGAGTGTATCCAAAATACCAGTGTGAAGTTGTAAAGAAATCGCATCTGATCCGGTCTTTCGTTCCCATTTTTCAGCCGGAACCATGCCATCCGATGCCAAGAAGCGCGATGCGCAGCGCAAGAAGGATGCTCGCAACAAGAAAATTCAACAGATACCCTCCACGAAGAAGGCCAACGGCACCGCCAATGGCCAGCCACTCGACCGCGAAATGACCGAGGAGGAGAAGCTGTGCGCCAAGCTGGAGGAGGAGGCCAGGATCAGTGCGGAGGCTAGATCCTGTACCGGATCGCTGGCAGTTCATCCCCGCTCCCGGGACGTCAAGATCGCCAATTTCTCAATCACTTTCTTCGGCTCGGAGTTGCTGCAGGACACCATGCTGGAGCTGAACTGCGGCCGCCGTTACGGTCTGATCGGTCTGAATGGATGCGGCAAATCCTCGCTGCTTGCCGTTCTCGGTGGACGCGAGGTACCCATTCCCCCGCACATCGATATCTTCCATTTGACGCGAGAAATCCCGGCCAGCTCAAAGAGCGCCCTGCAGTGCGTCATGGAGGTGGACGAGGAGCGTATTAAGCTGGAGAAACTGGCCGAGGAGCTGGCTATGAGCGAGGAGGACGATGCCCAGGAGCAGCTCATCGATATCTATGAACGTTTGGACGATATGTCCGCCGACCAGGCCGAGGCCAAGGCGGCCCGTATCCTTCACGGTCTCGGCTTCGATAAGGCCATGCAACAGAAACAAGCCAAGGACTTTTCAGGTTAGTATTCCTTAAATCCGACTTGGTTTTTCGATCGTCCATGTCATTTATCCTCTCCAGGTGGTTGGCGTATGCGTATCGCCCTGGCCCGTGCCCTTTTCGTGAAGCCGCATCTGTTGCTCCTTGATGAACCGACGAATCACTTGGATCTGGACGCGTGCGTGTGGCTGGAGGAAGAGCTGAAAACATACAAGCGCATCCTGGTGCTCATTTCGCACTCGCAGGACTTCCTCAACGGTGTCTGCACGAATATCATCCACCTAACGGGCAAGCGACTAAAGTACTACACTGGCAACTACGAGGCATTCGTGCGCACCCGCATGGAGCTGCTGGAAAATCAGATGAAGCAGTACAACTGGGAGCAGGACCAGATTGCCCACATGAAGAATTATATTGCCCGTTTCGGTCACGGTTCCGCCAAACTGGCCAGGCAAGCGCAGTCGAAAGAAAAGACTTTGGCCAAGATGGTTGCCCAGGGACTTACCGAGAAGGTCTCCGATGACAAAGTGCTAAACTTTTACTTCCCCTCGTGCGGCAAAGTGCCGCCGCCAGTGATTATGGTGCAGGTAAGATCGGTCTAGGTAAAAGGAGGGTCTTCCCTTTTTATTCTTTTTGATTTTCAGAATGTTCATTTCCGATACAACGAGGAAACGCCTTGGATCTACAAGAATTTGGAGTTTGGCATTGATCTAGACACACGTCTGGCCCTGGTGGGACCCAATGGTGCCGGCAAGTCCACCCTGCTAAAGCTGCTTTATGGCGATCTGGTACCCACCTCAGGCATGATACGCAAGAACTCGCATCTGCGAATTGCCCGCTACCATCAGCACTTGCACGAGCTGCTCGATTTGGACGCCAGTCCGCTGGAGTACATGATGCGCGCCTTCCCCGACGTCAAGGAGAAGGAGGAGATGCGAAAAATCATTGGTCGTTATGGCCTAACGGGTCGGCAGCAGGTCTGCCCCATCCGGCAGCTGTCCGATGGCCAGCGTTGCCGCGTCGTCTTCGCCTGGCTGGCCTGGCAGGTGCCCCATCTGTTGCTGCTTGACGAACCTACCAATCACTTGGATATGGAGACCATTGATGCTCTGGCTGATGCGATCAACGATTTTGATGGGGGTATGGTGCTAGTTAGCCACGATTTCCGTTTGATAAATCAGGTAAGCATAACATATTTCTTGTGAGGATTGTTAATTATATATATTTGCTTGAACTTTAAGGTGGCTGAAGAGATTTGGGTGTGCGAGAAGGAGACTGTGACCAAATGGAAGGGCGGCATCCTGGACTACAAGGATCATTTGAAGAACAAGATCACCTCCGAGAACGAAAAGAAGGCCAAGGCTGGAAAGTAGAGAGCGGCCTGGATTGTTTAGTAACTCGTAGATCCATGTGAATCCCACACACCTGCATACACAGACAAAACATACCCAACATCCCCGATTCAGGCTACTATCCCTTTCTCTTCTACAAGCCCAGCCAGCCCATGTTCGGCTGCTTTATGTGCGAAATTAGTCTTGAGTTTAAATGCAATCAGTAGAGGATCATGATAAAAAAAAGTAATGAAAACCAGCCTCAATAAAAAACACACACCACCTTACACCACGTTGACAACAAAACCAACCAACCAACAAACAAAAAAACAAGAATACACAAATTTTAGCTGAATTTTTTTCTTTTTATGTGTCGAATTAAAATAAATAAAAATTATAAATATAATAGCTATCAAAATGGAATATACAACAAACTACAAAACTGCTTGTGATCTTGCGCTTATGTAATTTTTTTTGTTTAATTCTTCGCTAGGTTTCATATATAAAAAGAAAAACGTATATATATATAAAAGATATATTATTTTTTTGTAATTTATTTACGCCTTAACTATACATATTATATAAAAATACATATTAAACGATATAACAATAACTAAAACGTATGTAATTAAAGTTCTAAGCGAGTCAAACCAAAATGTGTGTGTGTGTGAAAGCAAATCAAAACGATCGATCGATAATAGAACATAAAATATATATACATAGGTACACTATATAACTGCCCTTCCATATACAAATGTATATCCGATCCACGGATTAGACAGGAACAGCATTGGCCAAGATAGGGAGAGCAGTCCATGAAATAATAAAGTGGGTATTAAAAAGTACATATATGAAAATTTACAAAAATTACAAAATTACAAATTACAACAACGGATATTATAGGCTATTAAATAATTAATAACAAAAGCGACAAAAGTTAAAAGACAGTTGAAACAAAAGGAACCATGTTCTCCTGCCCATGTATCGTATTAATTAGCTAACTTAATTGACAAATTGCTATGAGAAAAAGTTGCTTGACAAGGTAAATAAACGAATTAACTGACCAAATTAGCTTTCATTTTTATTCATTATTGTACACTTTCTTCATTTTTTTCTCTTTTTTTCAAATCTGTGTGCTTATTTTGAGATGGTTTTACAATTTCCGTGTAGGCACGTTCAAAGGTTAGTAGTGGTAGACTTGGTTACATGGTTATGATACAGTAGTACGACGATCTAATAGCTCCTGGACAAATCCGCGTGCATCACCTTTAGTAGCTGCCTCTCCGGAGCGCTCAGCGCTCCGAATTCAGCGCCAAAGTCGCGCAGCAGGTGCTTCAGGTCGCACATCTTGCGCTCCACCCAGGCGCAGGCAATCTCCGCCAGCGCGTACTGCTGCTGCTCGGGCACCCAAGCGCCCGGCCGCTCTCCAGCTGGTAAGCCATCCTCCTCCAGATGCGCACGCGGACGCGCCTCAAACTCAAACATGGCCAGACCGTAGTAGTATTCAATCAGCTTGATGTGAGCGGGAGACTGGCGGGCAGGCGGCAGGTTCAGCTGCACCAGCAGCAGCAGGCGTAGCACCTCCACGCGACGCAGTAGGTCCCCGTACATCCTCGCTCCTCGCCGCTCATAAATATTGTCCACAATGTCGTCATAGTGCTGCAGTGCGCTGCGGAAGTCGCCTCTTTGACTGCTCGACTCGGCACTCGTCTCCAGATCATGGATCTGATGGGCCGGCGACGCCAGGCTGCTGGTGGCCTCCAATTGCGGCTCCAGCTGCCGCAGCTCCCGCAGGATGGCCGCCTTAAAGACGCCGCCGTCCACGGCCTTTTCGGTGGCTCGCTGGTAGCAGTGCAGTGCCCCCTCCCGGAAGCCAGAGTGACAGGTGCGCAGGTTCAGCAGTCCGCTCTCGTTGTGCGCCCGCTGAAAGGAGCGAGCGGCCCGCAGGTAGGCCTCCGCCTCTCGTTGCGAGGAACCGCCGTAGGATTCACATTTGGCGTAGCCGATGTGGCACATGGCCGCGTACTGATGGATGCCCGACTCCTCAAAACTATACGCCAGGCGCTGGAAGTCCGTCTGAACATCCCCGGCACTCGGTGCGAAGCGTCTGCAAGAAGATGTTAAAGATTTCCAGTTTCCAATCTGTTTATGATTCATTTATGACTCACTTAAAGAAGCCGGCACGTTCGAACTTCTTGATTTTACTGGAGGCCCTCAGGTATTGCTCAATCAAATTTTTTGGATACTGTTCAAGCTGCTGGCTGGCACTCGAGTGCGGATTCTGGTGAGGATTGGGCGACTCCTGGCCAGTCGACGAAGACGCCGAGGCAGCCAGACTGCTGCTGCTGCGGAGTTTGTCCATCCCATCCGGCTACAGCATTAGCAGCTATATCTTTGTTGCAATCGCTTTAGGTGTGCATAGTTCGCTGATTTTGTTGTGGAACTCGTCATGGGCAAAAACAAAAACAGATTTTCTTGCTGCAAAACTATAAAGTGTTGGCTAACATAAAAAGATTGGAAACTTTTTAGTAATGTTATTTTTAATTTTCTATTTTAATAACATTAATTAATAAAGAAGAGCCACAGGTGTTAAAAAACTATTATAATTTAATTTAAATGATCTTATAAACTATATTTTTTCGTTTTACAGTACTATACTTTAGCTTCATAGCATAAACAGTAGCCGGGCACACTAAACCACACAGATACAGCGCAAAAACATCGCAAATTTCAGACGCAGCGCATTTAATCCACAAATCGCCGCTTTAAACACAGAAAAAACAGAAATAAAAGGACTATATCTAGCTGAGATAGTAGCCAGCGATACAAAATGGCAATTGCCGAGCATGACAACGTCTTTATCTTTGTGCCAAACTTAATTGGTAAGTGTTTTCGTATGTTTTGTACTGTTTTTGGTGTTATATTGTTGTTTTGCTTTATCACGTAAACAAATCGAATATGTTGACGTTTATGAAACATAGCAGTTATCTCCACTAATTGGATTAGCCGATGGCAACCTGTGAAATGCGAAGGTGCATCGTAGAAGTTCAGGGACGCCGCGGCACCTTGCCACCTTGTTCCCTTCAATGTCAACCGCCCCTCTTGCTCACACCTGCGGTCAGTGGCGGGTACAAGAGGGATTAGGGAGGATTAAAGTACCTAATACTTGATAAATATTAAGTGTAAATAATAATATAAAATCATAAACTCATTATTGAATTAAAATGTATATAATTATTATTTCGAAACTATGTTAGATCCAATATATATATCTTATATCCAGGCTATATGTATATATATATATCCTATATATTATCATGCCACAATTGTTTCCATTGATCTACGTTTAAAAAAGTTAATATTCTTGCTTTAAACACCCACAACAATATATTCCAACTACGCCCCTTCACCCACAGTATTGACCATCATTTTCATGTTTGATTTTCTTTGTTTTTCCAGGCTATGCCCGGATTGTTCTAGCCCTGATCGCCTTCTGGTTCATGTCCACCAACTATGTGATCTCCGGCTGGTGTTACGTAACCTCCGCCTTGCTGGACGCCGTCGATGGACACGCCGCCCGAGCCTTCAACCAAAGTGAGCACTTCACACTCGAAGCCTTACACCAAACACCCATCCAAAAATACAAAACAAACAACTTATAATGATGAGCCGGCGAATCCAATCAAATCAAAGCGCTTGTCATTGAATTAAGGGGCGAACTTTGCCCATTTGGTCGTCGCATACACGTAAAGAAGCACCTGGTGCTATTGCCAGTCTCGTTATCTGCCGATATTTGCTTAATGACACGCCCAGAAACCCCAATATGGTTACGGCTGGATAGCCTAACCTCTGGTGATATTAGCATTCTATAAATAGGACAACCAAAGTAGGAACTAGCTGGAATTTTAGCATTCTTACTCATTATACTCGGTACTCTTTGTACTATGAGGGTTTATTATATTTTTTTCTATGTGTAAATAGGAATAAGGATGCATGGAGCAATGCAAGGAGTATGTGCAGTCATGATCAGAAGTATATTTTAGCTCAATATAGCCTTGTCCAGTATTAAAATCATTTTTTAATGCCAATATGTAACTTATACCATACCTTCCAGGCACCCGCTTTGGTGCCATGCTGGACCAGTTGACGGATCGTTGTGGCACCACCGGACTCCTGGTGACTCTGGCCTACTTCTACCCCAAGTATATGTTCTGGTTCCAGCTGTCCATTGCCATTGATGTGGCCTGTCATTGGCTCTTCATGCAGACGTGAGATTAAACTAGAAACTTTCAAGGCTACCTTACTTATTGTACCTTTATATTTGCAGGAGTGTGGTGGTGGGACGCAGCTCCCACAAAGTGAACGAGAACTTCATCATGCGGCTGTACTATCAGAAGGACATTCTTACATTTATGTGCTGCGTCAATGAGCTGTTCTACGTGTGCTTGTACCTTTTGCATTTCACTTACGGTCCGCTGAGTCAGTATTCCCTAGACTTTGATACGAATTATTTTTAATATCCAATCTTTTCCAGTATTCGGAGCCTCGCTGTTCAAGATTCTCGCCTTCCTCACGGGCCCCTTCGCCGTGCTCAAGGCTCTGATCTCAGTGATGCACGCCTACGTGGCGGGCATTGATCTAGCCGCCGTGGATGTGCGCGAGCGGCAGGAGAAGCGCCAGAAATCGGAGAATCCGGTGATTGGCAAGAAACTGGAGTAAACTAAAGCTCCAGGGCTTCCAACATCAGCTCCTCTAGATTACAAAGTCTTAATTCCAACAAACAAATGAAAAACAGAACTAACAAGAAACCAAACACGAAAGCGAAAAGCGATCAGGACAGATGAGATATATATTGTCTGGGTCAACCAACTAATCCATAGTAGAATTTTAATTATTTGTATGCGCTATTGCAACATTGTTGACTTTATTTTGTATTTTTAGTTAGACCGGGGCTGAGATACCCAGAATTTGTATTTAATAATTTTTTTTTGAATTGAATTGAAATTGAAATTCAAGCGTAGTCGTAGCTGTTGCATATTTATTTGCCTTTATTTAAACGTAATTTACAAACTTTTGTGACGCTTACACATAATATACAAACATGCGTGAATGTATATATATATTAGATATATATACAGGCCGATTTCCAAGAGTTATCTCATTTTGTATGTTTTTGGTTCGATTAATTATTAAACTCCCAGCACTTTTCACAGTGTAACTAATGTATTTCTAATCGTAAGTCTAAAAATGTAATTGGAGACCTGCAAGAAATATACGAACTTGGATGTTAGATGATTTAAGAAACCATTAAGAGAAATATATAAAAATATATATTCTAATCATAGTCAGAGTAGATCTGGCGATCGTAGTCAAAATTACCGATGAAAAGTTGGAATAAATATACGTGGTTTTATGTGCTAAATTTATAATTTTTCTTACTCTCTTTCGGTTTACTGTCACTTTTAAATTATGCACTTTGGATAGCTTCTTTTTCAGTTTTTCATTTGTTTTCAATTCAAATTTCGCGCTCAAGTGAGCTTATCGATTATTTGATATTTTTCATAGGTAGCCCTAGTCTACGAGCGGATAATGATGCAGCCCTGAACTTTTACACAACATAAACATTCGCCAAAATAAGGAAAACAGAAGCAAGCGGCTGGAGATGATCTGACCGCGGCCGGATGTGTACCAGACACAACCAGTGAAGCCACCAATTCCACGATGAAGGTCTTCAGGCGACTAGGAAGCCTGGTGCGCTATACCATCGCTTATGCGGCCATCACTCACTGCGCCGTCGAGTACATCGGTGATTTTGTCCTGGTAAGTAGCTCCTGAACCATAGAGGTGATAGTTCAACCCGTTTACCATTTCCCTACAGTGTAAGGGACCCTCTATGGAGCCCACACTCTACTCGGATAATGTGCTGGTCACAGAACGGCTGTCAAAGTACTGGCGTCCCTACCAACCCGGCGACATTGTGATTGCCATATCGCCGATAAATGCCAGCCAATACATTTGCAAGCGTATCGTGGCCGTGTCCGGCGACCAGGTGCTCACTCAGAAACCGCATCCCATCGAAACCGAGTGCAGCGTGGAGATCAGTAAACCGAAGCCGGTCATGATTAAAGACTATGTACCGCGTGGCTACGTCTGGATCGAGGGCGACAACAAGGCAAACAGCTCGGACTCGCGATACTACGGACCCATTCCGGTTGGCCTCATCCGGAGCCGAGTTCTTTGTCGGATTTGGCCGCTAAACGAACTCTCCAACCTCTAACTGGTGAACTATAACTGCCTTAAGCGGATTAAACTATTTGCCAAGGAACAACGAATGTGTTTCTTGGTGTTTCTCGCTTGGCACTTATAGATCCGCTTTTTTTTTAGATTCATTTTCGACGATTTCGAGGTTTACAGCAAAGAAAATTCATATGAAATTGAGTCAGCTCTTTATTGCCAATAAAAAAATTTAATTTAATTATGAAGACACTTGTAAACACTCTTGAGTCCTAACGAAATCTGATCTGTTTTGTGGCATCAAAATATTTGAAGTGCGAGCGCTTTTATGCTTTTACGAGGCCTTGCGACCATGTGGGTTTATAAATAAATCTAAAATTATTAAATTTTTTAACAACACTTGAGTAACAATATTAAATCTTCATTTAAAAGTTTGCACTTATTTTGTAATTATTTTGTATCATTTTAAATAAATTAAAATATATTAATTTAAATAAAAATATAACAAATACCAAGAATTTATCGTTATTTTAGTATAACGATAGAAGGAATGGTGCATGAAAGGACATGTCAAGCTTTTTTCCAACACTATATTTTTACTCTTTTAAGACTTTACCCAACACTGGTCTTTATGGCATTTTCAAACAAGGAAGCGCAAGCCACTTTTTCGAGGAATACTTTCAAGAAACACTATCAGTCGGTTAAGGGGATGGGAATCCACAAGGTTTGGGCCGCCATTGCCTTGGGCTCCTCCATTGTGGTCGGCTCGGAAGTGGTTTGGTGGCTCATAAAGCTTTTCCGAAAGACGATGCAGTGCAGCGAGCGCGAAATCGACGTCACCTTCTTCAACGAACAGAGCAATGTGTGCCTCATGGAGCACTTCAACAAGAATCGTTTTGAAATCCAGAAGCCCTGCGCCAATCCCCACTGCAGCCACTCGAATTTGAAGAAGATCGTGGCCCAGATAGACAAGGCTGTGTACTGCGTGGACGCGGCCATATTCCTGTTCACTTCCCATATGATTGCCAATGCCTTTGAACGAGCACGGCGCCGCGGCGTCCAAGTGCGTATAGTCACCGACCGTCAGTCGACCAGCAGCCCCGTCTTCACCCTGTTGCGCCGCTTTGGTGTCACTGTCCGTGGAACCAAGCCGAACATGGGTAAACTGATGCATCACAAGTACTTTGTGGTGGACGCCGAGTCGCGTGTGATGGCGATCATGAAAAAACGTGAACTTCGCTACCATCGTCCGTTCGTCACTATTCTCGTTACCGGCTCCAGCAACTGGACAACGCAGGGCTTTTCCGGAAACTTTGAGAACATCATCATCAGCCGCGTCCCGGAAATGGCCCAGAAGTTCCAGGAGGAGTTCGATCGCATGTGGGGCCTTTTGGAAAAACAATCGATGCCAAGGCAGCCATTTACCGGCCAGGACGAGGAATGGTGAAGGACTCGCAAAAACTTGTATTTTAAAACTTATCTACCACGAAACATGAGTTGTATTCTTTAAATATCAAAACTCCATTTATCCTTGCATTCTCACTAAAAATATGAATATATTTTGAACCCTTTTTGTAACCTGAGCTAAATATTCTTCAGCACTTGGGGCTTAGATTAAAATCTTCTAAAGTTAGTTTTGATCTTCATTACTATATCTTTTTAAAATCTCAATAATCTACATACAAAAATAATTTTGACAACATTGTGCAGTTGCAGTTGATCCTGCAGGATAAGATTAAAAAAAAAAACTATTATAAAAATTGCACTAAGGATTTGGCTATGGATCCAGATGGACGCCATCTTCAAGAGCTCTTCGACTGCTCCCTCTCCACAAAATACAAATTGTACTTCCGCTTGAGCACCTGATGCACTTCATCCCGGCAAGTGATGGTCAGGCCACGCCTCTTGTAGTCCAGATACGTGCATAGAAACTGTCGATTGGTTTCGTGGACCTGCGGATGCTCCAGGTACTCCTTTATGGGCATCCATTGCAGTCGTGCGATTTCCCGCTCGCATCTCTTGAAGTCCATATTGAGGGGCTTCAGGGCCACCACGATGTACACGTCGGAGCAACCGAAATTGCCAGAGTGTGAATGCCTCAGGGAGACCAGTGATTGGAACTCGGACCGAATGCCCGTTTCCTCGGCCACCTCGCGGATAGCGGCGTCCACAAAGTTCTCACGCGGCTCCACATAGCCGCCGGGCAGTTTCCAACTATTCGGGATCATGGCGTACCTGTCGGTCACCACCAGGACCTCGTCCTTCTCGTTGATCACCAGCCCGCCAACGCCCATGAGCGTGTGAGCGTAATTTGGCAGGTTACTGGACTCGTCTTTGGGCAGCCATTGGTACATGACCACCACTCCGGTCCTGGCGTGATGGAAATCGAAGCCGTTTTCGGCCAGCACCGGCACCCACTCGGCCTGCTCCTTGTAGACACGGAACCAAATAGCCCGGTTCTTGTTTGTCCTCCAGAAATCGAGGGATTCTAAAGGATAGGTAAGAAATTATCAAAATATACAGATTTTAAATTGAACTAACTTTTTAATTTCTCCTGAAAGCAAGCGAGATCCAGGTTCTCCTCACGTCCGTCTACTGTGACGCCGGCAAAGCGGTCGGTTAGCCCTCGAAAGACATCCGGCGGCGACTCCATGCTCTTGAAGCTAAAACGGGTGAGTTTTGAATCGATTAAAAATCAAATTAAAAATGTATCCTTACCGTCTACAGCTGCGTGTTATGGTTATCTGGAATTGGGGCGGATGCGGCTTCTTGGCTGGGATTGTCTGGGCCGCTGCGGTGGAGCGGTGTCTAGTGGTCCGGAGAACCGTCCTCCATAAAGTGAATGTCGTCAGGTGTAGACAGTTTCTGCGACCCAGGAGACTGGTAGCCAACATTAAATAGTTGCGCAATAAAACGACTACGGGCCGATGACGTTGGCGGATCGTAATGGAGAGTACGGCGGATGCGGCTCAGTGGTTCCAGACTTCGAAGCAATGCCAAACCCCCAGCATGCTGTTTGCGGAAAAGAAACAAAGATTGAATGATTTTGAAGTCAATGAAAAGGCTGTCATGATTGTCCGGGGGATGTCACCCGAGCCCTAGTCCCGAAAATAATTGTAATCCGTGGATAGACAGATACTATGTACATATATGTGGTGATAGCTTCTATCTTTGGCCGGCGTAAGATAAGGGGGATATAAACGAAACTGTTTTGACATTTCGAACTTGGCGCTCTGAGCTGGTTTGATAAACGTGACATGGAGATGCGCAAATAAAGTACAACTTGGCATTTATACTTAAAAAAATATATTTTCAAATTAGTTTTAAATAAGAAACAAATAGAATTTCTGTTTAAAGTTAAACTTTTCGATGTTTAAAGACTTGAAACCTTTTCTACATGAAAGAAAATACTTTTAATAACGTAAATTTTATAAAATATATATTTAATTTTAAGTCTAAGACACCTATTGCGGGTCATCTCTAGCCCGCAACCTTGAACGACAACCCAAGGTGCGTGTGGGCGGGAGGCGGACGTGTTGTTTTTGTTCGTGCACCTGCAAGACTGTGTGCGTCGTTTGAATTGCTTCCGCGTGGAAGGAGGTTTGTATATGTTTATCAGCTGAGTGCCTGCTCTTATCAATTTGGGCAATTGAACAAACTTTACATAACAAACAACGCCAAACAATGTTTGGGCTAAACATGACCCTTTGTTTTGGCCCTTTACACAATTAAACTCACTAGGTTAAAGCTTCGAAAGATGATGTTGTCGTAGCCAGACCGATCAGTTAAATACTGAGCAACAAATTAGAACACCAACCATGGACTTTGGCATAGACGAGTGGAAGTAAACAGCGCGCGCTTTCAATTTGCTTGTCGCTGGGAAGCACGTTAAGTTTTAGGGATGGGGTAGGCGTCAATCAGCTGTTTCAAGTGATGCCACTTTGGCTTTATGAAATTATATTTTATAAGTTTCTTAATTTATCACAAGTTTCTCATCTCCCAAAAAGGCCACCAATTGCTTATCGATCCATCGATTAAATATTTATCTGTTTTTGATGTCGATCACTTTTAAAGATGGCCGCCGCAACTTCCAAAATGGCCGCCACCTCTTTCAAGATGGCCGCCGCCTCTTCCAAGATGGCCGCCGCCTCTTCCAAGATGGCCGCCTCTTCCAAGATGGCCGCCGATTCTCGGTTTTAAAGATGGCCGCCGCTCATATCCATATATCGATATATATCGATATCGATAGTCATGTTTAAAGATGGCCGCCATGCATTTATCGATAGCCCCTTTTAAAGATGGCCGCTGCAAAAAGCATAACATTTTAGCCACCTGAATATTAACGAATTTAACACAGAAATACTGCAGACGCACTTTATTTGAATTTAAAATGTCTACCTACATTGGCCTGCTTAACTAAATTTACAGTTGGACACTTGAATGAAGGTGGCGCGATGTATAAATAAAAAAAAACACATTTTCCGTGAATTTTGGCGACGCCAAGGCTGGAATGTGTAGACAACTACATCTCTGGCATACCCATGTCGCCGTTAAACGTTCCCGGATATGATTTGGAATATCGCGGGGTACCACCACGCCAGCCACCGCCACTGCTTGTTGCCTCGCCAGCTTCCACACGCTCGTTATGATTGTGAATCCGGTCATTGCCCAGATCCCGCTCCCGCTCTCTGTTCCTAACGCGCTGCTCTTTATTCCTATCTCTATCCTTCCCACTGTTCCGAACCTCCCGTTCTGCGCCGACCTCACGCAGCCAACTGTGGAACATGGCGTCCAGAGCGGTCGCCCGGCGCCTTGGATCCGTTTGCAGCATCGGTTTCAGAAAGGCCACAAACTCAATGGCGTCGTTGTGAGACCAGCGATAGCGATTCATCAGGACACTGGCCAGCGATCGCGACTGCAGGTTGTTGATGGTTTTCAACTGGCCATTCGGCTTGAAGATGTTTGACGAGTAGTCGCCGCGATCGATAAGCTCCCGGGGTATGGGACCACACGTCTCAATGATGCTGGCTATGTGCGCCTCATCCTGGCTGGCCCTGCCGCGTAAATTAGGCACCTGCGGATCGAATAGATACTCGCCCGTGGCCAGTTCCCAGAACAAGCAGGCTGCACTCCAGATGTCCGCCGTCTCATTGTAGCCCGCACCCAAGATCACCTCAACGGCACGGTACTCGCGCGTCTGGATGTCGTCGGTGAAGTGATGATGGAACCAACATCCATTGCCCATGTCGGCTATTTTCACTTCTACCTTGCACTGCTCCGTGGCCGGATCTTTGCGGGATGTGATGTCCGCAGTGGGCACACTTCTAAACTCGTCCTTGGCCTGCTGGAGATTTCCATTGAATCATGGAAATAGCAAGAAATAGACTACCTACCTGAACAGCTGCACTCGATACACTAGCACTGCCGCAACCAGCTCCTCCCGTCCCACTGGCAGTCTTTTTCTTGGAACCTTGCTTGGACTTCTTAATAATGCCCGCCCGCTGCTTCCTAGCTGACAACGGCTGACGCTCCTGCTCCGCCAGGTCCGACTCCGTCACCTTCTTCTGAACATAACGCATGAATTTCTCCGGACTGTCGATAAGTAACTTTAATGCGGTGGAGCCCCTGTCCAGATGCTTGCAGATGAGTTGTTTCGGCAACGACGTTCCGTTCCCATTTCCGACAGGGGAATCGGCTTGCCGGCTACTTTTGGACTGCTTTGGACTGCCAGGAGGCCTCGTAATGGGCGAATCCAGCGAGCTGTTGTGGGGGGGCCTGGGCGTGGGCGAATCGCCCACCCGTTCGATAAGGGCCACATGCTTTAGCTGGACGATGTCAGACTCGTTAAGGATCACCAGACCGTCGAAAGAGAAGGGCATGAAGGGCAGTTTCCCGGTAACACCCATTACCGCCGTGGAGGGAGTGAGCAGGCCCCGCTCCGCCATGTAGAGGAGATCCTCAACGGCCCGCTGGCGCAGCCACTGACGGTGCTGCTGAAAGAAGGCGACACTCCGCTTGGTGCGCGCCCTCATTCGCCTCTTGGCCGTCTTGGTCAGCTTGGCTATTGGAGTCGCACCAGATGTATCTGGATCTGAAAACTGGCTAAGAGACGACTGGTCAGGGTCTGGAACTGGAGTGTGGGTCGCCTGGCCGCAGCGATCCCCACCCACCTCCACCTGCGGTTGGGGGCAAGTGGGCCGGAGCGCTGACGACAAGCCGCCACTCCTGCAACGACGGATAGAGCCTGTTCTTAAATTTTCTATTAGTTAACTCCCGACAGAGGCCTACCTGGAGAGATGGGCGTGAGCCTGCAGGAATGCGCCGGCCGCTTGATTTGCCTGGCCGCGGATCACCATATCGTCGGCCACCAGCAGCACGTTCTCCGGCTTGAGATCGGTGTGGATGATGTGGCACTGGGTGTGCAGGAAGCATAGACCCTCCAGCACCTGCAGCGCTATCTGCTTGACGTTGTGGAGCGGCAGGCCTTGGTAGCGGGATCGCTGGATCAGGGTGAGGAGATTATCGCCCAACACCTCGAACACCAGACACAGGTGAGTGCCGTGCAGGCCGCTCATATAGAAATGGTCCCTAAAGTCGACCAATCTATTTCGCATGGGATGCCAATCGGACTCGGTCACCGTGCGGAGCAACCGGATCTCGTCGCGCGCAGTCTCCGTGTAGTGTTCCGCTGACTTGACCACCTTAATTGCACAATAACGCTTCGTTTGGCTGTCGTAGCAGAGCCACACCGTCGAAAAGTGGCCCCAGCCGAGCTTGTGGAGCGCATAGTACCTATTCTGAAAGATGTCGCCGACGGCCACTGGATGATAGCCACCCACGCGGTACTCTGCCTGATTCTCCTCCATGCCGATGGTCTGTCCGAATCCGGGATCGATGTGCTCGGAGCCGGATGCGAAGTCAGAGCCAGTCTCTGTTCCAGACTCATCATCGTCGTCGTCATTGTCTTCCTCCTCGTCGTTGGCAAAGGGGTTTCTCGGCTTTCTGGTGGTCTCCAGTTTCAGCTCCGAGCCCCTCGGCTCGTCCGAGTTCTCCCCTTCGTACTGCTTGCGCTCAATATGGTAGACATTCTCGAACTTCTGCTGGAGCTCGGCCAGGTGCTGGTCCATCGTCTTCCGAAGCTGCTTTATTTGGGAGCCATTCGGCGCATTCTCCTGGGATTCTGGAACAGCTGCAGGCTTTTTGTCCTGGCTACCCTGGTCCTGGTGCTCCTTGCGCCTGATGCAAAGCTGTTGATCCTGATTCTTTATTTCGGCGGCGCCTACTAATTCCGACATTTTACCCGACATCGAGCTAACCAGATGGTATTGTCCTGGTTACTGCCGCTGCGATCACGAAAGGATAATGATGGGGGAGCTATGTTGAAAGATGAACGATTGAAGGACTAAGGTGAGTTGGTTTTTCAAATAAGCAAATAAGGACTTACGCTGCTTTCTTGATCGGTTTTTTGTTTACAACGTTTTTTAAATGATATTATTTTGATTACTTTGTGTAGAAAGTATAGAATAGATGCACCATCCAAACGTCTTTAGGGATGTAGTGGCAAATGTCCTTGTCCTTCTTTTGTAAATATACAATATATATTTTTCTATTTTTTGTTTTTGGGAATTTTTGGGAGCTGTTCGAATGTTGCCGACGAAATATTTTCTGAGCGAATGTGTCAACGATAGAAACAAGCTCCCCAGAATCCAAATTCCAAGCTTTCTTTGTTGATTTCAAAATGGAAATTTTTTAATATTATTAAATTTCTTTATTTTAAGGAAATTCTTATAAAAGTAGACTAGAATTTTGGACGATATGCTTGCGGAAAGTGTGGCCTACTTTTGGGAGTTGCAAGGATTCCTTCTAGGAACTCAAAAACTTATATAAAAAGTAAGAAATCCTTTTTTTTTTTTTTTATTATTTAATCAATTAAACAAGATTGTGCTTTTTTATTTAGCCGTAGATATGTTTTTTTTTTTTTAGTTTAATTGCGCAATTGAGGGCGAAAATCCTTTGTGCGGGATCAGTGATTTGGAAAATACTATTTGGGACAACAAAGGACAATAACCAGTTAAAGATTTTCCAAAAAAAAAGGGATTATAAAGGATCCGGATCCGAATCCGAAATTTGTTGCTAAATGCACACACTGCCCAAAGTCAGCATGGCAATAAATTGTTGCTTAAGGGGTGAGTCCTGTAATTTCCAATAAATGTCCTTGTTCCAAATACTCAGGTGCTTCACATGGACAACAAAGGCTACTACTTTTTTTTTTTTCCTTTCTCTTTGATATTATTTGTATTTTGATTGCCAGCTTAACAATTTTTTTGGAATCAATTTTTGGTTTTGGGGGAGAAACTCTAGAGATTTTGATGGAATAAAAAAGTGTATGTGTATAGGGAAGTTACCCCTTAAAAAAAAAATAGTTTATTTATTTGCTCAGTTGTTTAAACAAATTTTCCGCTTAGGGTTGCGCTTCCACCGCCTGTTTTGCCCAACGGCGGCTTAAGTGAAAATTCCATCTCAAATATTTATTAAAAAATCGATTCGGGGGGGAACGTGGGACAGTTTGTCCTCCAAAAAAAAAACAAAAAAAAAGAATTCCAAAAATTTACTTCCTAAGCTCGAATTATGGATCAAAATTGTTGTAATGTTCCCAGACGAAGCGCCTTCAACCCCTTTGGTGGATGGTTGGCTGTTGGTAAGGAGAAATCTTGTTTGTAATTAGGGAGTTTTCCTTATCAATTTTCCCCCCCGGAAAAGCCTTACGGCTTTCTGTGTGTCCTTCACCAATTAACCGTAATTTCAAGTGTCCCGTTCCTCCATAATATTTACCCGGACAAAAAAGACGACTTTGAGTTTCGAATTTCATAATTCATAACTGGTTGGGCTTCTAATGAGCTGTTTATATTGACACAATGGATGGAAATTCAAATAAATTGAGGTTTACATTACCGGATATATGGGAAATCTATTATATACGGTGGGTGTTGATATGGGAGTTTTAGAAAACGTTTTTTTTTTAAGTTTGGATGGAAAAAACAGTTTAAAAAAAATGAAGAAAAAACGCATTTGATTTCAGCATTTAATTTTCAATATAGACAATTATAGAGCTAAAGTTTGACTTAAAAATATTAATTAAATAAAATATATAATAGTATTTAAAACTAACCTTATATTTATATTTTATACAACTTTCAAAAATATTAAAATAAAAAGAACTCTTAGGATTCTTCCTTTCTTTCAAAGAAAAACCTCAAACCCTCTTAGTTCTATTGAAAACCTTCTAAAAGTAATGCCTTTTTTGGGAAATCCTAAAAAGGAACCCAATGATGTCCCTTAAATCTAATTGAAGCTCCTCACTTCTACTTCTACCTTTTTATTTTTTAATCCTTTTTCAAGTCGCTAGATAATGAGCAGCGTAATTGGCGGAGTTTTGCAGGATTTTTCAAAGCTGGAATCTGGAAGATGTACTTACTCCCGAACAAAAGGATCGGAGCAGCTGCCTTGGCAATTGGCACACAATGGAGCGGCACATGCCACATACTGGCGAAAAAAAAAAAAGGAACATGATTCGGGGGATCCTGAATGGAAGAAGTTGACAAAAAAATACAGAACAGAGCTGGCGCAATAACTGTGCACATTGACAAAAAGGAAGCGGCAGGATCGCAACAAAGGAAAAGTGAAAAATCGACGAAGGAGGCAACACCCAAAGGACAGCTGTCGGCGTCTCCATTTGTTCGAGTTCCTGGCAAAGGACTCCTCCGGCCCCTAAAGGACTGGTAAAGATTTTATTATGCAATTTTGACAGAATTTATTAATCATTAATATTTGAAAATATTTTATTTATAGACTTTTGAATTTGGAAGCCTTTAAAAAATATTATTTATCAGGATATATAAACAAAAAAATTGAAAAGGAAACATTACGCGGTCAATTGGTAATTGGATTATGGCATTTATTTTATTCAACCCTTTCGGAATGGAAAGATCCCTGACACAGCCCAGCATCCCGGCCGATCGACTGTTGACCCTTTTGACCCTTTGACCCTACGGCGAGGATGTGCCTTTGGCTGCGCGGATGATCCGGCTTTTTAGGGGACCAAGAAAACACCGAACACGGAAAATTAATTAAGAAAACAGAAATGTGGATGGTGGAAACCCGACCCGCGGACTCATACTGGCCCATGGCGGATTTTATTACTTGTAAGTCATTTATGCACAGATCAGTGAACAGGACACGGAACTTGTATGATTTGTAGGTTCCAACTATTAAGGATTTCTTCCACATCATATTTTATTGGACAGGATATCGGACTAACAGATGTTTCAGAGTTTCCGCCTTTATCATTTTGGGAGTTTATTAAAGTTCCTTTTATTTTGGAAAGTTTTTCAAGCTTTTTATTAATTTAAATCTTTTTAGATTTGAATTCTTGAGTTTAAGACTTGTTCTCCTTTAAACGAAAACCCCAAAAACCTCACAATATAATTTTAAAAACATACAAGTAAGTAAAAAATAAAATTAATCTCTATTCCAATTATTATTTCTCACAAAACAATATTCTTTCCAGGTTCCTGCTTTGATATACTTTAAAACCATTAGAGACTCTTCATGGGAAACTGGTGGGATGATTGTCCTTGGGAAGCATTTGCTTCATTTATCACGCCATGCTGCGACAGGATATGCGACAGGATATGACATTGCATAAACCAAAACCGCATCCTGACCAAGATCCGCGCCGCAAACAAAATGCCATTGTCCCGGACAAGGTTGCTCCAAAAAAAGGAGAGGACATAAAAAGAAACAAACGTGTCTAAGGCAGGGCAAGATCATCAATGCCCCGGAGGTCCTGTCCGTTTTGTCCTGTCCTGTCCTGTCTAAAAAATGCGTGCAGCTGTCCTGCAGGAAGTCAGCATGCTTTTGATGACCGCAAAGTTCGCGCCCATGTCGCGGCCGCTGTAATCCTTTAACTGTAATCAGAAAACCAAAACAAACAACACCCCGTATACGGGTTCAGGATCAACTCGACGACCAGGACAACCACGTCCGCGTGATCGGAGTGACCTCTTTATTACGCGACGGCGACAATCTTGGCGGGGTCGCAAAAGGACATTCGGGGTTCAGTGGCTTGGAAAATTCATGCATGCAACATTTTCTGTAAATCCTGATTCTCAAGTTTCAGGACGACTGACCTCTTGCTCCTGTTTTCATTATTTTTATTGCCTTGTGTTGGACAATTGATTTTGTGACATAAATTTGGTGTAAACAGCTTTGGTCAGTCCAGCGTGTCCTGCGCGGCATCCTACCTGGGAAAACTGAATGAAGTTGTCAGGGGAGGCCGGAGGCCACATAAATCAGTTGCATGTCGCCAATGTCCTGCCTGATATATAGCCCGTAAATAATCCTTAATCCATAATAATTACATCCATCCTTGTGTTTGCAGAGCGTCCAAGTACCATTTGCCCGAAACTTTCAAAGGTTTTATTTGTTTTGCTTTAAAATTCCACTAAATGGGAGTGAGTTTTTCAACTTGTATTGTTTCCTATTATTAAGGTTTTAATGGTTAAAGTTAATGGGTTTTTGTACTTGTAAGGATATTCGTATTCGCAATAGAATGATTTGAAAAAGAAAAAGAAAAGAAACCTTGTTTTCTATAAAGTTTCTCTCTAAAGTATTTCCATCCAAAAAAAACGAATAATAATACTTTCCCATTTTATCTAATTTAAAAAAACATAGAGAAACCTTTTAAAATATAACCATTAAGCCCTTAAATATTCCCCCACAACTACATTACTTAAATTTTATGAATCACTTTTTCAGTTTTTAGCGCCCCGAGAAACCATGGCAACCGGACAGGACAATAATGCTTTGTAATTATGCAAGGACCTGACTTCCTGGCGGACGCAACATGCCACACGGCCATTAGAACCAACTCGATATGCAAAACATATAATTGAAAACTGTCAACGTCTGACAAATTTCCCGTCGTAAACCCCATAGACTAACCCGAAATTAACCCCAAAAAAAAAATATATATATAAATAAGGGAAAATAGTCAAGGACATTACAGAAAAAACGAGTTCGAGGGCGGCACAAACGCATTTCCAAAAGTCATAAAGTTCTGATCGACAGTCTGTTGGTCGGCAGGTCCTTCGTCCTTGTGGTCCTTGCGGTCCTTGGCCCATGGTCCGTGTTAATGTGTTAGGCGCGTGGGTTTCGATCGCGTAGGGAGGGAGGGAGGCGGTGGTTGGTTTGGTTTTGCTTCCGAATTGCAATTTTCTGATACGCATCTAGGCGGTGTGTAGTTCTGACAGTTTATCATTATCCTTGGCCCAGGACTTGCACGATCCCTGAACGGTGGTAGGTCACCGCTCATTTATATTGTAAGCATTTTTCGTCCGTTTTGTATTTAATTGATTTTACGCACTGTCCTTCCAAGACCTTGGCGTCGTTGACTTGGATACCAAGGATATTACGTTGACTTTAATGATTAATGTTGGTATTTCTTGTAATGCTTTTGCTTTAAGGATGTTAAGGAACCGTTTAGTTGGGGTTTTAATCAAGGATTTAAAGGATACTTTCGAGATGTTTGTTTAAAGGTTTGTTTACGAAAGTTTTTAACAATTAAACATTATGTATTTTTATATATTATTATATATTTTATTTAATATTTAAACAGAAATATCCACCATATATTGCAATGGAAAACAAAACCCTTTCTCACGTCGATAAGGACTCCTGTTCTTTGTGTTTCCTTGTGGCTGAGCACGACGCGCCAAAAAGGACGAAAACAAAAATACATTTCGCACACTCTTGGAGATCCTGGGATCCTGAGGCACACACATAAATCTCAATCTGTCGAAAAATGTGAAATATCGAAAATGGCATCGTTGTGCCAAAATCAAAATTTAACCACAAATTAGGCAATAAACAATGGCTAAAGCGGTCATGGGTTAATACGTTTAGCATCACGAGACAACCACCGTCAAAGGCGCAAAGGGTTAAAGCCCGCAAGGGGTTAAGGGTTGATCTCAATCAAATTTTAAACGTGCGAAAAAAAAAACCATACGTGTGATCCAGTTTTGCAAAAAATAAGCCTCCTTAAGCCTCCTGTGAGTATATTGCCTTTGCATTTATTTTAATTGATTTATGATTTGGTCATCTTTATAGAAATAAGGTTAGAAATGTCCTGCAACTGCTACGGATCCAAGTCATCGAGACTGAAAATATCACTACCATCGCTACTATCGCTATAGGCATCTTCGTCAGTTGGTACCAAAACTTCGACTCCTTGCAGGGGCAGCGCCACCGGCACCCGTTCGCCCTCCACGGCCTGGCACGACAATACGTTCATTACCCTATCTAAGAATTATATAAAATATATATTAATAATAATAATAATAATAATAATAATAGATTTTCAGGTAAAACTCGCCTGGTATGCTGCACAAGGTCTGGAGAATCCAATGCATGATGATAACAATTCCCAAGGCCGGAAATAATGAGGAAACAAAGCGATTATTAAATGCAATTTTCAAGTTTCGGTTTCGGTTTCGATTCTACAAATTCACATTATTTTTTATGAAAACCAAGTTATAAACTATATCGAAGCCGAAAGGCCTATATCATAGTAAGGTAACAGCTTCAAAAAAGGCTACTTTTCCCAAAAAAAAAACGAAAAAAAAAAAATAGCATTATAAAGAAAGGAGGTATAATTATATTGTAATGGAAGTAAAGGTCACGTGGGCAGTTTTTAGTTAAACAAATAGAAAATCCACCCCGCCCTCTGCGACATATGGAGGCATTTAGAGGGTCAGGGGTCAATAATTTACAACAATTAGCGACGCCCGGCCAGCAGATCCTAAAAACACAATTTAAACAAATATGCAAAGGACCTCTCACATATAACTAGGGGTTTGATCACTGACAACGACTATTAAAAACTCTTGAAAAGCCAGTCTAGGAAAAACAATTCTAAATAAATGTATTAAGAGAAGGAAGATGGGAAGACCTCTATTGAAGTAAATTTAAAGGACCTAGAGTCTAAGGAAGAAGAAACCGTGCAGAGATCCTGAAAAATAGTGCCGCTGGCTAATCAATTACGCAACTTTTGGAAAAAGGGGTTTCCGAAACGATAACTTTAACATTTTATTCAAATTTAATTGCAAGCATGCATTAATTTCCAGCCCAAGGAAGAAGCCAAGGAAGGAAGGAGGCCCAAGGAGTCGCAGGATCCGCGCAGGAACCTGATCCGCGTCCCTGTCAAACGTTTGACAAACCTTCCCCGGCTGACATGTGATGGGATGTGATGTGGATGCGATCGTGGTCGTGGGCATGGGATGGAAATCCATCCCAAATCCGAACCCAACCGAACCCCTTCGCGGTCCTTTCACGTGTTTTGGGAACCTTTGCTCTTTCATTTGCATTTTAACCCCTTCGCCTTGTCGGTTCGCCTTTTCTTTGCGACTTTTCCATTCTTGGTTTTTCCCGGCAACCGCGCTTTTCCGCCACTTTTTGGGCCGCTTTCCTCCCGAATTCCGATTCTACCATATTTGGGTAATTTTCTCAACAATTAAATATGCAAATCGGCCAGCTAAACGATTTATTTGTGAGGCGTTTGTGTTGTCATTTTCGGGCAGCTAAATTCTCCAATCGAGGGTGTGGCCCTGGCCTTTCGGGGGGCTCAACCTTTCCATCCAAATCTGAACAATTTTCGTCATGTTTACCATTTTTTCATTACTTTTTTTTTCCTGTTTTGTCCAACCTCTTCAGGTTCTAGCGTTCTTCTTTCTTTTCTTCATTATTGTCGATAGTTTTAAATGCTTTTTTTACTATTTACACCTTAATAGATTAATAGATTGTTGATGCTTTGTTTTTTTTTCCCCCAGAAGAAACATCTAGGAATAAATTTCTTAGAATCAAAAGAGGTGCTTTGTTTTTTAACTGACTCTTTGAATTTAAAACATAAAATTCCATTTAAAACTCTTGTTTTTTTTTTTTTTTTTTACCTCGAATTCCTAGAAATTTAAATAGGTCTGAAATTCAAACGTTACGCAAGTTTTTATTCGATAAAAAAGTGCTACCCATCCCAAAAAAGAATCACAAGCTCATAATTATGGCGGGTGGCCTAAAGTTTTCAAAATAAGTTTGTTAAATGCAAGTCTTAATGTGTTTTAAAGCAATAATTTTTAATTTAAGGAACACTACGTGATAATAAACCGTTATTTTTCTGAAAGTATAGCCCTTTATTGGGAGAAACGACTTAAATTTGTATTAAAATCTTTCACCTGATTAAAAAGTTAAACCTTTAAACTAATTCTCTGAAGATTTGAAAAGGAAAATAATATTATTGCTATTCATAATAGAGACCTCGGACCAAAATTTTCAAGCATTTATTCGATAAAAAAGGGTTACCCTCCCCCCCGGGAAAAGAGTCGAAAGCTTGTAATAATGGCGACCAAGCTGCTTGCGCTGCTGCGCAGTCCCCTTTTGGAGGTTATCCCGTTTTTGGAGAGGCACAGGGGGACCCGAAACTGTCACGTGCCTCGTGACCCGCCTCTGGCCACTTCCGTTTCCCTCTTTCCTTTCCATTCTCTGCCGCCAGGGAGTCAGGTTGAAGCTCGCCAACATAAACAAAAAAAAAAAATTAAAGTGTTCCAAAAATACGAAAAAATTGTGAGAAGAAATGGAGTTGCCCAAGATAGTTGAGAATGTAAGTAGAAAATGATATTAGACCGTGAGGGTAATAGTATTCTGAGGGATTGACTCGCATCCAGGAACCCAAGTGGCAGGCCCGCATCGAGAATTCCAAGCTGTGCGAATTCTATGGCGCCGGCGGTGGCTCCATCAATGCCGGTGGCTGTGGCGGCGGCGGCGGCGGCGGCGACGGCGACGGCGGCGACGGCGGCGACGGTGACGATGGCGAATTGCGTTACCCGACCTCGGGGCCGCATCCAAATCAGCCAAGTCAAGTGCAGGGGAATCCCTCATGTGCTTTGCGTCCGCATGGCCAAGTGGCGTCTGTCCATCCAATCGGTCCGGCCATTGCTGCCTCTGCGCTGAACGATTCTGGTTTCGTGTCATCCGAGTCCAATAACTCGCCCCCGCCAAGACGAACGGTGGTCAATTTTGGGAGCACCTCCGGTTTCTATCAAAATGGCTGCTGGTACAACTCCGAGTTGTGTCGCGTAACCCCCAAGCGTCCCGAACAGGAAGACGAGTGTCAAGTGGAGGAACCACAGGCAGAGGGGAATCTGTCGAAAGAAGAGATGCTACATAATCTAGAGGAAAAGGGGCAGCTACCGGATGATCGGCTCCAGAGGCCAAAGTGCATGAAAGAATCCTTGCCCTTGTCGCCTCCGACTTCGCCCCCGACTTCGCCCCCGACTTCGCCCAAGCGTCGGGATGTGCTTGTTCCAGTGTCGGCTCCACCGCAGCCTTTAGGACCTCAAGCTTTGCCACTACCGGCTTCCGCTTTCCCAGTACGCATGGCTCCGCCGGCTAGTCGCCCTGTCGCCATGGTAGCGCCGCCACAGATCTCCGGAATGACCCAGCCACTGCTCCGTCCCACTTACTTGGCCGTACCAACTGGCCATTACCTGATTACCATGCCGTCGCCCATAAACGACGCGATGCGTCCTCCGATTCTGGCTCAGCTGCATGGTCAGTACCCGGTCCAGATGCCGGTGCAGATTCCCAGATTCCAGGGACAGTTTCAGGGTCAGATGCCTGGACAGATTCACGGAGGGATGCATGGACAGTTTCAGATGACGGGACAGATGCCACATCCGCCAATCATGCAGCCGCAGATCCAGCACCATCAGACGACGCAGTCCATCCCGGCTCCGGTCTATGCCCATCCTCGTCCAGAGATGCCAGCGCCCCAGGTGGTCGAGATAGAGGTGGCTCCCGGCGTCAAAGTGATCAAGTCTATGGAGAAAATCACCATCGACATAGAGCCGGCCAGCTTGAAGGATGCGGCCGCAGGATCCCAGCGTAGCTCCCAGGAGGACTCCTACTCCAAGCTCTTCAAAATCATTGGACGTGTAAGTGGCCTGGAAACGTTCATTTTTTTTTGGCCAAGATTAATCCTTTGAACACATTTCCAGCACGTAGTCCTGAAACAAATATCCTCGCGTTCCAGGAAGTCCATCATTAAGGGCTCCTTGAAGGACCGATACGATAAGCTGGACGCTTTCCAGAACCTTCTGCCAAAAGAGAGAGTCAGAGAGAGCCAGGCGGAGGCAGTAGCTCCCCCGCCAAAGGAGGTCCAAGCAGCTCCCATGGTGGAGCAGTCACCAAACACTACTCCATGGCCAGTCCAGGCTCCTCGCCAGGGTCTCATCCCTGCCATCCCTGCCATCCCTGCCCAGCCCATAACATCGATTCACTCTCCGATCCATGTGGAAATCCCGGAGATCAGGATGATCCAACTTTCGGCGGAGGCAATGGTCCTCGAGAAGGACCCGGAAATAATGGAAGTGATGCCAATGGCTCCTGAGCCGGAGCGCAAGAGCAGCCAGATGGAGTCCAAACTGATTCAGACGAAGCCGGTAGCTGCACCCACAGGAATGCCGATAGTTCGGCAGGAGAGCAAGTCGCTCCAGACTGATCGTCCAGTGGTCAGAATTCTCGCCAAGACGATCCAAATGGAGGATAAACAGATTACGACGAATCTCAAGCTAATCCCGGTTATTCCAGACCTGGAAACCAAACTGGAGGTCAAGACACCAGTTCCTAGCGAACCCATTACCTCGGTGCTAAAGACGGACGTTTCGGTGTCCACCAAGAGTCCGGGTCCCTCGCCCAATGATTCCGATAATCCTCCGGAAAACGTAAGCTCTCGAAAAAGTGCTGAAAATATCCTTTAATTTGTTCTTCCTTCCTCCATTCCAGGAGATCTCGGTGGTCAACATCAGCTACTGGCCGCCATTGGGCACGCGCTTGCCCCCCAAGTCCACGGCTGTGGTGAAGCCGCCGACCTCGCCGGTCCGCAATGGTCCGCGGCAGCCCCACAATCGACGACGCTTCAACGACTCAAAAGGAAGTATGTCTTCAGGAATGAAGACGATCATCAACGAAAAGCTGGCCGCTGTCAAGCGAAATGTCTCTAATCCCGTCCAGCTGATGCGCATCGTCCGTAACCAGGCACCCGACGAGAAGAAGGTCACCAAACCGCCGCCTCCCACTGCAAATATCGGCAGGGAGTCGCCCCAAACGCCGCCGGTGAAGGTGGCATTGCCTGTGCCAAGCCCGAAGGTCGTGGCGCCTCAGAACTCTGTACAAAGCAGCCAAATTCCAAAGGTCCAAGTCGCAAATGCTGTTAAGATCGCTCCCATCCAGGCGAAGGCTTCCTGTGGCAAAAATATGTTGCCGAAACCCAATGGCCGGACCAATCCGTCCCAGGCCCAGACCGTGGTCTCCAATATGTTTGATCTGCTCGAGGAATCGGACACGCTGTTGTCGGAACTGGACGAGGTGTTGGCCCAGGAAGAATGTGACCAGAAGAGCGTGGAGACTGAAACGAAGTCCAAGTCCAAGAAGGAGAAGAGGCGCCTCAAGAAGGAACTGCGGGCCAACAAGATGTCCATTCTTAAGGCCAAGCAGCTGGCCGCCAAGGAGGCAAAGGAGCTAAAGAAAGCGGAGGAAGCCATCGTCGCCATGGAGGCACTGGAGGCCATCGAAGCCATAGATGCACTGGAGGCCATGGAGGCTTTGAAGGCCATGAACTCGCAAGAGGCCGAGGAGGAGCGCGAGTTCCAGGCCGCCAGGAAGGCCCTGGAGGAATGGGAGGCCCAGAAACCCTTGGAAGCCCAGCAGACTCTGCAGGCACTGGAGGCCAGACAGGCGCGTCGGCGTATAGACCTTAGCCAAATCGATGGGCAGGGCGCCCACTCCTTCGACTGTTTCGCAAGGGACTCGCCCTTGTCGCCGACAGGTTCTGTGGATGACATCCCCCGGGTGACCTACATGCCGGGCAGCCATCTGAAGAACTGGCTCCTCAACGACCCGTTGGACGACGACGGACCACCCACCCGGGTCATTGGGATCGACGAACTACCACCTGGTAACAAGGATAAACAGAGTAATCTTAACATTCCTGTGGACTTCCAGGTGCCAGTGCCGGCCTCGGTTAGCCGTCCGGTTTCCGTGTCCGTCTCCGTTCCCGTCGACCTTGTCCTGAGGGAGAAGCAGTCGGAGCAGCAAGCTGAAGGCGGGTGTTTACCAGATTCTCCTTTGTCGCCCGATCGCGGCGTGGATGACGGAGACTCCATCGGATTAAGTGACGGATTGGAGGCTGGTGGCGAGGCTGCTGGCGAGGCTGGTGGCAGTGGGGCTGCCAGCTGGAACAAGTTCCTCTCGGCGGTGACCGGAGCCGTGCGGGACACTCCGACCCACCACGCCCGTCCCGGCTTCAAGCAGGCCATGACCACCACCAAGCGGGCCCTGTGGGAGCGACGCAAGGCGCGCGCCAACCTCCGCGTCAACCCCGTTAGGTCGGACAAGCCCACACCGCCCAAAACGTAATGATTCTCCTCCACTAATCCTCAAACTAACATCCTGGACTAAATATTCGAGTCCTTGCCGCTCTTGGTAATGCTTCCACATTAATTCTCCATCTTTACATTATTTTAGTTTTTATTTATTATAATTTATTTGCAGGTTTATGAAGTCATATACACATCCTCATACATCCTTATGCATCCTCATACAACCTCATACATCCTTATGCATCCTTATGCATCCTTATGCATCTTTGAACATCCTGGATCATCACATTTAACATTTCTCGCATATTTTCTTATTTTCTTAACATTTTCCATTAAAAACTCATTATTTTCCTCAACTAATTAATTAATAAACATTAATTATTAATCATTAATTATTAACTAACATTATTTACTTAATTATGAATCTTTGTTTTTATAGTTTTTAGTTTCTTCTAAATACTAAGGTGTGGGTTTTGTAGATGAAAGAAGAATTTAATCCTTAGAGAAACTCGTATTTATCGCAAGAACTTTCACAGGATTCGTCCTTTAGGGATTACAATTAAGGAATAATAGTGCATCTCTTACAGGAACCTGTGAATTTCCACAACCAAGATAAGAATCTCGTTCCGGAATCCTTAGGATCGTTTTAAACTGGACCCGATCAGCCAGGACGAATGGCGATTTGTATGGTGTCCGAGTCCTGCACTAATTAAGTGTCGAAAGGATTAACAACGCCTGGCCGGGTTTGCTGTGATTTACGGTTGCCGTGTCGCAGGACACAGGTAGCTGAGGTAACCTGTCGCCCACTGTGATCCTCATTAGCATCGCCAGACGCACCCGAGACGCACCCGAGACGCACCGATGTCCCGCCAGGAGCGTGTGCCATTCATCCGAGTCCTCGCCATTCATCGCCCCATTCACATGTCCGCCTGTACGTACGTATGTCCTGATCGCCTCCTTATCCCAGCTAATCTCCTGCCATTCCAATTTCCCCGTCTCAGCTTAGTCCGGCGGCAATTGCTTTCCTATTGCGGGCGAATCCTGCAACAGATTGCCATCAGAATGGAAATCCTTTGCCGCATTACACAATGCCCATTGCCGGGATTTGGATCTTTGGACAGCTGCCGCAGGCTGGCAAGGATGTGGGTGCCCTGCATTTGCATCTGGCTTATCTTGCGACACTTCCTTAAGCCAAACGGATGGGATTCCTTGGCTCCTTTGTCCTGCTTTGTTTTTTGTGTTTGCTTCTTTTCTGTTTTGTCCTGGCCAGCCAGCTGTCCTGGCACTCCCATGATTGACAATCCTTTACACTTGGCGAAAATGTGATAGTTTTGTTTGGGACGAGGGAGGAGGGAGAGTTTTTTGTTTTGATTTTTTGTCTCTTTTCTTTTCGCTTAAATATGCGAGGGACTCATCGTAAATGGATTTTTGGCGTAGTATTCGATAAGGCATCCCAAAGTTTTAGCTACAAATTGATTTGTTATTAATTAACGATTCTTTAAAGGCATTCCGCTTTGAAATCGGTTGTAAATTGTAAGAGATATAGCCTTTGGAAGTGGTCCTATTTTGAGGCCCCCTGAAAAACCATCCTTTCTCAAAGGGGGTCCATCGGAAAAATTTGAAGAAATTCATTTTTACCATATTGTACAATATTCTGATGCAGACTTACGGAGAATCCATCTACGATTTTTTAAAGGTCTTCCACTTGAGAATCGGATGATTATTCTCCAAAGTATATCCTTTCAAACGTGTCAAATATTCACATTTCAAGGATTTTCCTTTTTTTGACATTCATCCATTAGAATAGCTCCAAAAAAATAAAAAAAAATATTTCATTTAGAATTTTGAAGCAGAATAAAGAAGAACAAATCTACGATTCTTTTAAGGTATTCCTCTTCAAAATCTGATCAAAATTGTCCCAGATATAGCTTCGGAAAGTGATCACATTCTCGCACCCCCCGATTTTCCAATTTTTTGTAAGGGGGTACATCAGTAAAATTTTCGAAAATTCGATAAAAAAAAAATTTCTCAGATTTAAACGCAGATTTGTGTAGAATGAGCCCCCAATTCTTTTAAGGCATTCCGCTCGAGGATCTGATAAAAATTGGATGAAATATGCCCCATAAATGGTAAGTAATACCCATTTTCCATACTCCACAGATTTTAATATTTTTCTCTTCCTTTTCAGATCGAAGGGAAGAAATTATTTAAGGACAACGTGAGGCTAACATCTTCATCGGGTTTGGTGATATTTTCGGATGCCCTTGGACTCCTTCCTGCCCCAGAAGGACTTGTCAGCTGCAGCACGTGGTCACGTGGCCTCGTGGTCACCTCAATTTGGGCCCATCAAACGGGTGAGTGACGCCTCTAATTGGCCGGCTCCTTGCCGGCTCCTTGCCGGCTCCTCGCCAGGACGCACCAAGTGGCTATCGTAATTGGATCTGGATCCCAGGACACTCTCTCTCTCTCGCTCTCTCTCTGCCTCACTCCTTTTCTTTTTTTTTTTTTTGGACTGCGTCATGTCACATGTTATCCGTGGGGTGGGGAGGAAGAAGGACTCGAAAAAAGGACTCACGCGTATCGATGTCCTTGTCCTTGTCGCTATCGAGCAATTTATTGCTCAATTTATATTTGCTTAGACTGCCAATAGTTCAATAATTCATAAATGCTATCGTGTGTCCTGGTCCTCGTCCTAGTCCAGATCCTGATCATGGTGTCCTGGGTCCTGGGAAACATTTGCATAAATGTGATTTGCATAAGGCAGCTGCCTTTTGCTTTTGCCTTTTCCTCTTCCTTTTTTTGTTCCCAACGACTTCCTTCCAAGGCATCACACCTTTGGCTTGGCATATGTCCTGGTCCTTGCGAGGTACCTTCTTGATTTCCAGCCATTCCCCAGAATCCTTTTCTGTTGTTGTTTGTTCGCCGTTGTTTTGATATGTAAGTTGATATATGATATTTGATTTTTTGGGCCAAACCCTGGGCTCTGGTGCTGGGTGTCGCCGGGTTCTCAACTTCAATTAGGGATCAGATCGGAGCGCTGCGTTAGCTAGTTACGGGGCGTGGTCGTTGGCTTTGGGAGTGGAGCTGGAGGTTGTAGGTTGAATGCTAAGGCAATGCTAAGGATTCGCCATCCTTATAAAGCCACATCTGCCCAAGGATATGCCCAGACTTGGGGCTTCGCTTCGGATTTGCCAAACTTTTCCTTGGCTCTTGGAAAGGCAATATAAACGATAATAGTATTATAATCCAAAATAAAATATTATTATTAATAATATGTGTTTAATAATATCTTAACTTTATAAATATTTGAAATATTTTCCCTTTTACTTAATTTTTTTTTGCATTCTTCCAGCTGCTCTTTAGTTTCTATGCAAAATAGTCAGAGAGACTTGAGAGGTGACTTTCCTGGCTCTCCATATGGTCACTGGTGGTGCCAGGATCAGTGTAGCGTAACACACGCCATCTACCTACCGAGTGCGACCTGTACAGGACGCACCTCCCTTTTGGAAACGAAAAAAAAGAAAAACAGCGAGAGACCGACGACCCCGAAGTCGCTTGAAGTGCATTTTTTTGTCGTGTTTCGTGTTTGGCAAATCAATTCAGTTTGCTTGAAGCGCGCGAAAAAAAAAACAACCAGGATACAGGATGGAGGATGCCATCATTTGGCATTTGTCACCCTCAGCAGCCCTTTCATCCTTGCGTCCTTTTTGCATTTCTTCGATTAATGAAAAGAAATGCGGAAAATTGCAAATGATTCGATTCTAATCCGTTTTCTTTTCTTCATTCTTTTTTTTTTTTTTTTGTTTTCAGTTCATTTAAATTTCTCAAGTGAATCTCACGGGATGCTGCGAGGATAAAGGATCGAGGATCGAGGATCAAGGATCAAGGATCGGGGATCGGGGATCGGGGATAATGATTTTGTCACATCGCAAGCGTTGTCTGCTGTCTGCTGTCAAGTGAGCCGCACTTAATGACGGCAACGGGAAGTGGCAAGGACGAGGGACTAAAGATTGCAACGTCGATCCTTCAACGATTCGCACACACAATTCTTATAATAATATTTTCAATGACATGACAGTCCTCGCCGTATAGGGTGTCCTGGCCCATAGATTTGCATTAATGATGTGCAACATTTGTTCGTCCTTGCCCTTTCCCCCTTTCCCCCTTTAAAAAAAAAAAATGGGAAAAAGGGTTGCTAAGGATGAGTCGTATGGTGTCGTGGAATATTGGCAATTATATATCAGTCACTAGGCCAGGCGATGATGCATGGCGATATTATGCAAAAAGGATTCTAATCCAGATCTAAGAAGCCATAAGATTGATCATCTCGAGGGCCTGCTTCTCCTTTCATTATTTTATGCATTTTTATGGAAATATCTTCGAGGAATATGCACATCCTTTGCGGCTCGCCTGAGATATTGATTGATTATCAGCTTCCTTTTATGCAGAATTCAATGTCCTGGAAGATGGGAAAGGCCAGAAAAAAAATGTATGATTAATTGAGGAGAGTTTTTTAATTCGAAATTTCTTTCTGGCCTGGATTTTCAGCTGTGACCGCAGGCCAAGGCCCTTGGACGGAGGGGCGACGTTTTGGGACCTTGGCAAGGACCTTGCCGCTCGCCACTTGCCACTTGCCACTTGCCGTGACCTTTCCACCTGCCTGATGATGCGGTTTGGTGGCACTCCAAAATAACATGTTTTGTGCCTCATAATTGGACCGAAACAACGGCAACAAGGATGTCCTGGGAGCAGCAAGTCAAGGCCAATGAACTGGACAACAGGTGAGATTGTATTTTCGGGAGGGATATGGCTCGTTAGAACCTGGCTGGGAATTCTCATTTAAAAGGATACTTAGCACCTTCTTTTTTCAGTGGAAACTAATTTTTGGTATAACGGAGAGATAATACAGAAAGGATATAGAAAGTATGGAAGGATATGGAAGGATATGGTGGCTGCGCCCGCAGATTGTAACAATATAACTGTTTAGTGTCCTTTGGGCTGTCAGTCTCTCGTGGGCCGAGTGTCCTGTTTTTGCACATGTTGACACATTTGCACACACGTCGACGTCGACGAGTGACGTTGACTTCCTGGCAGGACATGCAGGACATGCAGGAAGCGGGAAATGCCCCGGCCCCTCAATTGTGAGTCCTGTTTTTGCAACTGTTTCTGCCGATCGATCAGATCGCCAGGCAGGATAACAATGTAGAAAAGGCGCGTGCCTTTCTCTCACTCTCTCTCTATCTCTCTCTCTCTCTCTCTCTTTGAAGCGGGCCAAAGGATAATGACAGCCAGGATAACAACAAAAGTGCGGGTCGAAAGGTGGCTTTGGCAACTCGAATGGATTTTTCCCAACTTTTGTCACTGTCCAAAAATAAGCGGGTGCATGTCCTGCTCGCTTCGTCCTGCTCGGCCTCGGTCCTCTCAATTTTCGCCACTCGAGAAACGTTTAAATTGCAATTAGAGTGTCCTTGGAGTGTGCTCGCCCAGCCCGCTTATCCTTTTCTCCGATTTTCCACAATTTTCTCCACATAAAAGCAAAGTGTGCCATTAAATTGGGTTTTCAATTGATTGCCCGATCGACAGACTTTAATTGTTACACATCCATAAAAACTACAAAAGAGGTCCTTTTGCTGCATTTAAAACATTTCAATTACTATGGCGAAAGGGGGTTTTCAAGAAGAAAATATTATCAATGGGGGGGAATATTTTTAATATATTTTGGAAGGTTTGGGGGGCGGTATCCTTTAGGTATACTTTTGGAACTGTCAACTTGTAAGTATTATTAAATATTCTTCTCTTCAACTTTATTACAATCTTTTTTTTTTTTTTTTTAGGGAAAACCCCTCCCAGAGTGATTTTTTATCATCTGTTATGGAACTCTGACTGCCCGAAACGAAACCCAACTACGATCATTATCCAGAAAGTTATTACTCGTCAACGATCCATGACATGGTGCTGGTGCTGGGAGGTGCTCGGCCCAGAGCCGAAAAGTGCTCTCGCACTTCCTGGATCCGTTTCACTTTCAATCAAAACGAAATTACCGAAATGTTAAATGAGACGACAAGTTCCGGATGGTCATTAGATTAGGTCCAAGGGCCCAAGAAATGGAAAACCCTATGCACGGAGCCTTGGAAAATGTTTCAACTTTCCGACAAGGGTTTGACAGCAAGCTTTTGGCGGGGTTATCCCTGAATGGCAACGGCTTGACCGCTCGAACCCGCCCGAAAAGGACACAAACCTCGGCCGGCGGCCCAGAGCCAGAGCCACATCACGTAATAATGTATTTTACATTGTTCGCCCTGACAACTCTCACAATGGTCAACATGGAGGTCCTGGACCTCTCCTGGACTTTCTCAGCCCCTTTTTCACGGTCCGCTGCTGATGATCGTTCGGCGGCGTCTTCGCCAGAGAAGGAGTTGCCGTTTGAGTTGCCCTTTGGGAAAATGTCTTCTGGCCGGTGAGAAGAAGCCGCGCTCTACCCATTCCCCCAGACATTCCTTTAGCCATTTGCATATTCATATTCTATTTTTTGTTTTTTTTGTTGAGGATATATCGGGGGTTGTGACAAAATGTTATGACAGCTCATTTAACGCGGATTAGGCCATCGATCCGTCGTCTGGTCAGCCTGGTCATCCTGGCTAATTGGCCTCCTTGGGGATTTGTGGGAAAAGTGTCTTGGTTTATCCAAAAGCAGCGGGAGCTTGGGTTTCCCTTTTTTTTTTTTTTTCTTTTAATACTTTTCTTCGTTTTGAGTGATAACCGGTTGGTGTATCCAGTTTTTGGGTTTACTATCTTTTATTATTGTATTATAGGATTATAAAAGGAATCTTTAAAGATTATATATCTGAAAATATTACTAGTTACCACAAGGTTTCGGTTCAAGATTCGTTTTCCCTTCGACAATATATTTTTTCTACAATCTTTAATTCTAAAAACCATAAAGCATGATTTTTATTAAATATTCCCCAATTATAGATAATTATAGATATATTACATAGATATAGATTTTAGGTAAACCACAAGTTAACTAACAACGAAAAGAAACCCCTCAGATTCCAAACCAATTATAAAAAAAAAGAAAAACTATCCCGAAGCCATTAAAAATATAATTTCTAAAGACACTTTCCTCCCCACCGAAGAAACCCCTGGGAAAATGCGTTATTAAAAGGAGCTTAGGCATCCTGAAGACTCTTACGGCTCTCCGCGTAATTATATCTCCCCACTCCCTCCCCTGATGGTAATTCTTCAAGAGTACTTCCACCCCCACCCCCACTCCCACTCCCACCACAGAAGAAGGTGACCTGTAACTATTTCCTGGTAACTGGTAACTATTTTTTTCTAACAAAATAAACGGAGGAAGTCAAGTGCCTTTGAAGCGTGAATGTCTGCGGGTTTCGGTTGGGTCTGGGTGACAATAACGATGGCCCAGACCAGACCCCTTCCCCTTTGGCCCTCATTATGTTAACGTGGCCCAGAGACTTGGCACTCCCGACGGGGGCAACCCCTTCGTCCTCCATTGCTGGCCGAGCATTAAAACGCTCATTAGGCCTTTAAGAAGAAAAAAGAAAAAAATATGAAACACTTGGCTCTCGGGTGTCGACCTTCGTGTCGAGGAATCCCACCTGGCCACGCTCCGTTGATCCTTTCGAGGTGTTTTGCATAAACTGCCGGCCTTGTGGTTTCCCAGCCTGGCAACCTGGCCGGCCACCTTTCAGCCTGGAAACTGAACTGAAACAAACTCCCTTGGCTTAGTTTTGCATAAAAAATGATTTATTCCACGACACAAAAAAAAATAAAGAAACGTTCTTAAGGATAGTAAAAAAAAATTGTAAAAAAAAAAAGGATATAGTCCGGAAGGATCAGCTGTTATCTGCCAGCGAAAAGCTGAGCCTTCTCTTGGTGGCGTCCCTGGCCGGGTGGGACATCCACAAGGCCTCCAAATGGCACGAGGCCTCCAGCTCCTCGCCGCCCAGGATGCCCAGTCCTTGTCCCACCTCCTCCTCCCCGTCCTCGTCCTCGTCCAGGTCGCTGGTGGAGTTGTGTCCGCTGTCCGGGCTGATGTGGCGCCTCTTTGGAGCTGATACTCCTCCGCCTCCGCCTCCACCTCCGCCAGACTTGGCGGCAGCTAAAAGCTTCTGCGCCGACTGCCTGACGCTGGAGGAGATCTTGGTGGTGATCTTCCGCTTGCGACGCACCACCCGCTGCCGCCGCAGCACCTGGAGCGAGTGCCTCTTGCGGCTCTGGGCGGGATTGTGGGCGGGGGAGCACACCTCCCGCTCCTCGAACCGGGCAGGGGAGGCGTCCCTCTGGGACGGAGACTTCCAGTACTCCCGCAGGTCGCTGGCGGGGTCGAAGGCGGGGCGGTAGGTGGGCGAGTGGGTGGCGGTGGCGGCGGCGCCGGAGGAGGAGGAGGAGGTGGTGCCCCTCAGATGGTGCAGAGGATGCCTGCTCCTGTGCTGCCTCGGCTGCCTTGGCTGGCGGATGTTGGAGGTCTTCCGGTTGCTCTCCAGGATGGCGTCGATCATCCTCTCCAGCGTCACGTCGCCCATCTGGGTGGAGGACATGGTCTGATTCGTCCTGGCCTGGCTGGGGGCGGGCAGGGGCTTCTGCTCCAGGTAGCGCGGCTTCTCGAAGTAGCTGTCCGGGATGCCCACTCCGCGCAGGGCGATCAGGGGGCCCGGGATGACCGAACTGGGCGAGTACTCCGCCTCGAAGGTGGGCAGGGTGCAGGCGTACTTGACGCCTATGGCGGCTACCGCTCCTCCTGCTCCTGCTCCAGCTCCTGCTCCAGCTCCAGCTCCTGCTCCTTCTCCCTTCTCCGGCTGAGGCGTGGGGGTGGCCAGGATGTTGCTCAGGTCCTTGAGCAGCGGCGTCCGCGGCATCAGCGAGCTGGCCGGCAGCGGCGTGGAGGTCATCTGGTTCTCCTTGCCCTGGCAGGGCGCCAGCGCGCCCAAGGACTTCCGCTTGAGCTTGCCGCGGAGGGCGTGGAACTCGCTGTAGGTGGTGACTCCCTTGGCCTCCCCCGCACCGGCGGCGGCGGCGGCGGCAGCCAAGAGCAGCTCATCCCTGGCCAAGTACGAGGGTCTCGGCTGGTTGACGGCCCACTTGAGCATCTTCCTTCTGGATTCCTTTGTGGTGGGTGCTGCAAAGAGTGTGGACAAGAGAGGAGGCGGGGTGAGAGTGGATTCGTTTCTGGTTCTGTTTCGGATTCCTGACTTTTTGGCTTTTACGCAAAAAAAAAATAAAAGGAATTCAAAGTTGTCGGGTGAGTTTCTTTTTTTTTTATTTTGGAAGACTTGGCGCGCTTTTTCCGCGATGTATTCCAAAAAGTATATATATACAAGCGAATATATATATATATATATTTATTTATTGATCAGCCAAGCAGCAAAAATGAAATCTCAACGGGGACTTGCAACCACTTCCTTACGGCCAATTAATTCTCGGACTCTGGCCAGTTTCCTTTTAATTAAAAGGACGACCAATTATTCCTTTTATTTCATTTTTTTTATTCACTTGAAAATTTACCTTTTTTATTCAGAAGGTTTTTGATTTAATTTCTCACTGATTTCTCGTTTCCCAACCGACAAAAAAAAATGATTAAGGATATTTTGGAGGAATGTGTTGAAATTGTTCACACACACGTCGCGCTCCTTGGAAGGATTTATCCGCACTCCTTGAAGTTGAAACATTGAATGATTCGGCTTTCAACCCGCAGGCTTCAGCTAACCAAGTTGAGAACGAGGAGGACGACGTCGAGGGAGCAGCTACCGGGAGAGGCCACGAGAGAGCCCGGCCCAGAGAGCGAGAGAGTGAACGTGTTGCGCCTGCGCGGAGCCTTTCTTTCAACGACGCAGTTGAAACGGTGAGTTGAACGTCCTTTTCAATCAGTTTCAGTTGAAGGTGGGTGGTGGAGGTAAAGGATAATGGTTTTTTGACGGTTTTCGTACGGTTTTTAATCGTATTTCCCTTAAAGGATATTAAATTATAATAATATTAAAAAATAAAGCAAACTCTATTCCAAATGGAAGACCTAAAGACATATTGAAGGACCCTTTCAATCAAGTCATAGAAAACCTTAAACCCAGAATATACAAATATATATTCCTTAAACTCCCAACTAAGACTCCTCATGTAGGCCTTTTCCTTTGATCCATATGCCATATAATATACGATTATGATCTATTTATTATCCCAATATTATCCCCATTTTGATAACAATTTTCACAGACTTTATGGCCATTAGGAGATCGATTTACGATCCCTGCAACAGCTGTGCGAATCTTGGATGGCCGTGAGATTTTCGATGGCCAAGGACCAAGTTGGCCCAGAACGAAAGGGATGGGATGGGATGTATGGGGTTAGAGCGAGACACTAAATAGCTGGCCAGCTGTTCCCCCAGTCGCTTCTTACGCCACAAAACATAATTTTCAATTACCTTTCTCGCAGCGTGTGGCTCATTTCACCTTGGTTTTGCTCTCAGTGTACCCTGGAATTTCCCTGGAATGGGGATATACGGTTCTATAGGATGGTCTGGTACTTTTGATTGTCTCAGGGGTTTTTTTTTATTTTTGATTGGAAAGTAAGGAAAATAGTTACGGAATATATTGGTTTTTTTTCTTTGATTATATTTTTATTTGTTTTTTATTTATTTTTTATTTACTTCACTTTAAAATATTTCCCTAGAAACTAAAAAAAACTTAACAACATTGAATAATACTTTCCCACCAAAACAAAAATATTTAATTTCTAGAAAACCAGGGTATCAAACATTTCCAATCGCCATTCTGATTTTTTTTTTGTTGTGGCCCTTTTCTTTTTTTTCGCCAAGAAAAGGACAACACAAACAGTGTGGCCAAGGATGCGATCCTGGGCATTGTAATCGTCCCATTTTTGTAATTCCTGGCCATTGTTTATGGGAGGACAGGCCGCAGCGGCCGGAGCGACCGGAGCGGCCGGAGCGGCGCTGCCTGGCTGGAGAATCTTGTGGAAAATTGTGCAATTGTTTCGCAATTTATTGGCCAAAGGCTTCCTCTTCCACATCCTTTCTTCCTCTCTCTCTCCCTTACTTTCTCCCCACCTTTCTCCCAAAAAGTGCAAATTTATGATATTTTCGCAGCCGTCGCAGATGTTCCTTCTGGCAAATCTTTATTTCATTTGTTTTCACAATTTTTGTGCCAAAAATAAGATCGGTTTTTAATTTATGAATCGGAAGTTAGTGGCAGCAGGTCCTTTGGATATCCCTATTGAGAAATCAAAACATTTCCGGGGGCCCCGACACTTGTTGGCAGTTCTTGAAAGGATCTCGAGTGATGCGAGTTCATTAGGACCACCCCCAGGGGAATGCAGGTCCTGTGGGATTTTTTTTTTATGAACTGGGGAAAAAAATATATATAAAGAATAGAGGTTTGTTGTGACATTGATTTGTTTCTTAATTTTTATAAATTATTTATTCACATTTTCTCAGCTCGGATCATTCTCATAAATTCTCATAAATTCCCAAAAACTTTTCCCAAATCTCTGTTCTCACAACCTTTCTTTTTGGCAAAGTCTGAGGCCTTCGTTACGCCACATTGACATTTCGAGAGGCGTCCAAAAATCAAACTAATTTGCTTTTCCATTCAGGACGAGAAAAGGAAAAAAATAAATTAAAATGGAAATTGCTTGGGACACTGCTAGGAGGATCAGCTGCGATCAGGACGGAGAGGGAGAGGGAGGCTGGAGTGACCAACAATTAATCTCAGGACGAAAAAAATCAAAGCAAATTGAAATAAATCAATAATATTGGGGGAAGGTGTCTTCAAGCAAGGATCCTCGTCGTCCGAGGATCTAACAGCTGCTTCCACATTTTCTTTGCAATAATCCGTGGCAGTCCTTTTTTTTTTTTTTTTTTCTTCCTGAATCGAAGCCAATTTCATGGATTGGTCATTGAAGGAGAAGAGGAGAGGAGAGGAGAGGAGAGGGGAGGGGAGGAGAGGGTGACAAGGGAGATAAATTAGGGCAGGGATCCGGCTCACAGGACCTCCAGCTCCTCCGGCGAAAGGATCGCCGCTAATAAATTGCCCAACAATTGTGCAATTTTTCAAACAACAAAACGGAAATCGCAAGGCGATATTCACGCTTCGATTTGCTACCGTTTCTGGGAGAAGCCTTCTCCATATCCATACCTACGATTCTCCCTTTCTCTAATTCTCCAATCAATGGGATTTGTTTCTCGGTGCACTTGGCGAAAGTTTGGGACACTTTTAAATGGAAATTAGCGAGGGGAAAAGGTTTTGTTTAAACATTTCTTAACACTTTTCTTTTATTATTTTTAATTAAATTAATTGCAAAGATTATTGCCAACACCTTATCATGTCATTAGAGTCCTTAAATAGTTTTTGATTATTTAAAAAACTTTACCAATTCATTTTTTTTCTCTGCAGATTTCTCATTGATATCGGGTCGCCCCATCCTTCGATTCGTTATCCTTGAGGCGGGGAAGAAACGTGCGGCAGCAAGGACATCTAGATAAAGCGAAAAAATGTAAGTACAAGGGGAAAGGACATAGCGGGATCGGCGAAAGGTAATCTTGAATCACAACTGATAGCGCCACGAAATGGCAGAAAGGAGCCGGAGCAGGAGCAGGAGCAGGACCCACACACACACACACACGTGATCCTTGGAGTGGACAGCTGTTCGGGGATTAGCACTTTCTCCTTCCCACTCGGCTTTTCTCAGAGCCTTCGGGGCGCGCAAAATTATTAAAAACCTGGCCCTGAATTATGGCCCATAATTTAGAATTTCAACAAGGATCTGGGACGGAGGAGCCCACAGCTCTCCCATATCCTATTGCCTATTTGTATTTATATTTGCTCAGGATTTCCCTCTAGCGAAAGGACATCTTATCAAATGGCAGACTGTCAGGATCAGGGGCACAAATAGTCGGAGGTAGGACGAAGAAAAAAAAAAGGAAGGAAGCCCAAGGAAGCCCAGTTGCAGTTGCAGGATTCGTTGATTTTCTGTTTGATTGATTTGTGAAATGGAAGGATAAAACTATGTAGCTCAAGGACCTGGGGCGCAGGGATATTCCGTTTGTTTGTCCAGGATGCAGTCGATTTCATTTAAACAAAAAAATTGGAACCCCAGATCAAAAGGTCCTGCGAAACATTCTGAATAATTGGTTACGTTTTAGGGAACATTTTTTCATCAAAGGGTTTTGTTTTCTTTTTTTTTTTTTTTTTGAATCGAAAAGTTCACACTTTTGCAAATGATATTTTTCAAAGTGTTTTGATTCGAAAAAAAGGACATTCTTTCCAAAAAAAAAGTTTTCAAAACTCTCCCAAAACGAAATTGCATTTGTAAGGAAAGAAGAGATAAATTATTCCTTTGGAATCCTTTCAGTTTCTGTAACAGAATCTCCCTGGAGGGCCATTAGGATAATGTATGCTGATCGTAAGCGGAGCATTTGTCATTTTTTGTTCAGGACTTGTGACAAATGCCAAGTGAAATGAAATGACAGGATATCAAAATCGTATCGCTTTCGGAGGGGGGGGAGGGGGACCAAGGGAATGTCCTGCTCTCGCCGCAAATTCCTCTGCACAAGGCGCTCGCTCTTTCTCTGTCTCTGTCTCTGTCTCTTTTTATTTCTGTCTCTATCAATATTGAAAGGTGTATTTTTTTTTTGGGTGGTTGCTACAATTCTCCGGAGAGACGTCTCCGCGGCAAAGCGGGAGAATCTCCAGAGGCGAGAGGCGAGCCGGCAGCATTTCGTGTCGCCGGAGAATCAATCACTTTGCGTCTCTCAACACGACAAGACGTCCTCGAAAACGCGCTCTCTCCAAAAATTTCCAACAAAATTTTCAAAATTTGATTTAGGATTTTCCAATTTTTTTTTACAAGTGCCAGAAAACCAAACGAAGCAAAAAAAAACGCAACAACTGTTTAACCCCCCCTAAAAAAAATTATAAATACAATTAAAACTAAAAGGTAAACCTAAAGATAAAGTTAAAGATAAAACAAAAAGTATATTAAGTGAAGTGAATAATTAAACCAAAAAAAAAAAAAAAAAGAAGGAGAAAAAACTGGATTATTGCATGTCTATTAAAAATGCATTAACCGCCGAAGAGTGTCTGGGAAAAGGACTTTAATTAATTATTAAAATATGAATGAATGAATTAAGGAAAAAAAAACACCCCATAAAAAAAAATCGCATTTAATTGCATAAATTGTACGCGTGCGATTTTTTCGGGTTTTTTTTTTCCGTTCTTCGAGCTTTTAGGTTTTTTTTTTTTTTTTTTATGGTTTATGGGTTTTATTTCGAGTTGAGGAGGATTCGAGGGCCCTTGAGACTAAAACGAGAGCGGAGCGGCTGCAAAATGCGCAAAAATGTTAGCACGCATCCCAGAAATGGGGAGAAAAAAATAAAAATAAAGAAATTATATTGAAATTTATATGAAAAATGGTGCTCCTGCTCCGATCCCACTCCTGGACTCAAGTGGCCAGAGATCGACTCAAGACTGGCGGTTGGGCGGATGAGGCTGAGAGGAGAGGGGTCAGTGGGAGGAGGAGGGGGGCTGTAAAGGAGGTAAAGGAGGAGGACAGGAGCAGGAGGCAGGAGCTGGAGGCGGTCTAGGCAGGGAGTGTGTCAGCACCGCCAGGGCCATTCAAGGCACACACTGAAAGAAAAAGTCTGCTACTAACAGGTTGTCTAGGTTTCTTTTTTTTTTATTTTTATATAAATATAAATATAATATTTTTTATAGAAAGTATTTCCATTTTTTTCCATATGAAGTATTAGTTATAAAAAAAAAAGTAGTTTTAAAAAAGATTTGAGAATAAAAAAAATGTAAAAGAACTTCAAAATGCTTCCTAGATGGAATCTCTCAAAATGTTTAGCTACCTAAGGGCGCATAGAATCAATAGTTTTCTCTCAGTGCTGTCGCACCACCCGAGTCCACGAGGCCAAGAAGCTCTCGGGCAAAATCCGCAGCTGGAGGGCCCGGCAGTGCAGAAATTCTGTGCGATTTGGCGAAGCTTTAGCGGGCTTTTCCTTTGTCTGGCCAGGTCTTTGTGCCTGTTCAATTGTTCGCAAGGATATGGGGAACCAGAATGGCAACCAGAACCAGAACCAGTACCAGCGCCAGCCAGTCCTCGCCTTGCGATCCTTGCCGAGAAAACCCCAAGACGAAACTCGTTCCGTTGCTTTTTTTTCCGTTCTCTTTTTTTTTTTTGCAAATGGAAGATCCTAAATAGCCTGATCCTTTATACAATTTGGTCCTTTTGCTACTTTTAGATATATCTGGAGTATCTCTGGAGTCCTTGCAAGGCAGCTGCCAAGATGCTCAAGTGGGCTGTCAACCAGCCGCGAAACTCGTACCTGGCCAAGGAGCTGGCCCTGGGAATGGAAACTGGATTGGCGGAGCCGAAGGGATCCAGCTACAGCGAGTTCCACGCCCTCCGCGGCAAGCTCAAGCGGAAGTCCTTGGGCGCGCTGGCGCCCTGCCAGGGCAAGGAGAACCAGATGACCTCCACGCCGCTGCCGGCCAGCTCGCTGATGCCGCGGACGCCGCTGCTTAAGGACCTGAGCAACATCCTGGCCACCCCCACGCCTCAGCCGGAGAAGGGAGAAGGAGCAGGAGCAGGAGCAGGAGCAGGAGCTGGAGCAGGAGCAGGAGGAGCGGTAGCCGCCATAGGCGTCAAGTACGCCTGCACCCTGCCCACCTTCGAGGCGGAGTACTCGCCCAGTTCGGTCATCCCGGGCCCCCTGATCGCCCTGCGCGGAGTGGGCATCCCGGACAGCTACTTCGAGAAGCCGCGCTACCTGGAGCAGAAGCCCCTGCCCGCCCCCAGCCAGGCCAGGACGAATCAGACCATGTCCTCCACCCAGATGGGCGACGTGACGCTGGAGAGGATGATCGACGCCATCCTGGAGAGCAACCGGAAGACCTCCAACATCCGCCAGCCAAGGCAGCCGAGGCAGCCGAGGCAGCACAGGAGCAGGCATCCTCTGCACCATCTGAGGGGCACCACCTCCTCCTCCGGCGTCACCGCCACCCACTCGCCCACTTACCGCCCCGCCTTCGACCCCGCCAGCGACCTGCGGGAGTACTGGAAGTCTCCGTCCCAGAGGGACGCCTCCCCTGCCCGGTTCGAGGAGCGGGAGGTGTGCTCCCCCGCCCACAATTCCGCCCACAATCCCGCCCAGAGCCGCAAGAGGCACTCGCTTCAGGTGCTGCGGCGGCAGCGGGTGGTGCGTCGCAAGCGGAAGATCACCACCAAGATCTCCTCCAGCGTCAGGCAGTCGGCGCAGAAGCTTTTAGCTGCCGCCAAGTCTGGCGGAGGCGGAGGCGGAGGTGGAGGCGGAGGAGTATCAGCTCCAAAGAGGCGCCACATCAGCCCGGACAGCGGACACAACTCCACTTCCGACTTTGAGGAGCTGGACGCGGATGAGGATCGGAATCCCTTTGGCCACTTTTCGGCGGAGGCCACCACCAAGCGGCGCCTGAGTTTCTCCTTCTCGGAGGATGTGTTTGTGGAGAAGTGAATAGAGTCCTGTTTCCCCCCCCCCTTTAAATGTTAATCCTTTTTTTTGTTTTTTTTTTTTGGAAAAATCTGTTTGGTTATAAATTTTTTTCCGACGTGGCTCAAAGCGCAACTTTTTTTTGCCTTCAAATGGAAACTGAATGTTGAAATCCTCCATCCTATAACAGTCTAAGAATATATATTTTTTTCGATAAATAAAGATTAATATAAAATAATTATGTACTTGATTTAATAGATTATTAAGTAGAGAATTTTTTAGACCCATTTTTTTGGGGTTTTTAAGAATTTTTGAAAAGAAAAGAAAACTGAAGGTGGAATTGTTTGGAAAATAGTGTTTGAAGAATATAAAATATTAGGAGACCCTATAAATATATAGATTCTATAATAATCTACATATATTATTATATATTTTTAGCTATTCTACTTTTTCTTTGTGGAAAATTATAAGGATATAAGTCATCCCTAAATCCTTAAACAAAAAATCAAAAAGCTTTTGATAAAGTCAATCTAATTTATTTAAAAAGAAAATCCTCTTCACCCTCTCTATTTGTTAATCTATTTATTTTATCCTTTGAATACCCTTCCCTTTGATTGAAAAGAATCCTTGATATTTAGTTGCCTAAGACTTTAAAATTTTATTGTCTGCAAGTATTACAATATGTTTGTTTTTAGGCATCTGTTTCTTGGTTTTTTTTTTAATGGTAACTGAACTTGGACATCATCCTCACCGGTTGACGACTTGCAAGCGCAGTCCCTGAAGGATAATCATTACATATTAAAGCTTATCTAAAGGATATTTAGGATTAATTACCGATGTTGGTTCTCAGACATATGAAAGATGATGAAAGATGATGCCCAACCCGGAGGACCTCCGGCTGATTATTCGATAATTTGCATATCGGGATCAATGGGTGGATCTTCCGATGGGATCTCCGTCTTGCCGGATGTTGCCGGATCCGGACTGCGCTCCAGGGACGAGTTCCTCATTACCGTCTTGATCACATTTTGGCGCTCCTGGGCCAGGAGGCGCTGCTTTTCCAGCTGCCGGAGGCGCTGCTTGTCCGCCTGGATCTGGCGCAGCCGTGAAAGGAATACCAACGGCGGAGCGGTGTCCACCTTCTTGACCACGTACTCGTATTTGGAGCGCAAGTTGGTGTAGCGCATTTTGCGCACCTTCTTCTTCGGCGGCGACTCCTCCACCTCCTGCTCCACCTCCTGCTCCTGTTCCTGCTCCCCTTCGTCGGCGCCGGAATCTTCTTCCTCCCCAGCTAACTGGGTGAGATCCTCATCCTCTTGTCCAGCTGGATCGTCCGTGGAGAATAATTGATCGAGTCGCGGCGACTCCAGGGCGGCCTCGTTATAGCGCAATCGGCGCCAGAGCAGCATGAGAGTGAACTCGTCGTGGAACTGACGGACCAGGGATCGAATCTCCGCCAGAACCTGCTCAGCCGATGGTCCAACTTCTCCTTTTGTCACAGTGTCGGATACGGGCAGAGGCTCCACGTTGATGGCCAGATAGGGGCACTGGATGATGGCCACCTGGTCCAGTATAATCGCATCCTGCTGACAGCGTATCCGGCCAATGTGGGGCAGCTCCCGGCGGAGCAGACGACGGAGCTCCAGGACCAAGGCGCTAGGCTGGAAAGAGGGATCGTCGTCGAAGTCATAAATCGTATTGTCGTCCTGGAGTTCCTCCAGTCCTTCCAGATCCAGCTCGTCCTTGCCACCTCCATCCTGATTTTTAATCAGCTCCATTTCGTCCACCTCCGGCCCGGAATCCTTGGGGTCGTCTTCTAATTCTAATTCTTCTATGGCTTCTATTCCTTCTGTTGCTTCTATCGGTTGTATTTCTTGTGGCTGTGGCTGTACGAGTAATCCTCCTCCCATGTTATCCTGTGGAGCCTGTTCCACATCCTCTTTCGGTTCCTCATCCTCAACCCCTTCGTTCTGCTCCTTCTCCTCCGCCAGCGATTTGTCGTCCGGCTGCGGGACGTCCTTGCTGTCGTTGATCTGATCCTTTGGCTTGATGATCTCCAGTTTCAGGCAATAGCGCAAGTCCACTAGGAAGACTTGGGGTAGCTCATCCCCGCCTCCGCCTCCGCCTCCGCCGCCGCCGCCGCAGCCGCAGCCGCAGCCGCAGCTAATCTTTTCCATACCTAACGGCAGAGCTGCTGGTGGAGCTGGAATCGTAGCATCCAGAGAGTCCTGGGCAGATGGAAAGTCTTCATTATCTCCTTGGGATGGGGCATCCGCTTGCAATGGAGCATCCCCTTGCAATGGAGCATCCCCTTGGCCAATAGCATCTCCTTGAACTGAATCATCACCTTGGACAGAAATGTCCTCTTCAATTAAAACATCTCCTTGGGCTTGATCGCCTGGCTCAATCTCCAAGATTTCCAGTGCCTCCTGGTCCCGGGCCAACGCCTTGAGGCGCAGCAACTGGCGGCAGTAATCGTACTTGACCACCTCGAAGACGGAGCTCACCTGGCTGGAGGCCGGCGGATGGTCGAGGAGCATCAGGCGTATCATGGTGCCGGGCGGGAGGCAGCTCTGGGCCACCGCCGCGGCGCTGGTGGTCGGCTCCGGAATCGGAAACTCGGGATAATGCGGATCGAACAAAAGTACCCTGTCCATGTCTAATTATTGAAGGAGAGTTAACTCACTAATTACATACTTAAAATACTTAAAACTAGTTCAAAGGCAAACGTTCAACTGACCGAATCCACACCCGCACCTTGGGAAGTCCACCGCCCAGGCTACTTTGTTCCAAAAAATTTTGAAACATCAACGTTTTCACAACAACAACAACAATTTGCAAGAAACTTTGCAACGAAACGGGAAGCTTCTTATCTCTTGAAACTAACGGGAGTTTGGTGGACGGCTGGAAAGGCAACGATTTTCCAATGGTTTTTATTTTCGCTTTTGGAAGTCGCGAACGTTTGGTGCTTTGTTTTAAAGTTTATTTTCCTGATTAAATGGTTAATAAATTGTTTTATTGGTTAAATTTTGGTTTATTGTTGAAATATATAACAGTAAAAGCGTGTAAATCATCAAAACAATTACAAATAATCAAAGGGTTTTCCGTTGTTTTAGAAAACCAGCAAACTATGTATGTTGTTGTTGTTTTTCTTTGGGAAACAAATAACTTTGTAATGGAGGAGAAAGACAAACGTTTACCAAGGTAAATGAAACTCGAATTAAACTTAAATAAACTTTGGAATAGAGATTCTTCATCTAAAAGTTAACTAAACAATTCCGGCAATAACTTTTCTCCCTAAACTCCCCTATTTAAATGACCTCTGACCTTGTTAAGAAGAACATCTAAAACTATTAATTACAGACAAGGATAACCATTTATTTCTCCAGGATTACTCAGCATTTATCCAGCCAGGATCGTAGTTCCTTGTTCCGCCCATGAATTCATCATCATGACTCTGGACTCTAAATTTCCTCCTCAACTTGCTGAAAAAAAAACAGGGTAAAAAATAAACTCTAAAAAAAAAAGAAAAAAAAAACAAAAAACAACAAATACAAGAGAAAAAGGGAGCGGAGGAGACCCTAGTAAAAATGTTGCGGCATATCCTGTGCGAGTCCTTTACACGGCACTTATCACGCACCTGTGCGCCACCAAATGGAACCACCAACGACCCACGACAGCAGCACGACTCACAGGACCAAGGACACTGGCTACAAAACGTTCGGCATTTGCATAAATTTGCATAGAATCGTATCAGAAAATTATATGGCCATGGTTTTTGTATTTTCGTGTTGAATTCTTTCGCTGTTTGCCGGCCAGGATTCGAGGTCCTTGTTAACTGTACTCAAGATCAGTGGGCGAAGGACCAACCAGCCATAACAGCACTGCAATTAAATGGTATTTATTTATTTTTGATATAAGTTTTTTGTTTTTTTTTTTTTACAAAGTCCATTGGAAGCATTTTTAAGAAACAAATAGGCCTTGGAAAATATTTTAAATATAAAGGAAAGTGTCTATGGATTTCAGTTTTGTTAAAAAAAAAATGTTACGAACTCCCGCACCTAAAAAACGTTTTTGAAAAGTGAAAAAAAGTAATGAAAAATGTTTAAAACGCGGAATTAAATATTAGAAAAGTAATTAATTGTAAAAATAACAAAACCATAAAGAAAAACTGTTAATATTTTGACTTTTAAGCACTGTAAAATTTTTCCAGTGCATCCTGAGAACTTGTGACTTTGAAAAATCGGCGATCCATAACTAAGTTATGCCAGTTTTGTACATAAGCAAGTTTTTTTTTTTACATAAAGGACATGCATATAGAGAGGGCGGTGTCATGTGGAAAATTGTACGGTAGCCATCTGGCCAGGATCCGTATCAGGACTGGGCTGTTGCATTAAATGTATATTAAATGCCGTTTTTCGGAGTCATTGTTCAATTTTTTCTGAATTGGAATGCCATTGTTTACTTTCAGATTTCTCGTCTCCTTCTCTTTCTTCTTCTCCTTCAGCGGATTTCGGTGTGTCCTGCTCTACTCAATTGAATGCAGAGCCAGCTGGCAGGATCTGAGGATCCTTGACGCAAAGGATAGAGTGGCGGGGGAGTTGGCACACTCCGCCGCCGCTCTGATTTAACGCTCTCTTGCCAAATGTCGCATAAGAGCCGCCGGGGAACACCTTTACACGAAAAGTGCGCCAAAAAGGGATCCTGGCCACGAGCCACTGCCAAGCAAACACACAATAGACTGCCAGGACTGTGCCGAAGGACTCGCCGAAGAAGGAGCCCAAAAGAAAAGGCAACAAAATCGCATCGTGGCATGCGTCGGCGGTTGAAGAGCCCTCGGGACATCTGTCGACGCTCTCCTTTGGCAAACACCAACGCAAAAACACTGCCAAAAAAATTGTGAGAAAAAGGATAATAGAAAATTGAGAAATATAAACAAATATGCTTTGTATAAAAGGCCATAAAATGAAGGGTAAGCTTCAAAAGACGAATATGTGCTACTTTTAATTAATTAAACCTTTTTCTTTCACTGCATGGCAGGCGAAGACGCCAAGGATAACAAGCTGAGGGAGCGAAAAGGAGCAAAGCGAAGCGGAAGGAGTGGGAGGAATTGCTCAAGTGCCGTGCCACATGTTGCCTCCGTCAATTGGGCAACAATCGACAGCCTAATAGGGTTAAGTGCCGGAAATGGCCCAGGCCGGGGGCCAGAAGCTGCTAAACGTCGCAATTTTATGCTATTATCAGGTATGTCCAATATGTGATAAAAATTAACAAGTTATTCCGATCAAAGATCGCCCAAAAAGTGCCAAAGACATTGACAGTCGCTGTGGCCAAACAAAAGTAGTCGATTCTGCAGTTAAAAACATTTAAAATACAGAAAGTGAAAGTTTTGTTGGAATTTTTAGACGCAGTTTGATGGGGAATTGTCGTAGGTTTCTTTTAAGGTATCCCCGTTGAAGATCCGATGGAAATTGGCAAAGATATAGACTTTGGAAGAAGGGGTATACGAAAAACTCGATTTTTTGCAAGGGGTACCATCATAAAAATTTGGAAAAATCTGAAAATTTTTTTATCTTGAGATTTTGATGCAGATTGATGGGGAATTGTCGTAGGAATGGTTTAAGGTATTCCCCTTAAGGATCTGAAGAGAATTGGCAAAGATAGAGCTATGGTTTTGGGAGGAAAGCGCATATCTAGGACTTTACCCATAGCTGGGTACATCTGGCAATTATCCTTGTTTTTGTTTTTAAATAAATAATTGCTTTCCTATAGCCTGTATGCTTTAAAAATTCCCAGAGATAAGAGCGGGATTGTGACATTTTCTAGATCAGAGTCCTTGAAAGGGATTTGCGAATGTGAAGATTTTGCGCAGGCTCCTTCGTCCGATCCTTTGTTGAACGAAACGAAATAAAACAAAGTCTAATGTGTCGTGGAATTAAAGCGGGATTGGGAGTGGAAGGATTCCCAGGAGGAAGTGATGGCTATCATTAGCGACAAAGTGGGAAATGCCGCCGAATGGCAACTCAATCAACGTCAAAGGACGAAGCGGGGCAAGCAGCGATTCCCAAACAAGGACGAAAATGAATCGCAACTGTCAATAAATGGGGCAAGGCAGAGTGGCGGGAAGAAGAGGGTACTGCTCTAATCCCGGATGACGTGAGCAGTGGGCTCGAAACCAGATCGGATTTTGTCCAAGAAAAGGAAGAAAGGACAACGTTGTTGAGGGGAGGATCTGAACTAAATCGGAAGGAAAGTCGAACAGTATTGCTATTTGTATGTGTCAAGGAAGGCTCTGATTTCACGGCAGCAGCAAGGAATCCTATCCAAATCCTTGACAATTAATCAAAGTGACGGGCTATACCCTTCTCTCTCTCTAGCTTCCTTTTCCCCCCTCTCTCTCTCTCTCTCTCTCTGTTAGTTTTTTGGGAACATCTTGGATTGTTTTGCGCGCCAAACTCTGTGGCTCTTTGTTTTAGTTTTTATTTTTAATCTTTCCAACAAATTTAAATTCAATTCCTTGGCTTGGCTTGTGCTTTTTCGTTTCAAGGTTGAGGGGTTAGATGTCCTGACGGGCCAAACCGCAGGATCAAACAATCGAATCGATGGCAAGGGGTTGCTGCTTGCGCCTGCTGCTGCTCCTGCTGCTGCTTCTGCTCCTGCTCCTTTCGAAGGTCCTTCGAGATGCTGATCCCAGATACAGATTTCTTATGTAAATTGTTGTTTGCCCGACAAACAAATCCAAACTAATAGATACATTTATCGCCGTCCATCCTTTCCGCAAGGGTAATTAAAAATCTTTACGGTCAGCCAAAGGATATAAAAGGATCAAACGGGGTCGAGCCGAGAGGCTGCACATTCCAGCACATCCTTTGAGGAGTGAAAGGACTTTCGTTTAAGCACTTAAGCCAATTTGAAGTGAACTTTCGCTTTGCCGATTTGTTTATTTTGTGGCTTTGGCTTTGGTTTCGGATTTAGAAACTTCAAAAGGACTTTTCAATTGCAATTTAAATGTTTTGTAAAAGGTTTTGAAATATATTTTCCATAGTTAAAAACTTTTACACATAATTATATGATATCTTTAATAAATAAAAACCTTAACTTAATTTTAAAATAAAATCAAAACAAAACCAAAACAACTTTAATAACATTTTGAAAGACTCTAAAAATCCCAAAAAAGAATGAAATATAATCCAAGAATAATCCTTAAATAAATATACATATTCCCCCAAAATATCCTTAAATGAAGACCCAAAGGATCTTCAAAACTCTTATCCCAAAAACACGCAATGTTTGCCCACAAAGATGGATCGTAAAAAATAGAAGAAGTGTAAAAAGTTTTCCAAATCCTTGATGCTTAATGAATTGTTTCTCCTTAAATCCACGTCGTTAAATTCCAGAATAGAAATGCAATTGTCCTTTTACACTATTTACGATCGGGACGAAGAAATTACAAATATTTTACGATCGAAGTCGAGACTTTATCAAATTGCCATTAAAATCGCAGGCATGGAGGGGCGTGTGTCGCAGGATAAGGACTCTGGATCTAGGATCTGGGGTATTTTTTGATTAGCCACTGATCGGATACACATATCCTTTTTTTTTTTTCATATGTAAAAGGAGTCATAAAAATTTGCACCTTGGGCATCCCCTGAGCAGCTGAAGGATGCGGGCCAGAAACCAGGACTATTATGGTTTTCTCTCCCCCTCCCCCTCGGCCGCGGCCGGGGCATCCCTCTATTTCGATTTCCAATTTCCCATATCATTGTCGATGTGCAGCCACCAGGACATGTGCGAAATGTCCTTAAATATGGTTCTCTCTTCCGCAAAATTAGCGTATTCGTCGATGAAATTAGCAAAGTTACAGTCACTTTTGCTGGATTATGCTGGTTGTCCTGTATTATCCTGGAGAGTTGAGTGCCAACCTGCCTCCATTAATGTTGGCAGAATTATGGGGGCTTTATGACAGTGGTATTTCTTTTTTTTACAGTGAAGTTTCCTTTGGAAACTTTTTGTATATATATTTTTGTGTGTTTGGTGTGTTATCCTGTCGTCCTGCCGTCCTGTTGTGCTGTTGTGCTGTTGTCCTGTGGCACCTGTCTTCATTAGCCGACTGCCATCGATTCCCCAGCCATTCGCTCGATAAGGAATCAATAGACAGAGACACCCAGCCAATAGCTAGAAAGAGACGGCGCTAAATGGCTCTTACAGGTGCAAATGTTTGCTCCAATTTGTTCGGTCGTCTTCTCCTCTTTCTTCTTTCTTCTTTCTTCCTACTTCGTTCGATTTCTTTTTGGGAAACTAAAAAATAGAGTCTATTGCCTTTTGCATATTGATGAGATGGAATTTATGGGCAACTAAAGGATCAGCTGCTAAAGGATAATCACAAGGGAAAAGGATTATGGCCAGGCAGATGAAAAATACTTTTAAAAAATTATATATTAACGTAAATATTATTCAAAAATAATTATTCCCAGTAATTAATCAATTTCCCATTATTTAATTTTAATCCCCACTGAAAGAAAAAGGTGGCAAGAAGATAAATTTTTTGTAATTTGGAAGAAACACCTATCCCCCGTCCGGAGTTTTCCACTTGGACTTCCTAATGAGGTTCCATCAGTTGGCCATTCGTTATCCCCGAGCGTCTTGTCTCTCTCTTTTGCTCTGCTTGGCAGGATCTTTACCATTACCTGACTGGACTGTTAATCCTGGCGCAGGATTCCTGCGCAAGTCCTGTGTCGAATGCGAACCAGTTTTCCGCTTCGCTGCAACTGACGCATAAATTGCGGCACTTTCCCGTCCCATTTGCTTCTAGCGCAGAAACAGGACCAAACAGGACTCTGGGCTACACTGTTAATAATTAAGGGACTTTTCTATTTTCAAAATAATCTTCATTGTTTCGGGAAGAGTTTTTTTGACCAAGAAACCCATTTAATTCTTTCAAATATTTAACATAATTTCGTTAATTAAACCTTTTAAATATCCTTTATTTTTTTCTGTGTATTTCCTTTAATCAACATTTGTTTTTTTTCCTGCAAGGAGCTCCTCTATTTAAATTATTTGAACTGGCAATGTGGCACGGTGATTTTTCATATTTTTTTTTCTTGTCCAGGCTCAGGATCAGTATATCAAGATCAGGATCCGGAATTGAGGATACAAGGATAGGGTTCGGCTCCATTTGTAGCAAGATGTCCAACACCTGTCGGGGAAACTCCGATGGGCCCTAAGAGCAGGTGCCAATAGGTGGAAAATTCTTGTGGAAGACTCTTCGATGACATTTACATATTATTTCCGAAAGAGAATTGGAAAAACAACCTGCTCGCTCTGGTCAGATCAGGATGATAGCCACGCTAAGTGATCCTTTTCGTTTTGAGGACATCCTGCAGGCTGCTGGATGTCGTCATCTCGTCGACCCTCGTCAAAAATTTTTCTCGATTTTGTATGTGTGTTTCCTTAACAATTTTTCACGCTGCCTTTTCCCTTGACCATTCGTCCTTGTTTTGGGTAAAGGGTTGCTTCTGGTTTTTGTTTTCCCTCCATTTGGCCCAGGACCTTCCATTTTCCTACGCGGACACGCGCCCTTTCTGGTCAGTTGGTCAGTTTTTGTTTTTGTCGTTTGGACAAGCGTGTTGTTGTGACAGCCAAGGAATGGAAAATGCGGACAGGACAATGGCCAGCAGCTTTTGGAAAATGCAATTCAATCCGATTTGAAAAGAAATTAAACAATTGATGCATCAATCATGGCGGCAACCGCGATATGACATCCTGCGAAGGCCGCGAAAGCCGCAACTTGTTGATGGGACAATAAAAAGGATAATGAGGCTTTGAAAAGGATATTCGTTGGAAGAAGAAACATGATAGCAGTTCGTTTTAAATTCTTTCTTTAATTAATTTAATTAGAAAATAGTTCCGTTCTAACCAGGACCCTATTAAAAATGCATCATTTGAAAAAAACAACTGTGGCTCCTCTATTGCAAGGATAAAGCCTTAATGAATGTCCTGAACGCAGAAAAGGTGGCCTTCCTGGCAGCCCAAAAATCAAGATCAAGTTGAAGGGAAATTAATTTGTTGAAGCACCAACCCATCCGAGGAGACATCGTCCCTCGTCCTGCCTTAAAATATTCACTTTTGGAATTTGGAATTGTTTTCGGAGAATATCAATCCAGTTTCGAGACGATTTCCCAGCCAAAAATAACAGAGAGAGAGAGAGAGAGAGAGAGCTGTCACAGGAGGTTGACAACTTGAAATCCCAGATTCGGGGGTTGGCATTCGGGAATCAGGATTCGGGATAGAGGATAGCGATATCGAGGCCAAGGTCCAAGGTGTGTCCTGTTCCCGGCTAGCCGGGAAGCCGTTTCTTCAATCATTCCTTTCCACTTCGGCCCCGAAGGATTCGTGTTCATTTGCATTTAACCCTTTTTCCGGCTCGAAGGAAGCCGCGGGGCTTCCACTCGCCCGTCACCAACCTCCTCCTCCTCCTGCTTTCGCACTTTAATTTCAGTTTTTTTCCAGGTCCTGGTCTTGGTCCTGTCGATCTTCACTTTGGTTTCCCTAAATTCCGCTTGACATTTTCTTAGTTTTTATACCGAAAAAAAAAAAGAATAATAATAATGGAGGATTCCTTTTCGGGACCTTGGATTCTTCAATTAAATATGCAAATTGTCCGGATGATGCTGCAGAAATGTCAACAAGAAACGATTCCCGGTTGATATATATTTCCAAGTGGGGACACTTGAAGTTTCGCTTAATTAACTAATTGCCCGTGCAGCGGAAATTCAGGGTAAAATCCAAAGGATATCAAGGATAATGGATTTCGTAGATGAGTCACTGGCTAGGCAGCTGCTTTTTCGCGTTTTCCGAGGAAAAGTTTTTTAACTTTTTGAGAAATTAAATATTCTAACTAAGAAGATATAATATATTTATTAGAATGTTGCTAATTTTTTTATTATTGCACAATTTGAACAATAGATTAAACAATAATTAATAAAAGTCCTGCCTTTTTTAAAAATAAATAAAAGTAAAGTCCTTTCCATAAATATGAATTTTTTGCTTATGGCGAATAAGCCATAATAATAAAACAAAAGAAAAGTAAGCTAAAATAATTTATAAAATAAAATATATAACTTATAGAAATAATACTTCATGAGAAAAAAAATATCGCAAATGTTTTTTTTTTTAGAAATCCTCGAAAATGAAGGAGAAAACAAAATGTTGAGCATGAAATTGAAAGTTTCCGAGCCAGTGAGCCGATTTTCCAATGCCAATCAAGGAGCCAGGATTTACGGAAGGAAGCGAGGACGAACAAAAAAGAACAGGGCAAGGAGTGGAGAGGTAAGGTAAGTAAACTAAATAATTACAAGGCCCGTCAGCCAGCTAACAACAACAAAAATAATGGACCAAAGGACTAATCTTGACACCCATGGCAAAAGGGGGTGTCCTTTTTTTTTTTTTTTTGCCTTTGCCACATTTTTTCTTTTGGTGGCGTGAGTCCTTGGCCGTGTCCTTACGGAGCCAACAAAGCAAAAAAAAAAAACGAAATTGAAAATGAAATGTAATTGCAGTGAAGGAGAAAAAAAAAAGAAAACTAGACCAGGACTATGGTTTTTTTTTTTCTTTTTAATGCAGTCCTTTTGGCGGCGAGGGGTGAGCCTTTTTTCTTCTTCTACCCCTTTGCCGCCTTTGTCCTGTTGGGAAAGTCCTGCGTGTGAGTGCCCTCCTGCTTTCGCCGCTTTCGCCGCTTTCTCCGCGTCCTTTGCTTTCTTTCCTTGATTAGATTTGATTTGTGTGTTTGCGGCATTTCGCTTTCTTTCTTTCTCCACCGATCCCATATATGTACCTATATATATTTTATTATTTTTTACCCTACATTTAATTTCAAAATTATCGACACGGCGCCGCGAATGGGCGTTTCGATCCGGATCCGAATCCGAATCCTGGCCAGGCCCCCTTGCGAGTTGCTGTTTTTGTTTTGATTAATAAAATTATAGAGCTTCTGGTTGCGCCAGGATCAGGCTTTCAAATATATATTTTTTAGATAGACTTTGGCTTATGAGAACCCCGAATATTTAATACACTTTCCCTCGCCGAAAATATCAAATATCTAAGATTCCGGAAATTTATTCAATATTTTCGAAAACAAAATCTTAAATTACAAAAATCGATGGATTTCCAGAGTAATGAGGCAATTTAAATGCTAATACTTTCGCCCAACAAAATATCAAATTATAATCCTGCACTCCTCTCCTTTTAAAGGGTGGGACTTATCGTAATGATTACTATTCCGAAATATGGAATATGAATATTGAATTAACTTGGCTTACAGCTTTTATCATTCAAATCAGAGTCGACTAATAAGATTTTTCTTTATTCTTTTTTTTTTAAATAATTACGAGTTTTGGCTAAAGCTTAATAGGTAATTGTTTGTTTTGATTAAAATCGAGTCACACCTATGCAAATAGTGGGAAAAACCACCACCAGGATCACCACCACCACTAAGCTGCTGGACCTGCTGGCCGCAGGATGACCGCGTGCCGGGGTCAAAGGGCATTTGCATCCGCAGCCGCAGCCGCTGCCGCTGGCGCTGCCGCATCTGTGACCGCAGCTGACTTTTTCCCAAATAAGATAAACAAAAGCCAAAGCCCTGACCATTTCATTCTTTTTCTATTTTTTTAATAAATTAAACAAATACCCAAGAATGGAGAATGGAGAATGGAAAATGCGCGCGCGCGCTTTTCATATTTTCTGTTTGCTTTTCCATAATTTTTGAGCGCACGCTCCCCGAAGGATAACGATAGAAAAAAAAAAAAACGAAAGAATAAATAAATAAAAATGACAAATGGCATCGCTAAGCCGCGACAATACGAGGCTATTAGGGTAATAATTTGTGGGATTAGAAAGCAAGTTTATTTCCGATCAGTTTGGAAACTGGCAACCCTTTGCTTTAGTTTTTATTTTGGCATTGGAGTCCTAAGTCCTGTTATATTAAATTTTAAGAAATTATTAAAGAACTAAACTTAATAATTAAACTTAATATTTTCAAAGGACTTAGATCCTGATCTCCAATTACTTTTTGGGAGAAAGCTTTCAAAAGTTGAAGATACTTAAAGATCTTTAAGGATATTTTTAAAAATTCGAATTCTATATTTATTATTATTGAAAAATAAATAAAACTTTCTCATGACCTCCAATTTCTTACCAAAGGTCACTCACTCACCCAATCTCACATTGACCTTTCCCTAATTCCCTTTTTTGCATTTCCCTTCGCCCAGCGGGTCCTCCATAAGTTTTATTTATTCGTTTTGTCTTCGTCCTTGTGGTCCTTTTGGGCCCCTTGGTGCGAACTACTTGCCTCTGCGGTTTCGGGAAATTATTTCGAATTATGACATATTAAGATTTATGCATCGGGGGGGTAGGGAGAGGGTGAAAGAGGGTGCCGTTTTTGGCAATAATCAAGAAGAGAGCTCAGGCGGCGACCGCAGGATGCCGTTACTCCTCCTCCTTTGGCTGCTGCTTGCCAAGGTCCTTGGACTGCTCGGATTTCAAGCGATCGCACAATGGGCGCTCACTGACTTACAGCTGTTCGTCGTCCTGAAGGAAGGACGAGAAGGAGAAAGAATAAAAATTAAATTCGAGCCGTGTATCATCCTGGGCCGCGGGCAATGCTATTATTATTTCATATTTTGATTTATTGTTTTGCTTATTGTTTTGCAATACATTCAGTTTTTGGCGATGGCGCCATAATTTTTGGCAAATGCCTTTCCTTCTTCCAGCCGTCCTGGCCGTCTTATCCCTTCCTATCCTTTGTTTATTTAGTGCGGTTTCTTCTTGCGTTTTTTTTTGTTTTTTTTTTTTTGCAAAACGATTTATGGTAATTTTTTCAACCGCAAAATCATGTTTTATTTTTGTTTTCTTAACAGCAAACAAAGGACTGCATTAATTCCCATAATTGAAGGGCCCGAAAGTCAAGGAAACATTTTTGCATTTGTATTTTTTGGAAAAGTAAGATAACCAGTTTTAGTTTAAAGTTACTTCTGCTTGATTGAGGTATTCTTTAGGCATTAAAAAGTAGTTTTTGATTGAAAAATTGTGTTGAAAACATTTCCTTAATTATTAACAAAGGTAATATTCAAAGTTTTACCATTTAAAGTGGTAATAAAAAAGGAAAACATGCCTAAAAACTATTAAACAGGAAACTAAAAGTGCCTCTTCAGTTTTCCTGGCGCCCTCTAGATGTCAAACATGCGAGCGAAACACTTTCCGGCGAGCAAACCTAGATGGCTATCGTGTATGTAGAATATTTTGTTAAACTCTTTTTTGTTTATTAAATAATTAATGAAACATACATCTTGAGCAATAAGTAATACAATTTTCACAAGTATAACAATATAAACATTGACTCGTTGAATAGAATTTCTTAAAAAGAGAGTCGTAGGACTCTATAATCAAAATAAACCAACAATCTACGATAATTTGTTTGTTTAGATTGGAAAGTGATTGATTTTGTGGAGGCGCCGTCGATAAAGTCTTTAATTCGAGTGGGATGTCTTGAATATGTTCACCCACTATGTATTTTGTGGTGTGGAAATTCCCAGCGGGATGTACTCGATCTCGTCCAGAAATCGGGCGCTGCAGGATGACATCATTGCGGCATTGTGAATGAAATCGATCGCATGAATGACCTAATAAAAAAAAAATAGCTCAACAATTGCCGTTTTTGTGAATCGAATGGTAATGGAAAAAATTTCAATTTCGCGGAGCATCACATGGCATGGCATGGCTTGGAATGGCATGGAGCTGGGGGAATGCATTTCACCAGAAACAGACGCGGTGTCGCCACTAAACCGCTGAGCCAGCCAAGCCACCCATGCCACCCATGCCACCCACTTTCCACCCCCCCGTTTGCAGTTTTCAAAGACACTAAAAACCGTTCAATTAACCGCCTCCGATATCATCGAGTGACGTTGTAGCCTTTGTTGTTGCTTTATTTTGTGGCAATGGCTCTGTTGTTAATTAATCAATGGAAAATGCCGTTTCACTCTTAATCACTCTTAAACGATGTGCCACCCACCCACTGGCCAGTGCCACCCATTCACAGCGATTCATCCGCCCAACTGAAAACGATTACGCATTCGCTGGAATTTGTGTTTCGATTTCATTGAAAATCAACTTGATTGGAAAAAAAATATAAAGGGATTATTCTTCTCTCTGGGATTGTTCTCTACATCTTTAAGGGAATATTTATAATCTAGATATAGAAGCCTTGATATTTTATATTAAATCAAATCCCCTTTGCTTGTGTTTATTTTGTTTTTTTTCCCCCCACAAATCTATTAAATGGTAATTTCAATTTCCAACACCTAATTATTTTGGTTAATTAACCCATTGTGGGCTTTTTTTAATGGTATTCGGGGGCGACCTACGCATGACGATTCGCTGTCGATACAATTTCGGAAGATATATGTAGCGCCGAAGCAGATTACTCATACGCCCCGTTGGTCGTTACAAAATTTTGTAAAATAAACGGCGTCTAAAACGAGTTTCCCCCTCCAACACGATTTTTTTATGCTTTTTTGATGATGTGTGATATATGGACACGCAATGAAATGGCAACAATTATTATGCAAATGCGACGTTTTGTTTTATGAGCCATAAACATAAAAAAAAAAAAAGAAGGAAAACAAATGGGAAAAACTAGAGGCAGGCCAGAAATGTGTAGAAATGGCAGGCAAATTAATTGAAGCTAATTATGTGGCCGAAGAGAGGGGAGGAGAGGGATGACTTGAGACTTGGGATTACTTAAGACTTCAGGGACCACACGTGCTGCCTTTGTGGCATCCCGGAAGATGATGCAGCCACACCCGTCACCCGTCACCCGTCACCCGTCACCCCCCACTTTGATTAAAGCAAGTTGCAACAATAAATGCAGTTTCATTGAAGTTAATCAGCCGCGCCAGTCGCTGAACTCCCCCAAGAAAATACAGGGAAACTTCGTCATCCTAAACAAGGGGAATTTTTTTTATATATTCTGGAAATTTGTTAAATTTTTCCTTTTTTTATATTGGAAAAAAAATGTATTTTATTATTTGATATATTTTGCAAAATAATTAAGGTCTCAACTTTGGAATATAGACTGTGGAAAAGCATTTAGAAAATTTGCTGGAGTTTGCTAGAGAGAGGCGGGACTAGAATCAGAGTGAGAGGGCCAGAGCACTTGTTGCAGGGTCAAATTGTGGCATATGTCGGGGTTTTTTTTTCTCCTGATGGTCATTTGATTGGAATTTATGGCCAAAGGCAAGGCACAGTGCCAAAAGAAATACATTTTAAACCTTAAAAAAAATATAAAACAAGAAAGTAAATAAGCGTAAGTACTTCTCAGGCAATTAAATATATAATTTAAAAGTTTCTTACAAGCTTAGCCCTTTTCTTGCAGTGCACTTGGACTGCATTGACTGTAGTTTGAATGGAAATTGAAATGACTTTGTTGCAATGTCGTTTTCCACAATCAATTTGTTTCAACAAAACGAAGAATTTCTCGGCTAATTATTTTGGGGTTTTCGTTTTCCTGAATGAAACTTCCCCGAGAAAAATTCCCGAAGAACGGCCGTCGTCTAAGGCCAATAATAAATTCTATAAATAAGCCAGCAAACGAAATGGTGCCAATGGCCTCAAGTGGTGTAATATAACCACCCACTTTTTAGCCTTTTCTATTTCGATGCAATAATTTTCCAATTTTCCAGCAAAAGGGCGGCGACTCTTGATTGGCAGCGTACGTGCGCTCGTGTTGCCTCTGAGTTGACTCCGATTGCCAATTAAATAGAAAATGGAAAAAGAAATAAACAAATCAAGGGAAATGGGAATGGCATCGGCATTTGGCCAAGTGTCCGGCGGACGGCTCATAATTTATGCATCGATGCAAATATGTGCTCCCGGCGTCGATCAATCCAATCATCGATCAGAAGTCAAAACTATCGATCACCGACACGGCCCCCGTCCTTCTTGTGCTTTGGTATCCAGCCCAGAGAAATGTCAAATAAATAACACACCGCCAATTCGAGCGGAGGTGCAAATGTTTTCACTTAAATGAAAACAATAAATCTTCATCACATTGAATCGAATCGAATCGAATCGAAATGCAAAGCAATCGAGTGAAAATGTCAAAGCAAAGTGACAGAGACAGGGCAAGAGAGGGATCTTGCACAAAAAAAATACTGGGAAAAATCAAAGAAGGCTTTTTTTTTTTTGTAAGTTTAAATGTATTATAATCTTATTTTTTTCTTCCCCCTTTTATTTTAGGCTACGCCCTTTTTGTTAATAATTTATTGAGATAGAAGTGCACTTGTAAAGTTACAAAAAAAAAACGTGGCTCGTCAATTTATTGAGAGAACCCCCTGTTTCCTGTCCCGCCCCCTGTTTTTTTTTGCCCATTGCGATATAAAAAATGTTCAATTTGAAGCGGAAGCGCAAATTTTGATTAATTGAAAGGAAAATAAGTACAACAAAAAGGAAAACAAATGGGAAATTTGAGTGGCAGCGGCAGTACTCGCGTAATTGGCCAAACGGTGGGTGTGTCCATGTCCAACACAGATCCACCCAGATCCACCCAGAGCCACAAAAATCATCCAAAACATCGATCCACTGACCCGCAATTGGCGTCATCGCCACTGACGCATACAAAACAGGCAAAAAAAAAAGAAAAAAGAATGTGTAAATAAATTAAAATGAGGCAAAGTGGTGGCACTTTCTGTTTGATTTTTGAGTTGTCAGCCAAACCATTATGCAATTGATTTTCATAAATGCGCCACCATCCATCCATCCACCCAGCAAGGTCATCGCCGCCGAATGCAAAATATATCGACACCCCTTCGCTCGTTTGTCAATCAAGATTGATAGCCAAGGCACCAATTAACAAGACCTGAGTCTTATGCCTTTTATCGATGAGATCACTTTGGCTTTGACTTTGACTAAGAAATTCACGAAACGCTTTCCTTCCGGCACTCCAAATTAATTGATGCCATTCTTTTCAAATGGAAAGCCATCAATTAAGTATATTTTATCCTCAAACACACAGAAAAATGCAATTAAAACGACTCAGAAAATCCATTTTTCATGAATATTGAAGGAACAAATACTGGGAACAGATTTCTCTTATTCCGGTTGGAAAAGCCACATTTCCACATCTTTGAAAGCGAATAATAATGCCATTCCGCAACCGATCTGGAAAGGGATTACCATTTCGAAATCAGCGTTTCAATACGCTTCGATCTGCATCCAAAGTTTTTGAAAGTCGAAAAAAAAGTTGATTCTCGATTTTTTGCAATTTAGGAAAGGGGTACCATCATTAAAATTGTCAAAAATCGAAAACAAACTTTTTGTTCTATTTTTGAAAAATTTTGATGCAGATCGAAGGATATTAGGGTCCTGATTCAGAAAAGGTAATCGTTTTCCGTATCGGTTGGGAAATGGCTAAAATATTAACAACGGAACGAGAGAAACTGAGGTCTTCTATTTTTGACACTGTCTCAGATTTGACAGCCAATTTTTGGTTTATTTTGTATGATTTTGTCAAAAGTTGTCATACAGACTAAAGGAATATAAAGTCCTGTTTCCAAAATGGTATCCCGTTAACAAATCGGTTAAGAATTGGGCCTTTAATTAAAAAAAGAGTGTGTGATAAAATGATTTTTTTTAGGAAATCTGCATAATATCGGCGCTTAGCTCCTTCTATTTATGTTAAAAAAGCCCTAGAAATCTTGTTAAATCTTGAAAATAATACTCCACCATAACTAAAACACAAAGCATTCATTTTTAAATATTTATTTTTCAGATTTCACAGATAATAATGCTAATAATGGAGATAATGGAGCTAATTCGGAAGTTTGGTCCTGCTGGCCAGCTGCTCCTTGCCACAGGAAGAAGGACGACGACGCTAAGCTGGAGGCCTTCCCTCGTATCCTGGAATCGAGTGCTGCATTCTGGTCCATCCCAGTCACCTGTGGAATAAAAACCATGGTAAGTTGAAGGCAATATATCCTTGCTACAGGTATTAGATCTAAGGATAATTAAATGCGGATTCCGAAATGGTATCCCGTTCTCAAATCGACTGCGAAATGGCCACAATATTCGATTTTGAAATCCGAACACGTGCCAAAGTTTTCCTTCGGTTAGCAGCCTTTGTTTACATTTGGCCGACGACTTTAAGCGCTCATATTTTTGTCATTCCTGAACCGATCTGGGAATGGATTACGTTTTCGAAATCAGGACTCCAATGTCCTTCGATCTGCAGTAGCAAGATTTTGAAATCCGAACAGTCGTGCCAAAGTTTTCGTCTGGCGAGCAACCTTTGTTTACATTTTTAAAGCCTCTGTTTACATTTGGCCACTACTTTGAACGCCCATAATTGGGCCATTTCTCAACCGATTTCAAAAAGGATGGTACCAAACAACTCGGGAGGACATTTCCCTCCGATCTGGATCAAAAACTCAAAAACTTTGAAAAACTCGATTTTTGAAAAAAATCGTGATGGTACCATCAGTAAAAATCGCGAAAATCGAGTTCCCAACTTTTTTCCAGGTTTTGATGCAGATCGAGGGGGGATGTCCTTCCGAGTCGTTTGGTACCACCCGATCCGAAATCGGTCCAGGAATAGCCGAATTGTGGGCTTTCGAAGTTGCTGCCAAAATGTAAACAAAGGTTGCTGGCCGACTTTAAACGGCGACTTTGAACGCCCATATTTCGGCCGTTTCCCAACCGATTTTGGAAAGGATGGTACCAAACAACTCGGGAGGACACTATCCTCCGATCTGTACCAAAAACTCAAAAACTTTGAAAAACTCGATTTTTGAAAAAAATCGTGATGGTACCATCAGTAAAAATCGCGAAAATCGAGTTCCCAACTTTTTTCCAGGTTTTGATGCAGATCAAGGGGGGATTTCCTTCCGAGTTGTTTGATACCACCCGATCCGAAATCGGTCCAGGAATAGCCGAATTGTGGGCTTTCGAAGTTGCTGCCAAAATGTAAACAAAGGTTGCTGGCGACCGACTTTAAACGGCTACTTTGAACGGCCATAATTCGGCCATTTCTCAACCGATTTCAAAAAGGATGGTACCAAACAACTCGGGAGGACACTATCCTTCGATCTGTACCAAAAACTCGAAAACTTTGAAAAACTCGCTTTTTGAAAAAAATCGTGATGGTATCAGTAAAAATCGCGAAAATCGAGTTCCCAACTTTTTTCCAGGTTTTGATGCAGATCGAGGGGGGATGTCCTTCCGAGTCGTTTGGTACCACCCGATCCGAAATCGGTCCAGGAATAGCCGAATTGTGGGCTTTCGAAGTTGCTGCCAAAATGTAAACAAAGGTTGCTGGCCGACTTTAAACGGCTACTTTGAACGGCCATAATTCGGCCATTTCTCAACCGATTTCAAAAAGGATGGTACCAAACAACTCGGGAGGACACTATCCTTCGATCTGTACCAAAAACTCGAAAACTTTGAAAAACTCGCTTTTTGAAAAAAATCGTGATGGTACCATCAGTAAAAATCGCGAAAATCGAGTTCCCAACTTTTTTCCAGGTTTTGATGCAGATCAATGGGGGACGTCCTTCCGAGTCGTTTGGTACCACCCGATCCGAAATCGGTCCAGGAATAGCCGAATTGTGGGCTTTCGAAGTTGCTGCCAAAATGTAAACAAAGGTTGCTGGCCGACTTTAAACGGCTACTTTGAACGGCCATAATTCGGCCATTTCTCAACCGATTTTGAAAAGGATGGTACCAAACAACTCGGGAGGACATTTCCCTCCGATCTGGATCAAAAACTCGAAAACTTTGAAAAACTCGCTTTTTGAAAAAAATCGTGATGGTACCATCAGTAAAAATCGCGAAAATCGAGTTCCCAACTTTTTTCCAGGTTTTGATGCAGATCAATGGGGGACGTCCTTCCGAGTCGTTTGGTACCACCCGATCCGAAATCGGTCCAGGAATAGCCGAATTGTGGGCTTTCGAAGTTGCTGCCAAAATGTAAACAAAGGTTGCTGGCCGACTTTAAACGGCTACTTTGAACGGCCATAATTCGGCCATTTCTCAACCGATTTTGAAAAGGATGGTACCAAACAACTCGGGAGGACACTATCCTTCAATCTGTACCAAAAACTCGAAAACTTCGAAAAACTCGATTTTTGAAAAAAATCGTGATGGTACCATCAGTAAAAATCGCGAAAATCGAGTTCCCAACTTTTTTCCAGGTTTTGATGCAGATCGAGGGGGGATGTCCTTCCGAGTCGTTTGGTACCACCCGATCCGAAATCGGTCCAGGAATAGCCGAATTGTGGGCTTTCGAAGTTGCTGCCAAAATGTAAACAAAGGTTGCTGGCCGACTTTAAACGGCTACTTTGAACGCCCATATTTCGGCCGTTTCCCAACCGATTTTGGAAAGGATGGTACCAAACAACTCGGGAGGACACTATCCTTCGATCTGTACCAAAAACTCGAAAACTTTGAAAAACTCGCTTTTTGAAAAAAATCGTGATGGTACCATCAGTAAAAATCGCGAAAATCGAGTTCCCAACTTTTTTCCAGGTTTTGATGCAGATCAAGGGGGGACGTCCTTCCGAGTCGTTCGGTACCACCCGATCCGAAATCGGTCCAGGAATAGCCGAATTATGGGCTTTCAAAGTTGCTGCCAAAATGTAAACAAAGGTTGCTGGCCGACTGAAAACTTTGGCACGGTTGTGAGGATTTCAAAATCTTTTACAACAGATCGAAGGATATTTAAGTCCTGATTCCGAAAAGGTATTCCTTTTCCAAATCGGATGCGAAATGGCTGAAATATTCGCTTCCAAAATATGGAAAACGTAGAAAATCTTGACTTCTTTTCAATTTCATTTAAATTTGATTATGTAATATATTGCGTAACTAATGCTACATTTCTATATTTTCAGGACACCAGTAAGGATAACAAGGTGGAGAGGAACATCGCTGCTTCATCGTGCCATTCCTGCAACATCCTGGAAATCAACTGCCTTTATCGTTGCTTTATCGTGGCCATCCTGCAACTTCCCTACTTCGTCCTGCATATCCTGCAACATCCTGGACATCACCTGGTTTTACCATCAAGGACATGCGAGCAAATCAATGCGATATTATCCTGTATAAACAAAGATGTATTGATATTTGTAAATAAATGATTATAAAATGATATGTTGTGTTTTATTTGGTAGGAATTTTCCAGCTTTTCAGGATTTTCCGACTTCATCGGATTCTCCAGAATTTTCTTGATTTTTCAGAATTTTTCCGGATTTTTCCGGCCTTTCCTTTAGCTTTCCGGAACGTTTTGTTTATTTTCAAGCGACTAAAGCGCCACCTTGGGGATAATCGGTGAAACTGCTTAGAGGCGCCGTGGGATTTTCGGGAAGCTGATTTTAAATTCAAATTTGAAAGTGATCGTTAGGGCGCCAATTTAAAATTCAAATTTGAATCCGTCGGTTGAGGCGCCTAATTAAATTTCAAATTTAAATTCAAATTTGAATTTGACGGTTGGCGGGAAAATTTTGAATCTTCTTGCTGCTGATTTCTGTTCGCCTGGTACTTCAGATGTGCTCCCATACGATTTTTGGCCACTTTGGAGGAATCTCTTGGTCAGTGAGTCAGCAGGTTTTTTTCATGTTTTTCTTTTTATGCCGGAAAACTAGAGGAAAATTCGGAAAATTCTGACAAAATTCTGAAAAATCGGGAAAATTCGGCTCTATCTGATGCACCCGGAAAATTCCGGGAAAATCGGAAAATCGAGTAGCTACAGAGCCTCAAACTTTAAAACGCCCGGGAAAAATCGAGGAAAAGCCGGAAAATTCCCGGAAAATTATGGGAAACGCGGAAACCTTTGGGCTACCGGATGGACCCGGAAAATTCCGGAAAAGCCGGAAAATGGAAAAGCTATTGACGAATTTTCCGTATGGCCCCCATTTTCCGGCTTTTCCGGAATTTTCCGGGTCCATCCGGTAGCCCAAAGGTTTCCGCGTTTCCCATAATTTTCCGGAAATTTTCCGGCTTTTCCTCGATTTTTCCCGGGCGTTTTAAAGTTTGAGGCTCTGTAGCTACTCGATTTTCCGATTTTCCGGGAATTTTCCGGGTGCATCAGATAGAGCCGAATTTTCCCGATTTTTCAGAATTTTGTCAGAATTTTCCGAATTTTCCTCTAGTTTTCCGGCATAAAAAGAAAAACATGAAAATAGACAAACATTAAAACGCCCGGGAAAAATCGAGGAAAAGCCGGAAAATTCTCGGAAAATTATGGGACATGGGAAAACGTTCTCTCTACCGGATGGACTCGGAAAATTCCGGAAAAGCCGAAAAATGGAAAAGCTACGGACGAATTTTCCGTATGGCCCCCATTTTCCGGCTTTTCCGGAATTTTCCGGGTCCATCCGGTAGCCCGAAGGTTTCCGCGTTTCCTATAATTTTCCGGAAATTTTCCGGCTTTTCCTCGATTTTTCCCGGGCGTTTTAAAGTTTGAGGCTCTGTAGCTACTCGATTTTCCGATTTTCCCGGAATTTTCCGGGTGCATCAGATAGAGCCGAATTTTCCCGATTTTTCAGAATTTTGTCAGAATTTTCCGAATTTTCCTCTAGTTTTCCGGCATAAAAAGAAAAACATGAAAAAACCTGCTGACTCACTGACCAAGAGATTCCTCCAAAGTGGCCAAAAATCGTATGGGAGCACATCTGAAGTACCAGGCGAACAGAAATCAGCAGCAAGAAGATTCAAAATTTTCCCGCCAACCGTCAAATTCAAATTTGAATTTAAATTTGAAATTTAATTAGGCGCCTCAACCGACGGATTCAAATTTGAATTTTAAATTGGCGCCCTAACGATCACTTTCAAATTTGAATTTAAAATCAGCTTCCCGAAAATCCCACGGCGCCTCTAAGCAGTTTCACCGATTATCCCCAAGGTGGCGCTTTAGTCGCTTGAAAATAAACAAAACGTTCCGGAAAGCTAAAGGAAAGGCCGGAAAAATCCGGAAAAATTCTGAAAAATCAAGAAAATTCTGGAGAATCCGATGAAGTCGGAAAATCCTGAAAAGCTGGAAAATTCCTACCAAATAAAACACAACATATCATTTTATAATCATTTATTTACAAATATCAATACATCTTTGTTTATACAGGATAATATCGCATTGATTTGCTCGCATGTCCTTGATGGTAAAACCAGGTGATGTCCAGGATGTTGCAGGATATGCAGGACGAAGTAGGGAAGTTGCAGGATGGCCACGATAAAGCAACGATAAAGGCAGTTGATTTCCAGGATGTTGCAGGAATGGCACGATGAAGCAGCGATGTTCCTCTCCACCTTGTTATCCTTACTGGTGTCCTGAAAATATAGAAATGTAGCATTAGTTACGCAATATATTACATAATCAAATTTAAATGAAATTGAAAAGAAGTCAAGATTTTCTACGTTTTCCATATTTTGGAAGCGAATATTTCAGCCATTTCGCATCCGATTTGGAAAAGGAATACCTTTTCGGAATCAGGACTTAAATATCCTTCGATCTGTTGTAAAAGATTTTGAAATCCTCACAACCGTGCCAAAGTTTTCAGTCGGCCAGCAACCTTTGTTTACATTTTGGCAGCAACTTCGAAAGCCCACAATTCGGCTATTCCTGGACCGATTTCGGATCGGGTGGTACCAAACGACTCGGAAGGACGTCCCCCTTTGATCTGCATCAAAACCTGGAAAAAAGTTGGGAACTCGATTTTCGCGATTTTTACTGATGGTACCATCACGATTTTTTTCAAAAAGCGAGTTTTTCAAAGTTTTCGAGTTTTTGGTACAGATCGAAGGAAAATGTCCTCCCGAGTTGTTTGGTACCATCCTTTTTGAAATCGGTTGAGAAATGGCCAAATTATGGGCGTTCGAAGTAGTGGCCAAATGTAAACAAAGGTTGCTCGCCAGACGAAAACTTTGGCACGACTGTTCGGATTTCAAAATCTTTTGCTGCAGATCGAAGGACATTGGAGTCCTGATTCCGGGAAGGTAATCCTTTTCCAAATCGGTACAGGAATGACAAAGATATGAGCGTTTAAAGTCGTCGGCCAAATGTAAACAAACGCTGCTGGCCGAGGGAAAACTTTGCTCGGATTTCAAAATCGAATATTGTGGCCATTTCGCAGTCGATTTGAGAACGGGATACCATTTCGGAATCCGCATTTAATTATCCTTCGATCTGCATCTAAAGTTTTTAAAACCCGAACAAAAAGTTGGGTCTCGATTTTTCGCAATTTAAGAAAGGGGTACCATCATGATTTTTTTCAAAAATCGAGATTTGATTTTTTGTTTGAGTTTTGATAACTTTGGATGCAGATTGAAGGACATTGATCTCCTGATTAATAAAATGTAATCCTTTTCTAGACCGGTTAAGAAATGCATAAAATATACGCTTTTAAATAATGAAAAAGTCATAATATGGAAACAGGATTTTTATTGTTTTTTTCTTCGTTTTGAGTGCAACATTTTTTGTAAATCCTTTTTTATTGAGTACTTTTTATTGCCTGATTTTCTAATGATTTTACATTTGTCTTTATTTGGCAGTTATTCTGAAAATAGTGGTTCGAAGAACGAGTCGGCCACAACCTGCCAACGATTTCCAGCCACGGAAGTATGGACGACAACGTTCAGTTAAAGATCCTTGGGCAGCAACGGCATCCTGAATGGGTAAAAACGTCAAAGGAACGCTTGGAGGCCAAGTTTTGTATCCTGGAGTGAGAACGGCGCCGCAGCTGCAGCTGGAGACCAACTGGAACACCGCAGTCCTGAAAATATATAAATAAAAAATCAGTAAAGTAGTTTATGCATAATTTTATATAGTTTATAATATATAGTATTATAAAATATAGTACATTTGTGGAACAAATTCAATAAAACATTACTAAATAAAACGAACTGGAGTTATTTATTTCGAACAGATAAGGGCCAAAATAATGGGTTTAATCGTTTATAACAACAAGATCTCATCTTTTTTGATGCTGAACGAAGAAACTAAAAGCCGAATATTTGTAGGGTGGGTTTGAAACCCCGCTTAAAAAAAAACAGTATTTTAATTAACATTTTTTGGAACAGTTTTTTGCAAATATATCGACGTTTTGGCATCCTAAGTACAAAGAATAATGTCCATGGATTGGCTGAATAATGACTAAGAAAAAAGAGGGAGATACTGCAGGATACAAGCTATTAAAAATGTTAAATAAGAAACCAGTATTTCGGATTTGATTAAAAAACTGTTCATAGATTTTCATATTTCTTGAAATCACTCTTAACGATTCCCTGTATTTTTATGGTATTATTGAAAGCACGAATAAAAACTGTTCTGTCGCCATAATCTAGATTTCTAGATGTCATTTAAGGCTATAAATGTTTTCAATATATATTTTCCATAGAGATTTCACTAAAAAAGCGTAAAGTACTCATTAGGAGGCAAATGCCGAGTAATAACCAATTTGTATTTATCATTTGTTGTTGCCATTAAAGTCAGACATGCAAATGGAGGCAATATATTATGAAGATTTTGAGTAATTTCCCTCGCCCCGCCTCCGCCTCCGCCTCTGCCTTTCGATTTTGATACACATTCCAGCCCAAGAAAAGAATGCAAAATATTTAGCCAAGAGTAGGGGCGGCGGCGTGGTGGCGTGATGGGGCGTGGCCACACGTGATTTACATGATTTACTTGGCTAATTTGTTGATGCAAATGCGGGTGTGGCCAATACCGGCTGATGGCTGGATCGGAGGGGGTGGACCCATGGCCAGTGTCATGGCGAAGGCGGAGACGGAGGCGGGGGCGGGGGCGGAGGAGGCTGTCTGGAAGCCACCGCCCTAGCCCCCAGCACGCGCCCACCAAACCCCAAGCGGAGGCGACAATTGGCATTCGCAGTCGCAATTAATCATCATCGCCGTCCGATTGACAAACGGACCACAAATAAATCAAAATCAAAGCCATAAACGGCCAATGAAAGCCGTAACCAATGCACAAAATCCACTGAGAGAAATTATTCATATATATTAATAATTTTCCAGCCAAGGAACTCCTGCGATAACAGGTAGTTTAAGGATGCGTTCAGGAAATTCCCGACTACGCCGCGTCATATATGACGCGTGAAAAGTGTGAAAACAGATGCCTTGTCCTTGTTAGCGGCCTCATAAAAGGGGCGCAGGATAAGCGCAGGACGCGGAGGTGCGTGGGAAAAGCCCAGGCCAGAGCCAGGCCAGAGCCAGGCCAGGGCCAGGCAGGGCGAACCTGTGCGGTTGGCGCATCATTGCCGCCATATTCCACTAGCCGCACATCCTTGTGCAAGGACGCAAGAAGAATATGAAGAAGGTAGAAAAAGGGATCATAAAACGGTGTCGCTTTTGTTTATGCTGCTTATTTAAATTGGCTTCTTGGCGGGCGTTGCGTTTGCGACCTGGTTCCTGGGATATTCCCATGGACTCTTGATGCCACCGGGACTACCTGTTCCGTGACCTGACCTGGCCCGGCCTGGGAATTTCCGGACCGATCCCATCTAACACACACATATGCCTGTGCGTCCTTCTTCGTCCGTGCACCGTTTTCTAGATCATCCGTGCGTCCGTGCCAAACAATCGGGTTATTGTCCCAGTCACACATTTTCATATATATTTTTACTTTTTTTTCGGGAACCGTTCTTCTGGGTTTTCTCAACATTTTCCACCGTTGTCCTTTTTGGGTTTTTCCGGTTGCCCACAACGTCATCTGGTCTGGTCTGGTCTGGTCTCTGGTCTCTGGTCTGGTTTGAGGATGAGGCACTTGCCATGCCGTCCAGGATTACGGCAGCACTACTTCTGTGGAAGACCACTGAGCCACTGCAGCCACCATTGATTGTTTTAAATGCGGCAACACTTGTTCAAGGATACAGAGGATGTCTCAAAAATAATCTAAAAATATCAAAAGTAATCGCCCAAGTTTATCCACAAAACATGACGAACTTTGATGGCCTCCTTTGAACTAATTTTCCGATGTCTTCCAATTTTAATGATGGACACAAAGTCCTCATTCCCATGTCAGTCCATCCATTTGCTAATGGCATTCGATCATATAATCCTCGAGAGAAATATCTGAAATGGCACTTGAAAGCCCCACCCATCCCCTTCGGCCGCCCCTTTTCTTTTGGATTTTTCGATCGCTGGCGCCGGCGCCGGTGCCGATGCCGGTGCCGATGCCGGTGGCGGCGCCTTCAGGGTCGTCAATTTTCAGCGACAAATACCCAAAAAAAAATTTAAAAAAAAAACAAAAATCGAAATTAAAGAAAACAGCAAACTTGTAGAGGGACAGGAAAAACACAGAAATGGGCGAATTGTTTGGGGAAAATGCTCGGCGCCAGACGCACATAAAACCGAAAAAGAATCAAAAGCCAGCTAAAGTTTAAAACAATGCACTAAACAAAAATTGAATTTCCTGAAAAAAATAAAACAATTATTTTATCAAGAATTAAATAGTTAGTAATGGGGAAGGTAAAATAGTGGTTTTCCATTACCTATCTCTGCCATAATTGCCAAAATTAAAATCTTCCCCCTATTTTTTCTCTGTCTATCAAAGACCTATTTTAACATTAATTAATTTCGAATTTTTAAGCTCTTTTTTAATGTTATATATATTCTCTTTTTGTTTAGCCAAAATACTTAAATACGATTAACTTGATCCTCCTCATTCGCTGCATTTACGATGTCGGACGGATGGATATTAATTAATTGGTCCATCCCCTTAGTCCACCACCACCACCTCTCCAGTCCAGTCCAGTCCCATAACCATACCCATACCATTCCCAATCCCCCAAACATCCAATCCAAGTCAATGCCATTAATGTGGCCATAAACCGAATAATTTGTCTGGCGAGGAAAACGACCCACGCTCTATATTTCCATTTCCATTCCCATTCCCATTTTAATTTTGATTTTAATTTTAATTCTAATTTCGATGCGAGTTGGTTTGGGCCATAATATATCCCATCTCACCCACAACGCTTATCCGCATGATTCATTAAAAGTCTAAAGAGCCAACTAATCGTCGAGAAATTGCATTTAATTTACGCTTTTCGTTTTATTTATATTTATGAATGTTTATAGGAACCGAAAAAATGAAATGGAAATGTTGTTCTTTGTGTTATCTGCTTTTCAAGGCGAACAAAGGATATGTCTGGGATATATTTTTTTGGGAGGTTTTTTGTTCGGGGAAAATACCCTAGAAATTAGAAGGATATATATTGGATTTTTATTGGATTTTTATAGAAAGAAATATATTTCATTTTATTGTTTTATTTATTGTTTTCATTGAAAGAAAAACTTTTAATGCCATAAACTGATAGGACGGACTTTGAGGGAGGAACAAAATATTAAGTATTGTCTTTTTTCTTGTAGTGTATTTATTTTAAAGGATATTTCTACAAAGGATATCACTTTTTCCCAATGACTACAAAATACAAATAAAAAAAATTCGAATGTAAAACACTGAAAGGAAAACCAAACAGAGGGAATTGACATGAAATTTCCTCTTGGCCAAAATATTGTTGTGTGTGTGTTGGGTGTGTGTGTGGTAGTGTGTGGTAGTGTGCTTTTTGTATTTGTCGTTTCGCTTTCTTTGTGGCGCCGATGCCTTTTGATTTCGCTAATCGTCTACAACAACCCGGCCCAGGGAGATGATCTAATTATTGACGCACGAATCCGCAATGGCCACAAAAAGCCGCACAACAACAACAACAACAACAACAAATTGAAATAGAAACGGAAAATAAAGAAAATTGAAAATTGAAATATTGAAAAGGCAAACAAATCATTGTTGTTTTTGGGTTTTTTGTTGGCCTGGCCCAAACGAGCGATATCGAAATCATTATCCAAGTCATTAGCTCTTTAGCAACTCGTTGTTGTTTCTTTCCTCTTTTTTGTTTTTCAATTCATTTAAATTGTCATTTTTTTGTTGTTCTTTTCATTAATGCCGGATATAAAAAAAAAAAACTGTATAGTATATAGTATATTATGGTATATATAATGTATGGGACGGACCTTCAACTTTTGAACTTGACGACCTCAGATTTGAAACGTAAACAGATCGAGATCGAGATCGAGAGAAGATATAACGCATTTATCTATTAATGATTGGAAATTGGTTCATGGCTCTTGACTCTTGGCTCTTGGCTCTTGGCCTTGCCCCAACACTCTTTGTTATCCCATAAATTTTCCCATAAATTTTCCCATAATTTTTGCAATTATTTTATTGCGGCAGTAAACACAGGGCCATGGAACAAAGGGAAAAGTTTGTGAACTGGAAAAGGTTCAAACGCGGCAACGAAAGGATAAAGTAATCCTTCTCCATTGACCAATAAAAATTCAATTCGACGCCGCACCATGACCAACTAGATAATGCCATTTAATGCCACATATAACCACCGATCTGCCACTCAATAATTTACATCCATGGAGTGGAATTTTTCAATTGGCATTTGGTTTGGATGGATGGCTTGGATGGATGGCTTCGGTGGATGGCTTGGGTGGACGTTTCCCAGACACTTGAATGCAGTTACATTTGCTGCCCATTTGTCTACCATTTTTGCCGCCCCTTGTGGCACTGCCACCCCCACTGCCACCCCCACTGCCACCCCTGTGGATACGTGATGCCACGGCGTGATCGTGTAACAATGCGAGTGATTAGTACGCGCCGGCGTTCAAAATGCGCAATCCCCGCCGATGCCAGCCAACTTTTTACCTGATTTGTTCCTTTTTTTCTGTTACCTCTGCTATTCACTTTTTTAGTTGCAGTTTTTCAATACTCTATAAACAATATTTTAACTGTATTTTAGGGGATAAAATGATTGCGAGGGCGGCTCTTCAAAAAATTCCTCCTGCCAATAATAATTGTTAATAATATTATTTAGACGAGGCATTCAAAATTCGTTGAACCCGTTAGTTGGCCATTTTTTATTGGATAATTTTAAATTTTTTTCATAAATTTTTTATAGCTCTTGCAGTGGCCTTTGTTAATGCTGTCCGAGTGACTGTTTTGTCTGCGGCTTCGACTTTAGCGGGTTGCAAGTTGCAAGTTGCTGGTGGCATGTTGCTGGTTGCCAGTTGCCAGTTGCCGGTTGCATTGCAGCATGCGCCGGTCCAGTCGGTGGAGTGAAATGATTTAGTGTGATTTATCTGCGAATTCCTTCTTTCAATCTCTTCTCACGCCACAAAAAACCCTGGCAAAGGGCCGAACTCTGTGCCTCCCGGGTCTCGTTTTTTTTTTCCTTCTTATTTTTTGGTTTTTTTTGTGTTTCTCGAAAAGATCTCGAAAAGATCGAAAAGGAAGGGCGGCGGCAGGAAACAGACTGCGGGTTAAGCCCTGCTAAATGCGCCAGTGCCACGCCCCCAATGAAGGCGGTGGTGAAGGTGTTATAAGAGCGATAATAAAAAATTATAAGCTATGCCCCATAAATTGGCATTTAATAGTTGAAATTTACACTGAATTGACAGTGTCCGGCTAAAGTCTGCGGCCACATGCAAGCAAAAATTATAAATTATTGCCACCTCTGGTTCAGGGCAGGATGTGTCTGGCGATCCACCCGCCACCCGTCACCAGGATCGGTTTTATTTTCAACAATTTTGAAGGAAAGTGTATGTTAAATATTTATATTTTTAAGCAAATAATAATAATAAACAATAAATGCCCTTTTCCCGTTAGCTTCCTTGAATTCCCTTGAAAACGCACACTTTTATGGCAACATCTTATCGGAATTCCCCGACTTTTTCGGCATTATTATCTCCGTTATTATCACCTGGAATCATTCTCATTATAAAACCAGAAAAAAAAGTTCTCATGATTATCTGATATTGCAATTGTGGTGCAATTTCTGTCGTTTTAGTATTATTATTATTATTTTGCTCCACTTTATTTTTTCAGTACAGGACATAAAAATTTTATTTGGGGAGGGGGGTTTTCTTCTCCGTTATCGGAAGATTTTTGTGAATGTTTATCTTGTTTATGGCTGACCATCAAAGTTTTAACACATTTCTTTTCCCCCCCCGTCATTTCGGCCCTGTTTGTTCTTGATTTTGGTTTTTTATTTGTCTTCGCAGGTTTGGTTTTTCATTATTTATTTTTTTTTTTATTTATTATTTTTGTTTTTGTTTTTGTTTTTTGGGGTTTGCTTTTGGTCTCTTCTTGTCTTTATTTTGGTTAGTGTTTGGCTATTAGCACGGCATTCGCTAATAGAGTACTTAGAGCCGATTACCGGAACAGGGAGGGAGGGAGGGAGGGAGGTAGGGTGGTAGGGTGGTAGTAAGGGAGGTGGGGGGACACAGGCGAGGGCCCCGTTGGTTAAGGCCCAGTTAATCGCACTTTCCGACCAGTGACATGATCAGCGGGTTTTTCTCTATTTTTCTTCTATCTTTTCTTTTCTTTTCTTATTTTTTTTTTGTTAGTTGTGCCTTCGTTAAAGCCCTTACACTTGTACACTGAGAGAAATTATCGAGATTATTTTGCCATATAGAGATTAAATATCTTGGAAGTTTCTCCATTTTAAATTATTATAACAATAATTTAAGATAATACACAATGGCTTTTCAATAAATAAATAAAGCCATGATCTTTGGAGTATATATCCTATAGTATACATCCAACAATATTTTATAAAAATCGACAGACCATATCCTTAAATATAATCTATATCTTGAAGAAATATAAATTTTCTAATAGATCATAAAAGCTTTCCCGACCTTCAACCTCCATTAGAAAGGTCTAAAGACCTTAATATCCCCCTATTTTTGGGTAATTTTCCTATGAAACCCTTCAATATTTTCCTCAGTGCCTTTCAGATCCGTCGATTTGTTGTGTCAGACAGCCAGGCAAGTGAAGCAAAGTGGAGTGAAGTGGAGTGGAGTGCATGTTGTGCTGGATGTATTAAAATTCCAACAATTAGGGAACATTTCACATGCCTTTCTAATAGCCAACAACGTGCCTGAGCCCGAGCCCAGAGGAGAGGGATCTCTGGGCCCGAAAGTGTGTGTGGGGGGGGGGAGGAGGGGGATGGCGTCGATGGGATGGCCGGGGCCATGGGTGTGTGGGGTGTGGCATTGGGGTGGGGTGTGTGTGTGTGGTGTGTGGGGTGTGGGGTGTGTGTGCACTGAGATGCAACAAGTTGATAGCCACATCTAGTCAAACCGCTTTGCTGTTCACTCACTATGCAATTTTGAAGCGGAAAAAAAAGGAGCAACTCCATGGGGCAACACAAAGGAATACAACAACAACAACAACAACAACAACAACAACAGCAAACTGGAAGCAGAACAACAGCATGTTGGCATGTCAATAATCTTGTACAAGTCGGGTTTGAGGAGAAGGAGATGGACTTGAAAAAATCCCTCACATACTCTCAGAAGCCAAGAACTTTTCAAAACTCAAAATCAATGAATAATCCTTTAAAAAAAAAAGTCTAAAAACGAGAATTTTACTTCCAAAATCCAAACATATTTTTTTTTGAAAATCCCTGTATTTTTTTTTTCAGTCTCTAAACATTTATTTATGGTTGGAGAAAAGCAATAGCCATGCCAATAGCTATAGCAAAAGCAAAAGTGGCAACAAAATCCAGACTAGCTGCAGCTCCGAGACTGACAGACTCTCCATGTCCCCCAAGAATCCTCAAGATTGTCCAAGAGAGACCGAATCCTTGGCTACCAATTCCCATTCCCATTCCCATTCCGATTCCGATTCCCATTCCAACAGACGTGACTTGGCACTTCCGTTTCCAGTTTTTCCAGCAACGAAATTCAGTTGAAATCGAAATCCGATTTGCGGCATTCAAGCGTCGATCCGTCGATCCGTCAATTATTTTCGCACTCTCCCACAGTCGCATCCCGGGGTTTTCCTTCGGATTCTCCTTGTGTGTGTCACGCATTGGTTGCAGCCACCAAACAAACGGACAAAACGAACAAAACGAACGTGATCTGTACAGTGGGCACGCACTTTCAACTGACACACACAATAGGATTCCTTTTTTATTGTTATCGAATCTAATATTTCTCACCTCGAAAATGTTTGGAAAAAATCCACAATGATTCAGAGTTTCCAGAAAATTAGTTAAATATATTAAGGCTTTTATATATTAAACCTACAATTTGAGAAACTCCCAGAGGAAAAATGTCCCTGTTTCCAATTTTCTTTAGCTATAAAAAACCAGTATTTTTGAAAACAAAACTGTAGTTTATACTATAAAAATTTGACTATCTTCAACTATTATTATTAAAAAATAAAAACGAAACAAATCAAAGAAATACATAGCAAAAAAGTGCCTTTTAAAAAGAATATTTTAGGCAAACGATATACTTTTATGACTTAAAAACATTTTCTTTAACAAAGTAATCCTAAATTTTTATTGGCCAAGAAACTATGTAGTTTATAAAAAAAGAAAATATTATTTAAGAGCCGCAATATTTCGATGAATTGAAGGCCTTGTGTCGTGTGTTTGTCAAGATCTTTGCCCCTGGTTTTTGGGCTTTAAATTTTTTTTTTTTTTTTTGTCCATGGGCAGCGAGACATTTTGGGACGCGGCCAGCAAAGTGACGTGAAGGCGGCTGAGACTGGGGCTGGCTGGGACTGAGACTGCCAAAGCCAAAGGCAGAGGCAGTGGCAAAGGCAGAGGCAGAGGCAGAGGCCCCACAAAAACCACTGAAAAGCCAAAGTAGAAGCGGCAGCCACTGACAGGGTCCCTCGCACGTTCCACGCTCCATTGACAGAAAACAAATTTGCATTTGCCAGTCAGTTGTTATATTCTATATATTCAAGTATACATATATATACAGAATATATATATAAAAAAAGAAAATACATTAAGTGCGAAGTGCGAAAGGAGTGTGGCAAACATTTCTCATACGCCAAATCACTGGCCAAGAATTTCCATTAGGAAAGGTCGCAAATGATTCGCAAAAATCCAATTTTTTTTTTTTTTTGTTAGCAGCTCCTAATCCCCAGATTATGTTCTGAGTCAAGCACTAGTATATGGCAACATAAATCTTCGATAAATAATATATATTTGAGTAGAATATGTTGGTGAGTGAGTGAGTGAGTGAGTGAGTAGTAGAGCGATTACTCATATCAACAGTTTAGCATGTTTCGAAAACTCTTTGATATTTAACCAAAAATTCCTTTCAATTTGGCAATGAAATTTGTTTTAAACCAAAACCAAAACCAAAACCAAAAAAAAAAAATAAAATATAAAACTACGGCATTACGTATACGCCGCATCGGTTCTGTCAACCAAATATTACGCATACGCCGTGTGAACTAGAATTCAAAAAAAAAAAAAAAAACAAAAAAACAGAAAAGAAAAAAAAAAGGAAAACACATAAATAATTGCCCAACAATTTGCGCTGTCTGCGATTTTTAGTGATTTCACTGATTGGGCCATCTTTTCGCTTTTATCTCGATTTTCTCTAGACTTTTCTCTTCTTCCTTTTTTTTTTTTTTTTTTTTTGTGTTTTTGGGACTTTTTCGGTTTGGTTTCTATTCTGTTATCGTGATGGTATATCCGTGGACCATCTCCCCCAACGCTGCCCCATTGTCTTAATTATCTGCGGATTTCGTACTCATACCGTGACTATCTATCGCCGTCGTCGTCGTCGTCGAAAATGACTTGACTCATCGCCGTCATCGCCCCGATTCGCCTCTAGATTTTTTGGCGGCTCTACCCGACTGCCTCGCCGCCTGTTCCTATTCAAAATCCCCATCCTCATCCTCGTCCACAGCCGCGTCCTCGGGCTCGTCCTCAAACGCTTTCACACTTTTCCACATTCCCAATTCCCAGCGGAATCATCACCATCATCATCCAAACACTGAACGCAAAACAGCACTGATTTAGAAACATTTTTTTTTAGCTACTTTATAAGCTTTTCAAATACTCAATACTATAGCCATTTATATAAAAAAAAAACTTAAATAATTTAATTCATAATTAAACAAACTCTAAAACTTTGACTATAAGTCTCCTAACAAATGGAAATATTTCCAAACGTTTCTACCTATTTTTATTGTTAAAAATAAGTTGAAAAATATGTTTAGAAAATCCTTAAATATTATTTATATATTCCCTTAAGTGAATATATTTTTTGCAGTGCACAAAAATCAACATTCAACGTCACCTTGCCTCTTATTTTGTTTGCTCTCTCGCAAGATCACGCGCCTCTATGCGAGATCGCTGATAAAATTCTATTTTTTTCTTAGACAGTCTGAAATTTTTGTTTGTTTTTTTTTTTGGTTTCTACTCAAAAAATTAAAAACTCTATATTTTGTTTTGTATTTTGTTGATTTTGTAAAATATTTAGTTGGTTTTTGAAGGGATAAAAGGCTATGAATTGGAAGCTTAATAATTGGCAAGGGAAGATTCAAATGAGTTTTGGAAACAAGAGTTTACCAAAAACTATAAAACTAATAGTTTATTTATTTGTATATTTATTTATATATATTTTGTATATATATATATTTGTTGTATATATTTGTTGTATATATTTGTAGATAGTTAGGAAGACCGTGCCTCACGTGTCTTTTGTGTTTATGATCGCGTGCTGTTTGCGTTCTTTGTTTGTTTCTTTGGTCTGTTTCTTTGTTTACTTACCTTGCCAACTTGTTTGCCCGACGAGGTCCGATCCGATGATCCATATATACGTATGTAGGTGTATACATATATCTTGGTCCATTGATCCACTAGTCCGTCCACCTGATTGGAAGGCACTAATTGCAGATGATTTGGCGCTAAGCGAAAGCGAGCTGCCAGGCAAATACGGGGAATTTATGGGGTCATCATGCCCCGTCTCGTGTCATTCCATAAAAACCTGGCCACCAGCTAATATCTCTGGCCCTGAAAAGAATCATAAATAAAGTAGCTCTAATTAGTTATAAATATATTGGAAAATATTGAGAAATGATGCTGTGGTTGTTGTTATGGTTGGCCTAGTTATGGGCCAGGTGGCATATTCAATATTGGCCAGCTTCTCTACTACCAATTCTTTGCATTTAACAATCACGTAGCCGGGCCAATTGTTTAGACCAAAAAGTCGGGACTGGGACTTCGTGACGGAATTGAATTGAAAGGGAAACCAGATTTGTTCAAATGCAACGTAAATATATATATATTGTATTTTTTTTTATTTCCACACATTCCAAGTTGGTGAAAATGTTGTGCCGTCTTTTAGCCAATTCCTATTTTTAGCGTCCAAGTAACACCCGCATTACGAAAATAAATATACTCCGGTTTTTTTTTTTTTTTTGATGGATCACTCGACAAATGGCAGAAATATTCGAAATATTTGGCCAATTTTCACGCACCACGAGGCTCGTATTACTCATTGAGGTTTTCCAGATCGATTTCCAAATACCAGAAAATATCCAATCGAACACGGCCTGTCCTAGGTTAGTGCCCACTGTACGCGATCTGGCACAGTGGGTGGGGTTGCATGCCTCATTGATTATTATTTTAAGAGGGTGCTGCCTGTAGCGTCTGCTGGAGAACTAACAAAACAAAAAATAAAAATAAAAAAAATACTGGGAAAACTTGGCTACAGGGAGAGAAAAGTCTACGATACTTTTAAGCTTCTAAAACTTGCGACTTGAACTGAGATATTCAATAAAAATAAATCGAAATATAATATAATTAATGTGGCTAAAGTTTAAGGAATATATTCTACAATTTTGTTTATTTTTTTTTTATTCAAAAGAAGGCGCCTTACAACTATTTCCCTTTTCCCATACCAAAATATCTATAATTTCGATTACTAGCTTCTAGATATTTTCGATCGCTTTCGATTAACCAGCTTTTCCAGTGTTTTCAGATCCCAGTCGCAAAGATATTGGCACATTCCCTCACGAATTCGTAGACAGAGTGAAATATCTTGGGGGAATATCTTTTTATGGATATATCGACCGTCGACCGTCGACCGTCGACAGATCAGCTGTCCGTCGTCTATTTTGCGACCGGAGAGAGTGGGGTGGTGGGGCTGATGGGGCTGGTGGGGTTATGGGCCAGCTTTGGGGGCGGCTGGGAGAGTGAGACCTAGACAGAAAGAGAGAGTGAGGTAAAAAGAGAGAGCGCCAACTGTTGCTAACTGTATTGTCGCACGCTTTAGTGTCGCGCTGTCTCTGTTGCCTATTCTATCTCTATTTCCATCTCTATTTGTATCTGTATCCGAGTATCCGTATCTGTTTCTGTCTCTGTATTTGTATCTGTATCTGTATCTGCATCTGTATCTGTATCTCTATGCTCTAAGGCTGGCGGGCAGAAAACTTCAGTTTGTCAAAGATCGCGACGACCGAACGAACGCCGCTGAAAAAAACGCGCGCGCGCTTTAAAACGAATGAAAGAAAACCGAAACACGACCGAAATCGCCACAAAAAAAACGCGACCAGGCAGCAGTATATGTCCTGTTTCTTCGCCAAGCTTCGATTACCCGTACAATCGTTATCGCCAACAAGGCGGTGAACAATTATCGAAGAGAGAGAGCGCGCGCGCGTCCAGCGACGCCATCAAACTAATCGAAAACGAAACGAAATTTATCAACTTTTTTCATTAAAACTTATTTTTTTTTTTTAATGTGAAATGTACGTGCCATTTAATTGTGTATGTATTTCTATTAGTGTGTGTGTGTGTGTGTGTGTGTTGGGTGGGTGTGGAGCGGGGGGGGGGAGGTAGGGCTATTTGTGCGGCAATTACAGGCAAAGTTATTGGTTTTTAATGGAAACTCAAATTGCCTGTGGAACAATGTGGAGAAAAAAAGGTGCCAGAAGGCAGGAAATTATGCTTTATACTTATGATTATTGGTTATGGCAATTGCAGCTTAAATCGTCATTAAAAAATATGGCTATATGGGCTTGCGATACACAGTATGGAACGTTACTATAAGCTTAAGAAAAATATAATTTCTTAAGGTAGAAAAAAAGGTTACTTTCCTTTCAAGTAAATGTTATTTCTTATGATACCATTTTTCTCAAGGTAATATTAATATATTTAAGTATAATATTATATTATATTATATATTTTAAAGACTTCTACATTTTTAAGAATTAATCAAAAATCGAATACCTTCAAAGATGAATTTTACTAGAAAAAACCCCTATTTAAAATAATAGGCTATACCTCTATGAACCGCACTGTACAGGTACTGCATTTTTTCTTGAAAGCTCAACACCCTTGATTGCCATTCTGTCACTTTCGGTTTTTCTTCTTTTTTTTTATGATCGCATTCAAGTGGAATGTCATCGGCTGGGCCAATTTTAATCTTAATTCCAATCCGATTCGATTCGATTTGATATTGATTCGATATCGGCGTCGCCTAGCCGGGATACACACCCACATTATAATGATAAAACGAGATAAATAAGAAATAAAACCGAAATGAGACAATTACCCGGGAATGGGGATTGATTTCTTTTATTACAGTGTTTAGCGCGACCCAATATCTGACGCCGAAAGGGCGACCTAAAAAATCCATCGAGAATGACAATCGATTCAACTCGGTGGGGTGGGAAGAGGGGTGTGGTGAGGGGAGGGGAGAGGGGAGGGGGAATGGAAGGTGGGACAGATCGATCGATCGATCGATCTGCTGAATGATGAAATTTTCTAAACAATTCAAAAGCAAAACTAAAACACAACTCAAAAGCCAGAGTAAAGGCAAAAAGGCAGCACAAAAAGCGAAACATTTACAATTCCAATCGAATGGCAATTGTTGGTGACTTGCAGCATGATTCAAATATTGAGGGCGTGCCAGAAGGGGGCGGGGCGGGGCGGTGCGGGGCCGGGTAGGGTAGGGTAGGGTAGGGTAGAGGAAATAGGGCGGCGGAAAGGCGGAAAGTCCAAGTACTCGATATCATAGATTGTTCAAGTCAATGACGCAGTCGAGCAATTCTTGAGCTTTGGAAATTGTTCTAAATAATGGGAAATTCTTGGAGAGGGTAGGAGTATTTATGGTAATATTTTTTTGGGATTTTTTTTACAACGACAGGGCCAACTTATTGGATCGAATAAGCCAAGTTAAGTGGCCGCAAAAGTGCAAACTATAAAATTTGATTCCATCAACTAAGCAAACAATGTATCGCCAGATCAAACGGCTTTTTGGCCTCCACAACAACAACAATAACAACACCAACAACAAAATTAAAATAAATAAATAAAAAATAAAAACAAAACAAAAAACAGCGATCTATGGCCCTATGCGACGGGCACACATGACGTATACGTGATATTTTTGGCTTGAGACAAAACAAAACAAAAAAAAACAAAAAACAAAAAAAAAAAAGGCTAAAATGGGAATCTCTCTGTTGCCAGGTTGGCACTTGGTCAGCTTAGTCAGCTTATAAATAATGGAATTTCTATTTGGGATTTCAGTGAGTACTGTGAACTTTCATTGGAAAATTACTTAATTCGAAATAGGGGGAAGGGGAAGGAAAAATGGGTAAAAAGTGGGCAAATATTATATTTCCGGGGAATGGAATGGAAAATATTCCATTGCCATAAATGTGTGGGAATGATTGAACCTTTCGGACTTCCATCGCACTGACCATCAAATCAATTCCAGCTGACAAATAAATGTGAGATATATCTTTACTAAATATGCTTCTGTTTGAGTGTGCGTTTGCCATTTACCATTTACTATTCGATATTTGCTATTTGGCATTTAAATGAATGCGAAATGAATTTCGATGTAGTGGCAAGTCGCTTTGATTGGCTTCTAATTTATGATTGACAGTTACAAAAGTCTCGAAACGACCAAAACTCAATGAGCGGCGGTGGTGGTGGTGGCACACAGTGCTGCGACAGCTGCAACAATTGAGCCTACCGCAAGCCCATACACTGAGCGAAACTACTTCTCAAATAGAAGATATTTAATGTAAAAAAAAAGTTCAAAAAAAAAATTTATGGCTCTTTCTTAAAAATGATTCCAACAAAGTTCTATAATTACATATACATATTTGTTGCAGTGCATTTGTAGACCTTATAGTTAGATATCGGCTTAGCTCACGGCTGTCAATCAAGCTATTAAATAATTTACAAACACACACAAAGCCAGGGCCGTGGGCAGGGGACAGGGGGGAGGGGGGGAAGGTAAACGAGAATCGAATTTATGAACTAACGTCTTGATTTACGTAGTCTTCGCTGGTTGGATGCGGTTTGAAGCTTTGACACCTTGACGGGCATTGTCAAAGAGTTTCACACTCGCTACACTCGAAGCACACACTCAAACACTCAAACCCCAAACACTCAAATACTCAAACACACTCACGCCTACAGCGGCTACTGTTCTATCGGATTACGCGGCGTATGCGCAATGCCATCCCTCCAAGCCAAAACGAATCGAATATCGGACACTTAATCAGATTGTCACTTAGACAGTTGGTCACTCTGTCATTTAGTCAGTTAGTCAGTTAGTCAGTTAATCATTCGGTGAGATCCACCGCCCCATACAGGAAAAGTTGTCAGCCCGATATGGGCCACGTTGTGGGTCTGTCAACAAAACGCGGACACACTCCGAGCCACTGACATAACCGACTTGAAACTTCTGATAAGCGATAAGCGGCCACAACGCCAAATGCATTCGCCAACAGTGGCATGGCATAATATTTAATTGCCAATGACCCCCAAAGAATAGGGGGAAAAAAAAGGTGAAAATTTCCCAAAAAAAAATGCGTCTTGTTAAGGAAAATCTAAGCCAGAAGTATTACAACGTGCCTACAACTAAAAAAAAATCCCCAAAAGTAGTTCTAAAATAAAATAAATAATAACACCAACAAAATAATTGGAAAACTCACCAACAATTACACCAATTACTCAACAAATAAATGGAATACCTCAAGAAATCGTTGAAGATATCATTACCTTACCCATTAAATTATTGTTTAATTACTGCCATAGCATTATCACTTAAATATATTGTTAATTTCCATTCATGTTGGTACATTTGTACCGGAATTAAATCCCTTTCTTGCACACTTTTTTTGTACAAATAATTCCCGAAGCTTTTCTTCTGACACACAAATCATATTTTTCACTTTTCCACCAACTGTATATCGCATATATGTTTATGTATTTATCTATATAATAGATATATATATATATATATATATATATATATATATGAACATAAATATGCTGTGTGTGTCATGTTGGTGCTATGCTAGCGACGCCAACGTCGACAGAGGCAGAGGCTGAGGCTGAGACGGAGGAGCAGCGACAGCGACGTCGACGGCGCTCGCTAAAACTACATAAATCAAAGGAAAAGCATTTTTCTGTTTTCTGATCGTCTAGCACAAATTTTGCTTCATTTTTTTTTCTCATTTCTATTTTCTTAATTTTTATTTTGTTGCTGTTGTTGTTGCTGTTGTTGTTGCTGTTGCTGTTGGTGATTGTTGATTGGTGTCGTTGGTGTTGTTGTCATTTTGTACGCATGTTTCAGGCATTTAACAATTTTTTTTGTCTTGTTTTTATTTATTTTATTTTTTTTTTTTGCCTTATAGACAAGAGACAGATATCGTTCATGCACACAAAAAAAAAATGTATATAGATTTCTATGTTTTTTTTCTGCGACGGGGCCGTGAGGCCAAAACATTTATAGGAATATTTTAAATTGCAGACGACGACGACGACGACGACGCCGACGACACCAGGCAGCGCATTAAATGAGGTTGACAAAAAAAAATAGGAACAAAAAAAATACTGGGAAGAGTATCCATTAATGTTAGTCAAAAATTAACCCATATTTTACACCAACAAACCATAAAATGTATGAATAAAACAAAACAAAAAAAAAAAAGCGAATAATCAAAACAAAATATACATTTTGTTGCCGTGTCTATTGTTAATATTTTGATTTCTATTTTTATCGAAATTATTTCATACACTAGATTCATATGTTGGTTGGGCTTTTAATAAACCGAAAACTATTTTAATTTGTTTTATTTTTAATACGAATGTGACAGAAATGATTGTTAACGATATTGCCACGATTTTATTCGAATACATATTGGTTTCGTCTGGCGCCTGGGGTTCATATTTGACAATCAAATCGAATTTGAAAAAAATTCTCAAAAAAAAAAATAATAATAATAATATTCAAGCGAAGGCAAAACAAATTAATTAACTAAATCTTCGACAGAAACCGCAAGAATTTGGTCACTTAAGTATACTTATAGACTCATTCCCATGTCTTGTTTTCATTTTCGCAGTTCCAATTCGAATTTTTTCAGTTTGTCATATTTTCTCACATTATTTATTAGCAATACTTAATATATGGTTCATTTTTATTTTTTATTTTTTTATATTTGTTGCTTTTTTTTTTTGTAGTTGTTGTTCTGGTTATGTTCTGGTTTTTAATTGCGCTCACACGTGCCGGGAACTCAGCGCCAAGAATATTTATTATATTATGGCCATGATATATGAAATGTTTCGGCCATAAAGGGATTTCTTTTCGGCCAAAGGAAGACTCATACCAAATGGTTAAAGGAGAATAGCATTACCATCAAGAATTCCTTTTTTAAAAATGCTTTCCTTCTTGCATTCCAATATTCACGACTTTGTTTTGCCTTTTTAATGTATTTTTTTTTATATTTTTAAAAGGAATTCTTTGGAAGGGGAATGGACTTCCATTAGCTAAGTTTTAGATGTTTTTGTAGATTACCAAAATATCTTCCGGCTTAATTTTCAGCTCAAGGATTTATCGTTTGAGGGAGGGATGGGTTAATCTAAAGATTATTAGGCAAAAATAGGGGGTTCTATTGGGGTATCCTAGTAGTAAGGATTCTTGGTTTTAATATATTATTTTTGATTTGATTTAAAAAAAAAAAAAAGACGAAGCCCTTTACATGGAAAAATTAGGATTTTGTTTTGTTATATTTTAAACCAATCCTGTCACACTCTCTTAAGGATATTCTCCTGCCTTTCTGGGATTGGCCCTTAAGGACTTGCTAACAAACAAAAGACAGATAAGGCTAGAGGTCCTTTCTGAGCAGGTAGCTCCCAGGATATGGCCAAGATCACGCCCAGTCCGGCAAAGTATTCAAGTTTATGGTTAATATTTAATTTTATAAAAATAAAGTTAAATATTCAAATAAAAAATACGGATTAAAAAAATCCCTTTATCCCTAAGATTATAATATTTTTGTTTAATATTTGAAAACTATTCCTTTTGGAGGGCCGGCTCTGAACATGGTGGTGGCGGCTTTTTGTGGCAACAACTTGGCAGAGTTTTGAGCCAACATTTTGGTGCAACGACAGCGAAGTCAGCGCCGACAGAGGCAGCAGCAGCGGCAGCGACAGCGACAGCAGGCCGAAGAAAATTGCATGAAGAGCCGAAGATCGAACCGATCGGAAACTTTGTTGCCAGCGCCTGGCCAGGCCGGGCCAGGCCGGGTGGTGCTGGGCTGGGCTGGGACGGGGGGGCGGGCCAGCTAGCCGGCCCTCTCTCGTGGCTGGCTGCGTCGCTGCCTGCGCTGCTGCCGGCGTCGACGGCAACGTAGCTGGGCTGGCTGTTGGGCTGACTTTTAGTTTATTTATTCCGCCGCCCGACTTGTGTGTTGGACATTATTTTACCAAACGTTCGCAACACCACACACACGCACACACACACACCCACACACCCACAAAATTCCCCATACGATCATATATATATATATAAATATATATCCGCTATAGAAAGAGAGAGTCGGAAAAGAGAGCGCAGCGCAGCAGCCGAACCGCACCGCAATCGCACCGCATATACACGGGCGGTTTTAACCGCGAGCTATCTAGTAGATAAACAGTCGCCGACTCGCCGACAACTGAACAGCAGCAAGCAAGCAAGCAAGCAAGCAGGCAAAAACCAAAATAAAAATAAAAATACAAATAAATCAAAAACACAGCAAATAAAGTCAATTTAAAACGCCGAACTGAATAAAACGAAAATCAAAGCCAAGACGAGTATATCCATATATATATATATATATATATATATATAATAAAGCCTCAAGTCCAAAACCAAATCGAGATTCAAGATTCGAGCTGCGAGACAAGCAAAAGCGAAGATACAAAGATACTGAGTGCGACAAAAAAGATAGAAAACAAAAAATTAAAAAAAAAAAAAAAAGTGTAACTGAAACAAGTCTCTAACGAACGAAACTGTTTTTTTTTTTGTTGTTCCATCGCCGCCCTCCCCCACCGCCTTCAACAAAATATTTTCAACTATTTTTGTTAAGAGTCAAATTTATGCGAAAAAAAAACAAAGAAAATTTACCAAAATAAAAGGCATTATATAGAAAAAAAAATATAAATCCAAATCGGGGCGCGAAACTTGCGTGTGTTATCTAATCTTGTCGAGAAATACAAGAACAAAACATCAAGTAGTGGCTCTGCTCGTTCGATCGGATCGGAATCGGAATCGGAATCGGTAACGGAATCTACTACTATATAGCCATATAGTACATAAAAAATAAAAATATAAAAGCAAAAATAATAATAATAATAACGAGAAACGCGAGTGTGTGTCTGTGTCGATCAGAATATATATTTTTTTTTCGTTTTGTGACTGTGAAAACGTGCTAAAGGCAAGCCGGGCTAAAAGTCAATACACAAAAATATATATTTAACAATATATATAAAAAAAGAGAAAAAAAAAGTAACCAAGCCAGAGGAAAATAATGGCCAACAAGCAGCGGAAATGGTCGAGTGCCGTCGGCGGAAGTGAGACTTTGGCAACGGCCACCGGAACAGTAATGCTTCTGGACAGAAGCCAATGCCACGCCCACTCAAAAGATGACACCAACATCGACACCGCCACCGCCTTTTACACCTGCTCCACCACCACCACCACCACCAACTACAACAACAATAACAACAAAAATAATACAAACACGTACAACAATTGCAATGGCAACAACTTGCAACATCACAGAAATATGGAAAAAGAACGCTTACCAGTTGTCATGATCTGCCACCTGCGCCATCTGATCACCGTTGCCGGCCTGCTCCTCCTCCTGGTGGCAGTGGGCGGTGCCGAGGGCCGGCGACACGCCCCCCTCATGTTCGAGGAGTCCGACACGGGCAGGCGCTCCAATCGTCCAGCGGGTAAGTGTCACCAATACGTCTTTTAGTATCCCATATCCCATATCCAATATCGTATATCGTTTTTTTTTGTTGTTGTTCGCCTGTTAAGTTAAACAATCGAGGTCGCAAAATTAGTAAATATTCTCCATAGAAAGCCAAATAATTCTCTTTAAAAATTCCCATTCGGAAGGTGTTTAATTGGGGTTTCAATTCCATAGAGTTTCCCTTTTAAAAATGTTTCCTTCGACATTCTTTAAATAGTTTAAATATGGTTTATTTATTACAGAATTTAATCTTAGCTTCGAGTTTGAGGGGTTTCTGGAGTTTGTATAATTTTTTGTAGAACGTTTAGAAAACAATTCTCCAAGGGAAATACTTCTAAGAAAGAGGATTCTTTGTGAAATCTTCAGAAAGGCTTCGTGCAGCCTCTTAAAAACTCCAAAATTCAAATCCCAAATATAACTTGGATATTTATATTTAATCCTTGTAATTATAGGTTAGGATATTTAGAAAAAATACAGTTCAGAAAAATGTATGTCCCTTCAAAACGAAAATTTCTACTTTAAAGCCTTTTTATCGCTTTTTAAGCCCCGAATTTTAGTAACCAAAATGTTCTATATAGCTCTCAGTAATGCCAGAATTGAGTTTATTATTTCCACCTCTAAAATATATAGTTGACAATATTTTTAATGAGGATTGGTTTGACCTGCCTCGGCTGTTTGATTGCATAAGTTGCATTTTCACATTGCGCATACGCCGTGTCGGCCAACGGCGGCGGCCAAGCGGCGGCGCGAAGGGGTGGGCAGCGGGACAGACAGCAGCGGGGAAATCCCTTGGTGGTGCAGGTAGAGAATCCCAAGGCGGGACCTGCTCGCACCCCTAATCCCTCGGCCCTTGGCCTGTCGCCCGGGGATATTCCCAGCCTTTTATGTAGGTTTCTCTCTTATTATTTTTATTTTTTTTTTTTATTGTTTTGTGTTAATCCGGAAAACGGGAATTCCCTTCCGCAGACTCCCGGGAGACGCAAAGGATCTGCACAAGAAGCAAAAATGGAATCAGATGGATAGATATGGTGGTCTCATCCATCTCATCCATCTCATCCAATTGCAATTTGTTGCAACTCACACGCTTGATTAGTTGCACATTTCCTGTTTTGGGGGGGGAGGGGACTCTTGTCTATATAATCGTCTACTATACATATATAGAGATATTATAGTATAGATCTTTATACTATTAGGTTACTGCCACCGCTACTGTTGTTGCATTTTCAATTAAAAACAGATTGCGGTTTACGTTGCAACCAAACGACTTTGAAACGTTACTCGTTTTACATTTTTCTTTTTCTTTTTCTTTTCTTTCTATTTTCTATTTTCTATATATTTTCTTTCTTCTATACTTTATTTATTTTTTTTTGTAATGATTATATAGTATTAAAGGTTCTGTTATAATCGTTGCTGGGGGCCCCCGAACTCATTTCCGTTGATGGCACACTTTGACGCCCACATCCTACCTGGTTAACCGGGGGATACACTTTGGGCCATGGGCCACCCACTATAATCATGGCATAATTTAGTCGTTATAGGAGATTTTTGTTTTTTTCTTGAATGAATGGGCCTTTATTCTTATTTATTACTATTATTATTACCAGTATTTTTTTTTTTTTTGTTTTTTTTCGAGGCAAAAACAACAGCCAATTCGTTTTGTTCATTTCGCATTTAATTTAACTGATTAACAAGCTGACCGACCCTCGTATAGCCGCCTTCTTTTCTTCTTGGGGGCCCCCCCCCTCCCCCCGATAGCCCCTTCCCCCTGTTACCAGTTACCACTTAACCACTCTTTTTAGCCCACATTGCCGCCATTCGTCAGCATAATTCATTTATTCAACTGTCTGCCGCCCAGTTAGGTGTTAAAAAGTTGTTAACTTATTTTTAATGAATGCGTGTAAAAACACAACACACACACACACGCATCTTGAGTCCAAAAAAAGGCAATGAAATATCAAGAAACAAAAACAACAAATATATACATAAAAAAATACAAAAAAAAGATCAAGATGTGCCTACGTAGAGCCGCCGGCAACGGCAAAATCGTTTCGTTTCGTTTTGGTCTTGGTCTTGGTTTTGGTTTTGGGATCTCTCGGAGATCTCGGCAAACATATCATGATCAGTGGCAGAAAACGTAAAGCCAAAAAAAAAATATAAAAAAAAAAAGAGGGTGTAGCCGGGGCCAAGACGGGGGCCCAAGACCCATTCAAGCCGAAGCTTTAAATACTCTAAAAAGTATTTTTTTAGAAAAAGTTTCCAGCCAGAGAGGTTCAAGGGTTTCAATTTGTAAAGCTTAAGGCTTGGTATTTCTATAATTATAAATCTTTATAATTATTTATATAATATTTATAGCTCAGAAAGTAGTGACATATTCCCCTTTAAAAAAAAAAAGAAGAAAACACGTTAAGACCAAAGCCAACGACTGCCTGACGTTTGTTTGGGGCCGTTGTATGTCTGGGACAGCCACCCGAAATCGAAATGAGCCACCGCCATCCTATGTCCATCTGTCCATTTGTCCATCTGTCCATTTGTCCATTTGTCCGGCAGTACGTTTGTCCGTTTTCGTCGGTGCCGTCGACGTTGTCAGTTGCATGTCAGCCACTCGAATCTGGCCTAAAGGAGGACGCAGGGGGCGGCGCTGGGGGTATGGGGGGGTAGGGGCGGGAAGGCAGAGCCATGCAACGAAATGCAACCAATTTGTTGCATTTGCCACACAGACGAACTGGAGACGTGTGGGCAGAGGAAGCACTTAATGCCCACAAGGTGTCAAATTGCAGCAAACTCCGTATCGCCCACCCAAAAAAAAAAATCTATATATATATATATATATAGAGAGAGATATATAGAGAGAGATATATAGAGAGAGAGAGAGAGGGAAGAGTGTGTGTCTGGCGTAAATTAATTTGGCCAAGAGCGTAGGCAAAGTAGATACGATACGATCTCATTGAATCGAATCCGTAGGCACCACGCCGTTTCCGTTCCAATGAATGAAGTTGCAATATGATTGGACTAACCAAAAAAAAAAAAATAATAATAATAAAGAAAGGGGGGCGCCATGCATCTGCAACTGCATCATTCTGTGGCAATTGCCATGCATGCCACATTCTTGCCATGCATTAATTATCAAAGTCGCAATCAGCGTTGCAGCGTCTTGGGATGCATCATCTAAATTGTGGATCTCTGATAGGTCGTCCTCTAGCTCTGGGATGGCGGCGGCAAAAGCTCTATTAATTAGCTAGGTTTACGGGTTCATTATACGTACATACATACATACATACATATATAGAAGAAATAGCATTCAATGGGTGCTGTTGTAATCGAAAATTTCACCATCAACATCTTTACAACATTACACCAACAGATAAACCTTAATATTTACAACAATTTTAACCAAACACTTTTTCACCAAACATCCTTTATAGTAAAAATCCCTACTTTCATCATTTTTATTCAAAACCAAACCACCAAAAGGATGTCCAACAACAACAATTTCTAAATAAATAAATGGCAATTTTTTAATTGGCCATGCAATTGCATAGCTTAACAATTAAATTTACCCTTTAATAGTCGCACATGGGCCAAAACATTTCTCAATACATACATTTCTATATACACATTCCATATGTATATAGCAATAAGAGCTTTTTTTTTTTTTCTGTGCATAAACGCCGCCCACCAAAAATTGAGATGAAAGCCCCGAAAAACGCCCGCAAATCGCGTGTCGCGTGACGCGTTTTGTCGGCTGCCCCATTCATTGCAATTCCCCAAAAAAATACAAAAATAACAAAATACAAAAGCAAAAACAACAACAACAACAAAAAAAGTACATCCTCAACATATTTGTGCAACTTATCAGCGCATTTAAAATTAGCTGGCAATACAACGTGAATGTATTCCGAATTGTTGGTGTTGTTTGTCTCTGATATTGTTGTTATTATTATTTAGTTGTTGTTGTTGTTGTGCGGGGCAAGTCGCAGAGTCGCGTGATTTGGTTTGTAAATGGGAAGGAAGGCAAACACGATTGGGGATATATGTATATGAAAAATGCAAAAACTAAAACCAAAAACCAAAAACCAAAAACCGACCAAAAATAAAAAAAAATAATCATTGAAAATGTTTACGGCCAGGCCAGGCCAGGCCAGGCCAGAATCTTCAATGTAGCTTCTTCCAAAATAAATTGGGGACATATAGTATATATGATTTGCTTGGGGGATATACATACATACATATATAAATGTTTTATAAATGATCCATAGACCGTTTGCTATTTACAGCAGCAAACCAAATTGCATTTTAAATAGGTTTCCGCTTGATAGGAATTCCCAATTCTTCTTAATTTTTGTTCTTTAGGTATCTTCTTTTTCGTTTTTTTTTTTTTTGGTTTTACATAAGCCCAAAGCAGCGTAATAGCTATATATTGTTGTTGTTTTTTTTTTTTTAATTTCTTGGCCAAAACCCATAAGCCAAAATAAAAAAAAAAAAAAGAAAGCAACCGAAATAAGAAGAAACGAGCCCCTTTTTTTGTTGCTTTTGAGGGGCAAGGCGGCTTTTTTTTTTTGAACTAAATACAAATACAAATACATAGTTCTATATAGTATAAACTTTTTTTGTAGCAGAAAAAACCCTTTTTTCTTATTTTTTTTTGTTGTTTGCCGGCTTGTCATAAATTATCAGGCCCCTCCTATAGGGAGTGCACCTCCCCCTAACATTTTAATCGGGCATTGGAGATCTTCACCAGAACTGGCGTGTCCCCAAAATGATTAAAAAAATGATAAAAAAAAAAAAAAGAAAGAAACATAGTTGGGGAAATGGTATAGAGCAAACATTTTTCAGTTTTGTTTGCTTTGCACTTAAATAATTTAATTGCTTATAAAACAAACAAGAGACCGAACCAGTTCCTAAACCATTTTAACAAATATTTCATTATCGCTTCTCAATATTTTATTTTATTTTTTTTGTTGTTTGCCGCCGATTGACTGATTGACAGTCCCGACACTCGTAGCTGTCAAATTTTGTAGAACTCAAAAAAAATAAAATAAATAGATATATAAGATATATATAAAGATATAAAAAATGTAGAGGACGCCTCATTGAATTTTATGATATCCAATGTTGAGCTTTAACATTTGCGCTAATTATTTAGCCACAATTAATTAAGGCGCAAAATAAAAATAACATTAAACAAGCGACAAGAAATAAATAAATATATATACATTATATACAATATATATACATATATACTCGGAAAAGCTATATGCAACGATCTGCGCTGATCTTTTAACTCAATTAAAAGCGCGTACGAGCGCCAAAATTTTCAAAGGCACTTCTTTCTGTCCCTCTATATACTATATCTTTATATATATATATATATAAATTATATATATATATATATATATATATATATATATATATGTATATATGTATATATGTATATATGTATAGACGACAATCCGACGCCGACGTTCTGCGTCATGTGAGTCAGCGGCGTCGACTGCAGCAGCGGCAGCGCCTGTGGCAGCAACGCATTTGGCAATAATCACAATTGCCCCACCACCCCTCCACCCATCGCTCCCCCCCTTTTTTTTTTGGCCACCAACACGATGACACATGCCGCCCTCCTTCGGGCCACGCCTCCTTTAAGTCCTGTTTTTGTTTCGAGTGTAATTAGCACATTGTAGCGGCAGCAAGACTGTGCCACAACCCACAAAATTGTCGCTAAACTATTTCAGTATTTTAGAAATATTCAAAAACCACTTGAAAAGAAAGTTAATAGAGATTTGGAAAAGAGTTTGGAAAAAGGCTTAAAAATATTTTATAATATCAACCAATATTTCTTAATTGAAATTCTAAAAACCTAAACATTTTTCAAGAAAAAAATAACAAAGCAGAGAAAGTTGCAACACTTTGTCGCCTGTTGAGTGCCACAAAATTGCAAGAAAGTGCAAAAAAAAAAAAAAAAAAAAAGAGAAGGAAAAGAGGAAATGGGGGGGGAGGAGAGGAAAATCTGTGTGGATTGCAATATTATTTTTAACATTTGTTTGCTAATGACTCGTATGCCGCAAAATGTTTGCCCAGACACTTTCGAGTTGCCTCTTTTCGTGCCACCATAATTTGTTGCAATTTGCTCAAAGCCTCTCCATCCTCTCCCCATCTCTCTCTCTCTCTCTTCTCTAGCCATGCCGTCTCTTTCCTTTTCTCCGGCGAGAGTCAATGCACCAGGTTTTTATTTTATTTTATTTAATTTTTTTTTTTTTGTTGGTGGAAAAGGAGAAGAAAGGAAAATTATAGCATTTTATTTCTAGACATTTCGTCTTGCATAAAATTTATAAATAAAATGGATTTGTGTGGATGGTCCACCCGCGTATTATTCGGTTTATTATTCCATCAAAATATTTGCCTTAATATTTTGCTCATTTTTCATGCCTTCATGCTTGTCAATCAATTAAATCTCAATCAACAATCATAATGCCCAAAAGCAGTCAAGTGCACAAACAAATAAACAATTGAATCGAATTTTAGCACAAATTGCTCCCAATACACAAATATATATATATACATATATACAATATATGTTATCGAGTTATTAATTTTTTTTGTTTATTTCGCGGTCATACATCAAATTGTCTAAAGTCTAGACAAATTGTGGCACAACAAAAAAAAAATTGAAAAAAAAAAAGAAACATTAGAAACAATAACAACAGCTGAGGCCAAGATTGAATAATAATAATAGAAAGAAAAACAGGAAGTGGAGTGTCAGGAAAAAGCGAGATAGCATATAAGGCCAAAGATGGCCTAAAAGACAGGTGGCCCCTGGCCAGGTGGAAAGCTCAAGGCGGCGTCACAGCCCTACAACACAAAAATTCCCAACTTGTTCACATTATTGCCACGCAAATAATTCTCAACCTGATTTAGGCCCTAAAAAGCGGATTTTTGTTCCAATATTTAATTTTAATTGAGTTTTTAATGGTCTGGACAAGCAGAAAAAGTTGAAAGATCAAGACTTTGGAGCAATGATTAATGGACATTATGGGGATTATCACCACCGTATATTGCGTATAATATAGAAATGCTTTTTGATGTCTTGTGTACTTTTTCTATTGCGCTGGGACTTTATTTTTATTATTGTTTTGCTATTGTGTTTTTATTTTTTATTTAAATTGTTTCGCACGCAAATAAAACTGGCGCCAATGACAAGAGGCAGCGACGCCAGCTGAGGCTGAGGCTGAGGCTGAGGCTGAGGCTGCGGCAGTGGCAGGGGCAGAGAAATAACAACAACAACAACAGCAACAAACAAAATTGATAAACGTCGCGCGTCGTTAGCGCCACTTATCACGTATACGCCATGGGTACCGCCGGTCCGAGGCGGTACAGTGGCTGCGCTAGCTCAGTGGGTGGCTCAAAAAAAAACCAGCAAAAAAAAATAGATATATATATATGTATTTTAGGCCACCCGCTATCACGTTTATTCAGCTAATTAGTTTATAGCCGCACCCCCTTCTTGGTCTATTTTTTTTTATATAATTTTTTTTTTTTTTTAGCAAGGCAATGTGAAATATCAAAAAAAAAAAAAAAATATAGCGATAGGGAATTGTGAATGATGTTAAGCGATAACAGGTGACAACAGGTGTTTGGCTTTAAAAAAAAAAAAATATATATATATATATATACAATATTATATATAATATAAATAAAAAAAAAAAAAATAACAATCAATTAGGTTATCTAAAAAGTTGTAGTTTTTTTTTTTTTAACAATTATCTAACACAAATAGTTGCCTCTGCTTTATTATAATTTAAATGAAATTTTTTGTTTTGTTTGTTTGTCGGCGGCTTCTTTTACATTTTTTATGAGTGGCGCCAAAAGTTTTAGCATAATTTTCTGATCGCAGACATTTGAAAATGTATTAATAATTTAACGCGTTGCCTTTAACGATTTGCATACGATTTTGTGGGATTTTGCCAATTAAGAGAGAAACAAAAAAAAAAATAGAAAATGAAAGAAACACTTTTCGGGGGGCAGGAATGAATCGTTGGGATTTGTAATTGAAAACGCTGCCGGAAGCGAATCAAACGCCTCTCAGAAAATGTGGCGCCAGCCTCTTTAGCTGCATCTTGGCCATCTCCGGCATCTTAGGCCAGCCCAGGCCAGGCCAGACCAGACCAGACCCGACCAGACCAGCTCACTGCCCACCCGTATCAGCCTCAAAACCTGAAAAGCAAACAAAAAAAAAAAAAAATTGCGCACAAAAAAAAAATGAAATTAAATGAAGATCGTATTGGGATTTAAAGTTAATTAGTTGCTGATCGATTGCCAGCCAGTCCCCCCCCTTTGGAGATATCTAGTTTTTGTATTATTCGTGGGCGTCTGTCATTTTCATTATTATTATTATTATTATTATTAACCTCGGCATCGTCTGTTTTTGTTTTTATTTTTATTTTTTTTTTATGGGCAATTGCACTGCGACTGGCGCCAGTCGCCGGGAAATCGGAACATGTCCAAAAATAATCTATATACTATATCCGACACAGTTTACCTTAATTTATGAACTCATTATTTATATTATTATTTATTTATTTTGTATTGTTTTTTATTTGCAGTTACTGAGTGCCAGTTTGGCAAAGTTTTGAGGGAATTGGGCTCGACCTGGTATGCGGATCTGGGACCTCCATTTGGGGTCATGTATTGCATTCGCTGTGAATGTGTGGCGGTAAGTTTTCTTTTGATTTATGAATTTTTATTAAATTTTCATATATTATGATATAATTTTTGAGAGGTTTTAAAGTCCGATTTTGTTAGAGTTTCTTTTGATTAAAGTGAGAGCTTCTTTTGCGGGCAAACCAATATTTTGTGGCTTTAAAAAATGCTTTTAAAAAATTTTGTAAAAACCTGCAGAAACCCTTTTAGAAACATCTATTTTCCTATCTAGTATATAGTTAAACAAAAAGCGCCATAATTTATAGCATTTTTACGCATGATTAATATCGATTTTAAAGCCTGCCATTCTATAGAAAAAAATTGGAAAACAAATTCAATAAATATTGAAAATCGTGAAGATGAGGCGGCCGCGACGAAAATTAATTAATGCCAAAGCCAGTCTGCGATGGACCAGACATGCCAAATATATCTAAAAAAAAATATATATATATGTATATATATATTTCTTTTTAAACATATATAGTCTGGCATATATAGAAATCTCTCCAGTATATAGAAAAAAAAAAAAAAAAAAAGACTGATTCGATTCGTTTTTGTTTGGTTAATTTTTAATGTGCATTGCATAAAAGTCAGCTTTGAAATTAATTAATTATAATTTATGTTGGCGCTGCAGCGTCGCCAATGAGCACATCATAAAATTATTTAAAACATGTTGCTGCTGTTGAACTTTAAGCACAACGATGGCTATGGCGATGGCCAAGTGGCGGCAACATCGTCTCATCATCGTCATCCAGACATCAAGAGCAGTCCAATAAAAATTAATAATAATAAAAATACAAAACAAAAAAAATAAAGACTAACAAAACACGGTCAGAGGGACATCAAAAACAGCAGAGAGAAAACAAAAAAAAAAAAAAAAAGGAAATATAATTAGGATATAAAAATATCGCAACTTGATTTAGACCAGATTTCGAGATGTTGGCCATCAGGTTATAAATCAACGATTTCAGACAGGTCGACAGGCCTGGGAATCTGCATTACTAATTCCAATTAATTTTTGACATCAACGCTTCATTTTAATATATATTTTATATATATATATATATCTATTTTTTTTTTTTTTGTAGATACCCAAGAAACGACGCATTGTTGCACGCGTTCAGTGTCGCAACATCAAAAACGAATGCCCGCCGGCCAAATGCGATGATCCCATCTCCTTGCCCGGCAAATGCTGCAAGACATGTCCTGGCGATAGAAATGGTAAGTCCACTTAATGTTTTTTTCTATTTCCAATTTTTTTTTTTTTTTTAACAACAAACAACAAATGCTTTGGAGGCGGAGGAGTCATCAATTTTGATAATGTTTCAATATTTTGACACCAAACGGGATTAAATCTTAACAAAAAAAAAAAAAAAAAAAATCCAAATCCAAATCAGATTTTTTGGGGAATCGTTGGGGGATATATTGGTTATATATTTGTGTTTGTCTGTCGCCATGAATAATTAAGCGTAGCATCTGAGGCAGCTGCTGCAACATACATACGTATATATATATATCTTCCATATCTTAATATATATGTATATATATCTTAAAAAATATATAGAATGAGAGATATTTGGTGGAAACGCGTAAATTGTTTATGAAAAATTACTTGGCCCGAAATGAAGGTCAGCGCTACGCAATTTATATTTCGTTTTTATGTCTCTTCTGTCTCTTCTGTCTGTCCCATGTCTCTTATGTCTGTCGCCGATCTTATAGACAATATAGTCCCCATTTCGATTCCCATTCCGAATCCAATTTCTATTCACACTACTTAGCATCGCATATATCTTTCTATTTATTTTCCTTTTTTCCCTTTTTTCCCCTTTTTTTTTTTTTGCATTTATTTATTGCTTTTCTTTTCTGTTTTTTTTTTGGCTGTTGGGGTTTTTTTTGTTTTAATTTTATTTTCAATTTATTTGATATCAGCATGAACGACGGCGCCTGAAGTTGTTTCGGTTTCTATATAATCGGTTCAGAACACAAAAAAAAAAAAAATAGAAAAGAAGAGCATTTCAAGTATTTATTCGGAGGTCCCATTGGGGGCGCACGTGCCGCATTTGAAGTTGAATTTAATAGATCAATTACCAAGTTACAAAAAACCAAGTTTTCCAAAATCTAGAGAGATGATTTTTTTTGTCTTTTCTTTAGAGAATTTTTCTATTTGAAAATATTGTTTCGTTTTGAGACATTTCTTTCACATAATCAGGCAAGTGCCGGACGAAATTCCAGTCTTTTCGCGCTGCAAATGCATGTTGCATGTTGCTACGTTGGCCAGTTGGTGTATGTTGGGGCTGTGTGGCATGGGGCAAACTGGTTGCCACCGAACGGGAATGGGGTTAAACCCAGGAGGAGTGGCGAGGCAGAGGGCAGACCTGCCGCACATCATTAGTTTCCGTTTTGCGGCAATTTTTCATTTTCTTATGCAAAAAGCCGTTGACCCGCGAACTTTACTTACTTTTAGTTATACAAAAAACAAAAACAATTTCACTTTTTCATTAATTTGTGTGTGGGGAAAAGGTTTAAATTTTGTACAAATATTAGTTGCTTTTTTTTTTCTATTTTTTTTTTCTGTTTTTTGAGCACATAAAAAGTGGCAACAACTGCGACGACGACTCCCAACTCGTTTGCCATAAATAGTTAGAAGGCACGGGCGCGGCTTTTCCAGCGAGACTCTTTGGCTCTCACGCAGTCAGAGGCATCCTATGGCCATCCCATAGCCACTCCAGTCCATGGCTATTGTACAAATATTTTCCACTAACAACAAAAGCAACTGGCAACACGGCAACACGGCAACCAAAGTAGCTGCAACAGCAACAGCAACATCAGCAACTTGCAACTTGCAACGACGATCGTTTCCAAAGTTATTTTTTGCCTAACTTGGTTTTTTGCTTCATAGTCGGCATATTATGTTTACACAGTGAGAAATAATTGCATAAAAAAATATGATTTCAAAATATATAGGATGGGAAATATTCAGAAATTGTTTCAAAAAAAAAAAAAAAAATATAATTTAGAAAGAATTTATTATTTTAGAGTTCCCTGATAGAATATTATAATTTTTGTCATGGCATCCCCATTTAGTGTGGCTCCACTGTAACGGACAAGTCCTGGGCCTGGACTGGCAGTGGAATGGAGAGCCCGGAGACCGATGCCTGAAGCTTGAAGCTCATGACATGGCCATATAATCAACATCAACAATTGCCTTACCTTCGTTAAATGTCCATTTTGGGATCGAATCTTTTGGCTCCTCTCCACCCATCTCTTTCGCTCCCCACCTCTCTCCTTCTCTTTCACTTGGGTCTTGTCATTAATTTATTCGTGGTATTCGGTGTTTTTTTGTTTTTGTTTTTGTTTTCTCATCTTGGTTTGGTTCGTTTCATTTTTATAATGACATAACTCGAGCATTTTAACGCTTATTAAATTATCTCATTTGCCGCCACAAACGGCGGGCGGTCCTGCCCCGAAAAAAAAAAACAGAAAAAGGGAGATGGCTATCTATAGATCGAAAGAGATGGCACTTCCCTACCTGAGTAGACGATAAAAGTTAATGTTTTTCGATTCCATCGATCGATCCCATTAAGCGGCCGCCTCACTTGACAATTCAACTTGATGACATCTTTTGTGGTTCTCCTTCTCCTTCTCCTTCTCCTTCTCCTTCTTCTTTTCTTTTCTCCTTCTCTTTCTTTTATTTTCTTTTTTTCTTTCCAATCCTATATCTTGATTCTGAATACCGATATTTCCGATACTTGGGCAGCAACTTTGTTGTCCCCATAAAAGGATCGCCGCCTTTTTATGGCCGGGCGTGAGGTGTGTGGTGTGTTGAGCGTCCATCGTCCAATAAAATCTTTAACTTTATCTTTAATCTTCAATCTGGAATCTTTATCGGTTGTGGATGGAACGGAACTGTCTATTAGAGACCCTTTTGAGACTCCTCTAAAGATTTGGGCTTCAAGATAGCCAGCCAAGAACTAGAGCTAACAAGGGTCTATATATATATTTTTTTTTTATATTTGAGGTAAAGGAGTTTCTTTAATTCAAATATATATTTGTGGGATTTCTTGGAAAAAAAAAATCACTGCTACATTTTGCCATCATTTCAAATGATTGGTTATCTCATTTTTTTTTTTTTTTTGGTTTTGTTGATTTTCCACCTCCGTTTTTTTTTTGTCTACCTTGTTCTTCTTTTTGTTAATGAGCTGCCGCCAGAGATTCTTCTTTTTTTTTTTATTTTTTTTTGGGGTCTTGAGCCCCACATTCCAAATACCAAAGCGTTGAGTCAATCCCGAGGTGTCGTTTGTCTTACGGTTGCGGCTTTGTCGGCTTGCCAGTTCCCCTTCTGTCCGTCTGTCCGTCTGTCCATCTGTCCGTTTGTCCGTTTGTCCGTTTGTCCGTCTGCCTACCCGCTACCCATTCCACACTGAAAGCAACGTGTCGTCGTCTTTGTGCTGACCAAAACTCATTTATCTTGGCTTACAGAGAGACCCGAGGTTCAAAAACCAAAAAAAAAAAAAGAAAGACGAAAATTTCATTCATCTGCAAGCGCGATTCAAGGGCAGAGTTGCCTGCCATGACTTCCAAGCTCCATCCAGAGTCCACCAATAAGCCCCCAAGAATGTAGAGCCGCACAAATTGAAAAAAAAAAAACCAAAAAAAAAAAAAAACGAAATAAGAAAAGAATACGAAACAAAGTTAAGGCCAAAAACTGGCCTGGCGAAGTGGCTCGTATTAAGATCAGGCGATAAGATCGGACAGCAGAAGCCAAAGAAGATGGCCCAGGTCCAAAGGAGACCCGGGTCTGGATAGTCCAGGCCCAGGCCAGGCCCAGGCCCAGACCAGACCATCCAACCAGTGGGGCTCTCAATAAAATGCTATACAAGGTGTCAGATTTGTCGCCCTTCATTATGCGATGCCGACTTGCCTCCTTTTCCTTTTTTATTTTGTTTTTTTTGCGGCTTAAAAAATGGCTGGGGGGGGATTGAGATCCGAGAAGGAGCAGCATAAAATAATCGAAATGCCAATGCGGCATCATCGACAGCCATACACTGAGCGAAATATCCGTCGATTTGAGGGGAAAAATATGTTTTTTTTTTTTTTTTGAGGCTTTAATCAGTTAAGGAAGAGAAATTTTGATGACGATTTATGGGCTGTCCTTCGCCGGTCACCCACTTTCACGCCAAACACAACAACAAAGAAGAAGAACAAAGGATTCCCGGAAATCTAAAATCCCTTAAAAAAAAAAAAAAAACAAAGCACTTCCTCTCTAGTTAGATGTAGGTTACCCCATGGATGTCTACCTGCCGCGCAATTTATGCACGATTAATGAATGCCACCTGGGCAGGCAGGCAGGCAGGCAGGATATCCTATCCTAACCTACCTGGACCTATCGCCAGTGTCCTGTGTCGGCCATTCATGAACTTCCCCGCCCACCCTCCGGCCTGATCCCCTGCCATGGCATGCCATTCACCTCGAACGAAGAATGGAATACCGAGTAGGTTTTGAATGGCGGCGGCAAAAGCATTTGTTGTTGTTTGATCCTCGATCCTTGATCCTTTCTATCCTCTGTATCCTTCCTATCTAATCTCGTACCATCTCCATCGTTTTAGATACGGACGTGGCCTTGGATGTGCCAGTGGCCAACGAAGAGGAAGAGCGCAACATGAAACGTAAGTAGACCAAAGAGAGCTCCTTAAATCCCTAACCTTATCCTTTGACCCCCCCTTCCCCCCTTCATTTTGGTGTCCTGCAAAAGGATTAACAACTAGACTCCCCTGTACTCACCTGCGAACAAATCCTCCTTGATCCTTTACAGATTACGCTGCGCTGCTAACCGGCCGCACATCCTACTTCCTCAAGGGCGAGGAGATGAAGTCCATGTACACCACCTACAATCCGCACAACGTGGTGGCCACCGCACGCTTCCTCTTCCACAAGAAGAACCTCTACTACTCCTTCTACACCACCAGCCGCGCCGGCCGTCCGCGCGCCATTCAGTTCGTCGACGATGCCGGCGTTATCCTGGAGGAGCACCAGCTGGAGACCACACTGACGGGTACGCTGAGTGTCTATCAGAATGCCACCGGGAAGATATGCGGAGTTTGGCGACGCGTTCCGAGGGATTACAAGCGCATCCTGCGCGACGATCGACTGCATGTGGTGCTCCTGTGGGGCAACAAGCCCAACCAGGAGCTGGCCCTGGCCGGCAAGGTGGCCAAGTACACGGCCCTCCAGACGGAATTGTTCAGTTCGCTGCTGGAGCCGCAGGCGCTGCCGGGCGGCAAGATGGATCCGCAGCTAGCAGGAGCCGGTGGCACCGCCATCGTGTCCACCAGCAGCGGCGCCGCCTCCTCCATGCACTTGACCCTGGTCTTCAATGGCGTCTTCGGCGCCGAGGAGTTCTCCGATGCTCCGGTCACGGTGCGAATCGAGCTGCCCGAACGGAAGGAGCTGGTCTTCGACGAAGTACCTCGCGTCCGCAAGCCCTCGACAGAGATCAACGTCCTGGAGCTGTCCTCGCCGATTTCCATTCAAAATCTCCGACTGATGTCGCGCGGCAAACTCCTCCTGACCGTGGAGTCCAAGAAGTATCCGCAGCTGAGAATCCAAGGACACATCGTGACCCGCGCCAGCTGTGAAATCTTTCAGACATTGCTGGCGCCGCACAGTCCCGAGTCGACGACGAAGAGCAGCGGCCTGGCCTGGGTCTACCTCAACACGGACGGCTCCCTGGCCTACAACATCGAGACGGAGCACATGAGCACCCGGGACAGGCCCAACATCAGCCTGATCGAGGAGCAGGGCAAGCGACGCGCCAAGCTGGAGGATCTCAGTCCGAGCTTCAACTTCAACCAGGCCATTGGTAGTGTGGACAAGCTGGGGCCCAAGGTCCTGGAGTCCCTGTACGCCGGCGAGTTGGGCGTCAATGTGGGCACCGAGCACGAGACGAGCCTGATCCGCGGACGCCTGGTGCCACGCCCCGTGGCCGATGCTCGCGACTCGGCGGAGCCCATTCTGCTGAAGCGGCAGGAGCACACCGATCCCCAGAATCCTCACGCCGTTGGCATGGCCTGGATGTCCATCGACAACGAGTGCAATCTCCACTACGAGGTGACCCTGAACGGTGTCCCGGCCCAGGATCTGCAGCTCTACCTGGAAGAGAAGCCGATTGAGGCGATTGGTGCTCCGGTGACACGAAAGCTATTGGAGGAGTTCAATGGCTCTTACCTGGAGGGCTTCTTCCTGAGCATGCCGTCGGCGGAGCTGATCAAGCTGGAGATGAGCGTCTGCTACCTGGAGGTCCATGCCAAGCACACCAAGCAGCTGCTCCTGCGCGGCAAGCTGAAGAGCACCAAGGTGCCGTCGCACTGCTTCCCCGTCTACACGGACAACAATGTCCCGGTGCCGGGCGATCACAACGACAACCATCTGGTGGCCGGCGGCGAGGCCAAGTGCTTCCATTCCGGACGCTTCTACAACGAGTCGGAGCAGTGGCGCAGCGCCCAGGACGCCTGCCAGATGTGCGCCTGCCTACGCGGCCAGTCCAGCTGCGAGGTGATCAAGTGTCCGGCGGTCAAGTGCCGCGCCGGTCTGGAGCAGCTTCTGCAGCGCGACGGCGAGTGCTGTCCCAGTTGTGTGCCCAAACGGGATGCCGAGTGGCTGGGCCTCAATCCCGCCCAGACTCCTGCTGGCAACGCCACCGACTCCGCACGCAATCGCGGCTGCCGGCTGGGCGATCAGTTCCATGCCGCCGGCGCCAGTTGGCATCCGTTCCTGCCGCCCAATGGCTTCGATACCTGCACCACCTGCAGCTGCGATCCCCAGACCCTGGAGATCCGGTGTCCGCGCCTCGTCTGTCCGCCGCTCCAGTGCAGCGAGAAGCTCGCCTATCGCCCCGACAAGAAGGCCTGCTGCAAGATCTGCCCGGAGGGCAAGCAGAGCAACTCCGGCCACAAGGCGACGCCCAACAATCCGAATGTGCTGCAGGATCAGGCCATGCAGCGGGCCCCGGGACACAGTGCCGAGGAGGCGCTGGCCAATGGCGGTTGCAAGGTGGTAAACAAGGTCTACGAGAATGGCCAGGAGTGGCATCCGGTGCTCATGTCGCATGGCGAGCAGAAGTGCATCAAGTGTCGTTGCAAGGTAAGAATCGCAAAAAGCTTTAAAACGATAAAAACGATTAATACGATAGGAATAATAGTGTGACCAAAGCTGTATAGTATCAGGACATAACCTACAAAACTTTTACTTCCAATCACTAATTATCCTTTATTATTATTTTCAATTTTTTTTTTTCAAGGACTCCAAGGTGAACTGCGATAGGAAACGCTGCTCCCGCTCCACTTGCCAGCAACAGACCCGGGTGTCCAGCAAACGAAGGCTGTTCGAGAAGCCGGACGCCCCGGCTCCGGCCATCGACGAGTGCTGCTCCACCCAGTGCCGGCGCTCGAGGCGCCACCACAAGAGGCAGCCCCACCACCAGCCCAAGACCAGCAGCAGTTGAGCGATTTAATGGTCAAGGATTTTGGTTAAAAAAAAATTGGATCCAGGAGTCCAGGAGAACCACTTTATTCACTCAGCCACTCCGTGCGATGTTACACACACACACACAAAGAATACACACACACACACACACAAACACACACACACACACACATCTTTGAAGCCACGCCCACACAAACAAACACAAACACAAACGAAGAAACAGACACATTATAGCAAGGAGTTGCGGAAATCGTTGTTGTTTTTCTTTTGTCAGGACAACAATGTGAACTTGTATTATATATTTGAAAAAAGGAAAACAGAAAAAAAAACACAAAAATAGAGAGAGAAAGCGCTAGAAGAAAGAGCGAGGTATAGAGCGAAAGAAAGAGAGAGATAGAGATCCTGAGAATGGGAAAAAAAAAACCAGTGCAGTTTGCTTTAAATTCTCCAGCGAAGAATTTGTCACAGAAAGCATTTTCTGAATTTCTTTTTGAAAACCAACTCCCCCCTCAGCCCCTCAGCCCCCCCCCAGCCCAAAAATACAAAAAAAATAATTAAATTTAATTTATTACAAAAAAAAAAAAAAAAACAAAGAAAAAAATGAGAAGAAATTAAAACTGTACTGAGTTTTGAAAACAAATAATTTGAATTGAAAACAATCGAAAGAATCGAAGAAGTTCAGAAAACTTTTCAAATCATTTAAATTGGAATTTAAATGGAATTTTGAAAGTTAAGAAATCCGGGCATGGCGATAGATTTGTGGGAAGATTAACTTAAATCTAATAATTCTGATTATCCATATATATATATATATATATATATATGCAATATTTTATATATATATGTATATATATATATATATTCATATATCCATATAATTTATGAGAAACAAAACACAGTGGGAAACGCATTTGGCGACTTATGTATGTTGTTATCGACATTTTTTTTATCGATAGATATATTTTAGCAACCCAAAAGTTTCAACTGATTGACTGAATGGCAAAAATAATATTAGTTTTAAGTATGTTTTTTTCGAAAGCACAAAAAACCAGATACATCTACATACATTTATAATAAAAGCAAAAAAAAATATATATATATGAAATCAAATGTGAAATTATTTTTTACTAATTGTTACTCACACAAACCACACCACACACACACACACATATACATTTGGAACTCACACACACACACACATTAAAGAGTTTTTAAGAATATATTTTTAAAAAACAAAACATTTTATGAACAATTTTCAATAATTATGTACAAAATTTGTTACAAAAAAAAAAAAAAAAAGGGAAAACTATTTCGAAAATGCCATGTACACATATTTATACACACACACACACACACACACACATGAAAAGAACAAAAAAGGAAATGAAAAAGAAATTGTATTAATTTTTTATTCTATTAAATTATTCTTATTATTATTATTTTTATGTTTATTATTATTATTATGATGATTTTTTTTTATAGTTAGTATGGACATATATATATACATATATACTCTATATTTAATGATTGATTGATTAATTTTAAATAATTGATTAATTGCGAGAATATTAAAAAAAAAAAAAACAGAGAATATTAAAAACAAGGAGGAGCTAAACAAAAAACCTGTACTAATAACTTAAACTTAGTTTTTATGAATTAAAACAAAAATTTCAAATCAAAAACAAAAAATCACACACACACTACAACACAACACACTGAGAATAAAACAAAAACTACAAAATCTTAAAGCTTTTATTTTTTTATTTCTTTTATTTTTAATGGATTTGAATTTCCTTTCAAGTTTACAGTTCAGAAAAAAAAAAAAACGATTTGTTAAAAAGCTCGAAAATCAAAAAGAGCCAAATACAAAAGAGAAATGAATAATTAAAAAAAAAAGAGTGAATTGAAATATAGACGGAATATATTCGAAATATATATGTATAATGCATAATAACAATCAAAAATCGGTCGTTTTACTGGCGGGGATACCAACAAAAAAAAAACAAGAAAGGGAAAGTTCTTTTGGATAAGGACGAAGTTTGGATGCCCTAAAAATTGGATGATGGTGGGGAATGGTATAGGAAATATCCTTAAACAATTACAGAGTAAGAAAAGTATATCCAATCAAGACAAAATTGTTCAAAATACCTTAACCATAGAGTATTCACAGAAAATTGTTAATTTTCTTCCCCATCACAGAACTATTTCTCTTTTGTATATTTTAATTTTTTTTTGTGCGCTTTTGTTTCGAGTGATTCCTATTAGGCAACTCAATTTTCGAAATAGCAATTTACAGACAGACACTCTCGGCCAATTATACCAATAAATTATATTATAGAGCAATTATATCTCGGTTTTTATTACCGACACACCAAATTATCCAAATGGTTTTTATGGCCCAGAATGATGATTGCCAAATGCCTTATGTGCCGCCGGCTCTGTCGTGGCATGTGGTGTGCCAGCCATCTTCGACATTTTGGCCAAAAAAACGAAGCCCAGTTCCTCACATTTCCGGCCAATAAACTTTCTTTTTTTTCTTTTTTTTTTTTGATTAGATTATATTTTAAATTGAAATCGTATGATTTTTGGGTTTTATGTTTTTTTTTTCATTTTTTTTTTTTTTGGGGAGAAGAAACACCTTTTAGTCCCGGAATAGACTCTACATCTCAGCTAATTCTATTTCAATTCTTTAAAGGGATATCTTGAAAGATTTGTACATTGATTCACCATCATTCTGCATTTAAATTGTGTAACAAAATATTTTTTAGATATTTTTAAAATGTAAGTAGAAGTAATAACCCGGTATTTTCGTTTATGCGCCATAATCGAAGCTATATCTTAGCTGATTCTGAGACGATTCTCTAAAGAAATACTTTAATAGATTCCTTAAACGATTCCCCATCATTCTGCATTGAAATTCTGGAACTCAACATTTTTTTAGATTTTTTAGAAACATTTAGTAAGTAGACCCCTTGTTTCTACTCTGTGGCACTTCAAAACGATTTCTCTTAAGAAAAGCCACAACCAAAATCTATTAAAAATATTTGTAAAAAGCAAATACTGATATTGGAATACGCATTAAGAGTCTTACCTTTTTTTGAATTTATTTATATTTGTGGTCCCAGGCGGATTATTTGGCTTGAACTTTTAGCTCGGCAAATGGAATGAATTCAAATTCAAAATTCAAAGCTCAGATAAATCAGTTGTAAGCCGGGATTGTGCCACTGCATTTGAGGCTATCGTGTTGTTGTTGTTGGTGTTGTTGGTGTTGGAATCGAATAATTAAATATTGGCATAGTCACACCTTGTTGACAATTATTGACAGGCTGATTGGCAAACAAATGAATATACTTTTGCCATGGCAAGCGGGGCGCGGCCCAGTGGCACGACAACGACAATCGTCCCTCAATCGTATTTAAATTTTCATTTCCATTTTTTTTTGTTTTTTTTTTTTGCGTGTAGGCCGCACACTAGTTGGTGGGAGGTGATGGGTGTGGGTGATGGGTGTGGGTGTGGGTGTGGCAGCTACCGAAAGCAGCCAAAATTGATGCCAATCTGCAGCATCCCGCTTGCATTTTGTTTTCTGTTTTTTTTCTGTTGCCATTATCATATATTTATTTATTAGATAGAAATGCATCGGTGACATTTGCATTTCTGTGGGCTATCAATTAATTGATTTGGTCTGGCCTCGCCCTGCCCACCACCACCGGCACCCACTGTACAGTGAACACTTATTGGTGCAATACTATCAGCCAGATGGTATCTCAAGTCGTTTATTTATGCGTCACACCAAGCCAAAGCCTCACGACATTTCAGCAAAAGGCACTAAAATAAATGAGAATAAAGGTTTTCAATTAAAAGGATATTAAGGATTAAATGTAATAGATTATATAGTATTTTTTTTTAAAGTTTTAATTAGTTTAAGGAACATAATCTTGAATCTTGAAGCAACAAACAAAGGCATGCGACTTAGACTTGAGGCTTCTTAAGAGAAAAGCTAAAAACCCAAAAATATTTAAGCCCTTAAAAAATGTGTTTTTATTATAAACAAATTAATATTTAATAAGACTATTAGTTTCAATTTTTTCCGTGTTATTTGCTCAATGTTGTCGTCTCAGTAGTTACAATTCGAAGCTCATAATCATCAATTATCCGGAGCTGTCTTGACTGATAGTCCCGATACTGATTCTGATTCTGATACCGATTCTGAATCGGAAATCGGATTCCGAGCGGGTAATTGCGGCAAATATGCAAAGCATGTGTTAAACTTTATTGATATACAATGTGAATAAACGTTTGCCTAACTTTGTTTTGATTGCAGCTGTCACTGCGTTGCACTCGCTGAAATCAATTCGCCATTCAATGGCCTCACGCCCCGACTTGGCGATACACTTTTCAACATTTTACGATCCAAATGGTCCATAAAATGTGTACACTGGGAAATAAAGGTTCGGCAGAAGCTCTGGAAAATACTGAAACTTCTTGGTCACACTTTTAATGGGGCCTCTTGTCTTGTTTCTTTTTAAAGAATACAAATATTAGACTTTCAAGAATGCAAGCTTGGTCACTTTTTGAAGAATTAACACAGCCTTGGTCACACTTTTCGCATCGAAACTCTTTCTCGTTTGTCTCAAAAATTATTTACCGTGTAAGCAATGATTTCTGCTGTCCACGAAACCGATTATCGTGGCCAAGTGGAAGCCGGGCGAGATCACGCAAGGCTTTGGGACCTGGCTCCAGACTTTTATTTTTTTCAATGGCTAATCACCGGGCCATACCGTACCGTACCGCACCGCACCGTACCGTATGTAAACATATCTCTGTCAGGCTGTGCAACTGTACTTATATAGTCAGTCAGTCAGTCAAGCAGTCAGTCAGTCAGTCAGTCAGAGTGTCAGTCAGTTAGTTAGTGAGATATAGGAAATGCTGGCTAAATCGCATCCAAGACAGGCGATGACTTCATCTATCAGCACTGCGATTGCCTCGCAAAGTTGATCCATATATCGGGCCAATGCAAAATCATTATAGCAGCAACAAATAATAATAAAACAACAACAACAAAATAATGTGCAACGGCATCAACTGATATGGAAATAACAACAAATCGATTGCCATTATGATCGGTATAAATCGGTATATCAAAAAGATTAAATATATGGAGTTTTCGATTTCTTAATTGGATAAACTTGTTCTCTAATGCTTTCTATCGAAAGATAGTAAATCTTCTTTGCCAATATATACATCATTTAAATAATAATAATACAAACAAAAAAAAAAAAAACACACACACTGGATAGATATTTTTGAAGTGAAAAGAAAAGATGAAGAAATTGTGGAACAGATTCGATTAGCGTTTGGATTTGAGATTTCTGCGTAAAATTAACACGAAACCAAAAAAATTCTCGATACGCCCAAGCTTCAGCTTCAATTTGGAATCATCTCAATAATATTTGAAATTAGCTGCCGCTGCTGTTGATTATAGATTATAGATTTTGTTGTTTTGGCCACGCGATCTGACACCACAAATAACAAATAACAAATATTCAAAAAATATTTTTATGAATTGAAATCCAATTTGGTGCGACGAATCTGGAAGCGTAGCTGGACCTGGACATGGCCATAAAAATGCTGGCCAAAACACACAAAATCTTGGCATCGACAAATTTGGAACTAATTATAAATGCAGGCAACCCCAAGTCCAAAAGCGGAATGTTCCGTTCCAGTTTCTGTTTCCATTTTTTTTTTTTTAACCAAAGTGTCCAATTTGTACAATGGACAATGTTTCCATTACTTTCTGGCATAAATAATTATTATTTAAGGACTTTGCATCATATTTTTAGGAGTTAAATCTCAAAAAGTGCTGCCAAGTTGAATTTCAAACATAGAGAGTGTGACCAAGGTGGTAATTGAAGCTCAAAAAGTATAACCACACCGCATTATAATTTAAACATTAATTATTTAAACATGTAATACATAAAAATCATTTATACAAATTCTTTAAATATATTTTTAAAGTTTTTTAACCATTGTGCCAAGTTTTATTTCCGAAAAAAAAAATGAAAATGAAAACAGAAACTGAAAGACGGTGGGCGGACAGCTAAAAAAAAAAAAAATAAAAAGAAAAAATGCACAAAGTGGTCATGAATGAAGTCTCCAGACCAGGTGGAAAGAAATCCGAATCCGAATCCGAATTGGACACGGAGAATGGTGGATGGAGGCTGGAGTCTAGAGAGGATTGGATGGATGGATGGATGGATGAATGGCTATCCGAGTGGGTGTTGCAGTTTGTATTTTATTTATTTGGTCTTTGGGCTTTTGGCGTGGGGCGTTGGCGTTTCTTTCTGTTTCTTTTTTTTAACGGCAAAGTGTGAAACTAATTTGTCAGCATGACAATAACAGCCAAAAGCCATAAACATCATAATAATATTCAATAAACCATCAGCAAAATGCGCCAATTAAACGCCGTCGATTTTGGTTATGGCAACTCTACCTCTAACTGAAAAACTAAATGCCATTCCATTCGAAAATTATATATATTTCAATTTAATTGAATTATAAACGCTGCTGGCTAATAAAATCGATGATGTAAATTGCACTCGCCTGCATTTAACACCTTCGTCTATGGAATTTCATCTATTTTGTATTTATTATTGAGTGCGAAAGACGAATAATAAATACACTTTCCTATAGCCTATAGGAAGCCTAGTTAGCCTTGAATATATTCATTTTAAATGGATTAAATAGATGTTTTTAAATACTTACACTTTTAAGTCATTTTGAAAGATCATTATTGTAGATATTAGTGTATCATTGAGTTCGATTTGATGAATGCAACACTTTTCGATAGTTGATTTATTTATGATGGCAGGCAAAGTCAGGAAACATGTTTGAGTGCCAATTGCATGCAAATCGTATGCGATTATGGCCAAAGAGCCTCCGATTTCAATTCCGTTTCTGATTCTGATTCTGATTTCGGAACCAGGTAGCCATATATCCCAGGTATATATCTTCGAGTTGCCTTTAGCTACCGTCCACCGATTTCCAACAACGATCGCCGCGGGCCCCTGCAATTGTAACGCAACAATCAAAATCAATTGCTATGTAAATAAAATTGCAAATTAAATTACAAATTGATTACCTCACTGAGTCATTAATTAAAAATAAAAAACAAACAAAAAAAATTGCATTAAAATAAAAACAAATGTTGAATGTGTTTAAAGATAAGGAAGGTACAAAAAAAAAAAAAGTGGAATGGGTATGGGAATTAGAATATTGTTTAAAATTAGATAAAGTTTAATTACAATTTTGTTATAGGCTTTAATTTTTTTTAGCTATATTTTATATTAGGATTTAAAATTGTTTATCTAATCAATTAAAGTTTATATAAAAATTTGGAATATTCAAAAGGAAAGGCATCTCTGCAGAAACCTCTTCTTAGTTTCAATAGTTTATTAAAGTTAATTTTTAAACATTTTGTTACTTACCCCATCAACCAACCACTTTGTCAATAATTTGTAGAATTTAACATTTAATGGAAAAAACATTAATCCAGTTGAGGCAATTATTGCCTTTGCCATTTGTCGACTAATGGCAATGATAAAGTTTTAAGAAAAATGCAGTGGCCACTGGTGTATAAAAAATGCATTTAACAAATGCTCCAATTAGCATTGTGGGTGGGTCAGTGGTTTAGTGTTTTAGTGGTTCACTGGTGCAGTATTCCAGCTCAGTATTCCAGTGGTCCATTGCTCCAGTGCTCCAGTGGTCCATTGCTCCAGTGGGTGGTTGGCCAAGTGGTTTGGCTTGGCTGTCCGCTGGCCGAAGTGGCCGCCAGTCAAGAAAAACAAATGTCGGGCTTGGCACTCAGGAAGGAGACCTTTTCAAAAAATATATATAAATGTTTATAAACTTTTTTAATGCTCTAAACAAATTAATGTCAATATAAATAATATAAAGCTTTCAAAAAATGTATTTAATTTAAGAAAGTATTGATTTCTTGGTTGATTAAAAAAATTAAACAAAAAAGTGACAAGTTTTTTGGGGAAAGTATTTGGCAATATTTTTGGTTTAGGTCCTTTAAGGCCTTATATTTATTAAAAAATAAATGTTGGGAAATATTTGAAATTAAATTTAATTTTAAAAGTATTTAAATATATAAGTGAATATTTTTTACAATATTTTCCAACTTTGGTTAAAAACTAAACGAAAGTGGAAAGTTCTACTGCAAAAAAAAAAGGCCGCCAAGCTCTGCCTTGGAGCCATTAAACCTGGGGCATATGTAGGACCAATTTATATAGGGTATATATATATATATGGATATATATCCATTATATTGGTCCATGATCGGCTGACTGGACTGACGGAGGCGACGTCATTGTCGTGGCACGACATTTGCTTAAATTATGGACAGAGCGCTCCGGCCAAAACCAAAACGAGGACAGTGCCTGGCTTCGCCTTTGTATTTGCATTTGTATCTGTATCTGGATTTGTATCTGTATCTGGAATCGCTCTTTGTATCTGTATCTCTGGCTAAAAGTATCTGCATCTGTATCCCCGTTTCGGGGCTCCGATTGAAGCGGCTTTGATTGTTTTTTTTGGGCCGTGCCCAGGCGCCTTAGTCAATCACCAGATCGACCAACAATTGTGGGGGCAGCTTTTCTTTTCTTCTCTTTTTTTTTTTTTTGCTTACCCATTTTTTTTCTCCGCGTGTAGCAGCATTTTTTGTTGTTGTGCGCTAAATAGGGGGCGTGGCCGACCCCAAAAAGCCAAGCTACTTGGTGTTGTTGTCTTTCATTAGTCGTGATTAGTTTTGAAAAGGAGCACAAAATGCACAAAAATTGCCAATTTGAGTTTGTTGTTTGTTTTTTTGCCAATCGAAGAAATATCCTGGAAAAGATGGGTATATTAGGCTTAGGTATTTTTATGGGGATACTTTTTTATGGGAATTAAAAAAGCTATTCTTTTAAAAAAGTTATTTTATGTAGAAAAAAGTTTTCTAAATTATTTTTAAAATATTAAAACTTCTTACAAAGTTTGTATATATATTTTGAAATAAAGTTTTTAAGCTCTAGTTTACACTGAAATATTTTAATGATTCTTTTTCCTTTATTTATAATTATTAACTTTATTTTAAAGCCTTCACTAAAAGGTATCCCGTCTTCGATCAAGTCCCAATGAGCTGCATTCTTTAATTTTTTTTTTGTTTTCTTAATTTAAAGTCGCGCCACGCGCCACAAACACAACACGGAGCAAAAATAAATGAAAAAAAAATAAAAATAAAAAATGGAAAAAGCCAAAGCTGAAGCTGAAGCTGAAAAAAAAAAAAAAAACACGCCACTTGGACTTGACAAATTGCGAGCAACGTTTACAATTGAAACAATTTAATCAAACAACAAGCAAAAGTTGCACAAACCAAGAAGGGGAGTGGGCTGGGGGTGGGGGTGGGGCATCGGTGGCAAATCAACGGACGCTGAGTTGCACATTTTCTTGCCTCACTGTAACACAGGCAGCCACGGCAGCACAACACAAAATAAATAAATAAATAAATGCACGAAAATAAATAATCAAGTCTGCCAAATGCTGACAAATTATGTGAATAACTTTAAAAAAAAAAGTGTCTATTTTTTAAGTGCGGCTTAATTTCTGTGGGAATTTTAATTAAGTTAAGATTAATTAGATATTTGGGTCTTTAAAAGTCGTTGAATAATTCGAGAAATGCGTTTTGGTTTATTGTAAATATTTCCTTTTAGGAAAATAATTAAATAATAATATATATAATAAGCTTCGATTTCAATTATAAATAATAGCAGAAAAATTAACAACATTTTGTAATAAATATTTTACTAAATTCAGCCAAAGAAGAATAATTTTTAAAAGGATTTCCTTTTCGAAAAGCTTTGAGAAACTCAAAACTATCCAAAGATTATTGATTAAAAATTTGCTTTTCTAAACATTGGTTCCAAAACGAAGCTTAAAGACCACTTAAAAATATTCATTTAAAGTCGAAAGTATTTGAAATTGAAAAGATAATTAAGCCATCAAAAGCTGAATCGCTCCAGATGGACGGAATGTATTGGCTTGGTAACTGGTTGCTCCGACGATTGAATTAATGGCTAAGAAAAAAAAACAAAAAACCAACCGTCGGCGGTTGTCTTGACCTTTTTAACCCACTGACCACCTTAACCCCCCCCCCTGGGCACCCTGGACAGCCTGGGCTGGCCCCCTTTAACCCCATCGGGTTATATATATATATATATAAATGTATAGGCGATATCTGGAATATTTGAAATGCCGATGGGCAAACACATGTCGCCGGCTCCTGCCACAACTAGAAAGAGACGCCAACACACAGTTGGAAAGAGACAGACTGAACAGGTGAATGATTAATGTGCATTTAATTGGCAGGGGTTTCGCTGAGAAATAAAATTAAAAAAAAAAATACATATATATATATATATATATATGAAAAAAATGCGAAGAGCTCGCTTGCCGGTTGAGATAAATTCGATAAATTCCCACTAAACTGTGGGCTGCTAAATGCTTCCATTTATTAAAGATTAAATATATAACAAAAACAATGCGACAGCAAAATGGACAGATAGATAGATAGATAGATAGATAGATAAATAAATAAATAATAAATAAAGTGTAGAGTAAACAACATAGCACCGATCTTGTCTCATTTGCATATCAACTTTTCGCATTAAATTCAATTGAAAGCTTTTCTCACTTTTTAGCATCATTTTGAAATTCAATGAGCCGCCCTCGCTCTTGCCCTCATCACCCGGAGCTATCGAGTGACCCTCGTAATATACATATACCCCCCGCCCCCCTTTGGCCCGGAAATCGTATCTCTATAATGTATTTATTGCCATCGGATGTGAACACAAAATTTATGATGGCATTACGCTAATGTTAAATGCAAAATTGATAGTGTTAGTTGTAATTAACACGAAGCACAACATAACCAAGCCACCCCCGATATTCCGTATAATTCCCGATACCGATTTATTCAATATATCTAAGGTTTTCTATTAGCATGGTTAATTATATTTTCTGCTGTCAGTTTAGCTGCAACGCATTTGTTTCTCACTTCCCATTTTTTTTTTTTTTTTTTTTTGTTTTTGTTATTTTTTTTTTTATCGAACAACAAACGACTAATGATAGCTAAAGCGATTTCGATCTTGATGGATTGACTTTTGGTAGGAGGGGTTTACCTTAATATATAATATCCCCCCCCCACACACAGGTGTCTAAAGAAACATTAAATTTTCTCCTAAAAACTCATTCATTGTTAAAAAAGATAAATTTAAAATGTTAGTATTGGGTATTACATAGCTTTTTTACATAAATACCCCAAAAATGTATCTCTATAAGGTACTATTAATATTTTAAATAATAAAATATATCAAAAAAGGACTTTCTGTTCATAATTTCACTTTTTTTATATGAAGAAAAAAATACTTTAAAAGTATTACCTACTTTACAGGCTTACTTTATGCATAAACCTTAAGTTTCTTCTTCAATATTGGGAAATATTATATTCACAAATATATAGAAAATCGGAATATATATCCTTTTCTACACAATATTTTACACATTCGGAAAAGCGCCCATCAACGACCAAGCTAGAAACTAAGCAACCCAAACATCTCAAACAGATGGCGTTGCTAAAAATTGTTTGGCGCCTTTTTTATTTTTAATTTAAAAACTATAGGATAAATATTAAAACTAACTATTTTAAAGTAATAAAAGGCCCTAAAAAAAAAGAGTTTTTTAAGGAAAGATACTATCAAACATTAAAAGTGACACATGCTTTTAAACAGAATCTTTAAATTGAAATTCCTATTCAACCACAATATTTAGATTTATTTATGTATTCGTTCAGTGGTTTCCTTAACCAATTCTTTCCAGTAAAAATAAAAGTATGTTTTTTTGTGAATTCTGCGAACTATAAAACAGGAGTAACGAAGCAAGTAATCTCATGGATGCGAAGAAGCCACCACATGTTGTCGGAGAGATACATCAGATACGCATGCCAGGGGCGTGGATGGGATACGTTTGAAAAGGGGCCTGTGAGGGGAGTTTACGGAGGAGCAGGTTTTCTAATTTAACATTGTTTTATGATTGTTTTTAATCTATTTTTTTTCTGTTTTAATCCCCTTTATTTATGCCACTGCCTTGATTCATGAATCTCACGCCCGAAATCCGAATATCTTTAGAGACGCCTCCAAATTTAAGGAAACTGTTACATTTTAAATTAGTTAAGTAGGCTTTAAAAATCTTGGATGGGCTCGTAAGTACAGGAAGTTAAAGTTTGTTGCTTAAAATCTTCTAGAAGAAAGTTATACTTTTAAATTGTTTCTAACGCTAAGTATTTCTTACATTTTTTTTATTTTTACTTTAACAGTCGTTTATTTTTTTATGTTTAATTTTGAAACAAACAAATTCTATTGATCGCTGTGGAAGTACAATATTGAACGCATGTCTGACCGTTTAAGAACCAGCTGCCGAGAGTATCTGAGAGATACTTTCGCAGCGCAAAGGTAGCCGCTCTCTCTTCAACTCTCTCCCCGAATACAGTGGACTATATGGAAATGGATTTAAATTAAAAAATAAAATATACAATATAAATGCTTATCTTATAATTTAAGTAAGAAATAATTATTAAAATATTATCCCTGGGATATAGACTTCACTGTACAGTGTACGCTCTCTGCGCGCAAACAAGTTGGCTAAGGTTGAAAGTATCTCTCGGATAGGTATTTCTCAGATACTCTCGCCAGCCTGGTTCTTGAGCGGTTAGCGACTGTTGCCTTTGGTTTAGTTCTTGGACGGATCTCAACGTTTTTTGACGTTTGTTTTTTTGTTTTTTTTTAATTGTTGTTTAAAAAATCGGGGGAAAAAAACGCCGAAATGAAATGAATTCAAAGACAAAAAAGTGAAATTGCAAATGATGAAATTTGTTTGTTTAATAACAAAAGTCGCTTTTAATTAGACTTTTCGTGAGTGCGTGTTACGGAATATCATTTATTATTTTTCTTTTTTTTTTTTTTTAATATATATGTATATACGTTTTTTTTTTTATTGTTTTCGTGAAGCGACCTTTTGCGAACTTATCGTCGTAACAGGCAGCACCAACAACAACAACAACAACAACAACAACCGGGGCTAATAATAATTAAACAGCGTGTGTTGTTTGTGTATATGTGTGTGTGATTTTCTGTGCATAAGAGTGTGTGTTGTCTGTTTTTTATATATATATTTTTTTGCGGAGACACACACACCAAAAAAAAAAAAAAAAAATAAAAAATAAACCAACAAAATACACAAAAAAAAGAGGCATACAAAAAAACATAAACTAATTGTCAACAGTCGAGCAACTTGTAGCTCCAGTCCGGAGGCGATACTTCCATCCAGAAGATACACTGATCGCAGCCAATTGGACGATACATACCATCTGATTGGATCGAAAGTTATACCATATATATACTTCCTTTGGGGAGTTACTTTCGGAATATATCATCCGATCGATTTTCGCGCACTTTCTGCCTCGCATGCGAATTTGCATGGCCCACAAAAAACAAAATAATAATAATAATAATTATTTCAGACAAAAAGTTAAAAACAAATTGCTAACTGGGCAATAATATTGGGAAACGTGATCGGTTCTCAACAAAAAAAAAAAAAAAAAGGGAAAAAACAGGTGAGTTAAGTTTGATTAATTTTGGGTTGACATGTGTCTTTCAGGGTTTTGCTTTTATAAAAAAAAAAAAAGACTTAAAAACTAATGTAAAACACTCTAAAAAAATTTAAAATTTAAGTTTAAAAATGGATGGACTTATAAACCTAGAAAACCTACTTATAATCAAAATTAGTATAGGAATTTCTTAAATAAGTTTAAAAATACTTAAAAATATCTTGGAATGGGAAATAAACTTACAAAGACATTTATTTTAATAAAAAGAGTTAATAAATATAAAACCATTTACTTACCATTTAATAAGGAGTTCAAAATTTTCAAATTTCCGAATATCTACTTCAATGTTTTGATATCTGGAAAAAGGATAGAAAAAAATTATAATAATTACTTTGGGGAATTAATAAAATGTATTAATAAATATATATTAAACGCTAGGGAATTAGGAACATCAGCGTCCAGCAAATCCCAAAAGATTAGAAAAATAAAAATCATAAAAATCAAGGTCTTAGGAGGCCCAGAGGTCTAAAACACTTGGGCGTTACAAAAATAAAAAAAAAAAGTTCATTAGACCCAAAGAACGTCTGCGGGCGGGATTACGGATTATACTTTTTGATTTCGAAGTATACCCTTTCCACCGGCACTACGAGACCCATTATTCCAGATGATAAGGCCGGCAAAGGCAAAATATGTGGAACAAAAAAATTCAATAAATCAGAGGTCTATATAGAGCTTATCTCACCCAATTGGGAGAGCGAATATAATGAACTATGTATCTTAGGGGTGTGGGGGGCTCTATATATTAGAGCTAAAGCCCGATATATACCATCGGGTGAGTTGCATAATGGAGATACGCACCCGAACAGGTGAGTCAGTCCAATGGGAGAAGGTCAAAATGTGCAAAATGGTTTTGCGTCAAGAAAAAAATCATTAAAAGAAACTAGGAAAAGGAGAGATTACTTTTGGGGTGAATACGAAGCTGGGATGCTCTTTAGAAAATGTGGCTTATAGGTTATAAATACTCTAAAATTATTTATAGAAAGTATTTTGTATATTTATTCAATTCTATTTTATGAGAAGCGCGGAGAAGGGCTCTAATATTTTTAATTTAAGCAAAATTAAAGGATTACATTAGACAAATGATTATTTCGATTCGAAAGATGATCCTTTTTGGGAAAGTAATACCTCTATTAAGGGTACAAATACAAGAACTAAGAGAAGAAAATAATAACCCCAATAATAATAATGAAACTAATGGAATGCTTTTTGTTTCTGTGCTCCAGTTTACGTTTGCCGGCCTTTGATTTGTAAACCAAATAGTTTCCTCGAGATGTTTGTTTATTCCATTAGCATTTCGGATGGTTATTCGGGGATGGGGGGTTCCCATATTGGAGAAGTAAACTCAGCGCCAAAGGTGTTTGCTTGTCGAGGTCTCCATTGGACGGGATGGGATGGGGAGAAATGAAATCAAATCAGCGCCGGGTCTTTAAGATTTATCCAGATAAGTGTGCAAAAGCTGCGGAGGACTCTCAATTGCCGGACAGACAATTGTCCGGCATTCAATTTAGCATAATTGGAACACCAACGCCATCGCCATCGCCATCGTCTCGTCTCGGAGGTCTGGCAGTCTGGGCTCGCGTCTTTTTTTTTTTTTTAAACGCGACTCGAGTATTATTGAGATCCCGCACCTCGAAAACCAGCAAGCCACCAGGGGCACTGGACACCGTCCACCCAGTGCGTTTGGGTCTAATGGAAAACAATTCCAGGAAATACCCGAGAACGACTACAAATATTTGCCATCGTATTTCAATTTTTAGTCACGCCGAGAAAAGTATTTTGAATCTTTTTCCGTTGAAGGAATCGAATTTCTAAGAAAATAGGTGAATGGCTAGGGAATTGAAAGCTTATCAATGGGGGGGGAACCTGACACAGGATTCTCCAAACGAATGAGTAACCAATTGGGGAAGATATACAAAAAAATAAATCCACTTAAGTACTCCAAATAGGGGAAAATTTCGAATATTTCCGCCACGCGACAATAATTTAAAAATAACGCTCCCCCTATTTTGTACCCCCAGTTCCGCCCATGACCGCCACGCGCTAGACCCACGCCCCAAATAGAATCCGGATACGGATACTTATCCGGAATTAATACCATCATGCTGCAGCACACGATGACGAAACGAAAGACCCTGATCTTTGCCTGCTTCGGCATTGCCCTGGGCCTGTGTATCGGAACGGCCCTCAAAAACTACCAGGCTTTAGAGATTGTCAAGAGATGCAGCGTTCGGCCCACGAATCTTAAGACACCGGAGGAGATAATTGGCCTTGGCGAGGAGGATACCATCCAGAATTCCCAGAGAAATCTCGTTTTTGTGGGCGTGATGACGGCCAAGAACTTTCTGGAGGGCCGGGCCCGGGCCGTATATGACACGTGGGGCAAGGAGGTGCCCGGCCGGATAGCCTTCTTCAGTTCGGAGGGCAGCTACTCGGAGGATCTGCCGGTGGTGAGTTTGAAGAACGTCGACGATCGCTATCCGCCGCAGAAAAAGTCCTTCATGATGCTGTACTACATGTACGAGCACTACATCGATCGCTTCGAGTGGTTCATCCGGGCGGACGACGATGTCTACATGGAGCCAGACAAGCTGGAGAGATTCCTTCGCTCCATCGACAGCTCCAAGCCGCAGTTCATCGGCCAGGCCGGGAAGGGCAACAGCGAGGAATTCGGCCTCCTGTCCCTAGAATTCGACGAGAACTTCTGCATGGGCGGTCCGGGTGTGATCCTCAGCAGCGAGACCCTGCGTCGGGTGGCGCCGCACATCCCCACCTGCCTGAAGAACCTGTACAGCACCCACGAGGATGTGGAGGTGGGCCGGTGTGTTCAGAAGTTTGCCGGCATACCTTGTACCTGGAATTACGAGGTGAGTTATTAATGATTCTTGATATTATGGATAGATCTTACCTGGGGATTCATTGTTGTCCAAGTCCCGGCCTATGCCTTCCACTTTTTGTTGTCTATTTCTTCGCTTTTGGGACTTCAATTCTATTTATTTATTAAATAATATTTTAATTTTTACTTTATGGACTTTCCTATAAAGCCACCAGTCGGATCTGGTTAGGAAGTCTTGAAGCAACTTGGCCGTTCCATTTATTTTCATTAATAATAATAAGCGGAAAACAAAAAAAAAAAAAAAAAAATCCTCCGAAACTCGCCTCCTTATATAGGCCGAGTCAGAACCGGTTGCGAATTGTAACACAAACCGTTATTAAAAAATATTTTTTTTTTTTTAATTTTAAATATTCTACATTATAAAACAAACCCGTTGTGTTAGTTTTCAACAACGGAAATGGAGATTTGGTTAAAAGTATGAAACTTTCGGAGAACCCAAATGTTTATCTTTGGCATAAAACTCTACCTCCATCTTTGCTAATTTGTATCTGACCTTCAAGGGGAGTACCTTAAAAGATTCCTACATCTATTCCCCACTAATATAATTCAATATCCTTTAGCAAAATATTTTTTAAAGATTTTTTTGCAATTTTTTGTAAGAGAGACCCCTTGTAAGTTACGGCTTTTCCGTATATGGCTTAGAATCGTAGCTATATCTCAACCAATTCTTAGCCGATCTTCATAAGGAATACCTTCAAAGATTCCTTAACCCACTCCCCATCAAAGTGCATCAAAATCCTGGTGCAAAAGTCCCGCCTGATATTTTTAAAAGTTTTTCTAGTGACACCCCTTGTAAAAATCAAAGTAATCCAATTCCATTCGAAACCATGCCTATATCTCGGATAAAACCCACCCGATTCTTAGGAAAATGTATTTTACTAAACAATTTGAATCCCCCATCCAGATGCAGTACATCCTGCGGCACAATTCGAGCGGAAGGAACGCATATACCGGAAAACTGAAGCGAAAGGAAATCCATAATGCCATAACACTGCATCCGATTAAACAGGCGCCCCTCATGTACCGACTCCACTCCTACGTACAGGTCTGGCACACAACAAGGATACACCGCTCAAAGGACACAAACTAATGATTCTTACACTGAACAGGGTCTGAAGGCGGAGGAAATGCGGCAGGAGTCGCTGCTACTGCATCGGGATATCAAGCGAATGGCCACGTACCTGGAGGTTCCGGATGAGAGCACCTACATGCTGCCCAGCGTATCGCCGGAGAGTGATTCCAACAAGCGCCATTTCCAGGATCACAATATACTGGGTAAGTTGGCATTCGATGATGCCAGAAAATGACAATTCCACGCACCTCAAACAATGTATTTGCAAGCACTAATTAACATGATTAACAAAAATGTACACACTTCTGCAAAAAGGCGAAGAAATTATTAACAAATCCTGCCGTTTCGAGGATAACTTCAAATGGTAACTAACCAGGAACATTTCCCTGGCTGCAGAGTGTGATGCCGGCGCCCAAACAGGCGGCATAGCCCATCAGGTGGGGCAGAAGGTTCTGCTCCATGACGCCGCCAAAGAGATGGGCCTGGGGGCCGATGGCGAACACGGTCACATCCTCGCCAGAATGGACGCCCTTCTCTCCAAGTATATAGCTGGGCGTATAGGAGGCTACAAAGGATATACATTTTACTTTCTCGGATGTTGTCTAGTGGGTTGCGGGTTCATCTTACTCAGACTGAGAGTGTTGGCAGGACTTTCCCTCCTGCCGTCCTTGTCCAGGCTCTGCCACTTGCCGACCGCATAGTTCAGGGTGCTGTACGGCACACCATTCACGTCCTTTTGTCCAACGTCCATGCCCACGATGGAGGTGCCGCGCTTCGCATAACCGGCCATGGACAAGGTGTGGGAGTGGTCGGCGGTGACCACCACCAGCGTCTCCTTCGTATCCGTCATCTGGAGGACAGTCTCAATGGCGGCATCGAACTCCAGCAGCTCGTCCAGGGCATAGCCAGCTTTGGTGTTATGATGGGCATGATCTATCCTCCCGCCTTCGATGAAAACCACAAATCCCTGGTCATTCTCCTTCAGTTTCTTGATGGCAGCGGCTGTCATCTCCTTCAAGCTGGGCTGATCCTTGGGCGCGTCCATGTTGTAGAGCATGTGTCGGTCGCCGAAGAGACCCAGTAGCTTGCCGCTGGTGCCGCTGCAGTCGCTCAGCTCCACCACGTTGCGGGCGAAGCAGCCATCGGGATTCTGGTCCCGCCACTGGGCCAACAGGTCCTTGCCATCCTTCCGCTCTTGCTTGAGTTTTCCCAGGCCACCGCCAAGGATAACCTGCGAGTATATATTCCATTATAAATGATGCGAAAAATATGCAAAGACTCACATCGAAATTCTGGCCAGGTTCATCCTCCACCAGCTGGCGAGCGATCTCCAGCTCCTCGCTGCGACGGTTCACATGGGCGTAGCCACCGGCCGGACTGGCGTCCGTCACTCGGGTGGTGGTAACAATACCGGTGGCCTTGCCCTCCTTTTGGGCCCATTGCAGCAACGACTCCACCGGATCCCCGCTCTTGGTCACACCCACAGCTTTAATCTTGGTCTTCACGCCGCACAGGTAGGCGGTGGCGGTGCAGGCCGAGTCCGCGATCTGCTGGTCGACGCAGTACGTCTTGCTCATGCCCGCGAACGGGAATCGATCCACAGAGAGTAGGGCTTCCTCACCGGTACGTCCATCCCGCTGTCCCTTGAGGATTCGGCCCGCCGTCCACGTGCTGACCGACAGTCCATCGCCCAGGAGTATCACCACGTTCTTGGCCTGACGTTTGTCCCAGCAACTGTCTCGGGTTCTGACCAGGCGTTCTTTCAATTCGTCCTGGGCCTGGCGGTTCCAAAAACTGGCGGTATCTTCGCCTTTCCCCATGGCTGCCGGTCGCAGCTGGAGAAGAATTGTCAGGAGCTGGAGGACCAGCAGGTGCTTGACAGAGGACGACATGTTATCCAAAAAGTGGAACTGTAACCGAATCCGAATACGAATCCTATGTGACGGCAAGTGGGTGTGAAACGTCAGTTTTAAAGTGTTGAGGCACAGCACCTGAGACCCCAACAAAAATGGGTTACCACATGGGGTGGTGGATAGCCGATAGCATGACCTTCTTTCCAAGAAACCTAAAGATAAGGAGAAGTTACTTTTGGGCCAAAAACTATAAAATTTCCATTTGACTTACAGGAATTAGTCCAGAACTGAACAAATTTGTGCCTGGCAGCACGGAGGACCTCCTGGACTGGTCCTTCATCGCCCGCAGCCTGTACTCGGCCAGCTCGGCGAATCCCAAGCAGAAAATCGACTCGGCCATGCGCGAGGGACTCGAGGACGTGATCACCGAGGTAATGGAGAACATCAACAATTATTCGCGGCAACGTGGCCGTGTGATTGAGTTCCGGGAACTGCTCTATGGCTATCACCGGCTGGACGCCCTCCATGGCCAGGATCTGATTCTCGATTTGCTGCTCATTTACAAGAAATATCGCGGCAAAAAGATGACGGTTCCGGTGCGCAGACATCTCTATGTCCAGCGTGCGTTCACGGGCATTTTCGTCAAGGAGGTGGACGAGGACTTCTACAACGTGACCCTGCACCAAAGTGAGTAGAAGGATCTGCAAGGATAAAAAAGGAAAATGGCTAATTAATTGGAATTTCATAGGTCTCTTGGGCAGTTTGCTGCAGAATGGCATGGCCCGACTGAGCAGCCATTTCACCATGCCCAGTGGCCTCCTGCCGCCGACGGAGGACAAGATCGTGTTCGTCCTGCCCATAGCCGGGCGACTGGGCACCTTTGAACGCTTCCTGCGCACCTACGAAAGGATCTGCATCCGCGGCGAGCAGCACTGCGACCTGCTGGTGGTGATCTTTGGCTCCCCCGACGAGTTGGGCGATCACATGCAGCTCCTCCACGATCTCCACGCCAGACACGTGTACCAGCAAGTCAATTGGATACAAAGAAGTGCTCCCTTCTCCCGCGGCGTGGCCCTGGACGTGGCAGCCAGATCCTCGTACATCCGGCAGGAGGACATCATTCTGTTCATCGACGTGGACATGGTGTTCGAGGTGGAGACGCTGCAGCGGGTGAGGATGCACACGCAGCGGGGCAAGCAGGTGTACCTGCCGATCGTCTTCAGCCAGTACGATCCCCAGCGGAGGAGCGGCGATTCGACAACAGAGGGGGAGTCGCCCAGGATCGATGACGAGAACGGTTACTTCAGGCAGTTTGGGTTTGGCATTTGCGCCATTTACAAGTCAGACATCCTTGACGAGGACATCAATGGCTTCGACAAGGACATCACCGGCTGGGGCCTGGAGGATGTCAAGTTCCTGGAGAAGATTGTGCGCGTGGGTACCCGGCAATGGGGCTTCCTGGCCAACACCGCCGAGCTCTCCTCCGACTACAACGAGGCCGCCGAGCAGTGGCGTCGTCTGAGCGTCTTCCGTGCTCCGGATCCCACGCTGGTCCACATCTACCACGACATTAGCTGCGACACCCAGCTGGATGCGCCGCAGTACAACATGTGCCTGGGCACCAAGGCCAACTCCATCGGCAGCACCCGGCTGATGGAGCAGCTGTTCCACAGCAGTCCCGAGAATGTCCAATTCGCCGCCGACTTCAATCGCCAGAAACAGCAGGCCCGGTGATGAACGCAAGAGCAGGACCTCCGCCAGCTATCCTGCCACCATAGTATTCCTAGGCTAGTGTCTCCAGTCGCGATAAGCCAAATAAATTCGTTAGTCCTTAGACCCTAAGCTAGACTGGCCGATCAGCAAGGCAGCTGTAAGAGTGAATGGAAAATAATAGAATTAAGATTTCTAAAAAAAAAGAAACCAAATGAAAGAGAATTCAATTCATTTAAAATATATCCTTTTTAGGGCATTTACTATGAATAATCTAGGACACACTTACCCCTGTAGATACTTTCCTTCATCACTAAAGTTAGTAACTAGGATTTACTATTTAAAAAAAAAAAAAAAACTAATTTAAAAGGGAATCGAAAACATTCGCGTCGGACTTAATTAGGAAAACTATATATTACAGTAAATTACATTTTATAACGAAGATGAATAAAAATATCTTTATTCCAAACAAAAAGCGTTAGTTCTGTGACTCGGGGAAAGGATTCTTTAAAGGTTGCAACAAGAGTAACCAATAGTTAATGATGAAAAGTTTAAAACAAGTTTAAGAATCCAAGAAGAAGCCTCTTTTGCGGCAAAGCCCTAGTCTAATGGAAGTTTTTTCTTAGTTTTTAGTTTTTAGAGATCTACTCGGTAGATCTTGGAGTGGTCTATACGTAGTCAACGGGCAGGATTCCCAGCAGGGACAGAGCCAGATTCATAACCTGGCGCACAGCCATAACGAGAGTGATCCTGGCATACAGAATGGGCACGAGTTGGTCACGCTTCTGCACGAGCACCTTCTTCTGGCGATAGTAGCGACTGAAAACAGTGGCCAGGTTGTCCAGGTAGCGGATGAGCAGGTGAATGCCCACGTGGCCCTGCTCCAGCTGATCCACAGTGGTTTCCAGCATCTCCGGGAAGGTCAGCAGGCAGCCATAGATCAGCTGCCAGTCCATCTGTAAATGGGGGAGTGGATAAAATAAAGTATTTGATGGGCTAACGCTCTTACCTCCTCCTCTAAAACGCTGAAATCAATTTCGTCTAGCGGCGGCAAGGGTTCGTAGACCCCGGCAGTCACCTGGTTCTCAAAGCTGCGCAGCAAGGTCTCCAAACGGGCAGAATTGTACAGGATGTAAGAGGCGCCCTTGGAGCTGCCGATTCCGTTGCGAACCACGCAGGCCGCGGAGGCGTGACGCACCGAACACAGATCCACGATCACGGCAGCTTCTCCCAAACGACGCAGCAAGGTTTCCAGGCTGCAACTGCCAGCTGGACGTATGCCACTGCGGTGTAGGGCCATCAGGCGAATGTGATTTGACCTCAAGCTGTCCACGAAACAAAAAGAGAAGGAAAGCTAATAGGAACCTGTCCACCTGTCCAATTGGATTGGAAGACTCACTTCAAATAGGTCTCCAGGTCCATGTCGGTGGCTGTCTTATTGCCAGGCTCCAGCACGGGTCCACTGATCAGGCAGACATGAGCCAGACGTTGTTCCATCATGCATCTCTGGGGCTCCACACTAATCAGGACCGTGTCGGCCATCACATCCGTGCCGCCCACTGAACGCCAATGGGAATAGTCGACCAAACGCTTCATAATCTCGAACAGCTGCTTGAGACGGTAGGTGCGCAGCTCCACCGGGCCATCGGGAGGCCCAAAGTTCGTTGGAATGTTCAAGGACAAGGCGAGCGACTTCTTGGACTTCTCGTGACGACCGTAGTCCACTCCCTGCTTTAGTATGGTGGACAAAACATAGCGGATGACCGGACCACGCTGGAACTTTAAAGAGAAGCGTTCCTTGGGTAGTTTGAATATCTCCTGGACCGGCATCAATCCTTTTCTGGACAGATCGATCAGCTCCTCGTGCTGTTTGGGGTCCTCCAATAACAGATCCTCGTCGCGGCGCAGCTTGCAGCCCAGCCGCTTGCAGAAGCTCTCCCAGTACTTGGCCTTGGCCGCCAGGCTCATGTCCCCGGTTTCGGCGAAGTCGTCGTTGTGGTAGCGAATGATCTCGCCACAGCGGCGCGGGCGCAATGGGCCGATTACACCGTCCTGCGGCTCAATACATTCAGCGAAAAAGTCGAAAATCATCATATTAATCTTTGCCAATGGATTCGACTCCATTTTTTAACGAAAAGGGAAACCAAGTGAAGGAACACTAACAGTCGAAGGGAATTTCTAAAACAATTTCAAAAACAGAAAACTTGACAGCTGTGATCGAAATGTATTATCGTATTTAAGTCGAGTGTGTGAACACTTTTTATCGATATGTTTATGCAGCCCTAGTTGTATTCAAAATAAAGTCATTGTTTCACTTGGTAACTTAACAAATAAATTGAATAATAAATAATTAAAGACTAAATGAAAAATTATTAAAATTTTTTCAAACAAACTGATTTAAAAAAAAGAAAACTTTTGCGAAACAGTGACTAAACCGTGACTTCGTGAACCATCGAGGCATCGTGAGCGATTTTAGGCCATCACCAGAGCGACCGACAGAACAGAAATTATTGTTTTTGGTGAAAATTGGCTTTGCTCCTGCTAAAGCTACAGCGCCAGGTATTTATCCCGGTCTGAGGAATGTCCGGAAAGCTGGAGCAGCGGGTGGTCGACCTGGCCACTGCCTGCCTGGTCTGCCTCCGGGACGAGCCCGTAGAGACCTGTTCCATCTATGGGCGCGACCCTGAGCCACCGCATCTTCGGATCGTGGACAAGATCCGGAGCTGCACCAGCCTCCAGCTGGGCGATAACATGACCACCTGGCCAGACAAGATATGCCGCCAGTGCCACATGGAGCTGACGGTGACATATCGCTTTCGGGAGAAGTGTGCCGCCGTGGAGGTGCTCCGCCAGGAGGAGCAGCAACAGCAGCTCAAATTGGACCTGGAGCAGCACCATGTACGCCTGCCGGCGACGCTGAAGATCGAACGCGTCGAACTGGACCTAGAGCCGGGCTCCTCGAGCGGTGCCACAACGCTAACCGATGCCATTCAGTCGGCGGACACCGAGCCTTCGTACTCGTTCCAGGACGAGGGCGAGGACATCACCCTCCTGCCAGATGCTTCAGGAGCTCTCGTTCTGTCCCTCAACGCTTCCCTGGACTCTTCAGATTTGGTCAAGTCCGAATCAAGGGACAAAACCTGCTCCGAAGGCGAGGAGGACAAGATGCTGACGCTGCCTCCTTGGGACGAGGATAACACGCCGGAACACCTATACGAGATCGAGACGCAGCTGGAGAGTATGGTGGAGAGTCCGACGCTGCCGCAGCCACCGCCCCAGGAGCCGATTCCGCCGCGAAAGCGAACCTATCGCCGCGTCTCGCCCGTCAAGTACGATGACTACCAGGGGGGGTCATCCGTGGCGCCCGTGCCGGCCACGAAACGCCGGCACACGGAGCGCTCGCCAAAGATTTGTGATGTGTGCGGGAATACGTACAAGTACCAGCACGCCCTGAACGCCCACATGCGACGCCACAACAACGATCGTCCGTATCCGTGCGAGGTGTGCCAGAAGGCCTTCATCTCCAACGTGGAGCTGCGCCGGCACATGCGCGTCCACACAGGCCAGAAGCCGTACAGCTGCCGCTTTTGTGATCGCTGCTTCTCGGACTTTGGCAGCAGCAAGAAGCACGAGCGCATCCACACCGGCGAGCGTCCCTACGTGTGCGAGGTGTGCCAGAAGGGATTCGCCTACGCCCACGTCCTCTCCGTCCACCGGCGCACGCACACAGGCAAGAAGCAGTTCCAGTGCCCGCACTGCGTCAAGGGATTCACCAAGAAGAGCTACCTGGCGGCCCACATGGCGCAGCATCGCGGCGCCGAGGAGGTGCTGGACGAGACGGACTCGCCCGAGGTGTCCGGATCGGGGGCGGAGGCCAAAAACCTAGGAAACATTACCAAATTGCGCCTACCCACGCGCAAAGAGACCTTTATCCTGGACTCTGTGGTGCTCGGGGATCAGAGCAAGGTCCTCGAGGAGTGTATCGTCACCAGCGACTTTATGTTCAAGGACCAGGAGGCGGATGACTCGCGGGAGGATGCGGAGAATCGCAACGGCAGCGACGAGCATCGTTCGTCGTATCCTGGAGCGGATTTCGATGACGTGGACGGGTATCAGAGTGTGCGATCGGAGCTGGTGGGCGATCTGCTCGATGGCGGCGAGTTTGTCGACGATGCCAAGTATCTGATCGATTAGTATTAGCTTCCCAGACCCTGCCCTGCTCTCTCCCTCCCCCTCCCCCCATCCCTCCTAGCAGTTAGTAACTAATCTTTTTAGGGTCCTGCTTGTATTAGGTGGACAAAACAAAAAAATAAACTGAGAAAAAGGATGCAAAGGATAAGTAATTTATGTTTTTACCAATTTCTTTGTTTCAAAATCAATTTCGATGGAATTAGTCTTTAATTTGTAAATATATACTCTTGTAATTAGTTGATACTTTTAACTATTTAAAATATAAATATATATTATATATTATATAAAACATATCGCATCTCTTAAAGTCTGAGGAGGAGTTTCGTTGAAGAATTTCTGAAATTCCAACGTCCTGAAAATGAAAATCTTTGCTTTTGGTTTAATTTCGAATTAATTTTTTTTTTTTTTTTTGTTAATTAGAAATTACAACCTAGTTGAGACATTTGTTTGCCACATAATTGAATATTAGTTTAAATATTTTGTTTTGTTTTTTTGAGACAACTATCTAACAATTCGAGAAATGACAAAAAGCACAAACTGTTTAAACATAGATGGCCTAAAGGGATGTGGTCTTTTCTTGGCGGCGTTTCTGCCACGAAATCCAAATTTTTTTCGGGTTTTTGTTATTTTTTTTTTGGGGGGGGGGAATGCGGAACAACTGTGCAAACTGTGGCTACAGTCAACACCCAGTAAGACAGCCGCTTAAATTCTAGCTAGTTTATTGGATGCTCTCGGTATTATGGTATTTTGGAAACGGGGTAATTGTTCTAGTGTGGAAACGGAATCCACGGGGCGATTAGTCGTAGCCGGCGACCACTGTATCGGCTATAGCAGTGGCCAGTGGCCACGTTCTTGAACCGGTTTGGCCGGAGATCTACGTCGAGCTCTACGGCGGGGTCAACGCTTCATCTTCGGAGGCAGCACAACAAAAAATTCATCAAAAAAAAAAATATATAAAAAATGTAAATGATGGGGCGAGAAGGAAGGGCGATCCATCCGCAATCTAATCCTCGAAGGTGATGCGTCCGGGTCCGTGGTTCTTCATGTAGCGACGATAGGCTTTGTAGCGCGGATTCTCGGCCAGCTTCTTCTTCATTTCCTCGTCCTGCTCGGCCTTCCAGGCCACAAAGTTCTCACGCTTCCACAGTTCCAGATGCAGGTATTCCTCCACCTGTTTCTCCTCCTGCGCCTCGAACTGGTGCTGGCCCATGCCCAGATGACGGCGGATTAGGTAGAGCTTCTGCTCCCGGCCATACGGCTGCTTCATGATCGTGTAGCGCCAGAACCACTGGGCATGCCACGCTATAAACGAGAGAAGGGTGTACGGACAGATGAGCAACTGCACCCAGAGCACATCCCACAGCGTGGGCTTGGCGTAACCGCCCTTCACGTCCATCTTCTCGGCGATCACCCGGCGCACGATGCGCTCCAGCTCTTCGCGCTGATCGGTCTTCGACATCCGGTTCTTGCCCTTCTTCTGAATCCGCTCCTGAATCTCGTCCCGAGCTATGTCCAGCGCCTGATTCCGGTACTTGGGCACCGTGGCGAAGTATTTGATAGCCGAGTCGTAGCGCTGCCAGCCGGAATAGTACTGAATCACCGAGACGATAGTCAGCACAACCACAATGACCACGCGTACGTCCACCTTGGGAGCCACGCGGCGCCGGTAGTAGCGGTAGTAGTGAGCATAGTAGGCATCCGGGTTGTCCAGCATGTAGTCGTAGTCCGTTCGCGACTCCTCATCGCGCAGGATCTCGTAGGCAGTGGCCACCAGCTTGAACTGGGTCTCGGCGGCCGCCTTGGCCTCGGCGCCGCGATGCAAATCGGGATGGTATTTCCTGGCCAGCTGGCGGTAGGCCTTGCCGATCTCCGACTTCGAGGATTCCCGGGTCACGCCCAGGACATCGTAGCAGTTCTCCTTGCCGCAGTACAGACCCTCGAGTAGTCCCAGCGCCACGCCGGGCAGTAGGACGAGCACCAGCAGCAGCTTCTGCATCTTTCTCTGTGGGATCGGGGGTGTGGGGGAGCAACACTCAGAGCTGAACCTTGTGCAACTGGTGGCGGTCGCGTTGGCGCTGCAAGTCCGTCTGTCCGGAAGCAGAGTTGGCCGCTCGTTAAACAGCCTGGCTGCGATGTTCTAACGATGACACGCCGCACTTGAGAACTATCGCTTTTAATGTCGTGACTACATTAATCGTGATTTACCTGTGACTTTTTTATTATTTAGTCACTGTTTTGATGGGATTTACTTGTTTAATTATTAAATTAGTTATTAATTAAGTAATTTTTATTAATACAACACTATAAACCCCATGGAGAAGGTAGGAGTTCCATATCATTTTAAATATATATATAGTTTTATGCTTTTGCTGCAAGGTTTTTAGTTTCAAAATAGAGGCGCAATATTATTTAAACTTATAAATACTAAATAAAAAGGTTATAACGCTAAGCATACTTATAAAATAATAATTTTTTAACCATAGAATGTTATCAATAAAAAATAATCGAAGCCTGCACATCACTGTTAGAGCGCGAATTGATGGTAAATCTTCTTGAATTCGCGAATATTTTTTCGTTTAATAATAATAAAGATAATTTACCATGGATGTCATACCACAGATAGACTCGGCACTTGGAGCTTTTGTGGAAAACACACATCTGTTTAGGGAAATGTTTGATGGTGAGTTATTGTTAGTTTTTTGTTACTTGCAATCTGTTAAATGAAGCGGCCGCAGGAATTCCGGAAGAAATTATGCCCAGGTTCCAAAAATTAAATGAAACTGGTGCACAATCACGCTTGCAACACGGGGAGATGCTACTGAGGATGAAGAACCTGTACCAGGGACTGGACGTGGCATTAGATCAGCTGAAAAACGAGCAAACCACCCACCAGGAGATAATGAGCGTCTGGGGGAGTCGCAAAGCGGAGCTGGAGCAAAAAACGACAAATGTGAAGATCCAGAAAAAGTACAAGAAACTCAAGCAGGACATCGAGGCGGCGTCAGAGCTGATTAAACCCCAAACATCCAATAAAACAAATGCGGATAACGAAGACGACGACATCCAGCTCGAGGGCGACGCTGAAGTCTTTTCCATATTCGATCCATGGTCAAAGGCGGTAATGTTGAAACCCGTGCGTAACATGAAGTGTGGTCACATATACGATCATAATTCTGTTATGGCAATTATTGCCAAGAACTTGAGCATCCGTTGCCCAGTTTTGGGTTGCGTAAACAAAAGCTACTTGCACCCAAACAATCTGCATGAGGATGAGGAGACGCGTCAGCGGGTGCTTCGCCAATTGGCCGAGGAAAACCGGGAGGAGTATGAGATAAATGGGTATGAAGAGGTGGAGACTTAAGAGTCCTAGGAACGTGATCCTTACGAAGGTATTTCCATTTAAGTTAAAAAGTCCATTAGAAAATAGGTTTTTAAGATAATTTTATAATTGTATTTATAAGACAAAAATATTGCTGTTGGACCCCTTTTTGGGTTTTGAAAGAATAGTTTATGTAAAATACAATATTACAATTATTTTTAAGTATTTAAAATAACTTTAAATTTAAAATTATTTCATCACAATTCGATAGTTCGATAATAAAAGCGTTTGCCACCACTAGAACCTGCAGCAAAACAAAAGAAGAAGAAGGAAAATTACTAATTCGAAGCGTCTATAAGAATTTTGGGGCGAAGCTGTACCAAAAACTGCCGGAGAAGCTGCAAGTGTCCATGCCCGACTCTATGGTTATCAAGATGTCCGTGTCGCTGCCAGATTCCAAGTTTCTGGGCCTATGATGGAGAGCTAGGTCCTGGTGGCCAGGATGTGGCCTGCCGCTCTCACCCGCCTGCTCAGACGCCGGATTGTATACATCGCCCTGGCTGTGGTGCTGGTCCTCTACGGGTTCGGCTACCTATTCGATCGAGTGAGATTAACACATTTCCTTTTCAAAGCTTGTGTAACCTGTGTTTCGATCAGGACTCCTTTGGAGGACTCCGCCAGGACGAGTATGTGGTCCAGCGAACGCGGCCGCTGCTGTGGACCCAACAGCTTCTGCCGCCGGAGGAGCAGCTCAATCGGACGCGCGGTGATCCAGAGGCGCGGTGTCGCAATTCTGTCCAAGGCCGCCAGCTGCTGGCCGACGAGCGGGGCTTTGTGTGCCGGCGCGAGGAGCTACTGCCCAGCGGATGCTGCAATCCAGAGCTGCCCGGCATCGGCTACTACAGTTGCCAGTCGTGCAACGCCACCACCCACTGTTGCGGCATCTACGAGTACTGTGTCTCCTGTTGCCTCCATCCCGGCAGGCAGCCGCTCTTGGAACAGGTACTTCGCTCCGTTAATACTCCCAAATATATCTACGCCAAGGTCGCCGACCACTTTGAGCTGTGCGTGGTCAAGTGTCGGACCAACTCGCATTCGGTGCAGCACGAAAACCAGTACAGGGATCCTTTGGCCAAGCATTGCTATGGCCTGACGGAGGTCCACGAGTCGCAGAAGAATGTGGCCCCCAAGGTAGGCGGCAGCTGATCTCCCTGGAGATTGTTTTTCGAGATTTAACCATCGCTTAGATAAGTCAGGGATTTCTTAAGACCAAAAGAGATGTGTTCGGTTCTGTTTAGTTATTTTTTGAAGCTTTCAAATTGAAGAGGATTCAAATTATCCTGCTTATTGCAAAAAGTGCAATTTTTTTTGTTATTCTGGGTATCCAATTCGGTTTAAAAGTTTTTTTTTCCTTTATAAACAATCGAAAGCCCAGGGAATTATTGAATTTCCGTCTACGCAAGATAATACTCGAGTTTCTGTTTGAATTTCGGAAGAGTGCAGCAATTTGAAGCCCCAATTGGGAGAGTACTCCTATTTAAACAGCTTTATAATATTATTAATTGCCATGCAATATGGCTTTTAGCCGAATATGATTAGGTAGAAAGAATATATGTAGATCTAAGCTTAGGTTTCCGATTTTTCAATCTTGTAAATAGCCAGTAGATCCTTTCATTTCCAACGAACAAATCCTTTAGCTCTCTTTCTTAAATTATAATATATTTACTAATTTATTGTTGAATTTTTGTTAGGTTTATTGTAAATATTTCAGAGACGTAACGTAATATTAACATCAAATATTTATTCTTGGGGTTGAAAATGTAAATAAATCGGCAATTATGTTGTTTACTTCACTAGAATTTCGAATAGAACGTACATGTATAGGATCTACGGGGTGAAGGGCTCCTGGTGGACCACTTTACCCTCGATGCCGTAGAAGATGGTGCCATCCTTGACGTATCCCCAAGCCATTCGGCGCGACGTGAAGCTGATGCCGATGTCGCCGCTGGGAGCCACTACGATAGCGCCACCGGTGCCGCCCAGCCTGCGGGTCATCTCCCGGCACTCCTCATCGGCGGCCGCCTGCGGCGACAGGCCTTTGCAGTCCATGGCGGCCAGGATGCGCTGGGCCAGGTTGTAGCGCATAATTGTCTCGCCATGTCCCGTAGTGGACACTCCACCACGCACGTTATCCGCATAGGTGCCGCTTCCCAGGATGGGTGTATCTCCGATACGACCTGGCCACTTTCCGGTAATACCTCCCGTTGAGGTTCCAACAACGATCTGGCCCTCCGAGTTGATGGCAACGGCTCCAACGGTTTCGCCACTGGGATCGCTTTTTGGGGGCTTCTCCTCGGCCAGTTCTGTGCGGGCAAAGAACGGATCCTTGCCCTGGGCCACCTGCTCCTGGAACTCCTGGAGCGTGAAACGGGCTCCCTCGGTGATCAGAGCATTTGGCGCCAGTTTCTCGCTTCCCGTTGCCAGGGCCAGTTCCAGGGCAGCTTCGCCGCCAAGAAATGTGTGTCGCTTCTTCTCCATCAGCCGCCTGGCCACCGTGATGGGATGCATTACATCGTGCAGAAGGGTTATGCAGCCGGCACGGAGGTCCTTGCCCTCCATCAAACTGGCCTCCATCTCCACCTGGCCGTTGGTGTTCAGGCAGGAGCCATAGCCAGCGTTGAAGTTCTCGTCCAGCTCCATGCTACGCACAGCCGCCTCCACGGCGTCCAGAGCGCATCCGGTGGCGCCGTTGTCCGGATTGAGGAGCCTCCAGGCGCAGCGCAGGGCCTGCTTGATGCCCTGGAACTTGCCAGCTATGCGGGAATCGGATATATCACCGGCTCCTCCGTGGATCAGGAGCATGGGACGTGGCATCTTCCGGGATGTTGAGATCTGTGGAGCTGAGCCTGCTGGGTTTCCAAAAGCCGATGATGTTGTGGAGCAGCTGGAGCGTCGATTGCTTTTGTTTCGCTCGGAGCGGTGAGTTCTTTCTTTATATAAGTATGTTTGCAGTTCTTTGTTGCATGATAATACTCTATAATGGAGTTTATTAGTTGGTTAATGGGGTTTGGCTATTAATTATTTATTTTATAATCATATGGTGTTTGGATATATATATATATTTTATTTTTTATATTTATATTTTATATATCTGGTGGTGATACATATGTCTGTGGGTTGAAATGGGTAACTAGTAGTATCTATCAGATATTGACTTTTTCCCATATTATATTTCGTTATTATTATTTTGGTAATTGGGATCTATATAGCCTTGATGTGGTTTCTTTTTTAAAAAGGGTATCTTGTAGTCAGTGTGCTTTGTCTATAGGGAATATTATTTTAAATATCATATACTTATTATTTTTTTTTGATTTTTTTCTCATTATGAAGGTTAACTTTCATCCCTTACTCCTAAAAAAAAAAAAACCTCCATTTATAAAAAGGGTATCTGGTAGTCCATGTGCCGTAACCAACTAGAGTGCATTTCCATATATTTTTGTTGTTTTCTGTTGAGGTTTCACTCTTATCCCCCGGCGATAAGAGGAGTAGATTAATCGACATGGTGGCTGGGTTTTATGGCAATAACATAAAAGTAGATATCGTTGTGGCTTCCAGAGGATCTGGAATGTTTATCAGGTGCTTGAAATTCCACTCACCCGGGAACAGGCCTAACCCGTTGAGTACTTCAGTTTACACCGAAAACAAAACCACACATCTATTATATTATTTATTATTTTCTGAAATCAATATAAGGCTACAAGCTTGTCTGTCATAATTACAGGCTTTATGGTCCTTTTTGTGGCAAGCCAAAAAGTTCAATGGTCGCGGCGAGTTCGTGTCGCCACAGCGGGGCAAGGCGCCCCTTTGTTCCACACCGAATTATGGCCATCCCAAGGTGGCATATATGAAAATATATGAAAATCCAGGATTTTGAAAGGGGTACCATCAGGAAAAAATGGAAGAAAATCTAAAAAATATTTTGCTTCAAGATTTTGATGCAGTTTGATGGGGAATCGATTCAAGAATCTTTTGAGGTATTCCGCTTGAGAATCGGGTGAGAATTGGCCGAATTATGGCCATCCCAAGGGGCCATATATGAAAATATATGAAAATCCTGGATTTTTAAAGGGGTACCATCAGAAAAAATTGGAAGAAAAAATTCTAATCTTAAATTTTGATGCAGTTTGATGGGGAATCGATCCAGAAATCTTTCAGGGAACACCCACACACTCCAATATAATAATAACATTTGATGGCATCGAACCGTTGAACTCTTCTCCGGCTCCAGCTCCACATCCTTTTCCTTTGTTGTTCTCAGAGTTTCAAGAGGCCCGGGGGATGGCTGGGGGGGTGGGGGAGGGGTCTCAATTTTGGCAGTCTTCCCGAATCCTTCTTTCCCTTTTCTCCAGCTTTCCTTTCTCTTCCTTAGCCAAGCGAGTCCCTGTCTTCCTCTTACTTGGGGATCAAACGTAAATTTCACTTTGTGCAAAATGAGAAAAAAGGAATACGAAGGAGCACAAAAGGATAGCCCCAGCAGGACTACACTGGCAGAAATATTATAGGAATTTGGATAATACAATAAAAATATGTAATAAATGATATAACATTAGGAATATAAAATATAAGAAAATACGGGTTTTTAAGGATCTTCTGCAATATTATTATTATTTTTTTTTCACTGTATAAACCTAGCCGAAGACTTTTTTTTTTTTTTGGATGGCGTTGGAGCATTTATAAATCAAAAAGTCAGAAATTGTTAACGGTACCCAGAGCGACAGATTTTGTGGTTAGGGCGAGGACTATAGAGGGAGCCGTAGTCCTCGTGCCGTTAGTCCAGTCGCCATTTTCGTCCTCACATGACCCCCATGACAACCTTCACCATCTCCTCCTCCTTTCCCATCATTGTAATAATCATCGGCGTCATCATTATGAAGATTTGGAGAAGGGTTTTGCGGGATTAAATGGCGTGAAATGGAATCACAAGGAGGGTCATGGGTTAATAGTTCACGTACCTTTTGGCCTTATCAATCTAATTGGGTGTGAAATGCACCCAACAAGAGGTTGCCAATTTAATATTCAGTTGGAAATTTATTTTCCTCTATTATGGGGATATTTTTTGGTTAGTTTTGGTGTCCTTTTAAGAAGGATTTTGTACCTGTGGCGAGGGCTACCTGTCGATTGCGGTGAAAGCAAATAAAAACGACAAAGACGCATCAAGAGAGTCGCTTTTGTTGCCGCTTACGGATGCCACTCAATGGGGCATCCATTACCACACTTCCACAGTGCCACAGTGCCACATCGCTACCAAAGGGCTCCTCCCTTATCCGTTTTCCGTACTTTTTTTCCGGTTCAGTTTACCCGTCAGTCAGCAACCGGATAATTTGCTCTGTCTCTCCGGCAAATGGGGAGAAAGGGGCAGGAAGGATCTCCTTCCGAAGGATGCCTCTTGACTTGAAACACCTAACACTACTCGTCCTTGGGCCTCAAGTCAATTTCCAATTAAACGATTTTGTTGTCTGGCCAGGCACTGAGAGAAATGAATGAATAAAATGAATAACTCGGGTATTAATATTGATTTAAATTTTAAATAAATGTATTTTAATTTTTTATTAAATTTTATTTTGCCTAAACTGGGTACCGGATATTAATATTATTTTATTTTTTAAATTAACTTCAGTATAGCGTTTCTCTTGGTGTATTTTTAAAAAGATTTTCCAATTAAACTCCTAACTTTTTTTTTTTGTCCTGTTTGTTGGACTTGTTGAGGGCGATTTGATACCCTTTTTGGGCAGCCTCCTAATGTCCTGGATTGGCAAATGGGCCTTGCAGCAAAAATCCCCATATCTGTTACACGCGGGGACAGGACAATGGCCGGGGAGTCCTTAGGACGACGGGCACACAAATTAAATTGTCAGCTACGTTTTTCCTGTGAGCTTTTCCTTGGGGTCCTTTGCGCCTCACTGGCACTTTCCACTGCAAGGATGTGCGATATCCTTCGGCTTGACTTTGATTTTCGCTGGCGGCTTTGTCTTTTGGCCTGGCCTGGCCTGGCTTGGCCTGGTCGAAAGCGTTTTGGGCCACTTGAAAATTAATTTGGAATAAACCCCAGGCAATCGCCACAAATATATATATATATATATTATTTTTTTTTGTTATATATTTCTTTGGCAGATAATTGAATTTATCGACTCGAATCCAGTCGTGGCCATAATTCCCCTGCCGGTTTGGTTTGAGCCAAATGGCGTGCCATAATTTAATTTCCCAGCCATTGGCAATCCAACTAACTTTAATTTGAGGAAAGTATATATCTGGCATTTATTATTGGCCAACTGGAATCAATTAATATATAAGGCAGGACCTTGAAAAGCTACAAAATATATTCAATATATAATTATTTCCTTTAGTTATAATATCAATAAATAATTATAATTGTGCTATAATTCTGTGCTATATATATTTTATAACAACAAAACAATTATAAATTACCATTTTTAATATATTTGGAAATTATTCACATTTAAAATATGTGAAAAATAATCAAATACAAAGGATAATCCTTATAAATAACGCCACAAGGAGCAATGAACTTTTGTCCTTGCCTTTGGCAAACTTTTTGGTAAAACAACAAAAGGAATTTACGCGCCCAACCGTGACTTGTCTATTTTTCCCAGCTCTCTGTTATCCCTCATCTTGTATCCTGTCGCCTTTATTTTGTTTGGGTTTTTTCGTTTATATCGCATATCCATATGGCCAACTTGCTTCCTGTTTTTTTGGGGGGAGGGGGAGGGGGCGAAAGTCCTCCATTCGTGGCCTATTCTTTCCACTAATTCAATTTTAATGGACTTGGGCTGAGACTTTTGGTTAATACGCCAAAGGCAGTTGCTTTAATCCTTTAATCCTGCGAAAGTTTTAATTTAAGAAAAAATCTATAAAAATTAGTTCCTTGGGAGCTATGAAGTTTTAAAGCTATACAAATATTTCCAGAAGCAAAAAACTCTATAAATACATTTTGATTTATTTTTATTTTTTTTTTTTTTGGAAAGACAAACTTGTTTTTCGCTTCTCGACACTCCCCTCCCCCCTCGCCGCCATGTATTCCCAATTCTCATTTCCAGGACAAGGGGGATAAAAAATAACTTTTTCCATTGCGATTAATTTACTTGTTACTCGCAGCTCTTTTTTTTTTATTATTATTATTATTATTATGGTATTATATATTTTTGTTGGACTTTCATTTTTTTTTTTTTCGTTTTTGTTGCCTTCTGTTTTGGTGTTCATTATGGCAATGAAGAAATATGAGGCAGCAAATGACAAGCAGCCCAGGGGCGTCCTGATTCGAGGGGGCCGCGGCGGGGTTGTAAACAAAAGTTGATGGCACAACACCCGTCTGGGGGCATAACATACATACATACATACATATGATGCAGGGTGTCCTGCAGGGTGGCAGGATGGCAGGATGGCAGGTGGCAGGAGCGTCCCTACAGGGAGGGTGTGGGGGTGATAAAGTATTTTGCGACGCAGAATGGTTTCACTTCAGGCTCTCCGGCATACGTGTCCAGTTTAACTCTGACCCATGGGCCCGCAACAAGGGGTTTATGCCAGCGAGAGTATTACGGTTTTTCGATTCTATTGAAAATTAATAATATTTTAAATATATTTGTTTTTAGTTTCTGTAGAATTTCCGATGACTTTTCTAAATATCCCTTTCAAAATATTATATAACTCAAATATTCTTACCTCTTAAAAAGGAAGGGTAAAGGAAACCCCTTTCCTTTTAATGTTTTGGCCCTTTTCTCGTATTTGAATCCCCATAAACGGTGAATTTTTGGGAAAACTTTGGTGCCAGGACTCGTTATGCCTGTCTCCCCACCTTGCCAAGGCGAAACAAGAAAAAAAAAGACAGAGTGAAAGGGGGAGAGGGAGAAAAACCAGGCTGAACAGGACAAACAATGGACAAAGGACATCAAACACTTGGCTTTTTATGTGTTATGTTGCCTTGGTGGAAATTTGATTGCTTCGTCCTCATCCTCATCCTCATCCTCGCCCTTGGATCCTTTCTTCCTCGACGTTCCCATGTCCTGTCCCTCAATTGTCCTGTCTGTTTTGACTGCCACACACACACACACACACTCACACAATAACACACGCGTTCGTATATATTTATTAGCCCCCGCCGTCCCGTCCCTCTCCAGCAATTTGTTGCGGCTTTCTGTGTGTCTAGGAGTGTCACGCCCCCTTTACCGCCCCTTTTTTTTTTTTTTGGGGATGGGGGCGGGGCTTGGTGGCACATTTCACTTGATTGTCAGTTTCAGTTTTGGGCTTTTGAGAGTCGAGAGTTTGTGTTTCATTATCGCGGTTTTTGTCTCGTTCGGTTTCCATTTGTTTTTTTCTCTTTTCACATTCGACAGAAAGGGTATCCTGTCTCCAGGACATGGGGGAATATAGTTTGCTTCAATTATTTTATTTTTGCAAATATTATAACGACAAAGAATATTTTATTTTTAATTAAATTCTAAAAGAAAATGAAATACTTGAAGATTATAATTTAAGGATTAAAAACTAAGCAATAGGATATTTGTTATTATATTTTTTTAGGCTTTCAAACAAATATTCTTCATAATTTTTCCCTATAACCTGTTACAAACGCTTTATCCTTTTGGCTTTTGGCCCAGGACTGACCTTGAACTTGCATCTTCCACCCCATTTCGTATACCCTATCCCCCTGCCCCTGCCATAAAAAAAAAAGTTTTCCCAGATCCATTCCCGCTTAAAGCGCCTTTTTTTTTATGTTTACCCGAGTTCGCTTTGTTTCGATTTGTTTTGTTTGTTGGCGCTTTTTTATGTGCGTGAGCTGCGTTCCGATTGGATTTTGGAATTAATTTGTTTCCCAGACCGATTCTTAATCCTGCCGCTCTATGCTCCATCCTCTGGAGTGCTCCAGCTCCCTTTTGAAACTCCTTTTGTAAAGGATTTCATTCAAATTTACTGAAAATCTAGGATAGTTGAAAAACTATTAAGAGAGGATAGCAGGAATATTAAATTAAAGTTTAAAAATTGTTAACTGCAATCTATGAGAATCGAGGAGAAGGGCGCTGATTTTTAATAAATTATTTTTGTATTATATTTTATAGTTTTTTTCCCCTCTATTTTTATGGAAACATCAACTTTCATGGCCCCATTATTTATATCCTTTTCGTAAACAATTAATATTAAATTATCAACTTTTGATTAATATTCCCTTTTGCCTACAAACAAAATCTATTAATTAATTGCCACAAAATTTTCCTTCTGCCAGAAATCCTTCTCCTTTTGGGCTTCAATCGCATCAATAAAAGCCTCAATCATTGATAAAATGTTTGTTCAGTTGATAAAAAAAAAAAACACAGGGAAAAAAGTGGCCAAGGATCTGTATCCTTTTTTTTTTTTTGGTAAAGAGGTTTGTTAGTGTCCTGAACAAATGTTAAGCCGCCGTTTGTGGCCAGGCACGCATTTTGGTGCTTTTGATGGCTTAAACCCCACACAGTCCCGCCAGGACACACAAGAGGACACCTGGAGTGGACTCTATGTCCTTTGGGGGCGCATTACCCACCTGTACAGGTAGCACTGGTATGTAGGTACGTGCCTCCGGATCCATCCATTCGATGGCATTGTCATTGAGGGACCTCCAAGTGCGACTTGAATTCCTGAGCCTACTTCCGTTTTCCTTTAGCATTTTCCCATTTTTTTCGTCATTTTTTCTTCGGGTGCTACACTGCGGAAAAATATTTGAAGGAAGAAAAATATATAATCGATAAAATAAAATTATTTATGGTGCATTTTGTGTTTTCCAATATAATTTATACTCTACAAAATATTCTGTTCAAGAATAGAAAGTATATCCTTTCTTCAAATATTTATTTATTTTTTTTTTCTGAAACCTACTAGCCTTAATTTTTCATGCTAATGAAGGGGGAATGTTAATTGTTTTTTTTTCGGCCAAACAAACCAGAAAAATGGGACAGGATAATTGCCAGGCCATCAGGTGGACTCCATAGGTCCACCCCCCCCCCCCCCAGAAAAAAAATCCTTGGCAGGAAATTAAGAATCGTTTTGCGTTTTGTGTTTCGCCTTTTCTACGCACTTTTCTATATACGGAAAATATTTTTTGGGCGGAGCCTTGGGGGCGGGGAAGAGAAGTGCCAAGGATCTATATAGCCTTGACCCTAATGCCCATTTGGCCTTGGCTCTTTTGGGTCGGAGCTTTAAGTGATTTTCGCTTTGCCAAACAATAAAATTATTGGCAATCTCTGTTTAGTATTTTTTTTTCTTGGCCAAATTAATTGAATGTCACTTTTAATAAATATGTAGATATTTGCCTTGCATATTAATTAATATCTGATTAATATCAATTTTCACTTGATTACCCTTTATTAAATATTTAATTAGAGTTAATTCTACAAAAGGCAGCCGTACCAAGGATTTCATTTGATTTGCAATGATTTTGATATATTTTTTTTATTACAAAAAAAAAGCGGAGGAATTCCTAAAAAATGTATAAAATGTATTTTATTTATTTCTGTATAATAATATCCTGTAGGATATCCACTTTAATGGCTTTCTCTATTGATTTAAAGTCGCCCCGAGAACTGAGCTACAAAATGCGGTCACATTTCTCCCTTGGAGAATAGAACGCATCGCATATTTGCATATTCCATTTTTCCCATTTGTACATGTGTGTGTGTTTGCCTGGAAAATGGAATTTAACTCATTTTGATCAAAACGATACCAACCACGCCCTGGCTACGAGGGGGGCGTGGTACGTAATTATAGCTGGTGTTGGTAAAATTTTCGGAATTTATGGCATACTTTTGGGCGAGTGGTGCAATCCGGGGCCAAATGTGCGTTTAAGTGGCAAGAAAGTTGAATTTTTATTGAGCAAATTCACGAGTTCCTCAAACAACACATCAAAATCATAAAAAACACAATCATCTGCAAGAAATTGTCAAAGCCAGCCTGCATCCTTATTCTCTTCTTTTATGGCACACGCAACACCCCGGGGCCTGTCGTAAAAAATCCAACATGCACTTCACCTTCAGCTTAACAAAAAAAAAAAAAAGAAAAAAAAAAAAATAAGGAAAATTAAAAAAATAAAAACCCTTCGGGTTAAACCACTTTTTGGGCGACAAAAAATAATCTTTCTTCGATTTTTTTGGGTTATTTTCATGGTTTTTTCTTTTTTTTTTTTGGGAACTACATTAAAGCAAAGTAATGTTCTAAGGACATAAAGAGGTTGGCTGTAAAGGCGAAGGCGAAGGCGAAGGCCATCAGGTCAGCAGGATGTTGGCTTAAAATCTGGCAAAAGACAGGTGCAAAAGATTAAGGATTTTTTTTTTGTTTATTTTTGGTTAATGGAGACTTAAAAATGTGAATAAGGTTATTTTAAATAATTTGTATTATTTATTTATTTTTTAATTTTATTAAATTAGTAGAAAATGAAAGGATATAGTTGGCTGATCCTTGTGGGAGTTTCAGGAGCAGAAAAGCTGCTCATATTCTGAATTCAAGCGTCTATTTGGTGGAGTTAAAGGATATTCCTGAGAGATATACGATATAGTTGGCCGATCCTGGACATATTTTACAGGGAAAGGAAGGGGCAGAGAGCGTAGGGCAGGAAAGGACCCTGGCCAGGACACATGCAACTGAAGTGGAGTGGCACAGAAGTGCGTCGTAAATAAATAAGCTGCATGATGCCAATTGATGGCGAGTGGTGCTCCACTGGTGGCGCTGCCAGAGTGGTGCCGAGTGGTGCAAAGTGGTGGCCTGATGGCTCAGCGAGCGGGCCAAGGACACTGAGGCTCCTCCTGGCTCCTGGCTCCTGGCTCGTAATTAGAATACATTTTGTTTACCAGAAGCTCCAGCTGCGACTGCAAAAGTCACTGCCACAAAAAATGCATGTCAGTGGTGGGCGGCCAGGGGGCGTGGTCACTGGCAGTGGCAATGTGGAGTGGGCCGGAGTGGGCCGGAGTGGGCGAAGTGGGCGGAGCAGCGAGTAAACACAATTACGGCACGGAATGTCAAAGTCAACAGGTTGTTGGCCAATAAACCAATATTTTTTATGGCCAAAAGAAAGGAATTTATTTTTTTTGTTTAAATATATTTAAAGAATTTTTAAAGCTCAGTAATTATTATCCGTATTTAAATAGATTCTTAAATCCTTTGGCTTTTGCTTTCTTTCTAATTATCCTTTTCCTAAAAGTTAGTTCTAGCTTTTTGATTAACTAAATTTTAGTTGGAGGCCTTTAATTTGGAAAAGTTGGTTTTGTCTTTCAACACTGCACTGCCCCATCCTTCTATTATATATCCTTACACTTGGAAAAAAATACACAAAAAGTATAAAAACCTTTTTTTTAGGTTTTTCCCTAAGTTTGAAATATTTAAAAAAAAGGATTCTTATTTTTTTTCGAGTGTTTTGTCGCATAACAAATCGTTGTAGAAATCGAATGCCATTTCGCAAGGACATGCAAGGCTTTTTCCGCCCTCTACAGTTGCCACCAGCCAGCGTTGCCACTTGCAACTTGCAACTTGCAACTTCCACTTACACTTTGAAGTTCTCAAATTTCCGTAATTACTCGCTTCGCCGGACCCCATTTTGCAATGCTTGGATTCGTCCTTTTCGTCCTTTAGTGTAGGCCCACTAACAAGCTGCAATTAGTCAGTGGACGTCCTGGTGGATGCAACACGTGGCCCACCCACTCCACATGCCAAAAAACCTGTTGCTGCCACGTGGAGAGTTCCCAGAGTTCTCCCCAGTTTCCAGTTCCGTGTCCTGGCAGTAGCAGTGGCAGTGGCTGGGATTGCCGAGCTGTAATTAAGTCCAATGCATTTGTCATTTGTCAGATGGTTGCCCAGCCAGAAAGGTATAACCGCTGCCCAAGGACATGTCCTGGTCGTCCTGGTCGTCCTGGTCGTCCTGGCTCTACTGTGTCCTTTTCTCCAGCTCTTATTTCCGACAAGCTTCCTTTTGTTTCTTGAATTATTTATGCCTGAGTGTGAAATGTCGTAGGTAGGGCTGGGTGCACTGCAACAAAATAGGGATACCACTCAATATAAGATATCGTTTTTTTTTTTTAAAGAATTATTTCTCTCAGTGTCTACCTGAGATGCCTGAAAGCAGAAAGTGATAACCACAAGGGGAAAAGAGATGGGTAGATAAAAGAAAAAGGAGAAGGGGGCAGAGGGCAGAGGGAGCGGAAAAAAGGAGGAATTTAAAGTCCTGCCGCTGAAATGCCCTTCGATTTGACCCGATTTTCTGCCTTTTTGCTGCCACATGCAACATGCCACATGGCCCAGTAACAATTTCTTTTAATTTACTGGGAAATGAGTTTACCATTTGACAGGGAAGGCAAGGGAAGGGAAGGGAAGGGAAGGGGGGAATGGTGTGACTTCAAGGAGTCGGCAGGACTCGCTGGATACCCGCAATTGTTGACTTTTTCTAATTGACAGAACGGTAAAGTTTCCAGGAATTATGGCCAACAATATGCATTTGGCCAAAAGGACGAGGCAAGGACGGGGTTACGAACTTAATTTGACAGGCTCGAAGATTTACAGGATACAACGCGCGAATCTCAAGGAAGTACTACACTGATGGATGGACATTGAAGGATCAAACAAGATAGAGGCCATTAACTTGGCTTAGAGCTACACTAATAACAAAAAAATCTCCATTAATAATTTTTAATTAAAAAGAAAATATTTAAATTGGCTCCTTTTTGTTGCAGAATTTTAGGCTTAGTTTGGCCGATGAAAACAATTCACTTCCCATTGTCGTAGCATACTTTCGGGCCAGCCGAATAAAAATATAAGCCAGCTAATTGGCAGTTGATTAGCATCGGCCGACTCTAACAAATCCCAAATTGGATTATAAACCATAATCCCAATCAACGTCGGAGGTCATGGGCCCGACCCGCTAATGAGTTTCGGTTCGTCGCTCCTCCTCCCCATTTTTTTTGTTGTTTTTTTGTTATTTTTTTTTTGTGTTTCAAGGAAAACGAAAATCAAGTTACAAATGTTGGCAACAAAAATAATTGGATCGGGTTGCTGTCGACCAAAATTTTTAGCCAGATTTCAAAATTTGATTTAAAAGGACATGCGAGTCAGCTTCTGGTAATTAAAGAGGCTTTAATTATCCTTTTAATGGGGAATTTGGTTGTGCTTAGGGTTTTAAAAAGGTTAAGCAAAGTTCCTCTGAATATTTATTAATTGTTATACAAAATATATAATATTTAAACGAAAAAGTCTTGAAATATTCAAAATATTAAGAGATGTTTGATCTGCAGGTTGCATCAAACAGGTTGCTTCCAACATTTGGATTCATACACTGAAACAAATTGCTTTTAAATAGTTAATATGTATAACATCAACCACAAAAATAGACGTATTAATATTTAAGATTATTTAAGAGAATAAAAGCATTTCTTGCAATACAAAGTAAAACTTTAATAAAAAGAAAATCATAAAAACCATTTTATATAGGAAAGTATTACTGATTAAGCGGACTTTTAGGATTCCAATCATCAAGGATAAATAATAATTAAGCTATCAAGAGCCCCCTAAATAATTCCAGTGCATCCTTTTAATTCGAACCTGTTGTGTTTTGTTCGTTTTGACAGAAAGCGGCGACAAGTTGGAGCCCAGCGACTGTGGATGGTGGTTCGATGGGCCCCCCATTGGATGGTGGAACGCAAGCAGTGGAACGTGTTTTGGGGCCAGGCAACGCTAACGCCAAGAACAGCTGTTAAATGTTGTTTTTTTTTTGTTCGAACCGCCGACGAGGACGCACACGGAGCGCTTTGGCCGCAGATTTCCATTTTTCGGGATATTTAAAGCGAAATTCCGATTATCCCAAGGATTATAAACGCTCGAAAACGTTCGGTCGGATCAAAAAACCAAAAATTCAAATCCAAAATATTGGAAAAAAGTAGAAACTGTTGGATGAAACGCGGTAATTAATTAATAATATTAAATAGAAATAAAGACAAATAGAACGAGTTGGGGAAACAAAAAAGTCGCCGAACGTGCGATAAGAACTTGAAGAACAACAATAATAATAACAACAGCAACAACAACAATATTTTCGAAAAGTGCATCCAAAACAACAAAACAACAACAACAACAACAAAAGTCGTCGCGGCCGCGCTTCATAGTATTAGTGTCTTATTTTTAGTGTTGCATTTGTGTTTGTGTTTGTGCCTGGCTTAAAATCTTATTCTTCTCTTTAGTTTTGTTTTTGCTATTTTAGTTTGTTTTTATTTCTTGTTTCTTGTTTTTTTTTTTTTTTTGCCAACAACAAAAGCGGTCAATACAACAACAACAACAACAAAACGTGGCTCAAACACAAAATTACGGTTTTTGTTTTCACTTTTTTTATATGTGCATGTGTGTTAGTGTTAATGTGTTAGTTTGTTTGCCTTTTTAATTAGTTGGCCGCCTGTTTTGATTATTTTCGATGTTATTTCGTGTAAATTTCGATCGGTGATCTGTTTAATATATTTCGAAAATATATATGGAAAATCAAGTACAACTGCAAAACGACAACAACAACAGCAACCACAACAAAAACGACGCCCAAGAACAAAAACAAAAACAAAAGTGAGTGCATTTGAAATAATTTACAGTTAGAATAGAGTCAAGTTCATTTCGTAGCACCCCCCTCGGATCTGTTATTGTTTTCTCGGATTTGTTGTCTATTATTCTGTTTTATTTTGTTTTATTTTGTTTTTTTTTTTGTTTTTTAGTTGCATTCGGAAAGCCGAGCTTAGGATACACAAAACTGCAAGCGATCTGTTGCTTCTTTTGCTTTTGCTTTGCTTTCGTCTTCTGTTTCTTACTCTGCTTCTGCTTCTGCTTATTCTTCTTCTTCTTCTTGGTTCTTGATCTTAAACACAGCAGTGCTGTTAGCTTGGCCTTTTTCTGGCTTAAGCCGGCCATTTTTAATATCCTATAACCATAGACATAATATTTATGCCAAAATATACGATACCGCCAAAAAAAAAAAAAACTGATCTGAGAATTTAAAGAATTAATTTCGAATAATTAAATAAATTTTTTCAAGTATTCCTCTCAAGAACCCAATAAAAAACGGAAGAATAAACATATTTATTAAGTTATTTAAATAATATTTAAGTACCGGGTATGAGTAGCATCGAAGGACCCAGAAAAGGCTATGGTTTTTCGCTGAAAATATTCTGATAAAAAAATACTGGTTATTTTTTTTTAAGGATTTGAGTCAGATTAATAGTCAGTAAAAAAATAGGTTTTAGGTATTACATTCAAAAATATGGTAAAAAAATAGAATAGTTTATTAATATTTCAAGAACGGGGTATCTCTATATCCCTCAGTTAACATCAAAACCTCATGTTTATGCTGGAAATTAAGCTTTGATTAATGGATGCCAAATATTCGAAGCCCATAGCTTTGCTTTTTTTGGTTATGGCCACGCCCTACTGCCCCGCCAAGTCCGCGCCCATAAACAACCACGAAGCTTAAACCAAAGCTGAGGAGTTTTTATTTTTTCCTCCAGTTTTATTTATTTTTTTTTTTTTTTTTTTCTGGAAATAGGGGATTTTGGAGTGGTGCTTCTTCATCGATATCGAAATTGTTTGCGCCAGATGCTCTTGGCCTTCCAGAATGCAAACAAAAAAAAGGGGGATGAGACCGCCCCCTTCCCGGTCCAAAAAAAAAGGCGAGAAAAAAAATGGGTTAAAGTTGGAATTTTCCGGGGTAGTGGGTTATGGCCAAATAGCTTGTTTGTCTGCGGTGATAACGGGCCACAAGCCATCCTGCATGCCCCTTGTTGCAGTGCTCCTCTTTATCCCCTCGGCCCCGCCGCCGCCGCCGCCGCCACCACCACCACCACCCCGTATCCTTGGTAAATTGCATTCCCCGGATATATCTTGGAAATAAACGTACTGGCGAGCACATTCCCTAGAGCTGAGTGCAGTTAAGCGCAATCTTGTCTAGAATTTCAATACCAAACGGAACGCTTGACGCTTTGACAGCCCATGAATTGGATGGGGCCAAAAGCGAGGGCGGCAGGGGGTACTCCAAGCGAGGTGGGTGCGAGGGGGGTGTAAGCGGTTAGGGGTTCTTAGAAGCAATCTAGACAAGTGGAAATTGTTCAGAATGATGCAATTGCATCGGACGTCAAGCAACAAAAGAGCAGAAAGGCAACAGTCCCAGTAACAAACAAAAGCCACTAAAGCAACCCAAGCCACAAAATATCGCAACACAAGGATACTCACTAGATATGACAGTCCAATGACATTGGCTTTAAATATTTCGGAAGGATTTGTGATAAAGGAAACATTCCAAACGGAAGGATAGCTGGAGGAATCCAGCAGGAATACCCATAACTCATGTAATTCTTTTCCAATTTTCAAAAGGATTTCTAAGAAAAATTTCCCCATCAATCTGCTTTGAAATATCCCTTAAATATCCCTTTTGAAATCCTGGATTTTCATACATGACCCAAAAGAATAGCTATATCTTGGCCCATTCTTATATGATTCTCCAGGGGAATACCTTTTAAGCTTCCTTGATCGATTTCCCATTAATCTCTATTATAATTCTAGAGCAATATAATATTATATTTCCTTGAGGTACTTTTCCCATTTCCCCGTAAGGAACGCTTGGTATATGAAAATCTGATTCCACAAAAAGCTATACAAAGAAATACCATAATACCATAAAATATTTATAGCTAAAAATACTTAATGAAACAATTTATCAAGCAAACATAAAAATCTATTTACTGAGCCATTAATTTTCAACTAGAATGCAATAAAAAAAACTCGACTTCCATGTTGTTTATAGTTAACACCCAACTACAGGCATAAAATATAATTTATCAAATAAACATTTATAGTTCGATTGCCGAAAAAAAAAAAAAAAACGGAATATTCAAGGGAAGAACGCAAATTTCTGGCTCTCATTGCAATATTATGGGGATTATATAAGTTATAGCCTCATTGATTTGTTGGCTCAAGATTTGGGGGAAAGATATATCGAATATTGATGGGTGGGAATGCAAAAGTCGATTTCCATATGCTTCAATATCCAGATATATCTTCAAAGCGCAGCGATTACTGAACAAACAATCGATATACCGATTTAAAATCGTATCAATCTAAAGAACATTATCAATATATATATACTACAATATAAATATTTATATATATTTATTATTTCTTTTTAATAAGAAGGATCGCTATTGCTTTGACATATTGTGTTTGTTTTGTGCGATTGTTATATCATAAATGTTAATACATTTTTTGATTTATTGGGACAGAAATAAATGGTACCGACCGATTGATAAACGATTTGATATTAAATATTGCGATAATTTGGCTTAGCAACTAGATGAGGGGCGATATCCGCCCCGCCCCCTCCCTGTTGACCCAGTGACCTCTCAGTCTCTTCTTCTTCTTCTTCTTCTTCTTCTTCGTTTTTTGTTCAGGTGTTTGCTTTAAATTTTCAAGAAGAAGAATGCGCCGAAGGGGAATCCCCCTTTTGGTAGTCGGTCCATTCAAATGCGCTTCTTGGCACTCCTCCTGCTCGTCCTGCTCGTCCTGCCACCCACTTGGCAGTTTCGTTTTTCACTTTATTACCGCAGGACATTTGCTGGCCACAAAAAACAACAACAACTACAACAACAAGGAGAAGCCACCTACACCGCCCACTTTTTTGAGGTCCTTTTGGCTTTTCGCTCCATTTTTGTTGTTGTTGTTGTTGTTTGCTTTTGAAGGGAAAAGTCCTTTCAACATTTTGCGACCCACGAACCTGCAACAATGGCCATTTATTTATTGTTGATTTAAAATTGAAAACTTATTAATTAAGCAACATAATTACACACTTTATCTTATTTAAATAAATAACACAAAGTGTTGACTTTTTTTTTTTTTGCTGAACTTTTGTATGAATTTTCTGCTTTTTTTTTTTGTCTCTCTCTCTCTTAATGAAACCACATGGGCGGCGACGAAAAGGGGGGGGGGCTTTAACTGGGCGGTGTTCGAGGGGTGGGGCAGTAGGGGGCCACCAGACCAGTTTCAGTTTTCAGACTTTGTCGTTGAAAATCGAGTGAACAAAATTTTACGAAGCGTGAAGACCAGAGTCTCACATTTAATACAAATAAATTAATATCATTTACAAATATTATCAAATTGTTATCTAATTAAATAAATATATATATTTTTTGTAGTGTAATAAAAGAGTTGGGGATTTTTCGTTATATTTTTTATAGTATTTTCCAGGCCATGCACCTCTGAAATCTTTAAAAATCGAAACAACTGTTTTTTTTTTTGCTCTCGATTCGAACTTGATTTGTTTTTTTTTTTGTTGCCTTTTGTTTTTTGTTATTTATTATTTATTTATTTATTGTTTTTGTTGTTTTGTATATTGATTCTGTCATCGCGATCACCGGATCTTTAGATCTAGACTTTAAACCGAATTCGATGGAGTTTTTCGGTTCAGTTTAGATTTTCTATTAAGGATTTCTTTATTGAAGGAAGTGTTTTAATTTTTTTTATATTATTTCTATTAAATATATAAATACAAAAAAATTGAAGAATATTTTCTCGCTTGGCAAATGTATCTGTGTCCGAATAGGTATCTCTATCTGTATCTGTATCTGTATCTGAATCTGTATCTGTGACGTTCGAAATGAATCTGAATGTGAGGCTGAGTCAAGGTGACGTAATGCCAACGCCTAAAGTGGCTTTTATACGCTCCGCCGGATCAAGTATCAATTACAAATAAGCAAAAGTGAGCACTTTTTTTTCGGGGACAGGAGGCGCCAAACGCTAAGATACATCTTTTAAGATCAGATTTTGAGAAAGATGCGAAAAGTGGCACTTGGAGTTTGCCACAAAAATATACATTTATCTATAAGGAACTTGCGAAAAAGTTTTCAAAGTTTGTTTGATTTGGAAATTAGAAATCCCCAAAAATAGATTGGGTTACGTTTTTTATCTTTGAATTACACTAGTTGGAGAGAAATTAAAAAAATATTAATAAAAAATATAATAAATAATTTTTTGTATTATTAATTAATTAAGAATATTTATATAATTTTTTTCTTAACTCCTTTTGGTAAAAATAATTAGAAGGCCTTTGTTGTCTAGTGTCCTTAGGAGTTGCAGCATCTTCTTGGAGCTTCTGGCAACAGCAGCCAAGTGATATCAGTTTACATTTAATACTTCCCTACATTGCCCCCTTCCCCCTTTCACAGCGCCACTGTACACGGAGGCCCCCCCCACCCCATTCATGCCCTTCTTGGGCTTTTGGCCATCCATCTTTGGGGCTGCAACTGACGTTCAAACATCATCGAAGCTGTCGGCTTCTGTCGCCTTTCGCCATTCACTTTGCCACATTCTGTTGCAGACACTTTTCGACCAGCTGTCACTCCTCCCCCGTCCCCCTCGCCCCCCCCAACAAAACAAAAAAATCCCAGCCTTCAACTTGCCAGCACAGAAGCCCTCCTCCCCCTCCGAAAACAACAACAACAAACAAAATCAACTCAATGTTAATCACACAAACAAATTCCACCAACAAAAAATTAAAAAACAGTGAAAAAACGGTAGCAATAACAATTCGCATCCCAAATGTAAATAAACAATAACGAAATGAACAAATGAATGGGGCACAAAAAAAAAAGAACAACATTAATTGGCAGATTGGCAGAAAATTAAACAACCCGAATTACAACAACAATTAACTTGACCAAGTTTGTTGATTTTTTTAGTTTTTTTGTTAACGCCTCGTCAATGACGCCCCACGAAAAGCCCAAACTATAGTTTGATTTTTTAAACAAATTTTGGTTCTTTTAAAAATAAAAAATGATCTTGAACAGGCTTTTAAGGCTGTGTTTTTTTTTTTAAGGCGTTTCTATCTGTTCCAAATTGGGAATAATACCAATAGGTGAGAAAGAAGCTTTAATAACATTAAAAAGAAAAACATTAAAAAGGGAGAGCCTTGAAAGTACCGGGTATCACACTACGCTTTTCTTAACCCTTTACAGGCAAGTCCTGTTTACTTAGAATTGTCAGAAAAGTCTTGAAAAGTTTCTAAATTAGCGTATTTAAAAGTTGGTCCGCCAACAGATTTTATTTTTATTTTTATTTTTTTTATTGTTCTCAGCTTTCAGTCGATTTCATTACCAACCTCCCAGTTTCTGTTGGTTTTTTTTTTCTATCTGGGCCTTTTGTTTGTGTTTATTTTTGTTGATCTGTGTCTTTTATTGTTGCCGTTTTTTTTCTCTCTGTTTTCTTATTTTTTTAAATTTTTTTTTTTGCCTATTTGCACTTTGCCGCCGTTTATTTGTCTTTCAACTTTTCGACTTTGTGCTTAGAGTTCATGAGCGTGGCAAGAGCGCCACTGCTGCCTCCCCCCTTTTTTTGGGGCGCCACTGCCACCGCGGTTACTTATGTAAACAAATGTTTAAAAATGAATTTTTCAATTCGCCATTTAATGTGGCAACAACATGGACAATAACAAGCTGTCCCTGTGCCCATGTCCCCCCAATCACTTGCTTGGCCATCGCCAAGGGGCATTCCTCGTCCGAATGCGCGGAGGTCAAGGACGTGTCGAGGTCAGCGGAGGATATCCTAACAATTGACATGGGACTGCCCAATGGGGTAGCAAAGTTTATGGGACACTTGCTCCTCATTTGGATTCCCATTTTTGTGTTTAACTTGTTCTTCGTTTACTTTTCTACTTTTTTTTTTTAAGGTTAGGTATACGCATAAAAAAAAAAAAGATGAAAATAATGTTTATAATAATTTCCCCGTATTCCATCACCTGAAGTGATATTTATTGGCTTCCGTTGCTGCCACAGCATGTGGCGGATGATTAGCAATTAATAAATAAATTATCATTTTGGAGATTTTTCCGTTTCTGTCAATAAAAAAAAAAAAAAAAAAAAAAAAACAGAAAATGTTTCCATTCCCCCCTCCCGCTCCCATTCAATGGCAATTATCGCCCGGAATGATCATTATACGAATCGGTGCTTCCCAAAGGGGGTCACAGCCAATGATCTTCTGATTCTGGACAGGTATTCAGAATTCTACTCTTAATAATAATAAAAAAAAAAAATGAAAATAAAGTATATATAGAGTTTGCTTAGCTTAGAAATCGGAATATCTCACGTTTGCTCAACTAACGAATTACAAATGCCATTTGTTTGCTCACCTTTTTCTACCATAATTAATTTTTTTTTTTTTTTTCTTTAATAATTATAGAGAGCTATTGCCTTTTACGGTTTACAATTTGGCGTTTACTTAACAATTTTACAATTTGCATTGTTCGGGGCGAAGGTATCCCCCCCAGGCGCCCCTCTTATCGCCGCCCCTGGCCTCAATTAAGGGGCGAGGGGGATAGGGGGGGACAACAGCTGCATTGACTTTTGTTCTTAGTTGTCTGGCCAAGTCATGGCTTAGCAAGTGATTACCACATGAATGCAGTTTTACAATAAATACAATAAACACACAAATACACACACACACACACACACACACACACACAATCGTATCTCAAAACTTTCCAAGACAAAGATGGAGCGAGTGTGTTTGCGATTTTGTTTTAAATATTTATTAAGTGTCCCACTGTCTGGCGTTCTCATCGTGTGTGTGTGTGTGTGTGTGGGGGGGGGGATTGGAAACGGAATCAGTTCACTGGCAAAAGTAGGCAACTCATTGTATAGTATTGTATACTATTTACACTGTAAATAAAAATGTTAATTTGCATACTTAATCTATAAATATATTTATTTATTTGGGGGAATTTTTTTTTTAATTTTTGTGATAGTACCGGATATCATTTTCCTTTCATATATTTTTTATTATTTATCCTTTTTTTTATAGTTATTGGATTATAAAGAATATTTTCCAACTTTTAATAACAATTTTCTTGTCCTATAAATCCCCTGATATTTTTGATTTTTGCTATAAACTGTATGTGAATTATGTAGAAATATATAAATAGGTTTCCTAATTTTTTTACTCAGTACCGGGTACCATTATCATATTTAAATAATATATTTCTTCCGATACATTGTCCACATAATTCCCATTATTAACTCCCTAGAATTATTTCCACCGTAAAACCGTAAAACACTGGAAAAACTCAACTCGCAGTGTAGTTATGGGTATATGGGATGACTCTAGGGATGATGTTGCTACAAAACTAATGCCACAAACACACTGCCGGAGCTATCATATCAAATGTTAATGAGCAATTTGTGCATAATCATGGCGCACAAGCCACAAAAGCCCCAAAAGCCGCACATTGCGAAATCACAATGCGGCCTCTGCGTTTTGCTGCAAAACGAATGCAAAACGAATCGCAAACTTGATCCCCAATTGCAGAGCTGCAACTGTCATTTAAAGTAACCAAAAAAAACACAAAATAAATAAATAAATTAAATGAAAAATAAATGTAATAATAATAGGCAGAACAATAGAGGGGAGGGGATTTATTGTTAACTTTTGGTTATCAGCAACGAGCAGGGCGAAGGCTTCTATTTTCAAAATATTTACACGACAATTTATTTGTGGAATTACCGTTTTTGTTTAATTCCAAAACTAAAACACACTAAACAATTGTGTAAATGGTTAGGTGAGTTCTACTTAGCCTGTTGTAAGGGAATCCTCGCTAGAATCTTATCGCCCAGACAGGTGGTATCAAAAATTCTTGTCGTATCACATTTAATCGATCCGCACACAAGAAATTGCCATCGCCCCTGGGGTTTTGAAATAATTTAACAAATACTGCAGTTGGAAAAATAATAAAAAAAAAAAAAGAAAAAAAAAACCAGATATCGGAGCTTTGAATGAGCAAACAATTGTGCTTTTCTATCACAAAAATGACATAATCCCATCCACCCACCCAGCCATCCATAGATCCATTGACTTGCTGTCAAAGAAAGACAAAGAACTGGAATCTGAATCGGAAACGGAATCCCGGTTACCACTGCCACAAGCTGTGGGCGTGACAAGAAGCACAACGATATGCAACAATGCAACAATTGTTGCAAAAGTCACAGCAATCAGCAATCAGCTGCTGATACAAATTAATTACGACGCAGACACTGGACAGAGCCCCCCTCACCCCCTCTCACCACTCTCTCTCCGGGGGTACAGTGTCTCAAAATAATTGACACATTAAGTAATTCCAGGAAATCGTACAACATAGCCCAGGTTGTCTCCCACATTGTAGCTTTCGTTTAAGTAAACATTGTGAGAAGCGTGGAGAAGGGCTCTGTCTATTAAATATTGGATAAAGATTCTTATAGTATAGCTAATTACTTATTCGATTTATCATCGAATATAATTTTTGCAACCACTGTAGCCTGGTAATGGGTAATATGTATTGGCTGATATCGCGTGGGGAGATCTCGACTTGGCATTGGTGGTTCCATGCCCGGCCAGAAGCGAAGCCCGCCAAGTGATCTGGCTTAGGGGGGGGGGAAACCGGCCTGGCAGCCGTTCAGGCAAGTGCCGTCTGGAAATCCGAGACGAGTCTCCTCCTCCGTCTCCTCCTCCATCTTCTCCCAGCATCTCCGATCGCAGCTGCATCATACATATATATATGACGCTAATGTGGAGGGGAATACAACAAGAAAGCAGGAAGTAATCGGTCTCCTTTGCATTTACAATAAATAATTATGATAATGCCACGACTGGCCATGTCAGAGATGAATCTCCGGTATCTGGAGTACATAGTACTGTGTGCGCTGGGCAATGACACATCCAGGACAGGAAGGAAGTGGTTACACTTGTTAATGGATCTCCTCCTCCCCCCCCTTTGCGTTTAACATTATCATTATCCCAAAATGGGGCAACACCTTAATGACCAGGCGGCGTGTAGGCGTGTCCGAATCTAAAGGGCGTGGCACTATCAGAATCGACTCAATTTCGTTCGAAATCTTTATATTTTTTGTATGTTTTGGGGTTTTGGGTTTCGATTTATTTCCAACAGAAAAGGAAACTCTCTTTTTTTTTTTCTGTTGCAATTTCTTTAAGGAATTTTTAATACTTAAATTTTTTTTTTTAATGGATATAATGTCTTTGTGGCACTCTTGTTCGTCTAAAATTTCAATGTTCGACTCCGACTTTAATTACTCGGCGTTGACAGCTGATCGCTGGATAAAAAATAAAAATATAATTACAAATGTCGTGACATTCGAGAGTACAAAAAAAAAAAAAAAACAAAAAAATATTTCCTGGAATTTCTGGCATTCCTTAAATATTATTAATGTCATTCGACTTTATAAGCATTAAATATTTGCTTTACAAAATTTCTATTACCATTTCTGTTGAGACTTTTTCTTTCAGTTTAGTTTTTTATGTTAAAAAAGAAAAGTTTGTGTAAACAAATCATAAAAAATGTTATGCTACAAAATGTTTAAAACATCAAAGCCCACAATTTCTGGGAACAAATTAACAAACATAAATAGTTTATGCATTTTTTTTTTTTCTTAAGAATTTATTCTTAAATTTTGTTGATTGGAAGCCAAACTACGGTTTGAATGCAATTTATGGTAATTTTTGTGGAATTTGTCTGGCGTATGTATATTATTATATCATTATATGATTATTGCCCCCCCCTGTGGTGGTGACCTTCCACCCGCATCTGGTGGCGGAAGTGGACTGATAGCCCGCGATTCAAAACCCCCCTATTTATAGGGTACAGTTTCCTGAGAAAGAGAGAGAGCGAGAGAGCGAGAGAAAGAGAGAGAGAGAAAGAGAAAGAGAGAGAGAGAGAGAGAGAGAGAGAGAGAGAGAGAAAGAGAGAGAGAGCGAGAGAAAGAGAGAGAAAGAGAGAGAGAGAAAGAGAGAGAGAGAGAGAGAGCGAGAGAAAGAGAAAGAGAGAGAGCGAGAGAGAGAGAAATAGTAAACGTGAGAAGTGAAGAAGTTTGAGAAAAGTTGAGCAGAGAAAAAGCGACAAGATGCTAATTAAAAGCAGCGACAAACTTAATCAAAGTCAGGCTCCGATTTACTCTACCTCCCTCCCTCCCTCTCTCTCTCTCACGAACTACCTGTCACTTTTACACCTTTTTTATTATTGATCTGTATTGGTATATATATATATATGTATATATATATATCTAAAAGCCAGACAAATAGCCGCCAACGATAATCGATAAACTGGAAAGGAAACTTGAAATTTATCACCGAAAGATTCTTGAACTCGTCACTAAGGTCGACCACTGTCTACCTTCCCCCCTTTTACACCTGGCCTGCGGGGCCCCCTCTTGGGTGTACGCCACTGGCGGTGATCAGAACTGGTATCGCCGGAGTGTGGCTGACTGATTGTTTGACTGATTGATCGCTCGATTAATGATTGATTAGCAGTCGCTCTCTTTTAACATTTTTTTACTCTCTGTAGATAATATATTATATTATATTATATTATATTATATTATATTATATTATATTATTTTATTATAATTATTTTTTATTCTTTATAGATATGAAGCAGCCATGAAGTGGCAGTGTCCAGTTTGCTGGCTTTGCTTCTAAAATGTCCTGCCACTTGTTGCAGGCTTTCATAATGCAACCACAGCGACAGCGACAACAACAACAACAACAACGAACTCGACTCAAGTCATTTGCTTGCCTCAAAAGACACTCATACTCATACGCCATGTGGGCGCGAGGCAATCGACGGATGTTGCAACTGCAACAAACAATAAAAGCAAAAACAACAGCAGGCACAGCACTGGCCCATGGCCAAGGCTAAGGCCGCTGGGGCAGGCAACTCTTGCGACTATATTGCCACAAAAAAAAACAGCCACCTGCAACAACACTTGAATACAACAACAACAAGACATAATAGTTCTTTACAACAACAATAACAATAACAAAACAAAAAAAAATAGAAGCAAAAGCAACTGAAACATCAACAAAAGTTGAAGAATTCCGTCGAACTTGAAGGAAACAAAACAATCCAAAATGTCTGAGGTGAGTGAGCCAATATGCACTGAAAAAAAAAACTATATTGCTTTGAAATAATTCTATAAAAAGGAAGAAAAAAATGCAGTTATCAAAAGTAGGATATTCCCTTGATAGTTTTATTTCTTAATTCTCTCAAAACTCTATTATATATTTCTTTTTGAAAGGCACCACCTAATTTCTCTCTCTGTGAGTGTGTGTAAGGATATGGCCAGGGGTTCCTTGACACTGCCTCTTGGCCGGGCGGCATTTCCATTTTTATTGAATTAAAATCGATTTTCGGTTTATTTTATCAAAAGACTTAAGAGCATCAAACACATTAAAAGCAAAAACCACACACACTCTAAACAGGACTAAATAAATACATGTGTGTGTGTGTGTGTGTAGAGAAGATAGAAGATTTTAGTGATACAAAGGGGAGGGTGGGGGAAATAAGGAATATATAAGATATTTTCAGATGGGAGATGGGAAAAGGAGGAAGATCAAAAAATTGGATGTAAGGACTTGGGATTAAAAGTTTAATGACCTTAGAGAGCAAGGACCTTACTGATTTTTCAGATTTTTTGTTGTTTATCATTAACAATTTTTATATATTTCAATTTTAAAAGAAAAAACATATAAATAGTAGCTCGTTTTTGGAAAAGTTAAAAACAAACACAAAGTAATGCCTGAAAAATGTACAAAGTTACTTTTATATTTTAAATTAAATATACAATATCATGGGAGGGGGGAGAGGGGGAGATGGAGATTATTTGAGTTGAAAAATGTCTTTTGCAAAAGAATTTTATTTGACTTCCTGCCGAGGCCCGCATGGGAATTTGAATTTTGGGTCAGTGACGTTGCCTTTTGGCGCCGCCTCATGTTTATGTATGTATGCGTGTCTATGTAGTATATAGTATAGTATATATGTGTGTGTGTGTGTGAGCAACAGGCAACTGGAAAATAAAAACTAGGAAGGCAGTGGGGGAGCGGGGGAGGGGGAAAAAAAAATGTGAAAAACTGGCGGCCATAACGACTCCGTCGAGCAGCTGTCGCCATAAACAAACAAACAAACAAACAAACACGAAGGAGGAGCACACAACACAACACACACAGACACACACACAGACACACACACACAGACACACACACACACAGACACAAATATTGACCTAATTTGCACCTGTTTACAAATTCATTCGAGCCATTGCTAAGCCGTCCAGGCACCACCCCGCCCGCGCCCGCGCCACCGCCTTCCATGGCTGCGAGGAACGCCCCGCATCCTGGCAGGACTTTGTGCCTTTCGCGCATGATTTATGCAGCAAACGAAGCGCGACAACCTCGACAGCGGCTCCATGGCTTAGCTTTCCTAAGTGGGTCGACCATGTCCACATCCACATCCACATCCTAGTCCTAGTCCTAGTCCTAGTCCTGCAAGTCTCACTGAAGCCAAGCCCAAGTCAAGTCGAAGGAGTCTAGGTATTCGGGTGCACTCGAAAAAAAACGTATGAAATATTATTGATATTTAAAATCAAGTTAAAGGCAGGAAAATATCCTTTTCAAAACTAGTTGGGAATTATAAAGAAATCATAAATCAAAAGGTCTAAAAAAGCTTTCCAACACTGTTTTAAGGATCCCATTCCAAGGGATAAACGTAAATCTCCACAAAACAAAAGAATGATTTCTCGCAGTGTCTTGGTTTGTCGGTCAGATGGCTGGTTGGCATGTTATTAGGGAAGAAATTTGCATTTCCCGCCCCATATATGTATATTGCGAGGATTGCGGGGATTGCGAGGATTGCGGGGAGGAAAAGTAGGGAGAACAAATTTGCACAAATGCAAAAATTCGATGTTATTTGGGGGCTGGCTTACGCAAAGTTCCTAAATATTCGAATAAATCTTTAACAAATAAATGAAATAATACAAAAAGTTGCAGGATGTATGAGTGTGTGCTTATCAGACATTTTCAAGTTGAATTGCAACTTAATTTCCGCTCGAGAGTCGGTCGATTAGTGGAGAGTGAACGGATCGGGGAAAAGAAAAGAGGATACTCGAGTTTAATTGGCAGTGGCACTGGACGAGGAGGATTAGGAGCACTCGAAACGCGATGCAATTATAATCTCAACGAGTGCCTTGCCTTGGTCATTTGTCTCTCTAATGAAACGCTAATGCCGATGATGAGGATAAGGATGAGGATGAGGCTGATGTCTGGTAATTAGCCTTGATTTGCCAAGTAACTTGTCCACAAATCGCCATCATCCCAATCCCAATCCCTATCCCTATCCCTATCCCTATCCCTATCCCTATCCCTATCCCTATCCCTATCCCTATCCCAATCCCTATCCCTATCCCTATCCCTATCCCTATCCCTATCCCTATCCCTATCCTTAGCGTTGTCCTCATTATCATTAGCATTTGAGGCGGTTGTGTTGGGACAAACCGAATCTGGCCATTGATTTCGCCATGATTGATGCGTTTTTAATGAGTGGCGGAGAAGGCGGGTGAGTGGGAATCATTCAAGACAAACACCTTGGATGCGGCCATAAACTAAATGAAAAGTAAATAGACAATAGTAGGTGGTCGTTGCTGGCGGCAAGGTGGTGGCCCATGTCATGGCCTGAAATTGACACAGCACTACGGTTACGACGGGCAACATGGCAGCTTCGGGCCAGCCAGGTCAGGATATCAGGATATCAGGACACACGACACACGGAAACACATGGCTGGACAAAAAAACTATATGCATGTTTAGGAGGCGGGGCCACTGCGCCAGTAAGTATGCCATGAAAAGTATTGTAATCAGTTTGTGATGCAAAAAAAAAAAAAAAAAAACCGACAACACTGACAAGGCTATTACTCTGTTTCCAACTTTTTACCTGGCCGGAGAGAATACTAGTGAAAGCCCCCAGAGGGAGGGGCTTTGTTTTAGGAGTTCTGGTCTGTCCGATACCCGGTACTTGCAAATATAAGATAGCCGGTACTACAAATCAATAAAAAAAAACTCAAATATATAAATCATTTTCAACACTTTATATATTTTTAGAGATATAATAGAGATTTTCCCACTCAATTTCTTATTTTATTCTGGCCCCTTTCTAGGGTATTTTCATACCCGAAACCATTAGTCCTTCGACACGGACAGGACAATGAGTAGAAATTAATGCTGAAACCGAAATAAAAACAAATGTAGCAAGTCGATTAGCTGCTGTATCTGTGCCGGGGGAAGACAATGACCGAAATAAATTGGTCAATCTCCGGGGGAATAATAAACCGACTATTGGCCACACATTGGCTCACAGTCGGCGGCCATTGGCAATCGAATCAGAGTCCTTTCCGGGTCTCGGTGTCCTTCTCGTTGCAAATTCATTGACTTTGACGTGTTCGCATCGAGGCGAAGGAGGCGGAGGGGTCGGAGGACGATGGGGGGGGGGGGCAAGGTCAGCCAATGTGACCTCTAATCTGTTATTGGGTGGACCTTCATTGAGCCGGAATCTCTTTTAGTAAAGGACATTATCAGGACAATGACTTTTTCGATTAGCGGCTAAAGTTTTGGTTTTAATTTCGATTTAAATGTCCTTTCCATTTTGGCCAACAGCTGTTTCGATGGTTGCCAGAATGGCATGGCGTCATTACTGGGTGAAAGGACATCTTCGTCCTGATGCTGTTGCAGCAGCTGTCGAAATTAACATAAAACATTTATGGGAATGTCGCCGAGTCGCGGCCAGGACTAAGCTGTTTTGTATCCTCGACGCCTTCTCACTGATTTGCATATGCATTTGCATAGCATATGTGTGTGTGTGTGTTAATGGCAGGATGCGGAAACGGATGCGGGATGAAGGGTGTCCTGGCCGCTTGAGTTGTCGCGTTGAAGCGCGTTTATCTGTGCGTATGCAGAAAGTTTTCCAATTAAAACTTTCGCCCAGGTCCAAGTCAGTCAGTCAGTCAGGATCCTTAGGTCCTTGCCCCTTCCCCCTTCCCCCTCTTCCCCCCTTTCGTTTGGCGACAATTAAGCCGCATAATGAGCTATAAACTTTCAGCGACAAGTGGAAGAGCGAGTCCTGTTTAAACGAGCACATATCGCAAATAATTACGCATACGCCAGGTGGGCTGAAAAAGGATACAAATCTATGGGAATTCTATAAAGAATATGGAAGTAGAAGTAATATTTAATATATTTAAATAAATAATTAACATAGAAAGCAATTAATATGGAGAAGAAAAACTTTGAAATCAAAACACAATTGCGAATCATTTTTATGCCTGGAAGTGAAGGAAGTCCTTTATCCTTTTTTACTTTCTGTTGTTAAACGAAGCATGACAGGTGGTGGCGGGGGAATTGTTGGGGAATTATTAATGCCTCATTTGGTTTGGTGGCACAATTTGGCTTTGACACCTTTGACAGATGGCCTGGCATTGTGCGACTGAGCTTTCGTTTTCCTTTTCCTTTTTTTCCATCCAGTCCTTTGTCTGGCTTTCTTCCTCTTCTTTTCTTTTATTTATTTTTATTTTCAATATTTTTATTTTGAGGATTTCTTAGCCATGTTCGTTTTACCTTTGGCATTTTGACCAACTTGATGATTGCGTGAAGAATTTCATAATCAGCAGCCGTCTGATAAAAATAAACCTAGAAAGGGAAACGTAGCCCCCCCCGGCTACGAAAAGCGGATTACGAGGGGGTTGTGGGGGTGTATCCGAGGTTACGTCAGAGCCGCCTCTGCAGCTCATCAAGATGCGGGGGGGGGGGGAGGGAGGAGGAAATGGCCTGCAGCTGCCACTGCCAGGGATTTGTCGAATGTCATTTGCAATATGCGACGCGTCGAATGGAATTCCAAGTGTGTGTGCGTGTGTGTGTGTGTGTGTGTGTGTGTGTGTGTGTGTGTGTGTGTGTGTGTGTGTGTGTGTGTGTGTGTGTGTGTGTGTGTGTGTGTGTGTGTGTGTGTGTGTGTGTGTGTGTGTGTGTGTGTGTGTGTGTGTGGGCTTTCGTTCTCTCCATCTCTTTCTTCTCTTAACCCACCAATCCCCAGGCTTCTCATTTCTCCACAGCCGCCCACATCCACAGCCGCCCACAAAACTCCCTTTGATTATGTCCTTGCCTTCCTGCCATAAGGATTCACTCGAATCATTTCATTCCAAACACAATCGGTTAAAAAAATCCTTTCATCAATTCCTCAAAAGAGTTCTCGCTGAAAGAAATTGCTTAAAATATTAAAAAAAAATAAAAAAAATTCTAATTTTTAATCATTTAAGAAGCGACTTGAAGCGACTTCTCCAGCCATTATTGAGCTTCAGCTTTTATTGGGATATTAATTTTAAATTAATAGTCAGTATTAGCTTTGAGATGGGAGCTTAAAGGATATTGATAGTGTCCTTGCGTTCTTTTATGGGCGAAAGCAGAAATGAGTCAATAAATTAGTTAATTAAAAAATCTTCGGAACAACGAAAGAAAGTAGAGATATTTGAATTAAATTCTCAAGGAAAAACTGTCCTTATAATTCCCAACAAATTCTAGATACTTTGTCATTAAATAGGGCTTCCAAGTATATCCTTTCCATCCTTGAAAAGTCTCAAATACTTCCCTAAAAAGTTTTCCAAATAAAAAATTCAATTTCGAATGCGTGGAATTGGCATTTTGGGCATTTTGCTCCTTTTGGTGTCCTGGCGGGCCTTTTGGGGACATAAACCACAATCTGTATATCCCCATTTGAGGGCTTTCAGCGATTTGTCGCCAGATAAAACTCACCGCTTCCTGCCGCTTCCTGCCGCTTCCTGCCGCTGCCGCAGCTGCTGCATGTCCTTAGGCATCCTTAGTCACTGGCACTGCTAGCTGTCATCTAGCCTGGCTTCGGCCTCATCATAAATTTCCAGCACGCAGCAAATAAATCCAATTAAATTAGCAACAATCTCAAGTGGCCGACGGATGATGATGGCTCCTTGTGCTCCCTGTGCTCCTTGTCCTCCAGGATGTCCTGGTTGGTGGTCCTAGTCCTAGTCCTGGCTCCTGGCTCCTGGCTCCTATTACGATGCCCCAGCCCAGCCACATTATTTTCAATTTGCCTTTTGCGGTTGAATCCATCCAAATCCTCATCATTCTTGCCGCCACCATTCACATTTTTTCCTTTTGCTCCTTTCTTGTTTTTTTTTTTTTTGTGTTGTTGCCAGGATGCGGCAGCTGGCTGACCATTGGGCATCGGTTTTTTATGGGGATTCTTTCTGTTTAATCTGCCGCCTGCCCCCCTTCCGCTTCGAGTACAGTTGGCTGTGGCTATAAAGGAAAAAAAACGGAAAATATAGAAAATTAGAAAAAGGAATGGAAAATACTTTTAAAAATGTTTGAAAATATATTTTCTCTTAAAGCTTCCCCAAAAGCCCCCCCCAAAAAATCTTATTAAAATTTGTTTAATTAATAAGAGTTATCCTTAACCAATCCTCACTGTACTTGTGTTCATATTGCGATTGGTAAGTCGTTTTCTATTGCTTCTCCCGGAGCTCCATCCCGCCCTCCCGAAAATCCTTTCGCCTCGGGTTTGCCGTTTTTTGTTGTTTGTTATTCAATAGAAAATTAGTTTGTTTGTTTGCCAAACCTCCTCCTCCTGCTCCTCTTGCTCCTCCTGCTCCTGCTGCTATATATATATATTTATATTTATAGCACACTATGGAGCCACATATCCTGATACAGAGGCGAAATCCTTGAACAGATGCACTTTGCCTAATGTGATTGCCGCATCCACGTTTACGTGAGATTTTTATTGGGGAAACCTTTACTCAAGGAGCATTATCAAGCCTCTGGCCGACCAGCAGGACATCCAAAAAGGATCCAAAAAGCTTCAGTTTGCAGCTTGAAGGAGAAGAAGAATTCGGGGGGGAGTCTTTTGTTAAATTCTTTAAGTAAAGTTTTATTAGAAATATTATTGGCACTGCATTTAGCGCATTCCTTGGCGGAGAGTTTATTTGCCGACTGGCCTTGTGTCCTTGGGGGTGCCTTGTGTCCTTGGGGGTGCCTTGTGTCCGGGAATCCGGATGTCTGGAATGCCAGTTGGCGACCTTTGGGCAATCAATTAAGTTCTACGGCACGCAATCACCCCGAGTGTTGCCCATCCCGATCCGGAACTCAGCTGTCTCATTGGGGGGGGGGGGGGAAGGACGAAAAGGATGCCCTTTTTAGGACAGATGATGAAGAAAGGATGGGGGACTTGGCTGGTCTTTTGAGGCACGTTGTGTGGTTACGTGACAAACAAGTTGCCTGATCCGGCGATTTAATAGAATTTAAGCATCGTTCAGGAGTTGCGAGGAGGGTGGAGGAGGGTGGAAAGGGGGAGGGGGGGGGGAAGGCACATCAGACCTTTGCCACATAAATCTGTCAGGCCGAGAGCAATTCTCGTAAAATAATAATGACAAAAAAAAAAACAACAACAACAAAAAACGGGGCCAGGCAGGTAAATGCTGCAGCGATAAAAAAAAAAGCAAAAAAAAAAAAAAAAAAAAAAAAAACGCGATAAAGTCATTCAAAGTGTTTAACCCACGCCAGGGGTGTAGCTAGGAGGGGGGGGAGGGGTGGGTGGCAAACAAAGTCAAAATTTTCCACATTTGCTGTCCCCCCTTCCGTGCTTTTGTTTCTCTTTTGTTTGTTTATTTGTTTGTCATAAATTTGTTGATGTTTGCCCGACACTGCGCTGGCAAAGGGACGCGCGGGGTGAGGTGTGGAAGTGCCACCGGGGGGGTGGGTGGGGCAAGGTCACCATCACAATTTTATGGATCCGACCATACCGACAGAAAAAATCACCAATTGGCGATTACTGGAGAAGAAATGGGGAAAGGTTTTTTATTAATTTTCAGGAAAAGTCTTTGAAATATGATTTATTTTACATTATAAATTATAATTTATAATTAATTATAAAGTGTTTATATATTTTTAATAGAATCTATAAACGATATTTCCTATAGGTACCTTTTTTTTATGGCAAAGGGACATCCTATAAAAGCCTTTTAATTCGTGTGTCCTCACAGGTGCATGAAGATTACAAAAGTGGACGGGAAAAGCGGGAAAAGGGTAGCGGGAAAGGGGAAGGGGAAGGGGAAGGGTAGCGGGGAAGGGGTCAAGGGGCATGGGGCATGGGGGTCACTTATGAGTGACGTGAGCACCGAGTAAGTGCGAAATGAACAGTGAACTCTGACAGGTGGCGACGAGGGCCGACTGGTTGGCATATTATGCATTATCGCATTACCTCATCTGCCAGGACAGGTAATTCCCGGTAATTCAGCCATGAAATGAAATGTGAATATGCACTTAATGCCCAAGGATGTGCAAGGATATGCAATGCCCTTTTTGCCAGCATAAATAATGATAATTGCCTGATAATTGTGGAGGCTTTTTCGAATAGTTTTGGGGGCTAAGGTGTATCAAATAGCTTTTGTTTAATGCGCTTAAGTACCAGGTATCGCATAGCTTTTATTCGCCCATTTCGTAGTGGCAGGGAATTGGTAAAGGTACCAGGTATCTTATAGCTTATATTCCCTATTCGGTGAACGTTTCCATTATCAGACATCGTCGTCTCACTCGCAGATAAATGTGAATGTATCTTTGTATCTGGGTATCTGTATCTGTCACAGCAGCCAGCTTCAAAGTGAGGATCTTATCTCTCTCTATCTTATATATCTTATATATATATATATATATATGTGTGTGTGTATTGTTTTTTTGATAAGGTTGCCACAACTGTCGCCACTTTTGTCAGACGCCTTCAAGAGACGTCACTTGCGATGAGAAGAAACAAAATTTTAAATAAAATCAACGTGATGCAGCCTCCAAAAAGATATAGGAATAAAATAGTAATCCCTGGAAGCAGTATAATCCGGCTGCTACCCGATCCCCTAACGTTTTTTGACGCACAACATGGCGTATACTTGATTTCACTTTTTGAAGGAAAGTTTTCCATTGACAATAGATAAGTTTTATATTTGACGGTTTATTGGGTCGCTTAACCTTTGCACCCTTCATGGATTTTAATTACTGAAATGCTGATTGATAAATGCGTTTATAATACCTTAATGTCCTTTGCGTCGAATCGTCCCTGGAAATCGCCTGTCAGCTGGGAGATGCAAGGGAAACCGCTTGAATGCATTTGCGTGTAACTGTCGAAGGGTTTCCACTTGCCATTTTCCCATTTCCGCATTTACTCCTCCTGCCCCCTCCACAATTTCCCATCACTCCGCCCCTTTCTGGTGGAAAGAGCTCGTTATCGGCCCCATGTCCTTCGTCCTCGAAGCAAATGTCGTGCCAGCGCATCACATGCTGAAACACAAAATCGCAATTCGGAATTTGGAATTTTGGTATTTTGGTATTTTGGAGAAAGACATGTGCACTCGCATATGAATTCCGTATTTATATAGATGTGCATTAAAAGGTCCTTGCTCAAGTCCTGTGGGAGACGTATTTTTTATTCCCGCTAATTGCACCTGCGATTAAAGGTCCTTGAAAGGGCCACAAAGTGGTGTAACTATCGGAAAAGCTTATTGGAAAAGTATGAAAGGATATTTAAGTTGAAGGAGTTGGGGCTATACTCTTTAAATAAAATAATAATTAATATAATTAGAAAATAATTAGGAAATGTCCTGATAAAATGGTATACAAGTTTTGTTTTTGTAAAGAAATGTTTTTAAAGCATTTTTCATATTTTCAAACTCTCTCTCTTAATCAATAAGGACTCCCTGAAAAAATGATTATAGGGTATTCTAAGTGGTTGGCAGTCAAAAAAAAAATATATATATATATATAGCTGATGGTTTAACACTCATTGTGTGAGCAAAGTGCATTCGCAGCACCTGTCAGCTTCAATTTGTCAACAAAAGAAAGAAAAAAAAGTAAAAAAGTAACCTCCCAGTTTATATTAAATCAAAAATCGTGGCGTGGAGCGAGGGGAGAGCTATAACTCAGGGGGGGTGGCAGGATGTGTGGCATAAAAATAAAGGAGCAAGGACTGCAGCGGAAAAAGGGCCACGCTTTTGAGTGCAATGAAGCGTTAAGCGGCGGAAGTGCTCTTGACTTTTAGACGGAAACGCCGTCATCTCAGGCGGAAATGCAACAAAACAATAAAGTTTTATATATAAAAAAATATATATGTAAAAAATATGAAAATATATTTATATATAAATATAAAAAAAATATGTATATATAAATACAAAAAACCATATATAAATAAATATTTAAAAATATAGAGCTCTGAACGGCAAACTTTTCAATTATTGTTGCCTACTTTTGTGGGCTTTTATAATTTCTTTAGAGCTTCTTCTTTTTTTAATCCTGAAAATTGTCGAATAAATATCAAATATAATTTTGCTCTACTTTTCCCTTTTCCAAGTGTAATAAATTTGCAATTTTCTTGGCAATTTTGATTTCCTGCCTTCAAGACGCTCATTATCCTTGGCAATGACTCTTATTTAAATTGATTTTCAGCTTTCGGCTTATTGTCGTCTTTTTTTTTTTTTTTTTTTTTTTTTTTTGTATAAAGAATTGTTGGAATGCCTTTTATATGTGTGATATAATTTCCCTGTTTTATTTTTATTTTTTCTTCGCTTTTCGTTTGCATTTGTGTGTCAAGCTTCTTTATTGTTTTTTTTTTTTTTTGTTATCCCAACAGTGGGTGTTTTTTTTCCCCAGCTTAGTCCCTAACTTGGTTGCCATCGCTTCGAGGAAAGAGCTTTTATCAAATCAAGGATAATATATTTTTTCTATAATTTTATGATAACTCTTCTCAGGAGAGTATGAAAATACTCTAAACTATAGAGAAGTAATTAAATTATTTATAAAAAATTCAGAAACACATAGGATAATAGATTTTGTATATTTTAAATATTTTTTTCAAACTCAAAATAAAGGTTTTCCTTCAATTTTGTGCTATAAAAAAAAATTCCCAATATTTATTATTAATTTCCCCAACCTACTCGACCTTATTAATTGTTTATTTTTTATTACCACTGTCAATGGACTTGAAGAGGCCCACAGGATGAGGATTCCTGGCAGAGGATTTTAGGTTTACAAGCGAGTGCCTCTTCATTTCCTTCCCCCCCCCTTCTTACATATACATATATATTACTTTGCCGCTTATATACTTGGGTATGTGGATTGTATATGGCTTGATTATATTTCGTTTTATGCATTATAAATACGCCATTCGTATTTCGCATTCACATTCGTATGTCTTCCGTTTTTTTTTTTTTTGTGTCCTTGTGTCCTTGTGTCCTTGCGACTGAGGCTGGCTGCTTTGTTATAATCGCATTTTCATTTATTGTCATTTATTGTTATGCCACCCCCCCCCTCCCCCCCTCGCCGGCATCGCCTTTGTGCATTTTGAATGCGGCAAAGCGGCAAATCCTGCATCGGCCACGACCAGGACCTCTGCAAATGAAAACCAAACCAAGCCAGCCGCTCATTAATAATTCAGTGGCCATTCCAACTAACACAAGTGCAAAAGTATTAATAATTTAGTCAAACACAAGCATATATAGTTTATATTTTTGTAAATTCAAGAAGAAAATAGAAATTTCGAAAATATTTTCAAGGATTTTTTAAAAGGTTTTCCTTTTCATAGGAAATTTTGTCGAAAAACTTTTTGGTATTGAGAAAAACTGATTCAAAAGTTATCAGAAAACATGGTTTTTAAATTTTGGGAGAAACAGGATAGTGCCCGGATAGTCCCTGGTTTTGATCCTTTAGATCCTGCCAGCTTTATGTGTATTCATTAAAAATTTGAGTGCTTATTTACACTTTGGCGTCGTTGTGAGGCACTCAGTTCGGTGGCCTCCACAAGTGGGGGAGAGGGTCGTGCCAGCAAGGACACTGTGAGGCCGCATCGGCAACCGCATCGCCTCCTCCTCCTCTCTTTTCAAAGAGAGAGCCACGCCCACGACTCCGCCTGTTTTGACAGTTAATCATATTTTTGGGCAGCCGACATTGTCCTGCAGGACTTTGGCCAGGACTCTCAATTGCATTACTTTGTTGGCCCGAAGCACTTTTCGCTTTTGACTCTTACTTCTCATAAAAAGCGAAGGAAATAAAAAAGTGTTTTTTTTTTTTTTTTTTTTTTTTGAGAAGGAAAACTATCCATGGGGTGAGAAAAGCACTTTCAAAAATTAACCACAATCGATTCGAATAGATTGAGTATCCTTTGGCAAGAGTTTCAATCTTCCCTCCTATATTTGATTATATTTCTTTCTTTTCTATAAACAATAAACCTTAGAAGTCGCATTGATATCTTAAAGCTATGGATATTATAGACTTATCGTTTGGTAATTTCCGTAACGGATTCGCATTACTCCCACGGCATCAGTTTGGAATTTATCAGTTTGCTGATAACTCGCTCGGCCATTTCTGTTAATTAATATTCAAAAAAAAAATATAATATATATATATATATATAGTAATAATAATAAACTTCTTAAAAGCTTTGCCGCTTTGTGGTTTATCGATATTATCGATTAGCCATCCAATTTCCTGTCCCCCGAAAATGCATTTTCCTGGCCAAAACGCAATCCAATAAAGGATAACCCAAGGCTATGGATTAGCTATGTAATTGTATTTAAATTGTGGACACAACATTGTTTCATCATCTCAAGATGATTCATTTCGAGAGCCAAGTAGCCGCTGAATAAACTGATGATAGGCGAGAGATAAGAATAAAAAAAACCCAATGACATTCCTGATTTCAGTTTTTTTAGACTCCCAATGGAGGTCTTCCCAAGATTTAATGGGGAATTCTATAATTTTTAGACTCGGAAATCAGTCGATAATTGAATCGATCGAATAAATATGAAATATAAAAGAAATGGCCTTAAAAATTGGAAGATTATTCCCGAAAATAATACATTTAATGGACAAACGGAGATATATATTGGCTTTTAGTCCAACTTTCCAACGTTCGAATGCGGAAGTGTGAACGACTTGGAGTGTAATGAGTGCACTCACGAATAAGTTCAAGGCGATCGATCCCCGGCCAGGCCAGTTCCGAGCTGTCACCGAGCTGTCCGCCCGTGTCTGGGGGTATATTCCTTATCTTATCATCCAAAAAGCGAATGCTATTCATAATATATTTTACACTCTTTTTCACTCTTTTTTTTTTTTAATGTATTTAATTTTTTTTTTTTGTTTTTGGAGGAGTATCTGAGGAATATGACCTCATAGATTGCGATCCTTGGGCGCTTGAGAATTTATGGGGGCTGTTTGAGGAGTGATCTCAAGTTGATCGCTGATTTTTATCGCTAATGGGGGGGGGCGGGGGTCTACTCGCTCTCTCGTTTTTGTTTGCCAGAGAAATTTTTTCCATTTCAATCTGAATTTTTTCAACTTTTTGCGCTCACCTGGGGCGTTATCAGGGCGGAGCGATAAGCTTCCAGGTTGCTATTTTTTTTTTTTTTTTTTGCTCTCTTTGGCTGTCAGCTGTTTGCGATCGAGACAATCGACAATCCCCGACGAAAGCTGAAAACGAAAAAAAAAAAAAAAAAAATAAAAATGAAATAAAATGAAACTGGAACTGGAACTTGAAAACTGAAAAACGAAATTCAAATCAGTTCCCAGCGCCGCGTCAACGCAATTCGTTGAACCGCCTCGTCTGTGACTCTTTTTTTTCCCTTCCCCCCTAATTTATTTTCATTCAAAATACGTCGAATCGCATCGAATCGAATTGAATTCAAATTCAAATAATAAATCACAGGAAATACAGCGAGAAAAGTGCCCCAAAAAGTGCCTGAAAATGTGTCAACTTGTGTGAATTTTATTACAAAAAATATTTTCTTACATTTTCGGTTTGTTGCGAATCGCAGAAATGTTTTCCCCAAAGTGTGGATTATTTTTTGGTGGGTTTTGTAAATACAAAAAAAAATAAAATAGAAAATCCTTATATACTCTTGAAAATTATAAATAAAGAAGGATATTAACTTAACCTTGTGAGAAGCGTAGAGGAAGGCGCTATTTTTTTTTTATTTTTTAATAACCAGCGAATCTATTCAAATAATTAAAAGTTAAAAGACACAAAAAGCAAGTCAAAGCAAGAATCCCAGCTTGACCACAGTTTTGGTTTATTTCATCCCAAAATGAAAAGGTCCTGCAAAAGCACCGGAAGGTGAAAGAAAGTTTTTCCCAAACCGAAAATAAGGAAAGGAAAAAAAGAAAAGTTATTCCCAACTCTTTCTCATTAGTTGGGAAAAATGCAAAGACTTTTGTGGGTAGCTCGAGAATTTAAGGTTTTGTTTTTTTTTTTTAAATAAAAAAAAAAAAAAAAACATTTGCAATAAATTAAGGCAAAAGGGAGGGAGTGGGGTGAGTGACAGGATAATATTTAAGGCACACTTATAACTGGGATTACTTGATATTGAATTTATGACTTGAAGCTGTCAAAATGTATTTATTTAATAAATTATAGTTTTATTTTTTATTTATTTTTTTTTTGGGAGGAGGGGGAATAGACTTTCAGAAGATTAATGGTCTTGGAAAAGTTTTAGATTCGTTTAAGATTTATGCGAGTTTAAAATGTTTTCATATTTTGTGTGTGTATTGTTTTGTTTTTTTTTTTTATTTTGATTAGTGACTATTTTTAGAACGACTTTTTAGCGGCTTCTTAATGAATCGATCAAATCGGTTTTGTGGACGGGGAATGCTTTTTATGATTAACTTAGCGCCTTTTTTTTCTTTTTTTCTTTTTCGTTTCGCTCGAGTGCCGCCCACGGGTCGTATACGCGATTTTTTTTTCTTTTTCGTTGGTGTCTTTAAATTATTAATAATTATAATTATTTTTTTTCTGCGATTGCACTTTGACTGCTTTTGACTTTCTTCGGCTTTCCAGCAAATGGCCTTTGCTTGTGTTTTTTTTTTTTTTTTATTTTTTTGTATTTATTTGAAGATAAGATTGCCAGAAATCGAAGGCCGTGGCAGCCAAACAGAAATCGAAACAAAAATCGCAAATTAGCTGGCAAATATCAGAAAAATACAAAAATCAGAAATCAGAGCCGGTGTCGCGTGACTTTCGCTCGCAAATCGCAAAATAATTTTCGGTGATAATCGAAAAAAAATAAATAAAAAAAATCTAGAAAATCACAAGAGGCTAAGGAAATTAAAAAAAAAAAAAAAAAACCAAAAAAATTAAAAGTAAATAAATAATTGCAAAAGAATAGAATTTAAAGAAAGAGAAAATCCCTTTATCGCTTTGGAAATCAAAAAGAAAATCCTTTAAAGGACTAACAATTCAGTGGCACAAAACCCATACTCGTCCTCGCCATTGTCCATGACCCATGACCTGGACCCATATATTCAAGTTCTTTTGAATCCAGCGACTCAACAATCCACGACTAATCCTTTCAATTGTCCTTGCCTCTTTGGTTTTTTTGTTTTTTGCAGTCGCGTCGCCAGTCGGTGAGCTTAACGGCGATGCCGCCGGGCGTCCTGGCCAACGATAGCCGGGCCAACTCCACCGATGACATCCAGATCGCATTGGCCCCCCACATCCAGACCTATCTGAGCCAAACGGGGCGGCGCCACTCCTGCTGCAGCGTCATGCTACCGGTGGCCTTCGAGCGGGCGGCGGCCAAGTCCTGGCTGGATCCCAAATTCGATTCGCCCGTCCTCGAGGAGCAGTACCAGACCAGTGTCTATCCCCATGTCCGCATGCGTTACAGGTGAGCCAGATGGGGAAATGGGGGAAAAAAAAAATCCCTATAAATTAATTAACTGAAAAGGTGGAAGGGGAAGGGAAGGGGTCTCTAACACGATTTTCTTCGTTAGGAAAGCTATTCTTTAACATTTAAATGGTAACTAAATTTTAAATCAGTAGCTAAAAGGTCAGGCCATATCAATTATCCTTCTTGATTGCCTCTTTTTCCATCAATTTTCCATTTATATCCTTGGATGGTTTGGGGGAAAAGGCAAACTCCATTCCCGAAATGAAGACACAACCTAGATCAGCGGGGGATTTCTAAAATTAAGTGGGGTCACCTGGTGACCCCATCCGCTCTCACTCTCACTCTCACTCTCACTCTCACTCTCACTCAGCTATGCAAATGGAGCTGTCAGAAAAGTCAGAAAATCGCAATCGGAAAATTAAATGAGCTGGCGCCATCTAGCGGTCAGGGGCATACCCCTTCCCCCAAGGCGATATTTTTATTTTTTTCTTTTCTGGAAATACTTTTATTTATTAAAGATAATCCCTGTTGTTTGGAGGGGGGAAAGGGGGGAAAAAAAGGTTCGCTGACCCCTTGGGCGCCTCTCAAGTCCTTTTTCGGAATTCTTTTCCATTTTTTTTTTTTTTTTGATTGCATATATGGGGGGGGGATAAGGGCGTGGCACATACGAGTCCAACTTTTGCACGTGCATGCAATCAACGCGATGCCAAAGACCAGGGGCGTAGCCTGTTAGGGGCCAGAGGGGATTTCACTTTTTTTTTCCCCATGGCAGGAGGAGCTGGGGGAGCTGGGGGAGCTGGGGGAGCTAGAGGAGGCAGGAGGGGTGGAGAAGTTGGGGTAAACGAGGGCAAATTAGTTGGGGAACTGCGCAGGATGGCGAAATTGCCGCCATAAATGCTCGCCTGGCGTGTGCCTGGCCTAGAGCTGGATGGGTGGGGGATGGGTGGGGGAGGTGGGGTGGCTTAGGGTGGAGGCGCCTCCTCCTCCTCGATGTTGCAGGTCAATGCCATTTGGGGCCATTTGGCGGCCAATTGCAGCAGTTTCGCGTGCCCCAAACAGAAGCACAAAAAAAATGCCACCGAAGGCAATCGATTCTGGGTCTAGAGTTGATGTTTTGGACACTTTTTGGCTACTTTAGGTGTTACTCTAAAAAATCTATTATTAAAAATATTATTATTAATATTATTAGAATATATTAACACAGAAAATATTTGGAAAAGAGTTTATAAATAATTCTATAAACAAATCTAGAAAAAGATCTATAGATTCCATAACCTTTGAGGATAAGAAGATATGAAACTTGGGATCCCTATAACTAATATAAAATATTTTACATTTTTTTTTGCAAGTCAAAGCTTGTTTTAGACTTTTTCCAGACAATTACCAGTAAGTTTTCCAGCTTTTCCATTTTTTTTCTGAACTTGAAATGTAAATGTTTATAGTTTTCCCTTTTTTTTCCGTTTTTCTTGCTTGAGAAGTTTTGACTTGGTGGCAGGACTTGTTCGCAGGATTCCGAAAATCGGAAAATGCAATTTTCTCTGACTTTAAAGTTGCCATCCTGCTGCTCCTGACACCTTCTTGGTCACCTTCTCACCAACCTCCCGCCCCTCAAGAGCTCCCAGAGCCGTTTGTCGTTTGATTCAAAGTTGGGCCAAAAGTTCCCAACAACAGTTGGCGAATGACGACTTGTCCTTTGGCTCCTGGACAGCCAGACTGGCAAGACTGGCCCTGCACCTGGCAGCTCATCAACAATCGCGCAGAGATTAGTGGACAGGCGGATGCAGTGACTCCCATAATGCGTAAATCCTTAATGAATGTAGTTTTCAGTGGAAGGAAGTGCTAAAGTTTCCATGGTGACAGGTTGAAGAGTGCCCAGAAGCCACCTCCTCCTCCTCCTCCAGTTCCTCCTCCTCCTCCTCCTCCTCCTCCTCCTCCAGTTCCTCCTCCTCCGCCTCCTCCTCCTTCAGTTCCTCCTCCTCCGTTTGTGCCTCCTTTGGAGCACTTTCTCCGCTCTAATTCCCTCCCTGCCCAGCCAGCAGTTAGTGTTAATTAGGATAAATGGGAATGGCTGCTGCCAGCGAAAGTTGAATGCTGAATGCTGAATGGGAATGGCCACTATAATGGTTTAAAAAGAGTCCCTGGACCATGGACCATGGACCATCGTCCATCCAGGACATGTAGGCCACACCACTACTCGCCGTAATGGGACTATAAAGTGCCAGCCATAAAAAGCACCAGGAGGGACCACAGCCGCCTAACCCTTTTTAGCCGCCGGGTCAAGGCCAAAAAGGCCAAAAGTCCTGGCCATTGTCCTTTTTCAAATGCTTCTAATTGCTGTCCAGTTGCAATTTTATTTCTCATCCAATATTTCGCTTAGCATTTTAATAGGGAATACCTCGGAAAATAATAACTCACCAATCCTTTACAGATTCACCTTGTCCTACATTTTGCTATGCTCCCTGGTGTGGTGTTTGTACTTTGTGGTGGACGGCGGATCGGAGGACTTCTGGCGGCCCATTTCCAGCTCCTTCTCGATGCTGTCCCTGGTGACGATAATGGCGCTCTGCTTCACCCACTGGGACCTGTACAGGGAGCACCGGACGATGACCTCGGCGGTGACGGCGCTCCTCCTGTGCGGCGCCTCGCTCGCCTTCCTCACGTACACGGGCCGGGCCTTCAGTCCGCTGGGCCATTTCGCCATCTGCCTGGAGATCGTGCTGCTGATCTACACGGCCCTGCCGATGCCCCTCTGGCTGGGCGCCAGCATCGCCATCAGCTACTCCATTGCCTTCGAGATGGTCTCCCACATGGTCATCGGCTGCAGTGCCATCCATGGCGGCGGCGGCGGTGGCGGCGGTGGCGGCGGCGGCGAAGGTGTCGCAGGATCGGTGACCAGCGGCGGGGATCCCAGCAACAGGATCCTCATACTCCGCATCATGGCCCATTTGAGTGTGCATCTGGTGGGGGTGCATATTCTGGTGATGAATCTGGTCCGGATGCGGGGCACCTTTATGAAGGTGGGCCAGAACCTGCTGGTGCGCCGCCAGCTGGAGATGGAGAAGCAGCTGAAGGAGAAGATGATACACTCGGTGATGCCGCCCAAAGTGGCCGACATGCTGCTCAACGAGGGCGGCACCACCGGCCTGGACGCCACCGGACTGCCCCCCGAATCCCATTACATGCGTCCGCGCGCCTCCAACGATGTCAAGTCGCTGTTCCGGCCATTCCACATGCACAGCATGGAGAACGTGAGCATCCTGTTTGCGGACATTGTCGGCTTTACGCGCATGTCCTCGACGAAGACCGCCGAGCAGCTGGTGGAGATCCTCAACGATCTGTTCGAGCGCTTCGACGACCTCTGCACTCTGAGTGGCTGCGAGAAGATCTCCACGCTGGGCGACTGCTACTACTGCGTGTCGGGGTGTCCGGAGCCGCGGGCGGATCACGCCATTTGCTGCGTGGAGATGGGCCTGGGCATGATCGATGCCATGCGCTGTTTCGACGCCCAGCGCCACGAGGGCGTCAAGATGCGGGTGGGCGTCCACACCGGCACCGTTCTCTGCGGCATCGTGGGCACCCGCCGCGTCAAGTTCGATGTCTGGAGCAACGACGTCAGTCTGGCCAACAAGTGAGTCTGTCCAGCATAGCCATATCCTGGGAATCCTTTTAATTGCTTCTGCACTCTCTCTCCTTTCTCTCCTTTAGAATGGAATCCTCTGGCAAGCCGGAGCAGGTCCACATCTCCCAGGAGACGTCCAGCTTTCTGGGGGATGCCTATTACCTGGAGGAGGGCGAGGAGGTCTTCGGTGAGTCCTTGGAAATAAAAATAATAAGATCCTTAAAAGCTAATCGCTTGCGTCCGCAGGACATCGCACTTACTTTGTGGTGGGTCGCAGGCGCGACTTCTCCCGCACCAACAGCCTGAGTCCCAGCATGCCTGCCAATCCTGGCGGCAGCTCCCTGCTCCTGCCCGGCGTCCACACCAGCCTCTCGCAGAGCGCCACCAACGTGTCCGTCGTCCAGCCGCATGTACCGCCCGCCTCGCCGGTGGGCCAGCTCTCCAGCTCCCTGAATCCCTCGCCAGTGCTCTCCATGCGGCCGCGGCTCACGTCCCTGAGCATGAAGCTGCGCAAGAAGTCGCAGAGCCGGGAACGGGAGCGGGAACGGGACATGGAGCGGGGCATCATCCATCCGGCGGCGGCGGGAGTGCCGCCGGTGATTGTCGTCCGGCCCAAGATCATAGTGACCACCAAGTCCCTGCCCGGCAGCCTGGACTCGGACGAACAGCCGCCGAGTAGTCCGCCCATCCAGGCGGCGCCACCACCTCCCCAGCCTCCGGCCGAATCGCGTCCGAAAAGCCGTTTGAAAATCTGGAAGATTGCCAGATTCCTGAAACGCCGGAACAGCTCCTACAACTCGGAGGAGAGCAAGGAGAAAACGGGCAACCAGGACGCGGAAAAGGACAAGGAGCGGGAGCGGGAGCGGGAGCGGGAACGGGATCGAGAGGATCATCCCCTGCATCCGGAGGAGACGCTGGCCTTCATGGAGAACCAGATGCAGAATGGCAATGGATGTGGATACCAGCAGCTTCCCGTTCTGGTCGAGGCCACCAGCAATCGCGTCCAGACGCTGGACATTCCACCGGCCAGGCCAGTGCTCCATCATGCGGCCACCTCGACGGCGCTGGCCAGCAGCGTCCTCCGCTCCCCGGAGCCAGTGTCCGGCGGATGCTGCTCGCCGGGCCAGTACTCCATGTACGACGACATCATCGATGTGAGGTCCTACATCAGCCAGTCGAGGAGCGACATTTCGCCCTTTGGCAGATCCGGCAGCTATCGGTCCCAGTGCGGCAGGCAGTCCACGGGAGGAGGAGGAGCATTAGTGGTGGGGGCAGCTCCTCCCGGAGCTCCTCTAGCAGCGGCGCCTGGCGTCTCCACCACAGCCCAGGTGACACCATCCTCCTGCGTCGAGCAGTCGCCGTTGCCGCGGCCCAGGGCCTCCACCTTGGCCACGGGACGGCCGGGTGCCAGCTTGGAGCCGGGACCCTCGCAGAATCCGAGTCCCAGTTGCCTGCCAGCGCCCGGAGGATCCGGAGTACCGGGCCTGTCCGGCTTCGGGGGCATGTTTCCGCCCAGTCACTCGCGGCAGAGCAGCATCTGCCCGTCGGCCACCTCCCGCAAGGATTCGGGCATCAAGAGCAACTCCCGCAGGTCGTCCATCCAGCAGCAGATCTACGTACTGAACCAGTCGGCCATTAGCCAGCATCGGGTGTCCGGATACTTTACCAGCTCCACCTCCAGCATCTCGAATCTGGGCGAAGTCCCGGGCATTGGTCCGCCAGCCGGAGGACCGCCAGCGCCGCCGCCCCTCCTAATGAACGCCTGCTCCTCGCAAATTCCCGATCCGCTGGCGGCCGTCTTGCAGCAACTGAGGAAGCAATCGGACCTGCAGCTGATCCGGTGTGTCCGCGACAATGCCAGGTCGCAGAGGAGCTATCTGGTGAAGCCGCCGCTGCGCGGCTTCAGCTTGTACTTCAAGTCCCGGCAGCTGGAGCGCGATTTCCGATCGAAGGCGCATCGCTTTGGCGCCGAGAACGAAACGGAAGGACCGCCCACACTGGCCACGCCCCGCTACAACACGTACATCGACATCTTTGTGGGCATCGCCGTGTACTTGTGCATCTCCATATCGCTGTTCCTGATGACCCAGAACACGGTGAGTCCCAGCTTCCGGCTGTGGGTCACCCTCTTCACCTGCTTCACCGGCATCCAGGTCTTCGCCCTGTTCCTCTTCACCCGACAGATGTGCCGGCGGCAGAGCGGCACCAGTGCCAGCAGCCACCATCGAAAGCAGCGCACCAAGTCCACCACCAGCGAGGATGTGGAGGGCCGCAGGAGTCACAGGGAGCTGGAGGAGAACAGGGGAGAGACGACACCGGCACCGGCACCGGCACCGCAGCAATTCGAATCATGCGCCGATCGCATCTTCGAGGCCATCTCCAGCTGGTATCCCTGGCACATCTGTCTGGCCATCCTGATGGCCATGCCCGTCCTGCTGATCATCGCCAACTTCCTGCTGCTCGATCTGGAGCAGCTGGAGGCGTTCGAGTACCACTACGGCTTCCTCATCTTCGTCTGCATCGTCCACTTTTGCAACTTCACGCAGCTGAACTGCTGGGTGCGGAATGTCCTGGCCTTTCTCGCCGCCCTCTGCTTCATCGCCATCGCCATGTCCCAGCTGATGGTGTACGACAGTCGGGTGGAGGACCACCAAGACGATCAGGGCAGTCGGGGCGCCAACTTTATTGAGGAGATCAAATGGTTCCAGGACTACCATGTCGAGATCTATCTGGATTTGCTGCTCATCCTGGTGCTGGTGTGGTTCCTGAATCGCGAATTCGAAATCGGCTATCGCCTCACCTTCTACGGCAATGCCGTCGCCAACCAGGACAAGGTCCGTGTGCAGAACATGAAGAACCAGGCGGACATGCTGCTCCACAACATCATACCCAAGCATGTGGCGGAGCATCTGAAGAACACGGCCAAGTACTCGGAGAATCATCACAATATCGCAATTATATTTGCATCGATTGTCAACTTTAATGAAATGTACGACGAGAGCTATCTCGGTGGGAAGGAGTTCCTGCGCGTCCTCAACGAGCTGATCGGCGACTTTGATGAGTTGCTGTCACGTCCGGAGTTCCGGGCGGTGGAGAAGATCAAGACCATTGGATCTACGTTTATGGCAGCCAGCGGATTGGATCCATCGCATCGAGGGATCGGGGACGAGCATATCCACACGCTTATGGAGTTCTCCATTGCCATGCAGGAGGTGGTGGATGCCTTCAACAAGGACCTGCTCGAGTTCAATCTAATTTTGAGGATCGGCATGAATATTGGCGATGTTACGGCGGGCGTGATTGGGACGAGCAAGTTGTACTACGACATTTGGGGGGATGCCGTCAATGTGGCCTCCCGCATGGACTCCACGGGCCTGCCCAATCGCATCCAGGTGGGCAAGGACTGCCTACCCTTCCTGCAGAGCCGCTACGAGTTCGAGCCGCGCGGCAGTGTCTATGTCAAGGGCAAGGATCACATGGAGGTGTTCCTCTATACCGGGCGCAGGAAGAAGCTGTGCGAGGATGTGGAAAGAGATCCTGCAGATTCTGATAACCACAAAGGTGGCGAGGAGGAGCAGGACGAAGAGGCGGAGGAGGAGGAGGAGGAGGAGGAGGAAGACGAAGAGGAGGATGATCTGCACTCCAGTGAAACCACGACGCTCTTCAAATCCCAGGAATCCTTGCACGCCAATGGCATCGCCAATCAGAATCCAAATCCCGACCAGCCACTGGAAGCTTAAGGAGGGCGAAACAAACCAATTGAAAAATGGTTTCAAAATTGCATTTAATGTCTTTTTTTTCTCCCAGACTTGAAACCAAAAGGATAACGAAAGGATATACAAGAAATCGAAGGGGGTTGGGGGGCTTGAGGTTGGTTAAAAAAAATCAAAGAAAAAAAAAAAAAGGATTAAGTATAGAAATTAATAACCAACCGAGTAATTTGTGATATAAATGAATATGTTGAATAGATAGAAACGATAGAATCGGGTTAAAGTTGCTAGTGATTGATTGATTGATTGATTGATTGAATGATTGATTGATTGATTGATTGATTGATCGATCGATTGATTGTTATTTGAAAGAGAACGATAACTATAAATATCCAATACTTCTCTAAACATAATTGTCTTAACCACTAATTGTATATGTTTTTCCTGTTAATCTAATTTTTTTTTTTTTTTTTAAACTAAAACTAAAACTAATGAAAATGTGTGGCTTTAAAACAATATATATATATATATATATATATTCTGTCTCTATATATATATATATAAATAGATTCAATGTAATATATTAACTAAAAACTAAAAAAACTAAATATATGTGAATAATTTTTTTTTTTTATGGAGCCAACGAAAGGATATTACCTGAATGTATTTTGCTGTTAATCGTGTTGATCGAGTCGTACGTGTGTGTATATAATCTATAAATGTTAATGTATTTAGCTAAAAGTTCAAAGTTTGCCATAGAAAATTCGGTATTTGTAGGCCAATATAAGCTTTATATATATATATATATATATGTATATATGTATATTTATGTTCTGCCAGTCTTGTTCGTCATCCCCAAAATTATAGCAAATTATGTTTTTTATTTAATTCCTTTTCCTAAATTAAATTAATTTCTCCCTCAAAAATGCTGACATAAATTAAATATATTATATATGAATATATATAAATATTTATAGTATAATCTAAGCGAAGAAAAACTGGAAAATAATGGGTATTTTCTACACGACTTTTTTTTTTTTACATGTATTTTTACCCGAAAAGTATGCACCAATATGCTTGCCATACTCACACAAATACAAAAACGAAAAGAGAAATCATTTACACACGCACAGACCCACCAAATAAAAACAAACAAGAGAAAAGCTTTCACTCTCGCACACCAACACCCACCCACACACACACATGCACATACATATACTCACTGCATACACTGAGAGAATCATTTTTGTATAATCTTTTGTATAATTTTTTTTTTTTAAATTGTATACAAGAGGAAACCAAACACCTTTGTGCAATAAGCAAACTTTGCCACACTTTCTAGCATTAAATTATTAAAATGATGATGAGAAAAACTCTGAAAATCAGTGAAATATATGAATACCACACATGCATATGTACGCTGTAAATGTGTGTGTGTGTGTGTGTGTGTTAACGTGTATGTGTGTAACGCAACCTATGGACCCTATTGTATTTTTATAAATGTATAAAAACAAAAAAAGAAAAAAAACCAAGTATTTTCTACTAATTTATTAACAAAACGAAACTTCACAAGAATCGAAAGAAATGTTTTTTCCTGTCTTTTTGAAACATCTAAATGTACATACCACACGATATACGTATATATACAAATATATATATGTATTTGTAATTGTATATTTTTATATAAAAAAAAAAAAAAAAAAACAAATCAAAAAACATAAAACAATGAGCGAATGATATTGATCCCGAATTGTAGATCCTGTTTACGATGTGTAGAAAATGTTTAAGTGTGTTACAGCATGGCCATAAAAAAAAATATATTAAAAGATAAATTAAAGCAAGTGTGTGTTTTAGCAAAAAGAAAAATCCGAAACCGATTTCAAAGAGTTTATCGAAATGTTATAGGCAAAACCTACTAAGCAAGATGTGTAGAAATCCAAAATAAACAAAAAGTCTATATATATTGTATGTACTTAACAGAACTATGGTGTTTTATTGGCGTTACATGGGCTAAAAGGTGGGAGGATCAAAGGGTTATAATAGGAACTATGTTCAGAGTGTATCCGGATATATATATCCTCCGATCTGGGCCATAATAAACTGGGGAATCGGCTGAAATAATCCTGCCACGATTAGCCCCTTTTTGGCACTTCTGAATGCGAATTTCTCGGCCATTCCGCAACCGATCTGGAAAAGGATTACCATTCCTGAATCAGGACTCCAGTGTCCTTCGATCTGCAGCCAAACTTCCCGAAATCGGAGCAAAAAGTCAGATCCCGATTTTTCGCAATTTAGGAAAGGGGTACCATCAGTAAAAATCGCGAAAATCGAGTTCCCCACTTTTTTCCGGGTTTTGATGCAGATCGACGCGGGGCGGCCGTACGAGTCGTTTGGTACCTCCCGCTCCGAAATCTGTCCAGGATTGGCCCCGCAATCCGGTTTTGAAAATCGGCCAAACGAAATCCTCGTTTTCGGCCAAAATCGTATGGGGAAAATTTCTGATGCACCAGGCCAACATAATCGTGGAGAAGGTGGAAATCCCAGCTGGCAGCCCGTGTATTTTGTTGTTGTCGTCCGAAAAAATTCAGCATCGTTCTCTCTTCCCCTCTCCCCCCTCTCCTACTCTCTTACAAGATGCTCTCTTTAACTTACACTCCATGGGAGAAATCGAACCAGCTAGTTCTGCTATTCTCCCTCTCTTTCTCTCCTACAGAATGTTCTCTCGAACCTAAAACAACCCTCGCTCAAATAGATCAGATGCATGGAAAAGAGAAGGTGTTTGTTTCCTCTCTCCCTGCCACTCTCCCTTTCATTCTGTCTTACAGAATGCCCGTGATAACCAAAAACAACCCCCGCTCAGTTGCGCTCTCTCAGTGATGCCAGCTTATGGAGCGCGCCGTGGTGTGATTTTGCACACGATCAAGGCACGAAGCAATGTTCCCCATACAAAATCGCTCACGAGGACCGCAAACCGTGACACGTGCACAAAAAACGCGTGAGTGCAATTTATCCTGCCAGCACTGGTGATATTTCTAGTCGAAATGGAGCGCTCTGATTGGCCACAATTCGGCCATCATGGATTTTGGGCACCGTAATTTCAATTTATCTAAGAGTTAGATAAATCTTAGTGACTTTAGAGGGACAACAACAAAATACACGGGCTCCCAGCTGGGATTTCCACCTTCTCCACGATTATGTTGGCCTGGTGCGTCAGAAATTTTCCCCATACGATTTTGGCCGAAAACGAGGATTTCGTTTGGCCGATTTTCAAAACCGGATTGCGGGGCCAATCCTGGACAGATTTCGGAGCGGGAGGTACCAAACGACTCGTACGGCCGCCCCGCGTCGATCTGCATCAAAACCCGGAAAAAAGTGGGGAACTCGATTTTCGCGATTTTTACTGATGGTACCCCTTTCCTAAATTGCCAAAAATCGGGATCTGACTTTTTGCTCCGATTTCGGAAACTTTTGCTGCAGATCGAAGGGCAGTGGAGTCCTGATTCAGGAATGGTAATCCTTTTCCAGATCGGTTGCGGAATGGCCGAGAAATTCGCATTCAAAAGTGCCAAAAAGGGGCTAATCGTGGCAGGATTATTTCAGCCGATTCCCCAGTTTATTATAGCCCAGATCGGAGGACATTAAAGCCTGAATTGAAGCGCTCAAGATCCCAAGATCGGAAAGGTATAACAATCGCCGATCCGGCAGGTATTTGCCCAGTTAAGGAATTAAATCCTTTCCAAAAATCACGTATACGCCCCATGGAACGCATTTAATTTATAGATTTTTGTAATAATTGTTTATTAATTATTTGCGGCTATTGGTTAATCGCAAGGCCGCTGATGTAAAGGCGTGCCACAAAACAGAAAACCACAAGGACAATGGCCAGGAGGACCCTGGCAGAGCCTGCGGCTGCGGTGACATTTCCATATTTCAAAATTGCATATTACATATTTACAAATTGCTAGCAAGGACATTATACACAGGTTCACACATGTATACATAAATACATACATATATCTATAGCGAGGGACTTTTTTTGGGGAGAGGGGGAGGGCGGAGGGGACGGGGGAAAGGATAATGACGTTGTCGATTGCACGTTTACAATTTATGTTTAAAAAAGAAGGAAAAAAGGACAAGAGAAACAGATTTTTAAAATTATTAAAAAAAAAACAGACGACTTGGTGCTTGGATTCCCAAACTAGAACCATCAGGAGTCGCTGAGAATGTCCTTTAATATCGAACTGGAGTTCCTCGACGGTGCAAATTCGGTGGAACCGACGGCCATCGCGGCGGAGCTGTCCTCCGGTCTGTCCTGAAGGCTGGCTGGCACCTGGACCGGGATGGCTGACACCGGTGGCGTCGGTGTGGCTTCCACTTGGCCCGACATGCTCAGCAGTGTGGGTCGGGATTGTAGGTTAGCCTGCGGCTGGGATTCCTGCTCCAAAAACTGCACAAAAGCCTGGACCAGGTTGTCATTGCCATGGGAAGAGCCTGGTTGGGGTGCAAGAGGGATTACTATTTGGTTTAAATCTCAAATTTTTTGGTAAACTTACCTGATCCTGGTCCGGTTGAACTGCCGCCACCCAGGATGCTGCCCAGCCAGCTGCTCTGCGGCTTGTTCAGGCCCACCTTGTCGGACTCCTGGGCGGAGAAGTCCAGTACGGAGGATATCATCCGCAGGACCTGCTGCTTGTCCCCGGCATGGCCACTGACCACGTAGCCGATGAGGAGGCTCTTGATCAAGCTCTTGTCGATCTTGTCCGTCTGGCTGCTCTCGCTGCTACTCAATCGGGTCTCCAGCTGTCCATTGGCCTCCTTGAGGCTCTCCACTGGGATATAAAAAGGATGAAAGGATTGAAACGGGTTTTTTATCGATTAGTTGGGTTCCATTTTATTATTTCTTCAAAAAAAATGAAGGATTTTTTAAAACTCTAGACTATAAGTATTTATTTGTTGAGAATGATTCCTTAATTTGTTATTGAAAATGAAATTTTTTAAATGGCATATTTTTTAAGGATCAAAGCACATTCGCGCGCGTTTTAAATATTTGAAATATGTGTGTAAATATTTTATTGGTTTTTTGTGGATTTTTTTTTTGGATTTTTGGTGGCATGCGGTTAGTGCGATCGGTGCACGGCGTAGTATGACATAAGTACTGGTTGTTTTATTAAAGGCACACCAGTACCTGATGTAATACTCAACCGTACAGACGCCAAGTGTGTTTCCAGGATAATTCTCTTTTTCTCAATTCTTTCAAATCTTTTTTTTCTTTCCAGCGCGACGCGTTGTCTCTTCTGGCTTTCTAATATATATTTTTTTTTTGAATAATTTTTTATTTCTTTGGCTGAACTGCGTTTGGGTTCCATCGTATCGGGTCCATCCAAAAATTTCCCTACTCAATTATATGCAAAATAATACAGAGAGAAAAAAAAAATGAAGCCAAAACGAATAACGAAACAAATATTAAAAAAAAAAATTCAGCTAAACGAGCAAACAACAGAGAGCAATATATTTTGTATTTTTTTTTTTTTTTGTATATAGAAAGGATACGAACAGACATGCAGAGGTAGGTAGACAGTCTATATAGAAGTATATACATATCGAAAATATATATATATATATATATATATATGGTATATATAGGGTGTGTATATAATATTTTGTGGCATATGCCGCAGTCTCGAGCAATCTCCAATTGCAAAGTGAGTCCGTCAAATGGCTCAAATCGCTCACATTTACAAATTGAGATTATTCAATGCTGCAGATGGAATACTTTATACTTTTACTTTGTTTTTTTTTTTTTGTATATTTTTTATCAGTGTATTGTTTACGGTTTACGGTTTACGAATTACGGTTTACGGGCAACGAATAGTACGGGTTTTTTTTTTATTGTAACGGTTCATACGGAGGTCCTTGTTCAACGCTTTTTAAATTAAAATTAAAGCAAAAACAAATAATAATAATAGAGGCATTAAATTACAACAATCAATAATAATTATAATAAAGTTTAAATAAATAAAAAGGCGAAACGAAGCAACAACAATGAGGCAACAAGTACATAAAAGTTTTTAGTTTTTATTTTGTGGAGGTAAAGGGTTAAAGCTTTAATTTTTTTTTAACTAACTACAGCTGTGCGGTTTTTTCTAAACTAATTTAATATCTAAGCTATCTACTTTTTATAATTTAATTCAATTTTTTAAAGATTAAAAAGGACTATTTGAATTTTAACTTTTTATAAAAGTGTCAAGCTCTTCTACAAACTTTAATCTACATTTTAAATACTTTTCTACTTAAAAAAAAATATATATATTTTAGAAAACAATAAGCTTTTGCAACAAAGAAAATATAAATAAAAGAAATACTCTAAATATGCTAATTATGGATTAGAAATAAATACTTTAGTTTAGGAAAAAGTTTGCCAAAAAAAGTATATGAATAGATTTTTAAAGCTTTGTTTAAATTAAAAAAAAAAAAATACAATCTACCGCACAGCAATTAAAGAAACAAAAACATTAAAGCCACAAAATATAAATCTTAAAGTTAAACAATTTATTAACAACATTAATTAGTTTACAACATTGAAGGCGCCTAAAAGTGGATTCGATTTTTTATGTTTTTCTGTGGTTTGTGGTTTTCTATATTTTTTTTTTCCATTATCTTTTAATATTGAAGTGCAATATTGTGTGTTTTTGTTTTAATTACAAAAAAGGATAAGGGGTATTTTTTTTTGATTGTTTTTTACCTGTCAGGTGATTAATTTTTAGTTTGCAGTAAACAGCCAATAAAGTTTTTGAATAATATATTTTTGAAACACGTGCCGTAAAGTGCGTTTAGTTTGTTTTATTTATTTATAATGATTAGTTGTATATATTTTTTTGTTTTGTGTTTGGTTTTTTGGTTTTGCGTTTTCATTTTTTATTGTATATAATTTTGTTTTTTTTTTTTGTTTTTTGTTTTTTGTTTTTTGGTGATAAAATGCAATTCAAAAAAGTCGATACCAACTGAAATTCCGAGTGTTTCAGAATAGGGCATAGCTCCCAGAATTACCAGCTGATATTTACCTTTGAGAATCGGGGTGAGGTGGTGGTGAACACTTTAACACACACACACACACACACACACACTCTCATACAGACTCACTCACATTCATTCAGTTTTTCCTTAATTATTTATTAAAAAAAATATATATATTAATTATTTTGCAAGTGCTTTGATATTTTTTTTTCGAATATTTTTTTTTCTTGTTGGGGTTAAGTGTTTTGTTTTGTTTTTTTTTTTGGGTTAAATACAGGCTCTGTTTTTTTTTTTTTTTATCAAGTTAGTCAAAAAAATAATTAACCTATTGGAGTAATTTGTTTCAGTGTAATCCCAGGACTTACCTTCGTCCCGCAGGACTGCTATGGTCTGTTGTCCTGCCTCCAGTTGGTCGGAGAGACGAGTCGCCGCCCTCAATCCTTGATTGGCTTCGGCCAGCTGCTGCTTCAGGCCCCCAATCTCGGCCAGGAGCTGATCCTGCCGGTCCAGCTGGCTCTGCATCTCCCGCCGTATCCTCTGAGTGGCCATCTCTATGTCATGCTCCTTGTCTTCAAAGGAGAATCACGAAAATGAATAAGACTTTCGATGGGTCGATCGGGGGGAACTCACCATTCTGGAACTGCTCCAGGGCACACTGGAGATTGGTGAGAGCCGCCTGCTGCTTCAGTTCCCGGTCCTCGTACTGGCCCAGCTTGGTCAGCAGCTCGTCCCTTTGCTGCTGGAGCAGAGCATGCTGCGCCTGCAGCGTTTCCGCCTGCTGATTGGCTCGAATGCTACAAAAAAAAAACCAAGAAAATGAATCTCCCATTTGGTGAGGGTCTGGCGAGGATTAGGGCGGTAGCCTACCTGGCTGAGGTGTAGGCTGTGCTGGACTTGGAGGCCTCCTGCTCGAGCAACGCCTGCCGGGAGCGGGACTGCTCCAGCTCCCGCTGCAGCTCGACCGTCTCCTGCGTGTGCAGCTCCTCCACCTCGAGGAGATGGGCCCGCAAGCGCTCCAGATCCCGCTGGACGGTGGCCTGCTGTTCCTGCGACTCCTGTTGCTGCTGCTGGAGGAGGCGCTGATTGGTCTGTTCGGTCAGGAGATTGGTGGTCAGGATGTCGGATTTCTCCTTGAGGAAGGCGATCTGATCCTGCAGCTTCTCCCGCTCCTTGGCCAGGTCCTTCAGTTGCAGCTCGAAGGGCTGGAGACGCTGGATCTCGGCGTAGTACTGGGTGTTCTCCAGATGCTTCTGCTGGAGGGCCTTGATCAGCTCCTGCTTCTCCTGGGCCAAGGCCTCCAGGGACTGGTGCGCCTGCTGCTGCGTCTGGGAGTCCTTCAGCCACTGCTGCTCCTTCAGCTGCAGCTCCTCCAATTGCATCTGGAGTTCCCTAACTTGTGGGTTCTCTGTGGCGTTATTTTGTAGCAACTCCTCCATCCTGGTCTTCTCCTCGGAGAGATCCTTGTACTGCTCCTGCAGCTCCGCGAGCTGCACTTCCTTGACGTTGAGTTTCTCCTGGCAATCTTGCAGCTGGCTAGTGGTGGCCAGCAGCTCCTTCTTGGTGTTGGACAACTGCTGGTTCTGCTCCACTTCCATCAGGTCCTTTTGCTGCTCCAGTTTGTCCTGCTGGAGGAGCAGTTCCCGAAGCTTCTCCTGGTCCTCTTGGATCTTTTCCTGCATTTTTGAGAGATGGATTTTGTGCTGCTCCTCCGACACCTTCTGTTGGCCCATTTTCGCCTCCAATTCATGGCGGAGCTTCGGCAGTTCCTCCAGCTCTTGCTCCGATTTCTCTAAGAGATTAGTTTGCTGCTTCAGTTCCAGCTGCGTCTGGGTTAATATCGCTTCCAGTTCCTGCCGTTCAGCCTCGGTTCTGTCCAGCTTGGCTTTCGTGGTGAAGAGGAGTTCCTCCAGCTGGGAGCTCTCCGGCTCGGATGACTCCTTGGCCAGCTCCTCCTGCAGCTCGCGCTGCGCCTCGAGGGCCACCTCCAGACGCTGCCGGGCATCCTCCAGCTGCCCCTCCAGCTGGACAATGGTCTCCTCGTGGTGCTCCTCGATGGTCTCCAGCTTGTTCCGCTTGAATTTGTCCAGTTCGTTGAGGAGCAGTTCGTTGTTCTTCATCAGCTCGTCGCACTGCAGGATGTACTGCGAGATGTCCGCCTCCAGGGTCTTCTTCTCGTGTTCCGTGACCAGCTGCTGGTCTTGGAGCTCACCCAGGCGCTGCTCGACCACGTCCAGACGATGCCAGCGGGCCCGCAGCGAGGACCAGGCCCGTTCGAGCACCTGCTGGGGCTGGGAACTCTCCAGGCGGTCCTCCAGCTCGGCCTGAAGCAGGGAGCGCAGCTTCTCCAGGTCAAAGGCCCCGTCCTCGGACTCAGTCTCGTCCAGGTCGGTGATCTCCTGCTTCTCCTCGGCAATGGCCTGCCGGAACTTGGCCTGGGCGATGCTGGCGTCCAGCTCCTGGCGCAGGCGGCTGTTCTCCTCCCGCAACGTGCCCAGCTGCTCCTCCAGGTCCTGGGCATGGCCCTCCTGCTCGGCCTCGGCGTGCAGCTTGAGCTCCTGGTTCTGGACCGTGAGCTGCTGGAGTCTCCGCTGGAGATCCAGCTGGAGCTGCTCCTTCTCCGCCTCGCTCAGGTGGAGGCGTTTCTCCAGCTCCGCCAGCTGTTCGCCCAGCAGGTTGATGCCCAGCTGCTTCTCCAGCTGGACATCCTGAAGCTGACTGTTGGTTAGCGAGAGCTCGGAGATCTGGGCCTCCAGGGAGACGAGGCGATCGCGCAGCTTCTCCTTTGAGGGCGGAGGAGTGACCTCCGGATCGGGCTCGGAGCCGGCATCGGCCTGGCGCACCACTATGAACTCGTCCTCGCTCTGTTTGCCGGTTGAGGAGCTCTGGGAGGAGGACTCCGAGGTCTTCTTCTCTTTGGTGAGACGCAGTTCCTCCAGCTCCTTGATTAGCTTCTCCTTTTCCGCCTCCCCCAGGCGAATCCTCTCGATCAGCTCTGAGTTATCCTGACCACGCTTCTCCACCAGCATCTGCATCTCCGCCAGCTCGCTGAGGCTCCGCTTCAGTTCCTCCTCCTGGCGGCTGACCCTCTGCTGGAGTTCCTCCTGCTGACTCTTGGCCGTGGCCACCACCTGGCGCAGCTCCACCAGCTGCTTCTGCTGGCGGGCGTTGGCCAGTTCGTGCTCCACCAGCCGGTCCGCCTGCATCTGCTTCAGCTGGGCCACCTGGCCGGCCAGCTCGGTCTTGTGGCTCAGGACATCCTGCATGGCCAGCTCGTGCTGCGAGTCCAGCTCCTCCAGCGAGGCATTCAGCTGCCGATTCAGCTCTTCCAGCTCGGCGATGCGGCTGTTCAATCTGGTCACGTCCTGGGCACCCAGAGCGATGTCCACCAGGCCGGAGTCACCCGATCCGGCGGCTCCTCCCGCCGCCTTTCCATCGCCGGCGATCGGTTCCCAGCACCAGCTGTCCTCCACATTTTGTTCCTCATTTTGCTGCGAAAGAAAAAAAGAAGGCTTTATAAGCTTTTAGTTCCAGTTCCATAGATAAAAAAAAAAAATAAAAAATAAAAAAGGAAAAGCCTCCGTCCCAGCCCTCCGTTGAGCCCCATTTGGAACATTTTGGTCAGAATTTGAGTAGGTTTTTGGGTCTGTCCATGTGGCACCTGTTGCGCAGGCGCCGCTGCACGCCCAGCCCAGCCCCGCCCCGCCCAGACCCGGCCAGCCCCTTTTGGCAAATGGGAAACCAGGTCAATTGGTAGGCGCTAATGGGGCAGATAGGGGCGTCGCCATGGGGGGTAGGGGGTGGTGGTGTGGTGGTGTGGTGGTCCCGCGTGAGACATGCGCGCGTTAATGAGTTTATGGATGAGTTGAGCAAAGATGGCGGCCTCTGTCGCAGTCGCTGCCTCTGCCGCTGTCGCTGCCTCTGTCTCTGCCTCTGGCTCGGTCGGCGTCGCCGATAAGGTCCCCCAAGTTCCAGTCACAGAAACGAAATCCCCATAAAACCCATGACGAGACGCTTTAATGGGCGCCAACAAAATGGCCGGAGAACCATTAAAAAAAAAAACACCTTTAAATAATGTAAAACAAAAACAAAATAACAAAAAAAAAAAAAAAAAAATTAACTAAAAACCTGTAAAAATAAGCGCTACAAAAAAAAAAAAAAAATTACAGGCTATGGGAAACCGAGCACGAAATAAATATTTGAGCAAAAAATTGCCAACTTAATTAAAATTAGCTCAAAAAAGTGCAGGCACATGTGCTTGAATATTATATTATATATTTATGGCCATGATTCATAAAGGCCAACAACAACAAATTACAATACAGGGCATTAAAAATTCAGACAATTGTTTAACTTGGCCGATAAGATTAAAGCCAAATGACGTAGCCCGAAAAAAAAAGAATAGGAATTATATTCAAGATCAAGTGCAAAATGGTTTTAAACGGATTCTTAAAAGAGTTTAGTTCTTTTTTTTCAAGTCTATAAAATATAATACATTGGCTTACAGTTTTTTATTTAATTTAGACTTAAATTTAAGAAAATAGATATATTTTAATCTACATTATAGAATTTCTTTTCACTTTTTATTCAAAATATGACTTTAAGAACTTTTATTTCTTATATATCATTTGAAAAATATTAAATACTATATTTTATTTTAAAGAAAAACTCTTGTAACTATTGAAATATACCCCCGTTTTGGATCAGTGTATTGGAAAACCAAAAAGACACTTGTGCAAACTGGGTTATCAACATTAACAGCTCGCTAAGAACTTGGCAACGAAGTCGAGGAGAGGAGCGACGACTGTAGGCCAGAAGACTGGGAGACTGGAAGACTCGAAGACTAGAGATCCAAAGACCAAAGACCGGAGTACAACTTGCAACATGGCCGACTCGCCGGGGTGTGAAAAAAAAAAAAAAAAAAAACACTTGTGTTTCATAAACAAATATTGGTAATATTATTCACGGCACAGGTCTGGTCTGGGGGATGTGGTATCTGGTTGGTGGTATCTGGAATTCTGGAACTCCAATCGATCACATTCACGTCACAATCGCCACACCACAATTATTATACGATGCGATATGATATGATATATAAATACACAAGTATATAGCATTATTCTAGGGAAAAAGTCATATATGGGTATCATAAAATAAGCCTAAACTCACAGAAAACGAAAATTCCCGCCTTCGATAAGATAAAAATGTTAATGTTGGCCCAAGGGTTAAGGCGTCAGGTTTTTTTTTTTTTTTTTCTTATGTACATATAGAGCGGGGTTTACGGGGTCTCTGGGAAGTTCTTACTTTGGATTTTTGGGGAGAGGCATTTTTTTTTTTTTTGTGTATTTTTTTGGGTGGTATAGTTTGCCTAGCAACCGGAAGTTGGCAAACACATGATTTCACACAACTATTTCCTATGAAAAAATAACACAAAATGTGTGTCACTCGCTATAAAAAAAAATAAAAAAATATATAGAAAAAAACTCATTTTTGATAAAGCCAACATTTTGCCATGTCAAGATTATACTTTTATCTTTTAACAAAAAGAAGAAATAGTTGAACAATCTAGTTTTTTTCTTTTTTTTTATGTCACTAACGTCATAGTTTATTTTCCAAAAAAAATTGCAGGGATCTTGACTTATAGTCGTAGAGTCACTGTCACTGTCTTGCAAATAAACACGAACGTCAAAGCGTGCAATTATCGGGCAATATAAACAAATATGGGGTCTGTATTAATTGGAATCGTCTTCCAATTAGTCATAACACATACCTACATACCTACATACCTACATATTTCCCCAAGTTTCCAAGTTTCTCACTTTTCTTTCCCAAAGTCCCCTCTCTACTTTATCCCTTATCTTATCGTTTCTCCAGCGAGATTCGTCGTTTCCCCATTTTTGTTTATAAATAAACATTTCTATTAACATTAACATTAAAGTTTCCCATCTTTTTCCCCTTTTTTTGTTTTTTAACCCACAAATCTGGTTTAGGATCTTGGGGGTAATGCTACCCCGGAGGGAATCAACAAAAAATTGTGTTTTATTCGAAATTGAAATCGTCAGCTTATCACAGACGCTTTGAGAGTGCTCCATTTATTGGATATACATAGAAGTTGGATTTCTTTCTGGCACTTCTGGTGTTTGGTGTTTGGTTAACTTCTGATTCCGCAGCGAAATTCAAACTCGATACCATTTACCAGGAATTTGGTGTCAGCGAAAATTGTCGAGAGGATTCTCGAGGTCTGGGTCTGGGTCTGGGTTTTTTTGACAAAAAAAAGTTAATATACAAAAAAGATACATACATACATATATAAAAAAAAGTGATGGGAACCATTGAGGGATACAAGTTCCTTGACTTTACTTTGGGAGCTGCATATATAGATTCTATAAGAAATTCTACTCCTAAAAGTAGAATTATTTTTTTTTATAGCAAATCTTTAAACATTTTTTAAAGGCACAAGTTTATAGTAAAAGTTACTATTTAGGGACCAAATAAATAATAAATTCTCTAAACCTTCTCTGGAAGAAATTCTCGCCCAAAAAGTAACATTTTTGGAGGAAAGTTGACTGGAAGTTGACTGATAGGTTCCCCATATACGTATGTGAGTAATTTTTATTTAACGATCGATAAGAAGTAACTCAATTAAAACCAAACAGCCATCGGCCCAGACCCACTAAAGCCCATGGAAAGTTTCAAAAAAGAAATGAAAAGAGAATCTTATCTAAAGAATTTGGAAAACCGATTTTTGGAGTGGCAGAAGAACTCGTAGAATCTGAAGACATGGCTTAAGAACGTGACAAGGCACTGAGAGAAAACGGAATGCCGAAACGCGAACAAACTGTTAGCCACTCTCTAGCCATAATAATAAAAATAATAATTTAGTATATGCAGTGCAATAAAACAAAGAGGAAATTACATAGTTAATAAGAGAAGATGTCAAGACGCGACAAAAGTCGAAAGTCAAGGCGGCTAACTAAAAAAAAAATAGCAACAACAAAAACAACAACCAAGATGAGTTATTCTCTAGCCAAGTCTCTTTCTAGTCGCATCTCTTTCTTGTCAAAGCTAGCCGTCTCTTTCGCGAGCTCTCATGCACTTCGTCCCTTTCCCTTTGGCCCATTCAAGTTAATGAGAATTATTAACTTTGACGGCAAAACAATTACATTTAGCAGTTGGCATTTTTTTTTTTTAGCATTTTTTAGCTTTTTTAAACTTACAGTTTCTTTTTTTTTTGGGGGGGAGGTTTAGTTGTCAGGCAAGACGATGGATTTCCAATTTTTGTGCTTGGCAGGGCAGCTCCGCTTCAGATTTATGTCCAAGTTTTTCATTTTAGTGCCTTTCCTGGCCATTTCTCAGTGTTTTTTTTTTTAATTAGTTTTAAGCCTTAGTTTTTACACAAAACCAACAAAAAATATAGTAAAAAAAAGGATTTAAAAAAAATTAAGGAAGCAAAAAAAAAAAAGACGTTTAACTTTTCACTTGACAGGGCGACGCGTTTTTAAGCAATAAAATATTAAGGCAATAAATGTTATTGATAGAGTGGGAGTACCCGGGAGTAGCCGGCGTCGTAGCAGCGACGGTACTGGTATAAAAATTCTAAAGGTGAGATTCTACCAGGTGAGAATAATAACGGGAAAAGGTAGAAACGCGTCCACTCCGCTCCACGACCGATCCACGAATGATCGCTGCGTTTCGCGGCGTTGCGGGAAAAAGCGAATTGTCGCTGCCACAAAAAACCGCTCCAAATGCAACCGAACTCCAACCGATCTAGCCGGCCGAAGCCTGGCCCGAAGCCACCATCGATAGAGATGGCAATATCCGAGAGATAGAGACGGGGATAGGTATTTAAAAATGGTGCAACTGTTGCATGTGCATTCTGCCATAAAATATCATTAGAGCCACGAATCCTGGCCATAACTATGCTAACAAAAACTCTTTTCCAGTCTCTTCCATTTAAATAATTAGTTTAACGTTTAAACTTTGTTTTTAAATAAAAAAAATATACAAGTTGTATGGGTTGGAATTATTTAAGAATGGGAAGCACCAAAAATTATGATAAGATAATGTAAACTTTTATAGAAATATTTGTAGAGGTCCTTAGAAGGGGGTTTAGAGAATATTAATAGTCCTATTTAAGATGCAAGGTATAAGATATATATTTCTTATACAAGACATTCAATATTTATATTTTTAAGAAATATAAATTGTAATTTATCTATTCATCTAACTATATCTATATAGTATCTATAAAGTTTTCAAGATGTTACTAAAAAAAAGTATTTAGTAAGAAATATAATTCAAAACTATATTCAAAAGTTTACAAATTATTTTCATAAACTAAAAAAGTATCTGAAGAAAGTATCTTCATCTAAAGCGAGGCTTGGGGGCTCTATCCCTCCCATAGGATCCCCCCTTCCGTATGGGGGATATATGTACATATAGTATGCATCTATGTACCTAGTTATATATAGTGATTTGGATACATAGGTGGACACGTTGCCAGCAACTCCGACTTGCTCTCCATTTCAAAACTCAAATAATGCGCGTCGGCTATTTAACTTGAAATTAAGCGACGTTTGTTGTTGTTTTTTTATTTATTTTCTTTCATTTTTGTTGCTTGAAATATTGTTAATGTGTATATATATGTATACATATATAGGCATTGTTGTTGTTGTTATGGTTAAATGTTTTTTTTTTTTTTTTTTTTAGTAGTATTTTTGTTGTACCGCTCGAGACGACAACGCTGGCTATATTTGCTTATTTTGCTCATTTTGTTTGTTCTCAGCGGGCTGTGTGTGCTATGTGCTCCGAGGCTCCGGTCTACGGGCTCTACTCTCCAATAACCCAGCCGCCCCCCCCTCCTCACTACCCCAAGTGACGCCCCTGTTTCAACTCCCCTCCCAACGCCACCGCCACCGCCACCGCCACTGGCGCAGTCAACGATGTTGCTGCTGACGTTGCGTCGCTCTGCATCAAACGCAAAATTCAACTACGGTGAAGCCTGGCTTACACTAACATTACTTGGGATTATATAATATCTAAAAATTTTCCAAACTTTTAAGAATATGTCTCTATTTTTTTTTAATTTTTTTAGGCTTTAGTTTTTCTGCAATAATAACATTTACAAAGGGCTGTTAAAATGTTTAAAACCCTTTAGTTTTATTATTTTTAGTTATTTTGTTTTACTAAAAATTAATAATTTATTTATTAAAGAACTAATTTTTTTTTTAGGGATAATTCGGGATTTTTAAAGCTTTGATGCTCCAAAAAAATGATATAATACTAATATTTACCCCCTGAAAAATTCTATAAATTCCGTTTAAAGAACAACAACTGTAATAATTATTTCCTTTAAGTGTATAAGTTTATATATGCACCTATATATCATTTTTTTTTTTTTTTTTTTTGTTTGTAAGTTGTGAGAGCCCGGAGATAGGAACTTGTTAAAAGAAAATAAATAACAAAGATATCCACGACATTTAAAAAAATAGAGGTTTGGCTTAGAAAGGGACAGCAGGATCCCCCCTAAAAAAAAAAAAAAGAAAATGTGACATATAGACATTACGTGTCAAGTTATAAGCCATAGGTTTGGACGGAATCGAAAGCCAAAACTGTATCTTTTTTCGCTGGCCAAGCAGAATTTTGGGCATTTCGTATATGGGGAGTATTTTAGGAGTCTATATATGTATAATTATTTTTGTGATTGTTCCATATGGGCCACGTCGTTGACTTTAAGCGGGTTGATTTTTTTTTTTTCTGTTTTTTTTTTTGTTTTTTTTTTTGTTGGCAACGCAATCGAGCGTCTGTGTTTAATTAGCAGATAAAAATACAGGCAGCTCATAAAGGTACAAAATACAAAGATATCTATGTATATATTTTCGTTTCTAGGCACTTTTTTTTTCTTTTTTCTTTTTTTTTTTTCTACTACTATCAACAGTTAAAGGGGGGCAGGCAGCAAAAAAAAAAAAAAAAACGCGTTGCAGGCGTTAATTAGTTTTGGGGCTTTTCTTTCTTTTTTTTTTCTTCTCTCTTTCGCTCCCTGTATTATTGTGTTTTTTTATCAGCAAGTCAGTTAGAGAAACAACTGTAACAACAACAGAAGCAACACAAAAAAAAAAAGTGAAGAAACAAAACGCTTTTCAAATGCATTTCGTTCTGTTGCGAATGCAAATCGAAGAACCATAGTAGCCCCCCTCCCCCACCCACCAATCCCCTCCACCTATTTTTTTTTTTTTTTACCACTTTCTTAGCTTCCTTGTTCCACATCCATATCAAATTAACGACGGCGTTAACATGCGTTAAGTAAAAAAAAAAAAAAATACCCAACTATCCACTAGCACACATTTTCACATTTTCACATTTCAAGCGACACTGTGGCGCCAATTGTTCAAATCGTATTGTATAATGAATTCCTTCCAATATTTGGCCTTTATCTTACCATATCTTCTGCCTCTCTCTCACTCTCTCTTTTCCCTTTTCCCTTTTCCCAACTGCCGCTGGAAAATGTCTAAATGCCTGAGAAAAACCCTTTGACTGGAACAGACAAAAAAAAAAAAAAATAAATAAGAAATATGTGAAGTAAGTTCCATTCAATATTGAGGCCAAACAAACGTAAATATCAGAGGCGTTGTACGGCAGGATATTCAGGGGGAAGGAAATAACAAGCTTTGCTTTCTTCCATAAAAATATTTATTGTGATTGAAAGCTCTAAAGCACCTTTTCTTTGGTATGGAAATTACAGTTTTTGAACTACTTTTTTCCATTTGAATTAAATTTAAAAAAAAAACAACTTGGATAACTCTAAAAAATAGTTGAAAAAAATAAAACTCCAGTAAAAACTCAATACTTTGGTAAATTCTGCTCAAAATATTTTCAAAATATTGGAATTTTTCAAGAGAGAAGCCCCCCATTGAAAAAAAAATAGCCCATAACTACGCCAATGTCTTAAACAGATACAAGATGCTAACGAACTGCAAAGATAATAAATATTTAAATTGTATTTTATTTGCACACGTTTGATCAATATGTGGAAAACACTCACACACACACACACCGTCACACACACACAGTTAAACAAAAAGCGGTACGTGCATAGGTTGAAGAAAGCGGTCACCGAAGGAGCGACTGAGAGAGCGGACTAGAGAAGAAGATACAAAGATACAAAGATACTGGCGACACAGATGCGGATACGGATGCAGATCGATGACGAAATTCATTGACGTATGATCCGATCTGGATTGGAACCTCAAAACCAAAAGCCCAAAACCCTAAACCGAAAACCGAAAACCGAAAACCGAACAAAAAAAACGGAACGTAAGAAAAAAAAACGTCAGAAGATTTCAAAGAATCGGAAGAAGACGCGAGAAGACTGGAGTAAATGGCATAAATGTACATAGCACTTGGAGAAGGCGATCCATTAGGTGCCAGTATCTCGCGGATAGGTAGATGGATGGGTAGATACTAGTTACCTGGCAACGACGGACCCCGAGATAATGAAGTCGATGTCGAGGATGAAGACCGCCGGTACCGCCGGGGCTCTTGGGCCTTGTGTTGCCATCCATTTAACACATTGCTGTTAAAATTCAGACAAGAAATCAAATTCAAATAACGCGCTTCAATTCGACCGCTCTACAACCCCAAATGCCCCGTCTCTTTTTTGCCTTAGCCTAGCTATCTCTTTCCATTTTCTTTTTTCTTTTGTAATATTTAATATGCATGTTGAAAAGTCCCAAGGTTTTTAGGTTTTTGAAATTATAAAATATAATTTTGATAACGGAAAGATTCAAGAATTTTGGAATTACAAAAGCTTTAAGCTTCTAACTTTAAATTCTTTTGGTAAAATACAAAAAACCAAGCCCCCAAAAATGATTCACAATCTTTAGACACAAATTCTACAAGCATTTCTCTATCTTATCTTTGGAAAATTTCCCACCTCGATATTATGTGAATTTTCCTTCCGTTTATATTCCAAAATTCATTGAAATTATTCCAATTTAACGTTAACTAAATGGAAAAATAAATATTAGAGAATAGGAGAAATAAGAAACCAAACAAAATATAAAGAAATACAGATTTCTTAGGAATTTTTTTTTGAGAAAAATAGAGATTAATCATAGAGACGAGTATGGGGGGGGGAAAAAAAAGACTGAAAGATTTCCCTCAATTAGCTGGAATATTTTATGGTTTAAAAACCATTTGGACATTCTAGTTTCTATTTTAGTATTTTAGTTTTAGGAGTTTTTGTTTGTTTTTTTTTAAGTTTTGCTTGTTTTATTTTTGCCACAAAGCCACCGACTAACAGGTGAACATACAATATTTCCATTTTGTGGACTTGGTGTTTATGCAACTGCGCGACTTGCCAATAAAAATTGCCAAAACGCAGTCGTACCTACGCCACGCCCCCCCCCACCCCCTTCCTCTCCTTTTTCTTAGTATTTTTCCAGTGCAAAAAGTCTGGGCCATAAATATATGGGCGCTTAAATTTCGTCATTTACGGCCCGACTGGCCTGCAAACGGCGAACAGAAAAAAAAATCTTTTTATAATTTAATGCTTATTAGCATTTGTTTGCCAGTCAGTCAGTCACTCAGTCACTCAGTCACTCAGTCACTCAGTCAGTCAGTCACTCACTTAAAAGTGGGCTGCCATGGGCGGTGGGTGGTTAATTGTCGAGGGGGTGAGGCGGGGCCAAAAGACCTAAAGCCAAAAGCCAAGTTTTTTTGGCCAAGAGGAAGGCTGTGTGAACCAAAGTTAGGCAAAAAAAAAAAAAAAATGTAACCAGAAAAATAATTACAAGACAAAGACAAAGATCTTGGAGGGTGGCTAGTGGGCGTGGCCGTGGCTTAGAGGCCACCAACTGTTGGCTAAACACTAATCCGTCAATCTTCGATATAAATCAGCCGAAAGAATGCCACAAATCTCCCAGCAATCGAGTGTCGAGCGCCTTGCGTGACAAATGCATTTTGGCCATTTTTAATAAGTGGCTCAAACGCTGCAGAGGCTTTGTTTTCCAAAGGGGGGAAGGCTTTGAAATATATTTTTAATTATAATAAATTTTAGAGATAAATAAGTAAGAGGGTAGTGGGTTAAAAATATAATTTTTAGGGAGCAGCCCCATGGAACCTTAAGCTTTTAGTTTGGAAAGTTTCTTTTAAATCGTTTTGCTTTTAATAAATTTATAAAAAATACTTGGTATGGGGAATACTTAGTATTATCTTTTCATAGTCTTTCAATTATCAAATATATGTTTTTTTTTTCTAAATATAAAATATTATATTATATTATAATAAAACCTATGATAATAGAAAAAAGTCCCAAAATGTTCCAAATATAAAAACCCCTTTCGGATACACCCCTGCCTTGGCATCTGCATGTGCATCTCTGAATCTGATGACTGAAATCTTGGAAGGTGCCCCCTTCCGTCGCCACAGCCTCCCCCCGTACCACCCCCCGCCCCCGCCCCCCGCCCCCCATGCACATGCAATTACAAACGAAGGTTAAACGCGACGCAAATTGAGCAACTCACCCGCGGCGTGGCAACCCTGTAAAAATGAATAGCAGTGGGCCACCTCCCGCCACCCACGCCGCCCACTCCGCCCTTGCCACCTGTGCCATCCACGCCACTGGCTGGAGGGGGAGGTAAGGAAAAAAAAAACGACATTTAGGCCTCAAAAGCTGGCACAGCTCGTTAGAAGCACGCGAAGCTAAATGGAAACGGAAATGGACGTGGATCGTGGATTCGGACTCGGACTCGGATTCGAATTCGTATTTGGATTCGGATGCGGTTTTGCTTTCAGCTTCAGCGCTGAGCCACCTCTATGAGTCTCTGTCCCCATTCACAGGCTTCTAATTGATTTGGACCAAGACTTTGATGTCCCATTCTTGGTTCTAATGCTTTTCCCTGGCCTTGGCTATATTTTTTGCCAAGTTTTCGATTTATGGGCGTATTTAAAAGGTAATGAAAGATATCTACAAGTTGTCGACTTCTCAGGAATATTTATTATAGAATCTAGGATCGTTTTTGTTAAGTTTTATAGCCGTTACTTTCCCAAAAAAAAGGCAAAGATTTCGAAACTCATGGAAATATTTTAAAAATCAAAGTAAATTTTTGTTAATATTTATATCCGGTACTGCTAAAATGCTAAAATAAATAAAAGCAATATTTTGGTAAAATTAATACCCGGTACCAAGGCTTTTCCACACAATAACATGTATTTTGAGTTGGAAAACCTTTTTTCTCCAAGTATTTCAAATTATTTCACCCAACTAAATACTTGATTTAATAAGTTTTTAGTTAAAGTCTCTGTTGAAAACTTTGATCCCCCATACACCCTCACTTTTCTTGATCATTTTCCATTTTCCGTTTAACATTTGCAAGCTTTTTTGTGTTTTAGCCTCTCTTGATGGCAGTTAGTGAAAATTGGCCCAAAGCAATTGTTTATGGAAACCCACAAGCAGCCAAACAATGTCAGTTGGCAAAATAATTGCAGGTCTCGGTCTCCGTCTCCGTCTCCACTGGCAAACGGCAACCAGCAACCAGCAACCATCAACCAGCAACATTTGAAACTGCAACCTGCAACCTGCAACTGCACTTAGCGACATGCAACGCTTGGCTTTGGGTCAGTCGCTGGGAATTCGCCTCGGTGGGGTGGGGAGGGGTCCAGGGGGAGTGGGTGGTTTTGATTCAACGAAAAAAATTGTCATTTTTATCCGTGCTCAGGTGAGCTCCAAAACAAAACAAAAACCAAAATAATAATAATAATAGAAAAGAAAAGATATGAAAAAAAAAACATTGGATGATTGCATTATCATCATCGTCATCATCATAGCTGAATGATTTTGCTGACCACAAGTGCAGGTCCCTCGCTCTCTATTAACAATAGTTACTACGATTATTAAATATACATACTATATACGAAAAGTGAATCTATCAAAACTATGATACCCTGGATGACAGGAGTAGGGATACGATTAGAGCCTCCAAAAGAAATGTTGCAGAGTTTTTCGAATTCGTTTCTTTGCCTTTTTTTTAATATTTATTTTGTATATATTAGATATATATATATATTAATATTTATTTTGTAGATATTCTTTTCCTTTTATTCAAGAATCATTTATTATTCGAACCCTTAACTATTTCGTATCATTTTCTAAATTCAAATACGATTTGTTGGGCTCTAAAAAATATATGGAGTAGGTTAAATAAAAAAATAATTATGGGATAATTAGGCTCTCAAAGCTAAAATAAATTATGGAAAAACCATAAATGAAAAAGTTAAAAGGGAAAAGTGACTAGCAAATAGTATTTTTATAGGAAAACATTGTATATTCTCTTTTTTCCCCCTTTTTAAGGAATGGAAAAACATTTAAAAATAAAAACAATTTCCCTATATTTTAAACAATATTTAAATAAATAAAAAATAATGAGCCACCAGGAAGCTCCTTAGAGTTTATTTTCCTTCTCCCTTCTCCCCCCCTTGACAAAAAGCCATATCTAATTTTCTAAAATGTTTAAGATTTCATTAAAAACGAAATAGTATGTAAAAAGGTAGAGAAATGTGAAATATTAACGGTTACAAAACAGAAGTGAAAAGAATTATGAAAAATCGGACACGGAGGCCACACGATCCGTGGCCAATGGGGGGAAAAAATGTCGCCCAAAAGGCAGTGGCGGCGGGTGGCAAGGAAGCGCCCCAGGGGCACCACGACAAGGGGCCCTGGAATGGGGTGGGGCAAGTGAGGTAGCAACAAGTGCAGCTGGGGCACATTTGACACAGTTTGGCCGAGCGTAACAAACCGCGTTTATCAAATGGAACTCGATTTGGTTTCGGTTTCGGTTTCGCTCTGGCTCTCCCTTAAGTTGACGTGTCCAAAATAAATATATTTCGAAAATATATGAGAGTATGAATATATATATATATATATATTTTTTTTAAATATACTATAATATATCCAACACCCCCCTAAATTAGCCATCAAAGCGACCAATCAGCGTTTCCGCTCTAATGAAAAATCTGGTCAAGATCGGTTTGTTTTCTGTTACAACATAATTATATATTTATTTTTTGTAAATGTTAATCTTTGTTTCAGATCTTTAAGTTTTTGATTTGAAAACCCCCATTTCTAAATAGTGTTTCATCAAAGAGAAATCTTTGGTTTAGGGTTTCCTGAATATTACTTAAAAAGTCCCTTAAAACTACTCCCTTAAACTCCAACAAAAAAACTACATTTTCCAATTTAAAAATCCCATTTTTTAAGCTTAACTTTGATCACAACTAATTCCCCTACTCTCCCCCCCCACCCCCTGGTTTCATTTTTTTAATAGCTCATTATCATCGCCAGGTGCGTGTTCGCTGCCTCGTGTCGAATATTTTAATAGTGTTTGGGTATTTTTTTTTTTGTTTTGTTATTTTTTAGTTTTTTAATCTGTTGCTCACACAATCATTAACAATTAAACCAATTTTTTCGTCACATAATGCAACCGAAAGTTATATAAAAGAATGGAGAACTTTGCATCAACTCACCCAAATTAAAGACCAAAAAAGTACACATCAAAAACACTCGAAAAAAAATCGAAAATTTCAAATTAGAATTCTAGTTAGAATAAAAAAAAAAAAATAAGGCAAATATGTTATTTTTTTCACACGAATTCTTTGAAATGCAAAACGCGTAGACACATTTTTCTGCGGGCCTTTGGGTAACGATCGCCTGGAACCGAATGAATGGCATCCAGCAGGTGACCCGGACTTTTATAGGCCCCCTAACAACCCTTTTGCCCGATCCTGGCCAGCTTGCCACCACGCCCGGATAAGATAACCGAAACATGGTGCCATGCCAGGCCCAGGCCCAGGCCCAGGCACAGACCATGCAGATGTCCCAAAATGCCCGCCTAATGGGGATGATAATGGCCAAAATGGGGAGGTTCCATCCACATCCCATATATATGTACATATATTCAACATATAGGATATAATAATCCGGGGAATGGGACTATGAGAGTGGAGTGGAGGCACTGGAGGATGAGGCACACTTATCGCCTGCCGTCGTAATTATGCAAAACAATATGGTGGCCGAGCTATCGATCCAATAGATAATACTGGCCATTGAGATAACCCAGAAAGGAGTATATATCATAAAATAAATCAGACAATATTAAATACAAGTTAAAAATAAATTAGAGCAATGGATATTATATGGAAATCGATTCATTTGTAATTCCAACTTATAGAAACTTTCATAAAAAGTTTAAAAATGGTTTTCCCATTTTTCCAAATCTTTTTTTTTTCTATATAGAAAAGTTTTCGTATAATTAGGCAATGTTGTTTTTCAATGGAGATACTATAATATAATCATTACAATATTTTTAAAGTCAGTACAGTTGCGTTTTTGGGGACAAAACAGAAGCCACACAGGATAAGCTTCTCCCAACCCCTTGCCAATCAAAAATAATTTAGTAAATAAAACAAGGAATCATCATAGCCATAATGGGGGGGTATAATGTAGACCAAGAGATAAAGAGCATATGGCTGATACAAAAACAGAATGTGACATCAAATAGAAAATTTCATAATTTCGTTTTCCACCGAATGCCAAAATGGTAGGAGGAGGAGGTGGGCCAATCCGTTGAACTTATCTTGCCACACTTTGTGTTTGGCATCAGGTAAAAAAAAAATATAAAAAAAAAAAAAGTGGAAAGCAAAAGATAAAATATCAGATCCCCGTGCAAGGGGAGAGGGTCCTCCTGCCACCGCCATCCCATATATTGTGGCATACCGTTTATCAAAGTTTAAATATTAATTCAGGGATATAACCAAAAGAGGAGAGTCCGTCCGGAGGAGGCTTATCTTTCGGCTTGATAACGTTTTGTGTAAACACTCGCGGAGGGCATTGGTTCATGGAACCGAAGAAAGGGCACCGGAAATGGAAATGGAACTGGAAATGGAAGTAGGGATCCACAACCAGCAGCTGCAGGTTGGCTTTTATCCATTTGCCGCTCCACATAACAAAATTGTGAACCATTTAAGCCCTAATAGGGGAGATAATGCTACAGGAAAGGCTACATCTTGGGAATCATGCATCCAATCCTCAAGTGGAATTACCTTGAAAGATGTATGGATGGATTCCCTACCTAAAATCTTATTCAAATCTCATACCTAAACCATTTTCATATTTGTTTTTCTCATTTTTTTAGGGTGAGCCCTTGTTAAATTCCTGATTTTCGCAAGCGGCCTACAATCGAAGCTATATCTTGGCCGATTCTCAAACGATCCCCTAGCAGAATACCTTGAGAGCTTCCCACATCGATTCCCTATCAATCAACAGCAAATGCCTGAACAGTGCTTCCCATTTTTCAAACCCTTTGCGAGAAAATCTCTTGTAAAAATTGGAATATGACCCCAAAACCATGGACAAATCAAAGCTTTCTACGCCATACATTGGCAAATACTTCTGCAAGTACAGTTACGCTTAAGCTAAGCCAGAATCTCAAGTGCCACTTACCGGCTGGGCTTCTGTGGAGGATGTGTGGCTGGGCGATGCCTTGGCGGCTCCTACGTTCTGCGACCTTAGCTTGGCAACCTCCTTGCGAAGCGCTAAAATCTGGGGACGCGACGGGTGAGGAAAGAATGTTAGTTTTGTTGTTGGAACAAATTGGAAATCCCACAAGTGCCGGCTGGGACGCACTTACCTCGCGATCCTTTTCCTCGCACCGAATGTCCAGCTGCTCCTTTTGCTGTTGCGTCTCGGCCAGAAGCTGCAACGCGGTCTTGGCCTCGTCCTGGCTACCGGGATAGTCGGCGTCGCCGGGTCCTGCCGTTTCGGCCAGCACCTCCTGGGCCAAATTAGTCAGCTGGCCCTTCAATGAGCTGAGGCTGTTGTTCAGCCACGACATCTTCACCAGCTGCTCTCTCCCCTCGCTGCGTCGCTATCAAACACTCCCCTGTCAATCGTTTCGTTGGGTGGGTGGTGTCTAGGATCTGGGTAACTATGTGGCTGGCCGGGATCCTGTTTCCTGCTCCAGGAATTCCAATGTTTTTGTGGGTATTTTTTGCGTGGCACAAAACAATAACAATAATAAGAGCTTCTTACAGAGTTCCATCTCTGGAATGAGTGTCATCTCTAGCGAGAAGTTCTATCGAAGATGAAAGTTCCATCTCTAGGTATATTTTGAGGGGGAATTTATCAATATTTGAATTTTAAATTAAAATTTTATCTTTTCAATTAGTATGTTAAGGTTTAAGGGTTTTTAAATTTAATTTAGTATTTTATTAGTATTAGGGTAGGCGACAAATCACTTCTTTATTTAATAAGTGTGTTAGGAAAATGATAGAAATTATATTTACTTTACAAAGTCTGCTATTAAACTGCTTCTATATAAATATATATATATATATATATATTCTATTATAGTTTAATTACAAATAAAGTAAAGCATGAAATTCAGAAAACAAATCGTTCAACAAAACAAAAGAGAAAGTAAAAAATTTTAGGTATTCTCATACAATAATAAAAGATTCATAAATTCTTAAATATATTCTTAGATTAAGGTGAAATAATATAAACTAATTCAAGAGTTCCCCCTCAAACAATTAAGTCCTCGTTCTTCTCTTGCAACGTTTATTGGAAATCAAAAAACATTTGCTCAAACACAAACAAAACTTTGAGGGATGAAGGGAAACAGCTTGACATGACTAATGAGTTGAGTTGGTGGCATTTTATTTACAGCCTGTTTGCATTGGAGCTTCTTCTGCTGCTCCATTGCCTGATTCTGATCCGGATCCTGATCCTACTCCTGCTCCTGGATCCTAATTCCCCGTTTAGAAAGTGCGTGGCTGGGAGCCGAAACCTAGACCCACGCCACGCATCGTGTGCGTGGCCGCTCGCGCCATCTCATACTGCTGCTCCATATTGGAGAACATGCGCTGGCGCAGCTGGACATCTGCTGGGATAGCTGCCGCCGGAACTGCTCCTCCACCGGCTGCACCTGCTACACCGCTAGCGGCCGCTGCTCCTGCTCCCTCGGCGGTGGCATTTCCGTTGCTGCCAATGCTCTCTGCTCCTCCTGGTTCCTGAATGTTGGCCTCGGATTCGCTGCCCATGGTCCCCGGCGCATTCTTTATGCCCATCAGCCGCATAAACTTGGAGGCCACCTTGCCGTCCGAGTCCTGGGAGAAGTGGGCGTTGCCCCACTTGTTGGCCGAGTCCTCGTTCTTTTTGGAGCCCCACAGCAGCTTCCGCTTTTGCTGCTGCTCCGCATAGCGATTGGCGTTTATTATTCCTGGATTATAGTAGCTGGGCAGCTGGATCGGCGACTCCAATGTGGACTGGGGAGTGCTCAGCTCCAGGGACATTAGCGAGGGTATTTTGGGTGCATAGTTGGGAGTCGGCAAGAGTCCTCCGCCGCCTGCTGTGGCAGCTCCTAAGCCACTGCCACCGGACATCAAATTACCGCCTCCGGTTCCTCCTCCGCCGGCTGAAGCTCCTGCCAGAGCCGCTACTGCTGCATTGACGGCTGCCAAAGCGGCCACATTGACCGACGATGATCCAGAGCTTCCGCCGCTGGCCAGCTGGTGAGCTCCAACACTGCCACGCCGCGATCCGGACGACTGTTCCTCCCTTGGAGATCTGGAGCGGTGATGGCGACGACGCGAGGAGGCGGGTGGCGTGTCATTGGCCGAGCGGGAACGGGAACGCGAACGGGAGTCGCCACGACGTCGCCGATTGCGATCGTGGTTGTGATGGTGATCTTTGCGCTCTTTCAGCTCCTTGTCCTTGCCGGTGTGATGATGGCGACTGCTTTTATCGGAGCGTCGACGCTCTCGGTCGCGGTCTCGGTCTCTATCCCTCTCCCTGTCCCGATCATGGTCACGATCACGTTCTCTATTATGGTCACGATCGCGCTCCCTTTCCCGGTCTCTATTTTGGTCGCGATCCCTTTCCCGGTCTCGTTCGCGCTCCCGCTCCCTGTGTCCGGTGTTGCTGCTGCTTTCTTTGGTTCGATAATGGCGATGCTCCGTCTGCAAGAAGGGAATAACCAAGGCTTCAGTTACTATTAGGGATAAGAGGAAGTATTTATAAAGTTACCTTATTATGTTCCCGGTCACGGGTCCGATCCAAGTCTCGTTTTTCTCGTTCACGATCCCTGTCCCGTTCCCGATCCCGATCCCGATCACGTTCTCTGTCCTTGTCCCGTTCTCTATCCCTGTCGCGCTCTCTCTCGCGGTCTCTTTCACGCACCTGGCGTGGGCGATTGGGATGCGAGTCCTGTAAAAAGAAAATTTGATGGAGGCGCCAAGAACCCCCAAGGAGTAAAACATTAAAAAACGAATCCTTACATCCCTCGAAAGGAGCAAAAAGTTCTAGGTTCTAAAGACTACAATGGATTAATCGGAATTATCGTATTAATCGAAATAATCGGATTGTTTTTATTAGCTGGCCATCAGCTGGGTGGAGGAGGGGGAACCGGTACCGCCTCTGGGCTCGGTGGCTCCTTTGGATCCTAGATTTTATTTATGTATTTTTTTTTAGAGAGTTGTTAAGTTCTATTTGATCGATTTTATTTATTGTTTTGATTTGGTTTTTTTTGTGTTAATTTGTATACTCACTTTCGTGCGGTTCGATATCTCATTCTCTCTCTTTCGCGCCATCAGTGAGTGTGTTTGTTTGTGTGTGTGCGTGGGCCTGAGCGGGTGTGTGTGTGTGTGGGTGTGCGTGGGTGGGGGCGAGTGTGTCCTGGAACACACACACAGACACACACACAAACCACAAAAGCCGCAAGGACACACGCAAGCCTAGTTACCTCTAGTTATCGAAGCTATCGATGTTATCGGAAATCACTGCAATAGCGCATTTACTATCGATCGAGGAGGAATCATCAATCGGGTATATTTTTTCTTATTTTTTGGAATTTGTTTTGGTTTCGTTTTCGTTTCGTTTTACGTAATAACAACAACAATGATAATAAAATGATAGAGTTTAGTGATTTAAATATTAAGATTGGCATATAAAATTGTTGTAAACTTAACTAAGCTGGCCAAAAACAACAACAAGCAGACGGACATAACGCTTTTCCAGTACACCAGCAGGGGATTAATATTGGACTGGCCTTTTGGGTTATATAACCCCATTATTAAATACAATATAGTGTAGTGTTTTTTTTTTGGGTTGAAGCGGAGTTTAGGGAATCCTTTGAGATCAGTTTTGGGATCTTTACTAACAGATAAACCTCAAATAGGAGTTAATTTAATGTTTAAACTGAAAACAAACTATTCTAGAAGCTGAAGGACACAATTTAATAAGGCATATCTACATTATTAACATGTCCTTTAGGTAAACACAAAGATTCTTGCTTGTTCTTGAGGCAAACACAACCCAAAACGTAGCATAATTAACAAGTTGCCGTAACAAATTAGATGGCCTACATAAAATATTGATTCGCAGGACAATGGCACACTGTCAGTGGCACTTTAAAAGTCATTCCTCATGCCCGGAGATGTGAATTTTTAATGAATGCCCGAAAGTGGCATTGACTGGCAGGCTAGCAGGCTGGCAGGCTGTCAGGACGGGCAGGACGAGTGTGTTTATTGATTTCTGGCACAATGGCATTGTCCGCAAGTGGCGAATGCAGGAAATGCACATGCCACATGGCGACACATGGTCCATGAAAGGACGAGGATGGTGGCTGGCTGGGGAGGCAACCGCTCCAACCCATAAAACACACATATTTTTAGATACAAAACAAAAAAATGAACATAGATAGGATAAGAGTAGAACAATATCGATTTTGGGCGGAAGAATCCGTTTTGGAAATGGATTGAGATTTACCTCATCTAGGCGGATGCGGCTGCTGCTGGCGCTGCTGCTCCTGTGATGGTGTTGCAATTGGGACACCGGAGAATTGTTATTGTTCCGGTACTGCTGCTGTTGTTGTTGATGATGATGTTGGAGCTGGTTTTGTTGTTGTTTCTTTAAGCCATAATTTTTGGGTTTTTGGAGCGGGCTACTGGCGCTACCGCCGCTGTCCCTGCTGGCATCGCCATCCGCATCGCTGCTGCGACTACGGCTGCTGCTCAATTCATTATTGTTCTTTTTGGCCTTTAAATGATGCGGCTGCTGCTGCTTCTGCTGTTTTTGTTGTTGTTGTGGTGCCTAGGGGAATTTTGCAACTATTCAGAAACAGCAAATTCGCATTATTTTTCTAAGTTCTAGCAATACAACTAATTTGTAAATAGGATATTGGGTTAATGGGATAATGGGGCTTCCAAACACAGGCACACATCAAACACCAAACACCATACACCGCAAAACGCACACATTTGGTCAGGAAAAAGGGCGCCCGCACGCCACTGGCACGCCAAAAAAAAAAAAAAAAACCCAAGAAATGTGTATACAAAATGCTAGGAAGTCGCATGGCTAGATATCTCTAGCCTTTTTTTTTTGCTGTTTCTTTTGACCTGCTCCTTAGCTACGGCGTTGGAATATTTACCCGTATTTGGTAGCCAGCATCATCCTGGTCCTCCTCGCTACTGTAATTGACCAGCGCCTCCATTCTATTGACGACAAAATGCGTCCGGGGTACGAAAAAAAAATTAATAAATTGCCCGAAACTAGAGATGTGACTTGAGGATTTAGTGCAATGATTTTCAACACTGTTTTGCAGTGTGGCAATAGTACGGCCTATCGATATTTACAGTCTAACGATAATTTTAAATATTTAAACGATATATATATTTTAAATTAGTTATTTTTAATTTATTCATTTAAGTTTATTAAAACTAAGATTTTATTAAAGATCTATATCATTTTATATTTTGTTTAAAAAATATGAATTAGTTATTTGTATGGAAGTCTTTAGTTTCAGGTCTCATATTTACTTTAAAAATAAACTAGTCAGTTATTTTTTTTATCAGTTTAAAATAAATTATTAATTATTATTATCATTGTTTTTTTTTTTTAAATGCGCTTCGTTTTAATAGTTCTGCTCAAGAAATTGTTATGTTTTATGCGCTTTTGTTTTGAAGTTTTTTAATTGTTTCAAGTTTATTTAAAAAAATCTTTTAAATTCTATTTGTTGTACAAATTTGTTTAAGTTTAAGAAAACTGTTTCTAATTTTCCATATAAATTGGTTACAAAAATGAAGAATTGGAAGAATATTATAATAAATTTATATAATTTTGATTTGAAATTTCATTGAGGTTGGAAATATTTAAAAGTATGTAAGATATTTAAATTATAAACTTTCATATGTTTTTTGGATTTTTCTGATTTCTGATTAAAGTTTTATCGTTTGTAGATTATTTAGATTTTTTTCTTTCTTTTTGGATTTTAATTTTAAAAAGGGGAAGTCTTGTAAAAAAAAATGAAATGAGAATTATCCCGTGCGCTTGTGATTTGGAGAAGGCAGTGGCGGAAAGTTGTTTTTGTTGAGCTGGAAACCATCCTTTTCGGAGTTGGTGGGATTACCAGCGCCGCCTGAGCCGCCGCTGGAAGGATTGCCTCCCGATTCTCCAGTGTTAGATGATGAAGATCGTGATTCTGAGGCTTTTGATCCGTTTGATTTGTCCTTTTTCTTAATGGAATTGTAAAAATATTAAATAAAAACGAGAGACTAATTTTTTTAAACCTAATTTTCTAATTTAAAATATAAAGAACGAGGAGTAAGACCATCACCTGGTTGTTGCGAAGGCGAAGCACCTGATGTGGTGCCTGAGAATTCCCGGAGGTCACGGCCTGTCGCTTTTGATCATTCGATGTAGCCAAGGATGGCTTAATCCCCGACAGAACATAAAAAGCATCCTGCGTCTCGCGCTCGGCAGGACAACACTGAGGGCGATGCTTCATCTGATTATGCTGCTGCTTCTGGGCCAGCTGTTTCTTGTCAGGATTCTCAAGCTGCATTATATTTTGGGTAGCAGTTTGGGTGTCCTCCGCAGTACATTTATAGCGGCCGTGGATGGCGTTCATCTGAGCGTCGTTTAGGTCCTCCTGGGAGAGATCGTTTGCAAGATGGTCCATCCAGTTATTAAAGCTGGTGTAGGTTGTGGCTTTGCGATGATAGTGACTGTTTGGAGGATTCGAAGGGCCATGGGATGTGGAGGGCTGTGGAAACTGACGATCCTGCGGCTGCTGCTGGTTAGGATTTGGATGTTGTTGCTCCGGAATGTTGTATGGCAGCGGCTGCGCCTGGAGGTTGATTGGCAGCGGCTGCGCCTGGAGGTTTATTGGCAGCGGCTGTGCCTGGAGGTTGATTGGCAGCGGCTGCGCCTGGAGGTTGATTGGCAGCGGCTGCATCTGGTTGTTGTATTGCTGCCGATATGGTTGAAAGTTGGCCTGGAGATACTGCTGATGCAAGCTTGCTTGAAACTGGTGCAAATTGGCCTGGCTATATAGCTGGGGATCTGGAAGCCACTGATAAGGATTAGGCTGCAATTGGAGGTGGGATGGAAGCTGCAATTGTTGCTGCTGCTGCTGCATTTGCAACTGTTGCTGCGACATCGGCAGGTGTTGCTGCGACATCGGCTGGTGTTGCTGCGGCATCGGCTGGTGTTGCTGCGGCATCGGCTGGTGTTGCTGCGGCATCGGCAGGTGTTGCTGCTGCTGCTGCATTTGCAACTGTTGCTGCGGCATCGGCTGGTGTTGCTGCGGCATCGGCTGGTGTTGCTGCTGCTGCATTTGCAACTGTTGCTGCGGCATTGGCAGGTGTTGCTGCGACATCGACTGGTGTTGCTGCTGCATTTGCAACTGTTGCTGCGGCATTGGCAGGTGTTGCTGCGACATCGGCTGGTGTTGCTGCTGCATTTGCAACTGTTGCTGCGACATCGGCTGGTGTTGCTGCGGCATCGGCTGGTGTTGCTGCTGCAACTGCATCTGGGCTTGCTGCAAATTCTGGACCACATGTTGCTGATGACAGGAGTGGTTCAGCGGCTGCTGTTGTGGCGGCGATTGGAAGAAAAGTTGCTGCTGCTGCTGCTGCTGCTGTTGTGGAGGATTGCTCCCAAGATTCTGGCCTGACAACGATGGAAATGTGGGCTGCATGGGGCACCAATTAATGGGAGATGTGGAGTTAATGCCAGGGTGTAGGCCCAAATGTTGATTTGATGCTGTGGCTGGTGGCGGCGGCTGTTGTGGTGGTGGCTTCAAGTTTTCAAAGGACGAGGGCCAGTGCGACTGGGGTACAATCGACGTATCAATACTCCAGATGCTGGGCAGCCAGTGTCCCGGATAATCCCGGCTAGAATCCGGCGCAAATGGTGTCCGATTTATGATGCTGCGGATGCTCTCCACAATGCTGGGGTGGGGGGCATCGGAGGCCGAGTTCGACAGCCATTCGATGGTGCCGAAGGTGATCCTGTTCCTCTCGGCGGCCCGTTCGCGCGAATTGAGTCCGCCGTTTCCGAGCCGCTGCATCCTGGTCTCATAGCCAATGGGTTTCAGCTTGGTATCATCCATATCGGCAACTTCCTTTTCGCTATCTGGGGGTTTGGGTATGGATGGAATGGTCTGAGTCTGAGTCTGGGTCTGAGTCTGGGTCTGTGTCTGAGTCTGGGTCTGGGTCTGGGTCTGGGTCTGGGTCTGGGTCTGGGTCTGGGTCTGGGTCTGGGTCTGGGTCTGGGTCTGGGTCTGGGTCTGGGTCTGGGTCTGGGTCTGGGTCTGGGTCTGGGTCTGGGTCTGGGTCTCAGTCTGATCCTGGGTCTCAGTCTGGGTCAGAGTCTGGGATTGGGTTTGGGTCTGGGTAGAAATATTGTTCTCCTGGTTAGTCTGACCGTTGTCCAGGAAGCTGAGCTGCAACGAATTCTTCCAGAATTCTGGTGGTGGAAAACCAGATTCGTCGGCGTCAGATTGATCATCCTTCGACACAACAGGATCTATATCCACGACAGGATTATGTGACTCTGATTGACTAGCTTGATTGGTCGAGATCTGGCAATTATCGGTGGGATTCGAACTGGCGGCCACCGGCGGCTCCTCCAAGAGCGAGCTACGGCGACTGGAATTGGCCACGGAACTGCTAGATTGCGGCGATGCTGTGACCGAGGACGAGTCCTCCACTTTTTTAACTTCGTGCTTCTTATTCCTGAACTTCGATTGACACTTCTTCATTTTGGAGTGGTTTTTGCGAAGATTCTTGGTCGAGCCTTGGAATCCTTGCAGGGCCAAGAAACTGCCCAGAGTCAGGGGGGTGTTGCGGTGGCAATAGTGCTCCGAAAGCTCCATGTCCGTGGCGAGGGTGTTTAGATTACGACCACAATAGCTACCGATGGAACTGCCAGTCGAGCTGCAGCTTGTCCGGTGACCTGCCAATGGAAAGGATAACGAGATAAAGTTTAAGGAAAACGGCACTTGTTATCCAATTCCACCGCTTCCAGTCGTAAGGCATTGTTTTGGGGGTTAAAGGTTAACTATTAATAATAGAAAATGTTCTAAATAATGAGAATTCGGGTTAGAAATCTATGAAATTATGTTCTCGGAAGGTTAGATGTTATGAGAGGTCAGAAAATATTTTACAATTGACAATTATTACAGTTAAGTAGACGAAAATATAAACAAAGTTTCCTATGTTTATTTATTTAAAGACAAGACTATCATGGACTTAACCCAGAAACCTGATATATTTATAAACAAAACAAAAATATAGGGAATTCAGTGTTAAAGTAGAGTTAAATTGTCAGTTTGATTTATTAGAGGACTCTTTGTCGCTCAGAGTCTGGTTGAAAATGTTACCTTTTCATTTTATTTGAGAAAGAATTGGCTTCAGTTGTTTCTCGATTTTTTTAACCTAAAAAAAATAACTTGGGTGGAAAGAATGAAAAGGGTATAACCCCAAATTTTAATAAATTTGTCTTCCTCTTTTTATCTTTTCACTCTAAACTGTGAAAAAAAATTAACAAAATGGTGTCTGCGAAAAGGGAAAACGAGGAACAAATGGCGGAACTGGAATTCTTTTATTTTAAAATACTCCGTTTTATAGCCTTAACTTCACCAATCGCTTTTCACTTCAATCACCAAAACTTTTCACTGTGTTTTATGCCCGATTACTATTGATAACTATTACCTTGAAACTTATTGCAACTTGCACCAAAGACCAAAAGAATTCCAGACTAAAGAGCAGAAAGCTGTGTTCTGCTCAAAAGTTGCGACCAACAAGAAATTTCTGCGCATGCGCGACCTCTGACCAACTCTTGGAACACTGAACTGCTACATTGTGGACTAACCAACACTAGGATATGCGTGTGAAGGGGAAGAATATGCGTGTGCAAGGAAAAGGCGACACGAGGAGACAAGGATAAAAGCCCTAAAAGGAGCGTCAAAAAAACGCGTGCCTTGAAGAAGAAGAAAAACCATGTTAAGTGAACATTTCTATGAAAATACAAAGAATGTGAGATTAATTATAAGAATTATCTAGCATTTCAATTGTGGAAGCCCTTGGCGAGGAGGAGGCAGGGGTTCAATGTCCAGTAGTTGTCACCGAGTTTTGTTTATCTGTGGATTGCGATTTTTTGTTTATGCCGCCGGACAGACGATCCCCAGATTCCCCAAGCCCACTTTTCCTATGATTTTATTGTTGACTTACTGCCGGACGATTGGAGCAGCGACCTGGTCAGTGATGGCTTCGATTTATACGGCTGCGGGAATGGAAAATGAAAGTATAAACTAAATAAATGACATGTTTTTAAACTTACTTGACCACTGGCTATGTTCTCGCGACACAAACTATCTGGCTTGTCCTTTTTCTTCTCCCGTTCCTCCGTGCTCTGATGCTTTTCTTGCATCTCCACTTCCGATACCGTTGTCGGATCGGAGCTCGGACGATGGACGATTCCCTTCTTGCGCTTCCGTTGTCGCTTCGTCACATGCTTCATGATGACCACCTATTGGCCTATTGTCCAGAGCCAACTTCACGCGGTTAAGAATGAGCAAAGAATGAGCTTTTGGAGGGGCTGAGGTAATAGCCGGCAAGCTGTCAGAGGGAGAATGCCTTTATAGAGTCCAGAGGAGCGTGCGAGATGGCTATAGCAGGCAGCGTTGCCACATAATAACAAAAAATAATAATGAAAGAAATATAAAAACATAAGAATAAAGCTAAGAAAACATAGAAATTTTCGCAAAATCAAGAAGAACCTCAACAATTTCCCTGTTAAGACATTATTCTCCCAATTCCATGATTATATTTCAACTGCAACTCATTTTAAGTCAACACATTTTCACGAGAACAACAAAATGCCGTGCGCATGCGCGAATGGAATAACGGGACTATGGTGAATAAAGAAACTAAGGAAACTAAGGAACGCACGGATTATATAACGCTGCGCTGCTTCAAAACTAGTTAGAACCTTTGTTACTTAAGTAAATATATTTAAAAAAAAGTTTCAGAACAATTAATTTTTGCAAAAATAAACAGGATATGCAATGGAAAAATTTATGGGAAGAAAAAATAAACTACAGTAATAAAGAGGGGTAAAGTGTGGTGGGAATTCATAAGAAAGCTTTTCAGAGTTGAATTCCCCGCAACATTTGTTGCAGAAACTTCTATCAGTGCGCTTTTACTCCTAAACCAAACAACTTCTCTTTCAAGGAATCACGATTCTTAGAAAAGGTGCCAGTTTTGGTTAAACTGAAAATTTTGAAAAGTAACAGGTGAGTGAACTTTTGTGAATTGTTTGCATTCAAGGGTGCTCCGCTGGACGGGTGCTCCTTTAGATTGTTTTTTTCCGAGAAAAACGTTGCGCTTGCGCAAATCGAAGGTGATTTGTAAAAAAAAAATGGAAAGAGAGAAACGTAGATGGAACAAGAACGAAGAAGTCAGAAAGAATGTGAAAGAACGCAACGATAGAATGCGAAATTTAACAATTAAATGTAGAAAAAAAAGAAAATAGAAAAAGATGGCAATGCTGTCATGAGTCAAAGTTAACTCATTTTTTTCGACTTTTGTATTTAATTTAAGGTGGAAAGTCCGTTGGTTGCAAAAACGAAAGGAAAGTGTGACTCTTTGACTATTTCTTGTGAGAAGCTATCAAGGAATTGTTTGTAAAAATGGTAAGTACGCAGGAAGTTTTAGTTTATTATTGTTCTATCCCTTTTGGAAAAATTAGACTTACTCGATTTATGGTCATCCAATACAGGACTACTACCCGATGCATCATACCCACACCAGACACTACATTGTTAGGGACTTAACTAGACCCAATCTAACAATCATCGTTGAGCACCAAGTAGATCACACCTTTGAGGATATCGTTATGGAGAATGCTGGAAATAACGATATGCGAAGCGTGGTGCATACTATACAAAGTACCGTTACTCAGCACATGGTCGATAGCATCACTGGCTTCGGACAAACAACATGTTCCACTTACACACACACAATTGTACGTTAATCTTATAAAACAGCAAGGATATATTTGATTTCCTTATTGCTGTTCCCATCAATAAAAATTGATCAAAAATTTATTTGTTTTTCTTTATATTTTTTCCCTTCTGACAAAAAAAAAAAAGGAGTGAAAGCAATCAAATTGGAAAATTTTAAACAAAAGTCTATAAGACTTAACATACTTTTCATTTGCGCGGCAGTTTTCAAACGGGAAACATCCCAAACGGAAATAACCTTAAAGAATCATCTATTTAAATTCATGATTTTGTTATCGATATTTTGACATTCTGATAATTCATCAACAAACCCGAGCGCCAACTTCATCTTGTTTTGATCGTTTTAAAGAGCCAAAGGCCTGAAGGAGCCGGAAGCAACAAAGCGGACTCACCTGGAGCAGCCATGTCCCACGATGCGGACTTCTTGTTTGCCCTCAAATTGCAGCAGCAGCTGGACGCCGAGGAGGGAGCACCAGCGCCTGCCAGTGAAGGCAATGATGTGCGTCTCAGAAATTGTTCCATGTCTATGGATGGTGCTAATCCCTGTTTCTTGTGTCCTTTAGAGTGGTGACTACCAGCTGGCCATGATGCTGCAGGCCCAGCTAAACCAGGAGGAGCAGAAATCCAGCAGCGGGCAGGCCGCGTCCTCAAAACCCTCCACCGCCAGCCGTCAGGGCGATCTGGACGAAGAAGTTAGCTTTGTTTATCCCAAGGCCAATAATCCAAAGGTATTGAGTTCATTTCAACACACCAGCACGCCAGAGGCATCTAACGGCGTCCGTTTCAGGCCCCTTCACCACCTCCTCGTGCCAAAGCCCTGCCAGCCGTGCGTGGCAACGAGGCCAAGTACAATGATTACCTTGACCAGACCCAGAACATCGTCCATCCAGAGTGGGAACTGATTGATCCTACACCAGATATATTCGCCATGTTTTTCCGCTTCGACCAGAAGTTCTTTCAGAAGCGCTTGGGAGCCGTTTGCTTAGAATGGAGTAAGCGTATGACGTCGTGCGCCGGGATTTGTTATCAGCGCAGCAACAGTTACTTCAAGGAGGTGACCATCCGTCTGAGTGAGCCTCTGCTTAAGCTGCGTCCGCGCAAGGACCTGGTGGAGACGCTGCTGGTGAGTCAATTCTTTCTACTTGCCAACAATTTGCTTACCAATTCGGTTGCTATTTTAGCACGAGATGATCCACGCCTACTGCTTCGTGCTAAACATACGCGAGGGCAATGGAGGACACGGTCCCAACTTCAAGCGCATGATGAACCTGATTAACCAGACTGCCGGAACCAACATCACCGTCTACCATTCATTCCACGACGAGGTGGCTCTGTACCGCAATCATATCTGGCGCTGCACGGGCATTTGCCAGAATCATGCTCCCTTCCAGGGCTGGGTCAAGCGCTCCACCAACCGGGCGCCCGGGCCGTACGACCAGTGGTGGGAGAAGCATCAGCGCGACTGCGGCGGCACCTTCCAGAAGGTGAGTGGTCCCGAAGACACCAAGACGAGTACAAAACCAAAGACAGAATCAAAACGGAAGAAACAGACGAGCGCAGGAACAGATCCTTCGCTCGAGAGATGGTTAAAGAAGGTGCCTCAACCGAACAATGAAACTCTGCCCAACAAGGTGGTGAAAAAGTCGCCTACCGGGGGAGCAGCCAAGACTGGTGGAAGCGTGCTACCCTCCATGCCTCCGACATCCTATCCTGGGCCATCGACTGATCCTTTTGCTGGTGTGGGTGGCAAGCGGCCAAGGCAGGGGGCAAATATCATGAGCTTTGGTGACCTGACCAAGAACGACGATGGCTCCGACAATGAAAAGGAGAAGGAGAAGTCGATTCCGGTCATTGCAGCCGCAATGACCGGAAAGGGTTACCAAATGGTTAGCAGTAACAATACTGGCGTTGTGATAGATATAACCGACACCGAACAGAAAGGAACGTCCGCACCCCATTTACGGGAGCGCTGGCTGCGTCGCATCGAGCAGAATCGCCGCACTAACAACAGCGGCTCAGAGTCCAATAGCAGCTCCGGCTCCTCCGCAACCAAACCAGCCAAGCGTCGTCGCGGCAACAAGGGCGACGAAATCATCAGCTGGGAGAGTTTCGACAGCGATGTCTTCATCGCTGAGTCGACCTCCGAAGTGATTGAAGTTCCAGACAGTGACAGCAGCACCGGCAGCCACAGTGACTCTGAGGCTTCTCAGACTATAGTTCCGCCGAAAAAGCTGAGCTGCCAGGAACGCAGTATACAGATCAAGCGCGAGGTCTTGATGGACGAGTCCTGTCAGTTTAGCGAGGATGAAATTACCTTTATTGACAACGAGTACGACGATGACTTGGGCAGCAATCTCGACCAGAGCCTGGATGCGGCTTCTGAGCTGGCCGACGAGTCCATAATCGATGATTTGTTCGGGGAGGACACCCTCCTGCGTGACTTCCAGCGTCAGAACGACGTTAGACCAGTCGGCTCTTCCTCCAGATTCAACACCAACCAGGAAATTGTCTTCTGTCCGATTTGCTTCGAGAGGTTGCAGCGCACCCAACTGGACAATCATCTGGAGGGCTGCTCCATCACCATTTCCGTTAAGCCGCCGTCGTTCAAGCCAAAGGGAGCCGGAGCAGCAGGCTCAAAGCGCAAGAAGTCATCCACCCAGACCTCAGGAGGTTCCAGTTCCAGTGGTAGGTGATTCCTCGACCCTTTGTATACTTTTACTCATTCTCTACTCACATTTAGATGCTACTCCATCTCGTCCATCAAATGGTCGGGCCTCGAATTCCGCTCGGGGAGCGTCTGCTCGCGAATCGTCTCAGACCCGTCAGATGCTTCGGGAATATGGCTATACCCCTGGAGAGATTGCCCAATTGGAGTTGAGCGGCGACAACGAGGAAGCCCTTTCCACCTCTGGAACTGCCACTGCTCCAGATGATGTTGATGAGCTGACTCCGCGCCAGCGCCGTCAACGCAATCTCTTCAAGCCAACAGTCCAGTGTCCCCGATGCGGTGGCGAATACCTGGGCCATCAGCTGGAAGCCCACAGGGGGCTGTGCCGCGGAGGATCCAGCCGTTAGATGCCTTTATCCATTTTCATTAATCTATTATCCATTCCATTTTCTGTTGTAAGACCTATCAGGATATTCCTTTATAAGAGTAAAACTAATCCTCGTTAATAAAAATATAAAAATTAAATAAAATGTATTAATTTATTTACAAAACACGGCCGAAGTATCGCAGGTTGCTCTTGTGCGCGTACCGGTTGGCCAGCGAGGGCCAGTGGACTACAAACAGATCCGCTATGGGGAGGAGCAGGCGACCACTTAGCGACAGCGATTCCACCCGACAAAAGCTCTCTACGAAAACGATTCTGGAGTTGGAGGGCAGGCGTCCCAGGCAGCGCCACAGAAAGGCGGCGTAGCAGAAGGGAACGCATGTACCGGGTCCATTGCAGAGAACCAACTGCGGCCGATCACGCCAGACCAGGTAGCAGCTCCAGAGCAGGGCCCACATCGTGGTGAAAATACTGCTCAGCCAAGACTGACCCACGCTACGACTGCGCGGGACTTGGACGAACTCCGCCTTGGCAGCCTGCTCCGGCAGAACCTGGCGAAGATGCTGCTCCGAGGTGGAATCGCTGCTAGCCAGGATGAAGCGAATCGGTTGGTATTTGGCCGCCTTGCCGGTGTCCTCCTGCTGCAGAAGTGCCTGGGTGAGGCGGCCCATCTCGGCTGTGTGGCCACCGGAGCCCAGTATCACATAGGTCATGATCTTGTCCAGAAATCGACGCTTTTGTTTATATTTTGGCCGGCTGGTGCTGCCACACCGACGGAATGTTATCAGTGTTGCACAATTTCGACAAGGAATCTTCACGTCTGGCAACACTGCGGCTTTGTTTTGATTTTTCTTGTTGAGGAATTCTGGCTTCCATCAGAATTTGGTCGGAATATCCTTAAGAGGAGGATCGCCAGCAAAACTGGCTATGTACAGCGGCGCCAACGGCTGCAAGCGCGTCCACAGCATCGAGGTTGAGCAGCCGCTGGAGGGGGAGCGGGTGGAGCACAGTCTTCTGCTGGTCAAAGGACGCCTTCTGCCCAAGTGTTCGTCCGCCCGCCAATTGAAGGCGACGCTCCGCTTGCCGGGCGATCGCTCCCAGGAGCAGCTTACGCAGCTCTCTGCCGCCGGGGACTTCAAATTGCTCTTCGATTTGGACAGCCAGGAATCCAGAGGAGTCGGAGAATCCTTGTGCTACCTGGAGCTGCGATCCTGCAGTGCTGTTCGTTTACTAAGTATCATTTATAAACCTAGAAACAGCTCCTACAAGGTATATAGGTTGCTATTCAAAAATTGCTTCAAGCTTTGGTGGCAGAAGTTTTTTTTTATCGATTTTTTCTTGTTAAGGTTCAACCCCTGTACATCCTGTGCCAGGACGAGGTGCCGGAGAGGGAACAGGAGCTTCACTCACTCATTGATCTCAACCTGCGCCTGGTGCAGTGCATCTACGCTCACAAACTCCAGTCGGCCGGCTTTCCAAATCGCACGTTCACGCTAAACGGATCCTGTTGCTCCTTTCGCAGCCAGTTGACACGGGAACAGGCGCTGTCCAAGAGCGAAAACGAGCTGTGGCAGCAGTTTGCCGGCGAAATCATCGCGTGCCAACAGTGGGGACATCAGCTGCGTCTGAAATTCGTTGCCTTTGTGGCCTGTACCAACTACGACGGTGGAGCAGTGGTGGCCAGCGAGGACACATCCTACGCCAACATCCGGAGACATCTCAGAGGACACGCCGCCCTGGGTGGCGGGGGATTGGCTTTGTTCGGGAGCGCCCATTTTTACGCCTGGCCTAGGTCCTTCTTGGAAATTGGGGATTGTGTAAGGAGCACAGAGCGCGTTGACATATCCCGCCTGCCGGACGAGAGTAACTACCGGCGGACGTACGGCGGAGTGTACGCCAGCACTCTGGGCGCCGTGTGCCACGAGCTGGGCCATTGCTTCGATCTGGGCCACACCTCCGAGGGGGTGATGGGCCAGGGATTCGACTATTTGAACCGAGTCCTGACCGTGGACCAGCCCACCGAGCACCTGCCGCATAGGTTAGTGGAGGGAGCAGCAGCAGCAGAAGGCGCCCCAGAATCAGCCCCAGCTCGTCCCCGCTTCACCAAATTGAAACTCCAGCCAGGCATCAAGTTGCTGGACAATTATCACAATCAGAGGCGTCACGACAGCTTCTACTTTGCCCGCAACTGCGCCGTCATCCTCGCCCATCATCGCTGGCTTAATCCAGACTTGGACGCAACGGATCCTGAGCCAGCAGAGATCCAGATTAGTTGTAATACCAAGGAGATTGTCTCGAATCGGCCGCTTAGGCTAGTGGAGCTGCGCTGCAACCGGAACAGTGTAGTGGCCCACTACGAGGAGTTCCATCTGGAGGCGACGGTGCATCGCTTCCCGCTTCCTGGCTCACTGTGGGACCTCCTGGCCGAGCAGCGCTCTCATTACGCTTTCGTGCTGACCACCAGCGGCGATACCAAGCGCTTGTCCTGTGACTCATAGAGATCTGAAACTGGTGAGTAATATATTAGTTTTTGTTTGGTGTTTCCCCAACCCCATCCACTGTTCTGCATGGCCTTGAATCAAGTGCTTCAGTTACTGCCAAACCCCATTCTTTGGCCAGTGCCGCGGCAACCGCTCTGCGCGGGAGCCACCTAGAGGGAGCACCTCTCTCCTCTCCCAGCCGGATGAATTTCAATAAGTCCAAGCAGGTTTTATTTGCCAACAGCTCGATCGTCAGCTGACGCTCTTGCTCTCTCGTGGTCAGGTCTCTTGGTCCCCTGGTCTCCCTCTCCCAGAGCTAAGACAGCGGCTTGTGTTTGTTTTTGGAGACAACAAGTGGGTTAAGCCTCGTTCCTCCCCTCTGCGTCTTGTCACGGCACAGCTTTAACCCTTGACGTGGTCATAAAGATTGTCTAAAACATAAATACTTCTCCCCCAATGGAAAATTTCTAATAATTTGATCTCTTTATATATTTACTTATTTTTTTTTAAATATATTTTAATATGTTTAGCTTTATTAAATAATTTAAAAAATATTTAAGCTGTTTGTTTACTAGTTTGTTAATATTTACATTAAGCAAAATGTTTACTTTAAAAAAATATAATAATACGTTCATTATTGGTTATTATAGGATATTGGATGGAATTTCTATATGATGGAATTTATTTTTATGTAGGATATAGGAAGATTATTCCAAATATAGATCTTATTCGTTGTCAAATATTATATTACATTTTTATTAATTCAAAAGGAAATGATATTAGATGGGCTACTAAAGATCATGGATTTAAAAAATATTTATAAAACCCATTTTAAAACATTTTAAATTATTTAAAAAAAAATATGTAATTATAATAAAGATCATAGCTTAAAGGAAAATATATTAAAGCCCTTTTAAAAAAAAACCTTCCTGTTAGTAATTTCGAAATGAAAACCCTATCAAAATAATGACCTTGTCGGGGGAAGGGTTAAGCCCCTCCTCCATATGAGCGAAGAAAACTCGTATTTCATTCTCCATTATCGAAGAATCGGCAGAGACAATGACAGAGTCTCAGAGCGTCAGAGCGAACGGGGTTCGATAGTGAAAAATAAAAAAAAAAAAAAACATATATATGAGGGGGAAAAAAAAAAAAACAAAATAACCCACCGATAGGGCAACCGAAATAACAATAACAAATCTATTTAACGTCGAACAGCGATAAGATAAAGACACAAATTAGTGTTTGGAGGACCAAAGCAGTGCCAAAGCATTGATTCATCATCAATTTTCGCACCTCCGCCAGGGCATATCGTAGCTATAACCATTACCATTTCCACTGCCTTTCAGGTGCCAGCGTCTTCGACTGCCGTCTCCGTGTCCGAAAACCCTTTGCCAAGAAGTTGGAAAATCGCTGATTATGGCTGCCACCGAGGTATCCGCGCGGATTCAGTTCAAATCGCTGAAGGGATTTCCGGCCACCACCGATGATAATAAGCTGGAGACGCAGGCCTTCCTTAACGCCGCCAAGGAGATAGTGACTGTTATAGGTGATAATCCGTACTTTCGATTAATTACAAAATTAATATATTCGAAATTTTCCATTTCATTCTTTCCAGAGAGCTTTGGAAAATTATTTACGCCGGTGATCAGTGATATGAATGGAAATATTAATGTAAGAAATACTCCTAAGAGTTATAATAGAATCTTATAGAACAGATACATAGGAATTATATATCTATAGTTCTGTGAAGATTTCCTTAGACTTCTTTAAATATTTCAAAATAGAAACCTTTAAAATGTAAAATATTTCAAGTTTTAAAATTTTAAAACAATCCCAAAGTACCTAAAATTATTTTTGATGTATTAGTAACACATATATCCTTTGCTTTGCGATCCAGAAACTAACCAAGGCCTATGGAGCGGACGTTCTAAAATACCAATATCTGGAGGATCTTATCGTCTTGAATGTAAACGTCGATGATTTTGCGGCCAATGCCCTGCTTTGGCTGAAACGAGGACTCCAACTCATCTGCACCTTCTTCGAGAACATCTACAACGACGCCCAGGGCAAGGAGGCCCTCAAACAGCATCTCCAAGATGCCTACGAGCGCACCCTGAAACCCTATCACGGCTTCATTGTCCAAAGCACGATTAAGGTGGGTGTTTATTCGGATTTTCGGGAATTACTATAGATCACCTATATATTGGATTTTAGTACAGAATAGTGAGGAATTTATTTGGAAATCTTTTGAGGTATTTTCCATAAAGATCGGTTAAGAATTGGCTGAGATATAGCCACGATTCTGGGCCATATACGAAAATCAGGATTTTTGAAGGGGTCTCCCCACAAAAATTGAAAAAAAATCTAAACAATTTTTTGTGCCTAGATTTTTTACCATATCAATGGAGAATTAAATCCCCTTTCGTTTAAGGTATTCCGCTTAAGGATCGGATAGGAATTGGCTGAGATATAGCCACGATTCTGGGCCATATACGAAAATCAGGATTTTTGAAGGAGTCTCACCACAAAAATTGAAAAAAAATCTAAAAAATTTTTTGTACCTAGATTTTTTACCATATCAACGGAGAATTAAATCCCCTTTCGTTTAAGGTATTCCGCTTAAGGATCGATTAGGAATTGGCTGAGATATAGCCACGATTCTGGGCCATATACGAAAATCAGGATTTTTGAATGGGGCTCCCCACAAAAATTGAAAAAAAATCTAAAAAATGTTTTGTGCCTACATTTTTTACCATATCAATGGAGAATTAAATCCCCTTTCGTTTAAGGTATTCCGCTAAAAAATCGGATAGGAATTGGCTGAGATATAGCCACGATTCTGGGCCATATACGAAAATCGGGATTTTTGAAGGGGTCTCCCCACAAAAATTGAAAAAAAATCTAAAAAATTTTTTGTGCCTAGATTTTTTACCATATCAATGGAGAATTAAATCCCCTTTCGTTTAAGGTATTCCGCTTAAGGATCGGATAGGAATTGGCTGAGATATAGCCACGATTCTGGGCCATATACGAAAATCAGGATTTTTGAAGGGGTCTCCCCACAAAAATTGAAAAAAAATGTAAAAAATTTTTTGTGCCTAGATTTTTTACCATATCAATGGAGAATTAAATCCCCTTTCGTTTAAGGTATTCCGCTTAAGGATCGGATAGGAATTGGCTGAGATATAGCCACGATTCTGGGCCATATACGAAAATCAGGATTTTTGAAGGGGTCTCCCCACAAAAATTGAAAAAAATCTAAAAAATTTTTGTGCCTAGATTTTTTACCATATCAATGGAGAATTAAATCCCCTTTCGTTTAAGGTATTCCGCTTAAGGATCGGATAGGAATTGGCTCAGATATAGCCACGATTCTGGGCCATATACGAAAATCAGGATTTTTGAAGGGGTCTCCCCACAAAAATTGAAAAAAAATCTAAAAAATTTTTTGTGCCTAGATTTTTTACCATATCAATGGAGAATTAAATCCCCTTTCGTTTAAGGTATTCCGCTTAAGGATCGGATAGGAATTGGCTGAGATATAGCCACGATTCTGGGCCATATACGAAAATCAGGATTTTTGAAGGGGTCTCCCCACAAAAATTGAAAAAAAATGTAAAAAATTTTTTGTGCCTAGATTTTTTACCATATCAATGGAGAATTAAATCCCCTTTCGTTTAAGGTATTCCGCTTAAGGATCGGATAGGAATTGGCTGAGATATAGCCACGATTCTGGGCCATATACGAAAATCAGGTTTTTTGAAGGGGTCTCCCCACAAAAATTGAAAAAAAATCTAAAAAATTTTTTGTGCCTAGATTTTTTACCATATCAATGGAGAATTAAATCCCCTTTCGTTTAAGGTATTCCGCTTAAGGATCGGATAGGAATTGGCTGAGATATAGCCACGATTCTGGACCATATACGAAAATCAGGTTTTTTGAGGGGGTCTCCCCACAAAAATTGAAAAAAAATCTAAAAAATTTTTTGTGTCTAGATTTTTTACCATATCAATGGAGAATTAAATCCCCTTTCGTTTAAGGTATTCCGCTTAAGGATCGGATAGGAATTGGCTGAGATATAGCCACGATTCTGGGCCATATACGAAAATCAGGATTTTTGAAGGGGTCTCCCCACAAAAATTGAAAAAAATGTAAAAAAATTTTTGTGCCTAGATTTTTTACCATATCAATGGAGAATTAAATCCCCTTTCGTTTAAGGTATTCCGCTTAAGGATCGGATAGGAATTGGCTGAGATATAGCCACGATTCTGGGCCATATACGAAAATCAGGTTTTTTGAAGGGGTCTCCCCACAAAAATTGAAAAAAAATCTAAAAAATTTTTTGTGCCTAGATTTTTTACCATATCAATGGAGAATTAAATCCCCTTTCGTTTAAGGTATTCCGCTTAAGGATCGGATAGGAATTGGCTGAGATATAGCCACGATTCTGGGCCATATACGAAAATCAGGATTTTTGAAGGGGTCTCCCCACAAAAATTGAAAAAAAATGTAAAAAAATTTTTGTGCCTAGATTTTTTACCATATCAATGGAGAATTAAATCCCCTTTCGTTTAAGGTATTCCGCTTAAGGATCGGATAGGAATTGGCTGAGATATAGCCACGATTCTGGGCCATATACGAAAATCAGGATTTTTGAAGGGGTCTCCCCACAAAAATTGAAAAAAATCTAAAAAATTTTTTGTGCCTAGATTTTTTACCATATCAATGGAGAATTAAATCCCCTTTCGTTTAAGGTATTCCGCTTAAGGATCGGATAGGAATTGGCTGAGATATAGCCACGATTCTGGGCCATATACGAAAATCAGGATTTTTGAAGGGGTCTCCCCACAAAAATTGAAAAAAAATCTAAAAAATTTTTTGTGCCTAGATTTTTTACCATATCAATGGCGAATTAAATCCCCTTTCGTTTAAGGTATTCCGCTTAAGGATCGGATAGGAATTGGCTGAGATATAGCCACGATTCTGGGCCATATACGAAAATCAGGATTTTTGAAGGGGTCTCCCCACAAAAATTGAAAAAAAATCTAAAAAATTTTTTGTGCCTAGATTTTTTACCATATCAATGGAGAATTAAATCCCCTTTCGTTTAAGGTATTCCGCTTAAGGATCGGATAGGAATTGGCTGAGATATAGCCACGATTCTGGGCCATATACGAAAATCAGGATTTTTGAAGGGGTCTCCCCACAAAAATTGAAAAAAATCTAAAAAAATTTTTGTGCCTAGATTTTTTACCATATCAATGGAGAATTAAATCCCCTTTCGTTTAAGGTATTCCGCTTAAGGATCGGATAGGAATTGGCTGAGATATAGCCACGATTCTGGGCCATATACGAAAATCAGGATTTTTGAAGGGGTCTCCCCACAAAAATTGAAAAAAAATCTAAAAAATTTTTTGTGCCTAAATTTTTTACTATATCGATGGAGAATTGAATCCCCAATCTTTAAAGGTATTCCGCTTAAGGATCGGATAGGAATTGGCTGAGATATAGCCACGATTCTGGGCCATATATGAAAATCAGGATTTTTGAAGGGGTCTCCCCACAAAAATTGAAAAAAAATCTACAAAATTTTTTTTGTCTAGATTTTTTACCATATCGATGGAGAATTGAATCCTCAATCTTTAAAGGTATTTTGCGTAAGGATCGGATAAAAATTGGAGAAGATATAGACTTGAAACCCTTAAAAAAATACCTTTTTCTTGGGTTTTTTTAATTTTTAACAAAAAAAATTAATTTTTCTTATATTTCCAGATAATCTACAGTTGGGTGCCCACACGTAGCCAGCTGCTGGGCCAGGGATCTGCCCTCGAGGAGAACATGACGGTGCTGACCAGCTACTTGCCCACGATGCGGTCCCACCTGGACGCCATCGACGCCCTGCTGAAGGCGCACAACCTGGACGATAGCCGGAAAGTGTGACTGCTTAGCCTGCCTAGCTTAGCTTAAGTAGCTTATCCTACTTTATTATTTATGTACGTGCGTGTGTGTCCTGCGACCAGTATCCGAGGTAGCTAAGTAAATCCCAGAGCCTTCACTGAATCCTTGCGTGTTCTTCCTTTACTTGGACTTCGGGGAGCGGCGGGCGCGGCGTCTCTGCTCGCTGAAACTGGGCGATAGCTGCTCCTCGGCGGGGTGCTCGTGCTCCTGCTCCTCCTTGTCCTTCTCCTCCATCCGAACCAGGACACCGGGTAGGTGGGACTCTTGGTTCCTTGGCTTGCAGAAGACAAAGTGGACCAGAGCCACTACCACTTCAAGGGCTATCAAAGCGAAAACCGCATTTGAGATGATCCTCAGCCACAGTCCACTACCGGCCACTGCCAGACGGAGGAAAACCATGGCGGGCAGCAGGATGCACGGGGTGACGGTGAGCAGGAGCCACATGGAGGTGGCCCCGGAGCACAGATTAACCGAATAGCCGGCATAGAGGCGCATAAACTCGGCGGAAACGGCCAGGAGGTAGGCGATCAGAAGGGCGAGGCCTTCCCAGTTCCATAAGTGATTCAGCTGGAGGATCAGGATAGTGGTTAGAGGGGTTTTTGGAAGTATTCCACTCCATACTTACCCCAAGAAGCAGGTGGATGAGGTAGCTCAACGCCCAAATCAGGGATACGTAGGCATTGGCCTGGAGCAGCATTTGGAGGACCAAGTTGGACCTGTGTGGCGTCACGGAGTAGGGCATCGTTGGGGGAATCCTTCAAGTTTTTAAATATATTTTTTTAATTCATAAAATATATTTTTTATTTAGTTTCCTGCGACTTTGCTGTCAAGTTTGTTGACGAAAAATTGGAACTGCTGGGTTGCCAAGGCAACCAGCTGATAGAGGACACAATCCTGGCCAGACTCTGACCCTAAGCTTACTGCTGGGACACTCAAAAAAGGTCCTTAAAAAGGGTATACACGAAATATTATATAAATCCTAAAAAAAAATGTATAAAGTTAAGGGAAAAAAATAAATTTTCATAAAAATTATAATAAAAACTTTAAATAATTTAAAAACCTTAAAAAATGTCTCTTAATTTATAAATATAAATGCAATTAAATTGCCCAAACGAAAAGATTTAATTCAAAATTTAACCGAGAACTAAAAAATTAAGGCAAAAGAAAAAAAAGTAAAAATAAAAAGAATGGAAAATGCAAACCCCAAAAAGGAGAGAAAACTCAAATGGTTCATCCTTTTGGTGACGATCCTGGTAGACACATAACTCCAGGAGCGTGCAGGTGTGTGAGGAAACCTGCCAGCCGTAGATAATGCAGCCCACCTTGCACCTGGTCACCATACAAAAGTCCGTGGGGGAGAAGCCCGTGAATCATTCTGATAAATCCTCCGAATGTTTGGCGAAAAAAACAAGAATCTTAACAGTGTGGTTTCATTTATTCGATTGGATTGGAATGGATGTGGATGAGGTGGATGAGTTGGGAATGACTTAGAGATTCGGGAGTTAGTAGGGAACGCTGGTATTGATGGCCACCTCCAAGGCAGTCACTGGAAAATGCAAACCACAAGTTAGAAAAACCCAAAATATTTAAAAATGAAGAAAAAAAAACTCACAAAATCCATGATCTTCTTTGTAGACGAGGGAATTGAGGACCTCGCCGAGGGTCTGATGGCAGCGGATGTAGGTTAGCTCGATCTCTACCACCTGGTTGAGTGCCAGGTACTCCAGACTGCGGCCACTCGACTCCCGGCTGCCGTCATCCGACAGCGAGGCATCCAAACTGAGGGCATCGCCCTCATCGCTCAGATGGCTGGTGCAGCTGGTCCACTCCATGTCCAGGACAAACACCAGATGGAAGAGCTGCTCCAGGGCGATGCGAAAGTCGGTAAACTCATCGGAGAGCAGGCAGAAGGTCTTCAGCTTGTTGGTGGACTCATCAATGAGGTTCTTCAGCTCCCGGATGTTGGTGCACTTGACGATCCGGGTCTCGATCTGCTGGCCCAGGCACTGCATGATGTGCGTGTGCAGGCTGTTGATGAGGAAGATCAGCCAGAAGCGCAGGATCTCCAGCCGCCGAACAGTAAGACCCAGGAGGTCCAGCGGGGCGTAGGGATCGGTCTTGGGACGGCGGATAAAGGCCAGATTCTCCAGTTTCCAGAGTGCCCACTTGATCTTGAGCATGAGACGCCACACGGCGTTGTAGACCTCCATGTGGCGTCGCCGAATGATGCGATTCAACGAAACCGACATGTCGTATACCATCTCCAGTCCGTCCAGCGCTTCGTAGACCTTGGTCGAGTTGCTGTTCAGCTGGGAGGTGATCTGGAAACTAATACCGCAGGCAAAATCCGGGTAGTGGGAGTATTGCACGTCGCACAGCTCGGAGGTGAGCTGGGAAGCACGCGCCCAGGTATCGCCACTCTCGATCCGCCGAAAGACCGACTGGTAAAAGGGCAACAGTATAAAGAACGCCTCCAGGAGCATGGTGTGGCGCAGGAAGCGTAGGTGGCCGCCCAGGTCGAGCTCCTCGCAATACGCCCGCATGGCATACACATTGGCCAGGGTTTGCCGATGCAGCAGGATCTGGCCCAGCGCCTCCGGTAGCTCCACTCGTATTTGCATTCCCGTGGCGCCCTCCAGACGATTCAGGAGATCACTCACGACCAGCGGCTTGCGCAAGTCATTCATTAGAGATCGATTCTCTATCCTCTCGTCCACACAACTCACTAGCATCGTTCGCAAGTCGGGATTGTCCAGATTACTGGCCGCTTCCAACATCTGGTCATCATTGGCCAGAGTCAGGGCCTCCTGGGGATCCGCTGTCGCCATCGCTTGCTCCATGGGCAATCGGCTGCAGTAGGTTCGTACCTGGTCGATCAGTTGGTCGGTCAACTCCTCGAACAGGGATCGCGGCTTGGTGTCGTTGGTGGCGGAGAGCATCTCGCCCAGGAGGTTGACATTTGCCAGGAGTTCCTGGGAGTCGCCCGAGTCCAGGGCGTGCTCCAGGAGCATCCTGTAAAAGGGGCAGCGCTGGACCTGTTTAAAGATCTCCCGCATCTTAGGATCTCCCACCTGACTCAGGCTACGCCGGCGCACAGTTCCACTCTGTTCATGCTCCACCTCGTCCACCCTGGTCGGAAAATAAATTAAAAATGATTAAAATAATAATAATAATAATAGGAAAACCAATACCATCTCTCCACTATAAATTCGTTTTGGAAGTCCTCCAGCGAGGCCCGGCTCCACCAGGCATCGATTATGTTGCAGTAGCGCTTCAGGGAGACCATTAGCAGGGCGGTGGCCAATTTTTGATGCGGCATATGCGACATGGTGTGCTGGTAAAGCTTCGACAATAGGAAGGCGCTGCGCAGGTAAAGCGGTCCCTTGTCCAGGATCACATCGTCCGCCAGGCGGCGCAGAATATGCAGGCGACGGAATTTCTCCCGAAAGCGACCCACAAAATCCATCAGCGAGGCTTTGGTGTGCTCCTCGTTGACGAAGGACTCGTACTCCAGCAGGGAAGTGATAATGGGCTGGAGGAGCTCCCGCAGGCCGTACAAGAAGCAGCCCAGAGTTCCTGTGCTGCCATAGCCCAGGAATAAGGTGTTGGTATCGATTACCCTTCGAAGTTTCCACATGTCCCGCAGAGCACGAAGGATCTCCGTGTTAAGAATATGCCGGATGGTGCCCTTGGATAAAGACGGGTTTAGTAAAAGAACCTGGAATGGGTAGACGATCCTTTATCCTTACCGCTGTCACGCTACAGATGCTCACATTCTCCCGCACCTTGATCCTCCGGGTCACCTTTTCCACTTCAAAGAAGCGACAACTATTCGGGCGAACAAACATAAAAAGGATCTCCCTGAGGAGGTAAGTCTCCGAACTGGTACTGGGCACAGGATATTCTATGAGCCCACAAACATTGCGATTCAGACACTGCACGTAGCTGACGGCAAAGTTTGCCCAAGGATGAGGATCCGTGGGTTTCGTGAAGATCTTCACATTCGGCGTCCAATCATAGGTGTGAACGAGACGCAGCAATCGATCCGGATCCTGGACACTAAAGGTTATATCCGTGGCCTTTTGTGGAGGACGCAGTGGCGGCAACTGGGGCAACCTGCTTCGGCTGAGCCTATCCCGATGGCGAGGGTTCAGGGTCAAGACCTGGGGCTGGGTGATGCGAAAGTTGGTGCGACTGGAGCGAGGTGGCGAACGGGGCAGATAGGTGTTTGGCTCGCTGGTGAGGATCACCTTCTCCGCCTGCTCCATGGCCTGCTCGTAAACACTGTCCATGTCCTGGAGGTCCAGGGAGGTGTTGACCAAAGGCTCTTGCCTGGCGCTGCTTTGCCGGCTGGAATCGTCCGAATCCGTCCAGTCCTGAGGAGGAGAAGGTGCTATAGATACCAAATACAAGGTCTGCCTTATCTACTTACACTCAAAGTCTCCGAGGAACTGCTCCTAGGCGAGGGTGGCTCCAGGAAATCCTCGCTTAGCAATGCCACCCAGTCCACCTCTGTTTCTGCCGGATTTTTGGAGTTCACGGGCGTGATAGAGCCACTGGACTCCCGCTCGGCATTGTCCAAAGCGTCCAGGACGCGCTTCCGGCGCAGTTCCATGGAATCCCGGTTCTGGCGGATGTTCTGGACCGTTCCGTTGGACATTTCCAGCACAAAGTCCAGCAGCGACCAGAGCACATCCTGCTCCGACTGCGTCTGTAGCTCCGGGTGCGACAGCATCTTGGCGCAAAGGTCCTTGATGGTCTCCCCGTACGTGGTCATGTTCTCCAGCCGGAAACGCTCTACCAGAGCCGCCAAGCGTCGGCTGACCTCTTGGCTGTTGGTGTTCATATACCGATGGTCCCGTATCAACTTCCATGCCTGCTGCTCATGCCGTAGCAATTCCCGCTGTGAAATCTGCAAGAATTTCTCCAATTTTACTCGAATTGGGTTTTGGATTCGGAGACTTACCTGCGGGTCGATCAGGTTTTTGATCAAATACTGCAGCTCGACGGTGATGTGGGCATTGCACTCCAGGGCCGACATGAATCCTGACGATTTCTTGGCCCCACCGCCCTCCGTGTTAGCCAGTTTGTTCTATTTTGGCCGCTGCAAGCGATATTAAAACCAAATGGCGCCCACTTTTTTGGGGACAATTTTTTGCGGTCATGAGCAGTGTGACCAGACGGCGTAAGTACGAAAAATCTTATTTTTTATTTATAAAAATATTGATTATATAAACTTAAAACACTTAAAACTTACTAGCAAAGCTTTAAATATAATGAGCTTACAGTTTTAAATTTCAAAAATCAAAAAATAAAATAATACATAAAAAAATTTTTTTTTAGCCAAAACTTTTTTGGTTGAAAAATGAAACTAAAAACAGTTTTTTGCAAACTTTTTGATAGTTAATAAAAATAAAACAGTCTGGTAGCCCGCAAAAAAGTGTGACCATCAAATATAAATGAGTAAATACCACTAGAAAACAGCCCTGTCCGCCAAAAAAACGGCGTTGGTGAATATTCTGCCGGTCGGCCTAGAACTCTTGGGTGACGCATGCGTTTGACGGGCGTTTTTTCCGTTGACTGAATTTCTCGCTTAGCATTTGCATAGGAAAATCTACAACTAGCCGTTCGAAAAAGAGTGCGTGTAACAGAAAAATAAATACGGAAACTGAATATACGGAAAGGCAAGTAGTAGCCGTAGCAAAATTCACGTTGATCGTTGTTTTTTGCAAGCTGTAACGTAGAGTCCGGGTGGAAAAGCTACAAAAATCCGTGTGTCTCTTTGCCATTCCTTTATTTTTTTTCGTCCGTGCCAGCGTACGCGTGTGTGTGTGGTCGCATAAATTTACCGATATTTCGCCTGCCCTCTATATACCTCTCGTGCTAGAGCGAGAGCCACAACGCGCAGAGCAAAAGTTAATAAAATTAAAAGGAAGAAAATTGTCGAAATTTTATTGGAAAGTAGCAAAAAAAAGGAAAGAAAAGAAGAAGCGAAACGTAAGCGAAAAAAAATCAAGCTACACCGTGTGTACATATGTGTGTGTAATTCAATTCCGTGTGCATTTCCTCAACAGCGCCACAAAAACAACATCAGCCAGAGGACGCACAAAACAAAAACGATAAAAATAAGAGAATAAAAAGGATCCAAAGTGGAACCCCCCAAAACAACAATAACAACAACAACAGCCGCCACAATGAGCAAACCATTTGATCTTCCGCTGACCATTGACCCAGAGCATGAATTGCGATTCGTGGGTAAGTTTTGAAGCTCATACTATTGTTATTATGATTCGAAAAGGCCGCTGCATATCGACCATCGTCCAGAAACACACAAATTCACCTCCAATTTGTTGCAAATTTGCGGAAAAGGCCGAGCAAACTGCAAAGTTCGGACGCCTACGTAGCTCTCTCCCTTTCTCACGCGCCCGCAGCACCGCACGATATGGTCTTCTCGCTCACTTTCTTTTGCAGCTTATCAATAATTTTTGTTTTTTTTTTTTTTTTTTTTTTTTTTTTTTTTTTGGTGTATATTTTATTGTTTCGCACTTTTTTTTGACAATTTTTTTGTAGGTCTACGTGGTGTGTGGGGTGTCTTCCTCTTCCTCCTCCTGACTAGCATTTTATTTTTGTCATGGGCCATTTTTATTTTTTGTGTTTCTTGTCGCTTCTTGTCTTTTACTTTTTGAATTTTGGCCAAAAAGCAACAGCAGCGCCACCAGGAACAACAACAATGCAATATGATGGCAAAAAAAGACCTCGCACAGTGGGCGTGGAGTGCATTTTAGCCATAAAACCAAAATTAAGCTTGGGAGAGAGAGCGGGAGGGGAGAGAGAGTAGAGGGTCAGAGAGAGCGTGTAAACAAGTAGCCAAAAAGCTGTAATTGTTTTTTTTTTAACTGATTTTGTCCAAAGAGCCTTATTTAATTATTTTTTATTTTTTTATAATCAGCATCCCAAAAATTGTCCTAAAAATTTGATATAAAACTATCTTGAAGCTTGTTTCTTTGTTATACCCATTCCCAAGGAACCAAATTATATTTTGTGCAAAACTTGCACATTCCGGCAATTATTATTTACTCTTTTTTCACCTTGAGCAAATAAACAAAACATTCCACTGTGCACAAATATGTTCATATTTGTGTGTTTTTGTTTCCCTGTGTGTGTGTGAGCCTTAGCCCCATTCTGTGCCACCCACCCCCGCCGCCATGGGGTGGTAGTGGGCGAAAAAGAGGAAAAAAAAAAAAAAAAAAAACATGCATGACGCGAATTTGTCTAATGAAATTTCCTTCAAGCATTCACAAACACAGAGACACACGCAGCTCAAAATTCAGGAATCCATGTTACGAGTTTTGTTAATTTCCTTTTTCCATTTTTCTTTTCCTTCCCCTCCCCACCAATGTCCGAAGAATAGTTTTTTTGGGGGGCTTATCAGGTGGCCTCGATCGATTCCAAATTGAAACTCAGGAGGTTACCCTGGGAATTTCCAAAATCCTATGTTTTTCAAAATATATGATTAATTTAAATTTTCCCACTATTATTTCCATTCTCTCATGATTTATTACATCGAAATACAAATGTATAAAATTATTCAGCATAATCCTTCGAGTAGTTCCTTAGTTTTTCCAAAACTTCTTAGATAGGTACTCCAAATTCGAGACTCCCTTTCGATTTCGAGCAAATTTCTTTAGTCTCTGCGCTAGTTTTTGCTATGTTTTGGCTTTTAATTCAATTAATTTGAACTTGCTTTCGGCCAATGACGCAATAAGCGTGACGTGACACAAAAATCGAAGTGAGAAAGTGAAAAAAATAACACAAAAACACAAAAAAAATGGGGTGGTAAGTGGGTGAATGAGTATTTTAAATGTTAACGTCAAATATATTGCGACTAATGGATTGTATTTGTTTTTTTTTTTCCACATTGTATTGCCTTAAAGGTCCTTTCAACCGGCCCGTCGTCACAATCATGAGCCTGCGAAACAATTCGGCTCTGCCTCTGGTCTTTAAGATCAAGACAACCGCCCCGAAACGCTACTGTGTACGTCCAAACATTGGCAAGATCCTGCCCTATCGATCGACCCAGGTGGAGAGTAAGTCAAGGATACCTTACAAGATTTATCTTAGTTATTAATTCATTTGTTTTTATTTATTATTTTTTCAGTTTGCCTGCAGCCCTTCATTTACGATCAGCAGGAGAAGAATAAGCACAAGTTTATGGTGCAAAGTGTCCTGGCACCAGGCGATGCCGATTTGACCGATTTGAATAAATTGGTGAGTTGGAGAATTGATTAGCCCCACAGGAAACTAATGTCAAAGCATTAACTGATAAAAAGAAAACCCATTTATTACGTTAAAGTAAAGATTATTTCGTTGGTTTATCAATTTCCTGACACGGTGATTCAATTCATTTCATCATTCCGAATAAAACTGAACTAATTTCAATGTATTTAACAGTGGAAAGAACTGGAGCCGGATCAGCTAATGGACGCCAAGCTAAAGTGCGTCTTTGAGATGCCCAATGCGGAGGCTAATACGGAGAACAACAGCGGCGGGGCCATCGGCAGTGGCAGCGCCAGTGGCAGTGGAGGCGGCAGTGTCGGTGCCAACACCAGTTCCACCAGTGTTGATGGTCTCAAGTGCGAGCCCAAGCTGTCCATCGAGGATAAGGTGAGTTCTGTGATTCCATTCTATGGCTGAGACTCCTGTAAACGAAAAGAAAAAACGATCCATTACAGCCATTGCCCGATACCGCTGAGTATGTAGAATCATTGTCCGGTGAGATAAAGGAGCTGCGCGAATCCTACAGCGAGCTGCGAAAAGAAAATCTACACTTGAAAGTATGTCCTGTATAACTTTAGGGAAATTTATAGATTTTCTAGTCTCTTAAGTTTTATTATTAAGTTTCATAGAATGTTTACAGTAAAGAATCTATTTTTAATTAAGGAACGTATTTTTGTTATTCGGAAAAGTAATCTAGACTTCAAAAATGTGTCCTGAATAGTTTTAGGGAATTCTATAAAAGATCTAAAGATCCTAAAATGTATTAATAATTATTAACATATTAGTACAACTAAGATTTAGATAGATTAGATAGATTTAAATATTTTTAGCTATCACATAATAGATCTTGAGATTCTTATATTCATAAATTGGAAGCCAACTAGGATATAAAGAAACCAATTTTTCTTGATTTGTGTTAATTGGTAATCCTATTTATTTTTTACTAACTACCAAATACCAAATATTTTAAAAATATGTATGTAAAAGGTAACCTTATTTGAAAAGGAAACATTTTATTAATAATGTATAATATTTTGCAGGATCAAATCACACGCTTTCGCAGCTCGGCGGCCATCAAGCAGGTGAACGAGCCGTATGCCCCAGTCCTGGCTGAGAAACAGATTCCGGTCTTTTACATTGCAATTGCCATTGCTGCGGCCATATTGGGTCTTCTACTGGGCAAATTTCTGCTCTGAATGCCATAAAACTAACAGCGACAACTGAAACATAATTAATAAAAAACAAAACAAACAGAAAAAAAAACAAAAAACAAAGAGGAAATAATAATAAAACATGCAACATGCAACAGGAGCGGAAACAACAACGAACGAACGCCACAGCAGCAGCAGCAGTAACAGCAACAGCAGAAGCGGAAGCGGAAGCGCAGAAGTGCGGGAAAAAAAGACGAAGGAAAACATATTTAAAAAATAAAGAAAAACAAAAAGGAAAGCTGCCTGCCTGCCAGACAGCAGAGGAAGAAAAAAGGAACATAACAAGCAAGCATATTCACAAACAAAAAGAAAATGGGAAAGAAGAATATATCTCCAAAACGAAAAATTAATTAAACATCCATCAAAGCTCCCCACGGCATTTTCCTATTCTTTGCCTCTACATCTTCTTAATAAAATTATTATTATTCTAATTTTTATGTTACTTAACGAAATCGAAATTCTTTGGCTTTTATTCGTTTTTAATGCATTTCCAAAAATATATAAAGAACAAGAAATCGAAATAAAATATTTAAAACTAAGACAACTTTCATGTATTTCATAGACCGCAAAAACAAAAATTTACGTTTTCTTTGTTTTTTTTTTTAATATAAATATTTGTTTCAAGTTTGTTCTACCTACATATGCTAAAAATGTAAAAGTTAAAGCGAACCTTGAGAAATACAAAACCAAAATCAAAGACAAGCTTATAAAAAAAAAAATTAAAAGAAAAGAAAAGAAAAAAAAAAGAAAATCAATGCTCTGCAAGGTCGATGCTCGAAATGAAAAAAAAAAATAAAATATATATAGATATATATTTAAAAAAAACCTAAAAACAAAAAGAAAAGTAAAGAAAATGAACCGTTGCTTCATCCTCGTCCCATCTGTATCTCTCTCTCTCGCGCTCTGCCTGTCTGTCTCTCTCATATTCAATACCTATTTAGGATGGAACGGGAATTATAGAAGGATATATTTAAGTGATTTATTTGTTTTTTTGGTTGGCATTTGCATTTAATAAGTTTCGTTAAATAAACCCACACACTCGCAAATATATTATATACTATGAAACCCGATGAATTTATTTAATTTGTGTTGTTTTTGCCATGACAGAATTGAGAAAATCGAATAGATGTTCGATTCGCAGCTGAAAATCAATCAACTTTTGTATAAACAATTTTGAAAAATGAGACAATGAAGCATTGCTAACGGTTTAGCGTTCATCCTTCCACTGGAAGACTGGAAGATTCATTTTTGGAACTGTTAAACTCTTCCAAAACCCAACCGCTCCTGCCACCCACTCCTCCCCCTCTCTCCCCCACCTTTACTTGCAATTGTTTGTGGTTATGACTTTTTTTTTTTTTTTTTTTTTTTTTTTGAAATTTTTTTTGAATAGTTTTGCAAAAGCATTGGAAGGGTATATAGATTTATAATGTGTTTATGAATATATATACGCAGACATGCGATGAACGCTGTATTTTCATAGGCATGTGACAACTCGTATTTAAATGTTTAAACTAGAAATGCAGAAAACCAGAGAGAAGAACCTAAAAACATAAACAAAGAGAATCAATAAAAGTGGAAAAAAAAACTCATAAGCAAAATGTACTTGATGTCAGCTGTAGCAAACAAAAAAAAAAACTTAAAAAAACAAAAAACTATAATAAAAATGAATAAAAATAAAACCCAAAATATATATTATATATAAACATAAAAATAATAAAATGTGAAAACGAAATTTTCAACATTCGACAATTGTTTCGGGACATTTAATAAGAATTCATTATTTAATTGAAGAAATGAACACCTAAAATGAACACCACACAGGCTATCTCTTCGAAGGAGACGACGATAAAAGATAAAGACGGAGGGATGGAGGGGAGATAGCAAAACCATACACCATACACTACAAAAAAAAAATATAAATAAAAAAAAGAAAAAAGGAAAAAGGAAAGAAAACAATTATAAAATTTACAGCATGAATCTTAAAAACTAAGTGTTTTTTTCTTAAAGGAAAAATAAAATGAAACATTGTTAATTAAACATCAAATATCATTTGAAATAAATTTAAATAAAATTAATACAAAAAGGATTAAAAAAATGGGATAATGGATTGGAATTAAAGATGAAAACAATAACAATTAGGAAAAACATAAAATTACATTTTCATTTAGCCTTTATAAAGAATATAATAATTATATTCAAGTTTTTGGGATATAAATCTTTATCAAAATCCTTAAAATACATACCTTTCTAATATTTTTATTAGATACAAGTTCTTGTGTAGTTAATTAAACAATTTTCGAAACCAAACACCCATTTTAAATAATAACAATTATTTTTTTTGTAATATTAATTCTTAAGCTTCTCTTTAGTTAAGTTTTCTGGTATTCCATTTTTTTTTTTTTTCAACTGCTTCGTGTTTCGTTTCATTTCGTTTTTTGTTTTTTGTTTTTTGTTTTTTTACAATTTTTACATATCTACAACATAAAACATACGGGTGGCCTATTGCAAATCAGAATCCTGATATCATAATATATATATTTCTTTTTTTTCTTCGATTGGATACGGAAAGGGATTAGGGATGTGGGATCGGGAGGACCGGGAGGATCGGGTGGTCAGGGTATTTCGATTGGAGGAGGTTCAAGGTACATAATATCGTATAAAGAACTCGTTAGACGCCTTCTGTCCGGGCTGGGATTTACGATAAAGAAGAGCCAAAGTAGTTGGACGTCCTGAGATCCCCTCTAGCCGGAGGAGGAGAAGGTGGTCGGCGGAACAGGACCAGGACCGGTAGTTGGTGGTTCTTCTTCACTCTTATTGCTGCCCAGAATCCAGTCCATCAGCATCATCGAGGGCGAACGCAAAGCGGGCTGGGCTGGAGGACACACAACTTGAAATGAAATCACTTGGAATCTTGCATCTCTAAGGAAGCCTCCACTCACAAAGATCGGCAGCAGGTGCAGGAGCAGGAGCTGTCGCTGTCGCTGACGCAGTCGCTGACGCAGTCGCTGTCGCAGTCGTGGTGGCTGCAGCGGCTCCCTTGGCCATATCCTTTTGCAGCTGGAGCATCTGCTGGAGACGCTGCTCCCGCTCGTCCACAATGGCCTTGTCCTTGGAATGCTTCACCGTCTGCAGCTCGGCCAGCCTGGAAAATAGGAAAACCATATAAGTTTCTGCGAGGATCTCCCTGTAATCCTTACTTCTGCTTAAGATCACTGCCGGCTGGGTTGGATGGGACTCCGCCTAGGATCTCGCTGCTGCTACCGGCGCTGCTGGTCTTGCTGGGACTGCTACCCGAGCCGGCCGACGAGGATGTGGTGGCGCTGGCAGCTGCAACAAAGGATAAATAAATCTCTTAAACGAAAAAGGACGCTACTGGAAACCCACGTTCATCACTGGTGCGACTCCGCTCCGTCTCCAATTGCCTCAGCGTGTCCGATAGCTTCAGCTGAAGGTGATCCCGCTCCTCCAGCAGCTGCACCAGCTCCAGGATCATCTCCTCCACGCGCATATCCCGCTGGTGGAGCATCATCAGGGCGTAGTCCAGGTCCGCCTTGAGCACATACTCCGGCAGGGCCTCGTTGCCGGCAAGGGAAGGAGGTCCTCCGGCAGTAGCTGGCAGGCTGGAGGCGCCTCCGCCCGATCCGCCGCGATTCTGCAGCCGGAACGGATCGTATTGGGCGGCCAGGCGGGCGTACTCCGCCGATCTGATGGCCAACTGCTCCTTGAGGGTGACTATTTCCATTTCCTGCGTCTCCAGAGCCTTCTGCATTTTCTCCATCATGTCGCTGGTGGATTCCGTAGCTGGAACTGGGACTGTAGCGAGAACTGGGACTGATTCAGTGCTGGAGGGGATCTTCTCCGCCTGGGACTGCTTCAGTTGCTGGCTAATCTCAGCCAGCTGCGCCTGGAAGGCAGCCTCGCGCTGGTTGAGGTGCTCCTGCCAAATGCTGGCCACCTCGCTGCACTTCTGCTCCACCACCTGCTCCCATTGCTGGTTGATTAATGTCAAATCCGCAGGCGCTTGCTGGGATGGCTGGGATTGGAGGACCTCCAGAGACCGCCTTAGCTCCGTGATCTCGATATCCTTGGTGTCCAGCTGGAGCAGAGTCTGCTTCATTTTGTCCTCCAGCTCCAGGCTGCCCAGGACATGGTTATTGAGGACGCGCAGCTCCTCCTCCATGTCGGATTTCTCACGACGCAGTTGCTCCAGCTCGGCCAGAGATTCGGATGGAACGGAAGCAGGAACAGGGGCTGGTGGTATAGGAGCCACCGCTGACTGATCTTCTCGCTCCTCCTCCAGTTGCTTGACTTGCATGCGCAGCAGCTGGAGTTCCTGGTTTTTGGTCAAGATCTCGAAGACCAGCTTCTCCGTTTGGTCCTCCCGCATCAGCTCCTCGATGCGCTGCTTCAGATGCAGAATCTCCGACTCCTTCTCCTGCAGCAGGACAGACTGATCTTCGCTGGAGCTCTCTTCCACGTTGGCACGCTGACGCAGTGCGTCCAGCTCGGATTTCAGTTGAAGGACTTCGGTTTGCTGGGTCTCCTGTTGGGATTTCAGGGATCTTAGATGTTCTAGTTCGGGCTGGAGTCCTCGCAGCTGATCCACTTCGCTCTGGAGTAGGTTGACCTGCTCCTGCTGTTGAATTTGGAGCTGTTCCTGCAGCGTCTTCTGGCTCTGGAGCTGCTCCTGTTGCAGCTTGAAGGATCTGAGCTGTTCCACCTCAATCTGGAGGCTCCTCAAGTGCTCCACCTCCGCCTCTCTTTGGGTATTCTGAATCCTGTGCCCCTCCAGCTCCTGGTTCAAGGTTCTGAGGTGTTCCACCTCGCCTTGGAGTCTCCTCAACTGGGTGACCTCCATTTGCAGCTCCTGCTTCTCGAGCTGAAACTTCTGCAGTAGCTCCGCCGCCTGGTGATTGTCCTGGGCCTGTCGCAGCTCCTCCACTTCTTGCAGTCTCACCCTAAGCTCCTCCTGCAGCTGCTCCTGCTGGGCCTGGGCGCGAGCGGCGGTGTCCTCCGCCATTTGCACCAAGATACGCTCTTCCTTGAGCTTTTCCTGCAGCTCCTGGCACTCGGTGTTGAGGTCCTGGTTCTCAGTCTGCAGGTTCTCCAATTTCTCGACCGCATCATCGCTCAGCGGAGAAGCCGCTTGGAGGGCAGCTGGAGGCGGAGCACTGGCCGGCACGTCCCACTGGTCCAATTGATTGAGCTTCTCCTGAAGCTCGCGGATGCGCGCCTGATACATCTGGACGTCCATGTCCTGGCGCTCCTTGAGCTCCGCCATGCGCTCGTTGCCGGCGGTCAGAACGTCGATGCGCTTCGTTAGCTTCTCCTTCTCCAGCAAATGCTGTTGCAGCTGCTCCTCGGCCTTGGCCTGGCGCGACTCCTGCAGCTGCAGCTGATTCTTCAGCTCCTCAATGATGGCCGAGTCCAGGTCGTTGTCCACGGAAACGGATGGCGCTGCCACTGTGGTGGCCTTGGTCTTGTATTCCTTCAGACGCTTCATTAGCTTCGCCGCCTTGGTCTGCAGCTCGATTTTCTGCTGCTCCGCAACGGCCAGTTGCTGCTCCAACTGGACGATCCTATTCCTCAAAGGTTCCACGTCCGTCTGGGGCTCCTCGGTGGCGGCATTCGCCCAGGGATCGTCGTCCACACCAAAGTCTATCACCTGCGCTTGCTCCTGTTCCGGCTGGCAGACGTAGGCCTTCTTGGGCACGATCAGGGGCTCCACCACGGGCTCTGCCTGCGGCAGACCAAAGTCCACCTGGTGGCTGACCGCGTCCGGCACGTGTTCGCCTCCAAAGAACATGTCCAGGGTGGGTGCCGCCACCGGAACCGTGGGCTGGATCAGCTTCTCCAACTGGGCCAGGCGTTCTTGCTCCTCTTTCTCCTTCCTTATCTCCGCCAGCTGGTGCTCGCGCTCTTGGAGCTGGCGCTCCAGCTCGGCCAGGCGTTGCTCCATCTGCTGGCGACGCTCCTCCTGCTCGGCTAGGGTTTGATTCCGCGCCAGCAGCTTGTTCTCCAGGTCCTGGGCATGCTTCTCCAAATCCGAGACGTTTCTCTGCAGATCCTCGATGGTGGGCGGCGGATGGAGGTCGGCCGGGGGCAGGGGCGCCGCCTGGCTGGAAATCCTTAGGGGCTGCGGGACAATTTCGTCGAAGGGCGAGGGATCCCCGCCAAAGAAGAGGGAGGCGGGCGGAGGAGCCGGACCGCTGGCTTGCTGTTGCCTGGCCAGCTGGGACTGGAGCTCGCTGAGCTGCTCCGCCAGCCGCTTGTTCTCCGTCTCGAAGAATACCTGGTCGTCCGTCTGGTTCTGGCCGAGGGTATCCATCTCGGCGATCTGCTGCTGGAGGGCCTGCAGCTCCTGGCTGTGATTTGCGCACAGGGCGTCGATCTGGGTGCGGAGATTGTCCATTTCGGTCTTGTCCTGGATGGCCTGCATGCGCAGCTCCTGCAGTTCCAGCACATCCTGCTCGGCACTGTCCTGCTGCAGCCTCAGCAGGGTCACCTCCCGGCTGAGGGTAGACCGGTCGCGCTCTACCTCCTGGAACTCGTCGCTCATCCGCTGCAGCTCCTCGCCGCGCTGGCCCAGCTGCTCCTGGGCGCGCTCCAGCTGCTGGAGCAGGTCCCGCGACTCCTGGGTGGCGCGCTCCATGTGGTTGTTGAGGTCGCACTCCAGTTCGTCCAGCTCGGTGGCCTTGGCGGCCAGCTTGGCGTCGTACACCTGGCGCTGGCGCTGCAACTCCACCTCCTTGGCCTGTAGCTGCTGGTGAAGATCGGCCAACTCCTCCTCGCTTTGGCTGCTCATCTGCTCCCTCTCCGCTTGGGCGTTGGCCGTCAGCTGGTCATGCCTCGCGGCCAGGGAGTCGTACTCGGCCCGCAGGCGACGCAGTTGCTCCCTCAGATCCTCTGCCTCCGTGCTGGACATCTGGAGTTGCAGTTCGTAGGCCTGCTCCTTGTCGCTCAGCTCCCGCAGGCGCTCCTGCAGCTGCAGATCCTGCTCCTGCAATTGCTGGTCCTGCTCGCGCTGCTGCTGCAGCTCCTGCTCCAGGATCTGGCGGCGATCCTCCTCGGCGGCCTGCTTGTTGGCCTGCCGGGCTGCCTGATCCTCCAGAGCGGCGCTCCTAGCCTGCAGTTCGGAGATTTGGGACTCCAGCGATTCGATGTAGGAGGCGTCCTCCTGGAGCTTGGCCTGGATGCCCTCGTGCAGGGTTTCCAGTCGTCCGATGGTCATCTCGGACTCGGCCTTGTCCCGGGCGTATTGCGAGGCCAGCAGGGCGTACTGCTCCTGGGCGGCCTGGAGCTGGGTGCGTAGGTGCTCCTGCTCCTCCTCGGCGGCTCGCAGGGATTCCGCTTGCTCCTGTATGGGAGGGAAGGGTTTATTTTACTTTGGAGTTTTGGAGGAAAAGAGTAAAGTTTTGGACATACCGGAGATACCTCAATGGGAACGGCCGCCAAAGCCTGGACAGTAGTCTTGGTAATGGCTCCATCGCCTATGCCCGCCTCGCTGATCCTCTGGCCTTGCTCCAAGTGCGATATTTGCTGGCGAAGATCGGCAATCTGCAGGGGATTAGGATTAAAGAGTTAAGACGTATAAGGAAAAGGAATAATCGTAAAACCCCACCTTACTATCCTTCTCCTGACGCAGCTGCTCTAGCTGGTGTAACTGCTCCTCCTGGCCAGCGGGATTCTGACGCAGCTGTTGCAGTTCCTTCTGGAGAGCCTGAATGGTGGCATTCCGGTGCTTGATCAGTTCCTTGGACTTTTCGAATTTGGTTGACTTGGACTCCAGTTGGCGGCGCAGATCCTCTACAGCGGGCTGCTGCTCCTTTAGCTTCTCCTCCAGCCGGGACAGCTCGTCCTGACTGCGGTCGAGATCCTTGACTAGTCGCGATAGGTCCTGCTTGAGCTTAGCGTTCTCCTCCTTGCGTTGGCTGCTCTCCTGGCCCATTTGGAAGATCTCCTCGTCGGCATCCTGGCGCTCGCGACGCAGCTCCTTGTTGGCCAGCTCCTGGTCCTGCAACTGCTGCTTCACCTGCTTGAGGGCGTCCCGATTCTCCAGATTCTGATGGATCTTGGCCTTGAGCTCTTCGCTCAGCTTGGCCACCTGCTGCTGCAGTTGCTCCACCTGCTCCTCCTGCTTATCCACCCGGGGCTGGGGCTGGAGCTTGGACTGCTCTGCCTCCTGCAGCTTATCCTCCAGCTGCTGGCGCAGATCCTGCAGCTGCTGCTCCAGCTCCGCGTTCTCCTGGCCGCGCTTCTTCAAATTCAAGGCGTACTTCTTGAGCTTCTCCTTGAGGTCTCGCGACTTTTGCTGCTCCTCCTGCCTCGTCTGCTCCACGCCCTGGTAGAGCTCCTGGACCTGCTGGTTGAGGGCGTCGATGGTGTCCTGGCGCGAGGCCAGTTCGCTGATTTGCTGGGCCACCAGGTTCTTGCTGATCCTCAGGGCTTCCCTCAGCTGTTCGGGATCCTCGTCGCCGGTCTTGCTGCGCAGCTCTTGGATCTCCTCCCGGGCCGACTGCAGCTCCAGCATCTTCAGGTTGAGGGTGTGCTCGCTCTCGCTCAGATTCTCGATGAGCTGCTGCTTCTGCTCCGCCACCAGAGCCTGCAGGATGCTCAGCTCCCCCTCTAGCGATTCGCCTCGCGCCTCCAGCTCCCGCCGGATCCGCGTCTGCTGCTCCAGCTGCTTCTCGTGGCTCATCTCCTTGGCGTCCAGCAGCTGGTCGAACTGCTCCACCCGCAGCTGCAGCTGGGTGATCTCGGTGCTCTGCTTGGCCACCAGCTGGAGGTGATCCGTCTCGGTTTGCCTTAGCTCCCGGTTCATCTCTGTCTGCTCCTCGATCTGCTGGCGCAGTTCCGTCTCCGCATTCCTCGCATCCTCCAGCAAAGACTGCAGCTGCAGCAGCTCCTCCTCGTCCTTCTGTGGCGCCCCAATGGCCAGCTGGGCCTCGCCCTCCGGATAGGATTCGCGCAGCTCCTCAATCTCCAGGCGCAGCCGCGATATCTCCGCCTTGAGCTCCGCATTCTGGGCCGTCAGCTGCTCGTACTCCGCCAGGGCTTTGCCATTGGGTGCTGTGACCGCCACCACGGTCTCCACCACAGTGACCGTCTCCACCGCCGAGCTGGCCTCCTTCACCTTGGCCAGGAGCTCGCTAAGCTGGGCGTGGCAGTTCTTGGCCTCGCGCGCCAGCTTTTTGGACACATTGAACTTGGCCTGACGGTCGTTGGCCTTCCGGTAGGCCTCCAGCTCCGAGTTGAGCTTGTTGAGGGACTTTTCGCACTTCTCGAATAGCACGGGTCCACCGTCGCCGGCGTCCAGGGCGGCCACCACCTCCGAGGAGCGCTGCATCGAGGTCAGCTCCTGCGACAGATTGGATGTGGTGGAGGTGGTGGATATGGAGGAGTGCAGTTCCTTCTCCCGCTCGCGGTGTAGCTCCTCCAGGCGGGCCTGCAGCTGATTGTTCTCCGCCGTCAGCTGTTCCAACTTGTCCAGGACCTCGCCGCGCTCCTGGGTGAACAGCTCCAGGCGCTCCCGCAGCTGGGCGACAGACTCACCCGCCTCCGGCTCCTCGGCCTGGTCCGTTTGGGTCAGCTCGCTTACGTGCCTGGGAACGGGAGGATCCTCCAGCTGCTGGCGCTCCACGATCTCAATGGACTCGGCGGAACTGGAGGAGCTGAGCTTCTCCAGCTTGTCCAGCAGCTCCATGTTCTCGCTGATGTAGTGGGAGAGCTTCTTGTCGAGGGTTTCCTTCTCCGTTTGCAGCGTTTCCAGCTGCTGGCGCTGCTCCTGCGCCTCCAGCTCCAGCTGCTGCACCCTCTGGTTCAGTTGCTCCTCCAGCTGAGCCTCGCTGAGCTCGGACTCGACCCGTGCCGACTCGTGGCCCTGCTGCAGTGCCTCCAAGGCCTGCTGAAGCTCCAGTTTCTGCTCCTCCAGCAGCCGAATGGCCTCCAGTTGCAGGGGATTAGCCTCTGGGGGCGAAGTTTGGTCCGTCTCCTCGTCCTCCTGCATTTTCGACAGCTGCCACTGTCCCTTCTCGTCCTCCAGCACGGTGATTCGCTGCTGCAGCTCCTCGTTCTCCGCCTGGAGCGTGGCCAGCTGATGCTGCCCGTCCTGGGTCTGCAGTTTCTGCAGCTGCTTCTCGGCCTGCTTGCACTTGAGCTTCAGCTTAATGTTGGCCTTGTTGGAGTCGTCCAGCTTCTGCTTCAGCTGCTGTACTTCCTCCTGCAGCTCCTTGCTGGCCTGCGAATCCTCTGAAGCGTCGTCCAGGAACAGGGGCTTGTTGCGGCTGCTCTGGGCCAGTTTCTCCTCCAGGACGCGCAGATTCACATTCAGGACATTCAGTTCCGTGGTCTTCTCGGCCAGTTCCTCGCTCTGCGCCGCCATGGCGGACGCCTGCTCCTTCAGCTTGGCCTCCAGCTCGGCCAGACGCTCCGAAACACTTTCATCGGTTACCGGCAGCTCGGATTTGGTCTGGCGCAGCTTCTCGTTGGCCTCCTCCAGCTCCGCCAACTGGTTGGTCAAGTCATGGAGCTGCTTGGCCAACTCCAGACTGACCTGGGCATCCGTGGTGGCGGATGGTGACTCGTTGAGGGTGTTTTTCTGCTCCATTTCCTGTTCCCGCTCCCTTTCTCGCTCCCTGATGGTGGTGAGCTCGTCCTGCAGTTCGCAGCGTGTCGTTTCCAGGATATCGTTGACGTTCTCCAGCTCGGCGAGGCGTTCCCTCAGAGCACTAACCTCGCCCTGCAGCCGGCTGTTCTCCTGGTCCTGCAGACTATCCTCTTTCTCCTTCTTTTCCTTCTTCTCCAGCTCCTCCTCGCCCTTGGCCTGGCGCAACTGCTCCATTTCCTCGTTCCTTTGGGTCAGCAATCGCTGCAATTCTGCTCCCGAAAGCTCCAATTGCTCGATAAGATTGCCACGCCGCGTGAGTTCCGTGCGCATTTCCTGCATCTCCTGCTCCTGCCGGCTCTGTTTGAGCTCCGTGATCTTCATCCGATTCTTTAGCAGCTTCAGCCGAGCCTCGTCTGCTGATTCTTGGCCCTGAGCCTCCAAATCCAAAGCAGAACGATGTCGCGACACTGGCGCCGGATTGGTGGCGCTTGCGGAAGCATGTCGCAGATCCGTCATGGAAGACCCGAGTTCTGAGGCAGTGGTCATGGAGCTGGTCTTGACCGAGAGCAGAGATTTAGCCAGATCCCGTTTGCGTTGCTCCAACAGGGCTCTGTTTTGCTCCGTACGCTGGGTGAGCATCTGTAGCTTTTCGCTTCCGCTCGCCTGCAGCAGCGGCACGTCCGACGATCTGGCGTCCTCCTTGGTGGGCGTTACCAGGGGCGTGGAGGAGTCAAGAGCCACCGAACCGGCCCTCGTTTTCAGCACAGTTAGCTTCTGGCCCAGATTCCTTAGCGATTCCATGGAGTCACTCATGCTGGACTTGTGCCTGCCATCCTGGGACTTCCTCAGGGCGCGCTCCTTCAAGGCGGTTAGGCGTTCCTGAAATATAATCCTTAATATCCCGTTCCGATGGATTTTTGTAAAGGATTACCTGTTGCTTGTGCAGATTCTCCTTGAGACTGTCCAGGCGACCTTTGCCCTCGTGTCCTCTCGTCGTAGTACTGGCGGATACATTCTAGAAAGGATTCTTAGTTAGTTTATAAACATTTATAATCAACCAAAAGGATTAAACCCCAAAAAGTGACTTGATTTTAAAAGATTGGGAAGAAAACTCTAAACTTTAGCCCAAAACCCAGCGGATATTAGAGATTTTAACTTCCAGAAACATCTCCGTCTCCAGACGTCCTTGTTCCTTCTTGAAGTTCACATCATAGACACCCAGTTCTAGGGCATCCAACTCACCTGTAACAAGGACAGATCACTGGAGCTGCCCGAGAAGCGTATATCTGATTCGCCGTCGTATTCGTGGTCGTCGGGCTGGAAATTGCAAAGGAACATAGTCAGAAACGAAGTCAAGACCATAAACTAAACGACAAACTCACCTGCACTATGGAGAAGTCATAGGAGCTATCCAGTGCAGCCGTATCCGTGGCAGCCGCATCTGCATCCGCCATCGTCGATTAATTATTTACGTTTTTTTTAAAAAAAAAAATGCACACTCTCTATCTAAGTATCAAAACAAAAAGCGAACAAACAAAAAACAACAAAAAATCGGAACGGAAGAAGGAAGGAAAATCGAAAAGATATAGCACTACTATTAGCTATCTGGTCGCGTTTTGAAGATATATCCGACGATTCCAAGTCCTATTCCGTATCCAGGTCCGATCGCTAGCTATCGACATTGACTGCAACGAGAGCGGGCATTTGTTTACCATATAGCCAGTGGTTTAATCTTCCCTCGATATCGGTGCCGTATCCCCCGATTTCGATCGGAAATCTTTAACTTTTAAGAATTCGTGGCACTGACGTGTGCACCTTTGTGTGTGTGTGTGTGTGTGCGTGTAGGGAGAAATGTGTACGTGTCTGTTTGTTTGTGTTTGTGTGTTTGGTAGCAATTGTGTTTTTTTCCTTAGATTTTGGTTATTCTTCTCGGGTTTTCCAGTTTGTTTATGATTGGAGAAGCCCTGGCAATTGTGTGGGGGCAGCCGAACTATGCTTTATGTCATTTACGTGCCGAATATTTACCAATTTTAATTAATGCCAGCGTAAAAACAAAAAGCAACCAGGGCTGCAAAGCTATTATCGCCGGTCGAATGGCAACACCGATAAGAAGAAGCATCAGTGTTGGAAAATTCGTAAAAAAAAACTAATGGTGTATGACCTAGTTTTTAAATTGTTTTTTAATTTATAAAAAGTGTCTTTATAAAGGGGTAAAAATAATATAAAGTCCAATTCTCTTTTTATAATTCAAAATGTAGCTAAAAGTTTGGTCTTTTCCGGGTCGATAGTTAAATGGAGGCACTTATAAAAGTTATCTAAAACGTTAATAACAACTTAAATAATTAAAAAAGAATATTATACCAAGAGACTACGAATATATAAGTAATTGTGTACATAATATTCAAAATCAGGGATTTAATAAACTAGTACGGCAACTCTCGACCAAACAGTAAAACCCTTTCAAACACTACCGCTTAGGTGTTTTCAAACACTGGCGCAACAAGGAAAAAAACGAAGGACGGACGGTAGCGCGTGCTAATTTAGACATAGATGTAGGGGCTTGGGTACAGCGAGCGCCATGAACTTCCCCCTGGCGAACGCCAACAAGGATACCCTGCGGGCCGCCTGCAAGAAATGCGGCTACGCCGGTCACCTGACCTACCAATGCCGCAATTTCCTCAAGGTAACCAAATGCAAACAATGTAACCGGTTGTGAGAAAACCTGGCTTAATCCCCCTCTGCTGGCAGGTGGACCCCAACAAGGAGATCCTGCTGGATGTGGAGAGTACCAGCTCGGACTCCGAGCTCGACTACCTCACGCCGCTCACCGAGCTGCGAGCCCAGGAGCTGAAGGGTGGTGCTGAGGTGCCTCCTCCGGCATCCACCACCACCGCCGCCGCGGGCACAGCCAGCCGGGACAAGGACAAAGAACGGGACCGGGAGCGGGATAAGAAGCGGAGCGGCTCCAAACGAAGTCGCGAGGCTGCCACCGCAAAGGATAAAGATAAGGACAAGGACAAGGCAAAGAAATCCCTGCGGCACAAGAAGCGCAAGAAGAAGAGCAGCAAGCACAAAAAGAGCGATGCCACAAAGAAGAGTTCCAAAAAGAGTAGCAGCAGCAAGAAGTCCAAACGACGCCGCAGCTCCTCGAGCAGCTCCTCATCCTCCTCCTCCACCGATTCGGACTCCTCCTCCTCCACAACCGATTCGGACACGGAATCGGAATCGGATTCCAGCGACAACGAGGAGTCGAGCACCAGCGAATCGGACGAGTACGGGCGCAAGAAGAAGCGGCAGGGCAAGTACAAGCGGAAGGCGGACACCGCTCAACTGCGCCGCAAGAAGACGAAGGTGAAGCGCAAGCGTCATCGCGCCGGCGGCTCCTCCGCCCAAACGGCCGGCAGCTACCTAAGCAGTCTCAGCGACAGCAGCACCTACTGAATCGGACTGCCAGCTCTCCAATTCCAATTCCACAACACTACGGATGAGTAATTATAATCGCCGTACCCTAGACTTGTCTTAGCCTCTAAGTTTAAAGCCCAATTGTGCTGCAAATACAACAAATTAGTTCATACAATTGGCTCGTTGTATTTCTGGAAATTTGCAAAACAAAACACAAAAAAATATATATATAATAATACAATTTGACTAAAAAAAAACTAACGATTAATGACGATCCGGGGACTCTTCACGGCTACGACACGAAGGACTCATTTTCAAGGCTATCTGGAGGGTGTCCACGCGGGATTGTAGCTCGCGGATCTGGAGCTTGGCGGCGCGACAGTTGCTGCAGTTGCCCTCGTCGATGTCCTTGCATTTGGCGGACAGGGTGGCGGCTAGCACGGCGTTGCGCCGCTCGAGATCCATGTTCTTGTGCACCATTTCCTCGCACAGCGAGCAGTTGGAGTTCTCCATTTGGTTGAGCGCCTGCTCCTTGGCATACAAGGCGCGCAGGAGTTTCTGGTTCTCCTTTTTCACATTCAGCAGCTGCTGTTCCATGGCCAGCAACTCGTCCTCCTTGTCCATGACACTGTAACCGTTCGCTCCTGCTGGTAATCTCCCCGCCGCCGACGACATCTCCGCTGACATCTGGTTTATCGTGTTCATCATCAGATCCAGCTTCTTCTCCATCGCCAGGCTCTTGTCCCGCTGCTCGTAGAGGTATTCGTCCAGTCTTAGGGCCTGGCCGGGGGCTATATCCATGGACAGGTGGCCGGGAATGAATTTTGTGGGGCTAGTGCGGTTCTTGGTGGAGCCAATGGGCTGTGGCAGTGGCGTTACGATCACGTCGGATGTGTCTACCTCATCCCTTACCTGGTAGAAGGGATACCGATCGTCGCAACGCTCCTTTTCGCTCCTCTTCAACGGCTGGAGATCAGTATGGGAGCGCGGCATCGGCAGGGGCGCATAGGTATCGTCGTATTCTCCGGATTTGGGCAAGCGTGGCTTCACCTTTGAGGAGCGTCTTTGCTTGGCCTGGAAGTCGTCCTCGTCGAGAGCCATTACCCTGTTTTTGATCAGAGGTGGGGTAGCAGCGATCCCATGTCCAGTGCCTTTCTCCGCGGAGCAGTTCTTTGTGCATTTATTGACCTCGTCTAGCAATCTCCTCTTCGATATGGGATCTGGCGAGGACTGGGCAATGAACTGATCCATGGAGTGGCCAAATTTGGCCAGGCTGCGACCAAACTCTTCCTCGTCCGCCAGGCACTCGAAGGACAGACTCCAGAAAATGCGCTCGTCGTCAAAGAACTGCCAGTACTTGTCGCGCTGGTAGAGCGTCTGTCCCTTCGGGTCCAACAACAGCGTGGCCAGTATGTTGTTCTTGTCCTTGTAGAGGATCAGCTTTGTAACCGGCTTCTCCTTGCCCTTGTCCTTCTCTCTTTTCCGCTCCTTCGTGGACAGGGCGATGGCAATCTTGCCCACCGGTTCGTTGCCCTGATAGGCACTGGCCGGCTTTGATATCACAGTCTTCCATTCGCTGTCAAACACTATGTTGGGCATAGCATCCTGCTTCTGTGGCTTCTGGCCGCTGGACTGATAGCGAAGATTACGCGTCTCGTTCTTCAAGGGGCGACTGTCGTCCTCGAATATCTGGCGCAGGTTTTTGGGTCCCGCCTTGCTATTGCTGTGGATCACAGTATTAAAGACCATTTCTACTGCCCTCCAGTCCTCTCACCTTCGCAGGGACTTGAAGAAGTCCTGGTCATTGTCCTCGCTCATGTCTCAACTCCAATACAATCAATTTTTTCCTCCTCAAATAATTTTTGCTTTTAATACTTATAATACTTGTAGGCTTGTCCAAAATGCGTTACAATTAGTTGGAATATGTGGAGTAAAGTGAAGGAAGTTGATATTGTTTGGAAGACTAATGGAATGAGTGACCGTTTTGGGTGTCCAAAGCTTGCTAGGACCAGCTGGTGGATACCGTTAGTGGCAACTCCTTTGTTTAACTATGCAACTTTCCAGCACTGGCTTTTTTTAAATTTAAAAAACCCGTTAAATATGTAGGATATAGTTTTTCGATTCTGTCGAATAATATTTTTATAGATCTCCTGAAGTTTTTGAATTAAAATCTTTACTTTTAAAGTTATTATAATATTTATTTAAATGGTCTTTTACAAAAAACCAACTTTATTAACAAATAATTATTAATTATTAACAAACATTTATTGAAGATCTTTAAACTTATATTACACGACCCAAACCATTTAAAAACTTGTTAATTCTTATTTTTTGTATCACTTTTGTATCACTTTATTTAATATAAAGTTTGGACTATATATTTCGCCATAAATGAAATGGTAAATATTTGTTAGAACCAAAAAAATGCCAATATTGGCGGTGACCTCTCCATTATCAAAACTTTTTAGTTTTATTTGTTAACTCTCGGTGGGGTGGCGTTATTATCAAGATTAGGGTCCGGGAATCTAATCAGTTCCAGAGAAGATCCACGGAGGAGGAACCTATGCTCTCTGCAGATTCTTCCAGCATCTCGACCCACCAAGGTTTATGGAAAATGCGAATTTCACAATAATTGTGGAACCACCAACCTTGGGAAGGCCATCAAAAGAATCACAGCACTGAGAGAAATCTCTAGTTTCAAAATTAAAAACTATAGTTAATATATTTCCATGAAAAATTATTCTTAAAAGTGTTCTTAAAACTTTTACACTGGAAATATTTATTTGAAAATGAAATAATTTTTTAAAAAATATTTTTTCCAACTCGAAAAAAACCTTGCTTTTGTAAAAAAAAAAAAAAAACAAAAAGAAATAGAATTTTTATTCCGGGTGCCGACAACGACGCAGTTGCTCCCGATCTTGGCATCCGATAAGCGGGAGAGTGTGGAGCGCATCATTTAGCGCTTGTTCAAGTGCGTTCATCGCCGGACCGGATCGGATCGGAGATCGCCCCAGGTCCGGCGATAAGGGCCCAAAAATGAGAGCTATAAAGTGGCCCGGATCTGGAGAAGCGTTTCAGTCCAACGAGAGACATCGCAGCCGCCACTTCCTAACCGAGTTTCTCACAATTAGAGCCACAAAACCGCACCTGGAGAGGATTGGGGTGATAAGCAAATCCGTAAACAAAGAGATCCGATTACGTAAACAGCACCACCAACAAATAACAAAAAATCGTGTTTTGGAGACAGAAATGGAGGTGCCACCGCCGCTCGTCCTAAAGCGTCCGCTTTATGTGCCCAGCAAGACCCTGATGGGTCCTGGACCCTCCAACTGCTCCCATCGCGTCCTGGAGGCCATGAGCAATCCGGTTCTGGGTCATATGCATCCCGAGTGCCTTCAGGTCTGTTGGTGAATCTCTCTCTCGGGTTTCTTTTTTTCACGGGTTTTAGTCTTAAACCCTCAAAAAAAATTGATTAAAAATTAATTAACACTTAATTAGTTAAAAAAGGGGGGATTCTCCTATATTTTTAGGTTTTTTTATGGATATAGTTGGATGCATCTTTCTTAAACTTTTAGGAGAGTCTCATAGATATTGAAATATTAAAAAAGGATCTTTTTTCAGAGGTAGAAGAGTTTTGGAAAATTGATTTTAAAGTTGAAAGTTGTATCTTTGTTAAAAATGCATAATATTGATCTGAAATTTTAAGGATATATTCCTAAAAACACATATCTTTTATTTGGAATCCTTAAAGAGAGGTTCCTCCTTCGATAATATTTTAATAATTCAAAGAATCCCTATATTTATGTCCCACACCGTATCGAACTCCTTATCAGGACGGCTGGAAACATTGAGATACAATTACTGGCCTGGGTCAGAAATCAATAGACTGAATCCACCCGATCCCATATATATATTCTATATAATATAATATTGGATCTATAATCGGGATGGATTCTTCCATCTGTTCTATTAGAGAAGTAGCTATATCAAGTTCCCATCTACAGATCATGGATGAGGTTAAGGAGGGCATCAAGTACATCTTCCAGACGCTCAACGACGCCACCATGTGCATCAGCGGAGCTGGACATGCCGGCATGGAGGCGGCGCTCTGCAACCTGATCGAGGATGGGGACGCTGTCCTCATGGGCATCACCGGAGTGTGGGGCCATCGGGCCGGCGACATGGCCCGTCGCTATGGCGCCGAGGTGCACTACGTGGAGGCCAGCTTCGGACGGGCCCTTAGCCTGGAGGAGATCGAGTTCGCCTTTGAGGCGCACCGCCCCCGGGTGTTCTTCATCGCCCAGGGCGACTCCTCCACGGGTATCATCCAGCAGCACATCCCGGAGATTGGAGAACTGTGCCGGAAGTACGACTGCTTCCTGGTGGTGGACACGGTGGCCTCGCTCGGCGGCACCGAGTTCCTCATGGACGAGTGGAAGGTGGATGTGGCGTACACCGGCTCCCAGAAGTCCCTTGGCGGTCCAGCCGGCCTCACTCCCATCTCCTTCAGCAAACGCGCCCTCACCCGTATCCGGAAGCGCAAGACCAAGCCGAAGGTCTACTATTTCGACATCCTACTGATTGGCCAGTACTGGGGCTGCTATGGCACCCCGAGGATCTACCATCACACCATCTCCTCCACCCTGCTGTACGGACTGCGCGAGGCGCTGGCCCACTTCTGTGCCGTGGGCCTGAAGGCGGTGGTCAAGCGGCACCAGGAGTGCTCCCGCCGCCTGCAGCTGGGCATCGAGGAGCTGGGCCTCGAGATGTTCGTTCAGCGGGAGGATGAGCGTCTGCCCACGGTGAATACGATTAAAGTGCCGTTTGGCGTTGACTGGAAAAAGGTGGCCGAGTATGCCATGAGAAAGTAGGTAAAGATTTGGTCACCAAGGGTTAAATAATTAACCCTCCGTTTGCAGGTACAGCGTAGAGATTAGCGGGGGATTGGGGCCGACGGTGGAGCATGTCTTCCGCATTGGTTTGATGGGCGAGAACGCCACCCTGGAGCGTGTGGACATGGTGCTGAGTATCCTGAACGAGGCCATCCAGAGCATCAAGCAGCGGGCGGTCAAGTCGGAGCGTTCCAAGATCTAATTTAATTTGTTTTCATTTTTTTTTTAATTGGTTTTAAATAATAATCTCCATAAAAACCTAAAGTTTTGCCTTTTCTGCCGTGTCATCCGAATCTTTTCTAATCCTGGCATTTGATTCCAAATTGGTCAAGGGTTCCTCCATCATAGTCAGGGGGAAAACAAAGTTCTCATTTGAAGGAGAATGAAACTTATATTTAGATTTATTTTAAGTCGGAATCCAGAAATCCGGATAGTCCAGGCACTCACAGACACGGAGAAAAAAAAAACAAAAAAAATTGTACACTTAAATGTTTATTTGTTATTAACTCAGTGGGAGCTGGTGGCCAATGCTGGAGCATTCGACCAGCCGCCCAAATCATATCATCCAATGTGTACTAAATAGTGACGATCTTAACCCTGCTTCTGGGCCAGCTCGCGGGCCTTGGCGCGCTCCAGCTTGGAGATGCGGGCCAGGGACTTTGAGCCAAGGATACCACCGCCCCAGTGGCGACGGATCTCCTCGTGGCGCTCGTTGAAGTTGGTCTTGACAGCCTCCAACAGCTTGCCGAAGTTGGCCTTGTCGTTGTTGTCGACGGTGGTGAGGGCCAGGGTGGTGCAGGTCTTGCGGCGGACCAGACGACCCAGACGGGCCTTGCCCTTGACGATGCAGTATGGGACACCCATCTTGCGGCAGAGAGCGGGCAGGAAGAGCACCAGCTGGAAGGGAATAACACACGGATTAGTTTAAGTTTCGGTAATAATTGAGAGATTTAAGAAATTGTAGCTTTGGAAAGGGAATCAGCTGTCAAATTTCCACATGGCGGTGTTCTGGGTAAACCGGAAGTTTACCCGGAAAACCCTTCAGTTGAAGAAATTCATGTTAACATCACAACATAGCCAACTTTAGCCAGAAACTTGACAATATAAAAAACTCACCTCGAGGGGATCAACATCGTGAGCGATGACGACCAGCTGGGCTTTCTTCTGCTCGATGAGCTTGGTCACGGTGTTGGTGCCGGCCGAGACAAAGCTGGGCTTCTTCTTGGGCTCAACATCCTTGCCCTTGGCCTTGGCCTCAGCGATCTTCTTTAAGCGCTGCTTCTTGGCCAGCGGCGACTCGGGACGGTACTTCTCGAGCAGCTTAAATAGCTTGACGGCGGTAGTCTTGTCCAGGGTCTGGCTGAACTGGTGGATTGGTGGTGGCACCTTCAGACGCTTCTGGAGCACGGCCTTCTGGCGCTGAACGCGAATGTACTTCGGCCAGCGAACGAACCGGGACAGATCGCGCTTGGGCTGCACATTCTGGCCTGCATGTTGGTATTGGGGGGTACATCTTATTAGAAACTCCATCACTTGGTAACTTTTTCTCACAAAGACTTACCGATTCCAAAGTTCTTGGGACGCTTCTCGAAGAGCTGGTTGACCACTTTCTTCACCACTGGTTTCTTCACAGCCAGGGGAGCTGGAGCAACCTTCTTGGTCACTGGCTTCTTCTTTGGCCTGGGCTGTTGATATATAACACAAAAAAAAAACCACAAGATTAATTCACTGTCCAACAACAACAAACCAAACAAAACACAAACATCCGCGAATTTGCATGGTTATTTATTGAAAATGTTCACTTTATTCACTTGGGGGCACTGCCTACCTTCTTAACAACCATTGTTGCGCAGTTTTAGTAATAGATGGTACCGAAAAAAGCAGATTCGAGCGGTCGCAAAAAAGACCAGCCTTTGCGTCTGCCTGTCAAAAGGTAAAGGAATGGATGGCAGCGGCGGAAGTTGGGTGCTCGGATTTGACAGCTGGCAGGGTTGCTTTGGACTACGCTACGCAGGGCTGCATAAAGGCCAGTGTGTTATCGATATTTAACACTTTACGTTATTTAAATCTAAAAGAATTACCCGAAACCTAAAAATTTTTAGAGTTTCGAATCAATTTTTGTTAAATTATTTAAGTTCTCTATAAAAAGTAGTATTTTATCGATATTTCCAATGGTATTTTTCCGAGTTTTATAACACTGTTTTCCGCAGCTTACCAACACCTTGCTTGGAAATAGTTTTGCAACACTGCCCTGAAACGAAAAAAAAAATTAATTTAAGCGTGTCTGCGCTGCGCTTGCGCTAAATGCTAAATTAACCGTAACTGCGCATCGTTTAATGCGAGTGCTATTATCGGGGACTAACTAAACGCAGCGACTAAATCGAGTTGCCAGCTGGAAGATGCCATTCAACGCCATATCGCCGCTGCTTCGTGTTCATTTTTCTCCTGTCCACCATTTTTAATTTCTTTGTTTATTTTGTGCCCATCTTCGCGGGGAGAGAGAGGCTGAAAAAGTGTACAGTGCGAGGGCGAGAGTGCTGGGAAAGATGGTGTGAGCTTACTGGATAATCAAAATCCATCCGTTGCTATGGCCAGCAACGCTGCGGGCAGCGGTCCGTCTGTGACCGGATCCGTTGCCGTATCCGGATCAGCGACCGTGCAGCCCGTGAACCACACCCACGCCGTATGTGTGTGGGAGTTTGAGTCGCGCGGCGGCAAGTGGTTGCCGTATTCGCCGGCGGTGTCGCAGCACCTAGAACGTGCCCATGCCAAGAAGCTAACCCGCGTCATGCTCAGCGATGCGGATCCCAGCCTGGAGCAGTACTACGTCAATGTGCGCACCATGACCCAGGAATCGGAGGCGGAGTCGGAGACGGGGCTGCTAACGATCGGAGTGCGTCGGATGTTCTATGCGCCCAGTTCGCCGGCTGGCAAGGGCACCAAGTGGGAGTGGTCGGGCGGCAGCGCCGATAGCAACACTGACTGGCGGCCCTACAATATGCACGTCCAGTGCATCATCGAGGATGCTTGGGCGAGGGTGAGTTTCTCCATGATTATCCTTGGTAAGCCAGTTCTAATGCCTTCTCCACATTATCTAGGGCGAGCAAACTTTGGATTTGTGCCACACCCACATCGGCCTGCCGTACACCATCAACTTTTGCAATCTGACGCAGCTGCGCCAGCCCAGTGGTCCCATGCGGAGCATACGACGTACCCAGCAGGCGCCCTATCCGCTGGTCAAGCTAACGCCGCAGCAGGCCAACCAGCTGAAGACAAACGCTAGCAGCTCCAACGGAAATGGCACCACCTACAACACTCTGCCCAAGCTGGGCGACACAAAGAGTCTACATCGCATGCCCATGACCAGGCAGCAGCATCCATTACCCCCGAATCATCAGCATCAGCAGCAACACCAGCAGCAGCACCACCAGCTCCAGCTCCAGCAACAGCATCCGCAATCGCAATCGCAATCGCACCATCACCACAGCCAAACGGCGCCGCGGAAGCCGCCGAAAAAGCACAGCGAGATCTCCACCACCAATCTGCGCCAGATACTCAATAACCTGAACATTTTCGGCAGCAGCACCAAGCACTCGAACATGGCCAGCGCCAGTTCTTCCTCCTCCTCAGCCTCCCTGCACCATGGCAATCACCTGTCCCACGCCCATTCCCATGCACATTTCTCGCACGCCAAGAACATGCTGACAGCTTCCATGAACAGCCACCACAGTCGCTGCTCGGAGGGATCGCTGCAGTCTCAGCGCAGCAGTCGAATGGGCTCGCATCGGTCCAGATCGAGGACGCGAACCTCGGACACAGACACCAACAGCGTTAAATCGCATCGAAGGCGACCCAGCGTGGACACTGTGTCCACTTACCTGAGCCACGAGAGCAAGGAGAGCCTGAGGAGTCGCAATTTTGCCATTTCTGTAAACGATCTGCTAGACTGCTCCCTTGGAAGCGATGAGGTGTTTGTGCCTTCGCTGCCGCCCTCGTCGCTGGGCGAAAGGGCGCCAGTACCGCCACCGCTGCCCCTCCATCCTCGCCAGCAACAGGTGCAGCAACAGCAGCAACAGCAACAACAACAGCAGCAGCAGTTGCAACAGCAATCAATCGCCGGTTCGATTGTGGGCGTGGACCCAGCCAGCGACATGATATCGCGATTTGTCAAGGTGGTGGAGCCTCCTCTCTGGCCCAACGCCCAGCCCTGTCCCATGTGTATGGAGGAGCTGGTGCACTCGGCCCAGAATCCAGCCATATCGCTGAGTCGCTGCCAGCACCTGATGCACTTGCAGTGTCTCAATGGAATGATAATTGCCCAGCAGAACGAGCTTAATAAGGTAGGTTTTGTTTTGGGAGGAGATAGAGAAAGGGAGGCATTGAAAGTGAAGGAGAGAGAAGATAGTTTCCATCCAAAATTTATAACTAATTTCCGTGAGTTGGTTTATCTATTTCTAAAGCTTTTAATTAAATAATATACTAAAGATTTCCTAGACTAAAGCGAATATTCCTTTTCAGAATCTCTTCATAGAATGTCCGGTTTGTGGAATCGTTTATGGTGAGAAGGTGGGCAACCAGCCCATTGGCAGCATGTCCTGGAGCATCATAAGCAAGAATTTGCCAGGACACGAGGGCCAGAACACCATACAGATTGTCTACGAGTGAGTTCTTGAGCTTTAATGTTTGGAAATTCCTTATTCTTAATCACTTTTCTCCCAGCATTGCTTCTGGTTTGCAAACTGCCGAGCATCCACATCCTGGACGTGCCTTTTTTGCGGTTGGCTTCCCAAGGATCTGCTATCTGCCGGACTGTCCGCTGGGTCGGAAGGTGCTGCGCTTCCTCAAGATCGCCTTCGACCGGAGGCTGCTCTTCTCCATTGGCCGTTCGGTGACCACCGGACGCGAGGATGTGGTAATATGGAACAGTGTGGACCACAAGACACAGTTCAATATGTTTCCGGATCCCACATATCTGCAGCGTACCATGCAGCAGTTGGTGCATCTGGGTGTTACGGACTAAGCTGACCGCCCATCCTCTCCAGAATACCTAACCACCCACCGAGGCCAATAACCTAATTCTAACCTAGACCATAATCCACAATCCATTTCTTCCATTAAGTTTACTTCCTACATAATCTCAGTGTGTGTGCAATTCTCGTTAACATTTTTTTGCATAGGTTAGCGTTCGAGCAGCTCGAACCATAAACAAAAAAAAACAAAACATAAGCAACCACAATGGCAATTGATGCTTCCTTTTAACCCGCTCTTCCAATTCGTAACCCATTAAGTTCCGTACATCATATGTATTAGATAGTTGATAGCTAGCTTAGTTTTTTTGTCCAAGAGAATCTTGACCCGAAAGACACCTACTAGTATTAGAGAGAGAGAAAGAGAGATATTCTAGAATCCAGATACCAGGCCGGGCCAGGCCAGGCCATGCCATCATCTCCCACGAAGCCTTCGAGTGTATAAGCTGTGCCAAAATCGTAGAGCTCCCCTCCCGTCTAGGATATAAATATGTAAGCATTGTTGATATATATAGCATCTTAAATTCTACATTCTTCTCTCTGTTTTATTTCGTCTCTGAAAGTTTCCATAATATATGTATTTTTTTTTTTTTTTATTAAATTTCATAGGAAGCTAATAGTTATAAACGAATTTATAAAGAGAGATAGGGGACTCGTCTTGGCCATTTAATCTCTTCCATTCAGCGAATTTGATGTGATTTTAATTTGAATTATTCATTATCCATAAACGATTAACCATTATCCATTATCCATTATTCAGAACCTGCTACTACGCATAGATATTCCATTTGTTTAAGAATTATTAACCATAAATCATATAAACAATAATTTTAATTGAATTTCTTGCACACATTTGATGGAATTGTTGCTTTCATATTGATATCATCGAACATCGAACTACATTTATACGCATCGCATATATATTTGATAATATATTATATAATCCATATAGAGTAAATAAGATCCTTCAGATCGCTGGATCATTATATAATTGATATAATATGATAATTTAGTTGTTTTTAGCACTGATTAGTTTTTAGTTTATCATTGCGAATATTCCACATCTCCGATTCGAAACATTTCATTTCAAAATATTGTGCATAAACATTTTAAATACATTTTAAACACAATACAAATATACATTTACACTTAAACATAGTTCAAATAAAGTAATTTCATGTTCAATTCATTATTTCTTTGATCGATCTCTTAACTTTGAAATATTCAGCTTAACTTTTTGGGCAATTCAAATCAATCAGTTGACATTTTTGGTACTTGCAAGGCTACTTTGCTGCCGTGAATCATTTAAAATAAATTAATAAAATACAACAACGCCAACAAAATAAGATGCACATTGCGTTTTTGTAACTTATGTTGCTTATTTTACTTTTTACATTTTTTTATGCTTTGTATAATTTTATTTAGTGCGTGATGTTGGCGAATGCTGGCAAAGTTGCTCCTGACCATTTATGGTGCAATTGGCAACATGTTGCAGACGTGTGTCGGTGTTGTCGCTGTTGTCGCTGTTGTCGCCTCTTCAAGAGCCAGCCCACGTGCTGACGTCAGTTTCTCCAGCAAGGACAGTCGCCAAAAGGGGCCAACAGTTGATTTTTTTCTTTGGATATTCACTTGGCTTTCACCGCTCCTCCACCAAGGGCGTCCTCCCAAAAGGCATCACCAGCTGTTGCTGTTGCAGGTCATTAGTTTTCAATTAGTTGCATGTTTTTTCACAATTAACCAACCTACCAGACTTATTGGACATAAATATTAATTATTTTATATTTATCTTTATTTTTGAAGCCAGCAAGTCCTGGCTTTGATCCTGGTCGCCTTGACTTGGGATGTCGTTGTTGCCTCCTTTGCTGGCCATGTGTGGCTGCCGTTCTCCTTGGGCCAGTTGCATAAGCAAATGTTTTCCTAGAATTTACGGCATTTCGACGGCTGGCAATGATCACTGAACCAGCTTGACATTCAATTCACGCACCCGAGAGGGTGCTGGATCCGGACCGGATCGGACCGGAGCGCAGCGGAGTGGAGTGGAGCGGAGCGGAGCAAGTGCGTAGTGTTCATCATCGGCGATCATCGCTAATAAGGTGGTTTTGGCCAAAAACGCCCGCTCCACTGACCCTGTTGGCATTCGCATTGTTTTTGGCCTCAGCCTCGTTTGCCATCAGGTGCCTATTCCAGATCTGGAATTAATGTACGTATATCCTTTGGCTTAAAGTATTCCACTTGAAGATTGGTTGAAAAAAAATCCAAAATTATAATTTTTATCAAAGGTTTTAGGAGAAAATTATTCCACAAATCTTTTAAGGTATTCCGCTTTAAAATCGGATAGAAATTGACAAAGATATAGCCATGGGTTGGGGCCATATTTTCATAATCCTTGATTTTTCCAATTTTTGTAAGGGGGTCCATCACAAAAATTCGATGAAAATCTAAAAAATTTGTTGTTTCAATATTTTAATGCAGATTTATGGGGAATTGAAATAGGAATGTTTAAAGGTATTCCGCTTGAAGATCGGTTGGGAATTGGCCGAGATATAGCCTCGATTGGAGCAAAACCAAGGAGTTTCCTAGAAAAATTGGATAAAAATCTTTAAAGTATATTCCACTTCAAGATTGTGACACGGATCCATAGGGAATCGATCTATAAACCTTCTAAGGTAATCCCCCAGAGGATTGCTTACGAATTCCAAGAGGTATAGAACTCTAATCGTCAGCCAGAGACCCATTGGAATCGCCTTGAAATTCTCATTTGAAAAATATTTACAAGGGTTTGGCAGACATTGACTTTTGTTAATGTTTTATTTTTGTTGTTTTTATTGTTTTGCTTGTTTTTTATTCTTGTTACTTACGTTCTCCGGCTGCTCCTTCTCCTGCTCCTTCAACCTCCTTCCTTTGGTTCGTTTTATGCCCTTCTATCTGCTGATGTGGAAACCCCTCCTGCCCCGAATCCAATTGGACATTAGTCATGCGAAGGCGTAGGGATTATCAGGTTATGGGTCTCGGCTCTCTTTCGGCTTCTCACATTCTCACTTTCCTTATCTCTCAGGATAAAGCCGCGGCTGCAGGCAGAGGCGTTTGGGTAATGCACTGAAAAAAAATTAAGGAGTTGGAAGTTATTTGTTATTCAAAATAAATTAAAATGAGAATCAAGGAGGAGGGAGCTATTGTTTTTATATTATTTTAAATCGCTAAAGTAAAAGGATATTGTTGCTAGATCCTGTTAAAAATCCCTGGATACTTCAAAATTGATTAAATACTTTTATTAAAATCTAAATTTTTTGAATTGGAGTTCCAGGATAGTTTTTTTTTATGTCCCAATCCCAAGAGAGAGATGCACTTGCGCCGCCGCCAATGCCGACGCCGGCAGAGCGCTCTGCGCCTCCGATCCGAGCCTAAATGCGGCAACCACAGCGAGTTGCAATCAGTCAAGAGCCTCCCATCGAATCAGTCGCACCTCTCCAGCCCCCACAACGAAAACCTAAACGAAAAATAATTCTATTTCCAAAAATCCGAAAGTTATTATAAAACTAAACAAACAAATTGTTTTCTTTAAAAAGTGAAAAGTGCATGAAGGTGAATCATTTTATTTTTTTTTTATATTTTTTTTTAAGTGTGTAATTAATTAATACGGGCAAACAAAGGTAAAAAAAAAAGAACAAACCGCAAATCAATCAAAATTAAAACCAAAACACAAGAAAACGCAGCGGCGTTTAAAACCGCGCGCAAGTCGCTAACAAGCCGCGAGGCAACCTCCTCTGCCGCGGTAGTGCCGTCGAAATTTGATCTTTCCGTGAATTAAACTATTTACTGTTTAAATATTTGCCAAAGCGAATTCATAGAGCACCAAAACCCGAACTCAGAACCCAGAACTCAGAACCCAGAACGACAAAAAAATTATATACATTTTCGCGTCTAAAATTACAAAAGCCTCGAGAAGTCGCGTCTCTGATAAGCTGAAAAAATAAAAGCAAACAACCTAAACAGGTGAGTACGATTACTCTGGTAATACTAAGATTAGTATAAGTACATAGTACAGGGGGTATTCTATATCGCAGAAAAAGATATAGACTTCTCAAGCGACTACAAAGTTGGCTCGGAATTCTAACAGTTTTGCGGTGATTTTTGCGGTTTTCCTGCCTGCCTGGCGCCATCTACTGGCTAACATTTTAGTTATGCATGTAATTGAAACACTGCGAGAAATTATTGGCTACATTTCGAGTTTGAGATTAAAATATAAAAAATAATAGAAGAGGGAAGCTTTGGTGCGAGGCAAAGCCTTGCAGTTAATTAGGAAATAAAGGATATAGTTGGTGAATCCTTTGGATTTGTTTGCCTTTTTTTTCTTATAATTTTTTTTAATTTTTATTTTTTATTTATTTTTTTTTTTGTATTTTTGATGGTTGCTTACGTATAACTTATGAGAATCGAGGAGGAGGGCGGCGCTGTTTAAATCAATTAATTCATGAAATTATTTTTTTATTTAGTAAAAATGTAAGAAATTATGGGATATAGTCAGTCGATTCTTAGCAAACCTAAAGCCTCTAGCTGCCCCATATTTTCTCGCAGTGTAACTCGATTCTAACTAAACTAATCTTGGCAATTATTCGCTTGCTTTGAATTCTTTGGCTTAACATATTTTTTGGTTTTAATAACCATAAATCCCGAGCCAGCCAAGACGTATAATTTTTGGTAATAAAACGGTTTTTAATTGGCCAAAAGCGAAACCCAAAAGCTATGGCCATTTTCGAATTTATGGGCGATTCTTGGGCCATTGGCCACACGCCCACCCACGCACAATGCGTATCTTTTGGTTTGTTTTTGTTTTTTTTTTTTTTTAAATGAAACATCAAATAATATAGAAACCATACTTTGATGGACGATCCATAAAGGCTGGATCTCTATGGACTTTGATTTGATTTGTGTTCCATTAAGTTTATGGTGTTTGGAACAAAATGGAAATAATGTTTTACGATTTAACGATGGGTCTTTCTTAAATTGGTTAAAGGTGGATTCGGTTTATAATTTGTAATCCAAATTTTGGATTAGCGTTTATAAAAGAACAATAGGGGATGTTTTTTCAAAAAGCTGGAGTTGGATTTCTTTTGCTCTCAACAATAAGAAATAAATCGTATTTTTGGTGATATACATAATTAAATGCAATAAACTTTTAACCAAATTAGTGAAAAAATATTAAATGGTTATAGCTTATTTTTTTGTATTCCCTTCAAGTTTTTGTAATTTATGATTTTGATGTCATTATAAAGTTGTCACTTTTTCTGATATTTATGAATCCATCACTTCAAGGCCTTTAATCGATTTGATGTAAATTTCCTGCCATTCATTCAGCGACAAGTACACCACCCCTTTACCTCTATCTTTGTTATGGCCAAAACCCCCCTCTAGGCCACACCCCCGCCCCTTTTGTTAACTCCTTGAAACTGTTGCAGTTTCAAGTTCAATTGCTCGTTTGAATGGGGGAGCTTTCTGGGGGCCTAACGAGTGTGTGTTTGCCCAATTGTGGTTTTGAACTTGTTTGGCTTTTGGCCGAGAGCACGTTCTATCCTACCCACCCCACCCCTACCCCTCAATTGCCCCTCCTCCGGAGGCCCCCTTCGGGCCAACAACGCCCCGACACGACACCTGATTTCTTGCCAATTGACCGAGCTGGCTGATTTTAACCAAAAGCGAAGCCAAAATGTTGCGGCTGCAGCTAATCAAGCTTGCAACTCAATAAGCAACAAAGTGCACTGAGAAAAATGGGCTTAACACATTTTACATAAATACGGGAAAGTTGGGGGCAGGTTTTTGCAGTATTAAAAATATTTTAAATATTTTTTATTAACTTTAATCCCTGTAGAAGTTTTCTAGAACTTTTATAGACTTGATGGAAAATCCTTCCACATTTTCTCTCAGTATAAAAACCAACAATGTATTGCACTTGGCTGTCTCATTTGTTTTAGCCATTTTTTTTTTTGAATTTTGCCATTTAGGGGGGAAATGTCAGCGACTCCAAACTGATTCTGGCTCGCCTCCATAAATTCGATTCTCCGATTCTCTGATGATCATGATTGATCGGTAAAGCCCGGGGTTACCAGGGGGAACTGGCGACAAATTATCAAATAAATCAACTTGAAAAATGTTTAGAATTATAATTGCATCATCGTTTAAAAACAGTAGCTTTAAGTAGTAGAAGAAAAGCTTAAAATTAATTTAAATATTTTATTTTTGCAGCCAATGGAGGTGGAAAGCGATTTGGGCGACATACAAAACGAGGAATTGCTGAGGAAAATGGTGAGTTTCTTATTGGAAATTTGATATTTCTGCAAGGGAATCCTTTGTTTATGTTTTATTTATTATTTATTATTTATATTGCTTAAAGTATAGGCTGTAGTCTTGAGCCAAGCCTTTTGTGGTTTAGGAGACCCCTCCCTTTCCACTCTATCCCCCTTTTTTATTGTATTTTTTTTTTTTTTTCAAGCCATAAACCATAAGGCACTTTGGTTCAGTTCAATGGCTCCTTGATGGACTCGTGTCCCCGTTCCCAGATCATTGCCATTGCCATTCGGGATTGGGATTGGGAATGGTTATAGCCTTAAAGACCCTGCTTTTTTGGATACTCTTTCGGGCGGTATTATGGATCATTTCTAGTATAATTTAATATTTTTTTTTATTATAATTGTGCCTTGGTTGGGTCTGTTTTATGAGAATCGAGGTGGAAGGGCTTAGTTATTTTATTTATTTTAATTATTAATCTGTAAACCATTATAGAATATAGTTATCCCATATTTATGAAACGTAGAACTCATCCATAGGTATCCCTAAGGATATACAATATTCGTCTTTAGGCTTTTCCTTTTTTTTTTTTGGTTTTGTTTTTGTGTCTCCCCAGACGACACTTTCAAGAATTGGCCAGAAGCCATTCAGAGACCAGACTCGATCCCATTCGACTCAATCCGATCCGATCCGATCAGGCCAGTCTCGGCCAGACCAGACCAGACCCAACCAAAACCCGACCACACCATCCATGGCCAGTCAGTCAGAGTCACTTGCTAACTCGGTTAGTCAGTCCATCCAGGCATCCAACCTGACCAAATTGGGTCATTTATGGGGTTGCTCACTGTAGTTGCATTTTCTGTTTTTTTTTTTTTTTTTTAGCCACTTTTTTTTCTACGTGGGCTGGCCAACTCTGAGCTGGCTCAGACATTGGCAATAATCGTTAAAAAGTCGTTAGAAAAATCAATGGAAAAACGATGACGATGAGGCCAAAAAAGAAATGATCTATGTTTTTTATTGGGGGGAATATTTTATATTATATTATATATGATATAGGATTTTTTTTTATAATAGGAAATATTGGGAAATAGAGTTTCCCTTTTAAAAGAGAAGCTTTTAAAGAAAGGGGTTTAAAAAGTTTTAAAAAATTAACTAAAATTATGAAGATTACTTAAAAAGTTTAACGTTTCGAGTTTTTAAAATTATAAAGATAAAAAAAACATCCTAAAAAAATAAACTCTATTTATATTTTAATATTATTTAATCTCTAGGGTATTCAGAGTCCTTAAACTTTAATTAATCAAATATAATCGTGAAAAATATAGCAGACGTATTAAGAAGAAGAAGAAGCAGCAGCAGACGATCTCTGGCCCACGCAGTCGGAAAGAGATAGAGATATATAGTAGAATAGCGACAAATTGGGATGCTGTGCGGTGACTGCGCTGCCACAGCGCTGCCACAGCGCTGCACCAGCTCTGCCGCCGCCGCGGCTGCTGATAAAGCCGGCGATGACTCATTGGCCATGAATCAATTTCAGCGTTTTTGGCCTTTTGAGCTCCGCTTTGACCGCTGACCCGCCAGCTCCTCCACATCCTCCTCCCTCTCCATCCGATTATCTCTCTTTTTCTTTTTCTGGTCGCCTTTCACTTCTCTCTATCTCTGCTTTATACTCCTGGATTTTGGCTCCTTTCATGGTCTCCAACATACCTAAAAATAACAGTAAAACCTGGGTTTTTGTTTTAAAAATTTCTTATCTTTTTAAATTTTTGATTCAAGTTGGAAAATTGTAAAAAAAAAAAGATATAAAACTTTAGAATTGAAATATATTTTCCTCTAGACTTTGGCAACCCTGTTTCAAAGAACCAAGAACCGGAGTCTCTTGGCCATGGATTGAATGGCAATCCGAGAATTGGATGCGATTCGATTCGATTCAATACGATTCGATTCAGATGGAGTTGAAAAATGGCGTGGGCCGCCAGTCTGTCGTCTGTTCGAATAAATCAATGAGCCAGAGTTGAATTGGCACAAAAATAAAAAAAAATATTAACTGAAAAAAAATAATAGAAACACCCGCGTATGGCAAATGGCCAAATGCAGCAAGTGGCCAATGGCACTGAAAAAAATATACCATAAAATATATACGAAATAGTTGAATTATTTTCTTAAAATTCTTTATCAAAAAGATATTAACTCAAAAGAAAAGAAAAAAAGCATTTTCCTTGAATAGTTCAATTATTTTGTAGTTACAATTACCAGATAATTTTTTCTCGCTGTGTGATTTGTGGAAAAACGAGACACTGGCCCGTGGTTGGTGGAAAAACAAGACAGTGGACACTGGACATGGTCAGACACATTATAAGAACGCCGTTCCACTGAACTCTCTCTCCATCGTCTGGTCACGACGTCTCCGTCTGCGTCTGCGCAACGTCTGCGCCGGCGTCGATGAGTAATTTGGCTTAAATCGAGCCCAAAAATAGTCCAATGTGGGCGCCAGCTGTTCGAGTGCTTTCGATAAATAGTTACTGGCCCGAGTTTTGGCCAAAAAGGTGTTTATTATTAGCATATTGCAACAATGACTCCCACCATTACGGCCCAGACTGATTCGAGTGATTTGTTTATTCATTTTTCACGCAGACACGGATTCTTTTCCGAATCGAAAACAACTTTGAATGACAATTTCGAACACGTCCCGCCGAGTGCATACACGGCGGATGAGCAATATCCACAAATTTGTTATAAATTACGATTATTTGTCACAGTTTTGGGGGGAGCCCTTTGTCTTCTATTTTTTGTTGTTGTTTAACTATGAGTTATTTATGTAAACACGTTTAAAAAATAGCTTTGATTTATTGGTTTTTCGTTAGTTTCTTTTTACTGAAATATTGTATTTGCTTTGAAGTTTGTTAGATTGACAAGTTTCAATAACTTTAAGCATTTATTTATATTTATTTTATATTTCTAAATATTACCTAGTTTGATATATCCCTAAAATATTGCTCATACGTCCTGTTGTCCCCTGTTTTATTTATTTTTTTTTAAGCCTCTACTGGTTTCTTTTGTATTAATCTTTTCTTCCTACTGATAGTGGGCAAAGAAACACAATTCCACACACAGATTTAATCGTGATGCATTTGTGTGTGCAGACACATCACCTTTTTTTTTTATAAATTCTTTTTTTTTTTATTTGCAAGCACGCCATCTCATCTCCAAAGACTCGCAGCTTTAATTTCGATTCTTGGCACAGTGTTATAGGGTTTTAAGGTTTCTACTTCTATCATTGAGATTAAATTATCCAAGAAATATATTTTTCAAAGGTAGTGTTGGAGCTATCAACTCTGATAAAGAATGCTAAATAATTATTTGATCAAACTTAGAGAAATTTGAAGAGAATCCTATTGGAAAATTACGATTTTATTAGCCAGATTTTGCACCTTTAAACCATGTTAAATTTTAACTTATTTTAGCAACTCTCTTTAACCAATGTGATCGCTTGGCGGTCGCGTCATCGTCTTCGTTTATTTTTTTTTTTTTCGTATTCGGTCATATCTCGGCTCCCAGCTCGCAGTTCGCGGCTTGCGGCCCGCTGCTGGCGTCGCTGTTGCGGCGCTGCCTCGGCTGGCGCTGCTGCTGCCGGCGTCAGCTGGTGACGACAGCGTCTAAGCTCCGGCCTGGCCACTTTAGGCGGCTTTAATTCTGATTGGAAACCTCAGTCTGATTTTGGTGCTCGATCGATTGCAACGTGCCGACGAAATAAAAAGAAAATATTTTTGTTTAAAAAATCACTCACAATTGCCAATCTCAACGGTCATATAAATATAATTACCAAATTATTTTTTTGGCAACAAAGTCTTATTTATTTATTTTTTTTGAAATCACAATCCTATACTGTTGCACCCAAAAGAAAGGAGAAACCCAACAGGATTAGTCACACCTTGCCCCCAAGTGATATTTTAAACGTGATTTTTTGCCGGTGCAACAATAACAAGAAAATACAATAAAAAAAAAAAACAACCAGAAGAACAACAACGACAACGAAGAAAAGAATTTCAAACTGAGCTTTTTTCGAAGCTGAGCGCAAAAAAAAAAAAAAAGAAAATAAAGAAAGAAAGATAACAAATTCTTTTTCTACCTGAGGTAATTTTTTTAGTGTGTGTTTTGATGTCTCCAGAATAAGGAGAAAATAAAAAATAAAATAAGCCCAAAAGAAGCTGTGAAACAGGCTGTCGAAAGCCGTCTCTTTCTGCCCCCCCATCTGCTCTCTCTTTCACTCGAACTTGTATCTTTCAATAACTTTCACACTTTCGCACAGTTTCGCACAGTTTTTTTTTTTTTATACCTTTTTTTGCATAACAGTTAGTTGGTAAACTAAATACAGTCGTCGTTCGATATTTGTTAATTTTTTATTGGCCACAAGCGCCCCCGCAGGCTGATTTTTAAATTGGCAATCAATAAACCAGTAATTGTTACCAATATATGGTGGTATTTGTGGCTGTGTGTCGGTGTATCCATTATGACCTTTGTGCCATTTTCTTGCGGCCTGGGAAAAATGTCAAGTGGATTGTAACAAGCCATTTTTATGGCATTGGAAATTATAGGAAATTGCGGCACTTAAAAAGGGAAATTTGTAGGTGGCTAAGTAATGTAGAGTTTGTCTAGGCTTGTCCTTAAAAGAAAATGCAGTTAAATTAAAGAAATTGTCTTTGTTTTTTTTTTCGTACTTAAGGTTGATTAGGTACACCTTATGAGAATCGAGGAGGAGGGCATTTTATTTTATTATTATATTTTTTTTTATTTTTTACATTATCACAAAATATGGGGCAATCCTTTGGGAAGTATTTCTCTATTAAAATAGGACCTTAAAGAGGAGGAAATCAAACCAAAGTTCCTACAAATTCGTATCATAATTCTCTTCAAATATTTATTAAACAAACAAATAGTTACCTTTAAATGGCGACACCTGTAACAGTAACTATTTCTACCTGTTTAATGTATCTGTATCTGAAAAAGTATCTGCGTGTGTAGTTTTGTATCTGCAAGCCGAGTGACTTGTAAACAAACAAACGGATCTTATCGTAGAATTGGTGCTTAGCTTGTGGGTCTCGTCGCCAAGCGATCCAACCCGTGAACAGCTGACACCGAAAGACAGAGACAGCCAATAGAGAGAGAGAGAGAGAGAGAGAGGGGGAGAGGGGGAGACAGAGAGGTGGAGAATTAAAAAAAAATGGGGGGATATGCTAATCGGGAATGAATCTAATTACAGGGGAATAAAAGCAACAAGTTCTCCAAACGCCGTGGGCCGTTTGCAATGGCAACCTTGGAAAATGTTAAACGCTTTTCCATTTTTCCACTTACGAAACCAGATCACAGCCCAAAGGGTTTTATATTTTTTTTTTTTTGGGAGGGGAGCTGGGGGGTCTTGCCACCTATTTAATCGGTTCCAGTAATTGCTCTCATTGTTCGGTTTAGATTTTCCGATAATACACTCTCGATATGCAAATTACCAAGAAAATAAAAGAGAACTCTACAAAATCGACACCATCTGGTTTGGAAAAATGGATTTTTCCAGGGAAAGCTTTGGTTTTATGGCTAAGAAGTATTGGTAATAAAGGGTTTAGTACTTAATTTACAGGTTTCTATATTTTTTAGATTTTTATTTGGTTGAAAAATATTATTTTTTAATAGTTTCAAGCTGGAAGTTGTTACTTTTCTTCAGATAGAATACCTTCTGACTCTATTAACAAATTAATGCAAATTATTCTACAGAGACATCCCACACTCCAGCCTTGTAGATAAATTAAATCAACTTTAATTTGAGAAAAAAGTGCAAATCGTTTTCCGGCCAAAACAAAAACTCCACCTGCACTAATGACTTTTGCCAAGATAATTTGTATCTTATATCATTTTTTGTTTTCGGTTCTGTATGAGATCATTTTTGGGTTGAAACTTGAAAGATTTCGAGGGGCCTTGTTGGGATTTCCACGCCAATCGACGGCTTTGGATATATCGTTATGGATCGGATCTGGTCGGATCCAGGCTTGCATTAAAATTTCCCACACGCCTTCCAACCATCTGACAGCTGTCCATCGATCAAAAGTCGAATAAAAAAACGACTCCAAAAACAGACTGAAAAGTGTCCAAAAACTTTAATTTATTTTTCCCATGGCACAGTGAGGACCGGCTAATACAGATCCAGTTTGGTTTTTTTTTTTTTGGGTTATTTTATATGCAAGCAGCGACCCACGAAAGTGCTCTACTTTTTTTTTTATAGAACTTAGCGGTCTGCTGGAGGTCTGAGGGGATCTAAAGAGCAGGGGGGAGGGGGGTCTTTATAGAGCCATGTTTTATTCACCTGGGGCGATGTCATACCCAAAATAAGACGCAAACAATTAACAACGAAACCGAAAACACAAATAAGTCCACGAAAGCAAACATAAACATGTTTTTGCTCAACGTTGGCAGAACACTGTGAGAAATATTGAGTAAATAGAGTGGCTTTAAGGTCTATTTACTTTATTTTATCATAAATATTTGTGAAAGCGCTATGGGACATACAGATTCTTGAGGAAGCGTTTTATTTCCGTAACTTTTCAATATTTTGGATACAAAAATACTCTTTTAAAGTTGAAAAACGCAAAGTTTGGACTTTTTTTTTTAATTTTTTGGTATTTGCCATTAAAATTTTTAAAAAATATTATTTAAATGATATAAAACCCACTTTTTTTTGCCTGGTACTATATTTTTTGTGGACATACAATAGTTTTTCCGAGTGTAGATGACACAATTCGAATTTCCCCGATTCGCAATTGAGCAGGCAATGGCAATTAGGTCACTTTAATATGCACATGCAGTCAGATTGGAGATTAAAGTGGTTCCAATATTGAAATGTGCTTTGGGGAATATAAAAAATTATTATCGAAATTGCCATAAACATAAATATGTGTGTGTGTGTGTGTGTATATACAAAGATGTCAATTAACGCCGGCAGCAGGCAGCAAAGTGCAAAGCAATTCTCTTGATTGTTGTATTGGCCTCCCGCTTCCCATTCTGCTTTCTCCCTTGCTCCCGTGCCCAGTTCAATGTCAGGGGGGAGCCCACGCAATGCCAACAGGTGGCGCTGCCAATTTGTGGGGGAGTCACACTTAAAAAAAACAATAGATTACTTGTTTATTTAGTAAAAGTCCACATTGCGTATAGGTAACATTTTCTTGAAACCATTTATTCTTTTCAAAAATGTTTGAAAAACTTGCTTTTATTGTTTCTAAAGTAAGGAAAAGCATTCAACATAAAAAACTGTTAGTCTAACTTTATTATTTCATTGTGAAAGTACAAGTTTTTTTTTCGAAACCCCTAAAATTTGCAGTGCAACATGGCGTATACGTAACATTTTCTTTTCTGGATAAAAATCGTCGTTGTAGCTCCTTTTGCAAAGTTTAATCTGTAATTAAATATTTTTTAATATGTAATAACTCCGCTTAAGTACAGTATCCACTGGATGCGTTATCATTTTTGATGGAAAGCTTACTATCTTCTCACGTTCTTGCGGCACATTCTTGGCTCTCTGGCCTAAACAGTATACTATGTATATGCGTTAATATATACTTTTAGATTTCTTGTCTTATCTGGGTTTGATAATGCAATTAAATGAGGAAACATTTAGTCATGAGCTAATCGCCGTCAAGGTTTATCTGTGTAAGACTGTACAGTGAGAAATGCCTAAGATGCGCCTCGTGCTCTTATCTCAGTCTCGGTCGCTACGTTGATTTCCTCCTCAATTAAGTTTTAATAAACTTTAATTTCAATAAACAGAAAGCTGTTTTTTTTTTTTTGCTTTTGGTTTTTGGCGAAAAAAAAACACGAAAAATACAACAATATTGACCTCCAGCGCTGACACGACAGCTAAAAATGAACGGGCACAACGGAATATAAAATATTAACAACAAAACAAAACAAAAAGGCACAGAGAAAAAAAAAAACTTTAATATAATTTATCAGCATTCGCACATCAACAAAATCTCGCACGTCACGTCATCATCATCATCGCCGGAAAAAGATGGAGATACAAACAGGGCCAAAGATCTCTAGTTAAAAGAGAAGACTAGAGCGAGAAAGGGAGTGAGAGAGGGAGATGGGAATGGGAATGGGGCGGAGGAGAGGGTGGCCTGGTAGACAGTGATCCGTCGTCCCATCATTCCTCATCATTAGGCCGGGCTGCGATGCCGGCGTCGATGCCGCCAACAGGTTGCCGCTGCCGGCGTCGTTGCCGAGGTGCGAATGCTGCTGCTGCTGGCGCCTCTGTCGCTGCCGACGCTGCTGCTGCCACTGCTGCTGCTTCCAGTGGCTTCCAATTCAACTGGTTATCATGGCCTGGCACTTTTAGAAATTACGTCATTCCAGCAGAGCCAGAGTGTTACACGGGGCGAAAAAGGGGAGAGATTTTATAGTAATTTTTTATTTTTAAAATTTTATTTTAAACTATTATTAAATGAATCCCAATTTAGAGCTTCTAGTCATTTTATTTTTATATATTTTCCTAAGTGCAATCTAAGTTATAAAATATATATTGAAACGCACCCAAATTTCTCTCAGTTCCTATCGAAAGGTGCAGAGGTTGAGGCAGCAGCGCCAGCAGAGGCGTTTCAAGACGCAGGTCTAGACTGCCACCACGCGACCAGTTCTTAAATAGACAAAAAAAAAAAAAACAAACAAAAACCAAAAACAAAAACAAAAAGAAGAAAATCACACAAACAAACAAACATAAACAAAAAGAATCAACAAAGGCAAAGTTGCAAACTTTTTTGCACATAAACTTGGTGTTTATTTCTCTCTTTTTTCTATTTTTTTGATTTTTTGTCTGATTTCTTCTCGCATTTGTTTTATTTTGTCAATTGGAAACCGTTGATTTGGGCGAGAGAAAGCGCTGAAAGTGATGGAGCGCCATCTGTTGTGGCGTCTGGTCTGAAAAGAAAGCAAATTCTATCAATCATCGGTATGGCCCAGAAAGTCGAACCTTTTTTTTTATGAGGTTTTTGCTATTAGCTAGGGAGTAAGACTAAAGAAATCCATTTAAAAAGTAAACTAACTAAAGTAAAAGATTTGGTAAAAGTTTTAACCAACAGATGGCGCTGTATCTTTCATCCTTGATCCTTTAGAATTCCCAATTGCTTCTAGCAAATACGTTTATATATTTTATTCTGAAATTTAATAGCTAATGTTGAACAATCAAACTTAATTATTAATAATTTCATTTCCTGGACACAGTTCCCCATTCGTCAGTCTAAAATTAAACAGTTAACAAAGCTCTAGTGACTCCACCACCCACTTTGCATACGTATATATATAAATTATAGTATATATCTGGCAGATCGAGGTGTCATTATTGTTAATACAAATGTTATTTGACATGTTTTTCCGCCAGAGCGGATCGCGTTTATTTGTTTTGTTTGGAAGCAGAGTGTCGGGGTGATATCACCGGTCCAACTTCTCGATTGTATTCCGAAATCGAACTCCCCACCTTTCTATATAATTTCTTGAGCAAATATTGCGCTTTGTTGTGACTAAAAACGGATCCGCTTATCGGTCAATTGGAATTTTTTGTATTATTATTTATAAAGCGTAGCGTCAGTATTTGATTTGTGATACAATTTGGATGAGTAGAGGTATTCTAGGGAAATAGAGGTTAAGATATCGGGATTCCTGTAAAATACAATCACTGGAAAAGTTTCAGACATTTTTGATGAGTTTTTTGATCTTTCCGTTTTTGGTAATTGTCTGAAATGTGAGAATATATCGGGGGCGTCATCTTTATATCATCCAAAAAAAAAAAAAAAAAAAACGAATAACACCGCGTCTGGTGACTCGATTTTCGATCTATATGGCCATTTGGCTGAGTCAGGCCACTGCGGGCCATAAAAGGCCAAAACAAGTGGCGCACTAGCGTGGGCTTCACTGTACTCCACACACTTCACTCCACCACTTTGGCTTAATTGGCTCAAGGACGGGGCCAGTCTCGGCTGTACTTGTAAATAATTTATTGTCATTTTAAACAAATAAACAATCGAGTTGCTGGTGGAACAAGTTGTTATATGAAACCTTTGTATTTTATCCCTTTTTATCCTGTGCAGTGGCAGCAGTCCGAGGACAGCGAACGTAAAAAGCAGATCCGATCGCATCTCTACAAGCTGCGCGAGTCGCGACTTTGCAATCTCTATCGGCACGACAAGGATCCAATGTCGGAACCGAACGGTAACGGTAACGGTAACGGTAACGGCAACGGCAACGGCAACGGTACCAGCACCCTGGCCGGTTACGCCGGTAAGGATCCGTTGGCTACCAGCCATGGCGACGTCCTGCTCGACCAGAATTTCCAGAGCCTCAAGTCCAAGGAGGTGCGGGACTCGACCAGTCCCACCAACGAGCTGCGCTTCCACTCGATGACCCTGACGCAGCCGAACACCACCGGCTGGGATGTCCAGACCTCCTCGGAGGTGAGTCCCGACGGCAGGGCCTATCGCACCGAGACTCTGGCCAAGACAGACGGTAAGTTCCCTTTTTTTTATAATTTATTTGGTAGGACAGGATGACATGGCCTGACTGGAAGGCTGGGAAGTCTGGGAGGTCAGTCAATGTCATTCTGAATCCTTGAAGCTAACCCCTCCTTTTTGTCCTTTGTCGGTGTTGTTTCTTTTGTGTTATAACCCCAAAACTCTGTCTGTTCTGTATGTTCATGTTCAACACTCCGACCTACGACCTTCGACCTACGACCTTCGACCTTCGACCTTTCAACTTTCAACTTTAACCTACAACCTCTCCAAACTTCAACTTCAACCTTTGACCCAAAACCAAAAAAAAATATACTTGAATCCTACTGAATAGGCGTGGAGAAGCTCAATGGTGGTGGCCTGGCCGAGTTCAAAGGACGAAACGAGCAAATCTCGAGCGCCTCCCACCAGGGCGACGACAAGAACTTCGTGAAGCAGGCCTCGGAGAGCTCCAAGACCCAGCTGCAGGAGAAGGTGGTCTTCGGCGACGAGAATAGCGGTCGCACCGAAATGAAAATGAGCTCCACCTCCTCCACGTCCACCTCGAAGGTGGTGTCCTCCTCGTCGACCACCGAGTACGGCGATGAGCCACGCTATCTGCTGGACAGCCATCATCAGGACAGGGAGCAGCGGGAGTGGGAGGATCAGAGGCGGCAGGAGCACCTTTACCAGGAGCAGCGTCTCCAGGAGCAACTGCATCGCCAGGAGCAGCAGCATCGTCAGGAGCAGCAGCATCGTCAGGAGCAGATCCAGCGACAGGAGCAGATCCAGCGCCAGGAGCAGCAACAGCACCAGGAGGAGCGCTTCTCCGAGAGCCGCAACGTCCAGACCCAGCAGCACTACGAGGAGAACAAGCGCTACGTGGACATGGACAAGGCCTCGCCGGAATACCAGCGCCACGTCCAGCATCTGATGGCCCAGCCCGGCGAGATCATCTCCAACACGGTGGAGTACCCGAAGCCCAACGTCAAGATGATCACCACGGTGAAGCGTCTACCCGATGGCACCATTGTGAAGAACAAGCGCTACGAGACGGAGCAGGTGACTCCCGGCCAGAGCCAGACGAGCCATAATCAGACCAAGACCCAGACTAGCCAGACTAGTCAGAATCTGCAGCAGAATCAGAACCAACGTCATGTCCAGGATGTGCAGGATAGTCAGGTGGAGCGTCAGGAGCGTCAGGAGCAGCAACATGTGACCCAGTCGCAGAGCTTCTCCTCCGTGAAAAAGTCCAGTCGCCGCTTCTCCACGGAGACCACCTCGGAAACGGTGGAGGAGTACGACGATCGTGGCCAGCCCCTGTCCAGGATTGAGCAGAAACCCCTGGCATCCCAGGCACCGCATCCCCACAGCCACCACCACTCGCCGCGCCAGTCGCCGGCCAAGGACTTTAGCACCCACGGCTTCCCCTCGGTGCGTCCCAACAAGCCCACCCAGGAGTACATCAGCCAGAGGCCCACAACGGCCGGCCCCGGGGGCGAGGAGGTGGTGGTGGTGCGCTCGGAGAAGAGCCGCCAGGTGAAGCAGCAGACCAGCTCGCAGCGCACCACCGAAACGGAGGTGCTGGCCGGCGTGGAGCACCCCCAGCCCAGTTGGGAGCAGCCGGCGTCGGTGAGGTCGCCCCATCCCGACCAGCCCGACGGCGAGGTGGTCCAGCCGGCCAAGCTGGTGAGCCGCAATCAGAGCGCCAGTCGCAAGACCAACTCGGAGCGGATCATCGAGACGCAGGTGGAGCAGCCGCGTCAGGCCAGTCCCCGGCATTCTCAGCCCCGGGAGGATTACGGTACCCAGGGCTTCCCCTCGGCTCGTACTCCGGCGGCCGGTAAGCCCAGCCAGCAGCGTCCCAGCCCCAGCAAGAGCACCACAACGACCACCACAACGACAACGACGAAGGGCGCCACTCCGGAGCCGATAACCCGCCGGCAGCTGCAGAAGGAGCGCGAGGTGGACGCCGCCCATCGGGCCTTTGCCGCCTCGCTGCGCAGCAGTTCGCCGGCGGAGAGCACCGGCTCGACGGGATCACAGCATCAGACCCAGCACCATCACCAGCAGACGCCCCGGTCCAGCATCTCGTCCAGCCGCACCTATCGCCGGGAGATGCGCGAGGGCTCCCACGAGAGCCAGGCACTGTCCGAGTCCAGTCGGATTAGCTCCACCACGGTGACCAGGCACTTGGGCGGCACCACTAGCTCCACCAAGACGGTCAGCAAGGCAGCCAAGCCGGTGCCAGTGCGCGGTCCCAGCGAGCCGAGATCCCCAACTTCCAAGGCCGGAGGCGGCAGTGTGACCACCACCACGACCATAACCAGCACCACCAAGACCAGTCCCAGTCTCAGTCCCAGTCCAGGACCAGCTCCGGGCCCAGCTGCAGCCCCAGCTCCGGCCCCAGCTCCGACTGGAGCATCCACGGCGCCAGGTACGAATTAGAGAAAAATGAGTAAACAAAATGAATCCCATGACCATGATATGATATCTATATATATATAAAAAAATTATTAAATATATTGGAAATATGAACCATGTATATCCTGAATGTATATCCTTCAGATAACAAGCTATCACAGTATACGTATACTACCACTAAGCCTGGCGATCTATTCTCTCTGCCACCAACTACTCCACCCACTACCATTAACAACGAACCGACACTAACCACCACCACCACCCAGAACACCAAGCTCCCAGCCGCCGCTTCCGAATCCCAGCCGATCCGTAAGCTTCGTGTCAGTCGCAATGAGACGGTGGTGGCGGAGCCGGAGAAGGAGCCACCCTGCGTGAAGCGACACTATTACCAATTGGGCAACACAACCGGGGATGTCGCATCTGGTAGGCGGACCCCGGGTAAGGCCATCATCCGACCAATTGCCAAACAATCCTGACAATCCTGATAAACATCCAAACTCTGTACACTTAACTCTATGCTATCCTTATTATTTTTTTTTTTTCTCTCTCAACTTTCCTGAATCCTTGTTCTGGAAAGCGTATTTTTGCAAAAATAAATAAAATCGAAACCGCAATCCTGAAAAAATATATATATATGTATGTATATTGAAAACACTGGGAATCCTGGGGGCTTGGCAGATGATCTGGCGAAGATCTGTGGCCCCCCCAACACATTAATCCTCTAACACTCTATCGCTATTCTCTCTACTCGACTGTTTTTTTGAGCTTCCACTAACGGGTGTCCTGCCTGCGACTGCTCCTGTGCCCGGTGCCTGTGCCTGTGCCTGCGCCTGCGTTTGCCTAATCCCGTAGATAGATATATCTCTAATCCGGAGCTGCCGCAGCTGTAGTTGTTGTAACTAATCCTAATCAATCCTAACCAACCGGGCCAACAATCCTAGCCAACTACAGTAGACACACACTCAGACAGATGTAGCACGAAACACACACACACACGTAGCTCCTTGAGTCCCTCGATCTTATGCCCTCATCCGTTGTATCATCATCAGCCAGCAGAGCCAAATCCCATCCGCAGAGGAAGCCCCATCAGCAGGAGCAGCCGGAACAGGAGCCGGAGCCAAAGCGCAGCTCCAAGTCGCCCAGCGTGGAGCGGCGTCCGGTGCAGCGGGAGACGACGTTCGAGGGACGCCGCATCTCCCAGCCGGACCAGGACCAGGAGGAGTTGACCATCGAGGAGCTGATGCTCATCGAGCAGCTGAACGGAGCACCCGGTTTGCCCACTTTGCCGGCAAAGAAATCCCCAGAGCGAGAGCTGCCCAAAGCCTCGCCACGCAAGAGTCCCGAGCGCGGCCAGAGTCCTGGCTGGACCCAGCCCACGCTGTCGCCCCGGCAGAGTCCGGAGAAGCAAGTGCCACGAGCTCAAAGTCCGGAGAAGTCGCCGGAGCCTGGTAACCAGAGTCCTTCGCCCCGTCAGAGTCCCGGCAGGGAGATTCCCCAGAAGCCCCGGCAGAGTCCCGTGAGGCAAACTCCCCAGGAGATCCCCAAGCAGCCCCGTCGGAGTCCCGAGAAGGACCACCCGAATCCGCAACGCCGGGAAGAGGACATTTTCCGAAGCACCATAACCACCACCCAGAAACGAACCACCAAAAATCTAAACGAAGAATTCCTAACGAACGAACGAGAAAACCAGAATCAGGATCAGACGAACGAAAAACCGAAGTCACAAAGCCCAGACGAGCCAGAATCCCAGCCAGAATCCCAGCCAGAATCTCAGCCAGAATCCCAGCCAGATAGCGAGACCATTGAGAGTCCCGATGGCGGCTTCCCATCCAAACCAGAGACCGAACCGGACGAGAACCAGCCCCCCACCTACCGGAAGAAGGGACTCACCCGTCGCGAAACGTTTGAGGATCGTTGCCGCAAAATCCTGGGCATGGAGGAGGACGGCGACACCCAAGGCAACTACACCAACAAGCCGGACGAGGAGCAGGACCGTGAACAGGTCACCCAGACCACTGTCGAGACCATCCAGGTGAAGATTGAGGATTGTCCGGACGACAGCGACGATGATCAGCCGCGTCGCGTGACGGAGACCTTTGTGGTCCGGACTCAGCCCAAGATTAAGGTGGAGGAGGAGCTCATCATAGATGTGACCGAGTGCGAGGAGGTGCAGACCTCCAAGGAATTCTCCAAGGGCCCGAATGGTCCCAAGGAAAAGGAGTATCCGGAGAAGGAGCTACCGAAGGCTCAGGAGAGTCCCAAGTATCCAAAGGAGCCAGAAGCTCCCAGGCATCCCAAGGCCCAGGAGAGTCCCAAGTATCCAAAGGAGCCAGAATCCCTCAAGTCCCCCAAAAAGCAGGAGACTCCGAGGAATCCCAAGGACGACGCCGAAACCATCAACGTTAAGGAGCAGACCACCTTTTTCATCACCAAGAAGGGCTCCAAATCCCCCTCTCCGGAGCGCAAGACTCCCAAGCACTCGCCCACCAAGCCGGACACCAGTTTCCTGACCGAGAAGGTCATCGATTGCCAGGAGAAGACCGTGGTGGAGAAGATCACCAAGAAGCCACGCACTCCCAGTCCCACGGCCCCCAAAAAGGGAACCAAACCAGGCCCGAAGGAGCCCGCAACAGAGTCCGAGCCGGAGAAGGAGTCGGAACCGGAACCGGAACCGGAAACGGAAACGGAGACCAGGAAGAAAACCAGCGTCGTGGCTTCCAAAACCGAGACCGAGCGTCGCAATTCGCGAACCACTAAGACCAAGCAGCCGCTGGCCCCGAAGGAGTCGCCCTCCAAGGCTCCAGGCCCGAAGAGTCCGCGCAAGGACTCGCTGAAGGATCGCAAGCGGGACAGTCTAGTGGAGGAGACAAGAAGCACCAACACCACCACCACCACGACCACGACAAACTCTCGTTCGGGACGCAAGCCCAGCGACTCCAGCATCAAGGAACGTCTGCGCTCCTCGCCCCGCAAGCAGAAGCCATCGCCACAGCAGACCAGGACCCCCACTCCGGCCCAGGCCCGGGTCCCGGAGGACAACGTGGACGGCGACTCCACCTCGCCGGACGTCAGCCCCTCCCGGGTGAGCAGCGAGCGCCGCCGCTCGAGCAACATTTCCGTTCACACGGAGATCATCATTGACCACACGGCTCCCAAGTCGCCCAGGACGGAGCGTCGTCCTCCGGCCACCAACGGAGTGGCGCCCAGTCCGCTCCGAAAGCTGGCGGTGACGGAGCGCAAGGAGTCGGCGCCGGTGCCGCGGGTGACGCGCCGCGACAAGACCGAAAAGGTTACCCGCTCCACCAGCGAGAACATCATCAAGGTGGGCGCCGGGAAGCCGCTGCCGGAGATGAGCAGCCTGAAGCCGGTGGGCGAGCCACGGACACGGCCCAGTAAGTGCTGCACCACCAAGACGATCAACCTAAGCGAGCAGAGGATCCACAACGCCACCGACATCGAGGGCGTCATCATCGACATCCAGCAGGCGAAGAGCAGCCGGGAGCCCTCCCCCGACCGCATTGTGCCCACTCCGGTGCCGGCCGAGGCGGAGACGGGCAAGCCGCGCTATCCGGACGTGGTCCAGGAGCCGGACGATGAGCCCCGCCGGAAGCCACAAGTCACAAACATTCCCATCTTTGAGGAGGAGTCGCAGTCGTTTGTGGGCTGCCAGATCTCGGAGATTCGCAGCTCCAATGGCCTGGAGGCGGACATCCTCGACAATCCCACGGTGGAGGCGCCGCAGAGCCTGGACTACCCCGTCAATCCCATCGACGTGGACGAGAGCCTGCTGAGCGTACACGAGAAGGTCTCCCGCTTCACCCACTCCGCCGAGCAGGTGAAGCAGCCCCGCGTCTCCGCACCGTTTAGTCGGGAGTTCGACACCCACGCCCGGATCGCCGAGAACGACGAGTGCCTGCTGAGCATCAACCAGAAGGTGGACAAGTTCCTGCGCACGGCCGAGAACGTGGCCAGGCCGGCGTCCCTATCGCCGCGCTCGGAGATCGACCGGCCCAGCCGGCAGGACATCGACGAGGAGCTGCTCAAGGACGACTGCACTCTGTCTGTGTCCCAGAAGGTGAGCAAGTTCATCGACACTGCCGAGAAGCTGGCCCCCACCGTGCCCCAGAAGTCGCCGCGCCTGGTGGCCAACATCGAGCGCCACATCTCCCGGCAGAGCGAGCCGGAGCGCGGCCTGGAGGAGGAGTCCGAGCCGGAGCTAGGCCAGGAAACCGATGAAGAGCTTGAAGTGGAGGAGAAGGAGACCCGGCACATTGTTACGCGCAAGGAGATCATCAAGGAGACCAAACAAGAGACCAAGGAGACTCGCCGTAGCTCCAAGGACGAGCCGAAAAAGGCGACACAGCGGGAGCCCAAGAAGGAGCCCTCCTCCAAGCCAAAGGAGGAGCCGGAAAAGGAGGCCAAGAAACCTGGCAAGGCGCCGCTGTGGGAGCCCAAAGCCAAGTCGCCGCGGGAGAACCTCTGGGAGCCCAAGAAACCAGCTCAGACCAAGCCCAGGGAGGAGCCCAGGAAGGACTCCAAGACGCCACAAACCAAGCACCGAGAGGAGCCCAAGAAGTCGCCACAAAAGCCGAAGCAGCTGGAGGAGGAGCCGGAACTGTTGCCGGACGACGAGGTGGACGAGGAGCCCCTACCCATGACCAAGAGCCACACCACGGCCATCGAAATGAAGCGACAGAAGGACATCCTGTCGCGTCCTTCGGTCTTTGGTCAACGCACTCCCGAACGCAAGCCGTCGCATCCTTCGACGCCGGCCAAGCTGAATGGCACTCGACCAGGACGCCCCAGTCCCAGTACCAGTCTCATCACCGAGGAGAGGCGCTCCTACAGAAACCAGGTGACCCCCAGTCCGACCAAGCCGCTGGCCAAGAAACCAACCACTCCCTCCTCCAGCACCCCCTCCCCCAAGGCGAAACAGCGCATGGAGCACATCAGCCAGCAGCAGTGGGTCGTCCAGGACGTGGACGTGGACGTGGACGTGGAGGTGGTGGGTCCGGCCCCGCCCACCCACGTGGCCGCCAGCCCATCGTCGAGTCGTTCGCCGTCACGCTCTCCCTCCCGCTCGCCCAGTAGACGCACCACCAGCAGCACCACCACCACGACCACCACCACCACCGCCACTGAGCACCACCAGCACCCCAAACCGACCTCCACTCCGACTCCGACTCCGACTAACCAGACCAAAGCCGAACCCGATATCATGCCCATTGAATCCCTTACAGAAAATAGCACCACTAGGACCTCCACCACCACCTCCGGACGTTCCGTGGCCAATCGCCGGAACGTATTCGAGCCGGTGGCCCCGGAGACTACGGAGGGACGCAGGCCCTCCTACATGGACCACACCAAGAGCTCCCTGGAGCACATTCGTCGCGACTCCCTGGAAATCAACAAGAGCCACTACTCGAGAAAGTCCTCCGTGGAGGACGACGGCGCGGCGGAGCCACGCAATCCCAATGCGGCCGTCAAGTTCGATGTGCCGCGAAAGGTGTCCCAGGAGCCGAGGAAGAGCTCCCTGAAAGGAAACAAGGAGGACGACTCCGACCTGGAGCTGGAGATCGAGGAGATCTTCGACCTGCAGCGCCTGGAGCAGCTGCTGGAAACGGTGTCCAGCTACGAGATGCGTCGCCGGATACGCGCCCAGATGCGCCTCATCCGGAAGAACATGATTAATGCCAGCACCACCATAGTGACCACCAGCACCGCCTCCTCGCCGGGCAAGGGATCGCCGCTGCCCAAGAGGCGGGAGCCGAGTCCTTTGGGAGGAAGTCCCGAAAGCAAGACCACTAGTGGACGCATCACGACCACCACGACTAGGAGGCAGCGAGCGGAGCAGGTGGACAGCAACACGGGCAGTCCCGGTAAGGGCTCGCCCACTGGCAAGCCGCCGGTGAAGCCGCGCGAGCGGAGCGCCAGTCCTGCCCAGAAGCGCCGGACCAGTCCGCCGGGAAAGCAGTCCGCGGCAGGCGGAAGCACCACCACCACAACCACAAAGGTGACCACCACCAGCACCACGCGTGGCGCGCCCAGCAAGCCGGCCCAGGGTCCCATCTGGGCGGATCGCTCCAAGGTATTGAAGGGCCATGCTCCCATCTCCCAGACCAATGGCAGTACTCCCCGCAAGGGCTCCACCTCGAGCACCACCTCGACCTCGACCAGCGGCAAGATCAGCCGGACCATGACCAGCTCGACCACCACCACCAGCAGCAGCAGCAGCAGCACCACCAATTCCCGGAGCAAGCAGCGCGAGGAGGACTCGATCACCTCCAGTTACGGAGTGGGACCGACGGACGAGAACGGCCTGCCCGTTTTTGGGCTGCGGGCCTTGAAGAAGAAGTCCACTCCGCCGGCGGATGAGCCCTGTGAGACCAAGCAAGGTGAGCTCCGAATCATTTTTATCCTTAATACCCAATCTCATGAATCCTTGTCGCTTCCAGAAGTCACAGGCTATGTGATCGAGGAGCAGTTCTACTCGGACAACAAGTCCCCGCCCCGGCACGAGCGCAAGGAGCTGATCTACTCCAGCAATCCCGAGGAGCTGGCCGCCATCAAACAGAAGCTCCAGGACCAGGACGAAGACGATGGCTCTGTGCCGCAGCTGGACTCGCGTTTGGTGCGCGAATTCAAGAAAGTGGAGGCCCAGTCCCAGTCCCTGCCCACCGAGGATGCTCGCTATGTGCGCCGGGGATCGGTGAAGGAGCTGAGCGAGAAGTTCATCCGCAAGGAGTCCTCCTCCTCCGCCCACTCGACCCACTCCTCCACGCTGATCCGCAACGAGGACGAGACGGAGGAGGACAGCGAGTCCAACGACGTGTGCAGCGTCATCGAGGCGCCCCAAATGCGCCAGAGCCATGTCAGCAGCTCCACTCGATCCAGTAATACCCGATCCTTCCTCAATTCCAGCGCCGATGAGCGCCAGGTGACCAGTGTGGACGATGTCCTCCAGCGTATGCGCAACGCAGATAATGGTGAGAATAAGGAATATTCATTTTTTTCGAGTGTACGGATGTCTTATGAGTTATCCTTTGCAGTTGAGGAGCCCGGAGACTCTAGCGGGGATCGCGAGGCTCGTGCTTTGCTGAACAAGTTCCTGGGCGCCAGTGTGATTATGCAGGGCGTGGAGTCCATGCTGCCTCCGACGGCCACAGGACAACGTTTGAATAGTCAAGGCGTGAGTTATCCTTTATCCTTAAAAAATTATTTAAAAATTGGGTATATGTAAGGATTGCTTTCTCTATAAATATTGTTTTTTTTTTGTAGAATATTTTTTTTAGAGGTTAGGTTTTAAAGCTGTCTATATAGGAAGGTCCTTGATGAATTTTCTAGATTTCTGAGCTTTTGTCAGCCTGATAATCCCTAAAAATGGGGATCATCATAGCTATTTTCTTAAAATCAAGTTAACTTTTGAAATGGGTGTTAACTAGAAGATTTTTCTCAGTGTCTTTTGGCCATAACCTAACCTCCATGAACCGCGCAAGCACGTGCACGTGCTTGATTAACCGTTAACTGAGCGCGTGCGCCTTCGTTCTGCTGGCTGGCTCTGGCTCTCCCCTCTTTTGGGGCTATGGCTGGCTGGCTGGATGGCTGGTTGGATGGCTCTCTGTCCCCCATTTTGGCGCTCTTGTGCTCTTCCGCTCTCGCACTTGTGTGCCGTGTGCGTGATGCGCCAAGGAGCAGCAACAACAATAAGCCGAATGCCCCATCAGTGGCAGAGGCAGAGGCAGCAACGGCGGCGGCGGCGCATCTCGGCATCGACATTGGGGGAATTGTCAGTACACACTCAGAGGCGGCATCGATCACTTGTGCGAACCCACTGATCCGACAGCAACAACAACAACATCCGACACGGGCAAAAAACCAACAAAAAAATATATATTAAAAAAAAAAAAAAAGAATATAAGAAAGCAAGAAAGAAAAAAAAAAACAACATACAGATGTGTTTTATGGATAAAAAAAAAAAAAATAAAAGTTAAAGAAATAGAAATATAAATAGAAGGCTAAAGAAAAGACAAGAGGAATCAGCAGTAGCCGCAAAAGAAACACCAATTTTTTTTCTGTGCAGTTCTGTTATTATTGTTATGGTGAAAGAACGCGAGTGTCCATATTTGGTCTAAACATCCAGCAACAACAATAGCAACAACTTTTAGCCAAAGAACCGCAACAACAATCGGGGCAACAAGCAACTGTAAGTTAAGAGACATCATCATCATAGATCTATGTATGTATGTGTGTAGGAAGGGGAAGGGGTTCTCCTAACTGAAATTGTGGGGGGGGGGGGAATGCCATAATAGCAGCTGTTTTGGGGCCAAATACTTTTGTCAATTATTTTTAGTGCGCATAATTTGCTGGCAAGAAGAATTCCTGTCACGACACCTCAAAATGCACCTGAAACCGCCTTCTATACGATACAATACAGAATGTGGAGGAGAATCTGCATACATACATATATCTAAGATATATCCACTGATACATATATCTATTTATACATAGAACCGCTGCCTATACCGTCCTATACCGTCCTATACCGTCCTATACCGTCTACACCGAATAAATAAATAAATACGCTTAAGAGAAGAATTAGTTGGGAAGAATTGGTCGGGAGATGACCAAAGACTATGCTAGCGAGCGTGTGAGAGAGAGAGAGAGCAGGAGGAGGAGGAGAATGCATGAATGAGAGCGTCAAGCGTACGGAAAATTTCGACAAAAATAGCTCCAAACGACGGGCACTATTTTTACGGACTATACGGATTTCTACATTGGACTATGTTGGAGCAATTCTTCTTTTTTTTTTTCTGGGCATACAATATAGATTTCGGGAAAATAGGGAGGGGCGGGGAGGGGAAGCCTGAGATATGCCTGGGAGGAGGCGGTGCATGTGCAGCGGATTTAGGCATCCGATGTTCCCGTTTCCTACACTTGTGTGAACCAAATACCGATTCCCCCAGAGATATATAATATATCAGCCCCTAAATATATATCACATCGTCTCTATAAAGTTTCTCACATTGGAGCATAGTTTCTTTTTGTTCCAAAACCTAGTCTTATAAATGACAAATGAGTTTCTTTCAAAATCCAAGATTTCTTTACAAAAAGTCAACTGATTTTTTGTCATTTAAATATATAGTTTGGTTTCTTGGCCAAGAAAGTAGTTTGTAAATCACAAAGCAAACAATAATTTGCTAAAATGTTGACCAAGAAACATAAATTTCAATAATTTATGCACATAACAATTTGCTCTTTTAGAATTTTATGGAAATTTTTGGCCTGCTTCTTTTTTGTTTTTGTTTTTGTTTTTGGCGATTCTTCAAGGTTTTTGGTTTGACATTTAGGTCGCTGTGAGTGGAGTCCCTGATTTTCAAATATATACTTCGAGTTGTCTAAAATTCATGGATCTGTGGATGCGATCGAACTGGAACGTAGAGAAATGCAATTTTCATTTTTTTCGTTTTCAGGTGCGCTTTGTGCTTTGTGCTGAGTGCTTTGTGCTTTTTGCTTTTTTTTCTTTTTTTGCTTTTTGCCCCTGTAGTTAGTTGAGCGTAACATGCAGAGCGGCAAATCCTCAAACGCCGTTGCTGCCTCCTCCTGGGGAGGGGTTGCTCCACCAGGTCCCGCTTTATCCCCAAGATTCCCCCCCCCCACCATCACCAGGTATCCATCCGGGCTGCACGCCCTCCCTCCTGCCCACCTGCCTTCGGTGATTAAGCACTGACTGCATTTGCTTTTGCTTTTGCTTTTGCTTTGCTTTTTTTCGCAGCAAGTGCGCAGAGTTGGAAAGCCGGTTTCCATTCAGTCCGGGCATCACACTGCTCCCAGAATGGCAAGAATTATAGATGCCACAAAGGTCTAACATACTTTCGACACTTTTTCTGCTTTTCTGCCTTTAAAAAATATTTACTTGACGAAAAAATTAGAGATTTAAGAGCTAAGAATGGGGGGAAAAAGTGGAAATCTTCCCTACAAGTTTTTCAAAGCTTCCGCACTTTACTTTTCTGTAATGGCTCTTCTAATATTTACATAATATTTAAGATATTTAAAAAATATACATTTTTTAAACTGCTAATTACCTTGATAATCCCAAGAGGTTTCCAAGAACACAGACCATAATGCCTTAAGCCCTCAGACAAAATCCCAAACAGCTGAGACAAAATCTACACTCTATATCTCTTTTTTAGACTTTCTAATTCTCCGAAAATTCCTAATTTCTTCCAGTGCATTGTCATACCGTCACAAACTCTGATGATTTTTTTCTTCAGCTTCAATTTTTTTTTTTGTTTGGAGCTCTCGCTTGTTCTTCCTGCTTTTTCAATTTTTTTTTTGACTCTTCTTTTTTTTTTTTTTGCTCCCCTCCGTTTCATAATCGTTGGGTGTGCGTGTTGTTTTCGGTGTATTGCCAGCGCCTTTGTCTCTGTCTTGCTTCGCATTTTGCATGTCAAATAATTTCTCATTTAGACCAGGCTAAAAATAAAAAAAATAAATAAATAAATAAAAACAGCAACAGCAACAGCAGCCGCAGGAAAAATCGACAACAAAAATCGAAAACGAAAGAAAGTCAATTTGGAAACGCAAAATGAAAATCATCATACTTTTCCATGGAAAATTGCCTACACGATTTTTCTTTGCGTGTTATGGGCTTTTTAACATTATTTGACTTGCTTTTTTAAGCGGAGGTCAATGTTTGGTTGAAAGAAATTATTAATATTATTTATATAGACCCGAAAATTATCAATTCGAATAGTATATATTATTTTATTCATAAAGAATACTTATAATGACTATGAATTTTTAATTGATTTGGAATACTTCCCATAGAATTGTCTATTAATAATATTTTCCAAAAGATTCCACAAACTAAAGACACAAGCTCTACATTTTTAGTGTTTCAAACTAAACCAGACTATTTTTAACTTTCACATTATTTATTTCGCTCAGTGCATTTTGGTGTTGGCCATACAAATTGGCGGCCATCAATCAAATGGCTGTCAGTCGCTCCCCTTTTTGGATTTTAAACTATTTTGTTAATTTTGCTTTAAAAGTGTCAAAGTCAAAATGGAAGAAAATGCAGAAAAATGCAGAAAATGCTGAAAAATGGAGAAAAGCTAAAAAAGCAACAAACCATAAATAACAGTCCAATGGCCAAGTGCAGTGGCAATGATCGCTTTGGTCAGCTGCACTCTATGCCACGCCCCTTGGTGCGCCCTCAGGATACCCAGTCATCCATCCCGTTATTTGGTTTTTTTAATTATTTTTAAAGTAGTTTTTTTTTTTTTCTCCATTTTGATTTCCATGCTTGGTTGCTTGGCAATTTGTTACGCTTTGGCGAAATTGCGCCAAATAGTTTGGCGAAAAGTCTTTTCTATTTTTTTTTTTTTTTTGTTCAACAAAAATAAAACAAACAATCGGCGCGACAACAAAAGGAAATTATTAAAAATAAACACACAGAAATAAAATTCAAATGAAATTAAATCAAATTGGATGAAACTTGGTGTCCCACATTTTGATTTGACAACAAAAACGAATGTTTTGCCAATTAATTTTGTTTAGAAAAGCATATTTTCCACATCAAAAAAAAAAAAAAAAAAAAAACAAATAGAAATAGTAAAAGCGAGAAAGAGAGAGTAGTGGTAGTTAAAGAGAGAGAGACAGCCTATAGAATGAGAACTTTTCCTTCTTTGTGGGCTAAAATATGGTTTTTCCAATTTGTCTGTGTGTGAGTGTGTGTGTGTGGGTTGTTTTTTTTTTTTGGTATTTGTGTTTGTATGCTTAAATAATTTATAATTAAAAATAGCAACGTGTGTTGCAAGAGGAAGAGCCACATTCTGAGGGGGGTTGGGGGCGTTTCCCCCACAAAGTCAGTTTTTCAAAAAAAGAAAACGAAAACAAAAAAAAAAAAACATTTCCCTTTTGCCGCTGACCAAATTTGGTCAAATTTCCCCGACAGAGAGAGAGAGAGAGAGAGAGAGAGGGAGGGCAATAGGCCACCAAAAGAGACAGGATATGGTCCGAATGAAAGAGAAGGCTGACAAAAAAATAAAATTTTGATTATTATGATGTTTTTCATCTGCTTTCATCATTGCAAATTGCAGGCCAATGCGGCGTATACTTAATTGCACTTTATGTATAATATAGGATGTATGGTATCTATAAAGATATAATATTTTGGCTATAGCTCTCGGCGTGGAGGTCTATAAACGCTTTTAGCTGATTTATCTGATGTGCTGTCCGCCTGCCGGCACAAAGAGAAATTTCTTTTTTTTTATTATTGGCAGACTTTTTGGCAATTAAAATGAATTTTTGGCATGATAACATTTTGTATTATTATAAAATATATATATATTATTTTTTTGCTGATCAATGAACTCACGCTGCACTTTAAAATGGAATTCGGACAAAAGATTGCCATTTTTGGTTATTGTACAACATGGCGTATGCGCAATTTGTTGTGAAATTACGCATACGCCAGGTATGGCAGTTGTTGGGACGGAAATCGGACATAAAACCAAATCACGGCTAAGGACAAATTGATTTGTATTTCGTTTCTGATCAGGGCCATTGATCGTTCCTCCTTGTCTTTGGCAACTGACCATTGGCAAAGTGAATAATTCTAGCAAATGTGCTCATCGTGCTTTATTTAGCTTTTGTTTTTTTTTTTCGTTTTGTGTTGGTCTGTCCACCAAAAAAAAAAAAAAACAGCTGGCATTTGTTTCGCACACCCACACTTTTTAGCGTAAAAATTTTCCGGTTGATAAACAAAACAACAAAAAAAACAGAAACCTTGTACGGAGATCTTTGTGTCGATTTCAGGTGAAGACCACGCGGATAACCAATACGTTCAGCAGCAGCAGCAGCAGCAGCAAATCGGGAGCAAATAGTAGCACCACTAGCGTCACTACCAACAACAAGGTCAGCAGCAGCTCCTCCTCAGCACCAGTTACCCGGACAACTTGTGGCATCGAGGAGATTTGGGACGAGCAGATCCTCAAGCAATTGGTAATGTATATCGAACTAATCGATTTGAATCGATTTTAATCGATTATATTTGTGCTTTGAACAGCTGGAACAGGCGTCCACGTACGAGGAGCGTCGCAAGATACGAGCACGTCTACGCGAACTTATGGCGGAACGCGAAGGTGAGTCCCCCTCTATGTTGTCTTACTTTTTTTTCCAATATATTCGATATATACATACGATATGAAATCCCAACCCTTGGTGGCAGAATAATGCATAGTTTCAACACAATTCCAAAAGCAGCGGAGACGCCGAAAGACAAGCCGTGTCTATAATTGTGTTCTGTATCTGTATCTTGTAGATAAATGACACACAGCAACTAGCTAGAGAGGTTTATCGATTACTCCTTGAGTCGTTTGACTATCGTTTCACAATTAATCCGATAAAGAAATATATATATATATAAACTTTTAGTGGCCAGGTATTTTTTAATCGTTGTTTGATTGTCCCCCGATACACCCACCCACATCCCACACCCCCCCCCAATAAAGATTCACTCTTGACTCCACACATAGTTATCGTTATCGTTTTCTTGTACTATCGGTTGTAGTATCGTCTCACAGTCGATGACCCACAAAGAATTGGAATCGATTCATTGCCATCGATGCACCAAATCTTCAGATCCTTGATTGAAAATCTCCTTAAACTTTAGTATTGTATATCCCCATGTGATTTATGGATTCGATCATTTGATCCGAGACCCCTCACCCCAAGTTTTTGTATTGCCTGATTGCGTTCTCGTCCTTGTCGTCCTTGTCGTCCTTGTCGTGTCCTTCTTTCATTCTCTATCTATATCGAAATTTATCTTTTAACCCTTTTTCGCTGGCCGCGGCGAGCAGTGAAAAAGGACACAAAGCAGGAGAAGGAGGAGGAGGAGAGCAGTGCCAGCGAGTATGAGGAGATCATCGAGGAGGTAACCGACTACAGCGACGAGGAGGAGGAGGTGCCCAAGAAAGAGGAGCCTGCCAAGGAGGAGCCAGCCAAAAAGGTGCTCCCGGAAAAAGCGTCGACCACCAGCAAGGTCAGCGAAAGCGTCACCAAGAAGCTGGCCAAAGTCGAGCTGGCCAGCAGCAGCTCCACCTCCACCTCCAAATCCGCTTCCAACACCACCACCACCACCACCACCACCACTACAGACGGTGTCCAGTCGGTGCAGGGTGAGTCCCTGCCAGCAAAGAAAACAGGAGCAACGCCAGCAGCTGGTTCGGGATCAGGAACAGTCAGCAGTAGCTTAAGTAGTAGGAAACCCAGTAGTCTTAGCAGTAGCCAGGTTAGCACAGTGGTTAGGGCCAGGGACAAAGCCAAGCTGGACACGATGCCAGTGACAGGAGCACCCGCAGCAGCAGCAGCAGTAGGATCAGGTGGAGGAGCACCCACAACCACGCGCTTGAGCGTCCCGTCCAAAGAGGATTCGGGCACGGAAAGTGGCGAGGATCTGCGCCTCCTGGCCGCCGGATTGCGCGACACCCTGCAGCAGCGCAGCGGCAGCGATGCCAGCGAAGCCAATCGCAGCCTGGTCGAGGAGGTGACCGATGCCCTCAGCCGCCTGGAAAGTAGCCTGAAGCAGGGCAAGGAGCTGGCCGTCGATGGGGGCCAGCGGCAGGCGCTGCTCGGCCTGGTGGCCCGCCTCCAGAGTGGTCTCAGTGCACCCGAGAAGCTGGCCGATGCCCAGAAGCATCCGCCCGAGGAGGGCGATGCCGGTAGCCCCGAAACGGAAACGGATAGCCGGCAGTCGCGATTCGCCAAGCGACGCCAGCGAAACAACCGGCACACTGTCGGCGTCAGTCGGGAGGAGCTGGCCGATGCCAGGCGGTACATGGAGGACATGCTGATGCTGGAGGGCAAGGAGTTCGCCCTAGCCAAGACCCCCAGCTCGGGCGCCGTGCCAGTGCAGCTCTACCGGCCCAATCAGTTTGTGGCCAACAACCAGCAGCCGTCCCAGGCAGCCAACCCGAATCCTGCGGCAGTCAATCCCAGCCAGAGTCCAGCTCAGCTGCGACCCAATCCCAGCAACCGGCGCCCCCTGTCCGGGGACTATGCCGTGAGCTTTGCCAACTACGAGGCCGGCCAGAACTCCAGTCCGGAAGGTGTCAGCGGCACCTCGCCCAGCTCCCAGGCCAACTCCAATTCCAGCTCCACATCCAGCCGATTCGGCGGCGGCAAGAAGCATCTGATGAAGCGGGCCAACACCATCGATATACCCAAGGCCAAGGCCAAGTACATGGCCGAATGTGACTCCGACTCCGATCTGGAGGACGACCATGGCCCGCACCTGGGCCTCAAGCGAACGGTCCAGGTCAGCGTGAAACGGAAGGTCCACAACGCAGTGCCGCCGTTCGAGCCCAAGACGGAGAACGACCACAAGTTCCTGGCCTTCATCAACAAGCAGAGCCACCAGTCCGGTCTGGGCTGGGGCGGTGGCGGCGGCGGCGGCGGCGGACGCAGTGTCTCCAACTGGACCCACAAGTTCGGCAACATCAAGCACACCTTTGAGACGGGTGCGGCGGCCACGGTGACGAAGGGCAAGCCGCCGCCGGTGCCGGGACATGTGCCCGGCTGGGCCAAGCAGGAGCAGCTCCACCACCAGCAGCTCCAGCGCGAGCAGATGCAAAGGGAGCAGCTCCAACGGGAGCAGTATCAGCGGGAGCAGCGGCAGCGGGAGCTGCAGGCCAGGGACTTGAAGCAGCGGGAGCAGCTGAAACGGGAACAGTTCCAGCGGGAGCAGTTCCAGCGGGAGCAGAGCCAGCGGGAGCAGAGTCAGCGGGAGCAGAGCCAGCGGGAGCTGTCCAAGCGGGAGCAGTTCCAAAGGGAGCAACTGCAACGAGAGCAGCTCCAAAGGGAGCAGCTGCATCGAGAGAAACTCCAGAGGGAGCAACTCCAAAGAGAGCAACTGCAGCGGGAACAGCTCCAGAGGGAACAGCTCCAACGAGAACAACTCCAGAGGGAGCAATTGCAGCTCCAGCAGCAACAGCAGACGGCGGCTGCCGTCCAAATCGAGCGCCAGCGCCGCCAGGAGCTGGAGCGGCAGCTGAGGATCGAGAAGGAGGCGCGCTACGAGCGGGAGGAGCGCAGCCGGCTGGAGCGGGAGTACTACGAACAGCAACTGCAGCGGCAGCAGGCCGAGCGCCAGCTCCAGCTGGAGAAGCAGCGCCAGCAGCAGGAGCAGCTGGAGCGCCAGCGGCGCCAGGAGATGGAGCTGCGACTGCAGCAACAGCGGGAGCAGGCCGCCCAGGTCAACAACTTCATACACGCGCCCCAGTCCGTCTTCCGGCCCATCGAGCACGAGGCGCAGCCCCAGCCCGGCATCTACAAGCCCATTGCCCAGAAATCCCAGCCGAATGCCTCCGTGTGGAAGCCACCCATCCAGCAGACGCCGCAGCAGCCGCAGTCGCAGCAACATTTGCAGGCGAGATCGGCGCCAACGTACAGCAACACCCCGTCGCCGGCCTCGACGGCCACCTCGCCGATCGGGCTGCCGTGGGTGGCCAAGCCGAAGGTGGACAACAGCGACTTCCGGCGCAAGGCCCATCACTTTGAGGAGCGCTCTCTGCGGGACAACCTGGAGCAGCAGCACCACCACCACCAAGCGTATGCGAATGGAAACGGCAACCAGGCCTACCTGCAGCGCCACAACTCGCTGCGATCGAAGGCTCCGCCTCCGGCTCTCAGTGAGTTCAAGAAGCGACCCTCCCTGCCCAATGCCATGGAGCCGGGATCGGGGGCACCGCCGCCGGCCAGGCAATACCAGGCTCCGCCGCCGCCCACGAACATCTCCTTCACGTACGCGGACTTCCCGCCGGTGAGGAGGCAGCAGGGCGGCAATGCCCATGCCTACCGCAGCCAGCCGTGTCTAACGAGCGCCGTGGAGCAGGCCGACGCCCTGACGAATCCGCTGGGAGCGCCCCTGGTGCTCACCAGCTCGAATCCCACCTACTTGCCGCCGCCCGGACAGCGGCGATTCGATTACATCAGCAGCCCAGTGGACGTGGACGGGGAGAGTCCGGCGAACAGTCCCACCAGCTTCCTCACCATGCCCAATCCCAGCCTGATGACGGACAACACGGACGACGATCTCGACCTGGATTCGGACAACAATATGCTGGAGTACCGGGCGGAGACGAAGGTGATGCGGAAGCCCAGGAGCCAGACGGCCGTGCGGGTGGCGGATCGGAGGAACGCCCACATGAGCGATGACGAGGTCTATGGTCGCAATTCCAGGGCAGCCAAGTCGCTGCTCCACACGATGAAGCAGCTGGGCGGCAGTCCCGGAGCTCCAGCCACTGGAAGAGCTCCACTCCAGCTCCAGCAGAAGCGTCAGCCCCTGACGGCCCCCAGCTCGCCCAAGGCCGGATGCCTCTCGCCCGATGGCCGGCAGTACCAGGCACCGCTGGTGGAGCCGCTCTTCCCGCAACTCAACTTTGAACCCAAGCGCCAGCCTCAATACCCAGCCACGCCCCCTTCTGGGGGGGTAGCGCCTCAGCCGCCGGTCAATTACCAGGCGAATCCCAGCTACACGCCGCCAAGGACGCAGCAGGATTCGAATTCGTATTTGGGGGAGACGCACACCTCGTATGTGGTCACCTATCCGATGGACGATTCCGGGGATGAGCCGGAGCCGGAGTCGCTGGCCATGTCGCAGCGGATACGCCGGGCGTCGGAGCACTCGAATGCCAGCTCCTCGCTCTCCTTGGGCAGCACCAGCTGGACGGCGAATCCGGTGCACAGTGTGGGTCCTCCGGTGGATCGGAGCACGAAACCGCAGACTCAGGCGATGCCAAAGGTTTCCCCACAGCAGGTGCCTCTGCAGATGCCTCAAGTGCCTCAACAGGTGCCCCATTCGGTGCCTCCACAGATTCCCCACCAAGTGCCTCGTCAGGATCCGCCACAGATTCCCTATCAAGTGCCTCAGCAGGTGCCTCCACAGATTCCCCACCAGGTGCCCCATCAGGTGCCCCATCAGGTGCCCCACCAGGTGCCCCATCAGGTGCCCCAACAGAAGCCTCAACCTGTACCTCAGAAACTGCCCCAGCAATTGCCTCAGGAAATACCTCTGCCGAATCCCAATCACATGGCCAAACCCGCCACCACCACGCCCAGCGCCAGGCCCCGGCTCAGCGCCAGGAGTCACACCATTCAAGGCGACACCAGCTACGAGAACCGGCCCCTGCACAACCGTGTGATGTCGCAGCAGACCCTGATCTCCACCAGCAGCAGTAACCACCACCAGGCCAGCAGCATCAGCCAGAAGCAGCTGAAGGAGCAGCACATTAGCGAGCTGCGACGCAAGAGCCTGGGCAATGTCCTGGAGAGCAGCCAGAAGAGCAGCTACTTCGAGCAGGAGTACAAGTCCTCGGCGCCGCCCGACACCCCGGACATTGTCAAGTCGTCGCTGCCCAAGGAGAATGCGCCGCTGCTGAAGAAGTTCGGGCCACCGCAGAGACACCACTACGTCCCAAATGCCTACCAGAGTCCGCAGATCAACAAGCAGGGAGGCAGTGCCTCTAGCACCACAATGACCAGCAGCAGCAGCACCACCACCACCACCTCCACCACGCTGGTGCAGCAGCAGATGAAGCCCAGCATTGTGGAGACGCCGGCCACGCCGCAGCCCCAAGTACCGCCGGAGGACGAGATACCCCACAATATAGTCTTCAACAATGTGAGTGCCTTCACCTCGCTGAGTCGACGCCACCAGGAGGAGGACTCCGCCGCCCAGCAGCACCAGCAGGCCGGGTCGCGGGTGAATCGTCTGAGCAAGTGCGACTCCTGGAACCAGATCTGCCAAATGCAGCAGCAGGTGCAGCCGGCGCAGCCAGCCGGCGGAGCGGCCGGCGGTGGGGAGCTGAGAAGGACCAAGTCGGGCCACTCGCTGGCGGTGCCGAAGCTGTACGAGGCCGGAATAGACAAGGCCCAGATCAGCGAGAAGCAGCGAACGGTGGCGGCCTACTTCTCCGGCCAGAAGTCGCCCAACAGCCAGCAGGTGGAGCAGGAGCTGCGTCAGATCACCGCCACCACATCATCCTCCCGCAAGACCGCCATCAATCGGACCAAGACGAGCGACAAACTGTCGGCGGCAGCCCGCAAATCGCTCAGCTCCCTGACCAGTTCCAATGGCAACATGTCCACCGTGGGACTGCCGCGAGGCGGGGGCGGGCTGAGCCGGAGCGCCACCATGCCGCACATAGCCAATCTGAATCTGCTGGACGAGAGCAATGTGGAGGACGCCTTCGAGCAGCTAATGATGGGTGCCTAGAAAAATGACAAAAAAAAATAAAAATACAATAAACCAAAAATAATCGAAAACTAACAACAAAAAGTCCAACCAACCACTCAAGCCAAGAAATCATACGAAAAAAAAGCCAAAAACAATCAAAACTACATTGAGGCATTCCAGTTTGAAACTGGATGAGGGTAGAAGAGCTTAGAGTTATCGAAAACCTATCGAAAGCGAATCTATTATCGAGATAATCGAGCAACTGTAACGGCAACTGTACTGATTAATGTTTACTGAATTAATTGAAAATACTCAAGCTTAGAATTAGTTAAGAATTTGTTTTGTTTTTTGTTTTTTTTCTTTTTTTGTGTAGCCCCCTTTATGCCCCCGCCCATGGAAATTATCAAAAAATTTGGAAAATTAGAAGAAAATAAAAGGCAGGGACTCTCTTAGGCGGTTTCTTTTTTTTTTTTTTTTTTTTGTTAGCCAAACACAAACACAAAAACACACACAACCACACCTACACTTTGTGAAAAAATTAAAAGAATGTTTGCTGCACTGCGATCCCAACAACAACAACAACAACAATAATAATAATAATAATAACAACAAGTACAACTACAACAGCAACAACAACAACAACAGCAATAAAGCAACAACAGCAACAGCAATTTGATCAATAAATCAAGATTTGTGAGTTGAAAACAAATATGAGATGTACAGAATGCCGATACCCCTTCGCCTTCCCAGCCCCCCTTTTCAGTTTATTTTGTTGCCAGCGCCCCTGCCCCGCCTTGTACTATCTTTATATATAAAATGCTATATCGCACAGCAGCAGAAGCCTAACACCTCCAAAAAAAATCCCAAAACATAAACACAAACTAAAAATTACAATTTTTTTTGGTTAAAAATTTGTATTTAAAGGAGTTTTTTTATAATATTCTTATAATATTAGTGACTATATACCATTGAAAGTAAAGGAAAATCTGTAATTTGGTCTTGAAAACTTTACATTTTATTTTCTTAAAAGGATATTACGTAAATTCCTATTACAAGCCCTAAAGAAAACCCCTAAAAATAATATTCTTTGCAATATTTCTTATTCTTTTTGTCAAGATAAATTAAATATTTATTCAAAATATAGAGCCCCCTTAAATACATTTATTTTATCCAAAAAAAAAAAACTGTAATTATGTTAAGGTTTTTGTTTTGTGTTTTTTTCTTGTACATATATTTGTATTGCCTGAAAGTTTTCCTTTGGAAAATCTGAAAATGCGTCGAGTTTTTAGCGCTTTGTACCCCCCACAAAAATACGGAATCCCCCCCCATACGTTGCGTTACGTTACGTTCTGTTACGTTTTGTTACGTTTTGCTCGTTCGTTTGTTCGTTCGTTGGTTGATTGGTTGATTGATTGATTGACTGGTTGATTGGTTGGTTGGTCCAGCAAGGATTTCACTTCAAAAAAAAAAAAAAAATAAACACACACACAAAAATAATCAAATATTTTTTAAGCAGCAAAAGGAACCCCCCATTTATGTCCCTTTCTTTTTTTTTTCCTCTTTAATTTGACATTTTTTGTAACCGACTGTTTCTTCACCTCTTTTTTGTACATATTATTATTATACATATATTATTTATATATTTAACCGAACCGAACCACCGCCCCCCACAGATGAGATGAGAAAACAGTATTTTTATTTCGATATTTTTCCATAATTACAAGACATTTTTTTCTCTGTTTTTTTTTATATATATATATATTTTATTGAAAATAAATATATATTTTTTCGTCAACAGTTCAGTTTTGCTGCTGATCTGCTCCTGTTCCCCCCCTGACCCCTGATTTAAAGCATGATTTTTTACAATTACGTTTTACTTTTTAGTTTTAATTTGTACATAAATATTTTTGTGCATGACTAGTTCACAGTAAAAAAAAAAAAAAACATTTAAACATTTCATTTATAAAAAACTTTCAAGAATCATAGACAAAATATTTGATTTAATTTTTTTAAAATCAACTTCAACTTAAAATTTATAAATATTTTAAACAGTCGCAGTCATTCCGCATTAGCCACCATTTTGTTAATTGTTTTCCGTGTCCCTTCCCTTTTTTTTTGTTAAAGTGTTTCCTTTAGATGGGGACAACCCATACACTGGAAAAAAATAAGAAACTCGTATCGCTTGAATTTGTTGTAGTTGATTTTTATTGTAGTGCTGAATTATTTCATAATGTTGCGTAGTGTAAAAAAAAAAAAAAAAAAAAAAATTAAAAACTGTTGCCTGCCCAGATACAAAACACATGTGATTTAAATAACGAAAAGTTGATAATAATAATGATGATTTTATTTTTGTTGCATGGCCCCGATAACTAATCAATTTTATTTGTTTGCTTTTTTCTTTTTTTTCTCACCGACCTGCTGCAAAAACCACAAAATAAAAAACGCATCCTTAAAAACAACAAAAAAAAAAAAAAAAAAAACAAAAACCAAAAATCTATTCACACAGCAGCCCAAAACAAGAGCTCCTCCTCGACCAGCGAACAGCGAACGGAGACAAAGTCCAAGGATGGCGGTGCCACAGTGACCACCACAACAACAAAGGGTAGGACAATCAATTCTTCTATATATATTTTTATGATTATTTATTAATTGAATACATTATTATTTTTTAGTTACCACACGCACCGTTAGCGGCAGTGCCGCCGCCTCCAAAAATATTTCGCCCTTGGCCAAATTCAAGCAATTGGACAAGCAGGCCGCCGCCCAACAGGCACAAAAGTGAGTCTACATTTTTCCTAAATTATATATACAATTATATCTCTGGCATTTATTTATATATTTTGTACATACATACATTGTACTATCAGCGAGCATAAATCGAAACAAAACATTGCCAAGACACTTGCATTTATTTGGTTCAAGATTTTACACAAAACAAAATACTTGTTGATGTTAAATACATTTCAAAAAGCAAAAATTGAAGAGGTCATTTCAAAATTTTAAATATTATTCCAAATTTTTCAGGTGATTACATTTTTGGAAAAGGTTTTCCAACGAAAACATTTTCTTTTTTAAATTTTTAAAAGTTTGAAAATATTTAGCATACTTTTCAGGGCCAAATCCTTGAATATCCTTTACAATTTTTGCTATTTCGCCCTCCACCACTCCACTCTCTCACTCACTCTCTCTCTCTCTCTCTGCACACAAACAAACACATCGAATTGGTTAACGGTGCATCATGGCACTTACACATAAGCAAAACAAAAAATGGAAGAAAAGCAAGCACAGTGTTCACTGCCTATAACGAATTTCACATTACTCCGGTGTTGGTTCTGCCCCCCATTTCGCAATGGAAAAGTTTTGTCTATTTGTTCTGACCCAGCCTTGAAAATTTCACCCAAAATTCTTTTTCAAAAACACACAAAATTTCACAAAAAATATCGCGTTTCAATATTATTATTTATTTTTTTTTTTTTTTGTTCAATAATTGTTGTTGTTGTTTTCAAGCTAACACAAAATGAAAACGAAATATTATATTTAAACACACATACACACATTCAAACCACACACTTAACACAAAAAATCCAAACTAAAACAAATTGAAAAAAAAAAAAAACCAAACACACACACACACACACAAATAGGAAATAAGAAATAAAATTGAAAAAAAAAAAATCAATTTTTTAAAATATAATAAAGATGAAGAAGGAAAGTTTCTTGTGTGAGTTTCGCTAAAACGTCTGCAATCCTTCAACCTTGAATCATTTTGTTCAGATCATCTCCAACAACAACAAGCACACCCACCACCCCCGGCGGTTCGGCACAACCGTTATTCAAATTTACCGATCCGGCATTAAATGCGCGCGCCGCCACTGTCAAGGATCAACTTCTGCAGTGGTGTCAGCATAAAACGCAGGAATATGAGGTATCCAAAACCTAAACAACCAACAAATTGCCATTTCCAATCTCTAAAAAAAACCTTAGCCACAGCCTTAGCCTAAAGTTGAAATGCCAATTAGCAATTAGCAAATTATATAAATTAATTTTGATCCAAAAAAAAAAAAAAAGAACAGCAATTGCAACTGCCCATAAAAAAAAAAAATTCGACTCTGCCAATGTTATGTCCTTGTTAGCCTGGCCGCTTGCCTCCTTTTTTTTTCGCAGTAACTAAGGTCAAAAAAAAAGGATTAGCGATTCAAAAAATATAGTTTCTTTTTGAATATTTATCGTTTCGTTTGACATTTCATTGCAAAATAATCGATAAGGTTTAAGGACAACATTTTCTATGCAAAAAGCTTGATTTTGACCTTAAGTACTACGAAAAGTAGTTGATTTTCTCGTTTCTCTAGTCTTGCCGTATGTTCTCAGTGTTTTTTTTTTTTTTTGTAAACATTATTCTCGAAAATGCATTATTTAATAACAAAAGCTCTAACGACAAAACCAAAACAACAATAAGCAAACAAAGCAACAATACAACAAACAAGATAAACTAAATCGACAAAAACTTCTAACAGCGCCTAACTTTGGCTAAGCTTGAAAGCTTTTTCTAAAAAACAAAAAAAAACCAACAAAACAGAAACATACAAAATGCATAAAAATTACAAAATTACACACACACACACACATACACATTACACACTCGCACACAAACACAAACACAAAGCACGTATACGAAAAAAAAAAAATGAAATCGTTTCCGTTTCCGCTTCCGTTTTCGTTTCGCTGCTTTAACGATAACTTTTCGATTACTGATCACCGCTTATCGCATTTTGGCATTTCGCTTACAAGAGCGCACTGGAAAAAAAATCGATAAATTCCATTTTTTTTTTGGAAAAAACTTTGTTTTTTTTTTCTGTGCGCTAAAGTTATCGCCGCTGTTGTTGTTATTTGTTAAAATAACTGTCGCTTTAAATGTTTTCACTTACTTGCTAGTTAATTAGTTTAGCTACTTAGTAGCCGGAGCCTGGTTAACTAAAACAACAAAAAAAAAAAATAAAACGCTTTTGCTTGAGGAAAATATAAAAAAAAAAAAAATATAATAAAATAAAAGTAAATTAAAAGGCCATCAAACGAACGCAAACAATCAATCAGCCAATTAAAACCATTTTTGAATCGTTAATCGATTTTTTTGAATTGAACAAACTTTGTTAAATATTCCGTGTGTGTGTGTATGTTGTTCGCAGAACGTCCAAATAAGCAACTTTAGCTCGAGCTGGTCAGACGGCTTGGCCTTTTGTGCGCTGATCCACCATTTCTTGCCAGATGCATTTGATTACTCCAAACTAACCAAGCAGACGCGCCGACACAACTTCGAGCTGGCCTTTAGCGTCGCTGAGTAAGTATACGCCCCGTGGTACCTCTGACCAAAATTTTTCAAATACGTATTATATGGATTATGTTACATAAATGGGTTTTTAATACTGGGAGCTATAGCTTTAAAGGTCTTAGATATCATTAAAAATATGATATTAATCTTAATCTATTGTTTTCTAGAAAATACTCCAAGATCCTTTGTTTTTAAGGAAAATATCCCCTAATTAAAGCTCCCATTTTTTGTTTAATATATCCCCATATAATATCTATTACAATTCGGAGGTTACAAGTAAAAAATAAACGACTTTAAAACTAGACAAGATTGGTTAATAATTTTCAGTGAGAAGGCTGGCATTGCACCCTTGCTGGATGTGGAGGACATGGTGGAGATGAGTCGTCCGGACTGGAAGTGCGTCTTCGTCTACGTCCAGAGTATATATCGCCGTTTCCGGAACTGTCAATAGATCCGGTATCCCAGATCCCAGATCCAGAACCAGTCCAACAAAATGCAGCAGTCAGTCCAAAACCAATAACAAAGTCAGCAAAAGCTCAACGGCAACAGCAGAAACTCATTAAATTTTAAGCAGAAACCCTTTGGCATTTCTCACCCAACTTTTAAAAATAACAAAAACGATATCCTGCAACCATCTAACTGTATATCGGCATATGTATGATATATAATCATGATATATATATAGAGATATATACATATGATATATAATTATTTCTTCAACTGAAGCGCCAAATGGCAGCGCAGGCTCGTCGAACCCGAAACAGCCGACTCTTTGTACGTTTTTTGTGTTTGTTTTACTTTTTTACTATTATTACGATTACGCATTATTATTTGTTATCGAACTTGAAGCAGAAAAAGTATGCAATAATTGTTGATTTATATATATAAACATTATTTTTTTTATATTAATTGTAAATTGTGGCGCCGCCCCCCCCCAAGGCGAGTGCAGCCAAAAAATAAAAAAAATATGAAAATCAAATTGAATGAGGATGGAGCAGTGCAAGTTACTAACCCTGCTGGCGAATCGGCTATCGATAATGGATCATAAATATATATAGAAATAACGGTGCCGTCGCTCACATTGATGATTTACTGTAATAATAAACAAATATATATATTTTATGTACGTATGTGTAACGAGAACGAAACATTTACTAACCGATGATGCCGATCAAAAAGGCCGCAAACAAAAATCATAAAAAACCGCAAATGAATATCATTTTGAAGTTTCATTTTATCTATTATATGGGGTGAATATATTTAATGTTAAGTCTTTATTTATATTTAGGTTTAATTGTAAGTTTCTATTCAATTTCTAGAATATCACAGGTATGGTTACCAAAATAGCCATATCTTTGTTAATTTTATTCAAATCCTTAAAAAGGATCGATTCCCATCAAACTGCATCAAAATGTTCATATATTTTTATATATGCCACCTTGGGATGGCTATAATTCGGTCAATTCTCATCCGATTCTCAAGAGGAATAACTTTAAAGATTCTTGAATCGATTCCCCATCAAACTGCATCTAAATTTGAGAGTAGAATATTTTTTAGGTTTTCTTCCAATTTTTCCTGATGGTACCCCTTTCAAAATCCTGGATTTTCATATATTTTCATATATGGCCCCTTGGGATGGCCATAATTCGGCCAATTCTCATCCGATTCTCAAGAGGAATGCCTTAAAAGATTCTTGAATCGATTCCCCATCAAACTCCATCAGAATCCTATATAGAAATATTTTCTAGATATTTTTCCCATTTTTCTGGATACACCCCTTTTAAAGTCCTGATTTTTCGCGTATAATCTCGTCTCAAGTCCATATCTCGGCCAATTTTAATCCGATTCTCAAAGGGAATACCTCAAACGATTTGTTAATCAATTCTATGATTAAAAATCATGCTTTTTGAAGCTCCACAGCAGATTTCAGAGGAGTGAGCCTTGAATTTGGAGCTGGGGCAGAAAACGAAGCAGCTGGGCCTGACACTTGGGTCAGAATTTCGGTGAAAGTCTAGCGTTTCAGTTTTATGTAAGATGTCGCAGCAAAATTCAGTGTAGGAGTTCGTAATTCAAAATTTAGTTCGTTACGCACGCCAACACACACACACACCCAGCGGACAGGCCGCAAGGAGGACACCCAAGGACGAGCCACACCCGGTGCCACCCTTGCCCCCCCGAAAGTAGTCCACGTGAGAGTCAGAAAAGAATTAAGAACAATAAAATTAGGAAAAAAATTTGCACTGAACATGTCGGAGCATCAGCATCACGTCCTCTCCGAGGCGGCTGCCCTGCGTTTGTTGAACGGCGTCGTGTCCACTGGCAATGCCACGCCCCTGAGCGCGGTACCAACGTCGCCACCGCCACCGGCACCGTCCGCCCATCACCTGGCCATGCCCGAGGCCAGCTGCTCCACGGAAGTGTGTGGGACTACCACTGGCATGGCATCTCCAAGCACGCCCACAGCCTCCACGGGTGCCATGGAGATAAGTGCGGCGAGGATGCGGATGCTGCCGCCCATCACCCGCCACACATTGCAGGAGAGCGTCCACTCGGCCAACGAGTATGGGAACTCGTGCCGCATCTGTCGCTGGAATCGCAGCGACATGGAGATCATCAGCTGTCCCTGCAACTGCAAGGGTAGCGTGGTAAGGCCACGCCAAAGGATGCCAGCATATGCCTCTCATGGTTTAGTTTATTCATGTCTCGTTTTAGGGCTTCATCCATCTGAAGTGCCTGAAGCGCTGGATCATGCACCGGCGGGACAATCGCTGCGAAGTCTGTAATGCCATCTTCAACATCTCGGAGGAGCGGGTGAGCCTGAAGCAAATGATGCGAACCTTTTGCTGTGGCCGCTGCTGTGGCCTGATCGTTAAGCACCTGCTGTTCAGTGCCTCCTTGATGCCCCTGGCCCACATCATCCTGCAGCAGGTGAGACAATTATGGCGGCCCATAAAGTTAATCATCTTCATTGTGTTGCGTCATGTGGTGGTGGCTTATGTGAGATTCATCCACTGTTCACAGGTGCTTCAGTGTATGGATAATCTGAATCAGGGCAGCACCGAGCAGCTAACCGTCCAGGAGGTATTCGTCGCCTCCTGCGCCCTACTCACCTCCAGTGCCCTTTTCTTTCACTTCTTCGAGTTTGTGACCACGCGCTGCCTCCTCATCCGGAACATATTGCGCCACTGGTGGATGTTTGGCAGCACCTCCGACTTTGCCCTGGTCGAGATCGAGGACGATACCATCGATCTGTTTTGATCACTGACCAGATTGGATCCCCGCATCCATTCAAGAGCGTTCCAGGGGATGCAGTGCCTCAACGAGCCAAGTAGCGATTCAAGCGGATCTCCGCCATCTCACAGTAGCTTTCTAAGATCCGCACCCTAAGATCCGGGTCATCAAATTTCAAGTATTCAATAAAAATTCGAATCCCAACAAAAGCCAATAAACAACTAATTGTGGGATTTTTGTATTTTTAAATGAACATTGCAATAAAAATATACACAACACTCTTTTTGTAACTTTATTGTCAATACAATCAAATGTATTGACAATATTATTCTTTTTCTTTTAAATAAGTTGTAAAAACTCTTCTAATTTGAAAATTTAAATTCAAATTGTGGCGCTACCTTTTCACGTTTTGCAATACTACTTCTGGAACGATAAAATATCGGTATATGATTCCCATATATTATGCACTATGATAATAAATAGAACCATTAGTTGGATATTTTAGCTCAAGCAGCTACAATTAAAAGTAAAAAATGTGAATCTACAAGCCTTAGGAAAAGAACAAGCGTAACTTGATAAATGGTTTACTAGAGTTTCAAACTAACTAGATATTAAGAACATAATAATTTAAATAACACTAAAGATTAAATTAACACTAAAAGTATGTTTTTTGTTTATATTTCAGTCCTCTTAATTAAATATTGGCGCCTGCACGCAACATGTGTGTGACCAAACAGCAAAATATCGCAGAGCAAATATCGATAGCCGAGCCGATAGGTAGAGCACATATTTGTTAAGTGACAGTATCGACAGTGCGATATAAACATTTTCGACATCTCTACCGTAAAATCGACACACGAAGCGAAAAGGGACAAATATTAAAAGTGCCCCCGAGTTAGCAGCGATTCCGATCCGCAGCATAGCTCCTGGTCACAAACTCTAGCTTCGGCACACGCCCCCCGTAAATTAGATGTGTTCGCAACTGTGTAAGTGCCATTTCTTTGATTACAACAACCAAACGCAACACGGGAAAAAAAAAAAAATAATAAAAATACAAAAAAAAACGGGTAAAGCCAAACAAAAGTTATAAAAGACAAGGCAGGGCAAGACCGTGCAGGCCAAAGGCGCAGCAAGCAAGCAAGCAAGTGCGCGAGCCAAGCAACAAAGAAAGGAAAACCGAAGAACGGCTCGAAAGAAAGTGAAGTGAAGCCCAGAAGAGCTGGTGGAGGAGATGGTGGTGGAGGAGATAAGCCAGAAAACCAGATCGACCGACTTCACTTCTGTGCGGGGCCCGTGTTTTGGTTTTCTCTCTCTCTTGCTGCCACTTGCGTTTGCTTGCTTTTTGTTTTGTGGCGGCAACGGCGGCGGCGGCACGTGTGCGAATTTCTGTTTCCAAACTAACAAAACAATCCACGCATTCTCCACTTTCTTGCAGAGACACCCTGCCCCCATCAGTCCCCTCTCTATTTGTTTTTATCCCCGAGCAAGACACGCATCTCCCCCTGGACGTGGTCGAGGAAGGGAGAACCAACTAGAAGCTACATAGATTCAATCAGAAACAGCAGTCAGTCAGGTCAACCAGAGAAGCAACAAAAGAAGGTGATCTGATTGAGACGAGCCAAGCCAAGATGATGGCTGCCGAACAGCAAATGAGGTCGGCCGCTGGCTACAGCAACACAAACACACCAAAGTTCCTCTACAACTTGGCTTCGGATGCACTGGTCGGTAGTCTGGGCACCACAGTGTCAGGTCTGGAGAGGATTAGCCGTTTGCCCGAATTGCCTCGCAATCTTCTAATTGATATTTATGAAATGGTGAGTACTTTCTTTTCTTTTTTTTCGAAAAACTTCGGAAAAGCACGTGTCCGGGGAACGTGGACCGCTTCTTGAAAAAGGGATAGAGGCTAGACTCTTCAGCCTTGCTGTTCCTCGTTCCTGAGAATGGAACGGAAGTGAAGAAACCAAAGAAATATGGCCAACAAAGCCAATTGGAAAGCCCAATTGGAATTCTTTTAGATGGATTTCTTTTTTTTTCCGGGGGATTGTTTTATGAATCGAGGACGTTATCATTATGGCAGCATGTTATCTTCGTAATGGGAGTGGATGGTTGTCCAGATTTCGCCACTGGCAATTACCATTTTCTCATATTCATTATCATGGAAAGGAGGAGGAGCAGCTGGGAGATGGGAGATGGGAGCTGGGTGTGTGACGATGCCACTTGTCGGTTTGTTTGCTTTTCCGCTTAATTTGTTTACACCCCTGCCAGCCAGCCACCCAGCCATCTAGCCAGCTGAGATTAACCCTAGAACGTTTGGGACTCCTTTCCAATTCCCACACTTTCAGTTTGCAACTCGAACATTGTTTATTAATCGATTGCATTTTTTGGGCTTAAATTACTGTGGGCAGTGGGCCGGGATGTTCTCAGAATTGCTGGCCAACGACATTTCTGGATGGGATTACATTTTGGCGAAAGAGCGCAGACCCACAGGTGGTTGCCAGGCCCCGGGAGGGAATCGATTCCGTTCCCCTGGATGGTCAATGGCGTTTGTCATAATAAGCGGCAGCAATTACAGCGTAAATAATAAACAGAAGCGACAATATTGAAGGAGGAGGAGGAGAAGAAAACGGAGCAGGAGGAGCCGGAGTGGTGTGGATTGGAGTCTAAAAATAGCTAACCAGTCCAAGCAGTCCTGCAGTTCCTGCAATCGCTCTCGTCCCTCCTCCGCCCTCCCAAGGCATAGACCTTGCTGTGGCGCTGCTGCTGGAGAGGAGCCATTGAACTTGCTGATAATGGCTAAGCAAATTCCATTGTCCGCTGATTGGATCTTCCCCGCCATAGCCAGCCTTTCTTGTTTTCTTCTTGCTCCCCGCCCTTTCAGCTAACCTAAAGACCACATTCATCCAGAAAAGGGACCAAAAACTAACAGAAAGTACTTTCCTTTTTGCAGATGTCACAGATGGACTCTTTGAAGGACACCCTGCTGGAGGAGCTGTCCCGTTTGGAGGTGTTCACACGCTTGGTCCGCTACTCGCCGGCCCGCAGCAAGCTACTGCGCATCATGGCCACAATGATGGCCAGCAAACGGATGCTGGCCAATCGCCTTAGCGAGGCCTACATCGCCTGCTACGGCCAGGACATTGAGCTGACCAATCAACTCCTCGAGGAGGAGCAACTGCCATCAGCGGCCAGACAGGATGACAGCGCCCGGGAGCTGCTCCGTGAATACAGCAAGCTGCAGGCCGATGACCAGGACACATTGTTGCCCGGCACCAGCGCCGGCTGCGGAGGTGACAGTGCCAAGAACAAACCACTATTGCAGACGGGTCCCATTGTGATGCCGCCGAGCAACTTGCAGGAGCTGCCCCTGGACGAGCTGCAGGCCATTGACATTGGCCTGCGTCTGGGCTCGTTCCTCTCGGAGGCTGGCTGGATGCAGGAGAGCATCTGTGTGCTGGCATGCCTCAATGCAAGACTGAAGCGCCTGCCGCCCCACAACTACTGGCTGGAGATGCGTCTCGATTGCCTGCAACGGTAGGAATCTATTACTTACTCTTTATGCTATGTTTTAAACCTGTATTTTGAGTAGCCTGCTGTATGCCGAGTCAGCGCATTGCAACTTCAAGCTGGCACACCGCACCTACGAGGAACTGATCGATCTGAATCGCTCCCTGACAGAGACAGTGCCCGCCCAGCTGGTGGCCCTGACCTATAGCCAGATTTCGGCCATGTACTTTGCCCGTAACGAGTATAACAACAGCCATATGTGGAGCGGTCTGGCCATGCGTGTGCTCAAAGCATCCGCCTCCCCGCGGTGAGTAGCATATCTTTCGGAGCATCCCTTTCTAGATGAATAATAATTGTAATCATCCATTAGCATCGCCATCGATGTACTCCGCCAGGCGGCCAAGGCCTGTGTGGTTAAGCGGGACTTTGCCCGTGCCAATCTGCTCATCTGCCAGGCGGTGCGTCGTGCTCGGTAAGGAAGGGCAATCTCTTTGCCTCGCTCTTTTTCGCTTTTCGTTGCTGGAGACGCGATTCTCATCCTCCCACTTTTTTTTTTGCCTTGCCAACAGCCAACATTTTGGATGCAATCACCAAAAGTACGGCGATGCCCTGCTCGACTATGGCTTCTTTTTGCTCAATGTGGACTCCGTTTTCCAATCGGTCAACGTCTACAAGGAAGCTCTGGCCGTGCGTCGCGGCATCTTCGGCAACATGAACTTCCACGTGGCCATTGCCCACGAGGATCTGTCCTATGCCTACTATGTTCATGAGTATAGCACCGGTGACTTTAGCTGTGCCCAGGATCACGTGGACAAGGCGGTGACCATTATGAAGAATTTAGTGCCGAGCAATCATCTAATGCTGGCCTCGGCCAAGCGCGTCAAGGCTTTGCTGTTGGAGGAAATAGCGCTGGACAAGATGGCCGATGGCATGGACGAGGAGGATCTGCTATTGCAGTCGGAGCAGCTGCACAATTTCGCGCTGCTCCTCTCGCTGGATGTGTTCGGCGAGGTGAATGTACAAACGGCCAAACATTATGGCAATCTGGGGCGATTATATCAGACAATGAACCGCTTTGAGGAGGCGGAGCGTATGCATCAGAAGGCCATCAAGATCAAGACCGATCTGCTCGGCGCCTTCGACTACGAGGTGGGCCTGTCCATTGGCCATCTAGCCTCCTTGTACAACTACCAGATGAAGAAGTATCGCGATGCAGAGAAGCTCTATCTGCGCAGCATCGATATAAGTGCGTTAAAAATCTATTATTTATTTGTTTTCTTTTTAGTTAATTTCTTTGTTTGTTTTTCCCGTATAGGTCTGCGCCTATTTGGACACTCGTATTCGGGCCTGGAGTATGATTACCTGGGCCTGTGCCATGTCTACGAGACTCTGCATGACTTTGAGAAGTATTTGAAGTACGCACACACTCTGGAAAACTGGCAGATCCTGCGCGGCCAGAATATTACTCAAAATGTAAGTTTGGAATCTTGTTTATAAACTTATCAAAAGCGTTAATTGTGTGAATCTGTAGAAGTCAAGCTATCCAGCCATCGAGGAGGACTACACCATTGAGGAGGTCAAGAGCAAGTTCTTCACCATGAGCGCTCCCAGCTCCTCAAGCGCTCCCAGCAGCCCACCGCAGCTGGACTTTAACTGAGCAGGGGCCTTGGTAGCGGCAGGAGCGCAGGCACCACCAACACCACCACCACACGCATCCGCATCCGCACCAGAAACAGACGACACCGAACCAAAGCCTGACACTGATACCGAAACGGAGTCGATGGATTCCGATTTGGATTCGGAAAGCACAAATCAGAAAAGGAACCACAACGGAAGCGGAAACGGAAACGGAAACGGTGGCAATGGCGGGATCTGCAGTTTGTCGTAGATAGGATTCACATAAGTTAGCCATGTTGATTTTGTAAGAAGGAAGAAGAAGTGTAGAAAGACGAGCAGAAAGAATGAAGCAAAGGAGGCGAAGGATTAGAAGTCGAATCAAAGCAGCAACGCCATCAGCTGTAACTAAGTTTTCCCATTCAATGTAAATGATGTATCCTTTACCCTTTGCCTCGCCCTAGATATATGTATTGATACAAGGATGTATGTAGTTGGTAGTGCGGTCGCGGTCGTGCCTGTTCCGTTCAATGAAGTGTTCTAATTTTTTTTTTTTTCTTCTCCCCCTTTTAATTTTGTCATTATTCCATTCGAATAAGTCCCCTCGACAAAATCACAAACCATTGTATCCCATGTATTTAAATCCGTGGCGTGGAGTGCTCTGTAGTGTTCCAGTCCCACTTACTTATTAGCGTTATCGAATACGTCCATACGTCCACCATAACTGATACAAAAAAAAAAACAAACAAACAAAACAAAAAAAAAAGCAAAGAAAAATCATAAAAAAAAAAAAGAAAATTACAAAATTTCCTCCCAGTAAGCTCATCTAGGCTAGGATGTATATTTTTTGTATAACTGCATTAGAGTAGAAGTATTTTTTGAGAGCTTTTGGTTTTGTAGAAATTCTTAAACACTAATTAATCCCATTATATTCCAACATTAACTTTCTGCCCCCTCGAATTCCCACACACACGTATTTTTTCATAATTATTGTAACCTTTTTAAAATAACTCAACTTCAGATGATTAATGTTGAAGATGAGAGACGGAGGAGAAAGGCTACGCAACAAGTTGCAGAAGAAAGTGTATATATATACCATACATATATACTTGTGTAGCAATTAATGTGATCCAGTTGATAAACCAAGAAGTAAAGCTATATATGCTGTAGCGAAAAGAATTGTTTAATTTTTAAGTTTTTATCCCCAAATAAATCCCAATATCCCTTTTATCCAAACCCCACAACAGCCGCATCCGCACGGATCACTTGTTGATTGTTAGACCATTTGTAGCACAATTTTTGAGTTGTACAGAATGTATAGTATATATAATCATTAGGTATATGCCTATATATCCCATACATTCATCTGCAACATTGAGTATTGTCGCATTAACATAACATATAATATTAACGATATCTGGAGAGCATCAAAATATTTGGCGATGGATCCATTCGATGGAAAATGTACATAACTCGGTTGAATATTGGCTGCTTCCAGTTTAACACAAGCTTATTATTATTACAATATACATAATTCTAAATATAAATGCAAATAAAACTACCTATAAAGTACGGACAATTTATATATACGAGGAACGGAACAACATCGTAGTTGCAAAAAACCCCATTTTTGGCATTACTTACCAATAGTTTAAGAGCAACGTCGTAAATCTCAAAATAAAAAACCTGCAATCAATATATACATGTTTCTTTGTCTTTATTTTAAATGGGGGAACCTTTTCGAGTGTATGTCTCGGCCATATAATCCTGGAAATATACAGGAAACTCCAAAACATTAAAAATATCTAAGATCCTGTTTCCGGATTTTTTGATTTCTCTGATTTTCAAAAGCGGATTTCTCGGCCATTTCGCAACCGATCTGGAAAAGGACTACCATTCCTGAATCAGGACTCCAATGTCCTTCGATCTGCAGCAAAAGCTTTGGGGATCGGAACAAAAAGTTGGATCTCGATTTTTCGCAATTTAGGAAAGGGGTACCATCAGTAAAAATCGCGAAAATCGAGTTCCCCACTTTTTTCCGGGTTTTGATGCAGATCGACGCGGGGTGGCCGTACGAGTCGTTTGGTACCTCCCGCTCCGAAATCTGTCCAGGATTGGCCCCGCAATCCGCTTTTGAAAATCGGCCAAACGAAATCCTCGTTTGCGGCCAAAATCGTATGGGGAAAATTTCTGATGCACCAGGCCAACATAATCGTGCAGAAGGTGGAAATCCCAGCTGGGAGCCCGTGTATTTTGTTGTTGTCCCTCTAAAGTCACTAAGATTTATCTAACTCTTAGATAAATTGAAATTACGGTGCCCAAAATCCATGATGGCCGAATTGTGGCCAATCACAGCGCTCCATTTCAACCTAATTTACCACCAGTGCTGACAGGATAAATTGCACTCACGCGTTTTTTGTGCACGTGTCACGGTTTGTGGCTCGCGTGAGCGTTTTTGTATGGGGATCGTTGCGTCGTGCCATGCTCGTGAGTAAATTACACCGCGGCGCGCTCCCTAAACTTGGCATCACTGAGAGAGCGCATTTGGCGTAATTGAGCGAGGGTTGTTTTTGGTTACAGAGGGCATTTTGTAAGAGAGAAAGAGAGGGAGAATAGCAGGGAGAGAGGAAACTAGTACTTGCTCTTTCCACCCATTTAAGCTTACGGAGCGGTGGATGTTTTTGGTTCGAGAGAACGTTCTGTAAGAGAGAAAGAGAGGGAGAATAGCAGAACCAGCGGTTTCTTTTCTCCCATGGAGTGTAAGTTAGAGAGAGCATCTTGTAAGAGAGTAGGAGAGGGGGGAGAGGGGAAGAGAGAACGATGCTAAATTTTTACAAACGACAACAACAAAATACACGGGCTCCCAGCTGGGATTTCCACCTTCTGCACGATTATGTTGGCCTGGTGCATCAGAAATTTTCCCCATACGATTTTGGCCGCAAACGAGGATTTCGTTTGGCCGATTTTCAAAAGCGGATTGCGGGGCCAATCCTGGACAGATTTCGGAGCGGGAGGTACCAAACGACTCGTACGGCCACCCCGCGTCGATCTGCATCAAAACCCGGAAAAAAGTGGGGAACTCGATTTTCGCGATTTTTACTGATGGTACCCCTTTCCTAAATTGCGAAAAATCGAGATCCAACTTTTTGTTCCGATCCCCAAAGCTTTTGCTGCAGATCGAAGGACATTGGAGTCCTGATTCAGGAATGGTAATCCTTTTCCAGATCGGCTGCGAAATGGCCGAGAAATTCGCTTTTGAAAACATGGAACTTGGCGAAAATAGCAGCAGTTTGATTTGTACGATTTCCAGGACCTTTAAAGAAGATTGAAGGATATGGACGTCCTTGTTTACAAAAGCTGGTCCTAATCTTGCATATGGATAGCGTTCTTTGAACAGTCCCCACCTTAAAATATCAATAAACCGAACACTTTATAAATAAACCCAAAGAATGTAATTTTTTCATTTAGTACATTTCAATACATGCATTTCTAAGGATTCTACAGGATATTCAGGTTCATCGTACAATATTTCTTATGATCGTAGGGATACATAATAGTTATTCTAAAAATGCTGATCTAAAAAGCGAGGCGACAACATCCTGCCCTGCAATTACGAACGACAAAGTGCGGCTTAAGATCCTCGAGCTGCAACGTTATCCTGGATGGGTAGAAGGCAAACTAGCTCGTCCATGGAACGGTTGCAGACCAAATTGCGTATCCTGGAGCAGTCACGGCGCCACAGCAGGTCCGTTCGCCTCGGAACTTCAAGCAGCGCTGACATTAACGACTGCAGTCCTAGAAATATAGAAATGCAGAATTAGTAATGTAATTTTTACATAATTTTATGTAGTGTACAATATAACTATTAATATTTAATAACTTTTATAGTAAATGAACAAATTTTGTAAAAAATGTACAATAAAATATAATTACAAAGAATATACTAAAGTTTTGATTTGACTTTAAAGAAACAAAATGAACAAATATTCAAAAAGTATACTTCCTAATGAAAACGGAAGCGAAACATTCATAATATTCATTTAAAGTTTACAAAAAATCGATTTTTGGGTCATTTCTTATCATAATAGCCGCAAGACTAGAAACATGGACATACAGAATTTAGTGTTCAAACTAATAAAGCCATTCCTGATCCAGAATTAACCGGGATTTGGCGAGCTGTTAGCAAAAAGCTTTGACAAATCGGTGTACACACAATTTAGCTTCTATATTATTGATTTACAGGAAAATAGGACGTTAGGTTCGAGGTGGGACCACATCTTAGTAGCCATTGTGGCAGCAGCAGCGTAAGGACTCCATGATAAAGCGTTCATCCGAATACATCAAATCAGGTGAAGCTCGGCTTGTGGCACACTGACATCCTTGGCCATATACCTGGAGATACAGAAATGCAGGATAAGTAATGCTACAATTAGTAGATATAATGTATTAACTTTAAATATATGAGGAAACATCTTTATCCGAGATCATCCTTCTCCCAGCGATCTTTTGGGGACGCGTCGGCAACTGTTTTTTTGTAGCGCGGATCCATGGGTATTGATGCTACCTGGTTCATTCTATGGTCCATCCCCAGTTGCATCAGGACCCTAAGAGCACTCTGTGCACATAGTCGCCAAATTTCGGATGTTTTCTGTTTATTTGTTTGCATTTAATGTGTAATTTCTAGCAACAGGTATTTTGTTTTGCCGAAAAGCATTGGAGTGGCCATTTGATTTCGAAGCTAAAAATACCAAAAATGGATCGATATTTATATCGATAGCAGCGATTAACGCTTTACAACACTACTAATTTGGCAACACCAAACTAATCGACACCGCTGGTCGATAGTTATATCGATAGATGTCGAAGACGTTTTCCAGCACTTTGCATTTGCCAACACTAAATTTAAAACTTTGGCAGCACTACATTACAAAATATGGCAACAGCAAATTCAAAATGTAAAGGAATAAAGTATAAATCCTTTCAGCCAATTAGTTTAGCTAGTCTAGCAACTTATGTCAAATGTTGTTACTTTTTAAAAGCGAATAATAAAAGAGAATGACTACAACTCAAATTATTTAGTGTTGCAAATAATTGCGTAACTTTGGAAAAGGCAGCTTTCCACTTTCCTTTGCTTTCAAACATTTTCAATATAAATATTGAAATCACCTTTGAATTGTTATAACTTCATTGCTAATGGTCCCCAAGTTTAATATTATTCATAATTAAATACTACAACAAAACCTACAACTAGAAAACCTTTTTAAATTTGATAGCCAAAGATCGATAATCAATGGAACTAGTGGAGCCAAGATCGCAAAGAACTGGTGGAGAGATAGGAACTATCGGAGTCATCCTTTTCCAAGCGGAACTAGTGGAGCCTGGATTGGATAATTGGCGGCTTTTTGTGTGATAGTTGGCCTCCATTAAATGGCAAATATGGAGAATGCCCTTTTTGCGAACGTGAAAAAGCTCTACGACCACCAGCTCTACGAGTCCGTAATCCCTGTGGTAGGATATATTTTCGAGATCGTTGCAGATCAGCTTTCTAACGAAGGATTTTGGATATTTTTCTCAGGCCAGCCTGTTGAGCACCTTGCTCCAAAACGATCGCAATGTGGCCACCCTGGAGATGGAGTACCAGGTGCAGCTCTACCTGGCCAACTCCAACTACAAGGAGCGAAACTTTCGGATTGCCATCAAGCAACTGGACGAGGTACTGCAGCAAAGACGTACCATGATCCGCTATAAGAGCGCCTGCCTGGTGGCCATCGAGAGCGCCTATGCTCAGTTTACGGATGTGGAGGTGCGCCGGCGCCTGGCCGAATGCTACAAAGAGATCGGGGAAGTTCCCCAGGCCATCACCACCCTCACGGCCATTCCGGTCAAGTCCAGGACGCCAAGAATCAACATGATGCTGGCCCGCATGCAGCATCGCACTCAGGGATCCATGTCCCTACAGGGATCCCTTTCGGGTTCCTCCTGTCGCAACAAGAGAGAGGCGACGGCAGCCTACAAAGATCTGGTACGGGAGTGTCCCATGTCCCTGCCGGGCATAGAAGCTCTCCTGGAGCTGGGCGTGGATGGGAACGAAGTCAACTCGCTGGTTATGACGGGTAACTTGGAAGATTTTATGGATTTTTGGATGAACCATTATTTATTTCCCCTCTAGCTGGCACAACGCCCCAGAACATCGAGTGGCTGAGCAACTGGATCAAGGCGCTGGCCCAAATGTTCGACTGCAAGCACCTGGAAGCGGCGAAAACCTTTCAAGCCCTGAACGACGCAACGCCACTGCGGCGGAACGAGCACCTTCTGGTGGAAATGGGCAAGTGCTATTACTACCACGGCAGCCTGGCCCAGGCCTCACAGTATCTGTCCACGGCGCTGGCCTCCAATCCCCACAATCTGGAGGCCATTGGCCTGCTCTCCGTGGTCTATGACATGGGCAAGATGGACGGCGCGGAGCGGGAACGAGAGCGTCTCTACGCTCAAGTGGCCGCCGAAAAGGATTACTCCGCTGGCCATTGGTTCGTTCACGCCCAGCACATGCATTCCAGCGCTAAGTATGAGCGCGGCCTGGACTTTATAGAGCGCTGCTTGGACATGGAACCGCATCATGTGGAGGGGCTGCTGCTACGCGGACGCATGCTCTCCTCGCTGGAGCGCTGCACGGAGGCGGTGGAGGCCTTTCGGGTGGCCCAGACCATAGCACCGTATCGGTTTGAGGTCTACAAGGGCCTCTTCCATTGCTATGTGAGTCTGCGCAGGATTCGCGAGGCGGAGGCCATGTGTACCTGGACGATTCGCAGCTTTCGCACCTCTCCCAGAAGCTATACGGTGGGTTGCACCCTACTTTAACACTTACACCATCATTTGTTGGTCCTTTTTATCCTTTTGTGCAGATGCTGGGACGCACTCTCTTCCATTTCTCCAATAAAACCGCCAAGAAGAGCGCCCGCCGCTTCGCCGAAAAGGCTCTGGAAATTGATCCCAATTACACACCGGGAGTGGCGCTTCTGGCGGAGATCTATCAGTTTGAGGGAGCCACCCGAACCGCCATCAAGCTGCTGCAAACGCATCTGGACAAGTCGCCGCGTGCCAATCTGTATAGCATTCTCGGGGATATAATGCGTGCTGAAAAGGAGTATGTCAGGGCCTTGGAGTATTATTATCTGGCTTTGGGGTAAGTATTCTACTTACTTGATGTGCTCCCTTTATTTTGTAATATTTATATCCCAGATTGGACTCGAAATACCGACAAGCCCTGCGGGGAATTAGCAACCTGAAGAGCTCTGGCATTAACACTGCCGGATCCAGTGGGGCGGAGACTGGGCCATCCTCCAGCACCGAAATGGCCACTCCCTGCGCCACACCCAATCCCGAGTGGGCCAACACCGAGGCCGATGCTCCACCGAATGCTCCACCCCAGGATCCAGCCTCATCGCCAGCTTACAGTCAGGCTGGCGATTTCAATGTCGAGGGTCTGGCCGAAGGGAGTTTGGATCCTTTGGCCGAGGGCGAGGTGGAAGCCTCCGATACCATAACGGAGGCCTTGTGGCACGACTTGGATGCCGAAATGAACAACTGACGTCCTCCATGTGGTCCTTTATTTCATGTGAATTTGTTCTTTCAATGTGCCAGATTAGATTTAAGATTTAGACTGATTTGTAGTCCATTTTCCACATTTGTGATTGCTAGAAAAAAAGAGAAAAAAAAAAAGAATTACTTAGTTAAGCTATATGTGTGCATAGAAAATTGTATTCCTATTAATATTAACTCATATCCTTTGTAAACTATATATAGCTAATATTTTTTTGTTTATAAAGGACAATAACTCAATGAGATTAGGAAACTGAAAATAATTTGATTATTTATTATTATTCTTTATTTGAAATACAAAAATTTTCCAACAAAAAACGAAGCTTAAAATATTTAAAATTCTGCCGCCTATGTCAGTGTTGCTAAGCATAAAATAAATATACACCAGTGTTGCAGTTTACTTGATAATAATTAATGCCTTTTCCAACATTATTCAGTTGAAAAATCGCTCTTTTTAAATCGCCAAAAACGATTCAAAGTATTTGTTCGACGATTTTTATATTTTGTCCCAGACTCAAATAACTTTTTAGAGTTTTGGGATGGCCTAGGCTAGGCTGGGGAATTATCGGTGGGTGGCAGGGGGCAACCCTGCCCCTGGGCAAATGCCAGCCGGAATTTGGCAACACTGGCGGTGGCTCTGGAGGGGGTTTAGTCTGGTGTCCGCCGCTTGTTTTCAACTTGTTGTTTATCAATCGCGAGCCGCGTTGCATGTGCCTCGTTCCGCAGCAACTCGATTCGAATCTGTTTTGGTTTCGTTTCTATTGCCCGCGGCATTTTGTTACTAACTTTATTTTTTTTTTTAAGTTTTTTCCACCGTTTTTTTTTGTTTTGTTGATCGAAAAATTTGTCAATTTGAAAACTAAAAGTGCGAATGAATAACTCAAAAAACTAAAACAGTTTCGAACATCCAAACATCCAAGAAGTGGCGGGCAGGGCAGCCCGCGTTGTGTGAAAAGTGTTGAAATATTCAAACAATATACCCGCAATATTGATGTTAATTAATATGATTAGATTTTGATTCAATTCGATTCCCCTTTTGTATTGCCCACAAATTTTTGTATTTTTTGTGTCGTGTGAATAAAACGAGTAACTGCGATTCCACAACGATTTTGGCGGAATTCTATTCGGAAAAGGTTCGTTTCTTTCGAGTGAGTCTTTCGAGATAAAAAGGCGAAAGATATGCAATTGCTTATTATTTTGCGATAGCCGCCTATTTCCTGATACACAATATATATTCCACATTATTTTTTTTAATTCAATTTTTGTTTGGTCTAGTTGCCAGTTTATCGCCCCATTATTCACTTGCTGCCGCGACTAACTAACGTCCCATTTAATCGGTCTGTGGTGTTTATCAGCGGAATTAAAATACTCGCAGAGGGTTACACATGTTTGCTGCGATTGTGTCTCTACTCTTGCCCCGTTGCCCCGATAAAGCGAAGCTTTTAAACAAAGTATTAATAATAATAATAATACATGATATAATAGTCAGAATATTGTAACAAATCCACGCACTTGTTGATTGCATTCACAATTTTTTGCAGCAGCAACTTTGTTGCGAGTTTTTTGTGTTGCATTTGTGGATTGTGTGGATTTCCTAGAACGACAACAATCCACGCAGATTTGTCATGTCAACAAAAGAGTCTCTACAAAGTTCCCTTGGCTTTGTTTGCTTTTTCTTTTTCTTTTATTTTTTTCTCTTTTTTTTTTAACCATCATAAGTTCGGGGTTCCGGGAAGTCGATGGAGCTGCTGATGGGGCCGATGAATAATATTAAAATCTGCTGCTGCACACCATAAATTTATTTACTCACACATAAACCTCCTGCCTCTCCCTCTCCCCCCAAAAAAAAAAAAAATATCATAAATAAAAAACAAAGAAAAAAAAAATGCCTCTTGAAATCGCTCATACGCCCCCGTGGCCCCCACTTGAGCGGATTTTGTGTTTGCTAATTAAAAGCAATAAGCCAGAACGATGCCAGGACACCGCATACACCCTGGCTCATTCAAATAGGACCTCTTTGGGGTATTGCTTACAAAAAAACATGTAGTTTTCATAGTTGCTTTCATCTCTTGTGTTAAAATATCAAAAAAATCTTGGAAGTAGTAACTATATCCCTAAAATTGTAACCCAAAGTGTGGGCGGTATTTGTGTGCGAAATGGGAAGTGGCTGGGCATGTGTGTCAACAAACAATTTACAGCTGTTTACGCCTGTTGGACGCCCGCAACAATAAACATGTAGAGAGAGAGAGCGCAGATCCTGCGGAAGGAGCAGCAATTCAGCAGAGAGAGAGAGAGAGAGTGTCCCTCTATCCGGAGAGGTTTCTCTTCAAAACTTTCTCAGGCCGTTATTCACAGAAAAGACCGAGAAAAACCAAAACTGATAAGAAAATCACTCACATATGTACATTATGTATGTTTTGTGTTCATTTATGTACTAGCCTATGTACTACTACTATGTGCACTGGGCTATGTGTGACGAATTGGCTGATAAATACATTGGCTGGTCGTTGTGGGAATTGAGAATCGAGAATCGAGAATTGAGCTCGACGAGGGCTGGGCCCTCCATATGGTTCCTTTGGTCTTTTCCCAAGCCACGCATGCGCCACCCCACCCACTATCCCATCCCCATTCCCTCATCCTTTCCCTTTCCCTCTTCCCTTTCCCTTTCCCTTTATGGATTACAATAATTTCCAGCCTGCGACAGCCAAATCAATGCACAGTGGTGCAGGCCATGCCCAAGGATCCCCCACTGTTTTGTAATTAATCATAATCTAATGGGCATTGAGGTCCTCAAAAGGATAACAGTGGCCAGTGGAAGGGATGCAATAGCTACGTAATGCTTTTTAAGATTGAGATTGAATATTTATACTTCTTTCAAAACTTAATAAACACTATTATTATTATTATAAAGTGTTGCCAACAGATTCTTCTCTTATTTCTTAAGTAACTTGAAGATCCTTTGAGGCTTTAAAAGTATCTACAAGATACTGGAAAAGTTACCAAAACTCTTTGAAATATTTTAAGGATTTTATTTTAAGGAATCTCCATAAAAAAAAATTCAAAGGTTTTAAGCATTTTCTAAAACTCTAGAATGTTTTCCAAAGTTTTCAAAATATTGAAAAATATTGACAAACCACCAGGATATTTTTGACAATAATTTCGCGAGCTCTGAAAGGGATGTTTCGAGCCCACGGTGTCCTCCACTTGGGCGTCCAACTATAGTATTGCAATGCGTACGCTCACTTTTCTCTCCCAAATAGTTGGGCAAGGACTTGCGCGGAAGCTGTCTGCGGAAAAGGGGGCGATGGGTGGCTGGCTGGCTGGCTGGCTAGCAAGGGGCAAGGAGCAAGGGACTGGAACTGGGGCTGGCAAGGTGAGCGACAGGAACAACCCCTCGCTGTGCCACAAACTCCCGAATGGAAAGGACCTTTTAGTCATATGGTCGCCGTCGCGTTGCGGAGTTAACGGATTCCGTCGAGCGGATTGCGGATTTCGGATTGCGGGATAGCGGTTACCGGGTGGTGTCGCGTATTCGCGAAATCGCCGAGTCCTGCCAATCCTTTTCTTTCCGTTACTTACACTCCCGTCTGCGGTCTAGTTCCGGTTTAGTTTGTATTATTTTTGGTTTTTTTTCTTTTTTTTTGCTGTGCGTGAGTGTGTACAATTTTTTTTGCATTTTTTTTTGTGGTTTTCTGTGAACTTTTGCGACAAGAAACAAAAACAAAAACAATAAAGAGAGCAACAAAGTTTGCACCGCTGGCGTTTAGTTTTTTTTTTTTTTTTTAGCACATTTACCGCTATATAATAATAACGTGCTTCCTTGTCTGGCCGAAAAATTCGCAATATTGTTGTTGTTGCTTAACGCTTTTTTTTTTCGCCAAGTCGCGTGCAGAATTTAACGTAAGTTTATGTTTTTTTTTTTTTTGTAGTGCGATTATTATTATTTTTTTTTTTGGTTAGGGTGGCAACCATCGATTTGCGTGTCGCGCAGAAAAAAACCGAAAAAAGTTGGGAAAGAAAAGAAATCAAATGCCAAAATAGCCATAATGATTATTATTATTATTTATTATTTATTTATAATCGCCTTCATCTGTATCTGTCCGTCTGGCTTGTCAATATTTACGAATCCATTAAAAATCCGCTAAAGAATGTGTTTATAATTCTTCGCTTTTGCAACCAGAGACCCCCCATTTGTTAACTTATGGTAAAAAAAAAAAAAATCGAAGCAAAAATAAATATAAACTTGGAGAAAATGTCACAGTTCTTATCCGCAGCAGATCGTGTTTATATGTTTATGTCTTTTCGCGGTGGGGATCCAGTTTTAACCACTTAGCTTAGGGGGTTAAGCAATTTATGGTCTACGGGGGGAACTAAAGAACCTAACAACTGCCCCGATACGTAAGCCGATCGACGGACAAAGACCCATATGCCATTGTGGCATTATGGTTCCACTATATATTGCAGGCGATAAGAAAGCGAGGTGCCCCATATATGGTCGGTCTATCCATATATTATATATGTATATATAAAGCATGGAGTCTATTATATTTGTTTAGTTCTTGAGAAACTACTTAAATAATTGGGTATAGTTTCCCAGGAAATTATGGAATACTATAGGGAGGATAAGTAAATAATTTCCAATAATAGGACCTTTAAAAAATTTATATTATTAGATATTTGGTAGAGATTATAACTAATGTTTGTTATTAAGTGAGAAACTATAAAAGGGATTTGGGAAAAAGTATATTTAAAACATTCAAAAATATTTCCAAAGAGTTTTCGAAATAAGTTCTAGGCTCTGAAGAAAATTTGAGTAATATTTTGTAGGAATAATGCTTTTTAAGGAGTTTTATAAATATTTTCTTGCTAGAAATGTATTTGTAGTAAACCCCTAAATTGTGGAAGATAAAGTCCTATGAAAATAGGTAAAAAATCCTTAGAATTTCCATTTGATTTTTGGATTTTCTCCTGGGGACTTTCGCCTAGTTCCTCCGTGACTCATGCCTTGTAGAGGCGCCTCATGGAGGGGTCTCTTATTTTTTTTTTTTTATTACATTTGTTGTTGTTTTTCTGCAAAGGAGATTGAGTCACGTCAGCTGTTCCGAGTCTAATGAGTAACGGTATGACCAAGGACGGGGGAGGTGGAGCCTAGCGGTGGGCTGACCTTGGCGACCGCATGCGCAGGCACATCCGTCACGCACCCGAAACTGGCCAGGAGTTTTCCCAAAAAGGTCAAACATCAAGCCTCCATACGCGGCATTGACCTTGGACCTCTTTGGATTTTACCTGTTTTGGGTCATAAACCGTAAATCTATTTGAAAAACCTCACCCGCTGAGCGGATCCTTCAAGGTCGCAATAGAAAAATGGAAACAAAAAATAGAAACAGAAGGTGTCAAGAAATACATAAAATTTTTGGTCATCAATCTATAAAGTTTTCGATCATATCCAAAAATAAAAGACTGCATTCATGAATATTTAATGAAGCTATCAAGCTTGGTGTTTTAGAAACATTTTGAAATACAAGTGAGTTTTAATTGGTAGAAGAATCGGTGAAGAATTCCATGGGGATGATGGAGATTATTTTGAAAAGACAATCCCGACAATACCGATAACCATTGCCAATAATTACATTTTATTGTCAAGGGATTAGGTTGAGTCACCCATAGCCAGGGGAAGGGGGTAGGGATTACGAGTCCCTAAAACCAACAAACACACCCAAAAAAAAAAAAAAATAATAATAATATTTCTAATGTCTCTCTGGTATTATGTTCGTTCTCAGGCGATTGCGTGCGAATTATGGGGTTTTGTTTGGCTCATTGTGTTTGGATTTTGTTAGTTTCTACAACTCCCCATTGCCATTTCCGCTTGTCAAACATTTGTCAGCTTTTAGCTTATTGCCAACTTCTGTACCAAGTTATATACAAACCTATATATATATATATATATATAGATAGAGTCTCTGAACGATTGGGAAACAAGCCTACACTCTGAATGAGAGTTTGGTTTGGGTTTTGCTTTGGGTTTTGGTTTTGGGTTTTCAGTCCGACACTTTTTAGCCCACCTTGGTTTATTTTTCTTTATTTTTTTTCCATTTTTCGCTCATTTCATCGCATATTTACGTAGGCCATTCGAGCCAAGTTAACGCCTTTATTTATTGACTTATTTGTTTAGACCAGCTCTCGCCATCTCTCTCATAGTATTTGCCTTTTTCGCCGTCTTTTTTTTCTCCCCAACGCTCACTCACGTTCAATGACAAAAAAGCAAATAAAAAACTCCATTTACCGTTTCTAATGATGATGTCACTTAAAAAAAAAAACAAAAAAGCCAAAAAACTCTAGAAATTAAATGCATATTTTATTGACAATTTCCTTTATTTCCTTCCAGGTTCCGGCCTCTAAGAATCAAAAGAAAAACCGAACCAGAAGTAACAGAAAACGCAGGAACTTGAACACCCGATCGGTAAGTTCTCTTCGAGAGGGGGGCGGGGGCAGGGTCAAAAGGTCAACGGGGAAAATACTATACGGGGAGAGCAGCTCTACGGCAGCTGTGAGACATTCGTTTCAGATTGACTTTCAATAGAGTCGCCCCCGAAACTTTTCAAGAACTTTTCCAAAAATTTCGAATAATATTTTCCTCAACGCCCGAAGAGTTATGATGAGTCGTGGGGGAAAATATGTAATCATTCGCTGATTTCTGGGGAAAGTCAGGCCCATGAATCATGCCACTATATACATGTGAATCTCTCTTGGCCAAAGAGATAAAAATACTAGACGGTTTCGTCATAGAGCCCCAATCTGATGACGCCTCGTGAAATATTTCTCGGCGGCGGGATTATGTCGTAGGTCAGGGAATCTGAAAATGTGCAAAGAAATGCCCGTTTTATGAATGGGCAGAGTGCCAGCAAACACAAAGAAAAAACAAAAACGAATCAAATCTGACTCACAATACTCACAATTTCGGCTGCACTTTTCGTTTCTTATCATTTCGTTTATTTTCTTTTTTTCTTATTTTTTATATATATTGATTATTATTTTGTTTTTATTGCGATTCATTCATTCATTCAACAATTTGACGATCGTTAGCCGGAAAGTCGATTTGTCGTCATTTGTCATTCGATTTTTTCACTCAATGAAATATTTGAATATTTATGAATGCCTCCCAGTTCCTCCTCGAACACCTTTTTTTGGACAGATATTCGAAAGGGAGGGGGGGAAGGGGGGGCGGAGTGTGTCAAGTGATCGCCATGGGGCCCAGAAATATGTCCGGCATACAAATGATGGGCCGGTGGGGTGGAGGGGGGGGTAACGAATGGTTTGGATCATCAGTTGATCAAACACAGATAGTCCGCGGATGACAGACAGGCATTCATCAGGGACATTTGTTATTCATCCAAAAAAAGTGAATAAACCCAACAATGTTGTCAAAAAGGAGCTCTGAGGAGCCCCCGCACCCCCGCAACTTGGGTGTTTCTATATCTTTTGATCGAAAATGAAAGTTGATTTTGTGACAGATATGGAATGGTTTCCAAGATTCTACTCACTTTTTTCAGGTTCCTCCTTGAATCATACATCCCTTGGCCGCGTTTCATCCTGGTTTCATAGTCGTTTCATATTTCTGGGTTCTACACGAAAAGGATATAAAAAAAAATCTATTAATAAGGAATCATAATTAAAGCGAACGTTGTCTCCATTGGTGGGGAAAAAGTGCTAGGGAATTCCTGTTGTGGCATTTTTAAGTTTTCATTGTCTGCCGTGGTGGCACTCTCTTTGTGCCTTTGTGTGGCAGCAACGCAGCACCACAGCGCAACAGCTCATTCAATTAATTGCCGACAGAGTCGAGTCGCAATCTGAAGCTGCCACAGTATCTGCATCTCCATCTGCATCTGCATCTGCATTTGTAGATACATTTGTATCTGCAAAAAAAAGATTCCCAAGCCCTGGCGCCTCTACTAAATAAACGCACGCACTTTTTTTTTTTATACATATAGTTACACATTTTATATATATATTTACGATCTCATATTCCATATAATCCCGATCCCTTGATTTAAACTGAAACTCAAATTAATTCAGAGACGAGATGCTCGCTGTGGTCGTGAACCCGCATTGTAGTTGCCATTTTATTTGTTTATTAATTGCTCAGAGCCCCCTGATGGATGATGTGGCTATATCTGTAGCTCCATCTCCATCTCTATATATATATATATATATATATATATGTTTTTTTTATGTAGTATATATGTATCTTGAGCTGCATGTCGTTGCCATGTGGATTGTGGGTGAAATGAAACCATTCAAGTTGACTGAATGATGACAATGAAATGCTGGAGTTTCACTTGGCTTTGCCCCTTTTCTTGATTTTATTTTTTTTAATTATAATTATTTTTGTGTTTTTTTTTTTTGCCATGAATATTATTCAGTGTTAATTGGCTGCGATTTTTCCAAGCGATTTCTAAGCAGCTATTTAATGGGAAAAATTGTCGTTGCGAGTTGCGGAAAATGTTTGTAATGAAAACTTTTACAAGAGACCAGAGACTCGTCTTCCTCACAAAATATATATATATTTTTGTAAATAGTTTATTAAATACAAAATCCCATTCAAGCTCCTAAAAAAAAATCGATTCATTTGTCAAATTCGAAGAATTCTCTCGAAACTCTAATGAACCAAAATCCAGGCAATCAGTTTTCAAAACTTGAATGTTAATGGTTTCAAGCTTCTCTAAATGTATTTTGTTTTTTGTTTTTTTTTTTTTAATGTATTTACCAACTGCCAAGAACTCAGTCATTCATTAATAAAAAAAAAAAAGAGAAGATTAAAAACAAAACCCTCATCATTTTTCGCGATCTTTGGCAATCGCAAAGCAGGCGTGAAATCATCGTTATTATGGTGATTACTATTATGATTTAAGTTTTTTTTTTTGTTGTTTTCTTTGTTTCTGGATTGTCTAAAATTATTATCAAATTAACACAATGGAGCTTTTTTTTTTTTTCAAGCGGAGCCCCGATTAAATGCCTTTGTCGCCTATTAACGAAATCATTTCGGATGCGGGCGGTCCAATCAAAAATGTATTTATGAGATGTGCGACCTCACAATGGGTCAGGGGGGTGTACTTGGAATCCAACCCCCAAAAAAAAAAAACATATAAAAAAATTCAGTACATTTAATGACATTTAGTCATTCAAGGGTTTGCCATCCCCTCCCCCCCCCCTTGATGATGATGATGATGATAAAATGATAGATCGAATGTCCAAAAATAATCGTTGCGCCGGCGCCGTCGCCGTCGCTGTCGCTGTCGCCGGTTTGCGATTTGAAATTTAAGTTTTTCGTAGGTTTTTTTTTGTTTTTTTTTCGAGGGGGGGAGGAAGGGGTTTTTGAGAGTGAACCGGACCAACCTGATGTACGAAAAGGTGAAGACAAATTGGCCAGCTTACATCATGTCGGGCTTGTACATTTTTTTTTTTTTTCACAAATATAACGAAAAATATAAATCGCCCCGAGGCCCCGGCAATTAAGAATTTCTGTGTCTTTCTGGCCTTTAACGTTGGGTGGGCGAGAGATTATGTATGTTTTTTTTTTTTTATTTTCTTGGCCTGTAGTTTGTGGCTCATTAAGTGACTCAAATGGCAGTCAAAATTGCCGGCGAAATACGAAACGCGAAAGGTCCCAGAATCATTATGTCAATGTCACAGTTGCCTCACAATTTTAACGCCTTGCCACTTGAGTGTGTCCATTCCCGGCTATTCTTGGAGATTTTGCAATCTCACAAAAAAAAAAAAAAAGAAGAACCCTCTTCCACTTGAGACTGTTTGAATGATCCATAGAAAGGATCAGTTCATGTCTGTGGTTTCGATGACACGGCACTCCTCCTTTTTGGAGGATGGGGGACGGGGGAAAAAAAAAGGGTCTATTCCGTCATTAATCCATTCCATCCATCAGGAATTCTCAGATCAAACGAGCTAATCCGCACACAATAAGAAATGCGAGGACCTTTTTCAAGGAGATTTTGTATTTTTTTTGGATTTATTTTTTTCCAAAATCTATAGAATATTTTGTAATAATTATAGAGACCTGCCTTGGCCAAAAAGTTTCATTTCATTTTAATTAATAACTTTGGGAAATTCTTGATTGGTTTTCGTGAATCTTTAGACTGCGTGTGTGGTGGTGTATGGCATCTTCCTATATTTTACTATTTTGTATCTTTTTTGTGGTGTTTTGTTTTTTTTTTTTTAGTTTTTGTTACGATCGCCTAGCTGCAGGGGATAATTTTTGAGAGCTGATCCCCCTGATTGGCCCAACTCGTAAAACCGAAGCGTGCCTCGTGCAACGTTCAACGTTTTATGATCTTTTTTTTTTTTTGGTGTCTTTCATCGGAAGACCAGGAAAGAAATATATATATATATATGTATATATTAAAGGCCTGAAGCTAAAGCTTGTACCTTGATTGACCAAACTGGAGGCTAGAGATGCATCATTTAATTGAAACTATTTATGGATTTTTTTTTATGGGGCGCGATTTGCATTTTTGGCCAAACTTCAACTTTCCATTTGACAAACTGAAACCCGAAGAGCACTCTATTATATTTTCTTCACGAGTGGAAGGAATTCCGTTTAACGAAGCTGCCACCAGAAGTGGCAAGACTATTATAGGATTATAAGAGGATCTTCTCCGACGTTGTTGGGGATTTAAATTGGTTTTCTTTTCAAGGATTTTCGGGGGCTATAGAGCAGGAAATATTAACAGGATAATAGGGGAAAAGGGGGGAAAGGGTGCGGGAAGAAAAGGGTTTCAAAACTCGAAAAAAAAGGAGGACCTAGAATACTTTTTTTTTTATTGTAATAAAAATTAAAAGAATATTCCTTATAGAGAAATATTCCTTTCTCTAGTTATAGGGAACTTAGTGGAACCTAAAAATGTTATGTAAAAAGTATTTAAAAAAGTATTCAGAAAACAGAACAGAAGTTCCTTCTTATCCTCCAATATTCCCTTACAGAAAGCCCCTTAAGACTTCCGGTTATTATAAGAAAGTTTTGAACAAACTATCCAGAACTGTGTCATCCATCAACCCAAAAAAACAGAAACCGAGGGAAAAAAAAAAAGGAAACCAGTCACTGGACAAACAGAACCATATGGCAACATGAATCAAACACAAACAGGCGGGGAGGCATTAGCTCCATTCCCTAACCATTCCCCAACTATATAGTCGCAAAAGCCAAAGAGTTATACTTTATCTTATCTGAGGTGTTTACGTACGATTTCAGTTCGATTTTGATTTTGGGGCCATTACGGTCTCTTTTTCTTTTTTTATTTTTTCGGAAACTTGTTTACCTTTGCTGACGCTGAAGCGGGAGTTTACGATACCAGATGTTAGAAATGCATTATTGGGTTGGGTATATTGGGGGTAGTACGTATTCACATATATCATCAAAAGATCATCTTCATTTGCAAACAGACCGCCGGAGCCGGGGAGCAACTTTATTTGCTTGGCCAGAAAATGTTTCAGTTTCTGTTTCTGTTTCTGTATCTCGTTTTGTTTTGTTTTTTATTGTGTTTACACTTGGACTCCATCCATCCATGTTTTGGGGGGTGGGGGAGGGGATTTTCGGTTTCTTGGGTGTTGAAAAGCCCCTGCAATTAGCACGCTTTCAGCATACTGGGCCACTATTGTGTCAAGGTTAGTAGGGCCCACCCAGTCCAGTCCATTGCCTCTATATAGAAACTATTTGGAAAATTATATAGACTTTCTACTTTTTTCAACTCTAGCCAATCCATCCATCTTCGAGGTGTTTGCATTCCGTGTGCGTATTTATATTTGTTTTTCGTTTGGTTTTTTTTTTCTATCCTCTTCCCTCCCCCCCTTTGGTATCTCTGTATCTTAGTATCTTTGTATCTTTTTTGTTGGCTGTGGGCGTAAACACACGGCTAACAACTTCATTTCGAGTGGAAATCAGACATGGAGTTGTCCCCGTTTTTCTAGTTTCTTGTGTTTTTAGGACCTCCGCCATTCAGGTCATGTGGGGTCAAAGGGTGGTTAGCAGAACACAGTTATAGCCAAAATCGAAAGAATTATGGATCCCCCAACATTATTAATATATGTAGTTTCCAAAGGTTTCTAATTTTAAAATCTAAAACTTTTCTTTTTCAAGATCCTAACTCCTCGTAACTTCCACCATATAATTCCTATTTCATTCTATTCGGAAAAAAAAAAATCAAAGAGGGAAGAAGATTCAAGATGGGAAGTTGTGGTGTCAAAGTCGGGGACCTAACCCCTATAGAAATGTGAATGGCAATGTAAATATATATATATACGATTCTATATGGAGAACATCATCCCCACCCCCCCACATATATCTCCCTTCTTTCATCTTCGTTTTGTATGGAAGGGAGCTCCTCCCCAGTTCTATGTATTATTTCCTTTTCTTTCTCTTTCTTTTTTTTTTCTCTGGTGTTGTGACGTTAATTAGAACGATGCACCATGCGTGGCTGCTGCAGGGGATTGCCAGGGGCGGTGTTAGGGTGGAGCGAGGGGCGCTGTGTGTGGCAGGGGGCAGGCGGTGGGGTGGCGTTGGCCGTTGCAGCTTCGACTTCTGTTGGATTAACGGCACACGTGTCCGCATCTTGCGCTTATTTATTACCTTTCAGCGCCGACTCCAAGAATTTCCCCTTTTCCCATTTTTCTCTAGAAATTTCTGATTCGATACCCTAACTTTTGGACAGTGTACGCGGCGAGTTTTCAATGAGTTTTTAGCATTCAACCTTAAAATCTTGTTAAATTTTTTTTTAGGGGAAGCTTTTTTTTTTTTTTTTTACTTTTTTTATATATTTAAAAAATATGTGTAAATATTCTTTATGTATAATTTCAATATATCTATTTATATCCCTAAACTATCCCCAAAAAAGAAACTTTTTAAAGGTTTTCTCAATAACCTTTCCCTTACATCCAGCCGCCAAGAGCCCCATAAGACCTCCTGATCCCTGCAGGGCATCCCCAAGTCCTTATAAATACCAAACTCTGTTCTTTTTTCTTCCTTCTAATGTATCGCATATCGTATCGTTCAGTGCTCTCCCTTGAATTCCTTGCCGGTTGCATTCCTTTTGCGCCAAAATAAAATAAAATGCAACTTTTGTTTGAAGGTGCGCCAAGGGATTGCGGGGTGTGGGGGACGGGGAGGAGGAGGAGGAGGAGGAGGAGGAGGAGGCGAAACGAGGAAATGCCGAGGACGCTGAGGATGAAAGGAATGATGGAGGGCAAATGAAAGAAATTAAAATCGAGAACAGGCCCAGGCAATATCCAGACCGTTGAAGCGCGAACGGCAAATCGCTTTGGCCTGGAAAATTTACCCAGCACATAAATATTTTCCAATTGAGCAAACCATGCAGTTTATTGCTTTTCACTTTTTTCTTCTTCTACTCCTCCCCTTAGTCCTTTTCCTTAACCCACCCCCCTTGTGGCACCCCCCTTGTGGCACCCCCCTTTTGTGGCACCCCCCTTGTGGCACCCCCCTTGTAGCACCCCCCTTTTTGGCAATTTAAAACACGAATTTAACCCTGCATGTCCCGTGTCTCGTGTCCTGTCCAATTTTCTTTCTACTTTAATTCAAATTGCATTTTCTGCTTCTTAATAGCATGGATTAAATGGACTATATAGTGTTTATTTTTTTTTCTAGTTTCTAAAGCTTTGATTTTCCCTTTTTTTTAATTTTTTGGAAATTATCAAACATAATCGTAGGTCTTTACATTTCTAGAGGTAAAAATTTGTATGTTTTGGGTACTCCCAAGGCTTTACTATTATCCAAAAATTTAAATGGATACATCAGGGCTATAACTAAGGCTTAAAATATACCTTTTATGATCATTTCCATCAAAATAATATCCTTAGACTATTTCCAAACCCCTCAAAAAAAAAAAGTTGCGATATATTATTACCTTTTTTTTTCTTCCATTTCGAACAATACCATTTTCGCCTTCACTTTTACTCTTTAGAAGAATTAAAGTCCCCCCCGTATTAGTGGTATGGAAATGTTGCATTTGAAAGAAACATTTGACATGGCTGGTTTTGCATTTTTTTTGTACCTGCTTTCTAACTGAATGTAAAAACTAAAAATATTTTTGGCAGCATCCGCATTCTTTGGTGAAGTGAAAAGTGAGCGCTACGAAATCTTCGATCTAATCTCATTTTCTTATTATATCTTCTTCTTCTTCTGTTTCGTTTAACATAATTAAGTTGGGGCTGACTTCTGGCAAACATTTTCAGTTTCTTTGGCAACTATTTTCTTATTTTTTTATTGTTTTTTTTTTTTTTTTTTTTTGGTTTTAACACGTAACACAAATTAACACTTTTGGAAATTGAATTTGAAGTCTTGTTGTCCCTGAAAAATGTAACCAATTTTTGTGATTGCATTTCAATTTGTTTGTCGTTGCTTTGTTTTTTTTTTTTCCTTCTTCATTAATTAACAAGGTGCCACAAGGGGAGGGTGGGAGGTGGAATGTGTTGATAGGTGACCGGTTTTTGGGGTCAGTAATGGGTTAATGGCTTGCTCATGTCTGTTTGTTGTCGCAGATTTGTTTAATTATGCCAAGACATGTCTGTGGGTGTTGGCTTTTTTTTTTTTTTTAAGGAGGGGTGGAGGAAGGGGAGCGGGGTGTAGCCATCAATGCTTGTTTTCTTATTTTTTTATTTTTCAAAATTCTCTGCGCAAGCGCAACTCAACAACAACAACAACAACAACTGCAACCTGTCAATGTCGTTGCAAAAAACAGAAAAAAAAAAACTATGAATTACCTTTGACAAAAAGCCGACAAATTGAAGTGGCCACCCCCTCTCCCCCCTCCCCCTCCCCCTCCCCCTCTGCCCCTCTGCCCCGCACGATTTCCATTCGTTTCAAATTGCAACAAGAAGAAAAAAAAAAAAAAAGAATCATAATAAATAAATAATTTACTCTCAAAGTGCATTAAGTCTCCCACAGATACTCGTATCTCACAGATACACAGACACCAACACACACTCGCCGATACTTTAGTTCAGATTTATGCTTGTTATCAATGCAAAAAAAAAAAAAAAAATGGGAAAACGTAATAATAAAAATAAAAGTATAAATGCATTTCTGCTTCTTCTCTTTAATTTGCATAAATAATTCCACTTGGCTGCGGCAAGTGAATAAAAAAAAAAAAAAATATGTAAAGTGGCATAAAATGTGATGTGTCCCGCACCGTGCCACCCACCCCCTCCTCTTGATTAAACACTCATCCGGTTGCATGTTGCACGTTGCAATATTGCACATTGCACATTGCACATTGCAAGCAATGAATGTTGCAAGGCTCTGTCTCTCTTGTCCCCCCCCTCCTCTTTTGGGGGTGACAGAAAATGTCTTTATTTGATGCCCCCCTCCCCCTGCGAATGTTGAAAGATATGGCCAAAATGATGATGAGGTGGTGGCAAGGACATGGCAGCCCTCAGGGGGCGAGGATGAAATGGGATGTTTTCTTCTTCTCCCAATCTCCTTAAACAAAGTATTTTGTATTTTTTCCCCCTTCCCCCAAAAGATTCTTCTATTTTTGTTTTTGGAATTCTTTAAATCCTTTTCATGTCTTCGTTTATATTCTTATTCTTTTTCACGTTTTTCTGAATAATTCTAAAATTATTTTTTGTATGAAATATATATTTTATTTTTAATAATTTCCAACTCAACAAATTTTTTTCCATTTCTTTACAGCTTTTTGGCGTTTTTCTTTCTTCAAAGTTGGGAAGAAATTGTTTCAAAAGTTATTCTGTTTCTTTAATGTGAGTTTAAAAATAATTTAAAAAAATATTTCTTCTAGCTTTAGCTCTTCCATATTGTAAGACCATCCTTAGCAAACGTATATAGTGTCACCCCAGGACATTTTCTTCGTGTCCTTTCACTGTATTTGTGCCAAATCGATGCGGATGCGGAATGTCATGCCTGATTTTGTGGGCGTTGCGAATTCTTTGTTAATTTATTGGCAACGCAATTCGTTTGGGACATTTGTTACAATTTTTTTTTTCCTTTTATTGTTGTTTTTGTTGAACTATAAATATAAGTCCGTGTGTGTATCCAAAGGCAAGCATAACAACCAGATGGCAATTAATCGATTAAACGTTTGCACATTTATTTTGCATTTTTGCATTTCGCATTTATCGTTTAGCGTTTAATGCATTTTTATTTCTTATTTAAAAATTGCCAACAATTGCCGCTTGAAACGAACATTTTCCCAGTCCAAATAATGTTAAAAATAATATTAATAATAATAATAATGGGGTGGGCGTTGGTCAGCTTCGATCGCGTTTAGAATGCAAATTGAAAATGATCGCGAGGCTCCAATTGAAGGGAATGCGGAAATATTATTAGAGAGTCCAGGGAATTCTTCGATTGTGGTTGTATCTGAGTATTTGAGTATCTAAGTATCTTTGTATCTTTGTATCTCAAAGTGAAGCGAAAGGAACTGGGCGCCTTGAAAGCGTGATAAATGATCGAATGAAAGCTTTGATCAATGTATTCTGCAATCGATAAATGTCAATGAACTTTTTGGATTTTTAAAAAGAATGTAGAGCCTTGGCTTTTAATCGAAAAATATGCGTTGATCCATTCGATTGCCATAATTTTCCCTTAAATGTTGGAAAAATAATTGATTTGCGCGACAACATTGATTGCTACGAAAATGGACACTATTTCTAAATGGACTTTCAATGATCGCCCAAATTCGGATCCAATTATGTCATTTAATTGATCGCCACAAGTTCATGTCCGTGTCTCTCTGTCAAAGTTGAGTCGATAATGCGATCATTTGTGGCAAAGTGGCACCAAACCGAGCCTAGCCTAGCCATCCATATAATGATCTTGCAATGGACTCAATTTTTGTGGCCAAGAGACAAACTAATTGATTGCCGGCACCTTCGATCACCTGCTGTGTTGGGTTTTATGTTTTTTTTTTTTCCTGTGTTCGGGTTGGGGGGTCGCTTTGACAGTTTCCAATCCACTTGAAATTTAAATTACGAAATCAAAATTGAAACTAAAACTGGCTTAAAGAGGCCCCCTCAATGGTCTAGGCCATTTGACATGGCATTTGGCCCCGCTTGGCATTCACACCAGGGGCCCTCCTCCATTTGATTGTCGGATCATTATCAACAAAATGATGTTGTTTTTTTTTGTTTTTTTGTTGTTTTTTGTGTTCAGAGGTTAATGATTGAATGTGAGCATCATCGGCATCGCAGCTTGATCACTTTTAATTGCTCCAAAAGCCCCTTTAAGGGCCCCGTCATAAATTAATTTAAAGCATTTTGCCAAACGCTTCGAAATCGAAAGTAAATTTATTTTCAATTTTCGTTTAACTATTATTGAAGTGCGTCTCAAGCCAGGCACTTGTTTTTTTATACAGAGAGAGAAAATACTATATAATTAATACAATTTTTTGGATATTTTTTGAGGCAAACTCCAACTAATTGTTCCAAAAATATCGCCTTGTGTGGAGGAGCCCAACAAGGTTAGCCACAAATAGCCCAGAAACACGCCCCCCGACTCCCCCATAGCCATAGCCAGGGGGGTATACTACCGCGTATATGGATATTTTTGGATAGAGCTGGGCTAGCTAGACTTTCGGTTGGAAAAGTGTCAAGAGCTGGAGGAATAGATCCATGCATTGTGTGTGGATAATGATGATCAATGGAGCCAATAAACAACAACGGCAAAGCAACGACAAGCGGACAAGCGACGGACAAACGGACAACAAAACGCCCAACACTCATGCCGGAAATTGTAGAACGTGTTTATGCCACAATTCCAAGTTGTTAAGCCATGCACAGAGGACAGAGGGACAGCGGACAGAGGGACAGGGGGACGGACTGACAGAAAGACAGACAAAATGCGTCAGACGCGACGACAGGCGGCAGCAACAACAACAACAACGCGCGACATGCGTGCCAAAACAGATACAAAGATACAAAGATACATAGATACAAAGATACTCGCAACAGTCTGAGCCGCTCACATACAAATACATTGACAGATGCACCGTTTTTTTCTTCGCTTCGAGTCCCAGAATACAGGCTCCTGATCCCCCCCAATTCCCGCCTTTTTCCTACAACAACTTCCCCGTCTAGAAGCTAAAAGCTGTAGAAAGCGAAACTATCTATGAGATACACTTGGCGGCAAAGGGGCTTTACTTGGGAAAAATAAAAATAAATTTATTGCAATATTGTTTCGTCTTTCGTAATTAGTTTATTTTATTTTTATTATATTTTTCCTAACTAGCAAATGCCAAGACATTCTAGCCACGTTTTCTTTTACCAATTACAATTCCCAACAGGTTTAAGTCTAGATTTTTACAAGTAAACCCAAAATCAAAGATAATACCAACTGTATGTCCTTTTGTAGAATAAAATAGAGGCTCTATCGCTCTCAAAACTAGACTTGAAATAGATCCCAGATATCCCCCTATTCCCATATATTTTTCGTAGTGCCTCTTCCACGCTCACGCACTTGTAAAAAACTTGACTGCGAACTGGAGTGGAGAAAAAAAAACAAAGTATGCCATAAAGCCGGGCTCAAAAACGCTTCCATTCATAAATTCTTCATTCAGATTTGGTTCGCAGCGTTTCGTCTGCAGATCACGTGCCTGTCATCAAGGTAGAACCCCCCGAAAGGGGGTAAGTGAGGGGGCGTTATAGATAAGGGGAAAGGGGTAGAGGGGGAGGGGCATGGGAGGCAGTTGATTGAACCGATTCAAAGTACGATTCGTAATAACGTGGCCGGACTCGGACTCACGATCGAATTGAGTTGTTTATGGAGGTGGCACGTTGTGACATCAACGCCTCAAACGCGGCTTAAACTCCAGTCTCCAGTCAACCCCCCTCCCCCCTCCACTCCCTGATTGAAAGGAAAGTCCAAGACAAAGTCCAAGTCCAGCTCGAAGCTTTGGATTCGTTTTCCTGGTCATTCCGTTCGATGCATAAATTGGAGTGATCCATGGCGTGTGCGTGTCGCATATTAATTACGCCCTCAGGGATCCAAGGGGGTTCTTCGTCCACCAAGCGAGGGAGACAGTGCGTTTCGCAATCATAACTCGCTTTATAATCACATCATTTTGTAACTAAAAGGTCAGAGTTTGGTAGTTTTAATGGGGAAACGCGTCGCGTTTTGTGTTTATTAAAGGTAATTTTCATAATTTCTTGTAAAGGTTAAACTTTGAAATTGATTTTTAATGACAATAACGAAAGAGTTTTAATTCTCAAGCAGTTTAAGTTGGTTTCCCCTGATCTATAAAGCAACCGTACGTACACCCCCTAGATTTTTTTTTTAAATAATACAATAATTAAAATATAATTATAAACGGCAATCCTCCCCCGCCAAGTGCACCCTGCTAGCCATGGCCTGGTTATTCCTGCCGTCTAGCGACCTCGTTTCCCCAACTGATCCGAGGTGATCTCAGGTGCTCCGATTGGAATTGGAGCCAGGCCTTAAATGGCTAATTAACAACAGCGCATAACTCTCACCTGGCCAACGACAAGCGGTCCAAAACGATAATATAGAAATGGTAATGGTAATGGTAATGTTAATGGAAATGGAAGTGGAAATGGAAATGGTAATGGAGATGGTCTAGAAGGCCCCGTGGACAATTGCCAATTATGAGCAAAGCAGATCCAGTTCAGTTCCATAACGAATTCTAGTTACATTTGTATTTCTATTTATTTTTTCTGTTTTTTTTTTCTGTTTTATTTTTTTTGTTTTTGTAGGTGTAGTCCGAGATATATATAGGTATGCTCTTGGTCTTGGAGTCGGTTTCCATTACCATTTCAATCCGGGGCGATGCGATGGTGACTGTTTTGTTCTTTTGTGGCAAACGTCTCTTATAAATATCGTCACTGGATATGTGGCAATTGTGTCACACCTCTTGGCCACCAAGCCAACTTAGTAGTAGCTTGGCCAATGTCAATTGTCATTGGATATAGGATATAGGATATAAGATAGTGGATAATGTCGTTTCTCCAGAAACTCTGAGACAGCTCCCACAATTAAGCCAATGGTCACGCTTAGTTCTCAAGGATTAGTTCGTTTTGTCTCAAAAAGAGCTCTTGACTCTTAAACTTGTCGATATTTTCGATACATTTTCGATTTTTCGACTGGGACTTCCTAAAAATCAATCAAAACCAATGTCAAAAGTCACCGAATTACCTCATTGTTGCCGAAATAGTTACAAACTTGAACAAAAAATATAGGAAATATAGGAAAAAAAAAGGTGTGTACCTTTTGACACTTTGTTATTTGCAAATTAAATTTATTATTTGCCATATTTTGTCACAGATTAAATCATTTTGCAAGCCATTAAAAATCGCAATCCTATTAATCAATCAATAGGGATTATTAAATTGATTTGTTTATTTTCGCATTAAATTCCTTTGATCGAATTCGAATTTTTCGGAGAACTTGGCCACAAAAACAAAAAGGGTCCCAGAATCCTGCAACATATTTGTGCCAAAGGGGTATTTATGAGGAGCGTATAAATCTTGTTTGCATATAGAAATTACAGAGGATGCCGATACCGATACCGATTTCTGCATAAATACTGAAAAATTACCCTTTTCTCCTGTTTGGTTTTTGTTGTTGTTGTAGTCGGTGGGTTCCCAGAAGGGACGGCAGCATCCAGCAATCTCCTCCAGAGATGGCGACGGCATTAAGCCTGATTAGGCCGGGCCAGAAAGAAAGGCAACAATAAAGACACACACACGAAACAACAAAATGTACAATATAAGAGGTAAAAATGGAGGCAACAAAAAAAAAAGGCCATAAGTGATGGCGAGACCAGAGACCAGAGACCAAAGAAAACAAAAGTAAACCCGGCACAAGTTCAAGGTCAAGAGCAGAGCACTCTGAAGAGCGGAAAGCTGCGCTTCGGGTCTCCGTCTCCCTCGCACAGGTATACGCACCTTCCGGGGGAAAGGTGAAGGCAAAAGCCAAAGCGAGGGTGTGGGAGCGTGATGGGGAGATGTGCAACAGAGAAACCGGTAGAGATTTTGGAGTTTAAGCTTTTTTTTTTTTAATAATTTTAATAAATATTTAGTTACATTTTAGAGTTACAGAAATGTCTTTATAAGTTTTTAGAGGGATCCTCTTTAGGGAGTCGCACCTGTATCAGGTATAAAGGCTCCCATATTAGAAGCAACCAGGCATATAAAAACGATTTAAATCGCCGCCTTTTGTCCTTTTCTGGGCCTCTCCTTTCTCCCAATGCCCAATCACAGTCTTAACCCACTAAAGTGCTACTACAATTACGTCATTAAACGTGCGATACAGTCTCTGGGTAAAAAAAAAAAACTTAGATAATGCAAAAAACCTTTCAAGTTTGCTCAATGTAATCCCCTCACTGACTGATGGATGGGGCTGATAAGATTTCGAAATACTCTACAACTAGGAAAGTAAATAGATCGAAAAAAAGAGGAAATCTAAAAAAATTAAATAGAATATTTAATAAAGTAAAAGCATTTGAAACTTTAATCATTATTTGTAGAGAGAAGCGGATTGGAAAAGTCGCTGCAATCGAACCAATACTGTACATATGTGACCCCCTTCGGAGCTCTCACTCGATTTCCCCCCTTTTTCGACTTTGCCATGTTCTCAGCTTGGCTTTTATTATTATTTTTATTATTTTTATTTCATTTTTTTTTTGTTTTTTGTTTTTTTTTTTTATTTTTGTTATTTTGTTCTGCTGAGACAACCCACACCGTGCGACTGCGCGAATGACTTTGGACTCCAAGTTGGAGCACGGCTTGGTTGTTGGTTTTGTCATTTAAAGTCTAATCAAAACATTTGAAGTTACTTAAGAAACCTACGCAGCTTAAGTTGCGTTTCTTGTTTCGAATTCTTAACTTGTCTTTGTTTCTTTTTTTCTTCGCTCTCTTCCAACGGAGGCGCACAGAGGCAAAAAAAAAAAAAACACAAATAAATTGTAAATTAAGTTTCAGCGACATTTATACAAAAAAAAACAAGGCGGCCATTCGGTGGCAGGTTTTTTTGTTTGTTGTTGTTGGGTTTTAGTTTTCTTTGCCCTTTCAAATGAGCCACAGACGGCTTTAGAAGGTTGACATGTGATCTACTTCAAGTCAGACAAAAAAGAAACTAATTCCTCCTCGGCGGCTGAAATAATTCGCTCTGGATGAGTCAGTTTTGTGAACTTTACTTTTGGCCTAATGCCAGACAATTCTCTTCCCATAAAACAACTAACCAACTACAAAAAAAATGTGAGAAAGCAATAAAAAAAAAATAGAAAAAAATCCCACCCACATAGTGTGCCGGCTAGTCCAAGGTCGTCGTCCTCCTACACACGCCATGCCACCCCACTCCACCCCACTCTACTCGACTCGACTCGACTCCCACCCACTCCACTCGGGAAAAAAAACGAATAATAAAAAATATTACAATAATCAGGCAACACCACAGTGAGGACTAGAGCAAGGGAACTATTCCCAATATTGGATTGGAAATATATAATCTTTGGAGTATTTTTTATAAATAATATGGAAACCATCTCTTTCATGGAATGTTTTAGTTATAATTTTTATTTTTAAAATCATGATAGCCAAATATCCATGAAAATATCATTTGAATTTCTTGCAATGTCCCATTTCCTTTGACTGAGAAACTAGAAAATGGCGTCGCCGGTTTCCTTTTGTTCTCCTTTCCCGTTTTTTTTTTTTTTTTTTTGTCTATTGATTTAAGCCAGGAAAGCACTAAAAAGAGCAAAGGAAAACTCCGGGGAGAGAGAGCGGACAAGGAAAAGTAACAGGAACAGGAACAGGAACAGGGATAGTGCCTGACATTTATGGTGACGATGACAGAAATGTCTAATGATGGAAAACATGGCAATGGCATGGCATGGCAAAGCAGATGCAGATGCATTTCCCTCCCTCCCCCTCACCCACATACAACTCTATATATTGTAGATGGATTGGAGGAATGGATGGGTTGCCTGCCACAAAAGGAGTTAAGAGCAGGAGGGCCGGAGTTATGCAAAGGAGGGCCGAAAAGGGAGAGGCAGGCTGGCAGGCTGGCTGGCAGGCAACTCCAGTCGAGGGCCTGTTACCATTGTTGGCTCAATGGCTCAAAATGGATAGATAATAACTTGTGAAAATAACTTTTGCACTTGAACGAGATTTGTTGTTGTCCAAATGGGGAGTACTCGATGCAAAGATACAAAGATACAAAGATACAAAGATACAAAGATACAAAATCATGGTCCATGGTCCATATTCGACACTGAAATTTCTGACAGATGCGAGTGCATGGGATGCAAAGGAAAGGGGATGGAGATGGGAAAGGGGATGGGGATGGATGGGGGGCGTTTGGTGGGAGTGTGAACTGCAATCCCATTGATTGTTGTTGTTGCTTGAAATGAAATCGTTTCAATTGTCGCTTCGAGTGTCATTGAACGTTTGGGTGGCATGGAAAAAGGAAACAAAAATAAAGAGACGCCAAAGATGAGAAGGAAAAACTCTAAAGGCTACACTTGAAACAAATATATACAGCAAGTCAAAAATTAAATATGTGACCAAAGTGTGACCAATCACCAATTAAATCCTTTATAGTGTGACCAACCTTCTATTCAACTCATATTTCAGAATTGTTAATAAGTCGATTTTTCCAGTGCAATTGCAAAAAGACACTTGAAATTCAATGCGCTTGGCATTTCTTTCTCATTGGGTCTATCGTATATCGATATGCCATAAAAAAAATAGGGCCCCCCCGTTGACGCCCCCAAAATATTGTGAAACTTCATCACTCTCTGGCCACGTTAATGGTAAAAGTCAACAAAATAGGCATATGTTAGTTTTATAACATATTTTCCATATGCGATCCATGCCACATAGGCCTATATGGTATAGTAATAGTAACTCTCCCCCCCCCACTCGATTGATCACTTTTACTGTCATTCGGCAATTCACACTTCAAAATGGAAAAACGAATAAACAAAAAACGAAATAAAATAATGGGGGAGGGTGGGGGGTTGGGGGGTGGAGAATTCATTAGGTTGAGGGACCTGAGAAGCCAATAATGAAAACAAATGTGAAAAATGTGAAGTAATAATTCTATAAATTCATATTCTCTATATAATCGAATATGGGAACTTTAGTTATAAATCAATCGGAAATGAATCAATTATTATTTTAGCCAAGATATTGACCGAGATAAGAGTTTTATGGCCCTACAACACTCTGTCTATGGCCAGAAAGATAAGAACCTTGCCTTCATGATTATAATAGACGATTCTTTTTGGTTTCATCATCAATCGATATCGTAAGATACAGTTAGATAAGGGACAAGTTTGGAAGGTAACTTGGTGAGGGGCCCCATCAACAATATGCATTTGGTGACAATTTTGCAAATGAAAACAAAAAACTATCGGCCTGAGGAGATTGTTTGGGAATTGGAGAATTGAAGAATTGGAGAATGGGGAAGGGGGAAGGGGACAGAGGCCTTACATATATGTATATGCGACGCATCCTATGCTGCGATTGTTGGCTGATTTTTTAATTAAATTCACTTTCAAAAATACCGCTAATCATTCGAACAAAAGGCCAGCAGTGGAACATATTTGCATATTTGTTTGTCTCGAAAGTTGGCGACTTTGCCGTTTTTTTTTTTTTTTTTTTTTTTTTGCAGTCTTTTATTTATTTCCCACCCACAGCTCCTAGCGGGGGGGCGTGGCATGTGATGTGAATAGCCAGATTGATCCATCCATCTTGATATTCATTTTTCGCAAGTGCGAAAGTGAAATCTTGGGATGAGATGCGGATTTGGTTTTGGATTTGGATTTGGATTTGGATTTGCCCACCCCCAGGGCCCCAAAAAAAAAAACCAAAAAAAAAAAAAAAACAATCCGCGATCAATGGTTACCAAATTAGCCAACATACTATTCGAATTTTTGTACTTGTTGAATCCCCAAAAACCGTTGCTGATCATTTTCGGCTAACATACTCGAAAATCGGAGACCCAAAACAAAAACACGTAAGTTGCGCCTTAATTAAGACCAGCCTCATCGGAATTGAGTTTCTGTTACGTAAGTAGTTAAAACAGCCAGACCAAAATCACTGAATCCCGCGAATTAAATACAAAAAAAAATATATACATATATATATATAAAAAAAAAAAAAAACAGCACAGGGGGAAACATTCAAAACACACATATATCGACATCCAAATGAACAACGAATCCGAATGGGATTTCTTCGATTTCTTAAGCTTTTTGTTCCCCTCTCTCTCGACCATTCAATGTTTTCGTATTTTTCGTTTCTTCATTAATACCAGCGATCGGTCTTACCAGATTACCACCTTGGCCTAATTATACAGTTTTGCTAGTGGGCCGATAAATACATTTATTCCACTCGGCCTATTAAAATTCTAGGCAACGGCTATACATTTCTTTGGAAGTTCGTTTAGTCTTCGGAAAAGTACGAATATTTTTTACAATTCTCATCCGATTCTCAAAAGGAATCCCTTGAAAGATTCATAGATCGATTCCTCATCAAACTGCATCAAAATATTGGAGCAAAATATTTTTTAGATTTTCTTCCAATTTTTCCTGATGGTACCCTTTTTAAAATCCAGGATTTTCATATATTTACATATATGGCCCCTTGGGATGGCTATAATTCGGCCAATTCTCGTCCGATTCTCAAGCAGGATACCTCAAAAGATTCTTAGATCGATTCCCCATCAAACTGCATCAAAATCTTGGAGCAAAATATTTTTTAGATTTTCTTCCATTTTTTTCTGATGGTACCCCTTTCAAAGTCCAGGATTTTCATATATTTTCATATATGGCCCCTTGGGATGGCTATAATTCGGCCAATTCTCATCCGATTCTCAAGAGGAATGTCTTAAAAGATTCATGGATCAATTCCCCATCAAACTGCATCAAAATTTGAGAGTTTAATATTTTTTAGATTTTCTTCCATTTTTTTCTGATGGTACCCCTTTCAAAATCCAGGATTTTCATATATTTTCATATATGGCACCTTGGGATGGCTATAATTCGGCCAATTCTCATCCGATTCTCAAGAGGAATGTCTTAAAAGATTCATGGATCAATTCCCCATCAAACTGCATCAAAATTTGAGAGTTTAATATTTTTTAGATTTTCTTCCATTTTTTTCTGATGGTACCCCTTTCAAAATCCAGGATTTTCATATATTTTCATATATGCCACCTTGGGATGGCTATAATTCGGCCAATTCTCGTCCGATTCTCAAACGGGATACCTTAAAAGATTCTTAGATCAATTCCCCATCAAACTGCATCAAAATTTGAGAGTTTAATATTTTTTAGATTTTCTTCCATTTTTTTCTGATGGTACCCCTTTCAAAATCCAGGATTTTCATATATTTTCATATATGCCACCTTGGGATGGCTATAATTCGGCCAATTCTCATCCGATTCTCAAGAGGAATGTCTTAAAAGATTCATGGATCAATTCCCCATCAAACTGCATCAAAATTTGAGAGTTTAATATTTTTTAGATTTTCTTCCATTTTTTTCTGATGGTACCCCTTTCAAAATCCAGGATTTTCATATATTTTCATATATGCCACCTTGGGATGGCTATAATTCGGCCAATTCTCATCCGATTCTCAAGAGGAATGTCTTAAAAGATTCATGGATCAATTCCCCATCAAACTGCATCAAAATTTAAGAGTAGAATATTTTTTAGATTTTCTTCCATTTTTTCCTGATGGTACCCCTTTCAAAATCCAGGATTTTCATATATTTTCGTATATGGCCCCTTGGGATGGCTATAATTCGGCCAATTCTCATCCGATTCTCAAGAGGAATGTCTTAAAAGATTCTTAGATCAATTCCCCATCAAACTGCATCAAAATCTTGGAGCAAAATATTTTTTAGATTTTCTTCCATTTTTTTCTGATGGTACCCCTTTCAAAGTCCAGGATTTTCATATATTTTCATATATGGCCCCTTGGGATGGCTATAATTCGGCCAATTCTCATCCGATTCTCAAGAGGAATGTCTTAAAAGATTCTTAGATCAATTCCCCATCAAACTGCATCAAAATTTGAGAGTTTAATATTTTTTAGATTTTCTTCCATTTTTTTCTGATGGTACCCCTTTCAAAATCCAGGATTTTCATATATTTTCATATATGGCACCTTGGGATGGCTATAATTCGGCCAATTCTCATCCGATTCTCAAGAGGAATGTCTTAAAAGATTCATGGATCAATTCCCCATCAAACTGCATCAAAATTTGAGAGTTTAATATTTTTTAGATTTTCTTCCATTTTTTTCTGATGGTACCCCTTTCAAAATCCAGGATTTTCATATATTTTCATATATGCCACCTTGGGATGGCTATAATTCGGCCAATTCTCGTCCGATTCTCAAACGGGATACCTTAAAAGATTCTTAGATCAATTCCCCATCAAACTGCATCAAAATTTGAGAGTTTAATATTTTTTAGATTTTCTTCCATTTTTTTCTGATGGTACCCCTTTCAAAATCCAGGATTTTCATATATTTTCATATATGGCACCTTGGGATGGCTATAATTCGGCCAATTCTCATCCGATTCTCAAGAGGAATGTCTTAAAAGATTCATGGATCAATTCCCCATCAAACTGCATCAAAATTTGAGAGTTTAATATTTTTTAGATTTTCTTCCATTTTTTTCTGATGGTACCCCTTTCAAAATCCAGGATTTTCATATATTTTCATATATGGCACCTTGGGATGGCTATAATTCGGCCAATTCTCATCCGATTCTCAAGAGGAATGTCTTAAAAGATTCATGGATCAATTCCCCATCAAACTGCATCAAAATTTGAGAGTTTAATATTTTTTAGATTTTCTTCCATTTTTTTCTGATGGTACCCCTTTCAAAATCCAGGATTTTCATATATTTTCATATATGCCACCTTGGGATGGCTATAATTCGGCCAATTCTCGTCCGATTCTCAAACGGGATACCTTAAAAGATTCTTAGATCAATTCCCCATCAAACTGCATCAAAATTTGAGAGTTTAATATTTTTTAGATTTTCTTCCATTTTTTTCTGATGGTACCCTTTTTAAAATCCAGGATTTTCATATATTTTCATATATGGCACCTTAGGATGGCTATAATTCGGCCAATTCTCATCCGATTCTCAAGCGGAATACCTCAAAAGATTCTTAGATCGATTCCCCATCAAACTGCATCAAAATTTAAGAGTAGAATATTTTTTAGATTTTCTTCCAATTTTTCCTGATGGTACCCTTTTTAAAATCCAGGATTTTCATATATTTTCATATATGGCACCTTGGGATGGCTATAATTCGGCCAATTCTCGTCCGATTCTCAAGCAGGATACCTTAAAAGATTCTTGAATCGATTCCCCATCAAACTGCATCAAAATTTGAGAGTAGAACATTTTTTAGATTTTCTTCCAATTTTTCCTGATGGTACCCCTTTCAAAATCCATGATTTTCATATATTTTCATATATGGCACCTTGGGATGGCTATAGTTCGGTCAATTCTTATCCGATTCTCAAGCGGAATACCTTAAAAGATTCTTAGATCGATTCCCCATCAAACTGCAACAAAATCTTGGAGCAAAACATTTTTTAGATTTTCTTCCAATTTTTCCTGATGGTACCCTTTTTAAAATCCAGGATTTTCATATATTTTCATATATGGCACCTTAGGATGGCTATAATTCGGCCAATTCTCATCCGATTCTCAAGCGGAATACCTCAAAAGATTCTTAGATCGATTCCCCATCAAACTGCATCAAAATTTAAGAGTAGAATATTTTTTAGATTTTCTTCCAATTTTTCCTGATGGTACCCCTTTCAAAATCCTGGATTTTCATATATTTTCATATATGGCACCTTGGGATGGCTATAATTCGGCCAATTCTCACCCGATTCTCAAGCGGAATACCTTAAAAGATTCTTAGAACGATTCCCCATCAAACTGCATCAAAATTTAAGAGTAGAATATTTTTTAGATTTTCTTCCAATTTTTCCTGATGGTACCCCTTTCAAAATCCTGGATTTTCATATATTTTCATATATGGCACCTTGGGATGGCTATAATTCGGCCAATTCTCACCCGATTCTCAAGCGGAATACCTTAAAAGATTCTTAGAACGATTCCCCATCAAACTGCATCAAAATTTAAGAGTAGAATATTTTTTAGATTTTCTTCCAATTTTTCCTGATGGTACCCCTTTCAAAATCCTGGATTTTCATATATTTTCGTATATGGCACCTTGGGATGGCTATAATTCGGCCAATTCTCATCCGATTCTGAAAAGGAATACCTCAGAAGATTGCTATATCCATTCTCCATAAACTTGTGTCCATTTACCAGCAAAACTAACGGTTTATATTTTTTTTTATATGCTGCCTTTCTGTTGCCTCTTTTTGGAAATTTTCCATTCCGAATGGTTACTTTTATATATTTTTCTTACTTCCTCAACGGATTGGCTTTAATGAGAAACAACCTGTTTCGAAAAGCCACGCCCCCAGCCACCTGCCAAGTGCCGGCACCTGCCTCAAGGTCGTATCCTTTTCGATAATTCGATAAACGCTTTGATAAGCCGTGACGTTTATGACTGCCTGGCCTTGGATTTCTCAAGAGCTCGTTAAGCGCCTTGAAAAAAAAAAAATAAAGAAAAAAAAAAGAAGATCCTCCTCTCGGGGCGCTGAAGTTCACAGTTCAATTGGGTTTACCGCTAATTAGTCCCCAGGTGATTAAGTCAAGAAATCTCCGCACAGAGGTTGCAACTTTGTTTCAACAAAAAAATAAAAAATATATATATATTTTATTTTTTATGCTTTTTGGTTGGAAAAGCAAAAGCCAAGTAAACCGACCGCGAGTGGCTTTTTTGTTTTATTTATTGATTTTATTTGTGCAAGTTTTTTTTTGCCGGCAATTGTGGCACACAGTCTGCCTGCCGCGGCTGCGGTTTTGTGTCCCATAATTATGTCAGCTGCAGTGGCACAATCATAAATTTTAGCCCGGCCCGGCCCGGCCAGAGAGGTTGAAAATTATACATACATATATGTATGTATATGGTATATATTTCGCCAAATTTATTATCCTACAATCTCAGCTAGGAATTCAGATATTCAAAATAATAATATTAAAATACTTGCAATCCCTTTACCATTTCAGAAACCAAAAAATATTTCGAACCAAAGCGAAAAACAATTCCGAACCAGACGCGATGAACTGCAACCAAAATTCTAACGAAAATTATACGAAAATTATCGAAGCTTTCTTTTAAAACAAAACAAAAAAAAAAAACACTACACTTTTCGATAAAAATACAAAACTAAAAGAAAAGAAAAGATAAGTTAAGAAAAGAAAAGAAAAGATAAGATTTAAATCGAATTAGGAAGGAAATAAAAGTTTTGGAAGATGACCATGTTGGAGGCGAGGCCCTTCAGGCCATTCAAGTCCAGCGAGGAGTATCTGGAGGCCATGAAGGAGGACCTGGCCGAATGGCTGAGTACCCTCTATCCCGAATTGAGTATTAACGCTGAGAACTTTATGGATCGACTCGACACTGGCGTGGCCCTCTGCAAGGTAAGCTATTAAACACTTGCATTTACACATTTTATGGAAAGTGCTAAAAGCTTTTCGAGGAGGAAAAACTGGGTCACTCTTCTCGGGAGGTCAGGTGTGGGGTGGGTCTGGGCTGACTAAAACTAAAACAAAGGCAAGCCATTCATTTAAAGGTTCTTCCAGCCCCAAACAAGTAGGCGGTGTTAAAAAAATGTCAAAAATATTCCCAACCTCAGGCCGAGACGGGTTAGTCTCAAGCTTAACGTGTTACGGCCGACATCCATAGATTTTATTAACATTTTTATCCTATATATGTTTTTATTTTCCAACGTGTCTGAGTGCCAAGCAAAGTCTATCGTATATCGTTTTAATCGTTTCATTGTCTATCGGTTAATCAATCGCATTGTAGAGTTATGCCTTTGTTGAACGTTGTGCCATCGGGTTCGGGCAAAAGTACGGGTCTCTGCTCCCGCAGGGAGATCCTCGACTGGATCAACACTAGCCTGGGTCTATCTATGCGGAGACTGGAGGAGCTCCGGTCGGGAGTGGAATACTGTCAATTATTACACAAACTGTCCCCCAAATCGATCAACAACAACAAGATCAAACGGGACGCCAAGGCTCTGTATGCTTGCACGGCGAACTGGAACCTCATCCATGCCGGTTTGAAGAAGCTCGGTGTCCTGATGGAAACACCCATCGGACAGCTGGCCCGTGGCGGTTCCCGTGAGCATCTGGAGTTTGCTCAGTGGTTCAAGGTATTCTATCACACCTACGAGGCTGGGACGGGCCTAACGGACGATGGTCAGCAGACGAAGAGGTTGCTGGATCCTTCGGTGCCTAGCGACAGCCAAAAAGGGCCTGATTGTCCTGCAGAGGCTCCCGACACAAAGGAATCGCTAGAGCTGAGTGTGGTCGAAGAATCCAAGTCAGATACGGAATCGGAATCGGAAGAGCAGAGAGTTCCTCCCAGAAGAAGCAGTTCCATGGGAGGATCAAACAGGAGCTCCAAGCTCAATTCCATGAAAGAGTCCAGTTCGACAACCAGCTCTAGACCCTGTTCCGGGGCCAGTAGTCGCGAGAGTTCCCGGGAAAGGGAAAGTTCCTCATCACAAAGCAGGTCTGTGCTTTGGGAGGACGTAGGAATTTCCAAGAGAGTCGGCATTCTCAGAAACAGGAGCTACAAGGATCCTTGTCAAAGTCGTAAGCGACATATCCTTAAACCTTTTCAGCCTCTAAGCGAAAACCCACTCCCACTCCCCCAGAGAAACGCATCCAATTCGAAAGAGAAGTCAGCTTTGTGTCCTGCAACAGCAGCGCCATTACAAGCAACGGATCGTCTAGGATGCTCCAGGAAGTGGCGGCCAGAGATAGAGAAATTATAAGAGCCAGGATTCAACAGAAGAACAGTCAAGAAGAACAGTCAATAAACTGGAGCCGTCGTCCAAAGTCTTTAGTCTTCAAAGAACGTCTACGCTTCCAGGGATGTATGCGGAGAGCCCGCACCAGCTGGCACAAGAACTTTTTCAAGAAAAACTATTACGCCAGGGGATCCTTTTGTTCCAGATCCCAATATCTGGGCCTGCGGCCTCTGGGCCGGTTCGACTCCAATCAACTCGAATGGAAGATACTATATGAGATGGAAGGATCGGAGGCGGAGTTCTCTTTTGGTAAGTGTCGTTCGAGTCCGGTACAGATTTTGGTTACTTCTTCGCACCTCCTTCTGCCAGAAATCGAAGCTGACCCCTTGCCGTCAAAAAAGGACTTGGGACTCCTAGCTGCCCTCAAAGGATCAGTGTATCATAGGGAAATAGTACAGTTTCTGGAGTCCCTTTACGTTTGCCTAGTAATATCCTTTTGTCCCTAATCCTGATATTAGTTTGTATAATTATCCTGATTCTGTTCAGGAAACGCCTCGTAAGCCCTGGCACAGGTCTCCCTTCGGGGTGAAGCTTCCGATTGCTCCCAAGGATATTCCGGTTGCCCTCAAACTGGGGGAATTATATGATCCTGCCCTGCTATTTGATTCCTTGGAGGAGGAACTCCTCTATACGATGGGCAAGAGGGAGCTGGTAAAGTTCAGCAGTCCCGAGTCGTCGCCAAGGAAAGCGAAAAAGCTCAGGGATAAACCGAAGCCGTCGCTCTCCTTAGAGCAGAGTGCGCCGCCATTAAGGATACTCGATTCCATGCCGGACTGCGAATGGCAAGGTGTCACCGTGGGTGGCAGGACCAAGTGGAAGTTGTGCAAACGCCAAGATGCTGCCACCTCATTGGTCCAGACTAGTAGTCCCGAGAAGCACGAGATGGCTCCACCAATCCAGCAGGTGGACATCAAAAGTTTGGAGGAGCCGAAGGATAAAAGGAAAAAGGGAAAGCCAGCTGCTGGGCCAGAAGATCCCTGTTGCAAAGTGGTGATGTCGCCGGAAAAAGAAAAGGAGCAGCCGGACCTGCTGGCGTCCTCGTACCGCAACATGGATCTGCCCCTGCCGGACGAAAGGTCCTTTGGGAGTCGGGCCCTCTACCTGAAGGCCCTGCAGAAGCTCTCGTTTGTCAAGTCGCGTCCTCGCATCCCCCTGAAAGTGCCAGCCTGCGTGAAGAATGCGGTTCTCCATCAATCCAAGAACTTCACCATGTCCAGGATGAAGAGATGCGACACGGAGACGTTCACGTGCGGGATAGACGATGGGGGGGTGGCGCTGTTTAGCAAATCCGAGGCGCCGGACAAATGTCCTGAAAAGTGTGACTTTTGCGGATCCCAGAGCCGTTTCAAGTGCCAGAATCGAAAGGTTTATTTCCTCAAAGCCCCGGCATCCTCCTCCGAGGATACTGCCCGCGAAGAGCGGCTTGGGGATGGGAAGCACCATCGGTGGAGCCCTTTGCCGCCGAGAAAGCGCTCCAAGCGGAATTCTCCTCACCTGTCGGAGGAAGAGCTTCACGATTCCAGGAGGTGCAGGGCTCCCAGTCTGAAAGCCAACAATATTGTAATCATTAGCAACAACGGCGCATCCATGCACGAAGATCTAAATATCAGAGACATCCTTAGGACGTTGCCAGTGGCAGGACAGGACAGCGATGACTCTTCTTCGTCCGCACAGTGTTCAAGCCAAACGGGAAATCAAGTTTTGAAAGAAAAGGGCTGCAATCCTGGCACATCTTCAGTAAGTAAACTATAACAATTTTATTTGGAAATGTCCTTTGTAAAATGTCCCTAAATAGTCCCCCAGAAGCTTGGAATCCGACAAGCCAAGCTCTCAGTCCAATTCCGTAAAGGATAAACCCTGCCAATGGATTAACTACCCGGGAAAGAAATCCTCTAGAAGTCCTTCCCAACGGACACGTTCCAGTTCCTCCCACCAGACGCGAAGCAATTGGAAAAAGTCCAAATCCACAACGGACTCCAGTGACACATCCCACAAGGACAGCGACAGCAACAACAAGAATTGCAGCAAAATGCGATGGATGGTGCGACCCCGAATGGTATCGAGTGAAACTTCCAGCAAGGAGAGCGACAAAGTTCTCAAGGACGAGGGCAGTGGAATGCCACAAATGAGGAGATCCCACACTTTTCCAGAGGAGAGCGAACACAGTGACAGTCCCAGCTCTCGCAGGATCCAAAGGAAAAAGTTTGGAATTGGTCAGAATCTTTCGGATATCAAAGAAGCTTCGGACTCTTCCAACAATGGTCGCAATGTTTGCAATCCTGGCAAGTCCAGGAAGTCGAGCGTGGAGAAAGTACGTCCATCTACCACCTGTAATTCTTCTGGTCAAACCGAAGAATCGCATTTAATCGCTCAGGATCCCGCTAATAAGATAAAATTTTTGAAATATCCTGAAAAGTCAGGCGAGGATAAAGTAACTCAATACTCCCCGCGTTATCCTGCCAAACAAACTGACAATCAGGCGGAAGTCCGCCCATATATTCGCAATTCTTCGGGTCAAACTTTTTCCCATTCGAAGAACGAGTACTACGATTCGTCACCTCAATCTCCAACATACAGAAGCTTTCCCGACGATTCGCTACAACTTTCTCCCATTCCAGGAGGCTTTGATCATTTTCTGTCCTCCGACGAGAGCTACTTGCAAGAAGAAATGAAATCCTTCAATGAAAGGAATTCCTCACAAAAATCTATTATGGAAGATGACGAAGCGGAGTCTTGCCATTATTTGGATCAAAACGCATTTAATCTTCTAGAAATAGTGAAGAAAGAGCCGGAGAGTCCAGGCAAAACCGTTTCTAGCAAGTGTTTCTACAATAGAGATATGATAGAACTAGGAGTCTATAATTCCCCACGAACACCAGCTCATCAAGCTGCTCTAATAAATTCTCTAATAGAAGATTTTGAAGTTCAAATGAAAGAATATACCCTTTCGCAATTCAAATCGGAGAAAGATTCAGCAAGTCAGGAAACGGAAGGTGTTCAGGCTTTCTTGAAAACTGAAGATAGTGCATGGGAAGATATTCCAGACTTACCCGATGATGACTTTTCTTCCATTTCAAATCCGAAAGAATCAAATCTACAAGCAGTACCTGAAATTGAAGTAGAGATATTGCCTTTAATTCCAGAGTCTCAGGTTAAAACAGAAGAATCAAGAGAGTATTCTTTAGGCGGTGCTGAAAATATAATTCCAGAGTCAGGAATCAAAACAGATCAATCGGATCCTGAAGGGATTTCTACGACGGCGCTAAAGGAAAGTTTGATTAACATTCAGGAAGAAGCTCTGAAGGAAGATCCTGAAAACATTTCTCCCATTATAAATTCAGATTCTTCGACAATCTCTGGCTCTTCTATGGACTTTCCTATCCAAGATAATCCCGTAAAGCCGGCCAAGAAGTCCCCGGAAATAACGCCAGAGTCTCCTGAAGAAATATTAAAAAATATTTTAGCAAAACTAGACAAGTTGAAAACCAGAAATGCTCAAAACGAGGATATGTTAAGCTACGAAGAATCGCGAAAGCTGAAGAAGGATGTCGATTGCATTTGGGTTCCCATGTTGAAGCTAAAACGACAATTTATCGAAGCCAAAAATAAAAGCGAAAAGAATCCATTTCCAGCCCACATCGAGTCCATTTGGAAGAACATTGCGAATCTTCTGCATCGCTACGAGTTTTTGAGTTACAGAGAATTAAGTGAGACGGAGCATGGGACTTTAATTGAGAAAATGAGCTTGGATAAGGCGGAGATCTTAAAGCAACTCGATGGATGCCTATCCAAGGATGCCAAGCCAACAAAATCGCCTCTCGATGATCTCTTTGCTCAGATTAAATCCCTGAAGGAGTCTGTGGCAGAGAAAGAAGAAGCTGCGAAGCCTGAACCGATTCCATCCGAAGAAGCCATTTCCATGCCGAGGACAAAAGCGATAGAGTGCAAAGCCTTGCCGAATCCTGAACTCTGCGCGGCGGCAGCATCTCTGAGGACCTTCTTTGGAGATGCCAGCGAAAAAATTGTGAGCTATCGAAAATATCGTCCAAACGAAGATCTAATGACCAAAAAGGTAAAGTCTGTGCAGAAACGTAGCACTAATCGCGCCACAATGCTCAAAAATGTAAACAAACCACGTCCGATTAGGCGAAGGACTGACAAGGACTTTGGTTTTGAGAAAGTGCCCGCCGTGCGGAAGCTCTTCCGCATATTGGATGCCAAGGACGAAAACGAAAAAAGGCCAAGCGATGACTTCTTTCATGTAAATCTTGACCGAAATTGGGAGACCTGCTTTTTGGCGCCTCAGTTGGAAAAGTCGTGCGAAAAGGACGATTCCGAGCCTTCGACTAGCAGGAAGTTGCCAATCAGGTATCACAGAAATACCAATCGTCCGAATCGTAATGTCAAGTTCGATAGTCGAAGGTTTGGATTGAATCAAATCGAAATTGACGAAGAAGATGATGTGCCAGCAGGAGGAGGTACAGTAAGCGAAGAGGATCCCACCACCACCAGTCCTTCACCAGCGCCACCCCTAACACTTCCCTCAGTCCCCCCACTCTCCGATCGTTCTGGTCTATTCCAATACTCTGAAACTGAAACCGAAGAAGTCCTTGCCACCGAGGAGTGGAACGAAAAGTTGGCCCAAGTGAGTGAAGAGATTTTGGATGCCCAGGCCCAGTTCGATGGTTGCTTCAAGGATGTTTTGTATTACCGCAAGAAAATCCATAGGATTCTTTATGCTTGCGCCAATATTGCCACTACCGGTGCCCCGGAGGTCCTCAATATGCTCTATGCCCAGGAGGATCTTTTGCCCGAACTTCCTTGAATAATTTCATTTCGATTCAGTCATGTTTATAAAATAAATTTCTAGTTACTTTGTTAGTATGAATCTTTCGAAAAAATATCATGGTTTTTCTTGGTTATAGGATAATGCTGAGTGAGACTTTTGATCCTTTTTTAAAGCGTAGCTTTTTTTCCAATCGATTCTCAAAGGTCGTAACCTCTTAAATACTTATAACTCCTCTAATCTTAATAAAATAGAACTCCTAGAATAGAATAGAGCCCCATAAATAGAATTCCCTTATTATTTATTTAATATTTTATATATTCTATTTAATGTTTGCTTTATTTTTAATCGTAATTCTTGGGTCTCTACGTTTTTCGCTTTTGGCCAGATTGTTGTTTTGGTCGAATGGTCGATGGTCGAATGGGTTGGCATGGGATGGCATGTGCCATAACCGCAGTCCTCCCCCTTTTGGCCACGCCTCCTCACCTTACCTGGGGTGTCTTGGCCCTCTTTTTTTGTTTGTTGCTATTGTTGTTGCTGTTTATCTTGTTGTTGTTTTTGTGGCGCCAGTAGCACCCGACATCGTCACGCTGGAGGCCAATAGCAAGACCTCAACCCGTAGACAATTTGTCTTGACTTGTTGTTGCTTCATGGCTGCTGCTTTTTGGCCTTTTTTTTTTCTTCTTCTCTTTTTGCTGTTGCTGTTGTTGTTGGACTCTCGTATCGACAACAAGATCTCCTGCTGCGTCTCCGCATTGTTGTTGCAGTTGCAGTTGCATTCAGAGTCGTTGATGCCGCCGCCGCCGCCGCCTCAATAGTTTCATTTTTTTTCTTCTGTTTTTTTTTTGTTTTTTTTTCTCGTACTTTGCCACAGAATCCAAAGCCAACTTGGGTTTTGTGGCCGAAAAGAACATTGGAACTCTATTGGGTTTCCCAAGTGTTGGTTAATCATTTCACTATTTTGACGATAATGGCAAAAATAATATCGACACAATAGGGGTTTATATTTTATAGGAATTATAGGGGTTTTTTTTTAGTTTTCGTTAAGAATTTTCAAAAAAAAAAAAATGTATCTATATTTATGGAAAATTTCTTTACCAAAAATCAAACTAAAAAACCTCAATAATTCTTAAAAAAAAAACCCCTTTATAAGCCTTTATAAATATTATTATTTTATATATTATACAATCAATAATGGTATATAATATATTTTGCAACTTGCAAGTACCGGGTATTAATTGTTAATAATTCGTAAGGCCTTTAAACTTTATAGAATCGCAACCACTGTAGCCACACACATCGCCGCCTCACCTGGTACAGTGGAACACCTAGCCCCCGCCTAGCTAGCCCCCGCTACCCCCCTTTGGAGACCAGCGTTTGCGGGGCAGGACCCGGGATGGGGCAGTCGTACTCCTTGGGAGCCCGTACTCGATATGGTGATGGATATGCGTGCAGCATGATCATGAAGTCGCTTTGATCTTCTGTCTGCGCTGTCTCGAAATAAATGAAATGACTCAGACACGGGCATTAATTTTGTTTTTTTTTTGCAAAAATACTTTGCCGGAAATGTCATAAGCATAAAAATATAATTTTTGATAATTGTGTACGTTGCGAAGCGTTAATGGAACTTTAATTGAAACTCCTCCGAATCACAGGCATCTGGCAAGCGAAACAAATCTTTTTAAATAGCCAAACATTCTAAAGGAGACTCCTTCGTTGATCTCTTCATCACAATATATATATATATATATATATATATGTATATACATAATTTTTTTTATAGATATAAAAATATGGCAATTACGAGTTGATGGCCATTCGAGGATAGAAGGGGTGGCCAATTAGCTCGCCAAAGGAGATCGTTAGACGACCGCCTGGCGATCATTAGCGAATTGTCTTAACGATCTGTACGGCCAATTGCCAGCCAATTTATCTAGTTAATTATACGATTTTTCTATAGTTAGAACTCCATTTAGCCAAACAACTTTGTTGCCGAGTCTTTTGCCGTTTTTCGTTTCCCGTTTGATAAAAGGCTAAAAGCAAATGCCTGCTTTTAATTGACCACAAAGTCCCCCACACTTCTCTCTCTGGACCCCTATTACCCCAATATATTATATTAATAGTATATCCATATCTAGTTCGATATTGTATAGAACCCCCAGCTCCTGTTTAAAAAAAAAAAACAATGTGACAATACTATGTTTAGGTGTTATATAGGAGGACCCCACAATCGGATGCATTAACCAACACCAAAGGTAACCCTGCTAATGTCAGGCAAACGTCAAAGGTTACCTTCTGTCAGTCCCGTTACTTGAAAATTTTCACCAAAGCCGTAAGGTCTGACAAGTGAAGAGTCCCCTATTGTGCTAACAAATCAAAAATCCTTGAAAAATGGTTAACCGTCGTGAAAAGTATCGCATCCATCGCCGTTCTCCGGAAGAAAGTGCCGCGAAGCGTTATCGGGAAATGGAAAGGGAGAGGGAGAGGCAGAGGCGTCGTGAACGTTCGCCCGAGGATTCGAAGCCCAAAGCTCGATCTTCGACCTCACCATTGGTGAAGGTGCGGGCCTCCTCGTCCCGTTCGAGATCCAGTTCTTCCGAGGATTTCAAGACTTCCAAGTCTGGCAGGGAGTCGCTATCGAGTTCCGAAGAGAGCTTGACCCGTTCGGAGAAAGGTGACAGTGGCAGGATCCAGTTCAGGACCACAGCTAATAGAAGCATGAGTTGCAATAGTCGCAGGTTCGTTTTAAAGGACTCGCCCCTCTCTGCAATCTTTTCAAATAATTTATTTAAAAAAAAAAACAATAATAATTCCTTAAGGGCTGCTTCAAAGCCGTCGAGACACGGGGGCAGGAGCCGCAGCCAGAGTCGACGCCGAAGCAGGAGCCCTCAATTGAAGCGCAGGCTTCCCCAGGACATCAAGAAGGATGTTAAAAGCGAGACCAGGAGCAGGAGCAGGAGCAGCAGCACCAGCAGCACCAACAAACAATCCTCAAAAAAAGCCAAAAAATCATTCAATTCGGGGAAGAGATTTGTGGCGATGGACACCAGCTCCTCCAGCGGTTCGAAAAGTGAGTCCAAAGGCAAAAAACCAAACAGCTTCTACACCAAACGAGGCACCAAGAGCCGCTCCTCGTCCTCGAAGTCCGAAACATCTCCGAATTCCCGAGCCAAGCAGGCATCCTTCCGCAACATCCTGCGGAGCACCGTGATTCGCATAGGCAGTCCCTGGCGCAGTTCACCCAAAAGCCCATCACCCGGGGTCTGTGCAGGACGAGGCTTTTCGAATCCGTGGAAAGCGGAGCCCAAGCTCCGCCGGCAGCGTCTCACGGCCGCCGAGGAGGCCAACAATCGGGCCGAGTCCTATCGCAACCAGCACGACATCTCGGTGGGTAGCAACGATCCCCGACCCATACCCAAGCCGGTGACCACTTTCCGGGCCTCCGGCCTGGACGAGAGCATTGTCAGGGCGTTGGAGCGCCAGAAGTTCATGGAGCCGACACCGGTGCAGGCCCAGAGCTGGCCAGTGGCCTTGTCCGGCATCAATCTGGCCATTGTGGCCCCCTCGGCGAAGGGAAAAATCCTGGCCTATCTGCTGCCCGCCATCGACCACATCGTGTCGCGTAAACCCTTCGGCCACAAGGCGATTGGCCCCATTGTCCTGATCCTGGTGGCCACCCGCGAAGCCGGCATCCAGGTCGACAACGAGGTGGCCCTTTACTCGAACTCGCGCGACCTGCGTAGCATCTGCCTGTGCGGGAGCGGACCTCGACAGCTGCAGGTGACCAACTTTCTCTCCGGCTGCGAGCTGGTGGTGGCGACACCGAGCCGCCTGCTGGACATCCTGGCCGAAAGCGGCTCCGATCTGGCCTACGGCGTCCAGCGCTGTACCTTCGCGGTGGTGGACGGCTCCCACCGGATGCTGGAGATGGGCCTGGAGGGCCAGCTGAGTCGCATTTTCCGCCAGCTGCCGCGCATCGCCCAGCTGACGCTCGTCTCCGGAACGTGGTCGCGGGGCCAGGAGCGCCTGGCGCGCAAGTTCCTCGGCGATTACACCCTGGTCCGTGTGGGCGATGGTTCCAATTCCAGCTACAAGATCCGAACCCGGCAACGCGTTCACGTAATGGAGGAGTCGGACAAGAAGGAGCACCTGAGGGAGGAACTGACGGAGATCTACGATGCCAGCGATGATCCCGGGAAGGTGGTGGTGTATGCGGAACGCAAGCGCAGCGTGGACGAGCTGGTGGCCTTCATCCGGGACTATGTGCCCTGCGACGGCATCCACGGCGGCCGGACGCAGGCGGAGCGCGACGACGTTATCCAGGATTTTCGCAAGGGCGTCTACAACATCATCGTGGCCACGGACCTGACATCGCGCGGCCTGGAGGTGCCCGGCATCCGGTATGTGATCAACTACGACTTCCCCAGCTCCATCGAGGGCTACGTCCAGCGTTTGGCCCGCACCGGCTGCTTCTCCAAGGAAGGCAGCGTGGCCATTAGCTTCTTTACCAGCGAAAACGAGAAGCACGCCAAGGCTCTGGTCAATATTCTGGAACAGTCCAAGCAGGCGATCGATCCCCAGCTCTACGAGTGGGCCAGGACCAATCGAGCTGCACCTGGCGCCTCCCAATCCGGCACAGAGTTGCCGTTGAGGAAGCGATCGGGCAGGAGCAGCAAGCGCGGAGGACGCGGCGCCAAAACCAGGCGAAACAAGCTGCGCCAGCGTACAGCTCGTAATCGTTAAAAAAATATCAAGGATTCCACTTTTGTATCCTAGTTCCCATTTTTTTTTTAAATAAATTTTTAAATTTTTGGAGCCCCCCCGATTGTCCAATAAATCGGACAATAAACCCAATAAATTTCATTTCGTTTACGTTTCTGGAATTGAAAAAGAAAATTAAGAACGAAGACTGGAGAACTGTAGAACTGTAGAACTGTAGAACTGTAGAACTGAAGAACTGAAGAATGCACGTCCCAAGAAGAAAGTTTTGCATTTCAGAGCAAAGACGTGACGAAATGCAATTGTCATTTCAAAAAAAAAATACAAAAAAACACTTGAACTTTTCCAATCGATATTTAAAAATAAGAGAGTCTTTAAGTCAAAAAGAGATATATAGCCTCAGATTCCGATACTGACATATATGGGTCAATAATTTCGTAGAGTTTTTTGCGCCAAAAGCAAATGGAAATGAATCAAAATTCATTAGAGTTGGATTTATTGTGTTGCCCGTTTGATTTCGACTCCAACAGCCTGATTGGAGTCCAAAAAGTGCAAAAAAAAAAAAAACACAAAATGTATATATATCGGTGATATATCTTGCCTTCCGATATATCGGTTCAACACAGGTGGCTTGCAGCTGAATTTTATGGAAGGGGGGTTCAAAAAAAAAAAAAAGATATTTTATATTGTATATGAAAAAAAAGGGGGCGGCAGGCCGTGTCTAATCCGATTTTGACTTTATTAACGGTGCAATTTGTAGCGACAACGGGAACCGAACTCCAAAAACTACCACCCCCCTCCCCTTCCCAACTATTACGGCTGTGTTGGGATTTAAGCCATTTTAAGGACAGTTTTTTTTTTGTTTTTTATTTTATGGTAAAAAAAAAAATTAGGAAGCCGAGTTAATGTACAGTAATAGATGGAAGATAGCTTAAACATTTTTTGTTTTTTTTTTTTTTAATACTTCCACTAGTTTTTTTTTTTTGGGCAGCACTGTTAGCCAAGCGATTATTATTTATGGCCGCGAGTGCAAGCCCCCCACAAATTGTATGCTAATCGCTCGGACTCCAAGACTTTGGCAGCTGTCCCAAGTGGAACTGGACACGGGACATGGGGACATGGGGACACGGGGACACAGGGACATGGAGAGCCATGGGGACATGGCTGAGACCCACCTCTATTGTTTTTGGGCCTTGTCTAGGAGTGTGCCTGATTTATGGAGTGTCGCTGACTAATTTGAGCTCTTTGGAGTGTGAGTTTCATTTTGGTTGAGACTGTGAGTGCTTTTCAACACAATTTTCGAATTACCAATCAAGGAAATGTATAAAATATATAAAAAACAATATTTAAAGCTGTAGGAAAAGGATGGGGGTTACGATTTTTGGTTCTATTTCATCATATAATAGCTATCAAGAATTCTACATATTTTTTGGACACAGAAAATATTTATTTATTTTTGCTCGAGAATATTTTTTAAAAATTTTATAAAACAAATATAATTGAATATAAAGTAAAAAACAATTAAACTCACCACTAATATTAATTCGTTTTATTAAAAAAAATAATATTTAGTGTTTAGATCCATCTTTAAAGTTGGGAAACCATTTGTTTATGTTAACTGTACTTTGTGGGGGGAGACGCCGGCCGTCCCACACACACACACACACACACACATGGAAACAGTATGTAAACAAACGCGGCAATGGTGGGGGGAGCACCCCCTCGACAAATCACATGAATTACCTCGAAAAACTCATTTAAATCATATATGTAGCTTAACCAAAGTTAAGAGGACACTATTTGTTAATTGTTTATGCTTTTGTTTAAACGAAATAAAAGTTTTCAAACGTAAGAACACAAAAACAAACTTTTGGCCAGCCCGAAACATTTACAGTTGCACATGAAAAGCTAGGAATTCCATTCTTTCCCAAGGAAAAACGATCTTCAGGACATTCCAAACCACTTTCCACCAATCACCGACTACTTTAATTAAACAAAACACCGACAAGAACTTTGAAAACACAATTTTCCAACAGAGACGCTTCCATTTTCACTTTTCGCGAAGAAAAAAAAACAGGAAAGAAGAAGAGGCGGTTGGGGGAGAGGGCTTCAGGATCAAAGAGAGCGCCAGCGGGAGAGCGGGTGTGGAGGAAAACTTGCGGTATTTTAATACCAATACTGATCCGATAATTATGGCGCGTTTTTTCAAATATTTTGTTGTTTAATTTATTTATAAAAACAAAAGAAATCGATATGTTAAAGGTCCAACTACACTCCATTATTTTTTTTTCAGTGAGTCATTGTGACAAAATAGGGATTCGTTTTTGACTTTTACTTTAGTTTTGAATCGAATGACAATGCTTTCTCCACAACAATTAAGATAAACTGGCACGTACGCTTTGACAAATGTCGGACTTGGACTTCAAAAGCCAAGGCCGCGTCGGAAAAAGCCACCCAACTGCTACTCCTTGGACGGCCACCGCCTTTTGGGGAGAATTCCCACGCACGCATCTGGTGCGTGAGTGATGGACGCAAAAAAAAAAATCAACAAAAAAAAAATAATAATAATAATATTGAAAGGCCGCTTAGCAAATATATTGTATTTTTTATAAACAATATCTTTGTGTGTGGGTTGTGTCGTGTTTGTAATGTCAATGTGCCAAGTTTAGGCCAAGTCGCTCTGAGATCTTGCAGTCACGTTTGCTTAATAAAATTAATATTTACATATGTTCCGTATTTGCAAACAAACATACTCGCGAATATACGAAAAAAAAAAAAAAAAACACAAACGGCCAAAAGTGGACAAATGGCCAAATAGACCGGCATGGCCAGGCAATTTGCACGATCCCACAAATACCCCCCCAGTTCCCCCGCCTTTTTTGGGTATCGTGATCCATGATCCGTGATCCGTGATCCGTGGATCCGTGGATCCGTAATCCGTGATGGAGACAAAAATGAGAGCCGTCGGATGACTCACTTTTTTGGCAACGATAAGGATCACAATTGAAAATTAAAACGGAAGCATTTCCAGATCGTGAGGATCCTCAAGATCGTTGCATTTTATAAAGATTCTCCGTGATCGTTTCAAGGAGTTATATTATGGATTGGATTCGATATCAAAACCTCAAAAACTAAAAACAAAAAAGGCAAAAAGCCTTAATGCTTTTCTCGTGTCTCTTGGTTTTTTGAGTTTAAACACATTTTTTAAGTATTCTTGTATTATTATTTTTCCTTTTTTTTTTTGGCAATTGGAAACAGGAAACACACCAAATCGGACAAATTGGACAAGCGCGACAAACAGATCTCGACATTTGTGGCATGTTCTGAGTCAAAGTCGCTTTTCTGTATCTGTATCTGTATCCGTATCTGTCCGAATCCATCTGATTCTGGCCAACTTTGTATCTGAATCTTTTGCTTCAGTTGTTCTACACTTGCAAAAAATTATTCAGCACAATTGACTGAGAATATGTGGAAAGAAATTCGTTTTCTTGCGGTGTCTTTCACTAGTTATAGTCTCTAATTTTTGGCCAGAAAGTAAATTCAAGTTTATAACTAAATATGCCGCCAAGTTGGTACTGACTCTACAGTCTAACCTCGATTGCGTTTGCTTTTGCCACAATTTTGTGTTGTTGTTATTTTTTTTTTCTCGTTTTAACAACTTCACCCACATTCAAAAATTCGCTTTAGCTTTAGCTTTGGCTTTGGCTAAAAAACTAAAAAACCAGTTCGGTTTGGTTCAGTTTTTGGGCTTTGGCATCGAATTCTGCCACTTTTGGCCATCTAACAGCCAGTTTTTGTTCGTCTTGGCCCTAGAATCGTAAATTTTATTGTACTTTTTGCATATTTCAATTTCAAACAGAAGCCTTTTCGAAATAAAACCCTAAAAAGAGAGGCTTTTAAATGGATTTGATTTAGAAACGAGTCATGCTTTGGCAAAAAATGTGTTTTACGTTTTTTCCATTTAGGAAAAAATATGTTTCCCATGAAATTAGCAAACATATGGGTTTGGTTAAATGAACAAATAAATAAATAAACAATAGCCCCTTACTGGGTTAATTGGTTTCGAGCTTCTCAAATTTCCTTCCATCGAGCACACTTGTTAATTTGTTTTTGTTTAGATTTAATTGTTGCATGGCAGACGGAAATGCGAAAACTTCTGTTTTTGGTTAGAAAACAATTATTTAAGACTTTGTTATATATACATTTTTAATTATATAATATATATATTTATTTTTTTTTTTATTCGGAATGATCTCATCGATTCTACGTCGGAGATCTTCAGGGTCGATTGGAGTTTTTCCCACACAGAGCAACAAACTTTAAACCAGAACGCCTTCTATGGGCATTATGGAAATACCGTTATTAGCAATAAAAAAGCAACACAAAAGATCAAAAGACCTCCGAGAGCAGGTGATTTTCAAATGGAATAAAGATCGATCATTGTTGGGTTTCTTTGTATTTGTTGTTGTTGTGCAGAAATCATTTGCAAGCGAATCGATCGATCCATCATTGCCATTCGGCCATATATGTGATATTTTTTTTTTAAATATATAACTATAGTTTTGATATGTGGGTAGGAAGTCATCGCATTGATAGAACCTTGAACCCAAAAAAACCAAAAAACAAAAAAAAAATCACAAAAGCCGAATGCCGTTTGCCGTTTGCCGGACAGTTGGTTGATTTTTTAATTGAACAGCTTCCAGCATTTCGGGGTTTTCTTCTATGGCCAATCGATGCCAATCAGCAATTGGCAAAAATAAAGGAGAAAAACAAAAAAACAGTCGAAACGGCAGCAAATCCGCTTAGCCAACTCCCACTCTTATTTATTTATTTATTTTTTTGTTCGAAATGGCCAAAATCAGTTAGGCGGCGGCGGCATCTGTTTGTAATTACAAAAATCAACAATTGTCTGGTACAGTGAGACTTCCTGATACTATTATTATTATTTATATGTGATACATAATCCCATCAACTTTTTAATACTCTTTATTGTAGAGATTTTTGACTTAAAAGACTTACAAAAGCTTTTTTCTGCCATTTTAACTTTGAATATTTTGGAAAAATTACATATATCCGCTAAAATTCTTGACTGGTTTTAGGTGCCAACAACTTTTCAATTAAATTACATTTTTGGGATTAGAATTTTAGTTAAAATTTGATAAATATTAATATTTCTGTCAACTTTCAATATTAAAAACTCCCCTTGGACTTTTTTTTTGGATGTAAATAAATTTCCTATAAAGCTTATGCTATAACCAAGGCCCTGTACCATTTCATTCATATTTAAGCAACCAAAGTTTTGACAACCAAATTGAACTTTGATCATAAATGCCAATTAATGGCCAATTTGAGATTTGACAAAAGTCCACTTGATGAGTTTTGCCTGTATTTTTCATTCATTGTTATTTATTTTTTTGTGCAATGTCATTTTATTTATTATTTGACGGCTGCTGCTGTTATTTCTGCTCGCTTTAATTTTTGTTTTATTTAATTTGCCTTTTGCGGAAGCGAATTAAAAAAAAATACTTTTGCACTGACTTGGCTTGGCTGCCCGTAAAGCTTACGGAACGGTGGTGTTACGGTATAATGCGACAGTTGCACTTTATTTTTATTATTTTTGTTCGCTTTGAGCCCCCTCACACCCCCGGCAATTGCTTTTAGTAGTCATGTAATGTTATTAACGCCATATTGACACACATTTTGCAGAAAGCAGCAAAAAAAAAACGAGCAAAATCTAAGCTAATTACGTGACGGCAAACGTAACCAGGCTTGTACCTGTACTATGTGTGAGTGGGAGAGGTAGAAAGAGTCTATAACCCCTTCACGCACACCCATAGGCGGTAGTCAAACCAACAAAGGGGGTTGCATAGTTTAAGTTCAACAGAATGTGACAAAATTATACGCAAAAGTAAGGGTAGCCCTTTTCATAAATATAATTTTAAAAACAGTAAAGTCCTATTGAAGCACCCCTTTTACGTACTCCCATCGCAAACATCCCATTTCCTTGCCGGAGAAATGCTTTCTTCTTGGCCTTTTCTACCTGTATGGTTACATCGCTTCATCGTCACGTATTTGTGATATGATGTGGGCGTTGCGGTGGGATGGGCGTGGTCAGATTCATGGATGTGGGCGGTGGGCCATAGGTCGACCCACATTTCCAGCGTAGAAACCATATGGATAAGACGCTAAAGAAGAAGTAGAAGAGACGGAAGAAGAGTCTGAAGTCATGTTAATTGCTTCGACACTTGACTCGTGAGGGGGCGGATGCGGATGCGGATGTGGATGCAGATGTCAGGGCACTGGGTTAGTTTCTGACTTCAATTTTTAAAGACTTTGTTGGAATTTTCAGGTAGGAATTGGTATTACTAGGCGTATACGTAATATTTAAAGACGTTCTATAAACTTTAAAACCTTTAATGCCAATAAGAAACAAAATGGAGCACATTTATTTGATAGTTACGGAATACGTAATGTTAGTAAAGTAAATATAAAAAGTATAAGCTTCGTAATAAACAAAAATTAGGAAATTGCATCTAAAAGATTCTTCTTATCAGACCAAAAACAAAGTCCTACATGACGTATACGCAATTAACGTAAGTGATGAAGTTAACGTAAATTATTTTAAAGAATTTAAACAATTTCCATAAAAATAAAAACCCCTAAAACCTTAGGAACTTTCTGATATTTTTTTTTTGAAATAAAAGAAAACGTAAAGTTCCAGACTTCCTTTTTTGTACTCTAGCCCCTTTACCAATATCGATTTATCAATGCAACCTGCATTTGCACTTGCTTCATCGGCATCACAACAACAACAACAACAACAACGAAAGCAAATACAACAAGTGGCACGTGCTCTTGCTGTTGATGCAAGAAAGTTTTTTTGATGTCATAATAACCGTTGCCACGACAATCCGCCTCCACCCACCCAAAAACAGAAAAAACAACAACAAAAAATAAGAAAAAAGCTGTCGAATTTCGAAAGTGAAAATGCGAGATGCTGCATTCGATGCTCTCCTCCGGCTGCTGCCGTCGCAACCGCGATTATCAAATATTTATGCATGTGTGCGTCCATCTCTGTCACACCGGGCCACTCTGAATGCATTATTCAGAAGAGGAGGAAGCACAAGATAAACAAACAGACGAGGGTACACCTGAGGTCAGATTGGTGGGTTGCGATCAGAGATTATTCCGGCATTAATAAATATATATATATTTGCCGTTGACGTCCTCAGGTTTTCTTAATTCTGCCGAATAATTATGAAATAAAACCAAATCCAATTACTATTCTTGTGAACTCGATTGTTATACTAAAAGCTCCGCTTCGTTGCGGTTCTAAGCCACCTCGGCCCCTCCCCCTTTGCCGCTGACGCTGCCGCTGCTAAGCTGCCGTTAAAGTGAAACCAAGGCCCAAAACCAACTTCGTGGGCAGGCCAAGAGCGAGAGAGAGCAGTAGCTGAGAGCGGCTTTGGGGCCTTGGGTGGGGGCTTGGAGAGATGCATTTGACGCCCCAGTGTGGGCGTCGCTTACCTTGCAGGCGGCTTGATAAGAGCCTAAAAGAAGAAGACTACCAGGGGAAGGCACAGTGGAAGCTGCAAAGGAAAAGCCTCTCTTTAACTTCGACTCTGCAATGCTCTCTAAAAGAACAAATTTTCGAAGAGCAACAGGGCGTATGAATAATATTTTTCTAAGCTGGACCACGTGGCGTATGGGTGATTTTTAAAACATATTTTGCAATTGTGTCTAAATTTTAACGTTTTATAAATATTAACTATTTAAAATTTAGCCCAACATGGCGTGTGAGCAATTTTTAAAACAAAAATGGTCACTTTGCATTTGTTTTAGGTGAAAAGCATAGTTATTATTAAAATTCTTGTTAAATTCAACAATTTACTATTAAAAAATATATGTAATCTCCAATTAAGTTATTAAATTTTTATTAAAAAATGCCTTTATTTGCATAATTCCCCTTGATTCTCGGCCCATATTTGCAATTAGTCCATTACATGCATCTCTTTTTCCTACACACCCCATCCCCCTCTGACCAAAACTGCATCCTTGAGATGAAGGCGTCATCCGTGTTGTTGTTGTTGTGGCGAGATTCCCTTTTTTGGGGTTAGGGTATTATGGTGAAGTGAAACAATAAACACCAAATAAAGCATTTGTCAGAAAATAAATACGAGAAAAAAATAAAGAAAATAAGATATGAAGAGGAGAGGCGTTGCACGAAGCCGAGAGAAATAATAATATTGTTTAAATATTAAATTATTACAACAAAGTGTGCATAAATGAATATGGAATATGGAATGATGCAAATGGAAAATGGAAATGCGAATGGGGAATGGCTATTGGAATGGGAATGAATATGGGAATGCATGACACGTCGAGACACGATTGCAGTTGAAGCTATAACTTTGGCTATATCTGTTCCTGTTATTGTTTATATATCTGTTTTTTTTTCTTACCTTTTTGTTGTTGTTGTTGTTGTTGTTGTTTCCACTGTTTTGTTGTTGCTTTTGTTTCATCTCGCCTCGCCTTGAATGGCACTGGGTTTTGGATTTGGTTTTGACTTCGGTTTTTGGCCTGGAGATCTCAAATTGCGGATGATATAATCCCAAACGTCAAACGTCAAAATGTGCCAAAAGGCAGTTAACCGGGCTAAAAGCGACACTCGAGAAAATTGAAATTCTATAAAAAAAAAAAAACAGAGATACTGAAAAAAATTTTAATAAACAATATACCCTTATATTATAAATTATAAATGATTCAAACCATTTACCCCAAAAAAGTGACACTTGAAAAAATAAAGGGGAGCAGCTAACAAAGTATTGTCGCGACGTTGATCGTTCAACGCGTGTTGCAGGTTGCAAATTGCCAAATGGGTGGCTATATTTGTGGCAAGGGGCAAGAAAATCCGGGGGCAGATTAAGGAGAACGTGGATTCGGGGCGAATGGGGGGAGGTAGGGAGGCAGGCCTAAAAAATGCCGTGCTAAATTCTTTAGCTGCTTAAAAATAAATCGGTTTCTAGTTTTGTATTTTTGGATAGCGGCAAATACAAAAAAAAATTATATATTCGCGTATTTCTGCCTCATCTGCCTGGCTAATGTCTCCTTTAAATCTTATTTATATTTATTTATTTGTATTATTTTTCTATTTTTTTTGTTTTGTAGCATGCAAATTATGTGCGACAGGCGGCAGAGGATTATCTGGCGCGACGTCAGGCCCGCAACAAATCGATGACCCGCTCGATGACCTCCGGCCTGGCCGGCCCCATCCTGGCCATGGGCAATGTCCACTACCTTCCGGCGGCCAAGAGCGGCACCTTCTTTGCCCGCGACAATGTCTCCAACTTTATAACCTGGTGCAGGTGAGTTTCTTTTCGTTTTTTTTAATAATAAAAATAATAATAATTAATCCGAATGCCCTCCTCCTCGCTTCTCATAGAGAACAGTTAGGGCATCAAAAGTAAAACCTGAATTCTATTTAAATGTATTTTGAAAGATAGTTCAAGATTCAAGGGTCTATAGGCTTCGATTATATTCTCCTAAATTAAATATATATATTTTTGTTTTTTAGAAAAAGCCTAAAGATCATCGAGTGCCTGCTGTTTGAAACAGACGATTTGATAATGCGAAAAAACGAGAAACACGTAATTCTGTGTCTTCTCGAAGTGGCCCGTAGAGGCGCCAAGTTTGGTGAGTTTTAGGGATAAACTAAACTAATTAAAAAAAAATAAGTAATATATATGTATTTGGTATAGGTATGCTGGCGCCCATGTTGGTCCAAATGGAGCGGCAAATAGATCGGGAAATAGCCGCCGACATCAAGGCCAATAACTCCTCGGAAAGTGGCACCCAGACGGAGGCGATCAATTCCGGGATAAGTACGACCACAACCACGACAATAACCACAACTACGGTGGAAACGGATCTGTACGATGACAGCGATGATTCGGATAACGAGGACGATACCGATGAGAGTCCCATGATGATGTATGGGCCACAGCCCCAGATAATCACCAATGATTTGAAGAGTTTGGATGAGATGGTGAGTTCGGAGGTTTTTTGTCCGAAAAGGATTTCCACCTTTTTAACTTCTCAAGTAGCTAATTATAAAATTTTAAGTATAAAAGTGAAAAAAAGGGAGGTGGGGGGAGGGGGGGGTGGGGAAGAGATGTCATGTTGAGATGTCAAATTAATTTGACAAGAGGCTGACGATGTGCCAACAACAATTACAATTACAACAATTGCGATTGTCAATGTAATTGCATGTATGACGACGACAACAGCAACATGGATGGCTAAAAAGGATGAGGTGGATGGGAAGGTGGGAGGATGGGAGGATGGCCTGGTGCAATGGAAATCATTGACGGCCAAACTAATGAAAGCCATGCAAACATTTCCTCACGCCGCCAGCAACATTGACACAAACAACAACCAACACAAGCAACACCAGCAACAGCAGCAACAACATTCGACAGCTGGCGATGGATGGTCACTGGATAGATGGGACATGGTCCTACTCCTCGACAAAAATTCACTCCAAGGCAGCCAATCAATTTGTGCAGCCACAGCCACAGCCACAGCCACAGCAGCAACAGCTACGGCAACAGCAACAGATATTGCAACTGCAACAGACATTGCAACTGCAACTGCAGCAGCAGCAGCAGCCAAATCAGCAAATAGCCTCAACAACTTGTCGAAAATCAAATGATGTGCCACCAACAGCAGAAAAGCACAAAGAAAATAACAAGAAAGTCGGGCTGGGATGGGGTTACGTGGAAACTTGGATACTCTTTCCTTTTTTTAGGAAAAGGAATCCTTGAGGAGAATGAAGGTCGAAAAAACTCTGAAACTTTCTGTCTGATAATCTTTGGGATTATAAAAGACTTAGATTAGAGTCTGAAGAAACAAGAATTTCTATTCCTGTTCTACAAACATAAGACCTATTATATTATAAAATATATAATATATTTTATAAATATTCCAATACCCTTTCTTATAGAGCATAAAGAGCCAAAACCAAAGCCCAGAGACAGCCACGATCATTTGTCGACTCGAAAACTCAGGAGCTCCATCTCAAACCGAAAACTCTGGCACGTCCGCATAGCTACACGGAGAGAAAAAGTTCCAAAGACTAAACGAAAAATATTTCAACAAATTTAAAACTAAAGACAATTTTGAAAAATTTAAAGAAAAACTTACATTTTTCTTCGAAAAAATTGTTTTTAAAGTGGAATAGTAAGGAACTTTTTTAAGAGTGTAGCTTGTCCGTCGTGGAGTCCCAGGTTGCTGATGCTGTTGGTGGCATGCGATTTATGGTTAGGCCAGGATCACATCGCCATGGCCAGCTAATCTCGTATGCGTCAGAGTCACGCCGATCCCCGATCTCTGGCAGATCGCAGCCCGATGCCTGATCGCCCCCCAGCGGAAAGATTTATTGTCATGTCGATGGTTCCAGCTTGGAGTCATGGCGTCTTGGTAGCTTGGTGTAGCTTGGAGTAGCTTCTTTGAGTAGCTTGGAGTAGCTCCACCTGGGCACGCATCCCAGAGTCCCCTTGCGCTGGAGTTGCAAAAGTTCAAAAGGTGGCAAAGGTGCGTTGCAAGTTGCAACTCCCCGACTTGCCACAAACTACAGTAGCAATGGGCACCAAGTTGCCAGATGCCCGATGCCCGATGGAGTCGGCGATAGCGACGATTGGGGGAGATGGTGGATGGAGCCAGGGCCAATATACACTCGAAGAAATAAATCAATAGCTGGAATAGACTTTTGAAAGGGAAAACTTTGAAGGTTTTAATAAATCTGGAGGAAAAGCTTTCTAAATATTAAAAATATATAATAATTAATATAATAATATATATATATTATAAAATAATAATGTGACCATTTTAATATTCCCTTTCCTATTTATTTATTTTAATGTAAAAACTTTAAAAACTTCTACTGTTAAAAGTCCTTCCTTAGTCCATAAAAAATAATTAGTTAAAATCCCTAATTTCTCTCAGTGTTGAAAAAGACCCAAGTCGTCATTTGTTTGTCTTTTTGCCGGCCGCTGGTACGGACAATCCAAAGGCAGGAATACTGAAAGCTTGAGCTAGTGGACTGGTCTTTCTGGCTCCCATGGCCCCTGCCCTCCCTAGGGCAAGGGTAAACCCCAGATCCCAGATCCCAGAGTCCAGGCTCTCCAGGCTTCAGGTACCTTTCCCCGCCCCAAGACCCCTGGTCAATCCTTTGTACAAATCATTTGTTTGTTGGACAATGGCAGCGCGTGAATTTATGCAGTGAAAAACTATTTGGTGACCCCGTTGCTTCGTCGCTGCTCCTTCTGCTGACCCCCTTTCCCCTTTTTTTTTTTTTTTTTTTTTTTTTGTTATTTCCACTTTTTGGCTTTTTGCCGTCTTTGTGGCAACAACAACAACAACAACAGCAGCAGCAACAAAAACTACGACAAGAAACTGCCACTGCAGAAGTCGGAGGGAAGTCGAGTTTTTTGGGAACTGATCGGGTCAGACTTATGCAATGGCCCGGGGTCAACACAGGAAATAGGAACACTACAGACTTTGATATACATTTCGAATAAACAAATAACAAAAGTAAAGTAATTAATTATATAGTCATTAAGTGGGTTTCACTAATTGGCAGCAATAATGCTAATTAATTGGACGTTTAAGGGGAATGTCTAGAAATTAATATTCATAGATTGTATTGGAATAGAATACGATTGAACCCACTGTGCTGTTGTGTGTGTATTCCAGGTCAGGGATCTGGTGGAGAAGTGCACATGCCCGTCACAGTTTCCCATGGTCCGGGTGTCCGAGGGCAAGTATCGGATCGGCGACACCAAGGTTCTCATCTTTGTGCGGGTGAGTTCTCGACCTTCTCTTGACCTTCTGCAGCATCTCTGAATGATTGGGAATGGATGTGTTCTATTTGCAGATCCTGCGCTCCCATGTCATGGTGCGGGTGGGTGGCGGATGGGACACACTGTCCCACTATTTGGACAAGCACGATCCGTGCCGGTGTCGTGCCCAGCATCGCAGCTCGGTGGCAGCCCGGCTCATACCCCGCCAGTCGCCCAATCACAATCCCAGCAACGGCATCGAGCTCCACAAGGCCCAGGTGATATTCGAGAGGTGAGTTTTGGTCAGTTCTTTGCCGGGATTACTCCTAAGACTACTTCTCTTTTTGTCAGATCACCCCCAGCAGCTCGTCGTGTTTTCCAAGCCAATGGATCGGGATCGGGAGCTGGAGCAGTGCCTCCGCCGCCTGTCCAAAACGGAAACAATAGCCTCTCCCCCAATTCCGGAAAGTATCGCAGTCGCAGTCCCACACCACAACGCAAATTTCTCAATCAGCAGCAGCAGCCGCAGCCGCTGCCGCAGGCGCTGGCCAACGGAGGCAGTGCCTCCATTCCGGAGGCAGCCAACGGACAGTATCTGGCCTCGCCCAGCCTAGCCAGGCGCTCCATGTCGCCCAGTCCGCGCCGCTTGATCGACATGCGCAAAAAGCAAAGCTCCCTGGACTCGTACAAATCCCTGCCGGGCTACAGTTGCTCTTTGGAGGATCCGGCTGGATCGGGTGCCACCAGCGGAGGAGTTACCAATGGAACAGTAGCTGGAGCTGGAGCGGAGCAGGGCAATGCCAGCAAATTCGAGAACATCAGCGACAACGGAAGCGAAATCAGCGACGAGGGATACCGCAGTCTGGGCGTCATCCAGTCCTCCAGCGCCCAGAAGCGCGAGTCCCTGCACAGCCAGGCCTCCATCGAAGATGCAGAAAGCAATGGTGAGGATGCAGGATCTAAAAAAATCATAATTATTACAAATTCTAATCGTTTTCCGGTCATTCCCAGCGCGTCTTGACCAAACCTCCAGTGACTCGCAGATTTCGCCATCAGAGGAGCCGGCGGAGAAGGCGGGCGGGGACATACTCGAAGAAGACCAGGATCAGGATCGTGAGCCGGAGGACTACTCCGTCTGCGATGGCCCCCAGTCCCTGCCGGCCATCCTGTCCGTGCCCCACAAGTTGGACGACAAATTCGAGCAGTCCGGCGTCTTCATCACCGACGACGAGATCACCGTGGACATGGGACCGAGCCAGGCGACCGGCGACCAGGCGGTCCAGGCCATCCCAGCTCTGAGCAAGATTCCGCGCTCCCCGCTGGCCCAGCGCCGACGCAGCATTGACAACAGCACCTGCGGCGGAGCAGGCGGCAGCCTCCAGGACCTGAGCAGCCGATCGAGTCTGCCGGCCCCGGTGGCCTTCAGCCGGAAGCAGCCGGTTTACCGGTCGGTGAGGACGCGCAGCTCCACGGGTGCCATGACCACGCCGGCGCCTCCGCCACGATCCCGACAGAACACTCAGCTGCCGATGGTCCGGGACGTGACCAACACTTGGAGCGGACGCGGCCAGGTGGCGGGCGGCAGCAAGCGCCGACCACCGGTGACGCCGGACAATTTTGTGGCGCCCGGAACGGCGTCGCCTTTTGACCGGAACACCAAAACCAGATCCTCTCAGATCCTGTACGATTCCAACGGCCGGAGGGTGCGCAGTGGCGGGCCCGGATGCACTAGCTCCTTGACGACGTCGCCGGTGAAGAATCACGCTTCCTCGCCGCTGGCCCAGCAACTCCTGGAGGCGGCCAGCAGTGCCAAGAACGATGCCCAGATTCTGGAGAAGATGAAGTCGCTGCTGTCGCGCTATGCGGCTGGAAATCAGGCAAATGCTGGAGGATCCGGCTCCGGTTCCGGCTCCGGCTCTGGCGCGGGAAAGAATGGAAATGGCAAAAAGACGCCCGTCTACGAGGACTTCACCAGCGCCTGGGTGCACAGCAATGGGAATCTGGAGCGTTCCGAGAGCTGCTCGCCGCCGGCCAAGGCTCGGTCCAAGCGCTCGTCCGCGGCCAGTTCCTGTGACTCGAATGCCGGCGCCAATGGAGCGGCCAATCCGGCCAGTGTGGTGTCGCCGCGTCGGGAGCGGGGCATGTCCAAGATTCCGGCACCAGTGCGTCATCATACAGAGCTTTACTAGCAGCGCCGGAGGACGCCAAGCGTCCAGGTCCAGGTCCAGGTCCGTTTCCCAGCCAAGTCGAGGCTTTTGTGAAAAGCCTTGTGCGGAGAATGAGAATTTGCCAGGAGTCGGGTTCGTGTTGTAGAATAGGATTAGGATTAGAGCCAAGCTGGAATTGTCAAGAGGAGGAGGAGGAGGAGGAGGAGTACGAGAAGGAGGAGTAGCAGGTGTGTGTGTGTGAGAGGTTATAGAGCGAGGAAACAGAAACTGCCTCAAAAAGTATCCCCCTGGCATATCCTTTCCGATCTTAACCAAAATATAATCCATTTCCAAAAACTATAGACCTATATAATCTTCAACTCTCTCTCTCTCTCTCTCTATAAAGGACACGGCTTTTCTTTCCACTTAAAAAAAAAATATACATATAAAAAGGATACTTAAGGGATAACGATTTTGGGATATAAAAGCTGAGCTAGGATTTCATATAGAATCCAATCTACGATATATACAATCCAATTCTTGAGACTCAAATACAAAGAAAATAAAGGAAAATTTTAAATAAAAGTTTTTTTTTTGAATTTTAAAATCTATTAAATCGAATAAATACATATACATATATATATATATGTATATATGTATATATCTCACACACACATAATAGAGGACACGCATAAATAGTTTTCTAGAAATTTTTGAAGATGGATGAAAAGTTCTTCGGATTCGATTTAAAAACAATTATTTTTGTACGCTATAGACGGGATAGGAAAGTTGGGAGTTATAGAAGGAGGAAAAGCTTTTAGAGAAACGCGACTTTTACAGTATATAGCCACATATATATATGAATATATATTATATACATGGAAATCTGGAAATCGGATTCGGAATAGGGATTATGTAGGAAGCCTAGCTAGGAAATGAAGTGCTCCCTCAAAAACTGGATTAAAAAAAAAACCCAAATTAGTTCGAATTTAATTAAAGGAAAACGTCGATTACGAAACCTACAACAAAATATCAAAAAACAATATTAAAAAGCAGTCACAAAATGAATAAAAAAAATATATATAATACCTATAGCTTTGAAATAGCTTAATTTTCAGAAAAACTTTCTTAAATATTATTTTTTTTTGTTTTTTTTTTATATACTTTAGCTATATAAATGTTAACATGTCTAGTTTAAAACGTCGTACCTATATATGATCGTAAACTATATATAGATTGTAAATTGTGTTTTTTCTTATTGCCCAATCATGTTGTATAGTTCGTATAATCGGCCTTAAACAGAAAAAAAAAAACAGAAAAGAAACCTTTGCTCTTTGTTTAACTATTAATTTCAACCAAAATAAATATGTATTGCAACCAAAACAAATAATTAATTAATTAATTAACTAAGTAACAATTGAATTGTTCCAACACAGAGTCGCCGTGGTGTAATTGTAATTGAAGACATCACCTTTTCGGGCAAAAGAATCTATATATATATATATATATATATTATATATCGCAAAAAAAACATATAAAAAAGTGTATTTTAAATACAGATAAAATGTAATTATCAATTCATTTCGAAAGCAAACTAACTATTACAAATGGAATAGCGTACTTTAAGCTACCGACGAGAGAGCAGCATAATTGATTTTAATCACAAGAATTTAATTAATAAAAGGCCTATATACAAAAAATAGAAAAAAAAACACAATTATATAAACAAATGACGAGTTAGTTTGTTATTAACTTAATGGTTTTATTTTAATCATACATACAGTGTGCTTGCTACTCATTTTAGACATCACCCAGTGTGTCCATGCCGCCCAATTCCCTGCCAAACTTGGCCTTCTCCTGACTCTCGGTCCAGGTCTTGGCTATCATCTGCTTCGTCTTCGAATCGCCATCGTTGTACATCTTCTTCATGATGTTGATCAGCGCCGATTCGGGATTGTCATTGTCCTTGACCATCTCCGAGTCCTGCTTTTGTTTCAGCCTCTTCTGGATGGCAGTTAGCACGTCCCAGTTCTCGCCCTCCTTGGCCTTTTTCAGGTAAATGGCCACCATATCGGTCTTGATTTTGCGATAGCTCTTCTCCACATCAATGGCGTGCAGCAGGTTGTTCACACTCAAACCGTAATCCTTGCCATTGAGATCCCGAACATGCAACTTCAGGGAGTTCTCCGTGTAGGTGACCGTCACGTTCTCCTCCGTGCAGCTCTGGACGCTGTTCAGCGTGATGAAGAGTTTCACGAATTTGGGACTCTGGTCCCAGCCATAGTCCGTCAACTCCACCAGGTACCTGTCAACAACAAAGGGCATCAAACGATTGAAAGTTCTAGAAGTTTTGACAACTTCTTGTTGCAGGACTTCCAGGAATCGGAAATATGCTCACCTCTTGGCATCGCCATTGCCCGCCGCCGCACGCTCCGCCGCCAGACGGGCCTTCATCTCCAGGTTGACAATCTCGCGTTCCGCCTCCGCTTTCCCGGCAGTGAGCACCCCTTTTACGCGGGCACTCTTCGCCTGCTCCAACAAAGCGGCAAACTCCGCAACATCACTTTTTAGCTATCAAAATTATGGAAACCAAAAATTAGTAGGTATTGCGATAGCGTCCAACTTCACTTACCTGTTCCAGTGCCATATTTTTTTGAATTAGACTCAATAAACGTGGTTATTTGCGACAAAAACACCGCAGAAATTTCGAGTAGCGACTTAGGGATGTTAAAAAATGTTCTACTTCTATCAAATCATCGATAGCACTTAACAGCCTAGAGGTGGGAGAACTTTTAACAGTCTCTGTCTGTTAACAGCTCTGTCTATCGATAGCTACTGTTATTCAAAAGTTCTTTCTCCTTTCTCCCATCACTAATATAACGGCGCTTTTCCCGCCCACTAAATATGTTAATTTTTGTAATTTGTAATTTATAATTCTGTGTAATCCCTGGCTGCGGAATGAGTTTGCAGGACGAGAGCTTTCCGGCAGACGATCTATTCGATCAGCTAAATAGCTTGGGAGCCAGCAGTTCCCGGGACTTCAAGCGACAGTTTGCGGAACACCATCAACCGGAGGCTTTTGAACGCAATCCGACGCCATTTTTGGGCAGCGACTGCTCAGCGGAGAACTCCTACACCGATGTGGCCAACAAAAGTGCCAAGACCTGCGTCAGCGATCCCACAGGTCGCGATCCGGATGAGGAAGAGGACGCCGACGAAGATGGACAGGATGGTGGGTGTAATACTTCAGGATGTGGTTCGTGGTTTCCAAGTTTAGTAGCTGTTTCCGATAGGGTATTAATCTAGCTTTCATTTAAGGTATTCCGCTTTAAAATCGGACAATAATTGCCAGAGATATTCATATGGATGTGGGTGCTATTGGAAACACCGAGTTTTCCACAAGGGGGTTTTCAAAAATATTTTTTTAAAAATCTGTACTAAGTTTATCCTATAGTTTGTGATGCAGATTGTTAGATAACTGAATTTCCAATCTTTTGAGGTATTCCAATTGAAAATCGGATGATAATTGCCAAAGATATGGGTACCCTTTGTTGTCATATTTGAAAATTTAATAGTTTGCAAAGAGGTCCCCACAAAAATTGTGAAAATATTTTGAGAAAAAAAATATTTTTGTTTTGATGCAGATTGGTGGAGAATCTGATTCAGAATCTTTTAAGGTATTCCTCTTGAGGATCAGATAAAAATTAGCAAAGTTGTGGCAAAATTTCATTTGGAAAATGCTCAAAAATGAAAAATCCTCTTTTTTCAAATATATTTATTATTCTCAGGTTTTGTCGATCAATTAGAACGCTCTGGTTCAAAGTCCAAGGGAAGCGGACGCAGCAACAAGGCAGTCTCCTACCAGGACATCCACTCGGTCTACACAAAAAGACGCTACCAGCACGTGACCAGCAAGGTGGGCAAATACATAGCCGACATCCAGGCCCAGGACCAGGCGCGTCGCAATTCGGGGGCGAACATGCACCGGCACAGCTCCATGCCCGAGTACCTGACACCGAGGTCACGACAGCGCCACTGTGGCGGCCACTACAGCGTGGACGAGCTGCACAAGAAGGACGAGTCGCTGGCCGACACCAGTGAGGGGGGTGCCTCTAATAACCAGAGCTACGACCGCCTGCTGGGCGAGATGGAGGCACTGCAACAGGACCGGGACCGTCAGACCTCGTACAACAATTACCTGCAAGAGAAGCTGGACAAGAAGGTGATGGAAGCGATGCAGTTGAAGATGAACTTTGAGGTTCTGCGCACGGAGCTGACCGATTGCAAGCAAAAGCTAACCCGCTTCCAGACCCACTCGCTGCGCTCTCTCAACTGGCCACCGGTGGGCATTCCGAAGGCCACACAAACGGATCGCCAGCTGGCCCCGGTAGCCACCATGGCCATTGCCTCAGCCTCCTCCAGTACGAATGCGGTGCAAAACATCATGGAGAAGTATGTCACACCGCATCCGAATGGCAATGCCAACTTGACCTACAACAGCAGCGATGGCTCCATCGAGATAGCACTGCTTAGTGTGGCGCCAACGGCCCGCCAGCCAAATCCCGGCTTGCGCAACGTCCAGCCCATGTCGTTGGACTTTAGCAACGAAAGCGGAGACGGCGCCGATGGTAACAATGCAAACGGTGGGTGTTTCTGGGAAACCAGGTACTGGAAATCCAGAATTTGACTCTAGCTTGGTTTCTGGTTTATGTCTAAGAAATATTTATACGTCAACAATGTAATTTTCTTTGGATTTTTCAGGAGAAGCCCGCGGCAACAGCGGCAACTCCTCCTCCAGACCCCGAACCCGACGCGGACGCGGACCAGGCCCAAATAACTCGGAGAGCAGCCATCCCAGCAGCAATGATTCCGCCATTGAGGTGGAGGGACACGAGTCGCGTTCGCCCTTCCAGCCCCAGGGCCGGGAGTGGCGTCATCGTCGCCAGGAGGAGGCGGTCTACTATTTTGACAAGCGTAATAACCGCGTCATCGAGGTGATGGCCATCAATCTGGGCCAGAGCCACAATCAGAGCCAGGTCTCCGTCTCGGACAGCCGGGCCCAGTTGCTAAACAACTCTCAGTCGCTGTCGCAATCCCAGATCCAGATCCGGAGGAAGCGTAGATCGCTGGGCAGCCGTGTGATGCGGTTTTTTGGACCTTGTGTGCGTTGCAGGCACGTCGAGGATGCTACTCCTGGGATAAATGGCACATACACCGTGGGATTGCCTTTGTTGGAGGAGGAGTTCATCGACTTGAGAAACCAGCGATAATGTGAACCTCAATTCCTTATTTATTTGTTTATTTATTGTCATTCTTGCTCATTTTTTACGGTTTTTTATTGTCACTTTTTGCAATGTATTCCATTTTCTATTTGCTTTTCGCCCAAAGTTCCTCTTTTATCTATTTATTTATTAATTGTAAACTTAACCGCTATTTATGTATTTATGTATGCATCAAGAAAATATAATTTTCATTAAAAAAAGTATTTTTTAAATTTAAATTTTGAGTTTTACGAAATTTATCGATAACATAAAACTTTCGTATCAAGTTTCTTGTATACCATCGCTAACATAACGGTGCTTTTCCCGCCCATGAAAATGTGGATTGTTTTCTCCGAATTTTCGGTTTAGCTTTAGATTTCTGTTTCTCCAAGAGTTAGGATGAGTTTGCGGAACGAAAGCTCTCAAAGTGAAAGCCTACTGGACTACTTCGACAGCCTGGAAGAGTCGAAGGAATTTCAGGACCAGCTAGCGGAGCACCCCCAAGAGCCACCGACGACGCCATGTTTGAACAGCCAACCCGACAGCCTCCACATTAGCGAGCTAGAGTCCTCTGACTCCAATTTAAAGACGCCTCTGCCAAGCGAGAGCAGCAGGGCGGTCTCCTACCAGGACATCCACTCAGCCTACACGAAGAGGCGCTATCAGCATGTGACCAGCAAGGTGGGCAAGTACATAGCCGACATTCGTGCCGAGGATCTGGCTCGCCGCAGCCTGTCCGTGTCCAACATTGACCGGCACAGGTCTATGCCAGAGTTCCTAAACCCCAAGCCCCTGGCGCAAGGCGACACTAGTGGTGGAAGTGCCTCAAACGGGCTGAGCTATGGTGATCTGCTGGAGAAGATAAAGGCGCTGTTGCAGGAGCAGGAACGCCAGCACTCGTACAACAACTACCTCCAGGGAAAGCTGGACAAAAAGATGATGGAAGCGATGCAGTTGAAGATGAACTTTGAAGTTCTGCGCACGGAGCTGACCGATTGCAAACAAAAGTTAAACCGCTACGAGGCCCATTCACTGCGTACCCTCAACTGGCCGCCATTGGTTATTCAAAAGGCCACCCAAACAGATCGTCTAAAGGAGGCAGTCCCTCCATCTTCCCCAGATTCCACAATGACAGACGCTATTATTGAGAATACGTCTTACAATAACAGCGAGGTGTCCCATAATGTAGAAACAAGTCATCCTAGTCCTATTCAGACAAACAATCCCCCTATCATGGAGGACTTTAGCTATGAAAGCTTCAAGGCCAGAAACAACCTCAGAGGTGGGTTTCGGTTTCGTTTTGTTTTGTTTGTGTCTCGTGAAGCCTCATTTCCGAAGAAGAATATGTTTAATGAAATACAAACCTTCTCTTTCAGGCGAGGTAACCAGTAGCTCCCGGTGTGGAAACTCCTTCGGAATGGTCACCTCAAACAGCAATGACTCCGTCATCGAGGTGGACGCCTCCTTGTTCCAACACCATGCCCAGGAGTGGCGTCATCGCCGTCACGCCGAAGCCGTCTACTATTTCGACAGACGCCAAAATCGTATCATCGAAGTTATGGCCATAAATCTCAGCCAGATCAAGGGCACCAGCGGGGATCCCGTGACCGATTCCCAGTCGATGCTCCAGTTCCGGGCAAAGCAGAGATCCCTGGGCAGTCGCATGATGCATCTCCTGGGATTTTGTGGGCGTTGCAAGGAAGCCGACGAATCTATCCCAGCTGAATGATTCCTTCTTCCATTGAATTACCAAATCCGCAGGAGGAGCGTTGCTAATTTCCATTTATTTGTTTCATTTGCGTATTATTTGTTTATTTTTTAATGTTTATATTTTTGTTCCATTTAAAGTATTTGAATTTACTCTAAAAGTTTATATTATTAAGGAATCGAGCTGCGCCAGATGAGGCCAAGCTTTTAGTTTGTTTTGTTTATTTTTTGTTAAATGTACAAATGTACGTTTCTTTAAATTTATTTTTCTCATAATAAAATGCATAAAATCCTAAAGAATAAATCTATTTTGGAATATATTTTGTAAAACACTGGTCAAATGTATCATCTTTATATTATTTAAATATTAAATTTGTCAATAAAAACCAGCAGAGATGTTTTATTTGTTTATTATTTATAAATATATATATTTGTTATAAATATATATATTTAGTTGTTTAATTTAAATGAAGTTTTTACTTTAAATTGGAATATTATTGCTAAAAAGATATAAAAAGAAAAAAAAAATTAATTAAAATAAATTTGTTTAGAGGTGCTCTCCTCCTCGATTCTCATATGCAGCACTTAACAAACTACCTAAAATCAAAATTATTATTTTTTTTTTTTAAATATATAAAATAAAAATAATAAATAATTAAAATAGTGCCCTCCTCCTCGATTCTCATAGGGTGTACTTAATAAACCCCATAAATAAATATATTATTATTTTTTTTTTTTCATTTATTATTTAACAATAGAAACCCTTTGCTAGGTATTGCCCCAAATATCGTACAGGGCTTACAAGTTCCCTTTTCGTTTCTAGTTTGCACCCAGTCAGGACACTTACTTGGTGACTATCTTTCCTGAAAGTGGGAAAACGTGTGAATTTGTACAACCCTAAATGAAATTTTTATTGTTGCAATCAAAACATAGTTCAAGTAAAAAGAAAACCTAGAAACGATAAAATTTTCAAAAGTTGCGCGCCACAGTGATAACAAAAATCGTGATCGAAAGCGATAAGTTAGAGAGCGCGTCGCTAGCAGAGTTATCGAAAGCGGGCCACCACCAGCGTACTGCTCCGGCCGGAGGAAAAGCGAAACAGAAACACAAAACAGAGCACCCGCCAGAGCCAGCGCTTCGCCGAGCCGCCAGTCGCTCATTAGATAATAGCCGTTGACCAGGTGTTGCGCCGGGCACCGCTGGAGCTCCTTCACCACATCCAGGAGCCAAGCAGGCGGCGCAGAAATCGAACGCAGACGCTGACGCGGAAACGGAATCGAAATCGGGAAACACGGATACGAGACGGAGCTGGGTAAGTAGGCCTGGATTCTAGACACTGTCATCCCCTAGTACTCATTCTCCTCATTTCCCACACACAATCACAGGCACAATCAGCTCACACCCTCATTTTTTTTTTTGGAATCTTCTATTTTTGATTTTGGCCAAAAAACCGAAGCAAAATTCATCGTATCTTTTCATCCAAAATTGTTCCATGTGTTAATAGAGAAGGGCGCAAGCAAGAAGGACACCCACTCTCACTCTCTCTGTCTACCAAGGAAGCACTGGACGTAGTGAAATTCTTTTATCCCCACAAGAGCAGTCGATTCTTGAGCAGCCGATGCGTGGCCATAACGTGAGACTGGGAGGACCGGGTTTCAAGCTAGCAACTAGGTGCAGGGAGACGGGCTGCGACGGGCAATGGCCGATCCCTACCAGCAACGAGCGCACATGGCAGCACACTATCGTCGTCCGCGACCAGGACATCCCCATCAGGGCGTAGTCTATGCAAACGGAGGCGGCACCGGTGCGACCTGGAACAAACAACTGCAACAACAAGAGCCACAACAGCCGAGGTTCTACCACAATCAGAACCAGAACCAGCAGCTGCCACAATCACAATCACAGCTGCAAGACCCAGAACAGCAGCAGCATTATAATAATAACAATAACCACGGGCTTGGAGGACCGTCTGGCCATAAGACTTATAACATGTATAAGGAACCAGTGATTGCCGCGCAGCCATCGGTTGTTGGACCGCCGTTTGGCATGCCAATGCCAGGAGGAGCAGGCATTGGAGGTGGAGGAGGAGGAGCAATCATACCCGTAACTTCATCCCTGACAATGTTGCCCACCACACCCAGGACAGTGAAGCCACGCAGCAAAAGCGAGGGTAAGTCTTGAATCTATTTCAAAGAGAACTCTTTTAATTTTTTGTATTTGTTTGAAAACAGAAGCCATCTCAGATCTTTTAATGCGCATTCCGGACATTGGTGTCTTGTTCGATGTTCATAGCCGGATTGGTAATGGCACCTTCAGTACCGTCTTGCTGGCCACGCTGCGCCGTGAATCGCATTTGCCGGATAGTGTGAGACGCAAATTTGCCATCAAACATCATATACCCACCAGTCATCCGGATCGGATTATGAAGGAGCTACAGTGTATGACTAAAATGGGGTAGGTCCTTTTCTAGTTCACAATAGTTCACCCACCAAGTGGGCTGGCTGGCTGGCTTGTATTTTGTTCGGTTTTTCGTCCTCGCCTGCGTCAAACGGCGTTAACCGACGTCAGCCGGTAGCTGCTCCATCTACGTCATTGCAATTTATTTCAGTTTTGCCGGCAACGACGAATCGGTGGCGAATAAACGAGACTCTGGCCCACGACGAAACCAATCGAGACGGTACGGGACGAGACGCAACGCGACGCGACGAAAAACGAAACTGACGAACGTTTATTGCACTTTCACACGCCATTCACGTGCCCATTTACAGTTACAAACGCCGCCTCCTCCCTCCCACTTCTGGGCCCTTGACAGCTGTAATGTTTTGTTTACAGAACACACACACACACAGAGAGAAAGAACTGTGCGCCTTCCAGGGGGAGGGAGAAAGGCGTAGGGATTTTTCTATATCCTGGAATCTCGGCAGATGCACTGCAAACAATTTAGGGTGACTGTTGAATAGGATAGAATATCAGGGGATTTTCTATAGAATTTTGTATCCTTAATATAACTTTCTATTACATTTCTATATAATTTTATATATTTTTGAGTAATAAACCTTAATATTTTGCAGTGTTTTGTTTGGCATTGCCTGCCACCGATAAGATTAGCCGCTTAGAAGGCAGCTGGACTCTGGTAAACCATTCAATACCGCCTCAAACCGCCCGGAGCGAGGGTATCCGAGTGGTCAGCCCAGTTGGCCAGAAGAGAGAACGAGAGCGGGACACCGATGAGTGGGCCGAGTATGCCGAGCGTGTGGGCGTTGCGTGTTTGACATTAGCCGGGCTGCCACCCATCTGCCCTCCACCCACCGCCTCCGGCAGTCACCCAAAGGCCTGCTGCGATTTTTTCTGTTTTTTTTTTTTGTGTGTGTGTCTATTCAAACGATTTGCGCAAATTCCGCAGGCCGAGTTGCGTCACAGCGACGATAATTATGACTGGGCCAGGCCGAGAGTGCTCCCTCACGTCCTCCGTCCGGCTCCGGCGTCCGTTCCCCGTCCTCCGTCTACCGGCGTGTGTGTGACGTCGATGCTATCCGGGTGCTCACTCACCTCCGTGGGGAAAGTGTGTGGGCTTATCTCCGTTGTTTACCGTTGTGTTTACATTTTCGGGACTGGAAGACTGGAATAGAAATCCAAAAATTGATCGAATTTCAAAGCAAATCATAGAACGATTTATTTTTAAAGGGATTATGTCTTAAAAATTATCCTTTTTGTGCAATTTTTTTAATATTTCCCATCTCATTCACTTTCAGGGGCAAGGACAACGTGGTCGGCATCCACTGCTGCCTGAGATGCGACGCCTCCGCCGCCTTTGTGATGCCCTACATGCCCCACGACCGCTTCCACGACTTCTTCACCCGCATGGACGTGGCAGAGATCCGTCTCTATATGCGGAATCTGCTTATAGCCCTGCGCCATGTCCACCGCTACGACATCATTCACCGGGACGTCAAGCCGAGCAATTTCCTGTACAATCGCCGCCGCCGAGAGTTCCTCCTGGTGGACTTTGGCCTGGCCCAGCATGTGATCCCGTCGATGAGCAGCTCTGCTGGGATGGGAGCAGTGGGCAAACGTGCCAGAGAAGCGGATCAAGAAGTTCAACCCATAGATGGAGCGGCAGGCACCGGTGTTGCCTTGGAAATCCCACCAGGTGATGCTGATCTGGGCGGAGCTGTAAAGCGCATGCGTTTGGAGGAGACCAGCAAGATGCCACTCAAGCAGATCAATGAAATAACCCAGGGCGAAGTCCCCTTAGCGGATTGTGGCAATCCCAATCCCGGCCAGCAGCCCACGTCCCAGCCACAGCAGCCCGAGCAGAATCACAATGCCCCGGGAGTAGGAACGGCCTCGGGAAGCAAATATAATACCAATCGCAACGCTGCAGGAGCTGCCACCAAGTGCTTCTGCTTCGCCAATCCGTCGGTGTGCCTGAACTGCCTGATGAAGAAGGAGGTGCACGCTTCAAGGGCTGGAACGCCGGGCTACCGACCGCCCGAGGTGCTACTCAAGTATCCGGACCAGACCACAGCCGTGGACGTGTGGGCGGCGGGCGTCATATTTCTATCAATCATGTCGTCGGTGTATCCGTTCTTTAAGGCGCCCAACGACTTCGTGGCCCTGGCCGAGATTGTGACCATATTCGGGGACCAGGCCATTCGGAAGACGGCCCTGGCGCTGGAGCGAATGGTGACGCTGAGCCAGCGCTCGCGTCCACTCAGCCTGCGCAAGCTGTGCCTGCGCTTCCGCCACCGCAAGGTCTTCAGCGACGACAAGCTGCACCGCAGCCATGCCAACCAGGAGGGCCGGTGCGAGGTGTGCCGCAACTGTGACCAATACTACTTCAACTGCCTGTGCGAGGATAGCGAGTACAACGACGAGCCTCTAGATCCTTATGAGTGTTTCCCGGCCACTGCCTACGATCTTCTGCACCGCCTGCTCGAAGTGAATCCCCACAAGCGCATCACGGCGGCGGAGGCACTCCAGCATCCGTTTTTCACCGCCGACGAGGGGGCGGATCAGGCGGCCGCAGAGGCAATTAATGGCGAGACGCCGGGCAAGGCACAGGTGGAACAGGCAACGGTCAATCCGCGGAAGCAGCGTCGCCAGCGGGCACAGGCGGCGTCGGCGTACGAGAAACTGTGAAACTAGTCCTTCCCCCCATATTGTATATACCAAAACATATCACCCAAAAACCATGCCTGTACATACACAAACAACCTCCTCTCATCCACGCGCTCATTCTTGTCCAGTGTTGAAGTGTTCACCATACCTCAAAAACCTCGACTGACTCCCATCGGTGCGAGCAAACCAAATAGAAGCACAACACACACACAAAAGAAAATAAGGAATCGTTTTTGAAACCATCATGAACAATGGAAGACAGTGGAACATCTCGGAGAATGTATGGAAAATAAAATGGAACCGCCAGTGGCAGGGATTCCTGCTCCAACCACCACCACTACCCAGTTGTACAGTTCGAATAGTCTTAGTTTAATCTAAGTTAAAATTGTATTTTATAACAACAAACAAAAAGAAACCCCTGTGAACGAAGGAGATATATACAGAAGCGAAATATATTTATACGAATTGTGAATTGTAAACTAAAACCTAAGCTATGTCTCCATCTTTTCGGCTCTTTTGCGGGGCGTCGCCTTTGACGTGGACGGCTCTTCGGCCGCCTCCTCGGCAACCTCCTCCACCTTGATACGCTTTCCAGCAATAACCTCTTCCTTTGTGGGCTGTGTCTCCATGACCCGCTTCTTGGCCTTCTGGAAGCTGCCTTTGCCGGCGGCGCGCTCCGATTCCTCGATGCTGTAGGGCTCCGTCTCCAGAGCCTTGAGCCGGCGCTTGTGCACCTTGGTGCGGAAGTGGGCCTGCATTGCCGTATCATCGATAAAGTATTTGGCACAGTGTACGCAGTAGAACTGGGCAAAACCCGGCTTGTCCAGATCCACGTTCTGGTTGATCAGCTCCCCGCTCCGGGTGCGTAGATCGTCGTCGATCTGGTCGAGATCGCGGCGCCGGTTACGCACACGCCAGCGCCGCTGCAAATGGGTGTCCCCATAGTGCATCTTCTTGCGCTTCTGTACCATTCCCATCTTGCCTTGGTTTTTTAGGGATCACTTGTTGAAGAAAAATTAATATGCAAACGTGTGGCCTGCACGTGTTTTTGTTGTGGCAGCTGTAAAGTTGTTTATTTAGCTAGTGCTGCAACGTTTTCTGCTGTTTCGAGTACCTGCAAGTATTTAATATTAACCGAGTATTACGATTGTTTATCTACCAGCGTAAAAATTACCAAATTCTCTTAACAATTAGTGTTTTTTATTTAAACTACGCACAAAAACATAAGCCTGCTTTTGGCGATGGTAGCTGAGCGATAGCCGGCAGTTATCGATTATTTGCAGTATTTTTCGCTTCTGTAAAACGTGCACACTGTCCTATCAGATACCTAGCTTTCCGATAAAATTGTAATTACAAAAAAACTAATTGAATTTTCAAGCTTAATTGATGTTTCCAACAGAAAAACACAAATTGTTGTTTAATTTGTATGGCCCATTACAGCATAGATATCGCGATGGAGCAGCAAACATTGTTAACAAACGCTTCGACATTTTTTAGTGCATTTCTATGTTTTAAGAAATAAAAAACATATGTTCGTAATTAATTCATCAACAATCGTGCGAACAAGTTGTCTGCAGGCGGACGTAGTGCGCATTTTATTCTCTTCCGCCTATAACCAGTCGCAGGAAGTAAGAATTAAATCAAATAAGTTCGATTAAAGGCAGAATAGACGCTTAAAATTCCGCCAAAGCCACACACGGACACGGGTGCCGCACAAACACAAGCGTGCGATTGGATAACACACGCCGTAATCTGCCTGGAGGGAAAAATAACTCTCGGGGCTTTAACTATGCGGTTATATATTATCGGATGCTGCTGCAAAACCCCCGATCCGCCAGCGTACACCCCGTTTATCCGGAGAACCTAGCATATGTTAAGACAATAAAGCGATTTTGTCTGTGCTTTTGTGTGTGTGTGTGTGTTTGTGTGCATTTGTGCAGGCGATTTAGTGAAAGAAAAAAATAAAGCAACAAAGTAATAAACACTGATTGCGAACAAAAAATAAATATAAAAGGGGGTGAAAGGGAGATTGGAGGAGGCTGCTTTATTGGCATTTATTGTTGATTCTTCTTTTAGCTTCACATTCCGTTGAAACGTTACTTTTTCGTTCACCTTTCGCCGGTAACCGAAAACAACAACAACAACAACAACAACAAACCAACCTGAAACAACTAGAGCAGCAAAAAAAAACAAAAACCGCCAGCCAATTGCTGTAAGTAATATAATACAAAAAGAAAACCCCGAAATTTGCAACTAAATTAAACCAAACAAATAGCTGAGCAAAGCTAAGCAACTTTTGTTATCAAAATAATCAAAGACGCCTACATGCCGATCGCTTATCACGTCTTCGGCATGGCAATTATACCGTTACACGCACTATTAACCATTATTCGTGTGTGTGTGTTGGTTCTTTGATTGATTTCAATTTTAGATTTTCGATTTGGAGAGAGAAAAACAAAAACAACAACTCTTCCAATGATATAACAACCTTCCCCCCCTCCACACTCCAACGCACGCATTTAAACAAAAATAATCACTTTGGTGCTGCTCTCGTCGTCGGCTCTCTTTCTTGATTTATCTTTAATGCTTTATTTTGTTTTTTAGTCCATATGCCAGTCACGATTTGGTATTTTGCAAAGCGATTGCAGCAGCCCACAATGGGAGATGATTGGGAATGCGTGTAGGAGGCAGTGGTGTAGGGGAAACTTCATCAAAGGGGGGTTTTCCTAGACATTAGCCATTAATATTCTATGCCTTATGTACGATTTTTCACTGGATTACATTTGATTTTTAATATATTCTTGTTAAGAACCCCCTTTGGCATACGCCCCTGTGGGAAAGGGGAAGGGTTGTGGGAGAGTTTCATTCAATCAGCTGACGCAAGCTGATAATATGCCATCCCCATGCCCATGCAAATGCCGTTAACAAGATAGAGCGAGAGGAGCTGGCCTAGAGTTGCTAATGGAGCTACCAGCTGAAAGCGAGAGTGGTTTTGGTAGCAGGAACCCGTTTTCGCTCTCCAATGCCTTGTTATTGCGACACAACATTGGCAACATTGCAACTATTAATTATGTATGTGTTAAGCATGGGAACAGCAGGCCCTCGTACATACGCGTTCTCTCTAATTAGCCATTTTGAAAGTCTCTTGGCCTGACCCCCCTTTTCGATTCGAACCATAACATTCCAAATCGAAGCGAGTTCCCCAAAGATACAATGATTTTGGAGCCGAGACAATCAGTTAACCAGTTGTGCCAGTTTCGATCATACCACTCCGTACCACTCGCTCCAAGGCTGACCTGACCTATTCCTTAAAAAAGGTTTTTATATCTCCTATAACTCTTTGTTGTATTCCTTTTTTTTTTTAATCTTTTATAAAGCAAATCTCTGTAAATACTGGATATATTTCATATATCATTTATTTATAAATGAAATCCCTTTGAAAACTACCATTTTTTTTTAGATATATCTTAGAAAATCTCATTAAAATCTAGTCTTGGAATTATGAGGTTTATATTCTTTCCTTTCTTTGTCTCAAAGTACACCTGATTACCCATTAAAGGCGAATTTCAGATTTCTCCGGCTCAGAATCGGAAGAATTTCTGCTGAAACTGGTTTTACAATTGGAACTCTAGACACGATTGTTTCTAACACTCGTTTTGCGGTTTTTTTTTCTCCATCTCTCGCAAGATTAATTACAAAGCCAGTAAGAAGGAGGAGGTACGTGTTTAATCAATTCCCTGGAATCTATTTATATTTCTATTTACTTGAGCATAGAGAAGTTTTTGTGGATAATATTCATGTCCTTGACCTTTTATCCCCTTAACCACATATCCCTTCCTGTTTTTTGATTTATCAAGCATGCCACAAGTGGCACTCAAGCAATCCAACCCAAACCCAAACCCAAACCCGAACCCAAGCAATGTGCATTCATTTAAAAAAAAAACAATTCCATTAAATCAAGGGGCTTAAAAATAGTTGCACACTTTCTAGGGGTATCAAGGGCTAGGATAAAAAATAAATAAATATATAATGATACTATATAATAAATGAATTTTTATTTAAATAATAAATAAAATCCTTAAAAACTCTGCAAATAAACTATAAGCAGAGATCCTAAATAATAATAATACAGAATGTCTAAAAAAAACCAAAAGCGTATACAATATTCGTTATTATTCTCCTTCAACTTGGTTTATTCCCCGATTATATACATATTATTTTTGAATGCGGTATACCTCATCGGTAATCGCATTGATAGGGAAAGCCAAAAATTGCGGTGAACCACAGGGAACAAAAAACAAAAAATAAAAAACACAAAAGTTCCCAAACACAAACCCCATTTAGTAAGTTTTTGTAGAAATATTCGTAGTGCTGCTCCCATTGGATTAAAGTGGAACAACAGTTGGAGGTGCATTTGGGTTAAGCCAAGGTCGGATGTGAAAGTGGGCGGCTGGATGGATGCGGAGTTATGTCTGGAATTTTTCCATATTAATTCCCATTTGGCATTCCCCCTCCCAAACAATTCAAAATCGATGGAATAGATGTGAAAGGCGGTGGTGGTGGGATGTACTTTCTAAAAGGGCTTTTGCTTTGACCTCCCGCCTTTCTACTTCCCGAATATATAATAATTATTGCGACCATAGCTGTGCACATAAAAGATACATCTCAAAGATTTAATATGACTTTCACTTTGCTTTTATTTCACAGAAAATTAACGCAAAATCTACTGCGGAGTACAACCAGTTAGCCATTAGACATGGACCACGCTCACCACAATACCGGAGGTGTTGGTAAGACTATAACCCATACAAAACAAGGATTAAGGATCATTTTTAATAATAATAATATATATTTTTTTTAGATCACTCTTTGATGCACCATGACCATGCGGGGATGCACCATGACCATTTGAGTGCCGCCGTCGCCACAGCCACCACAGAGGATCCAGCTGCGATATTGGCTCCGCTCTTCACCGGCTCTTCCGATGTCCTGCCAGTGGCTGATGTACATGCAGGACACCATCACGGTGGCTCCGGCACTGGCATGGAACACATGATGCCCATGGCTGTACGTTCTGTCTCCCCTCCCAATCTTTTGATTGAAAACTAATATTTCTTTTATTTTTAGTTTCACTTTGGTTATAATGAGACTATCCTGTTCTCCTGGTGGCACATCGAAACGGTGGCCGGTCTGGTCGGCTCCATGATTGCCATTTTCGTGCTGGCGCTGCTCTACGAGGGCCTCAAATACTACCGGGAGTACCTGTTCTGGAAGACGTACAATCTGCTGGAGTACCGACCCGTCACGGGGCCGCAACGGAACCCGGAGGCGCCGCGTCTTCCCTCCCCGGCAGCGGCCGCACCCTCGCCCGTGCAGTGAGTAGCCAGGACTTTTGGATTCCGAAACATTATTATTGTTATTATTATATTATTTATATTGAATGCCTCTTGCTTTAAATGCCTTCATTTAATTGTACTTTTTGTAAATATTAATCTAATTGCTTTCTCTTCTTTCTCGTTTCGTTTTCGTTTCATCCGCCTCATCACCATATATATATTTATTATATATATTATATATATTTCTTATATATATATGTATAAATCATCTGTACAATATGCGCTGCTCTTACCATTTGTAAATTGATCCATTGAACCAAATCTTATCGAAAATTCATAATTTTTTTTACTGCGCTTTGCCTCGCCTCGCCTCGTTTATATATTTTTTTTGTCGTTGTTGTATAATTGATTTTGTGATTCACGCGACGACCGTAAATACCGTTATATTGTAATGAAATCTGATTCTGTATCTGCATCCCCACATCCCGCATCTGTTGAATCGATCCGCGAATCCGGCACGCTTCCACGCTCCGATCGATCCTCTAGATACGTGGGCGAAGTTGTGCACAAACAACCGTAAGTATCGCTCCCAAAAAAAATCCCACTACCTATATCCCATATATCCCCGGCTCCCCCCCCCAAAAACGATTCCCTTTATTAGATTTAATTATTGTTTAATTTGTTGCCACACTTTTTCTGGGATATCCAATGTCCGTCTGCCGGTAAATGGAGAAAAAACTAAAATAATATAATAACAACTCCCACAGCTGTATCCAATATTCCCCGATTCCCAGACCCAATCCAATTTGTACAATTTGTAATCCCACACATGGTTACACTTTTGAAAAGTAAACTTGGAAATCTAACCCTATTTTAAAGGTAGAATAGTCTAATATCCCAAAAAACAATTAAATTCTTAATGGAAATCCTTCTAGGATCTGTTACGTATGTATAATCCAACTTCCCTGAAAAGGATCAAAAACATAAATCCCTTTGTTTTGTCCCGCATTTGGTTTTTTTTTTGTTTGTCCTGCAATTTCATTTAGAAAATATTAAAAAAAATATATATAAAAACTAAAAATATCCTTTAATATCCAACAGACCATCGATGCTGTCCTTCAACCACCTGCTGCAAACGCTCCTGCATGTCCTGCAAGTGACGCTCTCCTTCCTGCTCATGCTCATCTTCATGACCTACAACGTCTGGCTCTGCCTGATGGTCGTCCTTGGCGCCGGCGTTGGATACTTCCTCTTCTGCTGGAAAAAATCTGTTATAGTGGACGTGACGGAGCATTGCCACTAGCAGAGGACCTGGGACACAGGACCCGCAGCAGCAGGCTCAATCCAAGGCCTGAGCTTCAGCCGGCGGTGTCTCACCACGGCGGAGGATGAGGCGACGGCTGCTATATAAACAAAAAAGGATTCCCCCGGAGGTTCTCACCCACAAAACCCACACATCCCCACACACAGTTTTTTTTTGCTGCTACTCTCTAGATATCGCTAGGATTCGGAACTAAAGATCCTCTTGTTTTTTAGGTCAAAAGTGTTGTAGAAGCTTTAGAGAATTTGTTAAGAAAAATCACACAAAATGCAATATAAACTTTTAGTTAACATATTTTTGGTCGCTACTCATGTTTGGTTCAAAAATCTGTTAATTCCCTGGACTCTTACACCCAAAAAGCAAATACTTTTTTTTATCACAATTATAACATTTTGTATCCTTATTATATTACGATTATTATTATTATTATATTGGGAATAAAATCCAATTTTTTTTTTATATATTTCATTTCTCTTTTCTGTGTTTAATGCAAGTTTTTGTTAATTCCCCAAAAAAAAAAAAGACATATTTGTTGTTAAATTTGAGTTTTTTTTTGTGGTATTGTCAGGAGTCTGAAAGTGTTATGCTTGGAACAGTGCGTTTCATAGATACATAGATAGGATCCCACATTTTGCATGCATTTAATGTTTCATATTTCCCGCAAACCCAAAATTGTAAATAATAAGGAAAAGTTATATCGAACATTTTGACCCCACTGCCTTACCATACCGAAACGCACTGTATCCACAGAAGAGCTATTGTAATATTTCCAAAGCATAACGTAAATAGATGTTGTAGATATTAATCGTAAAAGCAAATACATACAGTAAAAAAAAATGGCAACAAATTTATATAATATTAATACTATAATTATTACATCTATTAAAATGAAAATAAATATACAAAACTGAATATTGTTAGAATTAAAATTAAATAGTACCATATGCGATTTTTGGAAAAGAAAACAAGATTTGGGAATTATTGTTTTGCGATGATTTTTGCTTTGATCTTTATTTAAAAAATTATTGCGAGTTTTTCAATTTTTATATATATATATAGAGTTTATATATGTAGAATGTGGATAGGCTTACTCATATTCGTAATTCATAATTGAAAACATTTCTTTTTTTTTTACATGACTACAGGTGATCGATCGAATTGTTTCTTCTCTGCTTGTTTTTTTTTTCGCTCAAATATTGATTGGATAGACTAAGCTTTAAATCCGCGTTTTCGATTTAACATACTAGTTTTTCTCAGTGGATGTGGAGAATGAATGGGATGGAGGGGCGGGGAGGAAGGCCAAAGGGTTAAAGGTTAACTCAATTAATTTGATTAATTTGCTAGAAATAAGGTTGAATAAGGATAATAGTTCTCAAGGAACTTGGATTCCACAAAAGATTAATGGATAATAATGAATAGTGGGGTTATAGATGAGAGTAATTCAAATTCACCTCTCTATCTGCCCTTTCTTTCTCTTTCTGTCTCCCTCTCTCTCTCTCTCTCTTTCTTCACAATATCTGTTTCTCTGTTAGGTGATCGATAAGTCGATCATTCGTTGATTGCCGACTGATGATTGCTGGCTTCCTGATTTTCTGTCGTGAAGAAACATTTAGGTTTGGAGGATGTGGCATAGATGTTACCTGGTTGGTACTTTCTCTCCTTCTCTTTCCCACACATATATATTTATATATATATCTTTCCCTTTCGGTTCGATGGTTGCCAAGTTTGGTTTCTTCTGATCCTGGAAAACGTATAGATTTCGATTATTTCGATTTCGATTGTGTCCATTTCGATTATCTCAAATGGGAGAAATGGCTAGTTCTAAAATTTGAACTTATCGGGTGTATTTATATGTCATATTCAGATGTGAGTGTTTGTGTGTGTGGCCGTGTGTGTATGTGGGCGTGGCACGAACAAAAAACATTCAGCTACGAAGGATTCGTTAAGCTTTTACCTTCACACTTAGAGATGTTAATCAATATCTTATAGGCTAGGGTCAGGGGTCAGTCACAATTTACCTGTTCGGTGAAGAGGAGGGGGGAATTATGAACATACACTTGTGTGTGTTTTGTGGATATAGGAACTCCCTTTCTCTGTCCCACTCATTATCTCTGTCTCTGTCTCTTTGCCTATGCTTTTAATGTTGATTATAATTTAAATTTGATTTATCAATTTCAATTACCTCGTAGTTTTTGGCTGGCACATTTCGCTGGGATATCTTTCTTTATTCATATATTTAGTTTCGTATATTAATGTTATATGAAAGTGCAAGGGTTTTGGGGGGTCACATCGATAAGAAAAGGTTATATATTGTATATATATGTATTATAAAAAAAAAAAATTATGGAACATTAGCAACTACGACGGTAAGCCGACGTTTGCTGGTCACTCTTTCATTCAAGTAAGTTAACCTCAAAATCAAAAAATAAAATTTAAAAAGTAAGAACATTTATTAGAAAACATAACAAAGCAATTGGATTCTTGTAAGCTTCATGATTTTTTGTTTGAAAAGGACATTTTTGGAGTGTTTGGGTATACAATTTGAAAAAAATGTACCTGCATCTGTCATCTCTTTCAGTTTTTAGTTTTTACTAGGGTCTATGACTACGTACCTCCACTGGGTTAGATATTATTTAAGACATGGAAAAGTGGATTCCGGAACCCATCCCAGCCAAGCCATAAAAGCACATGCAGTTCGTGGGGTCTCCCTCCAAGTCTCTATATATTATATATATACATTATATATCTATATTTTTTATAGGTTTATGATTTCTATGTGTGTGTGTGTGTGTGTGTGTGTTTGATGGGGGTGTGCGAGGGGGAGAGGGAGTCGATTGAAATGCGTGAAATCTGTTGTTTTCTGTTTTGGATTAGTTAAGCGCAAAGAGATAACGGTAAGGCTTGGTAAATACCTGGTTCAGTCACTCCCTCTGTCCCGGAAAGTGCCAAAAAAAATCTATTTTCAAAACTAGTTGAGGGTTTATTTTTAAAGTTTATGTCTAACTAATAACCAGGGTTTTGGTTTTTGAAACGAGTCTAAAGAAGCCTATAATGTGTTTTCTATTTCAAAACTTTTCTTCAGTTTATTTCAAACATTTTTCGAAATTAATGCAAAGCTTTTTCGGTTACAAAACTAAAAAAATAAATATTTATTTAAAGTTTTTCAAAAATTAAAAACATAATACAGATTCGGAATATAAAAAAAATAGCCTGATATTAAACCTATATCTATTCTTTTAGGTGAACAAGACATTTTTTAACTGTATTCTAATCTCTAAAACTATAAAACTATATTTCTAAATGATAAACCCCAATCGTCTGGCCTCTGGGCTGCTTCTCAAACACAACTTGACATTTCCGATGTTTAATTACTGAACTGGCACAAGTCACACACAGAGGGATCTTCGTAGATTTGATATAGAAATAGAATTTATGGTACGAGAATGTCTACAGAGTGTGGAGTGGCTGTTTTGTTACTTTTCTTTTGATTTTTTTCTTTATGGTACTATTTGGATTATCCTTTGTTCGACTCACCTCTGATATTCCTCTGATACTTTTCTTTATATATAATGTTTTTTTTTTTGATACATATTATTTTTGGAAATTTTGTTAATGATTTTTTTTTGTATTTTTTTTTTGGTACCTCGATACTTCCGCCGGTGAGAGCGGAACATGGTTTATGGATTGTTGGTTCGTAACGTTAATAGATTGCTCCTGAGCGGCGGCGAATCGGTCTCTGACTTTCGGCTTATTGCTGAACTACACATTGTTGTACATATTATATTATTTATTGGTTACTATTTGGTCTCTAGTAGCGGCTGCGACTCCTACTGCGGCCGTGCCGTTCGCGACTGTCGTGACGGTAATGGTTGTGGTGGCGACTGCTCCGGTTGCCGCCACCACCATTGCCATTCCCATTGCCACCGCCACCGCTACCTCCGCTCCGCGAATACGAGTGATGCGAGCCGCTGTGATGCGACGACTTATGGTGATCTGTCGGAGATGGAAAAGCTCTGGGTTTCGTGTGCAAACCAAAAATAATTCAAGCTGGAACTTACGGTGACGCCGGTCCGAGGGCTGGCGATTCTGGACATAATCGCGGCTACGTTCACGATATTCGTTGCGTGGTTCACTACAGGATGGGCAGAATCAAAAGGTAAATATGAGTATTCTTCTATAAATAAACTAACAAATTAAACAAACAATGTAATTTAGCTATAAAAAAAGGAATTTGGCAAACATTACAAGCAAGTAGTTAGTCATTTTCCAAGGCACTTTGCCAAATTCCTTTTGGTTTTATGCTTTGCGTGGGTGCATGGGGATTTTACATCGAGATAAAGTAATTCCTATAATTACCGTCTGCCTTCGTAGGAAGAATGGAAGCGCTGGACTCGACCGTCACGCCGTCGACGATCCTCCGTCTCGCGTTCTTTTTGTCGCGCATCGTTAATCTCAGCGACGGCAGTGCGCAGCTTGGAGTAGCCCAAATGCTGCTTACCCATTAAATGGTCCTCGATCCGCTGCTGCGCATCACCCACTATCAGAAACGCTCCACAGATTTCGCATACCTTCATCTGCTTCTCGGGCAGGGAGTCGTGGGCCCAAGTCTTTTCGGTTTTAACTTCGCCCGTCGGTGTTTTGGCTTCTCCACCAGTTCCCTCGCCATCGATGCTGGATTCTGCTGCTCCTATTGGTGCGGCAGCTGGTGCCGATGTTGGGGGTGATGCCGTCTCGGCGGGCGGCGAAGAGACGGCAACTTCCTCTCCGGGAACAACTGGTTTGGCGACAGCCTCCTGGATGACGGGAGCTTCGTTAAAGCTGGGATTTGTGCACGGGGGATCCTCCTCCGGATTGAGACTAAGGCTATTGATGGCCCGCTGGGCAGCTTCGTACTGAACCATCAGCTTCTCCTTCTCCTCCTTCAGCTCCTCGCAGAGGCTCATTAGATCCTGGGCCTGGTCAACATCCCCACGAATGCCAGCCTCCTCGGCCTCGGCCAGGAGCTTATTAATCCTGCCATTCAAGTTGGCCAGCTGTTCCTGCTGCCGGCTGAGCGGCGCCACGGCCGGCTGGTCCCGCTGCATTAGCTGGAGGCGCTGCTTACCCTTCTGGATCTTTCGGTCCACATCGTGGAGCATTACATTGCAGAAGCGCAGGAATTCGTCCTCATATTGGCGCTTTCGCGCCGACGGTCGCGCCTCCTCGTACAGATGCCTGGCCTCGTCGTCGTGGATGCGAGAGCAGGGACCGAGATCGGCGCGGGTATTGATGAACAGATCATGCGGGCAGAATCGAACATTATAAAACTGACAGAACTGCAAGAGACGAAACACAATGATAGAAGAAATTGCGCAAAGGTACTTAGGTACTGGGCCTACCTCCGGATCCTCCCAGTTGACTTTGTGTCCCGCTTCCGATGGGTGCAGATTCCTATTGCGACCCATCAGCTCGTCGAGCATTTGCCTGGCGGCGTCCACCATTTTTGCGAAGCTCCTTTTTAGGGGAGCGGATCCGAGGTGGGGCTGTTGTTGGATGCAGGGATAGATGCCTAGCCTCAGGGGCTCTTTAACGGACAGGTGGCGTCCGTCAGCTAGCCGGTAGGTTGTAGTCTAGTCCACCAGCCAGGCGGGAAGCACGTGGGCTTGTTGTTTTACCTAATAATTTGCTTCGCGAATCAATAAAATTCACGGTTCGTGATGGTATTGAATTTATGCATGCTAGAGTGACCGCATTTCAGTGAAACCAAAATCCTTACCTACTTAATTGTTTATTTAACAAATTTTTTAAATAAATATCTTATTTGTTTATGCTTTTGTGTAAATTTCTCTAAAAATTCATTTGGCATTAAGAATTTATGAATTCTAAAAGATAAGTCTTAGTTTTCCAACAAATATTTCAAAGTTACTGGAACTATTATTATTTTATTACATTTAAAAATTGATTTATATGTTTAAAATCTTCAGGTGATTCATAAAAAGAAAGCTTTTAAAACGTATAACTAAAAATAAATAAAATGCTGCCTTTTATTTTTGAAAAAGAGCCAAGCCTAAAAATGGAACTAGTTATCGGAAAAAGTTTATATTAAAATTAATTTAAAGGAATTCCAAAGTAATTAAAAACAAGGAAAGTGGTAAGTTCATCAAGTAAAGTAAAAGCTAATTAACTTTCAAAATATATTTAGCTTTCTATATAAAATTGTAATTTTATTTCAGCAATAGTAAAAATAGAATTTGTCAATTAGATTTATTCACGAGTATATAAATTATAATAAATTGTTAAAAAAATATTGTGTTTTATACATAACTAAGTAATTAGATGTTCCTAATATTTAAATATAATAAATCCCGCCAATGTTAATTAATCGATTACAGACCTTTTTGCTGTGGGTGTATCAGTGATGAAATGCAGAAAATAATTTTTCAAGTTCCTGTTCAAAGCGTGTTTTTAGAAGTCTATATATTGAAACATTTGCTCTAACTAAAAGTAAATTTTTTATACATACCTATACTATAAAATTTTACATTTTTTAAATGGTATTTTAATATTTAGAGGCATTTACCGCAATTAGGATAGGTCAATTCTGCTCAACACTGATGCCAGAAGCGGCCTGCCAGACGCCGCCTGCCAGACGTGTCCTGCTGGCAGCCAATCAGAAGCAAGCAGAATTAGTGGCGGAGACTTTAACGATAGTTTCAAATTTGTTATCGATATAAAATACTTTCTCAGTTTTCTTTTAAAATACAAAGAATATACATGGTTTATGGACTATGAATATAGAAAAACCAGTAGATAAGTCTTTTAACAGTGTCCAGCCTGTTCCAAAACAAAGAAAACTACCTCACGATTGCCGATGGGGCCCAGCTATCGAGACCCCCAAAAACGAACGGCCTATCGATAGGGTTATCGCCGCCTACCGCCCACCTGAAACGTCGCAGAAAGCAAAGGCGCCCTTTTTTGTCAGAGTGCCCTGTCGGAAAGTTGTCATATACCAACCCGAGTACTAAGCAGTAAACACATCACTTAACACAGATAATATTAGTTACATGTTCGTCAGAGCAGCACCTTTTTTTTCACGTTCTCTCGCAAAAAGTTTGTTATAATCAAGTGAAAAAGCCGCGGCGTGCTATATTTGTATCGCGTGCAAAATTGCTCTATTCAAATAGAAAATAAAACGAAGAAAAAGGAGCCCTAACAGATACCGAAGCCCCCGTACACATACACCGATAGGCATATTATATTTTTCGCATTCGCATTCGCATTTTTTTATTTTGGAATTAAGATATTTTCCATTAGCTTTGGTGACAGCTGGTTGCTTTGAACGCCAAAAGCACTGGGAAAATATCTAAAAACTAAACGAAATTAAAGTCTCAAAGCCGCAAGCTCCCGCGCAATCGGCCGTATCATCAAAATTGCAAAGGTAAGTCTGAGTTCTATCTTCCGCCCCGAAAATCAACAACCTGGGAAAACTGCAAATACCGTGCGAATGTTCTGGCTGCAAGTTGTGCAAGTTTTGTTTTTTTTTTGTTCCCCCCCGAAAAAATGCAATAGACATTTCTCACGAGGCAGGAAACTGCACCACCGACCGCCGACCGGGGGCTGACCGAAATCCACAAATCCCACGCACTCTTCGAATATTAATGCATAAATGATACAATAATATAATAATAGTGGAGCTACAAATCTGGCCAAAGAAATCAAGTTTTTGCGGCTTTGACATGACGTCAGGTTGTGTATTTCTTAAAGGTTGTTTTGTCCGAATCCAAATCTCGGCAATCTGTCGCTTAATTTATTCATAGAAGCACGGGGGCAATTATGGTCTGTGCGGTTTCCGTTTGAAAAATTCGGGAACTTTCTATCTTTGTTTCGCTTTTTTTTTGATTGTTTGCTAAATTACAGCACATCTGAAATTTTCCAAATCATTAATATCAATTTGACAAAAAGGGAAACATTAGTAGTATAAGTCGTATTGGTCGTAATTAGTCGACTCCTATTTGGGCATTGGGAAAATCTCCGGTTTCCAACACTGACATATTTCCGGGAAATTCAATTACCCTGCGTTGCCATCAAAAAGCGTTGCATACTTGCAGGTGCATGACCACTTCTTTCCTCTCTCCGGCTTTCTCTTGCCACGCTTTCCCCCATTCATTCCGCCGAGTTTGCCGTCAGCCTGTCATTTATAATTTCATTTTGTGTCAGAGCAAGCCTCACACATGGCACAAAAAAAAAAATCGCGTCTCGCTTTTCCGCTTCCTCTTTATCATAAAATACCCAACTAACAGTATTGGTCCTTTTCCGCTTCCGTTTTCCCATCTCTCCACTTCCTCTCGCTCGACCAACAAGCTGTCTCCGTCTGTTTAACTGTCAATGCAGTTTCTAATTGACTTCATCATGGGAGTCCTGGCAGGTGGGTGGGTGGAGGCGATGGAGGCGGTCCTGGGCTGCTGGGCCTAGTCTAACGTGCCATCCTGCTTCCTCTGTTCGCCACCTGTCAACTCACTGTCAGATCCCGTTATGAGCATTTCCATGATTTCCTTAAAAATGGCAAAAACTGTGGGAAATATCCAGTCGATTTTCCGGAAAACGATTATTAATTTGTGGCAAATGGAAATGTTATTATAATCTTCAATTCCTAGTATTTTCAACTAGCTATGCGTGGGAGTTGCACACAGAGAAAAACTGTATATTTGTATTTTCCCAAGGGTTTACCATATCACATTTCTTTATTTCTTAAAGAAACTGTTTTTTTTCAGTGCTCCTGGTTTCGCCAAATGGCTAGCTCTCTCTCTTAACCAGAGAGAGAGAGAGAGAGAGAGGAGGGGGCTGCTGGCCGCCTTTTAGCCATTTTGAATTGCATTTTGGTATTTGCTTTGCTTTTTCCTGTACGTTTTTGCAACTAATAAGCCATGCCAGAGCTCGCCAAAGTATGCTACGATAAATGGCTGGAAAAGAGAAATTGCAATGCGTTGCATGTGTGTGTGTGTGTGTGTGTGTGTGTGTGTGGGTGGGTGTGGGTGTTGTGTGAGCCTTGAATTTGAATTAGTTGTTGTTCTTTCTTGCTTTCACCTCCGCCGCAGCCTCTGTCAGGGCCACTGTATGTGTGTTTGCGTGGGAGAGCATCTGCTCAAGGCCATGTGCAATATACTCTCTAACGGGATGCTTGCTCTCTGCCTTACATCAAAGGCTTCCATAATATTAACTATTATTATTAAAATTTTTCATTAAATTGATGTTAAACTTTTTTCACGAATGTCCTTAACCTTTTTAAGGACTTTCATAACATTAGTTTTTCGTCAGGATTCGTTTTTAGTTCTGATATTTGATTTGTAATGTTGCTGCTGCTTGTTTTCTATAATTAAATTGCTGCTCCTGCGGCTCCTTGCTGCTCCTTGCTGCTGCACGCAGTCCCAAAAAAGTATGCAATGCGCCTGCGTTATGTTCAGGCTCTGTTAGTATGTGTGTGTGTGTGGAAGGATGTATGCCAGCTAACTTGATTAAGTCCCCGCTCTTTAATTGAAAAGAAAAAAAATGCTAATAACATTTTGCGATGTGCTTCGCCTCCCTCCACCAGTGGCGTTGCTCATCCCTTTCTCTTTCTTCTCATCCTTGCAGTTTTTTTGGAAGACAAAAGCCGAAGCTTGAGACGAGTCTAGAAACGTTAAGCAGTCAAAAAAGGATACACAAATAGCCACAATGTCTGATCGCAAGGCCGTGATTAAGAATGCCGACATGAGCGAGGAGATGCAGCAGGATGCTGTGGATGTTGCGACACAGGCACTGGAGAAGTACAACATCGAGAAGGTAAGTCGGAGACCGGGACACACAATCAGGACAATCAGGATACTTTATAGACCATTTTAATTATGACCGAAATTGGCATGTTTGGCAGTAGTGTTTGTAGCTTTTGATTTGAATAACTTTGAAATGAATGGGGAAGAAATGGAGACATATCCTAGTGGCAATTGGGGGTTTACGGATAAAGACTGTCCACCCAGCACCGCAGTTACCATATAATTAAATTCCTGGTCCATTTCGTGTTTTCGCATCTCCATTGGTGGGAAGGACTCTAAACCCATTCACTCTTGTAAAAGTGCGGTTTGCGATGCGTTTGGCAATTTCACAATTTTGCGGTTGCAGGACCTGCTCTGGCCTGGCCATTGTCCACATTCAGTTGCAGTTGCAGTTGCAGTTGCCACACTCTGTCCCTCCCACGTCTAGCAACTCTTTTCCCAAACAATCTGCAATATTTGATTGCAGTCTCTCAGAATATTTCTAATTTCATCTCAGCCCATCACCCCCGCCCCGCTTAACCTTTGCCCTTTAAGGCTCCAGGCTCTCAAAGGGTTTTTGTTTTTTTCCTTTTCGTTTATTTGTTTGTTTTTGGTGGAAAGGGAAAGGGAAAGGTAAGGGTAAATTATAAATTCAATAATATTCCCATTTAATTTTCATCCACGTGCCAAGTAAATATATATTTATTTCTAAATAAAAGTAGCCCTGATTTAAAGCTAATATTCTGCACTGGCCTGGACTTGACCATCATTAACAACTGGAGAGGAAAAGGAAGAAGGCAAAAAAAACAAAAAAAAACGAAAGCTAATAAGCTCTTGATTTAGTCGTCTGCGAATGCAAAGAAAGGAAAACAAAAACAATAACAAAATCAGCCAACAATGTCAACAAAGTCCAAGAAATTGAATAATCAATATGCGCAGGGCATTGCGGGGATTGGATAGAAGAAGGAAAATGTGACTGGGACACATACACGCACTAGTGTGTGTGTGTGTGTGGGGGGTAGACGTGCTTTGGTCAAAGTGCAGACCCTGACTAAGGTCAGTAAAAGGGATTAGCCGGCTAAAGCGACTCGTCGAATACCCTAACTATTAATTTTTTCAGAAATTATAGAGGTCGAAGGCTGTTCTTTTCGATTTTAGCCAAAGAAAGTAGTGTAGTTCAAAGGACGCTACCTTGTAATGTATGACTAGGGATACAAAAATCAAAGCAAGCCAATAATCACAAAGAATTCTCCTGGAAAACTCGCCTTAAAGGACGTATGCTGGATATTATTTAACCCATATACCCTTTAACCCACAAATACCGGGTATAAATATGGGGCTGGGGGCGCAAAAGCAGCGGGGTTTCGCCTTCAACTAACGGGCCTTTGTCAATGCCAATGGCAGAAGACAACACACTGAGACACTGCGATAAAGAGGGCGACAAAACGGTGGCGAAGGAAGTGGGCGAGGCGAGGCGAGGCGAAGCGAAGGTGGAGAAACGCGAGCCCTTGAAAGCAAAGCAAAGTAAACTTGAAATCACAGCGGAAGTAGATTGATAAAAGGCAGGAGAAATGACGGGGGGGAGGGCAGTGGGGGGGACTATAGAACTCAGAGGAGAAAGACCAAAAAAGAGAGAGTCCTGCTAATTGAGCAGTTAAAAGGAAATGTACGTTAGATACAGGTTAAAGGTGAAGACATCTACAAATTAAATCTATTATTGGGATAAGGAATAATATATCCTTTAGCCTTAGAATCCTTAATACTCTGTTTTCACTGTATTGTCCTTGCCCTGGACCAGCGCCAGCCTGTTGCCTGAAAGTATGCATCACATTTTGTTTTTACGCCCCTTTGTGGTGTGTGTGTGTGTGTGTGTTGCGTCTAAAGGGGGTGTAAAAAAGTACGCCCCCCACTCCTGTCACAGGACACCTGAGAGCCGCCCCCGAACGCCAAAGTCCTGTGTCGAGCCTACCGCTTGTTGCTATAAATAAAATATATGCCACACCACCACCGCCAACACCACCACCAGCGCCACACGCACACAATCACACGATTGATTGCCTTTTGTAACTGGTAGACTCCTCTTCCCGTTGTTTATCCTGCCAGAGGACTCTCCTTATTGCATAATAATATCATTTTTTTTTTTGGTAATTAAATGTGGATTTTTGTTGTCGCTAACAAATTTAATTGAAAAATAGACGGCTACCGAAGTAGACAAGGCGGTAAAGGACGACAGGACGGCAGGACCTTTAACCTTTACGCAGAGATGCTGGAATCGATAAATGACCTGCTTTTTGGGCCCATTTTCCTCCCTCCCGTTGTGTCCTGTCTGGCTAACTGATTATAAGTTCAAAAAATTCCAATCACCAGGACCTGGGGGGGGGGAGGGTGGAGGAGGCGTAAAAAACAATTTCTGGTATCCATTAGATACGCAAACTAATACAATGGCGCACAAGGGTTAAGCTACTGCCTTCCCCTCCTCCTCCTTCTCCTCCTCCTCCTACCTTGTGTCTATATTTTTAGGGGCGCCGCAACCTTTCAAGCAGCTTAAATCGTATCCATAGGCATTATGTTGTCTCCTCCCTCTACCTCTCCCTCTCCCCTGCCGCCCCCCTCTTCCCCATTTTCCCATTCGATTCTATTTATTTATGGTGTGTGTGTGTGTGTGTTTGTGTGTATCTGTGTGAGTCGCGTTTTAAAGGCCTAAAGCCCTAAATAAGCCAACCAGAGGGCCAAAACCAAGTTTTAAAAATAAATGTAATTAGTTTTTTGGTTTATTTTTTTTATCCCATTCCCCCCCCCGCCCATCTACATGTGATATCCTGCGCTGTTATCCTTTCATTTGGAAACCATAAAAACCTTTATGATGAGCCAAATAATTCGCGTTTTTGTTTGCGATTTTTTTTTTTTTGCGTGGCCAAAATGTTTAATCAATATACGAATATTCTTGGGCAAATATAGAGCCTGTCGATATATCCTGTATTGCACATTTATGCACTCACACATATACATTCCTCTTCATGTTTTATATTTTTTTTCCTTTATTGACACACATTCATCGAGGAGGAGTGTGTGCTTTGCAAAAACATGGTCCTGCATATTTATTGCGGCTTTCGGCTCGGGGGGATACTGCCCAGGTGTCCTGCTGCGGCTCTCTAATGGACGGGGAATTATCCAGGTGTATGAGAGTTATTAAATGGCATTTAAATCGATGTAAGAATCGCAGTAAGAAATCCTTTCAGCTGAAGGACAACCAGAGAATGGCTAAAAATATGTCATACTACCTATATAGGATTTTAACCTCTTTTGGCCACACCCCTTTTCCTGGGGTCGCCTGCCATGTTGTCCTGTGTCAGAATGTTCATTTTCGTCCTCTTATTACTATTTCTTTCTTTCTTTTTTTTTTTTCCATTTTGGCGTTGCCAAAACAAAATTCCATGGCATTGCTAGGGGGGGGGCTAAAAGGACCTCCTCCACCCCAAACCCAATTGAATATAAAACAATCAACTTTATATTGCCGTCTGACACGACACGAAAAAATACACGCAATAGCTTCGATAAATATATAAAGAAAAAGGATATAACCAGAAAACAATATCCTTAAAATATAAAATAGAAAAGAAATAGGAGGTTACTCTTAAGGATTTAAAACTATAGTAGTTGTTTATTCCTTTTAAGCAATTTGAAGTGTATTGTAATGGCAGGATATGATGATGACGACAACTTTGATTGAAGTATGACTGAAAACAAGGATAATGGCACTCGGCTAAATCAGCTTTGTTCCTCTCCCCTTCCACTCTCCCCTTCCACTCCGTTTCCCCTTCGCCTTTTTAGGGTTTTTTCTTGCCTCTCGTGTTTGTTTGGCTGCTTGTTTTGTTTTTGTTTTGAGGTTACCGGGTTAAGTTTATGACTTTGCACGCATTCCTCTGCATTGGCTTGGCAATAGCCTCATGCCTCCATGCCACCATGCCACCATGCCTCCATGCCACCATGCCACATCATGCCACATGCCCCTCCAACTAAATGAAATCAACTCCAAGTGTGGCGCCCAAAAGATTGCCACAACTTTTTGTAAGCGTAGAAATTTATTCTCTCTTCTATTCTTTTCTTTGCCTCATTTCTACCTTTCTGTCTTTTCTTTCTAGCTATTTGCTATTTTTTTTTTTGGCTTTTTAATAGAGTTGTTAAGAGTAAAGGTTGCGATAATTGAAGAGATTTAGTGACTTAGGAATTTTTATCATAGTTTAGAATATATTTTCCTCGGCTCGCATGTCCTTTGCGTAACCCTGGGACGCCTGACAGTGACCTTTGACATTTGGCTGCAAGTGCATCCTTAATGCAGATTGTTGAAAAATATGTATAAAGGATTATAATTGGCATAGTTTTTTGTTTTTTCTTTAAAAAAAAGAAGCAACAGTAGTTGGCTGAAACGGAAACTAAAACTAAAAACAGCAACAACAATCATAACTAACTCATTAGCACAAAAAAAGTTTGCCACCGCCTCCTCACCCCCTAGTGGCTTTGGCTGCCTGTTTTTGAGGTCACCATTTGGGTTACCCTAGTGACAGACCTGATGATCGGTGGCAAGGAGGAGGTGCCGGGCAGGCAGGCAGGCAGGCAGGAGGAGGAGGAGGCAGTCGGTTCCGTTCTGGCGGAAAATGAGTTTTTCGTTTGGCATATATTTTTTTTTTTGTTTTTGATTGAGTTAGCCAGCTAATTTCAAAACAGTTAGCTAGCTAGTTAGGCATTTCCTGACATTAGTTTATAAAAAAAAAAAGATGAAGAAAATATATAAAAACTAATTAATAATTTGTATTGCAGGACATTGCGGCCTATATCAAGAAGGAGTTTGACAAAAAGTACAATCCGACATGGCATTGCATTGTGGGCCGTAACTTTGGATCGTATGTGACACACGAGACGCGCCACTTCATCTACTTCTATTTGGGGCAGGTGGCCATTTTATTGTTTAAGAGCGGTTAAAGTATTGTCGAGTCGGATGGAGTGGTGGTGAGGAGGCTGGTGGTGGTGCAGCAACTGCAACAGCAGGACCAATCCCAGCAGGAGCAACAACTACACATACAATTACAACATCAACACGGTCAGAAGGAGGATGGGAATCAGCAGCAAGCATCTGTAGTGGCACATAATCATCGACAGCAAGTGCAGCAACAACAATTACAGCAGCTACAGCTGCAGCAGGATGCAGAAATGATGACAGAAGACTATGAAAAACAAAAACCAGGCTTAGAAACGGCAATGGAAACGGCAGCAGATCAATCAAATGGGAAACAGGAACAAACAAATCGATACACAAAACAAGCCGGACACGTGGAAAACGTGAAGTGTATGGAACTAGCCCAGGAGGAGGAGCAGGAGGTTCAGGATCAGCAAGCCGAGGGTATGGTAGTGGTGGAAAAGCGAGAGGAGCCGGACATCGACAACGACGACGACGACGACGATGATGATGATGATGATGATAATGATAATGATCAAGGTGGAGACGAAAATATAGACGATAACGATAACGATAGGGATGACGAGGATGGTATCCTTATCGAGGATAGCGATGCCACCAGCTGCAGCAGTTTTCATCGCGCGGAAATCGAAGATCAGCTCCACAAGCAAGGACATCCCTTCTCTCCCAATGACATCGCCCCAGTTCCATGAGAATCCAGAAAACTCCCTACCCCGCAAATCTCCTGCTCCACATGAAAATATGATTTGTTAATGCTAGTAGGAATACCCTCTTTTTTCTTTTGTGTCCTGTTGGGGAAGGGTATTTCCTGCCATTCCAGAATCTCGATAAAGTCGAAAGCATCAAAATTTCTACACAACCCGATTTTAGTTTTTACAACAAAAATCATTGCCGAAAATCCGGAAATTTCTGATTATTATATATGTTGCTCATTGCCTGCCGCCCCCCCCCCTCTGCCTCCGCCCTTCCAATTCTTACCTCCTAATTATTATTAAATTTTTTTTTTGGTTTAAAAAACACACTTGCTGGCGCTTTGTTTGGCCTCATAATTTACTTATAAACATGCAAGAGCGCAATTAAATCAATGTTAAATAGAAATCAACCAAAAAAAAAAAATCACATTTTGTTTTCTTTTGTTAAAATCTTTTTGTACCGTTGGAATCACACACACATTCTTATTTTCCTTCCTTTTTTTTTTGTTTTGAAAATATTGCCTAGAATAATGTTGAATATTTTTTGAAGGATAATATTTATCACACACAGACACACACACACACGCATACAAAGCAGGACACTTAGTACAGGCAATAACCACCACTACAACCGAACCGAAAGAAAAAGCAAAAGATGGATTATTTATGTATTGAACTCCACTCAACACGGGGAGGTAAAAAAATAATAAAAAGCGATAAATAAAAAATAGAAAAATGTCAAATTTGCATACACACACACACAGGCACACACACAAACACCTAATAGATATACTTATACAATGTATTATTCAAAGTGTGCTTGTGTTGGGCATGGATTTTCCCACTTTTCCCTGCCGAAGGACCTCTCTCACACACATACACTTTCTCCATTGCTTTTCCCATGATTGCTAACCGAAAAGAACTACAAAAAATATACAATATATTTCTACGCGTGTGTGTGTGGTACGTGTGTGTATGTATTGTCCATCCACAGCAACAAAGTATGCAGCAAAAAATTTTTGTAGAACTGCACATAAAGCAGAAGTAAAAACTATATGAAAAGCTAAAGAAACCGAAACAAAATAATAATAATAAAAAAAAAGAAAAACAAAACCAAATCCCCAAACTGGAAATATAATTATCATCTTGTCGTTTATATAAATGTGTGCTATGTGTTTCTTTGAATCGGATTTATGTTAGACAACAGCAAGAAAGAAGGGATAAGCCAGAGAAGGATAAACAAAATATATATTATTCATGCAAGAAATACAAATAAAGTAAAAAATTGGTGTAAAAATTAAGCAAACAAAAATTAATACCTACGACAAAAAAAAAAGAAAAGAAAAGAAAAAAGCTTAATACGTAATTTCCTAAAAGAGAAAAAAAAAATAACAGCAAGATTACACTGAAACACAAAAAGGATAACATATACTTTTCACATATATAAAAAATATATTTGTACACCGTGCACCTCTCTCTCTCTCTCTCTTTGGCTATTGCGTTTTAGATTATTGCTCAGCACGTTTTTTGCGTAGACACAACTATTTATGCTAACGGTAAGATATGGCCACCCCCAGCCCCCCTTCCCACTCACCACTCACCACTTACCACTTACCACCACCCACTAACCCCCTCACACTCAATCACTCGGAAAAAAAACGGACACTATTTTTTTTTTCTTAAAAAGCAGACAGCGGAAAAAATGGCGAGATCGCAAGAACAACAAAAAAATAAAACACACGAGGACTTCTAATAAGTGTTTATATATACAAATAAATATATATATATACATATGAAAAGATAAAAGAGCATAATTTTTTGTCATAATGCAAAATATTTGTGTGCAACCGAGCATAAGAAACCAATTTTTGATGTAACAGAATACAAACCAAAACAAAAAAAAAAACGAGAAAGAAAATTACAAAAAAAACAAACAACAAAATGAAGGAAAGAATACAAAATGGTGGAAAAAAAACGTACCGTAAGCGGGAAAAGCGCGCTTGTTTGTTTCTTTTTTTGATTTTTCCCCATTTTAGTTTTCCCTCCTTTGCTCCTCCCACCCGTTGCCTAGAAAATTAAAGAAAAAAAAAAAAAAACAAAAAGGATAAAGGAAAAAACCCGATTCATTTCTTCGATTCCATTTTCTTTTGTAGTAACTTTTGAAACTCAAATCTTGTAGCTGCCATTTCTGAGACGAAGAAAAATAATAATGGTATAATAATTACAACAACTAGTTTAAACTTAGTTTGTAAACTTGATTTCCTGATTTATTTGTTTATTCAAACGCCGAATACCAACTGGTTTTTTTTGTGTGCAAGAAACACAAACGTTATTTAAGTTTTTGTAAGAGTTAGACAATTTATGTGAGTTGGAAGCGATGAGCGGAAATGTTGCAAATTGCTAAAAATGCTAAAAAAAAGCAAAATAACTGCAATGCGTCGGATGCAATTTCAAGTAACAATACGAGTAAGACACGAGATAAAACAAAAAAAAGAACAAGTAAAACCATAAATGAGATCTTCAATGTGAAATAAAAGTACTTCTTTGAAACCAGGGAAGCGTGTAAATGTTTGCAAAGGGCGGGAAAAATGTGGAGACGCCATAAAAGCTTACTTTCAAATTCTCGAAACTCTAAAAAAGTTGGAATATTTTTGATTTCAGAGAGCCCCTAGACGAAAAAAAAGTACAATTTATTTGAATTCCCTTTCAATTTGTTGATTTTCCGCCCTAAAACTAAGCTTTTTCAATGGGAAGCTAAGAGCCAGTGTTGGTTAAGCACCTTAAGCACGCCATAATTAAGCTTTTTCAGTATTTTTCCGTTAGCCACTAGCGTGGCAGTTGCGTTGGCCACACAGCATCGAAGTTGTGTTGTGCAATAGAGTTGATAAACGAAACTCGGTTCTATTTTTTTTTTTGTATTGTTTAACTTGCAACGACGCCCGGCGGTGTGACTGAGACGGCCTTAACCAGCGTGCTATTCCAAAACTTCTAGTCGAGAATCGAAAAATCTATTCTATATAGAGAGATATATTAATCCAGCGAAAATGTTGCGTAGTCTAGCACGCGTTAGCGAATTGCCAATTATTGTTAAGCAACTGCAAAAAGTACGTAATCCTGCTTGCCCAGCTTGAGCAAAAAGCCATTAATACATTAAAACTAACATCTCAAATGTTTGTCACTAATTTTGTTTGCAAAAAAAAAAAAAATTATCAATCAATTAAATCACTAAAACAAACAACAACACATACACAAAGCGTTGCAACAGTCGCACGATCAGCTGCAACAGCAACAGCAACCGGAAATGCAACAATGCGACAGGAAATGGAGAAAGGATACTGCAGCAACAGCAACCACTGAGATCGGTTAGATATTCATCGTCGTTTTTCGGTTTATTCCAGAGTGCAGCATCAGCTGGTGTGGCAAAAAGCAACAACTATGCCACGGAGGCCACCATACAAGTGAATCGGGTAAGCATATATACACACATATATATATATATATTTATCTAAAGCTTACGGAGGGGGGGAAAGCGTTACAACAAAAAAAAAAATACCAAAAACTTGCTAAGGATTACATAATGCGCTTTCGTCGATAGATGGGGGAAAAATAAAGTAACGGTGCATGGTGGTGTGCGTGCGCAGGGTTGCATTTATGCCGGTCAACTTGATTTCAAACTAATGGCAAGGTCACGCAAAATAACACTAATATTTCCCTATGATTCTCTCGCCCATGTCTCTGTATCTTTATCGCTTTGTAGCTTTCGGCTTTTTGCGTGGCCGCCGCGTGACTGTTCACGCACAATAAATGCCTTATCAGCCGGGGGATCGGTGATTGACTATATCTCTTTCCCCTCTCTCTCTCTCTCTCTCTCTCTCTCTCTCTTATCACCATCCCTCTCCGATTGTCTGTCTATCGCTTTATTTACGTTAATTTTCCTCCCAGATTCATATGGTTTATGAATCAAATGGCTCCATAAATCAGTATTCGTCAAGTGCAATCTGTGTTCTGGGAGCAATAGGTGGGCTTGACATTGCTTTGGCTTTATCAGTTTTTACCGTTCCCCACCATATTCCCCAGCTGATCATCAGCTGTTGGGGTGCTATAGTTTTGGGGATCACCTTTTGCTTTTAAGGACTTATCTCTCCGATTTTCTTCATCAAAAGGGTTAAGTCTTCGTTAATTATTTGTTTATCAGCTTTTTCCTGTAATTTTTTCACTTTATTTCGCTTCTTAATAGATGAAATAATAGTAAAATTTAATAACTCTTCAAGTTTTCTTCAAGTTTTTTTGCTTTTGCCCTTTTTTAAAACGCTTTTTCTAAAAAAAAGCTACAGTTTTTCACTTCCAAGTACCGATAAACCACGAAAAGCTGTTTAAAAGAAAATGGCTGCTAGAAAATGGCGTCACTTCCTTTTAGATCCTCCAACAAGCAAAAACAATCGATAAATGATCAAAAGAAAAATGGAGTCAAATCTCTCTCTAGCCTCTAATCTAATAAAAAAAAAAAACTATAATTTTAAATAAGAAAAATGTCCTTAAAGAAATCTCAATTAAAACTTGTAAATCCTTTAATATTTCAGCCCTTCAAGCTGCACCGCCTGGACGAGGGACCGGCCACGGAAGTCAAACTGACCAAGGATGAGGCCCTCAAGTACTACACACAGATGCAGACCATCCGGCGACTGGAGACCGCCGCCGGCAATCTCTACAAGGAGAAGATCATCCGTGGCTTCTGTCATCTGTACTCCGGCCAGGAGGCCTGCGCCGTCGGCATGAAGGCGGCGATGCGCGACGTGGACAACATCATCTCGGCGTACCGTGTCCATGGCTGGACCTATCTAATGGGCGTCTCACCGGCCGGTGTCCTGGCCGAGCTAACCGGCGTCCAGGGTGGCTGTGCCCGCGGCAAAGGCGGCTCCATGCACATGTACTCCCCGAACTTCTACGGCGGCAATGGCATTGTGGGCGCTCAGGTTCCCCTCGGCACTGGTGTGGCTCTGGCCTGCAAGTACAAGGGCAACGGTGGCATGTGCCTGGCTCTGTATGGCGACGGTGCCGCCAACCAGGGACAGGTCTTTGAGGCCTACAACATGGCCTACCTGTGGAAGCTGCCAGTGATCTTTGTTTGCGAGAACAACAACTATGGTGAGGTCGTCGACTTGTTTATTGGACTCTTAATAATATGGTTATCCTTCCAGGCATGGGCACTAGCTCGGAGCGTGCCTCTTGCAACACGGACTACTACACGCGCGGCGATGCTCTGCCTGGTATCTGGGTGGATGGCATGGATGTCCTGGCTGTGCGCAGCGCCACCGAATTCGCCATCAACTATGTGAACACCGTGGGACCGCTGGTGATGGAGACCAATACCTACCGCTACTCGGGCCACTCCATGTCCGATCCGGGCACCTCGTATCGCACCCGCGAGGAGATCCAGGAAGTGCGTCAGAAGCGCGATCCCATCACATCCTTCAAGGAGATGTGCATCGAACTGGGTCTCATTACCGCCGATGAGGTTAAGGTAAAGGATTCACAATTATTTTGTATTGTTTAGTATTGAAAGTACTTGCTTGTCTTCCAGGCCATTGACCAGAAAGTGCGCAAGGAGATCGACGAGGCCACCGCCTTCGCCAAGAGCGATGCCGAGCTGGGCGTGAGCCATTTGTGGACGGATGTCTACTCCAATAATCTGGAGCCGAAGCTGCGCGGCACCATTGCCTACAATCTGGACCACATCCAGGAGCGCAAGGGCGTCAATCACTAAGCAAGGGGCAACGAAACCGATTCGGGGAACTCACAGGACACACAACTACACAACTACACAACTACAGAACTACACACTATACAGGACATTCGGACGTGAAACAGACACTAAATACCCACACATAAGCGAAATCTCTAGCTCTTAAGCGAAAAGTCAAATGAATGGAAAGGATGAGAACCCAAGAACATAGCTAATCGGAGCACTCTCCCCAAAACTCCCCAAAATCATATTGTAGAAGCACCAGAAAACAATTCCCGAATCTTTGGATTTGGATTAATGGATGGATTAATGGATGGGGGATTACTGCATTGGATATTATATTACGAAAGTGTTCAATATGGATAAAGCGAGGTGTAAATTGTTGAAAATATAAATGCCTAGAAAAATTTAAACAATTTTGTGAACAAAAATGTATTAATTTCATGGTTAAAGGACGATTGTCTTGCCATCTCGCTCCGTTTTGTGTCGTCTCCGCTCGACACATTTGAGATTTCTGTCTGTTCCTTGACGTTTACATAGCTCGGCATACGGCGATTTTTGAAATACTCGTTTATTTTGAGCGCAAAATTCAAAATTTGCGTTTGTCATCGCTGGCGATTCCAGTTGCGGGACCCAATGCTGAAGCCTCGCCGTGTCCAATGGCTCCTGCTGTGCAGTGGCCTGCGCTCCAAGCCGACTCGACGCCTTCTCATCGACGGCCCATATGGCGAGTGGGCGGGCGTGAGGGCGTGCCAATTCTTTCGTCACAAATATAGCTGCCTGACCCTGGAGAATGTGAGTTTCGTTTAAGGATATGAGGTTTTTGTTAGGTGTTTTAAAGGATAATTCTTGGAAAAGTACTGGCTGTCATACAGTTTATACTTTTAACAAGTGAGAAGGTCCCTTTCGTCCTTGGCATGTGGAAAGTCCTTTATCAGAACCAAAATGTAATAGTTTTTATGACAAAATACCTTCCCCCCTCCCGCGGCATAGACCTTCAAGTGCTATGAACTGGAGAGCGGCCCCCCCATGGACGTGGAACTGTCCCGGGAGGACGCCCTCACCATGTACACCCAAATGGTGGAGATACGCCGGTTCGAGGTGATGGCCGATGCCCAGTACAAGAAACGGAACATCCGCGGCTTCTGCCACCTCTACAATGGCCAGGAGGCGGTGGCCACCGGTATGACGCAGCGACTCCGCAAATGCGATTCGGTGATAACGGCATACCGATGCCATGGCTGGACCTACCTCATGGGCGTGCCCATGGTGGAGATTATGGCCGAGCTGTTGGGCCTCAGGACAGGCTGCAGTCGCGGCAAGGGCGGCTCCATGCACATGTACGGCGAAAATTTCTACGGCGGCAATGGGATTGTGGGTGCCCAGGTGCCCATCGGCGCTGGCGTGGCCCTGGCCCATCACTATCGCCGGGACGGCGGCGTCTGTGTGACCTTGTACGGTGACGGTGCCGCCAATCAGGGCCAGCTCTTCGAGGCCTACAACATGGCCAAGTTGTGGTGTCTGCCGTGCATCTTCGTTTGCGAGAATAATCATTATGGTAAGTGGAAACTTTGACTTTCTTAGCCACCACAAACTCCCTTCCATCCATTCTCCAGGAATGGGCACCCGGGCGGACCGTGCCTCGGCCATGACAGACTTCTACAAGCGTGGCCAGTACATGCCCGGCCTGTGGGTGGACGGCAACCAGGTCCTGGCCGTTCGCAGTGCCACCCAGTTTGCGTTGGACTATGCCCTGGAGCACGGGCCCATTGTCCTGGAGATGTCCACCTATCGGTATGTGGGTCACTCCATGTCCGATCCCGGTATATCCTATCGATCCCGCGAGGAGGTCAACAAAGTGAGGCAGACCCGTGATCCGATTGTCAGCTTCAGGAATCAAATACTCGCCCTGTGTCTGGCCACCGAGGAGGAGCTGAAGGAGTTGGATGCAACGATCAAAAAGCGTGTGGATGGCGAATGCAAGAAGGCTCTGGCCGGGAAGGAGGTGCCGCTGGAGGAGCTCTTCGCCGACGTTTATTCAAAGAATGTGGAGCCGAAAATCCGAGGCGTTTCCGGCTATAAACACGATCACATCCGGATCTCTGATGTGTGCTTCGGGAAGCCGCGGAAGACTCCGCCCGGCGATATGTGTGATGTGCCCGTGGGCGATGCTGTCCTCGCCGCCAAGGCCAAGGAGCAAAAGGAGAGCAAAAAGGATGACAAAAAGGAGGCAGCAACGGCTGGCAAAAACACCGCCCAGGACGACAGCAAAAAAACGAATGAAAAGGACGTCAAGTCAAAAAGTCCAAATGGCGGCAAGGACAAAACAAAGTCAGACAAACCGACGATAAACCAAGGTCCTCCGCCCGCCGACGGGCAGCCACCGGTGGCCAAAAAATAAAGGACCTGCCTGGGGCGGGGGTGGGCGTGGGTGTGGCGTTGGAGAGGCGGCTATCCGGCGGAATTCCGGATATCAGTCAAGTTGGCCACCACCCAGTGCTCCGTTCGAAAGCTTTAGCTTCCAAGATTCAAACCCAAAATGTGACGGCAAATTGTTAGTTAAATTACAGTAAATCCTGGTTAAAACGCACTTTGTTTTATTCTAAAAAATGTTTAAGTTTTAAATCATAATCCTTAGTTTGAGAGGGAATTAAAAATTATTTCTGGAAGGTGTATATTTCATTCTTTTCTCTTCCAATCTTTGATTCTTTTACCTTAAAAGATTCTTAAATCCATTCCCCATCAATTTGCATCTAAAAACTAGAGCTAAATATTTTTATAATATTTTTTTTTTTTAGTTTTTCTAGGTACACTCCATCGAAAAATCCAGAATTTTCGTAACCCTAGCTATAGCTCAGGTAATACCCAACCGATCTTCAAGCGGAATACCTTAAAAAATTCCCAAATCAATTCCCCACAAATCTGCATCAAAATCGTGTCTCTAAATATTAATTATCTTCCTTACCCAGTGAGTACTTTAAAAGCTTTTGCCTCCCCCAAGGCCTCCCCCAAGCCCCTACCCAGGCAAAAGCTCCCCAAAACAGACACCTGTAAGAGATTTTTTCCTTCTTTCGTAGAGCATTCCGTGCCATAGTCCATGTAGTACTTGGGACCCATATAATCGGGGCAGATCGTCCATTTATCATCCGTTTAAATGGCGGTGGAGCCCACGCGCTGCCCTCGCCCCATCTCGCTCGCACCCACTGGGGACACCTGCCTGTGTCGTTGGTGTCGCTGGCAAGAAGAATCCGCTGCGAAGAATCCGAAGAAACGGGGATTCAGTCTCCTCGCGATGCTCTGGCACTGATCTTCTCTCCGCCGATCTTCACGTGCCTTCTTCTATTTTTTTTTGTTTCTCGTACATTTTCCGGCTTTCGTACTGTCTCTTTCTAACGTCTTGTGGGTGCCATCAAAATATATATTATTATTATTCTAAATATATATTATTTTGTATATTTCTTTTATGTGAATTTGTGAGATAAAAGGCGACAATCAAAGAAGCTCGAAAATGAAAAGCAAAAAACAATAAAATATTAAATGCCGTTTCTTTTGAAAGTTTATTTAATTTTAATAATCAAAAAAATAGAAGAATTATGTGTGCTTTTTGTAAAGGAAGGAATATCTGAAAAGAAAACAAAAGAATTTATTAAATATATATACAATTTGTACACAAAAATAAACACATTAAGTGTCACATCAATTTTAAACACATTTCCAAGAAAAATTTATCCTTTAAACAAAATTTGAAATCAAGTTTATGCTCCCCTTAAATATATTTCATTATAAATTAAAAAAAAAAATAAAAACCTATATTTTTTAAGTGCAATTTTAAACTCATTTTTCCCCATTATTCAAAAAAAAAAAAAAAAAAAAACATTTGACAAATGTCAAACAAAATTTCAGAAATTCTATTGTTTTTTTTTTTTTTTGGTTTCAAGCTGTGAACTACTTATTGTTTAAAATTCTCACTTTATGTTTTTGTTTTTTTAAGTGAAAAATATTTATTTGTCTTGTGCCAGAAAATACCGAAGATAATAATTAAAAAGCAAACAAAAACCAAACTATGGAAAACTTTAAAATGAAAACTTGTAAAAATGAATAATTAAATACTCAAAAAAGAGAAAAGAAAAGTAGGAGATACCATAACATTAATAATAATAATAATAATAATAATAATAATAGCAACTATGATTGATGGATTTTCTGGCTAGAGAAAAGTATAATTAAGCGACAAAACGGGAAATTAAATAAAAGCAAACTATAATTAAAGGTAAGGAATAGAAAATGTAATTGATTTTGCGAGTTTTTGAATTCATTTGTGAATTCGAATCACTTTTGATTGTCATTCGAATTCGAAGCAAGAGCTGATCAAATAAACTCGAATACCATTTCAACTTCAAGTGATACACTTGAGCATTCTTATTATTTTTTTTTTGTTCTGCTCTTTCTTGATGAAGAGATCATTCAGGCACACAGAGAGAAAAACAAAGTGTATTCATTATAGACAGGTATATATGATCCAGGGCCAAGAGTCGAGTGGCATTTTTTCAGTATTTCCGCTACATTTGCATAGACGGCGGCTGTTCGGGGGTCTTGGCAGAGGCCAGGCGAGGTCTGAGGCGAAGAATCGCTGGCTGAGAATCATCAAGAATCGTCTTCGATTAAAATTCACCAAAGAAAAAAAAAACAGACTGAAAAAAAGTGGACTAAATTGAGATGGAGGGGGGAGACCAAGGCGAACTAATCCCTCGCATCTAATAAATATAATCATCATTTCTCCCTCCAGAGCTACCTTCTGGAGCTACCCAATTGAATAATTGAACAATCTAACGTCTCTCGGGGTCGTCTCCTATTTTTATCCCTCTATTGCTTTTTACATTTTTTGAGATCTATTCAAGATACAAGATACAAAAAATTAAGGTCTTGAGCGGTACATTTACATTTTTTAATTTCTAGATTTAAAGATAACATACGTATCTCCCCCCTTTTTCCCCAGTGTAATTGAGTTTTCAGAAAGTGTGTGTGTGTGCGTGTGTGTATGTGTGTGCTTTTATAGATAATATCGTTTATAGCATGATATTGGCAATTTTAATTTCCCTCCTGCCCTATCGCCACTATTTTCCCTTTATTTTTATTTCAATTTCAAGTTTTCGATTTTTTTTTTTTTTTTTTTTATTTTGCGTTTTTCAAACGACAAAGAGAAACTGATGACGCGACCTTGGGATCAAAATAGATTTTTATGCGCAAATTATATATTTATTTATTTATTTATTTTCCTCGTTGGCTGCCATTGTTTTTATTTTTTTTTTATGTTTATTATTTGTATTTTTATTTTTTTTTGTTGTTATGAAGACGATCGCCGCACGTCACCAAATATTTAGATATTTTTCAACCAATTTGGCCAAGAAATGAATGCGATTTGGCCAAGAGAATGCAATCATGACGATGATGTCTGGCTATCGAGAGATAAGATCTTTGCAATTTGCATTCCTTGGCAAAGTGCTGGCGAATCTTTAATTGAAATGGGCCAAGAAGCAAATTGAAATTGAATTTTATGCATTTTTCCTCTTTTTTTTCCTTTTTTTTCTGTTTCTGGCCTGGCCGTAAAATTCGAAACTACTCAAACGCATTGCTGGATTGATGAAAACAATTTTTCAACAGCGAATCACATTTTTATGCCCACTTTTGTTTGAAGGCCTCTCCGGCCCTGCCCCCCCCCCCTGCCACCTCTATGTAAATATCAAAAAAAATATTGCCAGCTGCACAGTTTATATGGGTTTTTAATTGAAACTTGAAAATAGAATCCTGAAAAGCAACAGTTTTTAATTGAAAACGCGAAATGAAGGTGTTTAGGTTTACAGGAAATTTAAATTTTAAATATTTAATACAAAAATCGATTATTATTAAAAAGTTAAAGCCTGACAAAACCATTTCCTTTAGGTTTCTGTTTTCATTAAAAACCAAAAAAAAAAAGAAAAGAAAATCTCCTTTTAAAAATCATTTCGAATCCCCTTTGGCTGGCATTCAATTTCAAAAAGTAAATATCATCAACCGAGAATTCACAAAATAATAACAGACAAATTGCAATGTATATTTTATTTAAGACAAAAAAAAAAAAACAAAAACGTTTAGAACCTTTTTTTTGGTGTCGATTGTTTTATGGAAACGACGACAAATTCCTGACAATTAGTCAACCGCATGAAGTAGGAAAAACATTTTCGGACCTCGGGCACAAAAAGCGGATTAAATGTGAGGCACAAAATAAAAGGATTGCAATTCATTTATTTCCAGAACAAAAATAGAAGCCGAAAGTGTCTGACAGTCTGAGAAGAATCAAGAGACGAACGTGACACAAAAAAAGATTGCGTAGAAAATTGAAAAAATGGCAAAATAAATGACAGAAAATATCAAATCAAATGCATTTACTTGTCAGGTGTATGGGGGAAGAAGCTAGAGGGGAAAAATTTTAGGAAAATATGGGGGGTGGGGGGAGGGAAATGGGGGGTGTATCCATTAGCAGTCCTCTAATGACGAAAGCCCCCCTTAACCAAAAATAAACAAACCGGTGCGGTGAGGAAGTTCTATATATTTTCTGACAGCTCAATGTCGTGTGACTATATCCCTCCCCCTCCCCCAAAAAAAATACAGGGAAATGAGTCAACCGAAATATTTCTCAGGTGTGGAAAAAATAGCACAGGAAATTAATGAAAAGATATTATATTTTTTTTTTATTTAAGAAACCCTTTCCTTCCTGCAATTACTATTCTCTATATTTTTTTTTTCTAATCAAACTAAATAGGATTTGCCATATAAATTTTAGAACCAATTTAATGTGCATCTAAATGAGTTTTTTTTTTCGGTTTGTAAATTTCCGATTGGCGATTCGCGTCACGTATTATTGGCCATAAAAACGCTATGGTCAAAAGCGGCCAAAATGGTCAATTGAAATGCAATAAGGCACTAAACGTTAAACATTTAATAATTGACATGTCCATGTTGTCGAGCAAACAAAACCGAAATGCTACACTACACTTTATATACTATACTATGTACTAAAAAAAAAAAAGTTATATATATGGTATATATATATATATTTTTTTAGGCATATCCGATAGGTAACCGGCACGTGCTTGGCTTAAAAATTGTGAATTTGAAATCAGAGATGAGGCATCACATGGGGGCGGGCGCACGTGACATTTTGAGTTTATATCAAAGGCTCTAAAATATATACATATATATAGGAAATGTGTGGGAGTGAGGGCACCCCCTGGAAAAGCGCTGCATTAATTGATTAATTATGCTAATTTAAATGACAGGCTGACAAAAATATCCAAATTGTTTGCATTTCCACCGCAAAGTCTGGAACAAACATCGAAGTTACAAATTCGGGGTTACAAGTGCAAGGGAAATGCTCTTTTTATTTTAAAATATAGATTTTCAAAATATATAAATACATAAAAAGAGAGTTGGAATGTGTTTTGATTTCGTAAGCAAATTTTTTTGTTTGAAAGCTTTATCTATTTTTAATTAAAATTCTTTTTGATTCCCCCAAAGAGCATTCAAAATTCCTCGGTGTTACCCCTCGGAATTCCCCCAAAAAAAAATTTGAACTCAAATCATAAAAAATAAAAACAAAGAAGAAAATTTGTTTGCCCATATCGTCAGATATTTAAACATAAACAATGAAAAAAAAAAAAAAACGAAAAGAAAAACAAACATTCCGGCACACAAAATTAATTGGAGAGACAGTCTTATATATGTATTATCGAGTCCACCTGTGCGTATACGTAATTAATTCCATTTTAATCTCTTATTCATAATAAAAACAAACAAAATGTTTGTGCAGATATTTATTTTCTTTGTCTATAATATTATTATTTTTCTTTGGATTGCAATTTTCAAATGGTTGGGGAGGGGGATCACACGGCGTATGCGTAATGTGTCGCAAGGTAGAACATTTTTTCTGCTTTTGTTAAATGTTTAAATAACGCTAAAAATAGAGGGATAGAAGGGGGAGTAAGAGGGTAAGAGAGTAAGAGAAAATAAAAACAAATTTTAATTCTGTTTGCTTCCATCAACACCTTCGACGAAAAGCTTACAAATATTTGCAGTTCGTGTTTATTATTTTCCTTTTGGCTTTTGCGTATTTTTGGCCATTTTTATGAGCCTGGTATTGGGGGACTGGTATTGTTTATAAACAAAAAAAAAAAAAAACCAATGCCCAATTGACTGCCAGCCAAAATGATGGCTAAACAATAATAATAATAATACATAATAAGAAGGTGGCAGCCATGGAAGCCTCTGGCACTGAAAAACGAAAATCTCTTGTGTACATTTTCCTCAACGCCAAATCCTAGAAAATAAACTAACCCAGCCCCTCCCCTCCCCCCCCAGTAATGGGAAAGCAAACAATGGGAGTGGAAAACAGCAGGTGAGGTGACAATGGGATTCAAGCGAATTTATTTCTAAATATTTCTAAATATTTACATCAAAGGTATTGCTAAAAATATACAGAAATACGGGAAAAATAAACTTAAATACGGGGAAAAATAAACTTAAATACGGGGAAAATAAACTTAAATACGGGGAAATATATACTTTTGGGTTTTTGAAAAGGAAATTATGCCGTTAACTTGTTTATAAACAAAGGGAATTATTTCCTCTCCTTTAAACTTTAAACTCTTTAAAACTGTATTAAAAAAAACCGAAAATTTCCCCTGAAAAAATTTGTAAACAAGACAAAAAATCCATTAATAATCATCTGGCAGGAAAAGCTAAGGGGGGGAAGGAAAAACCAAGGGCAGGCGAAAAAGTGAATAAAATAATAATAAAAACCTTTTAGCATATCCATGGCAATCCCGCGAGCTAATGAGGCGAGAGGATACAGTTTTTCTGGGGAATTCCCTGGTCCAGCCACGCCTCCCCATTGCCCATCGCCTTTCAGACAACATTGTTGCCAGCTTGTTTTTAGTTTTTTTTTTTTTTTTTTGGAAAAAGTGTGGAGCATGTGCAACAATGTTTTTATTTTGGCTGAGCTTATTTTTAGTTACTTTTTGTTGCCGTCGCTGAGCGAGAGAAATAACTTTCTAAATAAACGCAGCGCAGTTAGCAACAATGGAGGCTAACACACACACACACTCATACAAAAAAGCACTCATACACACTCATATATATAAACACTTTCCGCTTTCGCTGTCTGCGCATTTTCGTGACGCTTTTCCCTGTCCATTTTCTTTTTATTCTTATCTCTTTTTTGGTTTCTTTTCTTTTTTTATTTTTCACATTTTCTTGTTGTGTTTTTATTTATACTCTTCTCCAGAAGGGTTCTATAAACTTTCAATATGCTTTGTTTAAAGTTCGTTTTGATAAATCTATTGATAACTCTCTTAATATTGAAGATAATGATCTGAATTTTGGGACACAAGTTTATTATATAAGTATAATTAGTCAAAGGAGTTGGTCTAATCATAAAAGTCCTATAAAGAAAGCTAAGCTATGTATATAGTATAGCCACTAATAATGTTTAAGGGATCAATAGATAATTTATAAACAAAAAGAATTTAAGATTTAGAGACTTTCTTTATCATAGATTGAGTTTCAAGCAAAAGTCTTTGAATATATTAAAAATATTATCGCAAAGGACTTCCAAGCATCGTCTAGAACCTGCCCCAAAAATTCCCAACTTGTTTTTGGTGTTTTGATTTTTTTTTGTTGTTGTTGGGTGTTGTTGTTTTCGTCGCGTGGCAAAGTTTCCTCCTTGCAGCGTTTTCATTTTATTGCCGCGCAGATTAGAGTTGCAAAATTGTTAAATTTTCATTCCAATTGCTTTGCATCTGCTTCTTTCTTTTTCGTTTTCGTTTTCGTTTTCCTTTTAATTTTATTTTTTTATATTCTTGCAATTTTTTTTTTTTTCTAACGAAAACTTTTTTGGTGGCGCAAAGGGAATAATAGGAAAAAAAAGATGCCAAAGGAATGAAAGCCTTAAGTCCTTTAGGCCAATTAATTGACAGGAAGGAGAGAGACAAAAGTAATCAGGATAATGGTAAATAAATAAGCGCTTGGTTGGCCGCATAAATAATTGTGTGAATGAAAAGCAACTAATTGAATTAAATCAACTGTCAATTTATTAATTACAAAACAATTTTCATAATTTGAATAAATTTTTGTGAGGTAAGGCGGTGTGGGGGAGGGGGGTGGTCTGCGAAAGGAGAAAGATTCAATGATAATTTTCAATTTATTTTCTGAATTTTATAAATGGAATTTTCATTAAACCTGAAGAAAGAAACACATATGTTTCGAATTCAACTTTGTTTACATTTTCAAATGTATAAAAATATAATTTGTTTGTTTTTAACGATTTGGCCAAATGCACTAAACAATTTTTAACTGGCCATAAAAAATTATTGGAATTTGTTTGAAAAGTAATTAGTTTTTTGTGGGTCTCGTAAATAATTTCGTAAACGCCTTGCACGTCTTTAAATTATTCAAATGCCTTTTGTCTCAATATATCTATATATATATCTATATATATTTTTTTTTAAACATATATATTTAGCCAGCTGCAGTGGCGGCGTTGTAAAATTTAATTAATGCAGCCGGGGGGATCGACAAGGGACAGGGACAGGGGCAGGGACTGGGGCCAGAGGGTGCTAAGAAACGCGCTAAGCCCTTCCAGAGATGAAGCTCCAAAAGGCTTTGTCTGGCTCTGTTGTTTTTGGGGCCACGTGGAAGGTGCAAGGTGCCTCTACACTGAGATTATCCTTCAGGAAAAAGACAATTTTAATAAATTAATAATATTTAATAATATTTTTTAAGGACCTTTCTGGTGTATATAATGTTTACTCTACAATTTCTTGGAAATGCGAAACTTTCGATAGTTTTTTCTTTGGAAGAATTCCTCAAACTATTCCAAAAAGGCTTTAAGCCCATACCAGGATACCAGGACCTATATTTTTATGCCAGTATAGTCTCTCTGTGTAGGACCTTAAGCCCCTTTCTCCCTGTTTTTCAGCCATCCCAGGACTAAAGCTACGGACAGCTGTAAAGTGCTTTGTTAATTAGCAAACTGGCTGAGAGGAGGAGAGGGAGGACGCTGCCAGAAGGATTCCCGGAGACCCCGTGGTCCCGTTTACTCCCCGAATCCTGGGAGGAATAGGAATAGGAGTACGGTGCTGCCTAGGACCTCGGGCGTATAACGGTGAAGGCATAACGGTGAATGGTGAACGGTGAACGGTTGAAGTCGCAGCTGCAGCTGCCTGCTGGCAATAATTTGCGCCCGCAAGTATGCAACACATTTTGCCACGGCATGCGTGCCACATCAGTGTGTGCGTGTGTTCATGCATCCATGTATGCGTGCGCTGCGTGTGTGTGTGTGTGTGTAAGTGTTTGTGTATGCCTGCATTGTACTTCGCACACTATTTGTCAATGTCAGAAGGGATTCCCAGCTACTTCTGCTCCAGATCCCGCCCCATAAAGCCCCCAGGAGTCCTCTTTCCGCCACTAACCCTAAATTTCCCGGCCAAAGTGTTGGCATCCCAACACTTTCAAACGTTTATCTATGCGTATAATTGAGCACTGACTTTGCCTTTGCGTTTGCCTTTGCCTTTGCCACAGAAACCTATATATCCTTTTTGCATTTTTTTTTTCCCCATCCAATCATCCAAATTGAGCGGAAGTTGGTTTTCCCAAAAAAAGTGAATCAGGAAAGTGGCTTTCTTTTTTAAGGATATTATTATTCTATTTTCATAAAAATTTTTCTATACTTATTTTTAAATAATTTAAACGTAAATCTATTGAGTTTTGGATATCATCCAAAACATTTTCGAAACTTTGAAAAAACTTGCCAATGATGAATAAGATTTGGAAACTTTTTTGTCGTAAAATTGCTGAAAATATATCAAGTTAATATGGCACTCACACACACACAGAATATACATGATAGTGAGAGCGCCCTGAAGTATGCAACACATTTCATTTGCATGTTTTGCGACGATTTTCATTTCTCTTTTTTTTTTTTTTCACCCATTTTCTATGCCCGCTTTTCTTCTTTGCACTCAGCTTTTGCTGATATGGCCTGTCTACACTCCCCCCCCCCCACCCCAATTTCACCCTCTTAAGGGGCGGCGGTGGGCGTGGGTGGGGAGGAGAATAGGAAGATAGAAAGCAAAAGCGCAAAGCGCAGCGCGTTGTGAAATGCAAGCGAATTTGCATAGAAAATAGACAGTTTGGAAAATTGCATTCCATGTTGATAACTTAAGGCCCCTTGCATCATGTTTTCACCTCCCCCTCCCCCTCACCTTTGCACCTTTGCCAAGCATGGTTACCCCTCCCCCCCACTTTTTTGGGCACCTCCTGGCCACCCACTTGCCGCCATTCCTCTTGAAAATTGCCAGATGCAATTGAAAACGAGCTTCAAGCACGCAACGCGTGTGCATAAATAACTTGTTTAAGTTTTATGGCAATGGACGATGGTCCTTGCCGCAGAGTCCTGCCGTCACCGCACCCTCTAACCACCCCTCTAAGGCCTCCTTATCGTGGCACCTCCTGCAGAGAACAAAATATATGATTTTTAATATCATTTGATTCATAATTTGGTTGTGGTCCTTGTGTTTTGGACATTTCCTTTATTTTATCCTTGATTTGCTAAGGGTCTGGTGTCCTTGGATATAATATTTATATAGTTAGTTTTATAAAAAACATTTATTTATAATTTTTTATAATATTTTAAAGGAAATATCTTATAATATTTAGAGATTTTCTTTCTCAGCATTATCCTACATCCTTTAAACTTTAATATTTCATTACCAAACTTCACCCCCAACTTCCTTGACACATTCTTTATGATATTTCCTCTATTACCACCTACTTTTTTTCAGTGTATTTGTGCTTGTCACACGATTTATAAATGCTTGGCAGAGGACTTGCCATTCGGACCTGGTCACACCTTGAGCGAAATGCAATTTTGTCTGCCAAGCCAAGGTATCATCAAAAAGGACCAAGGGGCAAGAGGGGGGTTGGGGCTTGAAGGATATGGGTTTTGTCGAGATTGAGGATGGTGGAAGTGGGGTGAGGGGAAGTTGATGGCCTGTCACAGCAATACTGCACCTTGGCCACCTCAGTGCGGGAAAGCCTGGAAACCGTATCCCTACTATTTTGCGTCTGCCATCCATTTTCAGGATGTTTTCTTCCTTCCTTCCTTTAGCTTTAGCCATCTCCATCTCTCTCACAACTTCCTGCGACTCTATTTTGTTGTTGTTGTTGTTGTTTTTCCTTTTTTTTTTTGGAACCACACTCACCACAAACGTCCGACTACCGAGACGAGACACAACTTCAAAATCAAATGCAAAAATACCTCCGGGAAACTGTAGTCCTGTGTGCTCGTCCTGTTTTCTCCTTTTCCGCTGTGCTTTGTACAGGGTATCCGGATTAGACTGGGAAAGTGATAGGCTTTGTATTTTGGGAAAATGAAAGGATATTCCTTTTGGAAGAATAGTGATAAGCTTTGAATTATGGAATTCTTCCTTTTAGGAGAATTTCTTTTCTAACTTTAAATTATTTTCCAAGCTTTAAAATCCTTAAAGTTCCTAAAAACTTAAATATATGTTTTTATAAAGTTAGAAAAATTCTTCAAAGGATATTTTTCTTTCTTTTCCTTTAGTTTTAATAACTTGTGTGTTTGTTTTACTTTTTTTTTTTTAGGGCTACCTTCTTAATGCCGCAAAGCCGGGGCGTAGGGCTGTTGTAGTTTCTCAAGTAAAAGTAGAATCTGACGGAACTCTCAACTCGACTTTATCCTTCCTTTCTTTCTTTTTCTACCCCTCACTCTCCTGTTTGGCCCACGCCCCTGTTCGTTTGTTTTTGCCCCCAAAGGAGTGCAATGGAAACCAGGACTCTGACTCGGACTCTGACTCGGTCTCGGTTCGAGGGTAACCTGATGGACTGACTGACTGTCGGACTCTGTCCGTCTCTGTCTCAGACTGTCTCCTCCACCATGCCCCCTCCCTCTCCCTCTCTCTCTCTCTCTCTCTCTGTCCAGCAAAGTTGCAACTCCAAGCTGCAAGCTGAATGACTGAGGCTGCCCTGTCATGATGCTGTTGTAACTATTTGACTTTATCTTGTTGCCGCTGCTGGTTCTGGGTAAACAAACTGCAAAAAGGGTACACCAACGGGGGGTCAGAGGGCAATCGAAGGGTCACGGGGGCATGGGGGCAGTGTGGCAGGGCGGTAGGGTGGCAGGGCGGCAGGACAGGAGCAAGGACGATAAACAAAACCCAAAAAGCGTTGACTTGGCTCTTGTGGATTTATGTAGCTGCCTCTTTGGCAAGAAGAATCTCTATCCCAGCGAAAAAAATACTCTTTTCAAATTAATGTCCTTTATTTTTTATATTGCTTATAATATTAATTTATATTTGCCATAGAAAAAAATAATTCTTTTGAAGGTTTTATAGTTTTTTTTCAAAAAAGTATGTTTAAGGTTTTCGGTTTTTTTTTTCTTAATAAAAACTAATTATATTCTATTAAAGTTAAAGTTTTTATTAAATTTACCTATATTTTAACTAAGAAATATAATTTTCAGGAAGATTTTTGGTTAAATATATTATTAAATTATCGATATAAATCGAAAGTATCGAAGTAAGAATAAGAATTTAAGAAATCTAAGAAATTAAATGGAAACCTTTTAATATTTAGTGCCTTAAATTTTTTCTCAGTGCCGGACGGTGAAAAAGTTGGTCCATTTGAAACGGGTTTTTCAATTTAAAGTTCGTTTTAACTGCTGCTTAAATGCAACTTATCGTAATCAAGGCAACAACGTGGCCCCCAGGCCTGTCAAAACATTTCGGCTTCTTCTTTTTTTTCCCCTTTTCTGGCTTTAAAGTTTTTGCCACATTTATTTCTATTTTTTTTTCTTGCCAATTAGGAGCAAGGCATACTTTTTGTTGCTGTTGTTGTTGTTGTACAGGTAGTGTTGTTTTTGTTGTTGTTGTTGTTGCTTTTGGCTTGAGAAAATGGCACAGAGCCACTTGACTTGGCCAAGTTAGTTGCTGATGTTGTTGTTGTTGCTGTTGGTGTAGCCACTGAGCCACTCGCTAATTATGCAAAAGAGAGAAAAGGGCGAAAATGAAGGAGTGGCTTGGCCCACAAGGGGGGCGTGGCAATAATAAGAATTTCTGTTGCATCTGGCCAAAACGGAAAAAAAATAACTGGAACGCGGCCTGGCCTGGCACAACAAAAAAAAAAAAAAAAAGAAAAAGAAAAAGGAAGAAAGAAAAAAATTGGGGAAGAAAGAGTAGTCGGGGGAAAGCCAAGAATTCTTCTATGCGCTTTCGCACATTACCGTTATAGGTGTGTGCCGTTGCGTTGCGCCAGTGTGTGTGTGTGTGTGTGTGTGTGTGTGTGTGTGCTAATTTAGGAATCTTTTGTTGTGTCTGTAAAAAGTGACACACACATACAGCGGTGACAGCGGCGAGAAGGGACTCTCCCATGCTTTGTGCGATACTTTCTACCATGTCCACAGGATACCTCTTAAAAAATTATATATTTAACTAAAAAAAAACATAAGATTTCAAGAAAAAAAAAATGATTTTGAAGTGAAAACTTTTTGCAACATGGCGTATACGTAATATTTTCGAGGTTTTTATCAAGTATACGCCATGTCTTCCATCATTTTATCCATTTTTTTTTTTGAGAAATTTCTATATTATTTAAATTATTAATATATTATTAATTATTATATAAAATATTAACCCTGAAAAATATCTCTGAAATTCCATGGCATCCTAAAAAATATAATTCTATTGCTTATAAAAGAAATGTGTACAAAAAAACCCAACAACCACAAAAAACTACAACAATGAAAGCGACAACAAAAGAATTTTGTCAGCTTGTGGCTGCCACAACAACAACAACAACAACGAAACCAAGAAAAGCCTTAAGGATTTTATTTATTTATTTTATTTTTTTTTATTTAGAATGCCATGAGTCCGTTTTTATTATCCTATTCCGCGATTTTGCCTTCAAGGCACTTCCAGACGCTCTCTCTTCATTCACTCAGTCAGTCATTCACTTTTTGTCATTTATTCATTCAGTTAGTTAGTCAGCCAGTCGGCTATTCATTCATTCATTGCATTCATTTGGAGATTCATTCAATCATTCAAACGGTATTCGTATTCATTCGGGCATTCCTCAAGAGCCCAGTCTCGTCTGTCTGGTTTACATTTTTTGTTGTTTATTCTTAAATGATTTTAAATTGCTTAAATTTATAAGTTTAGTGAGAATTTCATTAACTGTTTACTTTGAGATTTTCCCGAATTTCTTTTTGTGCAACCCCATTCCCCGCCCCCCCGAAAATGTCATCAGCCTTAATGGGAAATGGAAGTAAAAATAGATTTTTGTGTATTTTTCACATTTTTTGTTTAGATTTTCTAGTTTTTCGCCTAATGCAAGGTCCATTTTTGTGTGTTTTTTTGTTTTTTTTTTTTTTTGGGTTTTTCCTTTCACCACGTACTGGGTTGCACTTACATTTTGCCACCAACGGCCCCCTTGTCCGGCCACCCCCCTCCCCCTTCCTGCGGGGGGCACCATCAAAGTACGTGCAATATTTGTACGAATATCGAGAGGATGGAGGACTTGACCGGGAATTTGCCACTTTTATTGTTTTTAAAACGCTTTCCAATTCCTTGGCTTTTTCTTTTGTCTATTTTGTTGCTTTCGATGCAATTGCAATTGCAATTTCAGTTTTATTTTACGCGCAATTTGTCTGCCCAGTGTGTGGGTGAAAAAATACAAAAAACAAAACAAAAAAAAATAAAGGGGGGAGCGTAGATGGTGGTCCCATAGCATGGACACCCCCCTCCTTTAAAAAGAGAAAAGCTGGGAAATTGAAAACCAAATAAATAAGTGAACCTTCTTCTATGCGGGTTTTATTTCGATTAGAGAGAAAAATATTTGCGTTTTTTTTGCGAAATAAAAGTAAAAGATAGTTTTTTATTTAACAAAAAAGTTACAACCATATTTATTGATTTTTAAATAATGCAAATAATCGTTTTTTTTAGGCTTTTAAAATATCCAAATACCTTTATGTGAACTTGCCTTTGTATCTTTCAGTTTTTTATTAATTTTTAAATGTATTTTAAATTGAAAAACTTTGTTTTTTATATATTATTTTAAGAGTCTATACATTTCTCTCATCTAAACTATTTTTTTTTTTATATATTTTTTTATGTCTAAATGTAATTTGTGGCAAATATCCGGGTGGCTGTTGCAGGAAAAACAAATTTTACAACAAAACAGCTCTAAGACAAAGCAACTGGACCTTTTCCTTCTGCTCCTCCTCCGCCTCCTCCTCCTTCTCCTCCTCTGCCTCCTTCTCCTTCTTATTTATTTGCCAAGTCCTTTTTGTGGGACTTTTCCTCCTACCACTTCTATCTGTAGCTGGCCAAATCGTTGGCCAATATCAATGCCAATCCCAGTTAGCCATAAATCATTCGGAAGACATCGAATGATTAGCAAAATAAACTTCCCGTCGTGTTTTATTCTTGGTTTTTCAAAAAATATTAAAAAACTTATTTCAACAATAAAAAAAAAAAAATAGTATTTCAAAAGATTTTTGTTGGGAACTTCTGGGAATAAAATCTTCAAAGTAGAATCGCCATAAGAAAGTCATAAAAAATTGTGTTTTTATAATTTTGCAACAAATTGAGTTTGATTCTTTTTTTTAATGGGAGCTCTGGCCTTAAAAATTGTTTCCAAAAATAAAAATATTTTTGTGGTTATTTTGGTAGAGATGATTTTCGGAAATGTTTATTTTGGGAATTTTCAGTTTCATATAGAATTTATGCGTTAAAGAATAAATAAAAGTAATATTTGAACATTTTCTAAAAATATTATTGATATTTTATTAAATTGTTTTTATTTGAAAAGGTATTTTATATTTTTATATTATTTTATAATTTTTTCACCTTTAACCTTTTTTTTTGTAATTCTTTCAGTTGCAAACTTGCTTTAATCGTCATCGGCCCTGTCATCGGATTGTTATCGTAATCGAAATTATCGCAGACCAGATTTTTGGCCGAACAACTGGGAGAGGACGCAAAGGATTGGAAATAGGCCAAAGAAAGCATCAACAACAACGATGAGAATGTTATCCTTGCTGACAGCGACGCTAACCGAGGCAGCGACGTCGACGGAGGCGGGGGGCGAAATGTTTTCGGATGCGGATGTGGCGGAAGTGCGGCATGTTGTCCAACGCATTCTGGTGCCGTGCGTTTTTGTTATTGGCCTATTGGGAAATTCAGTGAGCATTTATGTTTTGACGCGGTAAGTGCACTTGTATCCTCCCCCCCTCCCCCCTCCACCCCTCTCCGCCCCTCTTCCCCTCTTCCCCTTTTCCCCCGTTTTTGTTGTTTTTTTGGTGTTGTTTTTGTTGTTGCTGGATTATGGCCCCAAAACGATTCAGCATTTGAGTGGGCGTGGCCTTTTCTATGCATTCCCCGGCAGGCTGAAAAATATTTGTTTAAATCAATAAACATTTAAGAAGAGTGTTAAAAATATAATAAAAAAATTAATTTCTTTTATATATTATATAATGTATAATAATATAAAATAATAATAATACTATATAATAATATAAAATATCCTTAATGGGAAAGTGAAAAAGAACATTTTTGAAAGAAAATATAATATTTTATTAAAGTTTTCATTTATTTGTTTGAATTTCGTATAATTTTTAATGAAAACATCTAATATTTGGCAAAAAAAAAGCACGTAGGCATTTCTCACAGTGTGTGGGGTCTGGGGCGGACAGTGCGGAACATGAATGAAGCTGTGAGCAGGTACCCGGCGCATTAAACACGGCATTTAATTGTAGCCAGCGCTGCACTTTAAAATCATTTCCACACCGCCAACAACAATTCCAACAAGGATATCCCAAAAAGGACGCAACAACAACAACAACAACAATAACTGAAACAATAAGAACCATTTTATGTGCCAAATGCAAAAATGTTGCGTTTTTTTTTTGTTGTTTTTGTGTTTTACAGATAAGCGTACTGTGGCATAAAAATATATACATAAAAAAAAAATATATATATATTCATATATAGAAAGAAATGCGTGGATGTGTGTGTGTGTATGTGTGTGTTGGTTTTTTTTTTTTGCCGGAAAATATGCGACAGTTGCAAGTTCTCTGCTCGGCCATATGGGGCAAAAAATATTCACTTTTCCACTTCAAAAACCGATAAATTAAATTTTAAAGAATGCCAGTCACACGCCATTTTAACATTTAATCGCTGTCCGCGGCCAAGTAGGGGAAATTCTGGAGTTAAGTTCAAAAATGAATTATAAAGGAATTTTTAGATAAACTCAAACTTAGTTGTTCATTCGTTTATTTGGGGATTTATTAAAGGATTCATTTGGGGATTCATTTGGGGATTCATTTGGGGATTTATTTAAAGATTTATTTAAGGATTCATTTAGGGATTTATTTATGGATTCATTTATAGAATAATTAGGAAATTCCTTCTATTTTTTATCAAGCTCTATTTTCTTCCTCTATATCTATTTTTAAGCCAACCAAAGAATGTTGAGTTTTTCCACAGGACCCACTTTTGTCGAATTCTTTTCAGCACCTGCCTGATGGCTTTTTAATTCAACTTCCACATAAATTTTTATCTTATTTTTTTGTTGGTCCTGTGATTTTTTTTAGTTTCTTTTTTTTTTTATTTAAGGAATACATTGAAATGTAACTATCTGGGCTGCGGGCAATGCCAGAGAGCCAACTAAAGGCCGGTAGTTAGTTTTTATTGTTCATCTTATGGCTTTATGACGGTGCTGACATTTCGGCAAATGTCCTGCCACCACCCCGAAGGACTCATAGACTCATAGCCTTTGGGCCATTCGCGTTGCATTTTTACAGAATTTTGCACCCGATTTGTATAGTTTTTTTCTATTAATTTTAGAAAGCGTATGCGATGCACTACGAATATATATTTAACCGCCTTGGCCATCACGGATATCGCTTACCTGACTTTCCAGCAGATTCTCACCTTCCAGCACTACGATTACGTAAAGTATCACTGCGAGATATATTGGCAACTGTATGGATATTTTGTGTGGCTCTGTGATTCGTGTGGTGAGTTGTTAATCAATTTAATATTTAATATTAAAATTATGCGTTATAATATAATATAATGTACTACATAATGTATAAAGGAAAGGTTTAAAGTATTTATTTCTTTTTAGGAGAAAACCTAAAATAAAACCATTTTATTTTCTATTTATTTTTATTATTTTAATTATATTTAACTACTTAATAAATACAACTTTTCCTTATTTATTTAAAAAGTAATACCCCCTGAAAATATATTTCAAACCTGGTTCCTTTTCCTTGCACTTTCTCTCCTTGCCTTTTGGGCAAAGCTGTTCAACTTTCTTGTTAAAACATTAAAACTATTATTTAGTTACCTGATCCATAATAACCTTCTGCATTTCCGATCAAACAATATCCACAAATTTTGGAAAATAAACAGACCAGCTGGCGGAGGAGCTTCAACAATTTTGTTTTGTTGAAAGAATTGCATGTGGTCGGTCGGGGAAACGGAACGATTTCGTTGTGGACTGATGGGGAATTCCATAAATTTTCCAGATCTATGGGGGTGGGGACGTGGCACAACTACAGTACTTGAGTTCTATATAGTGTAACGCCCCCCCCCCTGCCCCCTGCCCCCTGCCCCTTGCCCCCATTTTTCTCTGGGGCACATCAATTGGAATTGCACCTGCGGCGAGGGTCGGAGTCGGAGCTTCTGGTTTTTGGTGCAACTGCCACTGCCACTGCCACTGCCACTCCGCCAATTTACGAGCGATAGTTAGCAGCGCTTTCTGCGAAAATTCCAGCGGTCAGCTTACCACCCCCCCCTCTCCTCCCCATCCTTTTCCCCTTTAATTTTCAGCGTTTTCCCCTCCCCCCTCACCCCATCACCCCATCACGCACATCAATCGTTTAGAGTGCCCCGCGTTTTGAATAAATTGACAGGATGGGAATAAGGAACGAAGTGGCATGGAAAAGTGAAGGGAATTAAACACAAAATACACTCGCAAAAATGGGGGTCCATAAGGATTTTATCGTAGTTTGTTTCAAGTAAGAGTTTCGGGCCATTATATTTATTAAAAAATATTTTTTTTTCAAGCAAAACATAAGCATTTGGTTGCAAATAGTTTTTGGAGTAGTCTCTTAATAACCTTCAATATAAGCATATTTTCTTCCAGTGCAGGAGTGATTGTGAATGCATTGTTATCCTTTTTTTTTATCCTTTTTCCTATCCCCATAGCCTACATATCGATTTACATAGCCGTGTGCTTCACAATTGAGCGATTCATCGCGATTCGCTATCCGCTCAAGAGGCAAACATTCTGCACGGAGTCCCTCGCCAAGAAGGTGATTGCTGGTGAGTCCAATAGTGTCCTTTGGCGTATCCTTAGCCGCAACCGATGCTTTTGTTTCTCCAGCTGTGGCGCTTTTCTGTTTGCTGTCGACACTTTCCACGGCGTTCGAGCATTCGTATGCCCGCGAGTGGCGTTTGATTGACGATGCCTATCGTCCTTGCAACCAAACCCCCGCCAATGTCTCGCCCCAGCCCCTCAGGCTGTCGCTGTCCCTGTCGCAGGTGCCCCCCGCAGCTGCCACAGCGCCCCTGCCCACCGCCCAGCTGCCCACGCCCGCCACACCGCTTTCGCTGGAGTCGCAGGACTTGGCCGTCAGCCGTGAGAAGTCGACCACCGCCAGGAGCAGAATTTTGGTTTTCGATTGGGGGAGTGGCAGTGGCGGTGGTAGCGGCGATGGCGGTGAATCAGGTGCGTTACACTTTACAAAAATTATTCGTTTTTCCATATTTTATTATCCTTGAAAATGATTTTCGTTTAGAGAACATTCCAAGACAACGCAGGCATTGGCATTCATCTGGTTTGGTGACAAAGCCTTCTTTAAGGAAAGTCCTTCAACAGCAGGACATAGATCAGGATGAAAGTCCAGGACAAGATGAGGTGACTGAAGGTCTTCGATTTTTGTCCCGCCGCCTGAGAAGTAACCAGGATTGGAATGCCACAGAAGCCTTTGCATTTAATATAACAGAATTCTGTCAAAATGTGAGTTAAATTTTTAAAAAATTATTTTTTTTTTAAATAATAATAATAATATATTATTATGTAATAGATGACTTACTTTTTGCGTGCACCCTCGGAACTGGGAATGAACGATCTCTATGCCAGTGTCTGGAGTTTGTTTACACTTTTGGTTTTCGTCCTGTCGCCTTTGCTGTTGCTGGCCACTTTCAACTCCTTCCTGATACTCCTGGTACACCGCTCGAAAAACCTGCGAGGCGATTTAACCAATGCCAATAGCATAAGAAGGACTAAGGTGGGTTTATTCTACAAATAAAATGATACATCCAAAATATTAAAAAAATTAAAATACAATTTTAGCGCAAATCAAATTCTGGAATAACTGGTACAGTCTCGCAGGAGAATCGAGTTACGATAACACTGATAGCTGTCGTCCTGCTGTTTATCGTTTGCCAACTGCCTTGGGCCATTTACCTAATTTTGGATCAGTATATGGAAATCCATGGCAATACCCAGGTGGTGGCTGGGAATATTTGCAATTTGCTGGGTGCCTTTAATGCCGCCTCCAATTTTTTCTTATACTGTGTGCTCTCCGATAAGTATCGAAAGACAGTGCGTGAACTGGTCACCGGCTATCGATATCAGCGACGGCATATGCGGAATAATACGAGTCTCTATGTGCCGCACACAACGACGACCTTGACCCACATAAACGGCGATCGTGGTGGCGGTGGTGGCGGTGGTGGCGGCTCCTATTACGGTGGTCCTGGCAATCGAAGGAGTCGAAATAAATCGGCGGCCCTGGGTCGCCTGATAGCGTGAAATCATCGGATATCCATCGAAAATCCAGAGAGGCATGAAAAAGTCATGAAATGTTTTTGTAACGATTACTCTCGATTATTGCCGATAGTATCGATTAATTGATATCTCTACAATATATATATAATACATATTACATAACCTACATTGTGCCATAATGTGATGATTATAGATTTATGCTAGTTAACCTAAACGTAATTGTTGTCCTAAGTACTAAACGCATCGAATCAAATACACACACACAATACACAAACAACAAAGAGTCCTTTATTGTGCCAGTGTGTGCGGCTGGGCCCACGGCCCACGGCCCACGGGGCGTATGAATATAACCCGCCAAGGCGTATATTAATATCCCCGTTTGTTGCCCCAGAGCGGGAGTATAGACAGTGGATCAGTGGGACTGTGAGAGTGAGGTCCTGCGAGACTTTTCCTCACACACAAAGGGACACAACGAGAGAACAACAACAACAACAAAAAATAAAGTACAAAAGGGACATCAAGTCGCCGGGGAGAATGAATAAATTTGCGTTGAAAAGAGAGCAAGATGGTGAGTTGTTTTTGGAATTTATGAGATTTTAAAATTATATTTTTCGGCAATTGAAATTATCCTTTGAAGAGAGAGTCTCAATGTTAAACATTAAAACTCCTATACTCATCGATTATTGTAAGGAAAACTTGGCCTAAAATCCAAGAAAGCTTGCTAAGTCCCTAAAGGGATAAGTCCTTAAAGCCTTGACAACAGCCAGCCAACAAATCTGTAAATTCCTACATATTCGTATATTTGTAAACCTGAATAATGGACAGCAGGATACGTAATTGAAAGCCGACCAAGTCCTGGCATCCTTTGGGCTCCTGTTCGAATGTTTTTTGGAGGGGGCCAACAATTTCCGTTTTCCATGTTCCTGGACCAAATGCAGTCGAACAGCTGCAGTTTCATTCCCAAAACTAAGCCGATAATTGAAGGTCTCCGGCCGGTGGGGTTTTGTCCAGACTCCATATCCTCCATATCCTGCTACGGGCTGGTCCTTGGGTGTTCCTGGATAATTGGTTCGAACTCTACTCGAAGTTTTCGCCTTCAAATCCAAGTGAAAATCTTTTCCCCCCAAAGCTGGCAATAAATTTTGTTGCTTTTTTTTTTTATTTCATGGCCTGGCATTTTACAGCGGGGGGGGAAGGGGGTAAAGAGTGGTAACCGATACAAGGACACTCTGATAGAGTCCTTTAGCAAAACTAATGGGCTAACAAACATTTGCGGTTTATGGCCAAAGCCAAAGGGAAACCTGAGTTGACCAAAAACCAAGGAGATTTCTGCTAAATAAATTGTTGAAAAGGTAACAAAGTGTATTTAATATTTAAGTAAGAGTAAAAAATTGTCTAAAATATACTAATCTAAAAATAATAGTGAAAAGGGGATATATTAAACTTTAAAATTTATTTACCCGCTTCGATTTCTATTTATTTCCATTTACTGGACACTGCCATCAAGATATAATATTATTCAGCCATCAGACACACACACAGGGGCAAGTGTAACAGCTGATTCGTCCTGCGAGTCCCCAGTCCCCAGTCGGCAGTCCCCATCGGTTGTTGCCACAAGTGGAGTGTATGAAAAATTACAAGTCAGCTCCAACAATTGAAATATTTCCGCCTCAACGCACTGAAATGCGCAATCGAAAATAGTTATCCGTAGCCGAGAAATATGCAACCGAATCAAAAAAAAAAACAAAAAAGGATGTGCCAGGAACAAGGACATCGCACTGAAGGGGGGGACGACACATATGTGTGCATTATGTGTGGCTCAGGATCAGGATACCGATGCTGGGGTCCGAGCGAAAAAATATTTCCATATTTGATTGTTTTTGGAAACGCCTGCCGCAGGACCACAAAAGAAAGTCCTAGTCCTCGAAAAAATACATCTACATATACATGTATATATATATATATAGGGAGCGGCGTCTGTTTATTGAAAATGGCATATAAAAATCGTGTGGGCGTGGCCAACGAGAGGCGTTTTTTTTTTTTTGGCTTGAAATGTCCGATTCTGTCGATTGCCGTTAGCTGAATGCTGAAAGTGCGGCATTGTGGCATCCACAACATACTTTGGGGTGTATGGGTGCATTTATTTTATTTACAGATATGTGGGTGCAGCATTCCATGCCACATGCCACATGCCACACTCCACATATGATAAAAAATATTAAGCCAAGCCAAGGCAAGACAAAAAACTGAAAAAAATATTAAGAAATTGTGGTCCTTCGATGCAAGAATTTGAAATGCCTTGATTTTGTTTTTTTATGAAAAAAACACAATTAGGCTTAAAAGGATATTCGTACAGAAATGTATTTTTAATATAAAAAATTTTGGAATTTAATTTTAGAATTTCTTTAGCCCTAAAAATGTAAAATTAAAAACTTTTCAAAATCAAATACCAACAATGAAATACCAACATGATATGCCCCGAACCACAAAAATATATAAACAGTATGCAAAAAAAAATATATATATATTATATATATTCCCAGTGGCACAAAAGCGAAACGGAATTGGCCAAAACGGGGGTGGGGTAAAAAAAGGTAAGGAGGGAAGGGAAAAAAATAAAGAAGTTGGGAAAATAAAGAGCGAGTGAAAAAAATATTAAGCACTCATGACAAAGCGAAAGTCGGATAATGCCATAACAACAGCAACAATAATGACAACAATGGCGGTGGCAAAAACAGCACCAAGCGACAGAATAACATTATAAAGTATCATGGAATCCTCTTTTTTTTTTGTCCTTGTACCCTCACTTCGCCTGGCCACCAAGCCGAGGGAGAGAGTCGAAAAGTTGCGCGAAAAACACAATTTACAATCTTTAAATGCTGATTTGATAGATAAGAGGTATAAATAAAAGAATATATAAAGGATATATGAGGAGGGATAGGAATGGATTTTGTGGTGAATTAGCGCAAAAGTGAGTTAAATGGTTAGTTTAAAGGACTACCAGGTATCACATACCAAAGAAGCTCAGTATAAAAAAGTGCTCCACTTCGTTGTCCTTATGAAGGAAGCCCTTTTGCTTGAACAACAGTAACGAATGAAATCCTTTACAATACCAACATTTACAACAAATATTATACTAACCGGAAAGAAAAGAAATAAATAAATCCTTTTAATCAATGAAATGCATTTTCAAGTCTCGATTTCGTTGTTTTCTTATTTATTTAAAGCAACTCCTATTTATACATATTTTATTTCCATTTTTTTCCCCCCATTTTTCTCCATTTTTCTCTATTTTTGTCCATTTTTGTTCATTTTTGGCCAAATTGAGGCCATAAAACTGTACAAATTGCAAATATTCCGAAATTGAGCCTCGTTGAACTGTACAAAGTGCGAGTGAGATGGCAATTGGGGGGGGAGAGAAAGAAAGAGAGAGAGAGAGAAAGAGGGCCAGAAAAAACAGTAAACGGTAAGAAATATTTTGCGGTTGAAGGCAGTTGGCCAAATAAATGTACAACTAGATAAACAAGCTAACTAGTTGCACACATACAACTAACCACACACACACACACACACACACACAGTAGCAACACACTATGGCATAAAAGTCTGGGGAAAGAGATGGCAAAAGGGGCAAATGAAAGAGACGGGTTATATGGGAAAATAAAAGCCCTTAAACTGACAAATCGTTTAATCATTGCTGTCCTGCATGTTTTTGTTTTTTTTTTTTTTTTTGGGTTATTGTCTTTTAATTTTATGGTTAAGCTTTCAGGAGAGGCTTTAAGGATAATTCTTGAAATGTGTTTAAAGGATAAAGAATATATATATATATATTTTTTTTTGGCTACTTTCCTTTGTTGTGGACGCTTTCTAAGCATTTTATGGGCATTTCGCTTGTGGGCTTTTTGGTCCTTTGGCTGAGTGGGTATTTAAAAATATATTTTCAATTAACAATCTGTTGCGGCCTAACGGTAAATGGCCTATCCTATTTATCCCCTCAAACACACCCACACACACACACACACACACACGCGCACACGCACGCACAACTACAAGAATGGCAACCCTTTAGAGTGTATTGTTTGGGTATTTTCTTATGTTTTGTGCCGAAAATTTGCTTAATTAAAAATAACAAGCGAGACCAGCAACAAGCACACCATCACACCCCCTCCTTAAAGCCCCGCCCCCTTTGCCCCTTTGGGCCATCAAGGCCCCCGTAAGCCATAACAATAGAAAAACCAAAAAAAAACAAAAAAAAAAACTGAAATGGGGTTTGCAGAAGAATAACAACCGCAGAGCTACAAGCAAAACTTTGTTTAATGGTTAGTTAAGCGTTTAATTTGCACAAGGCCTTCCAGCTCATCATCCACACACACCAGCACACATCCTTAATTTTATATATATATGTGTGTGTATTTGGTAAATCCTTTGGGCCTAACCCCTTGGAAATCCCCTCCTTCATCCCCCTGATGGGTTTTTAAAAGCATTTTCGGGCTCATGTGACGGTTGAGGGAATAAATCTTAAGTATTTCTTTTCTTTGTGTTTTACTACTCTTGTTTTTATTAAATAGTGTTTAAATATATTTTATTTTAAGCTAAAAAGTTAATAAGAGGCTTCAAACTAAAGGCTTCTTTAAGGAGTTGAAAGCTTCCCAAGAAACTATTTCAAAATTTTCACACTTTTTTGAAAATTACTTAAAATTTTTGTACAACTTTTTGAATCACTTTGTTAAAGTCCTTTAAAAAAATTTATATTTCTATCCCATCGCCACATTTATAATTCAGCAAATGTTAAGCTCTTTTATTTGCTTTTTTTTCTGTCATTTAAAGTCAAGTGCTTCTGTACGTATTTTTTTTTTTTTGGATCGGTCAAAGGTTAATGGATTTGACAGAGTGCAGTCATGTCAGTCGCTAAGCCGCTTAAAGTCGACTCACTAAAATAATTTCTATGTTTCTTTTTTATTGGCAAATGGCAGAATCCCCAACAAAACATAAAACTTTTAGCTAATGTCAATTAGAGGAAAACAGAATTCAAAAAAGATGAAAAAAAAAAAAGAGGGGAATAGAAATGGAAACGAATTAGCCGCAAAACAATTGGGTATTTGCATGGTTGATTATGCCATTTCCTTTTAACTTGGCCATTTTATTGGCAAATAAATTCCTATCCCGAATGGCTGACAAATTGACAGAGTGACGCCGTGACACAAGGACACAATAAAGCATTTCAAACATTATTTAATTAAATACCGCAAAGTGAGGAAAAGTGTCGCATCCTAGCAATGACAGGAGATTTTAATAATTACTGAAATGTTTTTCAAATTACAAAATAAAATGGAATTCAGTTCAAAGTTCAATACTAAATGCACTTTAACGCTCATGGTGTTAAGATATCCCCAATATCCACGAAAAGGATAGAATTCTACTAAATAAATATTAGGAAAGTATTTTTTTAAGGTTGTCCCGCAGAGGGCCCTTTTTCAAATTGAGAAAACAAGAAGAACAAAGTAATAAATGTCTTAATATACATATAATCCTACTCTAAGATATCTAACTTAGAAGTGGTATACTATTTTGTAATCGGCAAATCGTTATTTTTCGTTTTCTGGTACAAACAATAGCCGGACATTTTGATGGTATATTTTTTATTTTCCCCAGAGAAAACTTTAAGTTAATTATTGATTGCAAATTAAATGGAAAGTTTAGAAAAAGTCTTCTTGTTCAATTTAAAGTCTTTTCAATCTGAGAAACATAAAAATCCTGTTCCTGTGAGATTGTTGAACTGCAGTCGTCCTGGCAACGCGCCTCGAAAACAACTCGAAAGTCTGAGCTGTCAGGCGGGGCAACGACATCCAAAAAATCACAACAACCAAGCGACACCAAGGACTCTGCTCCGTTCCCCGCCTCCCCGCCCTCTTGTCAGGATCTTTTTGAGAAGGACAAACTGTTGGCAAGTTTCATAGGCCGGGGGACAACACAAAATTTAACTTTTTAATTAAGGCAAGGCAATGGCTTTTATTTTTTGTGCCATTTTGTTATTGTGTTTCGCACTTGCTCGGTTTTGTTTTGTTTTTGCAGATCGAGGATAGCGCGTGGAGAGTCCTGGCAGAAGGACAAAGCGTCGTCCAGGAAGCGCAACAGGCCAACTTACCACATAAAACGACAATAAAAAAACAAAGAAAAAACTATACAAAAAATAATCATAAAAATGAGTGAGTGAAATTTTTGGAAAGGGTTAAAGGTCCTTTCAATATTTTTTATAAGAAGATATATATTTATATATTTTTATAAGAAGATATATATATATATGGTATTTTCTCTATCAGTTTCCGTGTAGTTGTTTTTTTTTGGAGTGTATGTGTGAGTGGCTTGGCAGCCATCTTGTGGCCGTTGTGCTCAGCTGACAACAAAAGAAAAGGACCGCCAGGACAAGAGGCTGGCGTTTTGTTTGCGCCTGTCCCAGTTGCCTTAAAGGACACTTAACCTTGTCAGGAACGCGACAAGATGCGGAAACTTTGTCCTGCGAATGCGAGTGCCGCGAATTGATGATATTTTAAATGCCACACACCGGACCGCTTTTCTACAACTTTTCCGGTGAAAGCACTTTCCTACTTTCCTACTTTCCACTTTGGCCACAATGTTAATTACTGCAGTTATCTCTCAGTTATCTCTCAACTTAGTATCAATAAATTGTATTATTTTTTATCTTAAAACAAAAGCATGTTCTATAAAAAATAGCAATTAAATTAAACGTTAAAGGTAAACATGTCCCAAATCATTTTAGTTTCATTGTTTTGCTTTTCAGCTAAAACAAACATTAGTTGAAATGATAAACAAATAAAATACATTTTAAATTTATGTCTAGAGTTCAAACCTAGCTTGTTTTCAATGTTTTTTATGTTGTTTTTTTTAAATACACCAATTTATTTAACAAGTTACCAGAAATAAAACGGCAACAAATTACCAATTTCAAATAGTACACGAACAAATTAGAGAAAACATGCGAAATATATATAAAGTATTGCATATGTGTGTGTTTAAGGATGTTTGTGTGTGCCTTTAGTGTCTTATTGACAGTTGATTTGCACTCTGATTGCACAAAAGGAAATCCAAAATCCGTACATTAATTAAACTGTGAACTGTGAGAGTCGTCCTTGCTGCCCCGTCCTTTGGTCTGGGTTCCTGGCTTGGCACTGAGATCCTTGCATATATGTATATGCAGATGTATGGATGTAGCTGCTTTTGGCAGGACCTCTTGATTTGGTTTCATCGGTTGCAGTTTTGTAGGTTTGTAGTTTTGCACTTTTGAAGTTTGCATTTTGCCTTTTTATGGCTTGCTCAGCACTGTCCTGTGAATCCTTTTATATTTTGGTTCCACACTGGGAGAAAGTATAGAAAAAAGAATATATGAAAATATGCTTTAAAGAATTAAGAAAAAAGCGCTTACAATGTACAGGGATACTTATATTTATAGGAACTTTAAGCTGAAAAGGGTATTTTTTATAGCATTTTCTGCCATCCTGGTTGTTTGTTTCAATCGAGGTGTTGCTGGCCTCCCCCTGTTGGCCTTTTTCCTGCTCCTTTTCCCCTTTTAACCTCCTCCCTTTAACCCTCCTTTCATTTTTAACATCCTTCACTTTAGCTTTCATGAATATGTGCCAAAAAATAATGTTAAATAAGCAAATAAGAACATTTCTCATCACTTTACTGGAATTTATAGTGGCTCTAAGTTTAAATTTTCGACTGACAGGCGGCAGCTGCTTCTTGTAAACACTCCTCCTGTCCCGCCTGCCCCTCCTGCCCCATCACCCCCTCTCCTTTAACCCTTGCCAACATGTTTTTGGCCATTTATCAAATGTTTTGCCTGGCAAAGCGTTTCCAAGTCGCAAGTGTCGTTAATTATCCTGCCTGTATGTTCTCTTATTTTGTGTGTTTTTTTGTTGTTTTTATTATTTAATTTTGCAGCATATCCTTGGCCGCATATTAATGCATGTTTATTTGCCTGGCCAGGCACTCAATTCACATTTATTATTATTTATGACCCATGCATTATAATTTATTTCATGCACCCCCAGTGGGGGCGGAGTGGGGCGCGCCTGGGGGTGGGTGGTGCGGCCCAAGTGGGTGGACGCGACCTCGTCAAGTTTTAGCTTTCTACTCATGTGCCTCATGGTTTTCATTTTTTTTTTTTTAGTAATTAATTAAGTGGCCCTCTTCGGTAGCTAATTAAAATTTAAAGTACCCGCTTAATTGGTAATATCAACAGCTGCCGCTTCGCTGCTTTTGCGCATTTATTTATTTATTTATTTTTTGCCATTTTAAAAGCACGTTCTTAGCCCGGCCTTATTCCCCTGATAGCCATTTATGTGTAAATTTTAGCACTCGTTGGCAGTTTTTATTTTGCTAATTAAATGTTTTATTTTTCGTTTTGACTCAAAATTTAAAACTGCTTTAAACTGCACTGGAAGACGGCGGAAAGTTTCCCATTAAAAGCCACAGATCCTTCCAAATCCACGCTCTCATCTCATCTGCTCTCTCATACCACCCCAGTCCCACCCAATTACTGCTCTCCCACTTACTGCTCTCCCACTTACTACGCACTCATAAGGTGGCAATGACTCACCTACTCTCCCTCCCACTCACTGTGCTTTCTACGCACGTTGTGGCTAGGCTGTGCCTCACCTGCTCTCCCTCCCACTCGCTATCACTGTTGATCTTTTCAATACTCTCCGCCCACTGGAATGCACCCATTACATGCTAATGCAGCCGTAAGCGCAGCATTGCCAGTCGTACTTCCCCACTCCGCCAGTCAAGTCAACTTTTAATCCGTCGTCTTTGCCGGTAGCTTAGCGTTTTTTTCTTTCTGTTAAAAATCCAAATGACGCTTCAAAAGTGTTTTAAATATGCTGTGGATTACAAAATCCGTTTAAATACAGTGATTTGCCGAGTATTTAAGCTTAGCAAATGGAAGTACAAGGGCTTAGTGCGTTTGTGCATGTTACGCATTAGTTGATCTTTTTTTTTTGGATTTAAAAAGACTATTTGTGGTGGCCAAGCACATGATTAATATGCCCCCACACACCCGGCCTGTGATTAATTCATATTTTAACTGGAGTTGGTAAAAAAATGACTGAATTATGATTGAATTAAAGGCTTTTAATTCGCTGAAGCTGCGTCTTTTTCGTGGAAGGACGCTCGTGTGTGTGTGTATGTGTGTGGGGCTCCAGCCAAAGCCCCAAGGAAAAGGCCAAAGCACCGTTATCCTTTGAACGAAGAAACAAAAGACTCTGATCAACTGTAAATGTAATACACCTATGGGAAAACATTTAACACCAAGTAAGTTTTATTTAATTTCTTTTATTTTATATTTGTCTAGAATTTTCCTATTTATTGCACCTAAAATAAAAAAAAAAAGAAAGGGCTCTATTTTGTAGACCAGACAGATCGCCCGACCAATAAGCCTGGTTTTTTTTGTTGTGTTGGCCTTTTGTCTGTGTTGGCTGGACATTGTGCAAGTGCAACCAATCAAAATTCCTGTTATAAAATCAAATTTTCATTGCTCTCAGTGAGCATTTCCTTTAGCATTTCATCCATTGCTGGTATTTTGGGCACTTTTTGGTTTTTACTAGAACAAAAAAGCATCTGTTTGCCAGTGCAAGCTTCTTCTAAAACAAAAAAAACAACAAAAAAAAAACCATAAAAAAAATAGGTTGCGTGGCAGTTCCGGTTCCGTTTTCTGATTCCGGTTTTAGTGGCTCTAAGCCAAAGGGTGTGGGCAGGGGGCTGGGCGTTACGTTGGGTTAACTGTAACTGGGCACAAAGGGCAGCAATTTCGTGGCGCTTTCAGTTTTGTAGTTTCATCTTTCGTTTGTTTTACAATTCACACTAACTCACCCCGCACCCCACCCCCTGCCCAATATCATGGCCATTTTTTACGCCTCACCTCAAAGAGTTTTTCTGGCCTTGTGTTAGAATTTGCCAATTTTTCAGTTTTTTAACATGCCAGTGCAGACGGAAAATAAAATCAAAGAAAAAAAAAAAAGAAAAACAGGCAACATCAATGATTTGAAACGATCTAGAGTCTAGAACTTTTTTTTTTCGAGGTTCTATATTCCATATAAACGATTACTGTATTAGAAACAATTTCTTAGGGCTATTTTTTAGTATCCTTTAACACATATCCTTACCCTTTTCCCACAATTTTATGCCTTCGATTTTTCAAAACATTTTACCTTTTATTTTTCGGTTACTCTTTACATATTTTTATTTGTATTATATTGGTTATCGGCAGCTGCTTTGCAATTTTTTCCATATTTTTTCGGGATATTCATCCCAAACTCCAATGGAAAGTCCTAGATTTGAAACAATAACTTTTACGCACGTCAGTGTAAACTCGCATGGAAAATTTGCATTCCACACACACGAAACAATAAAAAAAAAAATCAAAAGAGAAAAAAATAGGGGGGGCGGAAGCGCCCCTTTGGGTTGCTATAAAGAAAACTCTCAAAGCAATGTGAAAATGTGTTTGAGTTTTTGTTGTAACAAAGGAACAAAAAGCGAAACAAAAAATAGGGCGAATATTTATGCAAAGTTGATTTTTATTTTTCCTTGTATTTGTTGTTTTTTATAGTTGTTTTATTTTTTTTGTTTAGCATTTTTATTTAAGCAATTTGGCTTTGTGTAATTTGCACTCCATTAGAGCGAATGCCAGGAATTAAAGTTAATCAAACAAAAAAAGGACTGCCCATTATCTTTTGGAATTGAATTTGTGTGTGTGGCATGAACTTTAAGTGACTTTGCGGCTTCATTTATGAGCTGTTGCGGTTGAACGTTGCAAGGTCGTCGCAGGTGGCCGTTCGCCGGTGGCTGGTGGCAGGTAGCAGGTGGCTGGCGATATGTTGGAGGTGGTTTTAAAAGCCACAGGCATGCAGTGACCATACAAAAGTCAGTGGTTGCTGCCTGATAATTTATAAACGGTCACAGGGTCCTGGCCCAGGCCAAAGCGAAATGAAACCGAACCAAACCAGTGACCGACAAACCAAAAAACCAGTCAAGCGAACTCACAGGAATGCAGTCTATTAGAAGAGCGTTTAGACGTCATTTTCCCAACCACCCAACCACCCACACAACCCACATCCTCTCCACCCCAAACCCTTGAAAACCCACATACTCTTAAATATTTTAAAACATTTACATCACAGGATGTGTGCTCTGGAAACTCTTTTTTTAAGCTTAATCCTTATGTTAGAAAGGATAATTTCTACAAGAGAAAGTCCTCTCAACTTTGAATAGAAAATTAACCAGTTTTTGAGTAATATTTTATGGCAAATTCCTATAATTAATATTTATTTTAATAGGTATTCCCTCTTTTATAAGACATAATCCTGAAAAGGACACTTGATTTCCCGTAGTTTTGTCATCTCTGTGGGAAATCGTCGAGTTGAAAGTTGTCTCCAAGTGGGCGGCAAGTGGCAAGTGGCCGGACAGTGCGGGGCGTGGCGTGGCGTGGCGTGGCGTGGCGTGGCGTGAATCTGTTGCCTTTGGCGAGCGAAAAATGATTAATGCGATTTGAACTTTAAATTTACATTGTGTTCATGATATTTAGTTGAATTTATGGGCGCTGTTTGAGTTTGTAAATGAGTTGCTCATTTAATGTTTTAACAGGACGACACCCCACCGACTCGTCGACGTTGAGAAGAAGGGGGCAGGGAGGAGGCCCTTTTCCGCAAATCCCGGAAAACCGAAACTACACAAGTTGCAGACACGGAAAGAGATAGCAAGAAGACAGAAAAGAGAGACGGGCAGAGACGGGCAGAGACGGGGGGTTAAGGCTTAGACGGAATTTTGCCACTGGCAGGACGGAATTAATGATTGTATTTCATTTTATGCTCGGCAAGGACCTTAAAGCACTTATCAGTTCCTTAAATGGTTTTCACATCCTTAGCCTTATCCTCATTTAAGGAGAAGCGCAACGAAATGGCAAAAATGATGCCCGACCAAGTGAAGAAAGTGGTTTTGCAATTAAACACCTCATTACTGTCTACAAAGTTTTCTTCTTTTCGTGATTATTTAAAACCAAGAAACGAAAAGAAAGAAATGTCCTTGCAAGTTCAACTCAATGTTTTCCATTTCTCCTTTTTTTTCCATTGTTAAGTTTTTAACCCAGAAGAAGTATGGTACTCTGGGTGTCCATTAAACGCCGCCTTCCTTGGCCATAATGGTTGTAGTCGGCCGGCGAAAAGGACATGACCCAAGTATGTCCCAAAAGGATGCAAGCAATCTCGGTTTCGAGCCCCGATTGCAAGGGGTGGCCCGAAAATTGGGGTGTCATCATTTTAGGCTTCATTTTGTGCTTGTCTTTGGCGGGAGAGGACATCGATAATTATCGCACAAAATGTGTCCTGTGGGGTTGTGGCCTGTGGCCAATGTTCTTTTGATTTCTCTCCTTCTATCTCTATCTCTGTCTCTATCTCTGTTCGCATTCGGTCTCTTTCTCTCTGGGCAAAACAAGGACACTTACAGAGCACACAGACCTGCATACATGTGCATAAATTCATTGTCACGACGACAGGGGGAGCATCAAATGAATGAATGAATGTCCTTCCACCTCCTTCCTCCTTTTTTCGCAGAACCTGGCTGGGAGTGTGTGTGTGTCCTGGCCTCTAACATGTGTAGCCTGCTTTTAGGCTAAAAGCACACCGCACACACACTCTCCTCTATTTTTTTTTGTTTTCCCGAGCTGGTATAAATCTTTGGGACTTTTGTTTGATCGAACGCAAAAATAATGGCGCTTTGTTGTCCTGCCTCTGACTCGGAGTCGGCTCCTTCTGTGTGTGGTGCGGTGTCACCATGTCCTGTGCGCCTTTGCCTTCATAAATTTTAACGCCAGGCCAACTGAAACGCAAAGAGAAATCGGCAAGAAAATTGACCTTTTAGCTCACACTTCACTTCGGCATAGTCGATGCCTCAGATCCTGCTAATGATACAAAGCGTCTAGCTGTCTCTGTTTGCCCCTATCTCTCCATCTCTCTCTCTGGCGGACAATCGAAATGATTGACTGGCATTTGGCAGCCAGACACGACGAGAGTCCTGGCCAAAAGTGCCAAAGTTGAGTGTTGAAGAAATTTAAAGAATTTAAAAGAAAGTGGACTTAATTGATAAATAAAATACAAAAAAAAAACAAAAAAAAACTCTTTTAAAATCCCATCAATCACACATTCTGCCAGGCATATTATCTTCTGTGGAGGATGTGCCTCAATGGGTTAAGCTTCGCCTGCCACTTAATTGCCAAAAGTTTCGACTACTCCAACAAAAGCCCCAGCCATCATTTTCTTCTCTGTACTTACATTTCGAGTTTCTGACTTTTGATGGCCGCTGCAGACGCGACACTTTTTATGGCCCTCGCACATTAGGCATTCGTCATTAAAGTTTATATCTCCCCTTACTCCCCAACGGCAAGGACCTCTCTCCATCTTGGAGGAAGGAGGAGGCCACAAAAAGAAAAAAAAATGAAAAAACAGGCACATCTGCCGTCTTCTAGGGATATATAAAATGACAATGATGGCTAAGCATAATGCCAACAATTAGGCTGAAAAATGTTTGCTCACGCACAGAGACTGCCAGAAATTCGAAAAGTTTTCTTGTAAAGAGAAAAAAAACCCCAAAGGATAATTTTTGGTAGAAAAATGAGTCTTTCTTCTCCTTAAAAAATTTGTAACTTGAAAAGATTTAATTGCAGATATTTGTAGTTCCTTTATTTGTATATATTTTTTGCAGTGTCCTGTGTGTGTTTGCCTTCGACTAACTGACTGATGAAGCATGTCCAGCATGTTCCTTTCTTGTTTATGAGACTGGCTGCTTGTTTGGTTACTTGTATATCCTGTGTGTTTCTGCCATCAGCCTATGCATCCTGCTGATGCAACCCGCTACCCCCCCCCCCCTCCTGCCTGGCCACTTTGTACAAATTAAAATTGCAAAAATCCTGCAGCAGCAGCAGGAGCAAAAATGCACTTATGCCAGAAAACTGAAATACAAGAATGCCTTGGCCATGGCTGGCTGGATGGCCGGCCCATTACCGTAAACAATCGAGAGATCCTGTCTCTCGTTTCAGTTTTCAGCATACTTTTTTGGCCATCTCATATCTTAATTGCCACAGGCTGAAATGAAATACATAAAATGCATATTTTCGACATTTTTATTACCTGTTCTCGATACTTGCTTGTTGACAATTTCTTGGCCCATAAACTTCCGGCCGCCATCCATAAGTGGGCTCAAAGACAGAGACAGAGAGAGAGAGAGAGAGAGAGAGAGAGAGAGAGAGAGAAAAAAATAAATAAAGCTGGAAATCAATTGGTAAAAGTTAAACGTGGCCAAGAGCACTTCACACTCACACACACACACACACACACACACAGGCAGACAGGACTTTGTTGCAAATGGTAGTATGGTCATGTGGCAAATTGATTGCCGTCAGGATATTCAATCGATTATCGAAGGACTACTTGGGTGTTATCGAATGAATTACCCACAAGGTGTTTGCCAAACAATTTATGCGCCTCTTAATTGAACCGATTTTGTGGAATTAATGTATTCCACATCTCCATTGCCAATTGCCATTTGCCAAGGATATTTTATGAATTGAAAACCAAAGCAAAGTGTATTATAATTACAATAAAGGACACTCTTCAATGGGGGGGAAAGTGGCCCTTTTTGTTTTGTCTTGTCCTGCAGCCGTACTCCTTCAAAACTAATTTGGCAACAGAAGTCGAAACTTTGCAAGCACAAATATATTGAAAGCAAACTAAAACCGAAAAGGACAGTCGTCCTTTGGAGGAGGGAAGCTAAAGATTCCAAGACCAACAGAAAAAGTGAAAGAAAGAAAGTAGGAAATGAATGACAAATAGCTTTTGGCTCATCATCATCATCGTCTCTGGTCGTCAGGATGGAGAGGAGGAGGAGGAGACGGAAGGAGACTGACTGGAAGTGCAAATTAATCAACTATAAAATTAATTATCCTTTGAATCCTTACAAGTAAATAAAAGCCCCAAGCGTTTTTCCCCAAAAGGGTTTTTTCCGGCATAACAACTATGACAAATTCTACTGTCCGACCGACCAATTGGCGGTATATTTTGCGGTCTGTCTGTCCCCTTGTCCTGTTTGATTGTCCTTATGTCCGCCGCCGACCATTCCGCCCCGTTTCCTCCCCCCCTCCCATTTATTTCACATTAATTTTGTCTGTTTAATTCCGAATTGAAATTTTATTCCGTTCGGTTGTTGTTGTTGTTGTTGTTGGTGTTTCTGCGGCTGGCTCATCACAATTAATTAGTTAATGTCCTGGCGATGGCGGCGAAATTTATTGCCATTTGCGATCCTCTTTGCTTCTTCTATTTGATGAGTCCGGCGCGTAGTTTTAAATTTTTCACTTGGAATTTGTCGCGGTTAGGTACTGGTCCTGGTCCTGGAGGAGCCTTAAGAAGGACTCCAGTTAAAATGCATCGGACTTCTTAAAGACTTCTGGAAATAGAAAACATATATTCATATTAGTTTTTTTATATTATATATTTTATTATTATTTATTATATCCTAAAGAATATTCCTAAAGAACATCTACTTTTTGAATAAGAAGTGAATGCCCTTTACCCTTTGATTATTGCCTTTCTTTGGTGATTGGTTTTCATTTTGTTTCCAGGGTATTTTCCCAAAGTAACGCTTAACCCTTGTCCGCCTGTCTTTTGTAATTGCTACTAATTACTGGCACAGCAATGGCCAATGAGTGTTTTCCCGAGCCCAGCCCCCCCGCCTGTATGCCGCCCCTTGTCTTGTGTCCTGCGCCTCAGCTTATGCAAATGTGTTGTCCCATCTCGTGCCCCTTGTCTCTGAAACTCGACCCATTTCTACAATATATAATTTACATAAACATCTAATTGCTGGTTGGCATTGTTTTTGCTTTTGTAATCATGCTTAATTGTTTTCGTTGGGCATTTCATGTTCAATGCTCCGATGATTGAAAGTTTGTGCTCTGGCGGTTTTCGTCGTTGAGGGAGTTTAACCACCGAAACCGCCAACACTCACACCGCTTACAATCAGTGTAATGCCACCCACAAGGACACTCACATCCACAAGGACACCCACAAGGCCAACGCAAAATTTTAGCTCAGTTTGTAGGCCACCAAAGTATGGCAGCCATTTGAAGTGCCTTCAAGTGCTTAATGACACGTTTGCATTACTCAATTTCCTTTGGCGTTTCGCGAAGTTATTTCCTCAATTCAATTAAGCAAACTGTCTCGAGTTATGGGACGAGCAAGGACGCATGGCAACGCAGGATCAACAGCACTTGGGCGGCAAACAAACCGAAACCGAAAATCAGTTAATTGATGTTCAAATCAAGAGTTTCCATCTAGCCGGGCAGTCAAATGGCTCTCAACTTGGCTTACAACTCCAAGGTACACTTGAGCACAAGCCGATTTTGGGCTACCATAGCCCAGGACCAAGCTGTGTCCTTTATCGAAAATCAAACACTAAATAAATACCGAAAAGTAGATTATGTTTTAAATTTGAAATTCAAATTCAAAAGGTTATTGAAATCAGTTTCCCCAAGACATTAGCAATAGCTAGAATTTATAAATATTTAAAGGCTTGAATCGAAATCGTATTGTGTTGGTCCTGCAGCTCCTTTCTGCATATTTTCCGGCAATGCCACCAAAGTGGCTATAGATCAGTGCCAGATGCAGAGTCGTATATTTACCTTTTAATATTATTAATATTATGATTAAAGCAGGCATCTGCCGTGGGCATCTCGTATGCAGTCAGGCATCCTGCGCAACCATCCTTTTGCTGACAGCTTACCTGGATTCCGAATCCTTTATATACATATATCTGGCTATGTGTGCGTGACATTCATTTACTAAAGCAGAAGCCTTGCACTTGCAAATGAAGTTCTTGTGGATTGCAAAATGAAGTCGAAACTTGTCAGATATTTTTGGCATTCCCTACACCTCCCTACATATCCTTGCACATCCTGCCAGCTTATTGCCTCTCACATTATAATAATAATAATAATAATAAGTAATGTGAGCCACAAAATCCAATTTCAAATCAATGCTTTGCTATTCTACGCGTCCTTTAAATACACAAAAAACTAATATATTATTCAAATTCACAAATAATTTACAATTCATAAGTTTCAAAGGCGTCGAAGCTTTTAATAAATGTATTTAAATTAGCCAACAAAATTGTAGTAATTCTAGGTTTTTTTTGGAGTGTATTCTGTGGCATCCTTTGTTACGTTTAGCCTGTGGCTGGCGACGCGTGTGGCTGCCAAAAAAGGCTGCCATTGACAGGACATTTTTTGACTAGTTAGGAGGTTGGGCATGGCTGAGGGGAGGGTTACCAAAGGACGCAGCTACTTAGCGCCTTCGTGTATAGTTTTCTGTGTTTTTTGTCCTTCCTCCACCACCCTCCCCCCTCCACCACCCTCCACCCCACTAAAACATTCTGTCGTGCCGACACAACGCCCTTTTTAGTTTTTCACGTGCCACCATCGCCACCACAAACAACAACAACAACAACAACAACAACAAGGACAACAACAACAAGGACAACAACAATGTCTAAAACAACAACAAACATGTGTTGCCATTTCATTCAGGACATTTCAATTACATTAAAGAGCTTCCTTCCATGCGCGCCATTGCCCGGAGTTAGTTACTTTGATTAAAATTGAGCATCGCCATCGGCATTGTGTTGGCTATTGAAAAATGTGCCATAAAATGTGCTATAAACGTTGGATAAGGTCTATCTTAATGATGAAATTATTATGGGGAATAAAACCACAATTCTTTTAAGGTATTCCGCTTTAAAATCGGTCCAGAATTTGCCAAGCTATAGGCAGAGGAAGAGGCCGTATAGGAAAAACGCAATTTTTGCAAGGGGTACCATCATAAAAATTTTGAAAAATTCGAAAAAAATTTGTTTCTAATATTTTGCCATAAATTGATGGTAAATAAATCCCCAAATCTTTTAAAGTACTCCGTATAGGAATCTGATAAGAATTGGCAAAGATAAAGAAATGTTTTTGTGGCAAAAGTAAATATCTCTGATTATCTCAAGGACTGGTATTTCCTATCGTTATCCTTATTTTCTACGTTGAAAGTGAAGAGAACTGTTTTTATTGTACATTTAAATACTATTATATGTTAAATAATGAATGCTTTTGCCTTCCCTTCAATGAGATTTCTATAGCATTTGCAAACAAATACATAAAAAGAATTCTCAGCTTAAGTTTAGATGCAGATACTGTAAGGATACTTGGATCCTTAATTTGAAAAGGCAGAGCTGCGATTGGATGCTTTCCCTTTTGGGAAAGCTAAGCTTCTTGGAATGTATTTCTCCAGTCTTGGCTTTGCCTTCCATTTTTGTTTTAATGTCATTACCAAATTTGATTTGCAATTACGACCGTAATTTGGCTTTAACCGATACCAAGTGTTGGCCTTCCACTTAAGCTGTCTGCCAACTTTGCAAAACTTTTCGATGGGGGGGAGGTGCGGCGGATGCTGGGGCAGGTTCTTCATTAAAAACGGATTCGTGTTGCAGTAACAGCTGGGCCAGCAGCAGCACACTCTTGCAACTGGCAAATGGCATTATTTTTGTTTGACAAGTCAAAGCGGCGCGACATCGCGACTACTGCCACGGAGGCCGCAGGAGCAAGAGCACTTGAAACTTGTCAGAGGATACTTCTAGGCGCGCCAAGTGCATGTGTATGTGTATGTGTGTGTGTGTGTGTGTGTGTGTGTGAGTGAGTGAGTTTCTGTGTCATTCAAAAGCCGGACTTGAGCCTTGCATAAAAAAAAAGAACAAAAATATTTGTAAAAACTGCAGTAAACGCTGGCAACATGCTCTTCGAGTTTTCTCTTAAAAAGGTCCTGGCCCGAGGATATTTCACCACGAACAGTGCGCAAACTCACCAATGATGAACTAATAAAGCGAATCCAATCCACTGGCTACCATTGACATTTTCACCTACTTTCCGACCTGTCGCTTTCCCTCTTGGCCAAAATACCGAAATCCTGGCCGAATGCACTCTGGCAGCTTGACCAAGTCCCAGTTGCCTCGTTTACCCATTTCCCTCAATTTCCTCCCATGAATTTTCCAAATCAGTTGGACAAAAAACAAAAGAAAAAAAAAACCTAAGAATTGTGTGGTGGAACAAATTGGGGGGGGGGGGAAAAGTAGTCAAAGATTTACGAGTCCTAGTGCTGAAAAGGCAGGACTTTTCTGTTCTAACATTTTGTATGAAAATAATAAAATAAATATTTACTCACCTTTTTGTTAAATTTGAAATAAACTAGACATTATTCCAGTTTATCTGAATCGCTATCTTTATCGGATCCACAGACCTCCATCCTATCTTCATTATCCTGTTCTTCCATGGGCTCTACGCCATTCTTAACCTTACGACCCTTGGCGTTATTATTCTTACTCGTCTTGCAGCGCCTGGAAACATCGGACTGCGTGAGAGCCTTTAGACGGCAAGTCCTGTTGCCGGTTGAGGTCGAAGGACCCAAGTTGAGATCGCCAGAAGCTGCCTCAGCTGAGGAATGTAGAATGTTGGATGTAGAAACGGCTACCTCCGAGTTCTGCGAGATTGCTAGAGTCTCTGACGGACCATCTCCTGCGCCCTGCGAAGCCACCTCGTCCTTTCGTTCCATGCTTCCATTACAAAGGAAATAGCTTCTTTTCTTTTGGCCCACGACGCCCAGGATTTTCAGATTCAGCAGAGACCAACGAACAGCATCTGGTAGATGGGCCACAGGATTGGTATTACGCAATGTGTAGCGCACTTCGTTGAGGATCCTTCTGAATGACACCGACTCGTTGTCTTCCGTCAAATTGTAGATCGCCTTATAGACATGACGGTTAACTTTACGCGGCACACGAAACTGATCCATTTTCTTTTCTATAATATTTTAAAATAATTTGGATAAAAGTATTGTTCCTATTTTCCACAAATGTAATCTAATGTTGACTGGCGGTTGAACTGTGACTGAGGTTGTTGGCAACCCTTTCGTCGGAACTAGGAAATCGAGTTTGACATTTGGAAAACATGGATTGCTTCGATAATTCTTTTAAAATCTCTGTTAAAATCTGTTAAAGTCTTGGCCTACTTGTTTTGTAATTTGTTGTATTTTTTGTATGGTGTGCCAGTCTATTAGCCGCTAGCTCTCACATTCATTTGAGATTCGTTGAGCGATTGGCGACGTGTAAACGATAATCAAGTAATTTCCATTATGCCCAGGACACTAAAGGACGCACAGACCACAGGCCATTGGGAGGGAGGCTGGCAGGATAATAAAAGCCTTACTAAATTGCGATTGTCGCGACTGGGGCGCGCTAGGCGGAGCATTAGAATGAATCAGTTTGGAGAGACAGGATACAGGAGATACAAAATACATTACGCATACGCCCCGTGGCCCAAACAAAAGCAAATCCAATTGCCAATTGTTGCGATAAAGCAAAGGAAAGCGCCAAAGCGGAGTCAAAGGAAATGTCGATGCTGGTACTTTTCTTTTTTTTTTTTTTTTTTTTTGTTTTTTTCTCCTTTTCACTATTTATTGGCATTGGCATTTCATTGTCCTTGTTGCTGTTGCTATTGCTATTGCTGGCTTTTAGACAACTTTTTTTTTTTGCTTTTAAGGCGCACGCGATAATGGCCAATGATGCATGTGTGTGTGGGTGTAAGTTAGTGTGTGTGTGTGTGTATGTGTGTGTGTGTGTCAGCACTTTGCGACAACAATGCCTTGCCACACCCCACTTACCCCTCCTATCTGGCCACCCTTGCGGCCTCAAAGGCGACGGAAACGGAAGCAACATACTTAGACGCTCCAAAGAGAGCAACAGAGATGGGGCCAGTGAGGGGAAAAGAGAAAGAGAGAAGGAGGCAGGGGGCAGGGGGCAGGGGGCAGGGGTCATTGGTTAGCGGGGGGAACTGCACTAAATGTGCACAACCAGCGTAATTGTGGCTTAAATACACGTGAGAAAAAAAGGAGGCACTTTCCGAAGGAAGAAAAAAGGACCTCCTTGCCTCCCTCCCAAAATTCTGAAGATCCCTTTTCTTGCACCAAAAATCATAGCCATATAATACCAAGTCTAAAAATCCGAATCAATGGCCAAAGCGTTGTCCATATCATAGTCCTGGTAGTCCTTGTCAACGTAATATTGCTGCATCCTTCATTTCAAGTTCGTCCTTTGTTTAGCCAAGCTCTGCTCCTGCTTCGACTAATTCATAATGCCTGGGCCTTGGATGAATCCTGAAGAGTAAAGAGAACCCCAAGGATTTTTGTTGAGTGTAAGGATGTGCCATAAAAAGGCAACAAGCCAAATGAAGTGAAGTGTAACGGTCATCGCGGATTAGCGTAAACGTAAAAAGTTCCTGTCTCATCCCTCCGTGTGTGTGTGTGTGTGTGTGTTAACAGTTAATTGTTTTGCGTGCGTGTCACATATGGCCATCATCCCCAGGACCTCCATTTCCCCCGGCGCCCCCCCCTTCCCCTTTTTTGTGTCACCGAAATTGTGTCATTAGCAGTCGCATAAAAAGCAAAATGGCCCGAACAGCTCATTGGCACGTTTCAAACGCGTCCAAATGCTCCAAAAACGCTTCAAAAAAGACAAAAAAAAATACCAGAATCTTCCCATGAAGATGCTGCTAACGAGACTTTCTCCCCCTCCCCTCTTCTGCCCTTATATAATTCCTTCACAACTTTTTCGTTTCGAGTTTTATTTGCAAGCCATAAAGTAAAGTTGGTTGGGTTTATAACCGCAGAATAAAAGTTAAAAATTTATAAATCAGAGGAGACAGCTTCCCTTTATCCTATTTTTTTATTTTGTAACACTATTTGAGCTTAAATTTTGAGTATAAAAATAATATAATAATAATAAAGGAACATTTTATTTAAGAGTGAAGCAAAGAGTAAAGCAATAAACAGAGAACACACACGCTGGGAAATAAAAGTTTTCCATAATTTTGTATAAGAAAAGTTTTTCTCGCCATAGTTTCGCCATAGCAAGTGTTTCCTGGCCGCCATTCTTTTTATTTTTATTTTTATTTTTATTTTTTTTCTTGTTCTTCCGGCTTTCTACCCGCCTCTCTTTCTAGCACTATCTCGTTCTAGCCCTGTCGGCGGTCTAGGCCCAAAGTGGCTACAAAACTTTTGCGCTGCTTGTGAATTAATTAAAAGATGAACTGGGCAGGCCAAAAAAAAAAAAAAAACCCGAAAAAAAAACAAGAATCCTGTGGAAAATAAAGGATGCCTAGGATAAAACTAACGGCAAAGTATCAAGGATAAGAAATACTGACAGGAGAATACTGGCCAATAAGTAAATCCCCTTAACCCAACAAACAATTTATTTTTTTTTTTTTTTAATATTTTTAACATTTAACAATTTTCAAAGAACTTGGCGACACAGTTTTTTGGGTTCGTTATGTTGGGGAACCACTGTAAAAATCTAGATTTAACATAGAAACGATTAAAAACTGAATTATATGGGAGAGGGCCGCAGATCCTTGAGCTTGCTGAGCTTGCGGTCGCGGGCGATCTGTCGCAGGCTGCGCTCCAGCAGCAAAGGATGTGTGCGAGTCAGGATTACCAGCTCTTCGAAGCTCATAATTTCCTCGTCCTCGTCTATGTGACGGAGCTGGGGGGGGAGCTTATTTATATCAAAGGATATACCCATCACCCATCTGAGGACATCTTACCTCGTTGATTTCGTTCTCGTTGAGGTTCAGTGTGTTGAAGGATGCGCAAAGGGAGCTGGCGCTGTCGTTGGTCTCCGGCTGCGAGTCCTCCTCCTTCGTCTCTGGTTTCCGCGCTTTCCTCGAGGATCCCGACGCTCCGGGGGACCCAGTTGGTCCCGATAATGCCGATGCTCCCGACACACTCGACGATCGTGTGGCTGCTTGGTGGGGACTCGGACACGAGGATCCTTTGCCCTTCTTTTTTTCATCATAGAAAAGGCGCTCGCGGGCCAGCGCATCGAGAGTCCTGGCCAGGGCGCGCGGCGAGCTCTGTGTCAGCTCGAGGATGTCCTCGAAGGTCAACAGCGTCTCGTTCTCTAGCTCCTGCTTAATGCGCTGATAGTTCTTGTACTCCTCTGCCGTCATATTCATCTTGCTATTATTATTTTGTCACTTCAAACTGAGATAAGGATACGTGAAATTTTCTTCCAATTTCTAATTTCCGAATTTTTGGATGTTACTTTTGCGTTCGTGCTGGGGGTTGTGATGGAATCAAGTTTGGTTTGAGGTTTGCCCGCAAAGTCTTACAAATGTCAACAGGTTTCTCCAGGGGATCTATGTTTTTGGGAAAGGATTTGCTTGGAATTTCAATTGGAAAGTCTCTAGACTTTTTTGTCGGATCCAACGAGTATGGTCTAAGCAATATCCTTTCAGCCACAACTATAAAAAAAAGATAGTCTATCTTTAAAAATGAAAACCCCAACCTTTTGGCTTGATATTTGGGAAACAAAAACGTGGATATCCTTTTGTAAAATTTACTTTTGATCGCCTGATGACCTGTGAAAAGTTTGAAATGGATTTTTAGAATTCCGGAGGTGTGCCTCGGCATTTGGGTTGACTTTTTCGAGGTTGGATGGGTGGGTGGCAGAGGACGAAATGTGGCCAGAAATGCAATACAGAAATGCTCCTGCTGCGCCAGTGTCCTACAATCCTGATGTCCCTTCAGTCCTGGATGATTTGGGAAAGTGCCCGAGTGTTGTGTTGGTCTGTGGGTGGATGGGTGGGTGGATGGGTGGATGGGTGGATGGGTGGGTGGGTGGTATGCAAATGGGCTGCAAGAGAGCAACACAAATGCAATTTGTATAATTGACTGTGACTGTGACTGTGACTGTGAGTGGGAGTGTGGGTGTAACTGTGACTATCCTTGGTGGCCATTGCTTTAGTTTTGGTTTTGGTTTTGCTTTTTGAGCTGGCCTAGGCGCCTTTTCCGATTTGAATTGTATTTGGATGGGACTATGGGACTATGGTATATGTTTAAACAATTTTGTGTGGCCCACTGGCCATTCTTCTCCACTGCCACTCCTCTGCCACTCCACTGCCACTATTCGGCCATTGCATGTTGTCCTGCCACATGCGGTTTTTAGTTTCAGGCCAAGTTTTGTTTGGGTGGCCAAGTTGCCGGCTTTTTCCGAATTTGTTTGCGGTTAAATGCAATTAAAAAGAGATTTACAAGCAGCTCACTCTCTATCTCTCCCTTTCCCTTTTAACAAAAGTGTCGCAACAGTGCTCCAGCTCCTGGTAGCACATCGTCCTTCGGCTGCCACTCGTGGCATTATGTTTGGCTTCCACTGGAAATAACTGAAATACTCGTTCATTCGAGGAGACACACCAATATGTTTGTTTGGCTGCGGGTTTCGTTTTAGCCAAAATTCTGGTTTGGTTACTTGCCAGCTTAAGGCTTAAGGATTTACCGACTTGAAGCAAAAAAATGAAAGGTCCTGCGAGGGGGCCCGCAAATTGGCTCGTTTGGATTTCGGCGACACAATTGCCATTAATATTGACTTGAAGTTATTTACATAGCAATTAATAAATGCCATTATTGCCCGGCAGGCAGTCGCCGCAGCAGGACACTTTGCAAGCCAAAGGACCTGGAAGTAAAAACTCCAACGAGGAGATGATGAAAGAAAAGAAAAGGAAAAGGAAAAAGAAAAGGTACATGTAAATATTTGGAAGCCAAGAGGGACAACAATGAGATGTAATGAAACGAAATGACAAGAGCCTCAAACGAATACCCAACACACACACACACACACAATACACACAATACATAAATACAAATAAAAAGGATCAAGATATTGTATAAATTATAAATGCCAACAATAACGTACACATTTTCCTCGGCTCTCTTGTCAAATTAAAAACGAAAAATACGACGAATTACTTCGAAGGCGAAAGTTTCTCGGGCTGGGAACAGTGATGTTTGGCTTTCATCTTTTGGCAACAAGGATACACTTGGATATCCTTGGGCGACAGGGAGCTGCCAATTAATGCGAATACGTCTCTTAGGAGTCTCTTAGGGGCGTGGCCGTGGCTGGTCAGGACGTGTTGTGACTAAAAGGATACCGCCCATACACTTTTGTCCGGTTTTCTTTTTTTTTTTTTTTTGTGATTTTGTGTTTTTGACTTTTCTTTTTGGTTTTTCTTCTGGCCAACTATTTTTGTTTCATTTTCAATTTTCCAAATTACATTTGAAATTTTTGCATTTCTGCATTTCTTTCTTCTCTTTCTCCCTCTTCCGTTCACTGGCCATCTCTTTCTGTTGTTTTTGGGCTTAGAGCGAAAATATTTGCACATAAATATTTGCAAAGGCTCCTTTTGTTCGTTTCTGGTAACGATTTCAAGCATTTGCAGCATTTGTAGCAGTCGCATCCTTAAATATATTTTCTTGCATGTTTGTCCTTTCTGATTGTAATGCAATTTGTATGCATTGTGCATGGCCAACTGTACAGGATACTGAATCCCTGAATCCCTGACTCCGACTCCGAATTCAAATACCAAGCCAATACCAAGCCACTCACGCCGGCAACCCTTTTTACCCTTTTGCCGCCCATTTGGGACAAGAAGGAAAAGGACTCGCAGAAAATTGGATACCTTCGGTGGGTGGAAAATTACACAAACAATCTAAAATTATTTGCACCATGAAAATTAGTTTCATTCTGAGTAATGCATACAAATTACTGGACATTTTTCCACACCACATCTCATCAAGCCAGACTGGCAAATTCTAATCGAAGTCCTACGATATCGTAGCTTTGTCAATCCTTGTCGCTGCCTCTGTCTCTGTCTCTGTGTGTGTGTGTGTGTCCTTTGTTTTGAGCAACTCTCAAATGATTGCCCGAGGGCAAAAAGGACCTGTTTTCAGCACAATCAGGCTCACTCTCGTGCAATTGACTCGCATCGCATTGCATCGAAGGACTCTTGGCAGGACTCGCAGCACCAACTGTGTCATTGCGAATGTCATACAAATTGTACAAGTCTTCCATGTCTGTCGTCTGACTAGCTGGCTGGCTGACTGGCTGGCTGTATTCCTACCAAAGCCAGGGGCTGTCTCCTCAAACAAAAAAAAAAAAAAAAAACCAAAAAAAAAAAATGAAAAAGGGGTTCAATGAATGACACAAAGGGGGGCAATGAACAATTCAGCTTGCACTTCGACACCAATATCCCCGGGACGATGGCAAAAATCAAGTAGCTGACTAAACTCGATTCCCTTTTTTGATTTTCCATCAAATCTGGCTTATTTCTTGGTGTAACACAGTGTATGGTGTATAATTTCCCACTGGTTTTCAATCGAAAGGACATTCCCACATTTTGCAAAGCTTCCTTTAGCCAATTTTCCCAACTGTAGCGCATAATCTCTGGCGATTTTGGTAAGCTAGTTGGCCAAAATCGTGAACTGCGACCCGTCAGAGTGCAGAATTCATTTCTCTGTTATTTCATCCAGCTAATGGCAGTGGCAGTCCTTTAAGGACACCAGCGTTCTGCTGCCCCGAAAGCACTAATGTTGCTTAGTTGCCTCTCTCACTCCCCCCGCTCCTACTTTTTTTTTTTTTTTTTTCTGTTGTTGCACAGACACACACACACACACACACTCCTTGCAACTAAATAATCTTTGTGCAAAGTTTTTCTTTGTGCCACAAACTGTGAAGGGGCGGCCGGGGGAAACCGAGGGGTACACACACCAAAAAAAAAAAAGAAACAAAAAAAAAAAGGGGGAAAAAAAATTGGAAACCCAAGTCGCCTGCTGTGAGGGACTTGATCCCGCCGATTGCCAGGACACAGCCAGGACAAGGAGCCACCGAAAGCTGCTTGACAGGGAGCTGCTAGTGGCAAGGATATAGGTTTTAGCCAATGCACTGGAATGGTATTCATTTAATAAAAGTTGCCAGGACCTTCTTGAATAGGAAATTAATCAATGAAAGTTCAAGGAATTAAAGGGATCAAGCTTTCGTGTTTCATATCCTTTCGATTAAAATGTATTTTGAATGTATCAATCTAAATCCTTAGTTATTCAAACATAAAATCCGTTTAGTCCTTAGCCAGAGTGCCACATTTTAAGCCTTTGATTACTTTGTAAGCCAACAAAAAGCTGGGCAATTGAGTGCCTTGCCGTATCCTTTCGTGGCAAAGTTTGATAATCGCTTTGTATGGTCACACACGAGTGCAAGTTAAGCTCTGGCCACACTGGTCGCCCCAAACTTTATCGCAAAAGCTGGCCAAGAGTTCCAAAAAACGTGGCCAAAATCCAGCAATTGGTGCGATTTTTTTTTTTTTTGTTGTTGTTGTATTTGCCCATTTTTTGTTCTATTTTTTGTTTCAGGACTTTTTGGTTAAGAAGTTTACGTTTCTTTTCAACCCAAAAAGCAAAAGGGACAGAATCGAGAAAGAGAGAAAGAGAGACAGAGAGAGAGAGAGAGAGAGAGGGAGATAGTGGCCATGATAAAAGTAAAACTTTATGCAATAATAGGGGCGTCTGTGGGCAATGGGTGTGGCGTGTGGCGTTCAAGGCTGGACCAGGACCAGGACCAGGACCCGAGCCTGGGACCCATGCTGCACGTTATTGCCAACATATGTTGCTCGATATTATAAAAGTACAAGCCTCGCACAAAATCGAGGCAGCCACGGCAAGTTGCATGCAACTTTGTGTGTTGCACACAAATCATGTTCCATTTTTCGGTGGGGGCAGGGATAGCACAGCCATCCCCCTCCCCTCCCCCCCCCCTCCAGTTCTTCCTTTCACTTAATTTATGTTCTCCTTACCAACTCCCAGCCATTGCTGCGCCAAATTGGTATTTATTTTTATTTAGTTTTATTTTTCGGCAAATTCGACCACTTCATTTGTGGTGAAAGTTTTGTAATTCCTTTCGGGTTATCCTAAATAGTTAGTATTTCGTTTTGGACACTATCCTATTGCCTTGGCCAGTGGGATAATTACATTAAATATGTTTAATCTGCAATTAAATTAATTCGAATCGGACGCAGTTGGCAGCCAGCTGCCTGTCAAATATTTGCAATATATCTCTTCATATATTTATGGATTTTATTGAATTCATTGTCCTTGTCCTTGTCCTTGTCGGGCTGTCTGTCACATGTTGCGCCTGACAAATTTGTGTCCTGCTCTCCTCGTTTGTCCTGTCATCGGATTTTCTTATTAAAGAAACATCGCATTGCCGCTTGTAGCACTTTCACTTTTCACTTTCCTGTTGTCACTTGTATTGCCAATTGTTGTTGCCTGTCATGCCTACGTATCCTTGTATCCTTGTATTTTTTTCGTCTTTTTTTTTTTTTTTTACAACTTCTAATAACAGAAAAGTGCTGCTGATTTGGTTCATCACTTCGGTGTCATTTCCGCAATGGCACTTTCTTGTTTTTGTTGCTACTGCCATTGCTGCTGCTACTGATCCTTCGTCCTTTGACGTTCCTTCTGGCTGGCCTTCACCAGCTGTCTGTCGTTTGCGTTTCATTTTATTTTATTAAATGAAATGCCGTCAAATGCGTCGCAACAGCAACAAAACACTGAGCGAGACACAGGCAGAAGCAGAAGTAATAGCAGTCGAGTGTCCTTGCTTCCTTGCTCCTTCTAACGCCATATCTTGGGTGTTTGTGAGTCTGACATGCTCGTATGTAAATCTTCGAGGGCTGCTAGGAAAGTTTTTGCTAGGAAAAGGAAACTAACAAAGTATTCTCCCCTTGAAAAAAGGATAATAATAACTATGAACTATATCATTTTGAAAAAATATCCTTTCTAAGAATTTTTATACAAAAATGAACTTGAAGAACCCCCCGCTTCCCTGTCATCCTCTGGCAATACAATAAAAATAAGCACTAAGAATAAAAAAAAATAAAAGAAGGAGCAAGGCCGGGGGAGAGGCGTGGCATTAGCAACTCTCGATGCCATAAAAAACAAATCTTGCCATAAAAATGCCCAACATAATTTAACAAAATAGCAATATCCACCGAAGTAGGGGGGGGGTGTTCTCATAAAAAAAAGTGAACAATAAACGCAAACTAAGTGGCCCAAAAGTCTAAAGGACTGAAGGAGCAGGAGCAGGAGCAGGAGCAGGAGCAGGAGGCTGTTATGGCTACACTCCTTGTGGCATCGCGAGCTTAATAAATGCAAATGTCTCCAAGTATGAACAATTATAGAAAGGAAATTTGCATTAAAAATTTATGTACTCTCTCTCTCTCCCCCCGCTCCTACTTTTTTTTTTGTCGCTTTGTGTCTCGTTGCCGCAAACGATAAAGCCTGGCAAGTGCGACATAAATTTTGCGAAGCCGCCCCCTAAAAACCGCCCACTTGTTTACAGTGTAAGAAAAAAAATATTCGATGTGTAGGGGGTATAGTATATCCTTATCGTATATCCTTTATCTGAGAGTTTCTTAAAGTATCAATCAATCTGGCCTTGTATCGGGTATTATATAGTTTAAAAATTCAACTATAGACACCAATTTTTCTTCTTTTCCTCTCATAGTTTTGGGAGTATATAAAAAAAATTAAATACATTTCTCGCAGTGCATAGCCCTGCCCTTCACAATTCGGGATAATGGCCGCTCTCTGCGGTCGTTGGCGGCCAGAGAAGCCCCAAGGAAACATTCGTTCGCACAGATGTCTTTAGTTGTTGTCCTTGCTGTTGTTCTTTGTTGCTGTTGTTGTTGCTGTTGTTGTTGCTGTTGTTGTTGACAGTTTCGAGTGGCATGTTTTTTGTTGCTGTTGCTGGCTTGGTCCTTGTTGACTGTGCATGGGAGGCCTAACTAGCAGGAAGTCATTAAGTTGTTTAGCTCGCAATGGCAGCTTCTTTAATATTCCTTTTCCCCATCCACACCACCTCCCCTTCCCCCCACCTCCACAAAAAAATGGAATGTCCTTTTGGACAACTTCCGCAGCATGTGACATGAATGCTGCTTATTTATATATTTTTTTTTTGGTTACTTGTTTTGAAGTTCCTGCATTTGGCCTGCAGCCGGGGGACGTGGCCAATTAGCCAAAAAGGATTCCTAGACGAATCACATCAATATCCTTGAAAATAGCCGTTATTCATGTTTTGGCCCTCGAGCTCCATTTTTTTTTTTCTTAACCCGGGCAGGCAGTTAACAGCTCATAAGTCATTTCTTTATGGCCTTTTCCAGGACTTTTCCCTTTTCTGCCTTAACAGCTCATAAAGCCGAAGGACTTGTTCGGCCTTCACACTTAATAAATATTGTAATTGTCAAATAAAATGCATAAAACTGTATCCAAAGAATTCTGGTCGAGGATATTAATACACTTTTTCTTTTTTGGCATAGCGTTGTCCTTTTTTTAAGGCCTTAAGGACGCCCCCAAATAAGTATGCTATAGATTTTGAAAAGAAAAGAAAAATAATAAGAGAAAGGTGTTTGCGCTTTTTGTTTGGTTTTGTTTTATCCTGCCTTGGCAGTTGTGGAATATCCTTGGGAAATCATTTGCATAACACTGCAACATTCTCAAAGTCAAAGTGCTCACGCCCTTTTTGGAAGGGCGGCATCCAGTCAGTCAGGAGGGGGGGGGGGGGAATCATGGCCCGAAAGAAGAAACAAATATTTGTTGATTTGTTGTTACCAAGGCAGACAAAAGGGCTCGGTCTCGGTCTCGGTCTCGGTCTTGGGCCGAAAAAACTTTTATTGCCTCAAACATCACCTACCCATCCTTAGCTCCTCCCCCCTCCCCTTTCATAAAAATTGCTTATCAATCGCAACAACAACAACAACAACAACAACAGCAACAAATTATATAAAAAAAAAATGGGGGTTATTGGTAAGACGGGAAATATTTTGTGGGTAAGGAATTTCAGAAAGGAATAATATACTTTCCTTTTTTTTTCTCCTTTCCTTTATGATTATTATTAATATGGTTTTTTTTTTTTTGATTATTGCTCGATATTTGTCAGTGAGTGAAAGTTTGGAGCGTTATTTAGCCATAAGAAATCAAACTTTCTTAATTAACTTTCTTGAGCAGTCAGCAGATGCCAAGGATGAGGTTCCTACTTTTTTTGTTTTGGGTAAGGAGTAGGAAGTGCCTTTACGAAAAAATCCCATCAGAGGGTTATATTAAAAAAAAAGGAAAAGAGAAAAGGAAGCTTTCATTGTGAAGGGAAATGTCACTGCATGGAGTAATGTCACGTCTCTTTCGCACATTTCATATCCCATCTCTGTCGCCCACTTTTTTTTTTTTTTTTTTTATCAAAAGTTTTATTGATTTTCAAGTTTGAATGATAACTTTACAAGAGTTTTTCGCATTTGGCGTATGTATCGGTGTTGGGAGTTCGATGAAAATTGTTAAATTGCTTGTTATTGACAAAATACAAGAGTTCCATCCCCCCTCCACCTCCCCCACCCCCCTCATGTGTGTCGAATGGAAAGGGATAGATAGACAGAGGGAGAGAGAGAGAGAGAGCGTACATATCCCTGGCTGGTAAAGTTATCAATTCCAATTATGTAACCAAAAATAATTTGAAAACTTTGGCAAAAGACCAACACACAGGGCGACCCACTTGATGGCTTCATAAGTTCATACTTGTTACCTGTGACTTGTCAAGTATTTGACTTTATCTCGGCTCTCCCAGAGTTTGCTTGAGTTGGGTTTTCCACTTTTCCAGTTTTCCAGTTTTCCAGTTTTCCACTTTCTTGGCCAAGTTTTTGAGTGAGGGCTTTGGGTGTGTGGTGTGTGATGTGTGTTGTGTGCTGTGTGGCGGTAGTCCTTGATCGTTTAGTCATAGAAAATGATTGGTTTATGGCAAATATTCCATTTAAATATCTCAAATTTTTTTCAATTTCTATAAATTATAGGCATTACTTTCACCTTCAGTGTTTTTTCTTTTTCTGGAAAGTTACTTGGGTTAAAGTTTACGCACCGCCCCGCCACGCCCCGCCCAGCATGACGCTGTCAGATTTCGGCATCGTAATTAAACTTTCACTGATGCAGTGAAAAATTAAAAAATAAAATGAAAACTGCAAGAAAAGGCAAACAATAAAAATATTGCAAAAACAAACAGAAAATGAGAGAGAGAGAGAGAGGGGGAGAGAGAGGGAGAGAGAGGGGGAGGAAAAAAACAGGATAATGAAAATGAAGAACGAACTGCGGCAGTGTGTGGCGAGAAAAAAAAACCAAACGACAGCTTGTTGACAATGTAAATAATGTGACAATGGGGCGGATGAGTGATGCCAAGGGGATGGGGGCCAGGGGGTGGCCAAGGGGTGGCCAGGATCCACGGTTGAGGATCCAAGAGGCGTTGCTGGAAAATTGGTTAGTGGCGAAAGTAACGTGCATGGGCTCAAGTGCATGTGTTTGCCGTGACGTTGATAAGCCGCAAAAGTGTCATAAAAACCAAAAAAAAAACAAATATATGCAACTACCAAGGCAAGATGACAAAAAGCCCTATATCCTGCGTACCTCCCCCGCCACCTCGCAAAGTCCCCCCACCTCGCCGAGGCTTATTTTCTGTGTTCTGTGGCGTCAGCGTTTTGTTTTGGCCAGTTTACTGGCTTTTCGCCTTCAATATCCGCCACCCCCCCCCTTCCCCCCCCATCCGATGTCCTCTTTCCTCCTTCCATATATCCTTTTTTTTTTTTTTTGTTCGTCCTGCAGTAAGTAAAGTCGCAGCGGGCGTGAAAGTTGCGGGAATTTATAAAATTCACATTGACGCCGCAAATGTCATTTATCAACGTGTCACTGCCAGAGCGAAAGAGCCAGACAGAGTGCAGCGGAAGGCGATAGAAAGAGAGAGCGATTGAAGCGTATAGAAAGAGAGGGTTGGTAGGTTTTAGGGAAAGAAGTTGGCCAAAAGCACTGGTTAACTGCATCCAAAAAAAGAAAAAAAGTTGAAAACAAAACAAATACTTTTTTCTTTTTAATGTTTTATGGAAATTATTTTTTTTTTTTTTAAGGATGGAAAAGTTGTAAAATGGTTTAAACTCTTTCAGAAAATCTTTTCTATTTCTATTTGAAAGTGATTGATAATTTTTTTTTTAATTTTTAAATGTATTTTAATCCTTTTACATATCCTTTTAACGCCAAGAGAATGCCCGAAAATTCGCAGCTTCTGCTTCCACGCCTCTTGGCCCTGTTATTCTTCTTCGTTTTCGAGCCAGTTTGGCGGAACTTTTCGCACTTGGCACTAAATTTTCAGCTGCTTTTGTGTTATGACAATTATAATTGTGATTTTGCATATGTGTGTGTGTGTATGAGCATGTGTGTGTGTGTGTAAGCCAGTATTTCTTGGCAGGAAGTATTTACGTGGGAAATTGTAACAAATGTTTTCCCAGCTCCTTCGATGTGTCTGTGTGTGCTTGGGTGTGTGCGTGTGTGTGTGTAGCCTTGTTGCACTTTTCCGCCAGCCGCAGGACGACAAAGTAACTGTAAGCTGTAAACTGAAAACTGAAAACCAACGGCATCCAAAACTAAAATTGTTAAATTAAATTACATGTGGGTGTGCCCAAAAGTTCATGGCCGTAGCAGAAATTTTGTCGCCAAGGGGGCTTTGCTGGAAGTGCTTTTTATTTTAAATAAAAATATTGTTGATGGTTTTTTATTAATTAATTAAACTTTAATACACCTTTGTTAAGAAAAAGCGATAGGTTATTTTAATTTTAATATTAATTAGTTAATGAAAAGCATTTGTAGTCTTTCAATATTTTTTATTTAACTTAATAGGAACTCTATAAAAAATACTTGTTCTATAATATTAATTTTAAGAAACTATTTCCTTTTTTTAATTATTCCCCTTAAATATACTTTTTTTGAAACCCCTTCGGCCACGCCCCTGCAAAAGTATGGCGGTTTTCCTTAAATAGTCATAGACTGTTAGACAGCAAACACTGCGCTGCCGCCGACTGCCCCAATCCTCTCCAGCTTCTTCTTCTTCTTTTGGCCAAAAGTCTTTCGTGGTTTTTTCTTTTGTTTTTTTTTTTTTTTTGGCGGCAAAGAAAAGGGGGGGGGGCAAGTGGGCGGAGTCCATGCGTGGTGGGCGTGTTTGAAAAGTTGCAGCCGAAATGAAATATGCTCTGTGGCACGGCGAGAAATCTCAAAGCAGTGTGAGAGGAGAAAGTAGAAAGTAGAAAGCAGTGTGAAAGACAGAGAGAGAGAGAGAGGGGCCGAGAGAGAGAGAGAGAGAGAGAGAGAGAAGAAGGAAAACTCGAGCGGAGACAAAAAGCCTTGGCAGGAAGTTTTTGGCTACGGAAATTTATAAGATTTATGTTTAATTGTTGTTTTTGGCTTTTGCGGCAGCTGCCGCGTGTCTCTTGCAACACACTCACACACCTCCCCGCCCTCTTCTATAATGCCGCTCTTCCATAAAAAACAAAAAAAAACAAATTAATTAGTAAAATTAAACGACGAAATGGCAAATGACAAGTTGTGGCAATTAAATAAAAAATACGACCAACGAGAATTCTTCACCAAAATCAAAACGAAAACGAAAATGAAAATCATAAATTGTTGGTCCGCTAACCGCAAAAATACCGAAACGAAATGGTACTAGTTGCCAGGACATTCCATGGTAGGGATAAAGGAGAAGCTAAGCAAAACTCGTTAGGACACAAACAGGACAAATGCCATAAATTACAAAGTGTAAATGGCCGGGCACTTGCCTCCTCAAGGAGACAAATCAAATCAAATCGAAGCGAAACGAAACGAAACGTTGCCAAATGATGCAATTATTAATTACGTTGCGGCTTGCAATTATAAATGCATTTGTCAAATATTGAAACAAAAATGAAATAACTCTCCAAGCTTCAAGGAGCCAGTGTGGTTTTTGCTGGCTGAGCAATTAATACCAATAATGCAATGAATACTTCTTGGCTAATTCGACAGAATGTGGCAACACTGAGGGAAATATGCTTTGGCTTTTGGTAGCTCCTTTTATAGCCTTGTTTTCCAGGACCAACTTTTTAAGTAAAAACCAATAGCAAGGCCTACTTGTTGGTCTTTTAAATTTGGAAAAGTTAACCAGAAACTCCACAAAAGATTCCCGGCCAACCTTTAATTTTTCAAAAAAAAAAAAATAATAATAAAAATATTTTTCAAAAGCTTTGCATCCATGGACTTTGAGGCAGGACTTGACTCGATTTGTGTTGCGTGCAAGGATTTGGGTAGCCTTCCAGGGTAGCCTTTAGATCGTAATGGAGGTGGCCAAACAGAACATAGAACTATAACCAGAACCAGAACCAGAACCAGAACCAGAAACAGAAACAGAAACAGAAACACACAGAACACAAATCCTGACCACAGAAGCCATGACCGCACTTTTAATCAAAGTGAAAACTATGAAAATTTATAAAATAATTCTCGTAAACGAGAGGAACAAGACGGATGGCACAAAAAAAAAGAAAACTGGACTGGAATTTGTGCAAGAAGCTGTCACTGCACACCCCGCATCCTTGAACAACATTCAAGGAAAACCAAGGATTCTATGCTCTATGCTTTGTGTTTGTGTTTGTGTTTGGATTTTGGCTTGGTCTCTGGGTTTTCGGCTGCCTCTTCCTCTCTTTGGGTTTGGATCGCCCCCGTGCCAGCTGCAAGGATATTTGCATGATATATGCAGTTATAATAAACCACAAGAGCTGCTAAAGCAACAGAGTCCTGCAAGGAGTGGCGGCAATGGCCAAACAAATGGCAAAGTGCAACGGTGCGTATGTTGCACAAACGGCAAACGTCAAATGGCAAATGGCAATCGAAGGAGCATTATTATAGTCCCAAAAACTCTAAAATATAGAAGGCCTAGCATTTCCAAATGTGTTGGGCCTGTCAATCCCGAATCGTTCTATCGCCAGTGCTCAGTCGTCACCCAACGTAGTCTTGTGTGTGTTTTTCTGAATTCTCCTAAACAAAAAAAAAAAAAAAACATAAAAAACCTAAAAAAAACTTTTAGAGCTTTTTTTTTGATAAAAAAAAAAGTGAAAAAAAAATAAGAAAGAAAGAAAGCGTTGAAATGGATAATAATTCGGATTGGTTGCGCGGCGACGATATGGAGTGTCCTTCAGAGGACATATTCGGTGGCAATAGTGACGAGGATCTAATGGTGAGCATATATAGTGATGGCCAGAGGATGAGGTTGTTCCATCCTTCTTCCGGGGGAGGGGGCCGATGTGACACTTGAAATAATTCCAATGGATTCCGCTATTTTCCATTTCGTAACTCCACATTTCCGTAATTCCATAATATCGTAAGTCTATAGTTGTTCCGTTCTTCCCCCCATGCCGTTTATCGTATTTCCCAACCTGGAGCCTGGAACCTTTCCCAAAGCGAAGACAAAAGCCCTGGTTCCTGTCTCTCTCCCCACAACCCTACATTGACATTTTGACAATTGTTGTTGTTGTTGTTTTTGTCGTCCCTTCACTAGCAATTTGACAGCTCGCCGGCCAGCACTGCAGAAATTAATAATAGCAACGATTTCGAGTCTGACACAATGAGCCAAGGTTCCACAGGCAGTTTGGGGGGCAATACGAAGCCCCAAGAGTCCCGGGCACAGCCCAACGATGGTGGCAGCGGCAGAGGAGAAGCAAGCGGCAGAGGAGCAGGAGGCGGCAGAGGAGAAGGAGGCGGCAGCGGAGGCAGAGGAGCAGGAGGCGGCCGAGGAGCAGGAGGCGGCAGCAGGGGCGGAGAAGACGTAGGCGGAGGCGGAGGCGGAGGCGGAGACGAAGGCGCAGGCGGTGGAGGCAGTGAGGGTGGCGGCAATCAGAACATGGATGCCATTCTCATCGATTTCATTAGCGAGCATGCCAGCTATATCGATGTTTATGCCGAGACCCGTAACCGCAACACTAGCCAGGTGAGTGCGCTCAGCTCAATGCAGCCAGGACATCGTCCCGATCATAACCATCGTTTGTCGTTTAGCCCGAGGAAGATTTCAACATGTCTGGAATGGATTTTGATTTTGATTGGTCCATGATGGGTAATGGCACCGGCGACCAGGATCTCGCCAATACCTCAACCAGCAACGGCCAGGCCGCACGGCCACTGACTGAGCAAGGATCTGCGGCTGCTCCTGCCGCCAATCCAGGGCCCCGTACCATGGGCAAGAATATCACTGGCCAGCCAACCGGATCGGACATGGAGACCGAATCCGAAAGCGATTCCGATGAGGAGGACGGCTCTGATGATAGCGAAACAGATGATGATGACTCTTCGGTATGGGATTTCTTTGGCATATTCAGGATATTACTAATCAATAAATATTCACAGGACTCGAGTGGAGATGAGAGCTCCGAGGATCAGCACGAGAAGGAGGAGATGCCAGTTGGCGTCATGGAGAAAAACCAATCGCCAGTTTCTCAAGAAGCCAATACAATGACCACAGCTACCGCCACCACCACCATGGCAGCGCCCTCATCACCGCCCACATCCACCACCAACACCTCGAACATCGTGATGACAGCCCGGGAGTCGATGCCCGAGCCCAAGAAAGCTGACTCCCAAGATCAGGGAAAGATTATCGTTCCCGATCGTCCGATTGGTGGCAAGCCCAGTGTTGGCTCCCTCAAGTCCTATCCCAGGACGCATGCGGCGCCAGCCAAGCCCAGTCTGAGCAGCAAGATACCCAGAAAAGTTGCCAATCCCCGGATTCCCCGGGTGGCGCCCATGAAACCAACAACCTCGAGGCTCGCCAGGGGCGGCAAGGGCGCTGGCATAGGAGCTCTCAAGGCAAACGGAAAAGGTTCCGGCAAAGGCTCTCGGATACCAGCTTACAGTGTTTCCGGCAAAGGCTCTGGCAAAGGTTCAGGGAAAGGTTCAGGGAAAGGTTCAGGGAAAGGATCTGGGAAAGGATCTGGGAAAGGATCTGGGAAAGGATCTGGGAAAGGATCGGGAAAAGGACCTGGCAGAGTCGTCCACCAAGGTGGCAAGATACCCAGAGCTTTGGTAGCCAGCCAGTCAATGGTCAGTATGTAAAGCTATTAATCCGTTCGCTTTTAATCCGTTTTGTTCTTAAATCTTATAGAGAACCGCAGAGCCGGTGGCTCAAAAGCAAATCCCACCCGGCATGGCGAAACCGAAGCCAGGATTCTCGGGCAATGCAAACATCCAGCCCGTCGCCCAGAAGCCACAGTCGCGTGGCAAGAAGATCGACAGCCACGGCTACCCCCAGACGGTGGGCAAAACGCAGCCGCGAGTGGCCACCATCGGCAAGCAGATCCACAACTTGATGCCACACGGTGGCACGCCCTCCCTGTCTGGTGGCAAGCCCTCCCAAGCCGGTGGCAAGCCCCCTCTATCCGATGGGAAATCCTCGATAGCCGTGGGTACCCTAGCCGATGGCAAAGCCTCCCAATCCGTAGCATCGCGTGGCAAGCAAATCGGCAACGTGGCTCCCAATCATCGTCCACCTTCCGGCAAAAGAATCGGCATGACAGCGGTAAGTTGATCATCTCCTTTATCCTTTTATCCTTTTAAGCCAAAATTGAACTATCCCTCAGACAAAAACAAAAACTTTTAGTATGAATGGGGCATGCCACAAAAACGAAATACTAGCTTAATTATATCCTTAAGTGGGGGTCTTACTTGAATCACTAACCTATTCTTTCCCAATAGTTTATGAATGGCTCGGTTACCCGCCTGGAGGATAGACCCCGATCCAAAACCCGTTCGCGGTCGCCCTCCTCGTCCAGCTCCTCCTCCTCTTCGTCCAGTTCGGGCTCGTCCTCGTCCGGTTCCAGCTCTAGCTCGGGCTCAAGTTCCAGTTCTTCCAGCTCTTCATCCGAGTCTGGCTCCTCCAGCAGCTCATCCAGAGAGGGATCGAAACGCGAAACCAAATCTATGACCGGATCCAAGGCAGGATCACCATGTCCCGGCACTTCAAAGGAGAAGGTTGGACTGAGGGCAGCCACCAGGCTGTCCGACAGCTCATCGGTCCCCAGCTTGCCCAGTCGGAAGGCAAAAGGATCGCAAGAGCCAAGGGCACCGGCCAGACGCAACGCCTTCGCCGATCCGCCGCTCCGCTACAATCCGCAGCTGGGCAAGCCGGAGAGCCTGGACACGCCGACGCCGCCGCAGACACCCGGCCGCCTGCCCTCCCTGCCCAGCCTGCTGGAATCGCCGGAGGTGCAGTCCCAAAAGTCCCAAAAGAAGCCACTCGGCGCCCTGCCCACGGCCCTTAAGGAGACACTCCGCATTCCGGTCCTGTCGGAGTCCTCCTCATCGTCATCTTCGCGTTCATCGTCGCGGAATCACCGCGCCCGCATACCGATCTACAAAAAGGACAGCGCCGTCTCGCCTTCGTCGCTCATGAAGTCCCTGAATCAAGTCTCCCAATCCCAAGCATCGACCAAGGACACACCCTTCCAATCCGGCTCAGGTTCCGGCCTTGCTATGGAAGGCCGCTCGGAAAGCGGCTCCCGTTCTGGTGCAGCAGTCGCCACTAGCTCTGCTCCTGGCCCTTTTCCACGTCCTGCCTTATTGCCAACGCCATCCCGTTCCATGCTCCAGGTTGCACCGACTCCGTTCCACGTAACTATAGAGCCAAACGTAAGTAATATCTATTATCCTCACAATTCTCAATATTCCGTAGATGTAAGGCCCCATTGCCAATAACTTTCTCTCCTTCCTTGCAGGATAAGAAGCCAATGGACGGGAAACCGGCAGTGGCAAAAGGACCGCCACTTCTCTCCAAGCGGAAGCTACCAATACCGCCGAGACGTGTCCTCAAATCCATTCCCAAGATTCAAGAGGAAATGCAATCCTTTACCAGGATCCACACTCAACCCAAACGCGTGGTGAATCCTGTGAAGAAGAATCAAATCAGTATCCCCCCCTCGATGGAGAAGGCTCCGAATTCGGAATTTAAAGCCAAAAACAAACCGCATGAGGAATCCTCCGTAAATAGGAAGCCTCAAAAGCAGTCCAGTGATCCTTCTGGCATTCAGGATGCAGAGAAACTTGGTATTCAAGCGGCAACTATCTCTATTGATTCGAAAATTTCGGCCATCACGGAAATGAAAATACCGAAAAATCCAAATGAACCAGAATTATCCAAGGATAATACATCTTCTGACTTGCAGGAAAGGCCTGTCTTTCAGGAGGTGGCTCAGAATGTCCCGAAACCTTTCGATAACGAGAAGCCCTCATGTTCTGGGATGCCAATGGCAAAGATTTCAATTGATGCAGAAATTTTGGATGATGAAAAACCTACAGGGTCTCTAAAGGATGCACCGAAGCCACCAAATCAATCTACAATTCCGAATATTGATCAGAAACCTTCCACTTCTGGAGTGGAGTTTAAGCCAAAACCAAATCCATCTGCTGTGTCCCGAGGTGGTGGACGTTCTGCTTTCGCAAAAATCCTCCAAAGGAGACAAAAAATCGGTCATAGCCTTCTGGGCGCTTCCGCCTTTAAGGCAAAACCAGCCATTGATCTGGATGCCGTGCCACCCAAAAGGAAGAGGGGACGACCCCGAAAAGTGCTGCCAGATCCTGCCAATCCAGAGCAGGCCAAAGTTGTCAAAGAGAAGAAGCCGAGGAAGAATGCGGCGTCCAAAAAAAATGCTACCAAAGCTGCGACTGAAGGTGCTGCCAAAAATATTATGTTGCACAGTCTTCTTGGTCCCGAAAACCCACCAGTAATGCCGAAAAAGCGAGGCAGAAAACCCAAAAATCGCAATGTAGCGGAGGAAGATCCCTTGACGCCTTCCAAGGATATAATTGAAGCACCAAGCAGCGATAATCCAAATGCTCCCAGAAACGAGGCGCAGGAAAAGCCAATTATTGCCAATCGAATACTTAACGAAAATTCATTTAATTCTAGAATGGCAACCGGAGGAAGACCCGTGGAAGCCAGTGCCATTGGGGCAGCATCCTTTTCTGGTGGGGAAAAGAGGGAAAACCAGGTGGAAGCCGGAAAACCTTCATCCTCTTTTGGATTAGAAAACAAAGAAAGGCCTATAGAATGCAGCAGCGTCGTGGAGAGACCATCATCTTCTAGGATGTCAGGCATTGAGCGACCAACAGAAGACCAAGCTGTGATGGAAGTACGACCAGCTTCTAGAATTTCCAAGGAGGAAAGACCTAAAGAGTCCCCGAACACGGAGCAGAGACCATCTTCCAATGGGCCAATGATGGAGCAGAGACCATCTTCCAATGGGCCAATGATGGAGGAGAGGCCATCTTCTAGGATGGCAAACGATGGTAGACCGGTAGAGGCGAACAACCTGGGGGAAAGGCGACCATCTTCTAGAACTTCCAACGCAGGAAGACCAATTGAATCCCCCAATGCGGATCAAAGGCCATCTTCGAGTTGGTCCAACGGCGAAAGGCCAGAAACGGTGGAAGTCCAAAGCCAGGAGAGACCATTAACCGAAGGACGGCCGATAGGATCCTTGAAAATGGTAGCGAAACCCCTCGTCAACTTTAATCCGGCAATAGTGCCGGGTAGAGCCGAGCCAGAAAGCTTCGGGACAGAGTCACCAATGCATGAAGGACCTCCAGAAGTCATAAAACATGAAAAAGGTGAGCATTTAAAGTCCTTCGAGGGACAACATAAATATCGCTCTGCCGCCGATGACGAAAAGATGAACAAATCGCCGGAATTTTCCGACATTTCCACGGACGAAGATAGTCGCATTTACTATGAGGAGGAGGAACTGCCCACAACTTCTGGAGCAGCCATCCATCCAAAGGAACAAGGAAGCAAGGATAAGCCAGAATTTCAAGAGTCTCTCGAGGAAGCCGAATCCAAGATGGACCTAAAGTCCAACGAAGGGGATTTAGAGGTAAAGAGGTCTTTCCAAATGGCCAATGCCAAGCCCGAAGATGAAACAGTCCAGAAAGTAAAGCATTTTCCTCAAAAGGCAAAAAAAATTCCATTAAAAGAATCTAAGAAGAGCCCAAAAAGTCCAATTAAGAAGAAATATTTCTCAGAAAGTGATTCCGATATGAAACCTTCTCCTCATGATCTTGGCAAAAGGAGCAGAAATTCTAAAGAAAGGACAAAGAATTCATCAGGGAAACTTGCGGCAAACGAAGCCCACAGCGAAGTAAAGCATTTCAACAAAAATCCTTTTAGAAAGGACAAAAAAAGAGCCACCGTCGAAGCTCAATTTGAAGGCAAGCTTCCTGCAGAAAACCCTTTCAGAAAGAACGGAAGAAGTTCTTCGTCCAAAAGGGAGAATCCTGACGAGAAGGGCGTCACTGTCGAAGCCGAAAACGTAGTCAAGCTTCCTGCAGAAAACCCTTTCAGAAAGTGCGAAAGAAGTTCTTCGTCCAAAAAAGGATATTTTGAGAAGAAAGAAGCCTTTATCGAAGCTGGAAACGTAGTCAAGCTTGCCGCAGAAAATCCTTTCAGAAAGAGGCAGGAGGCAGGCAGAAGTTCGTCGTCCAAAAGGGAGAATCCTGACCTAAAAAGAGCCACCATCGAAGCACAATTCCAAGTCAAGCATCCTGCTGAAAATCCTTTCAGAAAGAACGGAAGAAGTTTATCGTCCAAAAGGGAAAGTCCTGACGAGAAGGGCGTCACTATCGAAGCCGAAAACGTAGTCAAGCTTCCTGCAGAAAATCCGTTTAGAAAAAGTGGAAGAAGTTCGTCATCCAAGAAGGATAAACCTACAGATCAACGAAACGAAGATGTTCCCAAAAGGTGCCGGAAATCTCGGGAAAGAACAAAGAAAAACGACAGCGAGGTCAAGCCTCCCACAGAAGATCCTTCCAGAAAAGCCAATCGGGAAAAGTCTCGGGAGCGCAAGAAAGAAGACGAGCCAGTGAAAAGGGGAGTGACGCCTCCTCCTGTCATGGATCCAGGGAAACGGAGCCGGAAACCCAAAGCCCAGAAGATGGACAGCGAAAGCCAATCGGATAAAAGGCAACAATCGGAATCTGAGTCGGAAAAGTTTCAGGACGTTGGGAACACTTCAGCATCGCCCCCAGGAAGTCCACAAATAACCATATCTAAATCCTTATTCGAATCGTTACTTGGCAGAGACTATTCCATCAATTATATACCTCCAGGTAGAATGTCATCCAAGATTCCAATAAGGATTATCGACCCAAGACTATCCCGTAACTTCCAAGCAAAGGCACCAGAGCCTCTTGCCATTTCTGATCCGGTTCCTATTCCTGTTATTTTTCCTCCCCTTCCCCCAGAGCCACCAAAAACGGAGATTCCACCGCCACCAAAGGACAAGGCAGCCAGAAAGAGGCCCAGCGATCGTCCCATCCAAATCGAGGCAATCGAATTGCATCCGAAAAGGTTGCTCTGGAAGAGCAATGCCGACCCAAGGCAGACGGAGCCCAAGCCAAGGCCCATCCGAGAGTGCAAGCGACCCAAGAAGGCACATCATCCAGCCAAAAAGGACTCGAAACCAGAATCGCCGAGAAAATCCTCCAAACGGAAGGTAAGCGAACCGATATCCGAGTCCCAGCCGCCAACGAAGAAGTTGCCGAATCCTTTTAAATCGGAACCACAGTCCCAGGGCGGCTATAAAATACCAAAGATCGATAATCAGCCGCCGGTCGAGTTCCCTATTAGTTCGGTCCTTGAAAAGGATGCTCTGTTGGCGAGGCCTCCGACGAGGAAAATGTCAATCCAAGACAAGCGATTGGAATCTTGCAATTCCGAATCAAACCATAAGGAAAGGGATCAACCTGAGAAGTCAATGCCTTTCGACACGCAGCCTTGCTGCTCCAGAAATACTGCAAGCACTTCAAAGGACTCTCCGCCCAGTGCGACAGCCAACATTGTAAAGAAGGACACTTCCATGGAAGGGAAGGAGGATGCAAATATGGAAAATATTCAGAAGCCAACCCCATCAAAGGCAGTAAGTTTTTTTCATTTATTTTTTTATTTTTATTTTTTTTTATATATATTTAAATATATTTATTTAGTAATTAACAAATAATTTTAATTACAGGCTTTAATACTTAAACAATATATATTTGGGATAGATTAGTTTTGGTTTTGATTTCTTCCCTCCAAGCGGTTATTTTTGATGCAACTTTTGTGTATTTTGTTTAGAAATCGCATCGTCGCCGTAACAAGGACCTCATCGTTAGCCGGGCCTTCGGCGGACGCAAGTACAGGACGCTGCGCGACATCTGCCAGCGGACGAATCTGTCGAAGAAGTGCATCCGTCGCGTCCTCAAGCGAATTGGGAAGATCAAGCGCAGCAAGTGGCGCATCAGCATGTTCTATTTGGAGGCCTTCGAGTCGGTGATGTATGGCCCCCCGCGCTCCAACAAGCATCGACCGGTTCGTATTTATCCGCCTGCACATTACCAATAATAATTATCCTTGTTTTGGTTTTTAGCTTGCCTTGAATAAAGTGTATCGCAAGGTGATTGCTTGCTTCCGTGACCGCAAGTTCCTGCGCATCGAGGAGCTGTGTGCCAGGACCGGCCTGTCCGAGTCCGAGATACGACGCGCCCTGAAGATGATTGGACGCAAGCGCTCCACCAAGTGGCGCCTCCTCGACTACCAGAAGCCGGAAGTTCATATCCATCGCGGCCATCGCCGCATCCATCAGGTCGAGCTCTTGGACGAATTTTAAAGCATCCTTGCATCCTTGCATCCTGGCATCCTTGCATCCACATCCAAGTAATATTTCCTTTTAACTAATAATAAAAAAGAAAAAGGACTTTTGGTTTTTTGTTCTTTTTAGTTCGTTTTACAAAGCATGTGATTGTACTAACCTATAGTACTTGTATTCCTAACGATTATCCTTAATGTCCTTTTTTATGATTTCATTTCCATCGTTTTTTTCCCCTCCACAATCCCTTTATTGATCAAATGGTTTTGGTTTTCTGGTTACTTTTCGGTTATCCTTTTACTTTAACTTTTTTTTTCTAGGTGTTGCAGATGTTGCAACAATCGTTGTTGGTGTTGCACGATTGCCTGGCCCGTGTGTGTTGTTGATGTTTTCTATGCGCTGGCAATTAATTGCTTTCAAATCCTTTTATCCAACAGATTTGGTCAATTTATTTTGTACAGCGTTTGTATGTTATTTTTTTTTTTTGGTTACAGTTTTTATATATATATATACTCCAATGTGTATGTATATATAGGATGCGGAGTACATACATATGTGAGGTGGCTTGTTTGGTCTCTGGATTTATTACATGTTTAGTTTATTGTTTTTTAATGGCGCTTAGTTTCAATTTGAGCAAAGCAATAAATTACACATTACTGACGGGCCCGACGGCTCCTTTCTCCTTTCTCCTTTCTCGTCCTTTTTCGTTTCGTATGGCAGCAGTGTGTGTGCGTGTGTGTGTGCCATGTGAGGGTAAGCCAAGTGCTTTAATGAGGCCAAAGGAGTCGATCCTGGGAGCATTTGATGCCAGATTGATGCCAACCACAGACAGTTGACCTTTGCCCGGCTGCCAACGAAAATGAGGTTAGTGCTCTAAAAGCATTCTCTTCCAACGCCACATTATTATACACTTCAGAAATATATATAAATTTCGTCCTGCTATATCAATATAGATGCATGTGTTGAACGAGGATTTCTTTAATGGAATAATAAGTGATGTTTGGCAGAGTTTTAGCTGCGATTAGTTTGTTTTTAGTGCTTGAAAATGTATTAATTTTATATATATTAGGATATGTATTAATAAATATATTTATTATATTACAGAAGGGAAGTCCTCCGCAGGATACAATAAAATTGGTAAGTTATTAATCAAAGGATACCCTACTTGCATCCCCATATTAAAGCCAAGCGGCTGCCACTATTTGGGCCCCTTGTTTCGGCCAGTTAATAATTCTGATCCGCCAAGCCTCTGATCCTTAATCCTTAAGGCGTTTCTAAATGCCAGTAGACTGAGAAAAAAATGGAAAATGCAAAAAACTGCAAACTGCAGACCAAAATGATTATTTTCGCAACAAAAGGGAGCAGCGCAACTTGACAGGGCCGGTAGTTGTCCCCACTTGGCTGGACATCCACCTGCCCCCAGGGTCCTGCATCCTGTCCCCCCCCCTGCCCCCTGCCCCCTGGACAAAGGCAAAATGAATGGCCCGCAAATTCACGGCAAATTAAATGAAATGCGCAAATTAAACGCAGCTGCAAAAAAAAAGAAATAAAGGAAAAAACTGAAAAAAACTGAAACGCAGGACAAAGTGAAACAAATATTGCATAATATTATTGCTTGGCGGAGGGGTGGGGGGGTTGGGGGGGAAGGGCTGTGGCTGTGGCTGCTGCAGGAGGCGTGGCACTCTCGAGTAACGTTTAAAATAAACGAAAATGCGGAAGCAATTCACTTTCGGCTTTCAGCTTTTGGCTGCTGCTCATCTCCCTCTTTCCCTCCCTCTCTCCCTCTCTCTCTGTCTGTCTGTCTGTCTGTCTATCTCGCTTTTTTTTTGGGTGTCCTTTTCTTTATTTTTTGCAATCCTTGCTTCTCTATCCTTGTGTCGGTTCTCTATGTTTTAATATTTATATCAGGGCAGCAGCGCTTTGGTTCATCCTTGTCGTTGTCAACGTCATCATTCCGGGCTCCAAAGGGTCACCGCTGTCCGAGAGTCCTTTGGGCCGAGATGCAGCTGCTGTTGATAGACTGAGAGAAAAAATAGGGAAAGGGATATTGAAATTAAATAATCGAGGGTTCCCTCTAATACCTTTCTTCTAAATCCTTGCTATAACTCAGCTAATAAATTATTAAAAATTTATATAGAATATCCTTGAATGCTAATGCTTAGCTGGTGCCCTGTCCCCTCCATGGCCGCCGCCTTCCATCCGTTTTCGTTTCTTTCCGTTCTGTTCCATTCCGTTTGGTTTTGCCTCTTTGGCGCGACTTGGGTTGCATTTCTTTTCGTGTTCGTCCTTTTGTTTTTGTGTGCTAATTACCATAATTAAGCAAAGGTCAGGCTTTAGTCGCCTTTTGTGGCCAGGCAAGGCGAAATAATAATGAGCGGAAGACACCGAGAAAGGGGAAGGAACCGAAACACAAAAAAAAAAAAACAAAAAAAAAAAGGGAAAATGGCTGACCAGCGTACAAATTCCCATCAAACCTCCGCATCCTGGCGCTGGCCGGGGCGCCTCCTCCATCGCTCTGTTCCACCCTCTGTTATGCATTATCTTTATGATTATGTTGATTATGACGTTTTAATGGGTTTAGTGAGGCGACGACGACGGCCACAGGGGGCACACCCAGTACGGAGGGGGTGGGTGATATCGCTGGGGTCGCTGGGGTCACAGGGGGGCGTGGCTTGGTATCAGCTTAAGCTGACAACAAAAGGGCAACAAGAAAAACAAAGACTTGACAAGCTGTTGGGGCACATTAAGGCATGAATGCAGTTTGCCGCTTCTTTATATTCTACTTTCCCACTATTTTGCCATACTTTTGGGCTCCCAAAATACCCTGTATTATTTTAGAGAAACAGGGATAAGGAAAATTAAACCCAAAAAAGATAAGTTTAATAAAAAAAAAACAGCATAGATCCTTTTCTTTCTTTCGCACTTGAATTAAACAAATGAGGAGAAAAACTATCTGCAACTTTCCTTTTACGTCTGAAACCAGAATAAAGGTCCTTGACAATTCCCCCCACACTTTTATGACACCCCGCGAATGTGTCCTTTTTTTTTGTGTATTTTTTGTAGGGTAATAGCCTTGTCGAGCTTTAAAAATGGAAAGCAGCTTAATCTCAATATTTCATTTTTTATTGCCGGCACTCAAAACATTACTTAGAAGTTGGTCAAATTACTCGGGGGCTTGTCTGTCAGCGCTTCCTCCTACACTTCCTCTTCGTCCTTCCTGCCACTTGCCACTTGCCTTTTGCCACATCGCTCTGGCCCTGTGTTGAAAAATATTTGGTACTCTCGCTGACGAAAATGAAAATTCCGCAGTAAACTTAACTTGCAAAACTGCAATGTCATGACAAATATACAAGGACTCCCCCCTTACCCTCCCCCCCAAAGGAGCAAGGATGACGGAACGAGAAAGAGTTTTGCCAGAGGCGATGAAATGGTAAAGGATCTGCCGGATGGCACGCACTTCCTTTTTGTATCCTTTTTTTGCCATCCCCCGCATCCCCATCCTGCGCCAAGTGATTAACGATCGCCGTACACGGCGGCAAAGATGAAAGCCAAGAACATGAGCCGGGCTACGGCATTACAACTATTATTATTATTATTATTATTATAATAGCAAGGACTTACTTAAGGAAGAATCATCTCTTTCGACTTTGTTTTGTGTTGTTTTTGTAGCCCTTTACACCCCGCAGGCCCAGCATTCCTGACCAAGAAAAACATTTTCATTCCAAGGCGTTTTCCAAGCAGGAGCAGGAGCAGGAGCAGGAGCAGGAGCAGTAGCAGGAGCAGGAGTTGTTTGAACTTATCTAAATTGTTTTGCCATATTGTTTTCTTATGCCATGTGTGTCGCATCGTCCCATGCCTCGGCGTGCCTTCCTTTCTCCTCCCCCCCCTGCGCTTTCTTCAGCTCATATATCGCCCGATGCACTGGCACAAAAAATGGGTCATTGGCCAACTTTGAAATGCCATAAATTTGTTAATACTTCTCCGATCTTCGAGTGTTATACCTTCCCGTTCTTAGATCTTCGAGTACTATCATTCCCCATCAAAATCTGCCAAACTAAAATCTGACCCCATTTTTGCAATTTTTTGTGATGGTACCATCATTAAAATTTTCAAAAATCAGTAAAAATTTTTTTTCCCCTATTTCTCAATCTTTTGACGCAGATTCACGGAGATTAAAACGCTGATTGTTAAATGGGTTTTTGTTTTTGAATCGAATGCAAAATGACGGAAATATCACCCAAAAACCAACAAAAAATACCAAAAAAAAAGGACGACGTTTCGTATTACGTATACGCCATGGTTACTTTCGGGAAATTCGTCATAGCTCGGTTAATAATTGTCGGATTCGTAAAAACTATAACTTTTTACACAATTAAGAGTTAGAATTAAAAAAAAAAGTAAAAAACTACAATTGGTTGCGTAGTTTATGTCATATTTTGGCGCAGAACAAAGGAATAAAGGCTTAGATTATAAAAAATTAATAAAATATTGCCTTAATATTTCTCTCTGTGCTCTGTACCTCCCCCCTGTAAAGTTCCATTGTCTTTAGCAAATTTGCTTTACTTGCACTGCTGTTTATTCATTGACTTTTGTGTTTTTGTGCCATTTTCAAATGCCTTCATTTCTCCGCCACACACACACACACACACACACACACACTCGCCCGTCTCTTTCTCTTTCTTTCAAGGCAGATTTGCCGTCTCTGTTGCACGGCTGTTGCCGTACGTGTCTATTATTGGTATTTGCTGAATGAATGGATTGTACGTGCCCGAAGGCATTTCGAATAACTTTTTTTCTTGTGTCCCAGCCCGACTCTGGCTTCTTGTGGCGCTTTTTTGCCTTATTCCTGGATTGCAATTCTCCGCTTCCGTTTCAGCCCCCCAGCCGCCCCTTCCGTTTCGTTCCGCCTTTCTCTTGTTTTGTGCGTGACTGGCCTCTCTCTTTCTAACCTTATGGACCACCCACCGCACCCATCGCACCCATCGCACCCATCGCACCCACGATCCACGAACCACCCATCCGCACCCATTGCGGTTACATTTTGCGGATGAAATCTAAGCGATTTTACATTGTTATTGTTATTATTGCCAGGCGGTGTTCGGCGCCCATACAACTTTATTTGTACATGCATTTATTTGTTGATGGCGTATTTTTGTTTATTTATGTATTCATATGCAATGTTGGAAATAATCGTTAATATGCTGATAAAATACGCTACCCCTGCTACCCCTCCTCCTCATCCTCCGCCTACGCCTACGCTTTCCCTGTGTTTAACACTCCATTGAATTACCCGCTCTGCCAAAAAATCGGTTACGGCCAAAATACCTACACTAACACTATGCTAATTAAATCGCATAATGCATTGGCTAACAAACAAATTGCGCTCGAATGTAGGCAACACTTTTTGTTTACAGCCGCAAAGGTATAAACACACACACACACACACATCCATCATAATTAATATTATCCGCGTTGAAAGCACTGGGAACAGTGTGATTTTATACCAGAAAAAAATCAAATCATGCACATTTATGGGAAATATGCTTGTATATTTAGGAAATTTTTCAATAATTAGTGTGTCTGCCCTGAGTGGGAGTCCCTATAGTCCTGCTTGGATAAACTGAAGGGTTTTGATAAGATTTTGTAGATCGAACTTCAATCATGAACCCTGATGTACCTGAAATAATTCCGCCCTGAATAAAACACAAAACATTCCCTTCAATATATATTTATTTTCCAGATTTTACAAGTTGTAAACAATACAGTGCGAGGCTGCTGGCAGGATGATCCTTGCTGCACGAAGGAGATCGACGACACGAAGCTAAAGATCCTTCCTCACCTCCTGGAAACGAGTGCCGCTTTTGGGTCCATCCCATTCGCCTGTGGAGCATAAGCCATGGTAATATCCTTTTTTATTCACCAAAGTATTGTCAACTCATCCTGTTCTTCCCTTTCCCCAGGACTGACTGCTTCATATGAGATCTATATCATCGAAAGGACTTCAACTGGTGCGTTACCTCAGATCGCCGTTGGGCTGGGGTTGCAGTTAAATTGCCACTGATGTGCTGACATATCCTACGCCTAGTATCGGATCCTTGGGGAGGCGTGGCTCCCGGAAAAAATCGAAAGGTGAGCAGTTGTGGCAAGAAAATGTAAACAAAAAAAGGATTCATATTGTAAATGGGCGATTTTAAAAAGCGAGTTGCTGTGTTATTCCTCAAATGATTTGGAAAAGGATGGTACCAAACGACTCGTAATGGCATTGTGCCTCGAACTTAAACATTTGCAAAAGTCAACAAAAAAAGTATGCCCTGGCTTTTTCACAAAATTTCGTAAATTGCAAAAAAATTTAGAATATCCTGCCTCTTTTGCGTCCGATTCGGGAACAGGAAAGATTGAACCTATTTCCCTATATTCCCCAAAATAAATAACTCCAGATCAGTCTTGTTAGCCATGTTTTATTGAATTCGTTCCACAAATGTACTATATATTATTATTATATTTATGTTAACACTATAGTTATAAACTAAACAAAATGATGCATAAATTACATTGCTGATTCGGCCGTTGCTGCCCAAGGATCCTTAGCTGCTCTGTGTTGGAATTGTTGCTGGAAATCGTTGGCAAGATATTGCAGACTTGTTCTTCGAACCAGTATTTTCGGAATACCTGCCGAATAAAGACAAATGTAAAATCATTAGAAAATCAGCCAATAAAAAGTACTCAATAAAAAAAAGGACTTACAAAAGACGTAAAAAAAAACAATAAAAATCCGGTTTCCACATTTGAGTGTTTCATTTTTTGAAAGCGTATATTTTATCCGTTTCCCAACCGATTTTGAAAAGGATGGTACCAAACAACTCGGGAGGACATTATCCTTCGATCTGTACCAAAAACTCGAAAACTTCGAAAAACTCGATTTTTGAAAAAAATCATGATGGTACCATCAGTAAAAATCGCGAAAATCGAGTTCCCAACTTTTTTCCAGGTTTTGATGCAGATCGAGGGGGGATGTCCTTCCGAGTCGTTCGGTACCACCCGATCCGAAATCAGGCCAGGAACAGCCGAATTATGGGCTTTCAAAATTGCTGCCAAAATGTAAACAAAGGTTGCTGGCCGCCTGAAAACTTTGACACGGTTGTGAGAATTTCAAAATCTTTTACAACAGATCGAAGGATATTTAAGTCCTGATTCCGAAAAGGTATGCCTCTCCCGAATCGGATGCGAAATGGCTGAAATATTCGCTTCCAAAATATGGAAAACGTAGAAAATCTTGACTTCTTTTCAATTTCATTTAAATTAGATTATGTAATATATTGCGTAACTAATGCTACATTTCTATATTCCCAGGACGCCAGTAAGGACAATAACGTGGAGAGGAACACCGCTGCTTCATCGTGCCATTCCTGCAACATCCTGGAAACCAACTGGCTTCGCTGCTTCATCGTGGCCGTCCTGCTACTTCGCTCCTGCGTCCTGCATATCCTGCAACATCCTGGACATCACCTGGTTTCACCTTCAAGGACATGCGAGCCAATCAATGCAATAAAATCCTGTATAAACAAAGATGTATTGATATTTGTAAATAAATGATTATAAAATGATATGTTGTGTTTTATTTGGTAGGAATTTTCCAGCTTTTCCGGATTTTCCGACTTTATCGGATTCTCCAGATTTTTCTTGATTTTCCAGAATTTTTCCGGATTTTTCCGGCCTTTCCTTTAGCTTTCCGGTACGTTTTTCATTTTCAAGCGACTAAAGCGCCACCTTGGGGATGATCGGCGAAACTGCTTAGAGGCGCCGTGGAATTTTCGGGAAGCTGATTTAAAATTCAAATTTCTGACGACTTTAAACTCTCATATTTTTGTCATTCCTGAACCGATCTGGGAATGGATTACCTTCTCGGAATCAGGACTCCAATGTCCTTCGATCTGCAGTAGCAAGATTTCGAAATCCGAACAGTCGTGCCAAAGTTTTCGCCTGGCGAGCCACCTTTGTTTACATTTTTCAACCTCTGTTTCCATTTGGCCACTACTTCGAACGCCCATAATTTGGCCATTTCTCAACCGATTTCAAAAAGGATGGTACCAAACAACTCGGGAGGACATTATCCTTCGATCTGTGCCAAAAACTCGAAAACTTCGAAAAACTCGATTTTTGAAAAAAATCATGATGGTACCATCAGTAAAAATCGCGAAAATCGAGTTCCCAACTTTTTTCCAGGTTTTGATGCAGATCGAGGGGGGATGTCCTTCCGAGTCGTTTGGTACCACCCGATCCGAAATCCGTCCAGGAATAGCCGAATTATGGGCTCTCAAAGTCGCTGCCAAAATGTAAACAAAGGCTGCTGGCTGACTGAAAACTTTGGCACGGTTGTGAGGATTTCAAAATCTTTTACAACAGATCGAAGGATATTTAAATCCTGATTCCGAAAAGGTATTCCTCTCACGAATCGGATGCGAAATGGCAGAAATATTCGCTTTCAAAATATGGAAAACGTAGAAAATCTTGACTCCTTTTCAATTTCATTTAAATTAGATTATGTAATATATTGCGTAACTAATGCTACATTTCTATATTCCCAGGACGCCAGTAAGGACAATAACGTGGAGAGGAACACCGCTGCTTCATCGTGCCATTCCTGCAACATCCTGGAAACCAACTGGCTTCGCTGCTTCATCGTGCCGTCCTGCTACTTCGCTCCTGCGTCCTGCATATCCTGCAACATCCTGGACATCACCTGGTTTCACCTTCAAGGACATGCGAGCCAATCAATGCAATAAAATCCTGTATAAACAAAGATGTATTGATATTTGTAAATAAATGATTATAAAATGATATGTTGTGTTTTATTTGGTAGGAATTTTTCAGCTTTTCCGGATTTTCCGACTTCATCGGATTCTCCAGAACTTTCTTGATTTTCCAGAATTTTCCGTATTTTCCCGGCTTTTCCTTTAGCTTTCCGGTACGTTTTTCATTTTCAAGCGACTAAAGCGCCACCTTGGGGATGATCGGCGAAACTGCTTAGAGGCGCCGTGGAATTTTCGGGAAGCTGATTTAAAATTCAAATTTCTGACGACTTTAAACTCTCATATTTTTGTCATTCCTGAACCGATCTGGGAATGGATTACCTTCTCGGAATCAGGACTCCAATGTCCTTCGATCTGCAGTAGCAAGATTTCGAAATCCGAACAGTCGTGCCAAAGTTTTCGCCTGGCGAGCCACCTTTGTTTACATTTTTTCAACCTCTGTTTCCATTTGGCCACTACTTCGAACGCCCATAATTTGGCCATTTCTCAACCGATTTCAAAAAGGATGGTACCAAACAACTCGGGAGGACATTATCCTTCGATCTGTGCCAAAAACTCGAAAACTTCGAAAAACTCGATTTTTGAAAAAAATCATGATGGTACCATCAGTAAAAATCGCGAAAATCGAGTTCCCAACTTTTTTCCAGGTTTTGATGCAGATCGAGGGGGGATGTCCTTCCGAGTCGTTCGGTACCACCCGATCCGAAATCAGGCCAGGAACAGCCGAATTATGGGCTTTCAAAATTGCTGCCAAAATGTAAACAAAGGTTGCTGGCGGCCGACTTTAAACGGCGATTTTGAACGGCCATAATTGGGCCATTTCTCAACCGATTTAAAAAAGAATAATACCAAACAACTCGGGAGGACATTATCCTTCGATCTGTACCAAAAACTCGAAAACTTCGAAAAACTCGATTTTTGAAAAAAATCATGATGGTACCCGATCCGAAATCCGTCCAGGAATAGCCGAATTATGGGCTCTCAAAGTCGCTGCCAAAATGTAAACAAAGGCTGCTGGCTGACTGAAAACTTTGGCACGGTTGTGAGGATTTCAAAATCTTTTACAACAGATCGAAGGATATTTAAATCCTGATTCCGAAAAGGTATTCCTCTCACGAATCGGATGCGAAATGGCAGAAATATTCGCTTTCAAAATATGGAAAACGTAGAAAATCTTGACTCCTTTTCAATTTCATTTAAATTAGATTATGTAATATATTGCGTAACTAATGCTACATTTCTATATTCCCAGGACGCCAGTAAGGACAATAACGTGGAGAGGAACACCGCTGCTTCATCGTGCCATTCCTGCAACATCCTGGAAACCAACTGGCTTCGCTGCTTCATCGTGCCGTCCTGCTACTTCGCTCCTGCGTCCTGCATATCCTGCAACATCCTGGACATCACCTGGTTTCACCTTCAAGGACATGCGAGCCAATCAATGCAATAAAATCCTGTATAAACAAAGATGTATTGATATTTGTAAATAAATGATTATAAAATGATATGTTGTGTTTTATTTGGTAGGAATTTTTCAGCTTTTCCGGATTTTCCGACTTCATCGGATTCTCCAGAACTTTCTTGATTTTCCAGAATTTTCCGTATTTTCCCGGCTTTTCCTTTAGCTTTCCGGTACGTTTTTCATTTTCAAGCGACTAAAGCGCCACCTTGGGGATGATCGGCGAAACTGCTTAGAGGCGCCGTGGAATTTTCGGGAAGCTGATTTAAAATTCAAATTTCTGACGACTTTAAACTCTCATATTTTTGTCATTCCTGAACCGATCTGGGAATGGATTACCTTCTCGGAATCAGGACTCCAATGTCCTTCGATCTGCAGTAGCAAGATTTCGAAATCCGAACAGTCGTGCCAAAGTTTTCGCCTGGCGAGCCACCTTTGTTTACATTTTTTCAACCTCTGTTTCCATTTGGCCACTACTTCGAACGCCCATAATTTGGCCATTTCTCAACCGATTTCAAAAAGGATGGTACCAAACAACTCGGGAGGACATTATCCCTCGATCTGCATCAAAACCTGGAAAAAAGTTGGGAACTCGATTTTCGCGATTTTTACTGATGGTACCATCATGATTTTTTTCAAAAATCGAGTTTTTCGAAGTTTTCGAGTTTTTGGCACAGATCGAAGGATAATGTCCTCCCGAGTTGTTTGGTATTATTCTTTTTTAAATCGGTTGAGAAATGGCCCAATTATGGCCGTTCAAAATCGCCGTTTAAAGTCGGCCGCCAGCAACCTTTGTTTACATTTTGGCAGCAATTTTGAAAGCCCATAATTCGGCTGTTCCTGGCCTGATTTCGGATCGGCTGGTACCGAACGACTCGGGAGGACATCCCCCTCGATCTGCATCAAAACCTGGAAAAAAGTTGGGAACTCGATTTTCGCGATTTTTACTGATGGTACCATCATGATTTTTTTCAAAAATCGAGTTTTTCGAAGTTTTCGAGTTTTTGGTACAGATCGAAGGATAATGTCCTCCCGAGTTGTTTGGTACCATCCTTTTTGAAATCGGTTGAGAAATGGCCAAATTATGGGCGTTCGAAGTAGTGGCCAAATGGAAACAGAGGTTGAAAAAATGTAAACAAAGGTGGCTCGCCAGGCGAAAACTTTGGCACGACTGTTCGGATTTCGAAATCTTGCTACTGCAGATCGAAGGACATTGGAGTCCTGATTCCGAGAAGGTAATCCATTCCCAGATCGGTTCAGGAATGACAAAAATATGAGAGTTTAAAGTCGTCAGAAATTTGAATTTTAAATCAGCTTCCCGAAAATTCCACGGCGCCTCTAAGCAGTTTCGCCGATCATCCCCAAGGTGGCGCTTTAGTCGCTCGAAAATGAAAAACGTACCGGAAAGCTAAAGGAAAGGCCGGAAAAATCCGGAAAAATTCTGGAAAATCAAGAAAAATCTGGAGAATCCGATAAAGTCGGAAAATCCGGAAAAGCTGAAAAATTCCTACCAAATAAAACACAACATATCATTTTATAATCATTTATTTACAAATATCAATACATCTTTGTTTATACAGGATTTTATTGCATTGATTGGCTCGCATGTCCTTGAAGGTGAAACCAGGTGATGTCCAGGATGTTGCAGGATATGCAGGACGCAGGAGCGAAGTAGCAGGACGGCACGATGACGCAGCGAAGCCAGTTGGTTTCCAGGATGTTGCAGGAATGGCACGATGAAGCAGCGGTGTTCCTCTCCACGTTATTGTCCTTACTGGCGTCCTGGGAATATAGAAATGTAGCATTAGTTACGCAATATATTACATAATCTAATTTAAATGAAATTGAAAAGGAGTCAAGATTTTCTACGTTTTCCATATTTTGAAAGCGAATATTTCTGCCATTTCGCATCCGATTCGTGAGAGGAATACCTTTTCGGAATCAGGATTTAAATATCCTTCGATCTGTTGTAAAAGATTTTGAAATCCTCACAACCGTGCCAAAGTTTTCAGTCAGCCAGCAGCCTTTGTTTACATTTTGGCAGCGACTTTGAGAGCCCATAATTCGGCTATTCCTGGACGGATTTCGGATCGGGTGGTACCAAACGACTCGGAAGGACATCCCCCCTCGATCTGCATCAAAACCTGGAAAAAAGTTGGGAACTCGATTTTCGCGATTTTTACTGATGGTACCATCATGATTTTTTTCAAAAATCGAGTTTTTCGAAGTTTTCGAGTTTTTGGTACAGATCGAAGGATAATGTCCTCCCGAGTTGTTTGGTACCATCCTTTTTGAAATCGGTTGAGAAATGGCCAAATTATGGGCGTTCGAAGTAGTGGCCAAATGGAAACAGAGGTTGAAAAAATGTAAACAAAGGTGGCTCGCCAGGCGAAAACTTTGGCACGACTGTTCGGATTTCGAAATCTTGCTACTGCAGATCGAAGGACATTGGAGTCCTGATTCCGAGAAGGTAATCCATTCCCAGATCGGTTCAGGAATGACAAAAATATGAGAGTTTAAAGTCGTCAGAAATTTGAATTTTAAATCAGCTTCCCGAAAATTCCACGGCGCCTCTAAGCAGTTTCGCCGATCATCCCCAAGGTGGCGCTTTAGTCGCTTGAAAATGAAAAACGTACCGGAAAGCTAAAGGAAAAGCCGGGAAAATACGGAAAATTCTGGAAAATCAAGAAAGTTCTGGAGAATCCGATGAAGTCGGAAAATCCGGAAAAGCTGAAAAATTCCTACCAAATAAAACACAACATATCATTTTATAATCATTTATTTACAAATATCAATACATCTTTGTTTATACAGGATTTTATTGCATTGATTGGCTCGCATGTCCTTGAAGGTGAAACCAGGTGATGTCCAGGATGTTGCAGGATATGCAGGACGCAGGAGCGAAGTAGCAGGACGGCACGATGAAGCAGCGAAGCCAGTTGGTTTCCAGGATGTTGCAGGAATGGCACGATGAAGCAGCGGTGTTCCTCTCCACGTTATTGTCCTTACTGGCGTCCTGGGAATATAGAAATGTAGCATTAGTTACGCAATATATTACATAATCTAATTTAAATGAAATTGAAAAGGAGTCAAGATTTTCTACGTTTTCCATATTTTGAAAGCGAATATTTCTGCCATTTCGCATCCGATTCGTGAGAGGAATACCTTTTCGGAATCAGGATTTAAATATCCTTCGATCTGTTGTAAAAGATTTTGAAATCCTCACAACCGTGCCAAAGTTTTCAGTCAGCCAGCAGCCTTTGTTTACATTTTGGCAGCGACTTTGAGAGCCCATAATTCGGCTATTCCTGGACGGATTTCGGATCGGGTGGTACCAAACGACTCGGAAGGACATCCCCCTCGATCTGCATCAAAACCTGGAAAAAGTTGGGAACTCGATTTTCGCGATTTTTACTGATGGTACCATCATGATTTTTTCAAAAATCGAGTTTTTCGAAGTTTTCGAGTTTTTGGTACAGATCGAAGGATAATGTCCTCCCGAGTTGTTTGGTATTATTCTTTTTAAATCGGTTGAGAAATGGCCCAATTATGGCCGTTCAAAATCGCCGTTTAAAGTCGGCCGCCAGCAACCTTTGTTTACATTTTGGCAGCAATTTTGAAAGCCCATAATTCGGCTGTTCCTGGCCTGATTTCGGATCGGGTGGTACCGAACGACTCGGAAGGACATCCCCCTCGATCTGCATCAAAACCTGGAAAAAAGTTGGGAACTCGATTTTCGCGATTTTTACTGATGGTACCATCATGATTTTTTCAAAAATCGAGTTTTTCGAAGTTTTCGAGTTTTTGGCACAGATCGAAGGATAATGTCCTCCCGAGTTGTTTGGTACCATCCTTTTTGAAATCGGTTGAGAAATGGCCAAATTATGGGCGTTCGAAGTAGTGGCCAAATGGAAACAGAGGTTGAAAAAATGTAAACAAAGGTGGCTCGCCAGGCGAAAACTTTGGCACGACTGTTCGGATTTCGAAATCTTGCTACTGCAGATCGAAGGACATTGGAGTCCTGATTCCGAGAAGGTAATCCATTCCCAGATCGGTTCAGGAATGACAAAAATATGAGAGTTTAAAGTCGTCAGAAATTTGAATTTTAAATCAGCTTCCCGAAAATTCCACGGCGCCTCTAAGCAGTTTCGCCGATCATCCCCAAGGTGGCGCTTTAGTCGCTTGAAAATGAAAAACGTACCGGAAAGCTAAAGGAAAAGCCGGGAAAATACGGAAAATTCTGGAAAATCAAGAAAGTTCTGGAGAATCCGATGAAGTCGGAAAATCCGGAAAAGCTGAAAAATTCCTACCAAATAAAACACAACATATCATTTTATAATCATTTATTTACAAATATCAATACATCTTTGTTTATACAGGATTTTATTGCATTGATTGGCTCGCATGTCCTTGAAGGTGAAACCAGGTGATGTCCAGGATGTTGCAGGATATGCAGGACGCAGGAGCGAAGTAGCAGGACGGCACGATGAAGCAGCGAAGCCAGTTGGTTTCCAGGATGTTGCAGGAATGGCACGATGAAGCAGCGGTGGTCCTCTCCACGTTATTGTCCTTACTGGCGTCCTGGGAATATAGAAATGTAGCATTAGTTACGCAATATATTACATAATCTAATTTAAATGAAATTGAAAAGGAGTCAAGATTTTCTACGTTTTCCATATTTTGAAAGCGAATATTTCTGCCATTTCGCATCCGATTCGTGAGAGGAATACCTTTTCGGAATCAGGATTTAAATATCCTTCGATCTGTTGTAAAAGATTTTGAAATCCTCACAACCGTGCCAAAGTTTTCAGTCAGCCAGCAGCCTTTGTTTACATTTTGGCAGCGACTTTGAGAGCCCATAATTCGGCTATTCCTGGACGGATTTCGGATCGGGTGGTACCAAACGACTCGGAAGGACATCCCCCCTCGATCTGCATCAAAACCTGGAAAAAAGTTGGGAACTCGATTTTCGCGATTTTTACTGATGGTACCATCATGATTTTTTTCAAAAATCGAGTTTTTCGAAGTTTTCGAGTTTTTGGTACAGATCGAAGGATAATGTCCTCCCGAGTTGTTTGGTATTATTCTTTTTTAAATCGGTTGAGAAATGGCCCAATTATGGCCGTTCAAAATCGCCGTTTAAAGTCGGCCGCCAGCAACCTTTGTTTACATTTTGGCAGCAATTTTGAAAGCCCATAATTCGGCTGTTCCTGGCCTGATTTCGGATCGGCTGGTACCGAACGACTCGGAAGGACATCCCCCTCGATCTGCATCAAAACCTGGAAAAAAGTTGGGAACTCGATTTTCGCGATTTTTACTGATGGTACCATCATGATTTTTTTCAAAAATCGAGTTTTTCGAAGTTTTCGAGTTTTTGGTACAGATCGAAGGATAATGTCCTCCCGAGTTGTTTGGTATTATTCTTTTTTAAATCGGTTGAGAAATGGCCCAATTATGGCCGTTCAAAATCGCCGTTTAAAGTCGGCCGCCAGCAACCTTTGTTTACATTTTGGCAGCAATTTTGAAAGCCCATAATTCGGCTGTTCCTGGCCTGATTTCGGATCGGCTGGTACCGAACGACTCGGAAGGACATCCCCCCTCGATCTGCATCAAAACCTGGAAAAAAGTTGGGAACTCGATTTTCGCGATTTTTACTGATGGTACCATCATGATTTTTTTCAAAAATCGAGTTTTTCGAAGTTTTCGAGTTTTTGGTACAGATCGAAGGATAATGTCCTCCCGAGTTGTTTGGTATTATTCTTTTTTAAATCGGTTGAGAAATGGCCCAATTATGGCCGTTCAAAATCGCCGTTTAAAGTCGGCCGCCAGCAACCTTTGTTTACATTTTGGCAGCAATTTTGAAAGCCCATAATTCGGCTGTTCCTGGCCTGATTTCGGATCGGGTGGTACCGAACGACTCGGAAGGACATCCCCCCTCGATCTGCATCAAAACCTGGAAAAAAGTTGGGAACTCGATTTTCGCGATTTTTACTGATGGTACCATCATGATTTTTTTCAAAAATCGAGTTTTTCGAAGTTTTCGAGTTTTTGGCACAGATCGAAGGATAATGTCCTCCCGAGTTGTTTGGTACCATCCTTTTTGAAATCGGTTGAGAAATGGCCAAATTATGGGCGTTCGAAGTAGTGGCCAAATGGAAACAGAGGTTGAAAAATGTAAACAAAGGTGGCTCGCCAGGCGAAAACTTTGGCACGACTGTTCGGATTTCGAAATCTTGCTACTGCAGATCGAAGGACATTGGAGTCCTGATTCCGAGAAGGTAATCCATTCCCAGATCGGTTCAGGAATGACAAAAATATGAGAGTTTAAAGTCGTCAGAAATTTGAATTTTAAATCAGCTTCCCGAAAATTCCACGGCGCCTCTAAGCAGTTTCGCCGATCATCCCCAAGGTGGCGCTTTAGTCGCTTGAAAATGAAAAACGTACCGGAAAGCTAAAGGAAAAGCCGGGAAAATACGGAAAATTCTGGAAAATCAAGAAAGTTCTGGAGAATCCGATGAAGTCGGAAAATCCGGAAAAGCTGAAAAATTCCTACCAAATAAAACACAACATATCATTTTATAATCATTTATTTACAAATATCAATACATCTTTGTTTATACAGGATTTTATTGCATTGATTGGCTCGCATGTCCTTGAAGGTGAAACCAGGTGATGTCCAGGATGTTGCAGGATATGCAGGACGCAGGAGCGAAGTAGCAGGACGGCACGATGACGCAGCGAAGCCAGTTGGTTTCCAGGATGTTGCAGGAATGGCACGATGAAGCAGCGGTGTTCCTCTCCACGTTATTGTCCTTACTGGCGTCCTGGGAATATAGAAATGTAGCATTAGTTACGCAATATATTACATAATCTAATTTAAATGAAATTGAAAAGGAGTCAAGATTTTCTACGTTTTCCATATTTTGAAAGCGAATATTTCTGCCATTTCGCATCCGATTCGTGAGAGGAATACCTTTTCGGAATCAGGATTTAAATATCCTTCGATCTGTTGTAAAAGATTTTGAAATCCTCACAACCGTGCCAAAGTTTTCAGTCAGCCAGCAGCCTTTGTTTACATTTTGGCAGCGACTTTGAGAGCCCATAATTCGGCTATTCCTGGACGGATTTCGGATCGGGTACCATCATGATTTTTTCAAAAATCGAGTTTTTCGAAGTTTTCGAGTTTTTGGTACAGATCGAAGGATAATGTCCTCCCGAGTTGTTTGGTATTATTCTTTTTTAAATCGGTTGAGAAATGGCCCAATTATGGCCGTTCAAAATCGCCGTTTAAAGTCGGCCGCCAGCAACCTTTGTTTACATTTTGGCAGCAATTTTGAAAGCCCATAATTCGGCTGTTCCTGGCCTGATTTCGGATCGGGTGGTACCGAACGACTCGGAAGGACATCCCCCCTCGATCTGCATCAAAACCTGGAAAAAAGTTGGGAACTCGATTTTCGCGATTTTTACTGATGGTACCATCATGATTTTTTTCAAAAATCGAGTTTTTCGAAGTTTTCGAGTTTTTGGCACAGATCGAAGGATAATGTCCTCCCGAGTTGTTTGGTACCATCCTTTTTGAAATCGGTTGAGAAATGGCCAAATTATGGGCGTTCGAAGTAGTGGCCAAATGGAAACAGAGGTTGAAAAAATGTAAACAAAGGTGGCTCGCCAGGCGAAAACTTTGGCACGACTGTTCGGATTTCGAAATCTTGCTACTGCAGATCGAAGGACATTGGAGTCCTGATTCCGAGAAGGTAATCCATTCCCAGATCGGTTCAGGAATGACAAAAATATGAGAGTTTAAAGTCGTCAGAAATTTGAATTTTAAATCAGCTTCCCGAAAATTCCACGGCGCCTCTAAGCAGTTTCGCCGATCATCCCCAAGGTGGCGCTTTAGTCGCTTGAAAATGAAAAACGTACCGGAAAGCTAAAGGAAAAGCCGGGAAAATACGGAAAATTCTGGAAAATCAAGAAAGTTCTGGAGAATCCGATGAAGTCGGAAAATCCGGAAAAGCTGAAAAATTCCTACCAAATAAAACACAACATATCATTTTATAATCATTTATTTACAAATATCAATACATCTTTGTTTATACAGGATTTTATTGCATTGATTGGCTCGCATGTCCTTGAAGGTGAAACCAGGTGATGTCCAGGATGTTGCAGGATATGCAGGACGCAGGAGCGAAGTAGCAGGACGGCACGATGAAGCAGCGAAGCCAGTTGGTTTCCAGGATGTTGCAGGAATGGCACGATGAAGCAGCGGTGTTCCTCTCCACGTTATTGTCCTTACTGGCGTCCTGGGAATATAGAAATGTAGCATTAGTTACGCAATATATTACATAATCTAATTTAAATGAAATTGAAAAGGAGTCAAGATTTTCTACGTTTTCCATATTTTGAAAGCGAATATTTCTGCCATTTCGCATCCGATTCGTGAGAGGAATACCTTTTCGGAATCAGGATTTAAATATCCTTCGATCTGTTGTAAAAGATTTTGAAATCCTCACAACCGTGCCAAAGTTTTCAGTCAGCCAGCAGCCTTTGTTTACATTTTGGCAGCGACTTTGAGAGCCCATAATTCGGCTATTCCTGGACGGATTTCGGATCGGGTACCATCATGATTTTTTTCAAAAATCGAGTTTTTCGAAGTTTTCGAGTTTTTGGTACAGATCGAAGGATAATGTCCTCCCGAGTTGTTTGGTATTATTCTTTTTTAAATCGGTTGAGAAATGGCCCAATTATGGCCGTTCAAAATCGCCGTTTAAAGTCGGCCGCCAGCAACCTTTGTTTACATTTTGGCAGCGACTTTGAGAGCCCATAATTCGGCTATTCCTGGACGGATTTCGGATCGGGTGGTACCGAACGACTCGGAAGGACATCCCCCCTCGATCTGCATCAAAACCTGGAAAAAAGTTGGGAACTCGATTTTCGCGATTTTTACTGATGGTACCATCATGATTTTTTTCAAAAATCGAGTTTTTCGAAGTTTTTGAGTTTTTGGTACAGATCGAGGGATAATGTCCTCCCGAGTTGTTTGGTACCATCCTTTTCAAAATCGGTTGGGAAACGGATAAAATATACGCTTTCAAAAAATGAAACACTCAAATGTGGAAACCGGATTTTTATTGTTTTTTTTACATCTTTTGTAAGTCCTTTTTTTTATTGAGTACTTTTTATTGGCTGATTTTCTAATGATTTTACATTTGTCTTTATTCGGCAGGTATTCCGAAAATACTGGTTCGAAGAACAAGTCTGCAATATCTTGCCAACGATTTCCAGCAACAATTCCAACACAGAGCAGCTAAGGATCCTTGGGCAGCAACGGCCGAATCAGCAATGTAATTTATGCATCATTTTGTTTAGTTTATAACTATAGTGTTAACATAAATATAATAATAATATATAGTACATTTGTGGAACGAATTCAATAAAACATGGCTAACAAGACTGATCTGGAGTTATTTATTTTGGGGAATATAGGGAAATAGGTTCAATCTTTCCTGTTCCCGAATCGGACGCAAAAGAGGCAGGATATTCTAATTTTTTTTGCAATTTACAAAAGGGGTACCATCATTAAAATTGTCAAAAAGCCAGGGCATACTTTTTTTGTTGACTTTTGCAACTGTTGAAGCACAATGCCATTAAGCACAATGCCATTACGAGTCGTTTGGTACCATCCTTTTCCAAATCATTTGAGGAATAACACAGCAACTCGCTTTTTAAAATCGCCCATTTACAATATGAATCCTTTTTTTGTTTACATTTTCTTGCCACAACTGCTCACCTTTCGATTTTTTCCGGGAGCCACGCCTCCCCAAGGATCCGATATATGTCAGCACATCAGTGGCAATTTAACTGCGACCCCAGCCCAACGGCGATCTGAGGTAACGCACCAGTTGAAGTCCTTTCGATGATATAGATCTCATATGAAGCAGTCGGTCCTGGGGAAAGGGAAGAACAGGATGAGTTGACAATACTTTGGTGAATAAAAAAGGATATTACCATGGCTTATGCTCCACAGGCGAATGGCACTCGTTTCCAGGAGGTGAGGAAGGATCTTCAGCTTCGGGTCCTCGATCTCCTTCCTGCAGCAAGGATCGTCTGGACTACACTCCCGTACTACACCAAATTATTTGCAATCCTTTATTACAACTTGTAAAATCTGAAAAATAAATATATATTGAAATTAATGTTTTGTGTTTTATTCAGGGCGGAATATTGAAACTAGGGGAAGGACCTTCAAATCCCTATTCTGAGAAGGTATTCCCCTTCCGAATCGGCTGAGGAATAATTCCCCATAAATATCAAATAAATTTATTCTTTGTGTATTAACTTTTGTTTGTGTTTGCCAGATTATTGTAGATTACCAAACCCCCCCCCACCGCCCTCGCAAATGCCATCCAATTGCCAGCTTTCTTTCCTTTCTTTTGCGGTTTTTTTGTTGTGTTTTTCTGTTTTTTTTTTTTTTAGATTTACGGACATACATATATTTAGAGTTGGGCGTTAGCAGAGTAGAATAAAATGGAATAAAATGCAGATTGAATTTGAGGGCGACAACTTTGCTGACGTTGGCGACGACAACAAAGTAATATTACTCACACCCCTTTCCCCACCCACACCTTCACCTCCCCCCCCGCACAGATAGTCGGGCTAAAAAATAAGCAACCCAAAGGACGAGGCTGGGATAAGGATGCCACACACATATACATATACATATACATATACATATACATATACATATACATATACATATACATATACATATATATGTGTATGCTATAAGTAGGATATGTAGTTTGACGTTATCCAACACTAACAACGCCACCAACACCGCGGACAAATGCGATGGCTGAAGGGATAAGCCTTTCAGGACGATGGGTGGCAAGCGGTGGGCGTGATGGGCGTGATGGGCGAGGTGGGCAGGACCTCCCCTTTTTGGGAAGTCGACGTGATCGTATGCGAATGCGATTGTGCGGGTGTATTATGTATTTGGTGCATTTTAAATCGGATTACTTAAGGCAGCAACAGCTATGTGTGTGCGGCTTTAGCTTTTGTTGTCCTCCTTCCCCGTCACATCCTTTCCCGATTCGTCCTTTTCCCGGAGGTTTGCAGGCACCACCCCGCAACATTGATGCGTGAAGCTGTCAAAAGGGGGGGGGACACACGAGCGGATTTAGCGTTAAAGGGGGTTTTCTTTTCCCCCTATCTTTTTTTTTTATTAATACTCAAGGATATGGGAGGTGGAGGAGGAGATAGTTAATCAAAGGATATTAAAAATTATGTTCAAGGCAAATCTTTTGCAGATGGTTATCCCCGTTGGGGAAAAATCCACTCCTGACAGGGGGCTTGTATATTATGGGTGATGACTTTCAAGTCCTGCCAGCTACGGCAGCAAGGATGTGTGCGGCATGTCAGTTTAGTTCTCATTGTTGCCATCATCGGAGATATCGTTGGCAATGCCGCGTTGCGCCGCGCCTATAAACCGTTTATTATTATTTACAATTTTGTGCCACGCCACTCTGGCAAATATTTTCAAATCACATAGCAACACATCGCCCAGACACGTGGCATTGCAGTGTCGCCTCCTCCTCTTTTTCCCACCCCCCCCTCCCCAAAAAAAAAACAAAAAAGGAAGGACGAAAGGACGAAAAAATACATTTTCTAACCCGTTTTTCGCCATCGAAAGTTGGCAAATGTGTTGGCAACGTGTCGGCATTCAATGGCAAAGAATAGAAGAAAAAAAAACTGAATGACAAACTCGGCATCGGGCTGGCCAAACTGTCAATCGCTCGCTTTATCAATCCATCAATCAAATGGCTGAGCAACACTCCGATTCCGATTGGAATCTTAATCGAGCAAAAACCAGTATTTTATTTGCTCCAAATTTTATGAAATTAAACGTAATCCCTGTACAAAACCAATTAATTTTGTAGTACATGGCAGTTTATGGCTGCCATCCAGCATTATACCAATCAATCACTCAATCATTAGCCACTTATTCGAGTGGCAATCGCCCAAAGACTTGAATTAAATGCTTTGTTGACGAAAACTTTACAGAGATTTCTCTTAAAATTAAAAAAAAAAAAGGAAAGGACTCGAAATTGGAAATTATGAGCAATTAGAAGGGGAATGGGGGGGGGGGTGAGGAGGCGACTGGATCTAACCTCTGACCTCCGGCCTGATCCGGCCATCAATCTTTATCGCCAAACTGAAACAGCAGCGGAAATAGAAGTGCGCGGCATAAGTGCACATCCGGTTTAGCAGTTGCTGCACCAGGCACATCCATTTCCCCCTCAATTCTATCCCTCAATTCAATCCCTCAATCCTTCCCCCTTACCACCACCCCCTCCTCTATCCACAGATACAAATACTGGCAATACGTATTTGGTTGGGAGTTTGCCTGTGGTTGGTTTATCATTTAACTAACGAGATTCGCTCAATGCTGCAACCGAAACGCCAAATTCGAATTCAAATTCGAATTCAAATTCAAATACAAATTGAAAGCATTTGCCATTTTTCACTTTTGATATCTGCATCTCTGGCCGTTTGTAATAATATTTGAAATCACCTCTCCAACTCCATGAATCCCTCTTTTCCCATTTCCCAATTTCCCTATTTATTGTACATTTTCCTATTTTATTTATCTAGCTTTTCCTCTTTATAGTTTTTTTCTTTTCTCCTTTTAAAGTTTTCCCTTAAAGTTAATTAACTATCGTTTGTTTATAAATATTCACAGAAATTATAGGATTTCCCTGTTTTTTAATTTTATAGCATTTATTTATAGCATAATTTATTGGATTATTTCGTTGTATTTAAAAGACAACAAAAGTATATAATAATCCTATCTGAAAAACCATTCCCACTATTTCCCAGTATTTAAGAGAACTTTGCCAATAATTCCTATCCAATCCTCTACACTTTAAACATTTTTAACTAATTTGAATCAACATTAATATAATTGCAAACGTATTCGGCATCTGCCAGAGACACCTGACACCTGACACAGGACTGCCAGGATGCGGTTGACCTGCATTAATCGCGGGCCTTAACCATTAACCAAAAACGGAAAACGGAAAACGGAAAACAGTTTGGCTTTAGATTTCAAAATTGGGCTTTGGGTACCAGAGTTCTGGCTCTGGCTCTGGTTGTGGCCCCCAGGTGAGGCAGTTAACAAGGCTCGGGGATTTTCGGTTGGCAGGCCAACAAAACAATTCCTGGCTAAAACTAAAACTCTGACTGGCTCTCTCCGACTCTTGTGGCTAGCCGCTTTATAAGGCTTTGTTGCCAGTTTTGCATCCGCCGCAGTAGTAGTTTCGGGCCATTTTTTATGGATGAATTGGCCGGGCAATTGGCTATTGCCCCGATATCCAATTTCGTTCGAATATTGAGATGGTTGCCGGGTTTTTTTTTTTGTTATTTGTTATTTGCATAGTTTTTCTTCCTGTACATGTGTCCTGGTCAGCCACTTGGGCCGCTATGTGCCACTTGAAGGCCACAATCCCTAGACAAAAATAGAAGCCAAGAGCCATAACATTTTTCCTCACAACTTTTCTCTTTTTGATAACTATTTCCTGTATCCCTGTATTCCTGTATCCTGCGTATTTGCGTTTTGTATCCGCTCTACTGCAATTCCCTGCCAAGCTTAACGAAATACCCGAAATTATGACATTTAATTAGCAGAAATTTATCCCCCCCCCGGCACCAATGAATCTTTTTTTTTTAAGCCACGCTTGCGATTCTGGTCAATGGTTATGGCTCCTGTTCGATTACCATTCGAGTCCTGGCCGGTTTTTAGCATTAGCGGCTGCATTTGGAAATGGACGCCTAATTAGCGCTTTGTTGCATTCGTAATTCCTTTCAGAAAATCAAATGCCAAACACCGATAACACTCCCCCGACATATTATATATGTATCTCCCATAAATAGGCTTTTGAAATAATGCCAACATTTGCATTCAGGGCCGCGGATTTTGCACCTGAACAATGGCATTTGGGATTTTGTGTCTCTCGATGACAGGACGACGCCCAGGACTCATCCATTTCCATTGTATTATCGCTACAATTATTATTATTATTATTATTACTATTATTACTATTACTATAGAGTTAATAAAGTGTTCAAATGTGTTTCATTGTCTTGCCCCATTCAGGAGCTTTGGTGTCCTGGATGTCTCTTGTCTGATTTATTTCAATTTTAAAGGCATTCCAATAGTTTATAAAAAGCCTAAACCAATCCAATCCATCCGTTTTTTTTTTTTTTGTTTCAGGAAAAAGTAAATAGAAACTAACACGAATTTTTCGCTCCAATTTGTTTATCAAATAAATGTAGCGAAGCATTTAATTTTGATTTTTGCTGATGGCAAAAAAGGATTCCACTGATTTGATTTGTTTGAAATCCATCATTTTAGTTAGGATTGCCAGGATTTCTGTGTTAATTTGACTTTTCCCCAAAGGTGCCATTACAAAAAAATAAAAAAAATAATCCAAAAATATATAAAAAGGAGTTGCAGTTGCAAAATGCAACGTTGTCGGTTTTCACTGTGTGAGTGAAGGGTGGGAAGGATGTCCTGGGCAAAATGCAGTTTACTAGGCTGCTGGGCTGCTGGCTTCCTGGCCTCCTCGGAATAGCTGGGAATAGACGCACAAAACTTGCGGCGCACTTTGACATTTTGGCGCATGTTGAATCAAGTGAAAACCCAATTACATGTCCCGCCCTATCTAGTCGCTTCACTGGCGACAAAACGAAACGAAACGTGCAGACAAGTTAACATTCTGGCCAACTGTTCCGCCAACAACTTGGCCAACCCGGTACATCCTACTATCTGCCCTTTCCTTTGCACTCCCTTTCGGTGGCATGTCCTTGTGCGCTGCTTATTACAAGAGTGGCGAACATTTTGTGGCCAGGTGTGTGTGTGTGTGTGGCTGTGTATCCTGGCGAACACCTGCTCTCCTGCTGTCTCTGGTATCTGCGGTATACGACAACGACCATCGCTATCTTTTTGGGGGGGGAAACTCACCTTCAATCCTGCAATCCTGCAATCCTCCAATCCTCCATTCCGGCGTCGCACGCAAATTATTGTTGCAATGAAACTTAAGCTGCTTAAACTGTCGCCTCCCCCTGCGACCCAAGGATGTGGGCCACATGATGTAGACATCATCGCTTAGTCCCCACGGCAGTCTTTATCCTGCAACGAGAAAGAGAGAACAGGGAGCTGTCTATAAAATCTATATATAACTTTTATTTATAATCGAAGTCGATTAAACAATGTGTTTTTTCCCTAGTACATCAATTAAAGGACCTTTTCGATTTAATCCTTGCACTCCCTTAAATATGCAGCAATTTGATTCCATTTTATAAAGTAATTTCTTACATTTATTTGATGCCATATTAAATTTATTCAGTCAAATGACTTCACACTAGATTACGCCTTCCCCTCTAGGATGGGGAAATCCGATACAAGGATACTTTCCTCGCAAATCCTCGCAAAATGGGTGTGTAGGGGTTGCGAATCCCTTTTTCCTGCTACCATTTTGTTCTCCTTTTTTTTTTTCTGTCATTCATATCAATTTCGCATATTTTATGGCTGGCAAATGAAGCCGTTGGCAAACGAATGAAAATTGCTGGGATCCTTTTTTTTTTTTTTTTGGTTGGCAATATAGGGGCTCGCCTCCTTTAGCTATCCTTTGGCCTGGCCTGGCAAAATCAAATTGAGTCTCAAAGCCATCTAATGCAAAGTAAACAAATCCAATTGAAAGCGGAAGTGAGAACAGGTTGAAGGGGAAACTGTATTTTCTCCTTTATCCTTCCTTTTCTATGTCTCTGCTTTGTCAAAGAATATTAAATACTCTTGAAGGGATATTTCAAGGATTTCTATTACCTTTGGATTAGTCTAAAACTTGGATTTATTAATAAACAACTTCCTGAAAGTTTATGGAAACTTCCAGGCCTGACAAAGCCGCCACTCGGAACGCCAAACAAAAAAAAAAAAGGATGCCACAAAACGCGAGGACACCTCTGAGACTGGACGCAGTCAACGCGGCGTATTATGCACTTGCACAGACTCCATTACGTATACGCAACGTGGACGTGGCGAAATGTGTGCCAAGTAATTTGCATAAGCCGCGCATCCAAGGATTCCTCCGGCATCATCAAAGGAGAAAGGAGACGCATCCACGCATCCAGTGAGCCATGTCGCAAATAATGATACACATCACAATACCCGTTCAATCTCTGTGTATATTCTGGGGTTGTATATTGTATCCTGTGGAGTGGGCCTTGCCTTAGCCCTCAGAGAAATCCAAAAACGAAAGAATCAACAAAAATTATAGCCATGTATGGCAGGCGAAATGGTAGAATGTGTTCGCATCCTGCGCCCAATATCTGCGGCCGGGACAGGGTGTGGCAGGGCTGGCTGCGGCATACCGTGTCCAGCGAGGACACCATGACCCGGCTGGCCTTGAAGTACGACACCAGTATTGGCCAGATTTGTCGTGCCAATCGCATGCACTGGCAGGATGTCCTTCAAGCGCGTCACTTCATTTGGGTGCCGGCACCTCGGCAGGCAACCAAGAACATCGACCAGCCGCCAACCAAGCCGCCCAGGCAAACGCTGACCCAACAACCCGTCCAGGAACTGATCCCGCTCTGCCGTACTCCCGCACTCAGTAGCCCGCGCTCCTCCTTGTTGGCCAAGCCGAGGCACCTGCCGCCGCACTTTTATCGCCAGAGCTCGCCGAATCCGAACCAGCTGGCCGAGGAGGGGGATCCCCTGCTGATCACCACCAAAATAATGTGGCGGGACCTGGTGTGGCGGCCAAAATAAAGTCACATCCTCGCAGCGGCCGCCGACGACACTGGCAGCGTGCAGGACGCTTCCTAATGTTTTAAGCCTTGAAAAAAATAATTGGAAACAGAAATTGCTTGGATATTCTCTGAATAAGTTGGTTTATGTTTTCCCTATCCTTTCAATTCTTATTCGCCGAGTGTCCTGCAGATTTTTGCAGTCTGTTGGCGAGTGTCTGGCATTTGAATTGCATTGCGGAAACAAAGGCGAGAGATGGGGAAAGAGCGACGGCGACATTGGCCGGCGGCGACAATCCCGACAACCGCGACAACCGCCTGTCGCGCTGATTAGAAAGGACCTCCCCGCCTCCCCCGTCCCCGTGAAATTGGCTCTTAATTGTGGCCGAAGTGAATTTGCCATCAGCAGGATGCAATTAAGACATCTCCAGCTGGCTGCTCCTTTCGTCCACCCCATCCTGGGCGAATTCAAGAAGCGTTTGCTCGTCCCCCAAAAAATCTGTTTGTGCTTTTCCAGCTTTTTCCCATTGACCGGCTGCTCATATTCAAATGCGAATATTAACTAATCTGAATGAGTGGGGTGAGGGGCGTGGGGGGCAGCCACTCAACCAAAAAACCCGGCACAGTCCGGCACAAAAAAAAAAGGACATTCGGCGGAGGAATATGCGTACGTGCTCGTGTGATAAATTCACATTTTCCGGCTGACAAGCGGCAGCCAGGACAATCGTATAGCATTGATAGACACGCCAAAAAAGGACACCAAGGATGCGGATGGGGATGGGGATGCGGATGAGAACGTGAACGTGGACGTGGACGTGGACGTGAAGTCAGGTGAAATGGCAGTCGGGAAACGTAGCGGAACGCCGGTGTCAAAAAGGAAGTGCCAATGGGGGGGGAAAGGGAATTTTTTTTGGTAGGGGCGGGGGGGAGAGAGGGAGGAGTAACTTTGAAATTGCTCTGATTATGCCAAGGCAAAGGACTCTCGCTCTATCTCTCTCTCTCTCTCTCTCTCTCTCTCTCTCTCTCTCTCTCCGCCGTCTCTATCGTTGACCGGCAAGGACTCAATGGCATGTTGACAATGATAACGAAGTTGGTCACGGCTCTAGGACCAAAGAAAATGGCTAAAAAATCAAAAGGACAGCAGGGACACGAAGGACACGAAGGACACCAACGACCATCCTCCGATCAAATATCAAATGTCGCATGGCGGCGCATTAATATTTCATGAGAAATCATAGCCTGCCGATGCGTATAATTCAAAGGACCTGCAATCTGAATTAATTTTCGTTTTTTGTTTTTTTTTTTGTTTTTTTCCGAATCGCAAGCAGGTGGCATTCCTCTTAATATTGATTCATTTTAATATTTAACATGAATTGCCAATCGATTGATGCATTTCTAACTGAAACTTCCCAAAAGGATATATATTATGTGAGGGTGGAGCTGGTGGCTGGGGGGGGGGTAGCAAGGGGGAAGCTTTTCCGCCCAAAAACTTTTTTCCGCTCAAAACGAAACTCATTTATTTGTTTTCCGCCATGACAGTTGAACCTTGTAATTATACACAGACACCCCCATCCACCCATCCACTCATGCACCCCCCGCATATCCTTTTAGTTTTAGTTTCCAGTTCCAGGAGTCTCTGGGCTCTGGGCTCTGGGTTTAGATTTTGACTTTTTGGCGACTTATGAATTATGACAGTTTTGCACGCCACGCACAACTTTTGGTCCTGGCTTTTGCCTTTCAAATAGAAATTATTCGAAAGTTTGCCAGCGAAAGCGAATGCCAAAATGGAAGGACATCTTGCATGGTATGGCATGGAATGAGATTAGTGCAATCGGTAGTGGAAATGGCAGGAGGCAGGAGGCAGGAGGTTGGCTTTTGAGAAATGAGAAATGCCCCAAGCAATTGGCCCGGCATTCGCATATTGAACGTTTTGAAGCTTTTCGTTGAGTTTTTTGATTTATGTCCCTTTTGCCCCAAAAAAAAAGGATGTGTAGAGCTTCCCAAATGGGATGTGTAGAGCTCCCCAAAAAAGGATGGAGCAGCTGCGGGCTGCCAGTAATGCGACAATTGTCATGTGATCATCACATTTTCTTCTCCCACTTGAATGGCAATCTGTGCCATCTTTTCCACAAGGCTTCCATGTCTTTTACTCTCTTTTTTTTTTCAAAAAAATCCTTAAAAGTTGGCAATTATTAATTGCATATTTTGCGTAAAACAATCAACAATTATTCATGGCCCAGTGGCCGCCCATCAGAGGTGGCAAGGTGGCAAGGTGGCAAGTATCCTTGCTGCTTGCCTTGGTTGCCAATTTCTGAGTCGTCTTGAGTTGGATTCACACTTGCACCATCATCATCATCATCATCATCGTTTGGGACACAATCATCATTCATTCGTGCAATGTGGCATTCATTTATGCATTCATTATTCTACCTGTCTCTTTCTACCTGCCCCTATTGCCGTCTCTATCGCCCTGAACGGCAGTGGCATCTTCGTTTATTCGCTCATTTAAGCATTCGTGTTGTCGTTGTCGTTTCAGTTTCAATTTCAGTTTCAATTTGCCGCGGCAACATTTTCGCAAATGTCTTTTTAATTGATTCGCCCGAATGCGAATGCGAATGCGTATGCGTATAAGAAAGAGAGAATCGCTGGCAAGAAAGTGTAAAAGGGATAGAGAGATAGAGGCAAGAGGTATCCTTTTGCCACAGGTTGAAGCCCAAGCCCCATCTGCACCGCCGACTGTAATTATAAATTGAATTAAAAGGCGCACATTTCGTCTTTTAATTCGGCTTGCTGCTTGAGCTTAATTAAAATTTCATTATGTCTTCCCCTTACACACATACATATAAATCTATATATGTGTATGTGTGCGCATCCTTTTGCTGAAGGATGATGGCAGAGGAGGCAGCACAAAATATTTGACAAGCAGCTTTACGAGCAGAAAGTGCACTAAAAATACTTTTCCATCTCCCCCCCCCCCGCCCCGTGCCCAAAAAACTTGTCTATTAATGTTCGCCTAATGCCATGCATGTCCTGGAAAATACCAGAAAATACTGCATGCCATGGACAAGGACAGCGGGGGGCCAGAGGAGACTGGGACTATGCCACACATACATATACATATATAAAAAAAAAAAAAAAATAGTGAAAATGCCAGTGCAACTTGTCGACATGAATTGTTGTTGCTGTTATCCTTGTTTGCTGTCCTGGCAATTGCCTTTACTCTCTTCCGCACTGTTGTTGTTGTTGTTGTTGTTGCTTTATAGCCGGTTTGTTGTTGCAAGAAAGCATAGCATAGTTTTTAGCGCAAATCAAAATGATTGATGATGATGGTCGCTCTACATCTTGGATCTCCCTCTCCCTCTCCCTCTCCCTCGCTAGCCATCTCTTTCCAGTTGACAGTTATGGCTGCTGATATGCTGCAAATAAACTAAATAAATCCCTTTTTGTTCAAGTGTATGGTCGTCACAAGGCAAGTGCCACCGAAAAACTAAGCAATATTTTTTCAAATCTTTCTTTCTTTATTTTGAATGCCTTCCGTTCCCCCCTTCCTAGTGGTTCTTTGTTTTCTATTCAATTATGGTGGTACGAGTCCTTGCAAAGGACCAACCTCATGGCACTTCATTAACACACACATGGCCGAGAATGGCCGAGAATGATGGGCGATGGGCCGAGCTGCTTGACCCGTTAGTGTGGATTGAAGGATTATTTGCCCTTTTGGCAGGCAGGCGACTGGGCGGGCAGGGCCTTTGTTTGTTGTGCGGCCACCGTTGGCATTCCCAGGACCTAATTCACTTCCTTGTGCCTCTGAAAATGCATTCACCCCCCCCTCCTCATTAGGCATACTCAACGCTTGTGGTAATGAGTGCGGGGGAGTGCGGGAGGGTGAGGTGGACTCTGCCTTGGCTTAGTTTGGTTTTCGGTGTTTTGCTCGAGTTTTGTCCTGAGGTCGCTGCCCAAGCAGCTGCTGCAACTGGCCAGGATAACCAAAGCCCCCCCAAAACCCCAAAACCCCGCAACCCCGCAACCCCGCAACCCCAAAACCCAAATTGCTTAGCATATTCAGTTCCTTATCGATATGGTCCACCATTTCCCTCAATCCTGACACAAATTTGGAGTTTAATTGGTGTCCCTTTGGTAAGGGTGTTGGCTATTGAAAAGAAAGCAAACGCCACAAGGACCTTCAACAATAAGGGAAATGCTGAAATTCCCAAAGTCCTGCCATCAATCGCAGTCTGTAGACACACTTTGGTCCGAACATAAATTCGCCAACTGTTTGACATGACACGGAGAAAACTCAAATTATATGCGAGTACATGGTTGGGGCGTGGGAGTACACACACACACACACATATATATATATATGTATATATGTATATATGTATATACTATGTGAGAACAACCACGCCCTGGTGTGTAGAACAAGCCTTCAAATTCCCCCGGGGCTTTGCCAGAGTGCAATGTCTGTCAACACTAATTGTTGGCTCCTGCTCCTGCTCCTTCTCCTGCTCCTTCTCCTGCTCCTTCTCCTGCTCCTTCTCCTTCTCCTGCTGCTGTCTTGCTACAATAATGTCGTGTGTTCTCGTCGATGTATTCCTGTGTAGTTAGTTGCTCCACCTCACCCTCACCCTCACCCTCACCCACCCTCTGAAACGTCACCAAGTCACCGTCACTGCCCTGCGATCTTAATCCAACCAACTAGCTAGTACACGGCCATAAAATTAAGGACTTTACGTACAAAAGGCTTTTGCAAAAAACCTACAAAAAAGAATCCTTTATATCCAAGGATAATATATAAAGTTATAAATAATGTAATAATTTTTTTGAACGGTGCATTCTTTAAGGCAATCTAAATGATGTCCTGGCACACTGACAACCCCTTGCGCCTGCCCAAAAAGGCATCCCCTTCCCCTGGCCAGCGAATGGCTCAATTTTGGTGGCGAGCACCGGACAAATGGCTGGGGTTGTTGTAGGACACAGGAGACAGGAGACAGGAGACAGGAGACAGGAGGCAGGACACAAGACACAGGACTAATGCTAATACTAATACTAATGCCGCCCCGAGCCATGTGTCTAATTAAATTGGGTCAAACCAGTTAACTCACTTGTCTTTGGATTACGTTTGCATCTGACTTAATCTCTGGCCGGCTGCCTCCCTGGCTGCGACACCTGGCCTTCGCTGTGAGGAGGAGTCCTTCGCCAGTGTCCTGTACTTTTTGGCAAATTGTTTTTGGGGAAAACGAGCCGGGACACACGCATATAACAAATTGCTTTCAGGCCAAACACCAAAATCAAATTATTGTCCTGGCTTCCCAGCTCGTCCTCGTCCTCCCACACACTCCCAAAAATATTGTCTTCTGGCGAGTTTATTAAAAGTTTTCACTTCTCTCAGACTGTTATCCTGTCTGTTGGACTTGCTGGCCGCAAAACTTGTGACCTGTTGCCAGCAACATCGAGGCATTGAGGCATCGAGGCATCGAGGCAGTGCATCTGTAGCCAGACTGGGCCAAAGTTCCTGGCCAAGTTCCTCGGCGGCGCTTCATGGCTAAATTGTATAATTAATTGGGGAATGCCAGGCCCAAGCAGGACAATGTGCTATGGCTTGGTAGGGACTCGGACTAAGGACTTTCAGAATTCCCGGCCAGACCACAAAAATTGATGCCATCAAAGTCCTGCAAATGCAAAATTGAACATTTAGTTGACGGGAATCGTTGGGAAATCAAAAAGGATTATGACATTCGACATGTGTGCCAAAGCGAAAGGATCACACAGATATGGGGGGGAGGGGAGGGGGGGGGGGAACATTTAATTTGGCCACAACATGAATCTCTCGACGAACTTTGAAAGCAAAATAAACTTGTCTAATCCAATGAAAACAAGCAGCTCAGCTGCGATTGATAAAGGACCAACTGATTTACGACTCCATATCCTTTTATACACACATACATACATACAATACATACATACATGTATGTTTACTTGTAGTCGGTTTCCGATTCGGAATTTGAGTCTTTGGACTTTGCCAAACTGGACTTTGCCATCAGAATGTCCTGGTTCAAGTGATGATTGCTCGGCGAGGCTAGGCTAGGCTGGAGCGAGCGAGTCCTTGGGCCCCAGGTGACAACATTTTGCCAAGTGCAATTTACAGTAAAATTGTATGCATAATTTCCGTTATGACACTTGTGGTGCGACGGCCTACACGCATTTCAAGAGACATGTCTATTTGCACATAAATTTTCCCAAATATTTCCCCCTGCACTTTCCATAACGTTTAAGGATATTTAAATGACATCCATTTGGAGGGGGGGGGGGGACTGGAAATTCCTTCGAATGTATGTTGAAATTTTGGAAAATTATTATTAAAGCGGTGGAGGAGGAACTATGAAGGATACTGCCATTCCACAGGACTCAACAGCATAACAATTGAAAGCCCCAAGCACTCCAAATCAGAATCGCAATACTCGTAATTACAAATTGCCAGAGTCAGGAACAGGAACAGGAGCAGGCACAGGAGCCGGCACAGGATCAGACAAAACCAAGAGACCACCTACCAAACTGATAAGTCCTTAAATCCTTTTTAAATGCCTGCGTGCAGCCTTTGATTTTTGCAATATCAATTAGCGTAAAAGGCGTAGGCCGTCGCCTGCCAGCCTCTCAGCCTCTCAGCCATCCTGCCTGCCACCGAAAAGGGTAGCAAGGCCTTGCCAAAGGATATGCCATGGCCGGGCGGGCATAAGGATTTACAGCTGCTGATTATTTCATTAGGCGAAAGTAAATTTAAACGCCAGCCGCACGTTAAATTTATGTTAATTTTTGGCAAAAAAGAAAAAAAAAAAAAATAAAGGGCTGCCAGCCAAGAAATAAAAGGGATGTCGAAATGGCATAGATAAGTGGCAGGAGCCGCTAAAGGATACGGCGAGGACTGAGGACTGAGTGTGGAGGCTGTGGAGGCTGACTTGAAGCAATGAAGATGTTTGAGGGGAAAATTGTTGAAAATTAAAGAAAATATGGAAATTGAATGGATAATGGATAGAGGATAGAGGGTAGAGGATAGAGGGTAGAGGATAGAGGATAGAGGTTAGAGGATAAAGGGGAGAGGAGAGAGGAGAGAGGAGAGAGGATAGAGGATAGAGGATAGAGGATAGAGGATAGAGGATAGAGGATAGAGGAGAGAGGATAGAGGAGAGAGGAGAGAGGAGAGAGGAGAGAGGAGAGAGGAGAGAGAAGAGAGGAGAGAGGAGAGAGGATAGAGGATAGAGGATAGAGGATAGAGGATAGAGGATAGAGGATAGAGGATAGAGGATAGAGGATAGAGGATAGAGGATAGAGGAGAGAGAAGAGAGGAGAGAGGAGAGAGGATAGAGGATAGAGGATAGAGGATAGAGGATAGAGGATAGAGGATAGAGGATAGAGGATAGAGGATAGAGGATAGAGGATAGAGGATAGAGCATAGAGGATAGAGGATAGAGGATAGAGGATAGAGGATAGAGGATAGAGGATAGAGGATAGAGGAGAGAGAAGAGAGGAGAGAGGAGAGAGGAGAGAGGAGAGAGGAGAGAGAAGAGAGGAGAGAGGAGAGAGGATAGAGGATAGAGGATAGAGGATAGAGGATAGAGGATAGAGGATAGAGGATAGAGGATAGAGGATAGAGCATAGAGGATAGAGGATAGAGGATAGAGGATAGAGGATAGAGGTTAGAGGATAAAGGGGAGAGGAGAGAGGAGAGAGGAGAGAGGATAGAGGATAGAGGATAGAGGATAGAGGAGAGAGGATAGAGGATAGAGGTTAGAGGATAAAGGGGAGAGGAGAGAGGAGAGAGGAGAGAGGATAGAGGATAGAGGATAGAGGATAGAGGATAGAGGATAGAGGATAGAGGATAGAGGATAGAGGATAGAGGATAGAGGATAGAGGAGAGAGGATAGAGGAGAGAGGAGAGAGGATAGAGGATAGAGGATAGAGGTTAGAGGATAGAGGATAGAGGATAGAGGATAGAGCATAGAGGATAGAGGATAGAGGATAGAGGATAGAGGATAGAGGTTAGAGGATAAAGGGGAGAGGAGAGAGGAGAGAGGAGAGAGGAGAGAGGATAGAGGATAGAGGATAGAGGATAGAGGAGAGAGGAGAGAGGATAGAGGATAGAGGTTAGAGGATAAAGGGGAGAGGAGAGAGGAGAGAGGAGAGAGGATAGAGGATAGAGGATAGAGGATAGAGGATAGAGGATAGAGGATAGAGGATAGAGGATAGAGGATAGAGGAGAGAGGATAGAGGAGAGAGGAGAGAGGAGAGAGAAGAGAGGAGAGAGGAGAGAGGATAGAGGATAGAGGATAGAGGATAGAGGATAGAGGATAGAGGATAGAGGATAGAGGATAGAGGATAGAGGATAGAGGATAGAGGATAGAGCATAGAGGATAGAGGATAGAGGATAGAGGATAGAGGATAGAGGATAGAGGATAGAGGATAGAGGAGAGAGGATAGAGGAGAGAGGAGAGAGGAGAGAGAAGAGAGGAGAGAGGAGAGAGGAGAGAGGATAGAGGAGAGAGGAGAGAGGATAGAGGATAGAGGTTAGAGGATAAAGGGGAGAGGAGAGAGGAGAGAGGAGAGAGGATAGAGGATAGAGGATAGAGGATAGAGGATAGAGGATAGAGGATAGAGGATAGAGGATAGAGGAGAGAGGAGAGAGGAGAGAGGAGAGAGAAGAGAGGAGAGAGGAGAGAGGATAGAGGATAGAGGATAGAGGATAGAGGATAGAGGATAGAGGATAGAGGATAGAGGATAGAGCATAGAGGATAGAGGATAGAGGATAGAGGATAGAGGATAGAGGATAGAGGATAGAGGATAGAGGAGAGAGGATAGAGGAGAGAGGAGAGAGGAGAGAGAAGAGAGGAGAGAGGAGAGAGGAGAGAGGAGAGAGGATAGAGGATAGAGGATAGAGGATAGAGGATAGAGGATAGAGGATAGAGGATAGAGGATAGAGGATAGAGGATAGAGGATAGAGGATAGAGGATAGAGGATAGAGGATAGAGGTTAGAGGATAGAGGATAGAGGATAGAGGATAGAGGATAGAGGATAGAGGATAGAGGATAGAGGTTAGAGGATATATAGTAACCCATCTGCATTTTGTTATCTATTTACCCCACTACCTCCCTCCCCCTCCTCCTCCCCCTCCTCCTCCCCCCCCCCCTCCCCCTCCTCCTCCCCCTCCTCCTTCCCCTCCTCCTCCCCCTCCACCCGTTAAACAAAATTCCCCCAAAAAAAAAATATATATATCTATATATTCTATTAAATGAAGCGGATAAAGATAAATTTCCATGAAATTAAATCCATATACAGATTGCCATTGTTTTGCTGGGAATTTACATATTAAATATGTTTATATATATATATCGCATATCTGTCTATACATATGTATAGATATTATATGTATGTACATTCCCCAGGGCATATCTAGTTCGCAGTAATTGTCATTAATTAATAACAAATTTGTATTGATAGTCCATGGGACCAAAGCCCAAAATCAAAACCAAAACCAAAACAACAACCAAAACAACAACAAAAGCGGAAAACAAATGTCAGCGAAAGAGATAGTGCTGCGAACGGAAAGAGATGGCTGCGGAAAAAGAGATAGAGAGCACCTGACACCACTTGGCACATGGAGCCCGATCAATGGCAAACATCTGGCCGAGTATCTGACTATCCGTACGGATTTCCATCAGCCAGCCAGGCCAGAGGGGGGGAGGGGGGGTAATGAGGCCGGAGCGGCGGTCTAGCCACGATCGCCGGCTAATTATTCCCCAGGGTGCAACCTCGGCCTGCCACCCCTGCGGCGGCTGGACTATCTGGCTACCCTTTAAAATCGAAATAAATAATATTATTAAGTCGCCTACTTTCTCCTGAAAAAAAAAAAACTTTCTAAAAAAAATATGTTTTTCTTAAATATTTCCCCAAAAACAAGTAGGCTGTGGCTTTGACAGTTTCTGGATTCCGGATTCCCATAAACCCGGTTAACCTCGTCCAGTTCAACCTCGCCCTGGCCCCAGGCAACATCATCGTCTTCTCTTTTAAAGTAAACTATAAAGTTTTAAAAAATTTCTAAAAAAAAAAAAAAAAAACATTCTCTTCATATTTATAATTTTTTTTTTTTGTATCCCCCAAGAGGGTACTCTTCAGTCTTGACCAAAACAAAAAGGAACAAGAACCATTCCAGATTTCGTCCACCGAGTCCGAGCTTTATAAATATTTGGACAAGCGAGCCGGGTCCGTCCATTTGCGATCATGGACTTCTTTGCGACGGGCGGCTTCCAGCAGCTCTACAGCGACCTGGAGGAGCAGCAGTCACTCTCATGCTCGTTCCTCACCAGCGCCGAGGACGTCCAGCTGCACCATCCCTACCACGACGGGGTGGTGGAAGCGGAGGAGGAAGGCGGACCGGGCTGCGACTACTATGGCATCATTACCCTGGACGGCAACAACAACCCCAGCGGCGGCAGCGGCAGCAGCGGCGGCAGTGCCAGGATGGAGCCGGTGGAAGATCTCTTTCTGGACTTTGACGATATGGGCCCGGATCTGAGCGACTGGGAGCAAAAGTTGCTGGACAATTTCGTGGAGATACCGGAGCTGGTGGACTTCCTGCCGGAGCGAACGCCGCTCTGCACCGACAACTGTGCCGACTTCCTCGAGGAGAGCAACTGCAATCTGCGTCTGGCGGCGCCTGGTTGTGTGGACAGGGAGTCGTCGGCACCGGCGCAGCCGTCACCACCATCCAAGCCCCGCCAATCGCCGCCACAGGAGGTCCATACGAGGCAGATCAGTCCGCATCCCGGAGGTGGCGGCTACCTGTGCACCTTCGGCAACTGCGAAAAGCTGTACGCCAAGCCCGCCCACCTCAAGGCCCACCTGCGACGGCACCTGGGCGAGAAGCCGTACGCCTGCGTCTGGCCGGAGTGCAGCTGGCGCTTCTCTCGCTCCGACGAGCTGGCCCGCCACCGCCGCTCGCACTCGGGCGTGAAGCCCTACAAGTGCGATTACTGCGCCAAGAGCTTCGCCCGCTCCGATCACCTCACCAAGCACCGCAAGGTCCACGAGCGGCGTCTCCTGGCCGCCACCCGAGCCGGCAGGCTCTTCTCCGAGGACGTCTACTCCGTGCGGCCGGGCCGTAAGCGCAAGAATCAACTCTAAAACCTGTTAAAGGATAACAGGATCGAAGATGGATCGAAGATGGATCGAAGATGGATCGAAGATGGATCGCGGACAATCAGAAAAGGATATCCTTTAGAGCGGTCACACATACAGTCAGCGACATAAATTATGCCGGCAGGTAATACAACAAAAAAACACACACACAAATGGGTGTCCTTACACATACATTGTTACGTTGAATTATACATGGAAAAAAAAATGTTGTGGTTTTTTTTTTTTTTTAATTAAAAAGGGAAGGGAAGGGAATTCGATATTTTTGGTTATAGAAAGAAACTGGAAACTTCTTTGAAAAAAAGGTCCTTTTTTCCTTATTTAATAAACTTATAATTACTTACTAGATGTCCTTTCAATACCATTTCCAAGTAGGCCAAGGCCATGCCAAGGCCTCGATAGATTACCTAAAAGTGAAAAAAGAAAAGAAAGAAATATATTAGCATCCTTATCGATAATAAAAGAAATACCCACAATCCTAGTAGGCCATGTCCTTTTTTTTTTTTGTAAGGATATATAATAGTAGGCCTTTGATAATCCTGTCAGTTTGAAACCTTCAGCGACAACAGTCGGACAAGAAACCTGGACAGTAAGGAACGAAAATCGTAAAAGAATAAAAAAAACTCATCTATAAAAAAATTATCCTTTCAGAAAATGAAGCGAGAGTATATGTGGGACGCCCCGATCCGTTGTCCTTTGACAGGATGCCAGGCCACCATTTTCAACGCGGACCTGCTCAACCATATGATGGTCCAGCACCTGCACCCCACGGCCCCCAAGGATGGACTTCATCTGGCCTACGAGAAGGAACGCAGCCTCCTGCTGTTCGACGTCACCAAGATGACGCTGCACAAGACCATTTGCCTGGGTGTCCTGCTCTACAGTGGCGAACGGGACGATATACGCGGCCGGCCCGGTGCATGTTGCCTACGTCACCGGAATCGCTTTCCGTCGGATGCGGGCGAGGTGCAGCTTTTGGCCGAGCATCTGCCCATAGTGATCCTGGCGCGTCGCTGCCGCTTCTTCGAGTGGCTGGAGAAGGAGAATAAGGAGACGGCCGTCGGCTCCAAGGACATATCCGACTGGGCCAGAAATGAGAAGGAGGAGAATAGCGACATGGACATGTATATCATCTGGACGCAGAGCGTCTCCTGCCGTCGTCCTTTGCACGTCACCATTACGGCCTACGATCGGACCATGTCCGAGTGCCGCAGCGTAATCCGGGAGGTGGCCAATTCGGGAATGAAAAAGCCGGAACTAGACGGAAAGCAGCTGCCCAGCTCCAAGCACAGCCTCTGGCTGACCAACACCGAAATGATCCTGATGAGCTCCGGCGACGACGACAAAAAAACCATCAATCTGGAGCTGATCGTTCACGAGGATATCGAGAAATTGTATACTATATCGTAACTCTAAAGATTATGCAAAAATTCAACAAAAATGATTAAATAAATATGGAATTGAAGGACCTGAAGGACCTGTGCCGCGCGCGCTTTAACAACGCCAAGCGCATCCTTTACGCGCTGTCATATCGCATGCTTTACGGCTTTCAGGGCGAGTGCTTTTGTACATTTGAAGTGAATTTACAGCACAACTTGCTTGTATAATGGCATTTACTTTATGCAAACATTGCAGCTTCGTCCTGCTCCTTGTTCTCCTCCTGCTACTGCTACTGCCACTGCTCTGGCTGCCTTGGCAACGCAGCGGCAAGTCAAGTGGCGAGCCTTAAGAAGTCCTGCTGCAAAATCCTACAACAATTATTGCCCCACTCATTAAGGAGGGTCTTTCCCGTCCTCCCTTCTCCCCCCTCCTCCCCCTCCTCCCCTCCCCCTCCTCCTTTGGTGTGGTATCCTGCCAATCCAAGTCCCTGCGGGAAAGTGCTGCTTATTCGAAAGTAATTAGCATAAAAATAAATACCACTCATTAAGTCATGTTGTTTTTATCTATTTACTGTTTGATATTCCTCTCGTTTTTCTTCTTGTTTTTGTTAAAGGACCCTTTGGGGGGGGAGCATTGGGGGGGGCATTGCAATTGAGACGATGAGGGGGCAACTCGGGTTATTTGCATTGAGGCGAGAGGCAGTCACTGTGCAACCCGTTCGTTCAATTAGCCCCAAAGGGAAAACTATACGGAAAATGCGGAAAACACGAAGGTGGCAAGTGGCTAGTGGCAAGTGGGAGTGGCAAGTGGGAGTGGCAAGTGGCAAGTGGGAGTGGCAAGTGGGAGTGGCAAGTGGGAGTGGCAAGTGGGAGTGGCAAGTGGGAGTGGCAAGTGGGAGTGGCAAGTGGCAAGGTTGCCAGGGGCCCGGAAGGGGGGCTTCAATTAGATCAACTGCTTATCGATTCAATTCATAATTGATTCAAGGATTCAAATCAAATATTTGCACAAAAAAAAACAAGGACTATTAAGGTCCTTTCTTTCAAAGCTTAAATGACAATAGAAATGACAATAAATTAACATAAAAATATATAAAAAATTTCTATAGAAAAATTATCTTTTAATAAATATTTTCCAAAAGTAACTAGACGTATACTTGAGCCAAATATTGCCAGGTCATGAAACCTCGAAATTATTTCTCGCTGTGCAAAAGTAAAGTCCAAGAATCTCCATTGGCCAACTGCCACCTGATATCTCCTTAACCGGGCTTCCTGTGGCAAGCAAGCCACATCCGATGCAGAGCTTGCCACACTCGCAAGTCGGTTGGCTTTTTGTCGCTGGATAAATTCCGATTGCGATTTTAATTAGATGCCACAGAGAGGCAGGCGAGGAAAGCATAACTTATTGTGGCATATATCCTATATATATATTCTTTATACCATTTGTATGTATTTGGGGGATGGATACAAGGATACAAGGATACATCAATGGCAATGGCAAAGACAAAGCTCTGTGTAGTAGAAGAATTCAATTAAATGTTCATCAAAAACTACAAGAAAAAGTGTTGAGCGTGTATCTGGATATTTGTATCTGTATCTGTAACTGGGGATGTGCCTGTATCCTTGGCCAGGGGTGGGTGGAGGGGGGAAGGGGGGGGGGGGTGTCTGCGAGCCCGTGATGATGACGATGGCAACGCCTGTAACTGTGGCTCTGCTGTGACTTCATCGCTGAATGTGAATGTCAGTGGGGCGGGGGCTCCAGGGGGCGGGGGAGTGGGCTTAACGGGTAAATTATTACTGGAAAAAATTGGGGTTACATTGGTAATATATTAAAAAAAAATTCTTTCGCATTTCCACCTTCTTAATGTTTAATTTTCAATTTCCTTTGAAATAATTTTTTCCTAGCCAATAATCACCACAAACGTATCTTTTTTTAACAGTGTATGTTGTATCTTTGTATCTTGAAAGCTGCCTGGTTACTGGAACTGCTGCGACTGTAATCAGTGCTAGACGAAGTGGTTGTGGCATGGAAGGAGTCCAAGGAGCCACCCAGGATAAAAAGGAAGAAGACGGAGCGTAGCACAAAAGTTATAAAATACCAGATAGATAGTAATTGCAACAGTTTTGCCATCTCGCTCTATTTTTATGTGTGTGTGTGTGTGTGTGTGTGTGTGTGTGTGTGTGTGTGTGTGCGGGTGAAAATAAGCAGGAAACTGGAAATTACAAATGATACGGAAATAATGCGATATCATGAATCATTTTTACGAGAATCGAGACTTTGATTCTCATGGGCAAACGATTGGCATGGGGTTTGTTGGATGGAGATGGAGGTGGAAGTGGAGACCATTACCAGATACTATATATATATATAGAGAGAGAAAGAAGTATAATATATCGGGGCAGAGTTTGTGTCAACAAATTTGCATTGCATTGGGCGACCAACTGGCGGCCAACACACAAATAATGTCAACAGCATTTCCACTCATCAATAAGTGAAATATCTACATAAAAAAGAGATGGATAGAAGAATGCAAAAGGGAGGGGAGATGGAGATAGAGATGGCAGAAAGAAGGGGACTGGAAAATATGAGCTGGAAAAATCCAGGACGCATCGGGTTCCATTACGTCCGGTTTCTTCTTACGTCCAAGCTCCCGTCTCCCTTTCGTATCTTGAATCCTGAATCTCCATTTCCCGCTGAATCTGAAAGCTGAAGGCTGGCATATTTATTTTTTTTCACCCATCCACCTACTCCACCCTCCAGCCACCTCCTCTAGCCACCCTTCCTGCCACCCATTCACCCATTCCGTCTTTGGGCTGCTGTCGCATTCTTGATTTAGCAAATTGACTGCCATGAAAATGCGGAAAACTTGCGCAAAAGTTGCCGGCGCCCCCTTAAAGGGAATACAGGAATTCGTCTCAACTTCCTTGACAGTTTTAAAGTTCGGCCCTAAAGGTATAAGCCATACCTCTAGCCAACTTCAGGAATAATGGGAAGCTATAGGAAGCTGTCTAAGGACTATCATATTTCCCCCTATTCATATATTTTGTATTCGCCCAGTATTTTCTCACAATAAATCGTCTTAAAACTTTCACTTCCCAAAAAGAAACTATATACTTTAACTTGACTTTAAGCATCTTGGTTACTACTTGAGATATTTTACCGCCTCTTCTTCTACATTTTTTTTTATGGTCTAGTCCTGGCCCCCGCCCCCGCCCCCACCTGTCCCGTGTCAAGTGTCAAGTGTCTGACATTCGATGCGGCGACGGCGACGGCGACGGCGACGGCGACGGCGCCCAGGAACTCGAAATGCTAATGAACTTGGGTAATAAGTCGAGCCCGAACTCGATGGCCACCACCAACTCCCAACTGTCTCTACCACTCAGGTCAGGTCCTGCCAGGTCCTGCTACGTTTAACAATTTGCAGCCTTAATGTGGCACCGCCAAAGTGTTAAAGTCCATGTCGCCCATAACTTTGGGGCAGGGGCAGCAAGGAGGCCGAAATGTCCGTAATGTATGTGCCGAGTACGTGTTTGGCACCAAACCCTTTTTCCAAATGGCTCCTAAAAGCTCAACCAACGCCCCGGCCAGGCAGGACCGGCTAGGAGTAGTCCCTGGAAAGTTTAATTATGACCTCGACCCGGACTATTAAAACAACTCTGGGGCAGCAGCGTCAGCGTAGGCGTCAGGTATCTTTCCAAGGAACCACCAAACCCACACAAACCCAAAGCCAAGCCACAAGGAAACGACCTTGTCCGTGGGTCCTGGCCATTTTCGATATCGACGAAAAATTGCTGGCCATTTTGGCAGTGGGGCGGCGGGGGGGCGGCGGGGCGTGTGACTGACTTTAAAGTGTAATTTCTGTGGTTACATTTGCCAAACATAAATCTAATGGATATTAATACAAGTTGGGGGGCAATCCCAGACCCCCAGCCTCCTGCCCAGGCAATACCGGAACGTACGTGAGCTCGTATATATTTTACGTGCCCCGGGGTCCAGGATCCAAGGGTGCAAGGGTGCAGGGTCCTGTTTGGTAGTCCTTAGTCCGGCTAGGATTTTTGGGCCCGACTAGCGCGATTTCCGGCATTTGCGAAGCCTCATTTCTGGTTTATTATAATTCAACACTGTGTGTGGCAAAAGGGGGTGTGGCAAAGTGGGGCGCCACTGAAATACACATTAGGTCTCGGGCCGCATCAAAATATTTCAATTTTTCAGTTTTGCTTTTGCGGTGCCTTTGCCATTCACCTCACTCCTCTCACTCTTTCCTTAACTAATTTTATTTTTTAGATATATGGCAAAGGATTCAGGATATAAAAAAATAAATAAATGGGGGATTCTAAAATTGATTTGATAGAAGCAAGGCAGTAGGACCTCCATAATCTTTAGATTCTATTTAATTTTGGTTAAGAAATGAATTAATAATTAACATAATTTAAAGTAATTTAAAATAAACAAATAAAGGAATAAAAAGCTTTAAATGTAGTCACTACATTTCATATATATTTTCGTATTATTCTTTTAGGGAAATATCAGCTTTGTGGGATTTAAAACGCCTTCTGGGGAAAGCTTCATTTAAATTAGATCAGATCCAAAAGGACCTCCGCTCTGCAAAAAGGGGGGAGGGGGCTGTGGTGGTGGAGTGCTGGAAAATAAACCTGAATGAATGGCTGAAAATGTCTTAATTGCTTCAGTTTCCTGCCCTGACATCGAGAAGTTTGATTAAAAAGTTCGCACGTCACTCAATGCCGCTAATCAAACCGAAGGTCCTACCAGAGCAAGGGAGATGCGGCTACAAAGCGAAAGTTTGTTTCAATCAATGCGGTTGGTAAACAACAACAACAACAACAACAACAACTACGACTGCAGGAACTCGTTCGCAGGACTTCTAGCAGAAAACTGAACCGAACTGAAAGTTGTAAACGAGCACATAAATAACTTGGAGTTCTCCGGGCCCGGGGCATTGGCATCCATGGGTTAGGGATACATCCCGATACACCCCGGTAAAGCCGCCAAAAACGTCAATGGAATATCAATTTTAAAGCACCAGATAGGGGGGGGGGGAGAGAGAAAGGAGGAGGTAGCCGACCTCAAACCAGCTGGGGAATTCTTCCGATACGGATGCGGATGCGGATGCTGATGCGGATACAGATAATAGACATAGATACAATTACAGATACAGATACAGCCGGAGATACGGCAACGGATTGGTTTAGGACTCCAGGATGCAGGATGTATGTATGGACAGTGGCTGAAAGGGAGGAGACCGAAGGAGGAGGAGGAGGAGGAGGAGGAGGCTGAAAGGATAGCAGGAATGTGTGCATATGTGGCCATGTATTCCGAGGTCTATCACAATAACTTGACGCTAAGCCCAAGTCAAAACTGAAATTGAAATGCAGTCTGTCTGCAAACAGAGCCCCCCAGCCCCCCAGCCACCCCCTGGATATATAACAAAGGACATGATGGATGGGGGATTTGCCTTTTCCTTGGCAGAATTAATTTCCTAGAAAAAAGGAAATAATAATATGCTATATATATTTTTTACTTTCTTCCCCCTTTTTAAACTTTTCCCGTTGAATTCTTCGCCAATTTTTTGTTTGCTGTTGTTATCCTTTAAGCTCTGGTGTTGCCTTCGGCATCCTTGTCAGCTAAGAATTTGAATTTGGCTGCCAGCCGCCAGTGTCGTTATTATTCGCCTCTCATCTAATTCAATTATAGCCACGAATATTGGATCATAACTGCCCGGCATCCTTCGTTTTCTTCACTTTTTTTTTTTTTTTTTTTGGTGTCCAGGAAAAACCGAATCAAAGACTCTGGCAACAACAAATCTTGGTAGGCAAAAAGGGAAAAAGAGAGCAAGCTGGCCAACGAAAATAACCAAAAAAAAAAAACACAGAAAGACACACACAAACACACAGGCGGGGGCGCAAGGACACAAAAAGGGAAAATCGGGAAAGCAAGATGAAGCTGGAAAAATGCCGATAAACGGAAATACAAAACGAGAAACGTGCACAAATCTAATTTCCAAACAACACGCGCACAGCCAACGGGGGGTAAGAAAAGGGGGAAAGGACTCTGAGAGAAAGGACTCCCCCCTAAAAAAAAAAGTTCCTCTTTCGGCCATAAAAAACAATAACAAGGCAAAGCTGTTAAGGTCAAATAAAGATTTTAAAAGAATCCTTCGATAATTTCCCAACATTTTCCATATCTTTTAACATTTGTTTCTAGCTATATACTCTATATCAAGGATCGCTGGGTATTCTTTGCTAAACAAGAGACATCCTGGTGAAAGGCATTAAAATTGAAATGAAGATAGACGCGAGTGGAGCAAAGTGAAACTTTTCAATATCCGCATCCGCTCATGAATAATAATTTATAATGGCCGTGCCTGTGCGTCATAAAAATATGAAAAGAAACCCCAACATTCTCGTCATCGTCCTTGGTCCTTGGTCCTTCGTCCTTCGACTTTAACTTTAACTTCAACTTTGACTTTGGCGACAGCTCCTCTTGGCCTGCTGCCCTGGCGATTGATGTGACTTGGCCAGGCGTAGAGGAGTAGAGGAGCAAGGATGCGGATGTGGGGCTAAGCCACCTGCCACAATACCACTGTACAGTGTTGCATCCATATAAAGCCACCAATATTTCCTATTTCTAATATATTATAAAAGCCTCTATTTTCTAGTTTTCTAAGATTTTATCATGAAAGAGAAAAATAAACCCCCGAAAATAGCTATGCCCCAAAAAAAAATCGTATAGATATTTTCGATTTGCGAGTCTCCACTGTACTGACAAGTTAAGAAATAAAAAATCGCGTTCGATGGCGAGTCAAGAGCAACATGTGAAGAGTTGAAGGTAGAGGGGGGGCTAAAGGGGATATTTCGTTGATGAGTCACCTGTCACCTGCCACACCTTTGGCGGCAGCTTTTGGCAGCAACTGTACCCGTTTCAAGTTAATGAAAACCAGCCCACACTTGGCTAATTGAATGCCATATAACGCTAACAAATTTCCCAATTCCAATTGAATTTCACAAAAATAAATATATATCTTTTCTATTGCTTTTCAGTTTCTTATTATTTCCTCGACTTTTATTTCATTTCGTTTCGTTTCGGTTTTTTTTTGGTGAAGATTTTCACGTAGTCCTGATAATGATAAAACTTTGACAGACTTTTTTTGTGGGGGGATGGGAAATCTCAGTTATATGAGCCACGCCCAGTTATCCTTATGCGCCCCCTTGCGTCCCATTTACCGCACATCAAATTCTTATTAGCGCTCAATTTCAATTGATTCGATCGATGGCGAAAGGAGCACAAGGAGCACAAAAAAAAACTTTTCCAATCAGCCTTCTTCTCCCCCACCCGGGGGGGGGGGAGGTCCTGCCTGACTCAAGCGAGAGTTTTCGTCTTTTTCTTGAACGTATTCTTCGCTTGCTAAAAACCCAATTAAACGCGTCATTAAATTATTTCGCAATTTGCATATATTTCGTATTTCGACTCAATAAAATTTCACACCTGAGTGCTCACCCCCCTCCCCCCCCACTCCCACACGCTGTGGTGCACCTGCACCACTCCCCTTTAACCCCACTCTGAACCCCTCCTTAACCCCTCCTTCTTTCAAGTTTCCTTTCTTTTTTTATTTCTTTGCTCCCTCTCCTTCCAGGCATTTCGTTTTTATTTTCATTTTCATTTTCTTTCCTCAATTTGTTGTTGATTTTGTGTTCTTTAACTTCTTTTGTTGTGTTGCTTCAACTAAAAAAAAAAATAAAAACAAAAACAAACATATGCATTTTAAATATTTGATCCTTGGGAAAATGAGAAAATTTTTCTTGGCATTTCAATTGGCGCCCAGAGTGCAGGAGTTTCAAGTGCATTAAAACGAATAATTTTTGGAGCCTCGGCCTGGGAGACCGCAAGGATACGTATTATTTGAATTTGAAAATATTATTTTATTATTTGAATTAAATAAACTGAATCGTAAGTTTTGTGGTCGGTTAAACTTTAAGTGTGATTGCAAATATTCAATATTTGGCCTTTCGGCAGGTGCTGCCTTGGAGTCCTTTTCTAATTTATGATGCCATATCCATATCCTTAATCGAATCCTTTTCCTTTCCTAACTGACCCAGAAATGTATGCAATACGCATTTAATTCATTTTTTTTTCTTTTCCACCCCTTCTCTGCCCACTTATTTCCTTTTTGCTTTTAATTTCTTCAAATATCTCAACGCAACCGCCCCCTACCACCCCCTACCACCCCCTGCCCCCCTGCCGTTGGGGGTCCGGCAATGCACGCACAGCCGCGCACATAAAATAAATAAATACAAGGGGAAAAAGGCAAAACAAAATACAAAACAACAACAACAAAAAATAAATAAAAAAATAAAAAAGCGAAAAAATTACAAAAAAAAAAAAGAATGGGGGGAAAAGCGTCTACATGAGACGCATATTTAATTTCCCCTCACCTCACCCCACCCCTGGGTCCATGATCCTGTCACGAAAGGATTTTTCATAGCCTCCTGGCTTGAAGTCCTGCATTTTTTATTTCATTTATTTATATATGTTTTTTTGTTTTGCTCAGGGTCTTGTGTTTTGTTTCAATGTTTTTTTTTTTTCGCGCCGTTTGAATATTTTCCGCAAAGGCTATTTGTTTTCAAGGCATTAGTCTTAAAAATATATATTTTAAATATTTTTAAGCGATTTACAAATATTTAAAATAATCATATAATATTATACTCACTTTTTTCCTGATCTCCAAAGGACATTGTTGCTTTAAGGAAATTCTAAAAGATAAAAACAAAAACAAATGAATTTGTAAAAAATAATTAACACATTTTTCTACTTAAAAAAAATATATTTCCAGGGTATTATTAACTTTCGTATTTATTGAAAAATCGCGGCTCGTTAAATTTCATTTGGTGCATACTTTATTTTTATTTCTTTCATTATTAATCGCATGTTTACACACCAGAAATGAGGCCTACATGTGTGTGTGTGTGTGTATGGGGCGGGGCTTGAAAAATTCTTTAAATTTCGAAACACGTAACGAAAAAATGCAAAAGCTTTATTATACATAAAAAATAATGAAGTGCGATCGTAAATCACATTAATTGCTCACTAGATGGCGCTGTCACTGTTCAATATGGCGGCGGCCTAAAAACCAAAATGGCCGACGTGCCACCAAATTAATGGTTTCCTGTTAGAGTAAGAGTGAGAGAGAGAGAGAGAGAGTAAGTGGAATAACAAGACAGAGACAGACGGAATCGAATTCGCATCAAAGTTTAATTAAAAAATTTGCTCCTAACAAAAAACTTGTTAAAATGTAATTTAAAATTGACAGACTCTGGATGGGAAAAAACGCAAAAAAAAAAAAAACGCAACTTGAACAACTTAATTGAAACAAGGAAGGGTAAGAAGGACACACTGCGAAAGGCAGAAGACACAACAAGCGTTTTTGGCCAAAAGCGTAAAAACAAACAAATTTCTGTGGCAAACCCCCCCCTCCCCCTCCCGCTCCCGCTCCCGCTCCCGAACAACAACAACAACTCGCCCCCGGTTTTCAATAGTGTATTATCAGTGGATATTCCTCGGGTTTCCGACTTTCACCACCTCTGGCCGCTGATAAAGTTCAAAAGTGAATGCTTTTTAGTTGCACAAATTGCTAAACAAACAAAACACAGAAAAAAAAATAAAAATAAAAAAAAAATGCACTAAAGAAAACTAGGGGGGGGAATAAAAAAAATGGAAAAAAAAACGTTATACCACTCCCCCCGTCACACCCCCGTTTGGAACATCAAGTCAAGGCAAACCAAACAGAATTGTCCTGGCCAAAAACCAAAACTAAATGCTTTTCCTTTCCTTGCGCCTCCCTGCCCTTTGCCCTTTGCCCCGCACCACCCACCCACCCACCAATAACCGAAGAAAAACTCCAAAATAGAGTGCAACAAAAACAAAAACAAAAACAAAAATGGGAACTACACAACTCGCGTGTAAGTGCACAGAAATATAACTGCTTTTAGTTTCCGCTTCCGTTTTAATGCACCGCGTTTCGCGGTCGCACTGGTCACTGTGGTCGTCCAGTGGGGGTGTCCTTCGGAGCGGGCTAGCTAGAGGTAGTCAGGGATTGGGATTGAAAGGATAACTGCGAGTCCGAAAAGAAAACATGGCTTGCGTATGCTCTTCGATGGAAATGCCAAAAAAAAAAAAAAACAAAGTAAAGGCTACAAAAAATTGGAGAGACAAAGGTCTCCAAAAAATTATGGAAATTATCATTTTTCCAAGCTTTTATTTTCTGAATTTCCATACCATAGTTAAACAAACAAACTCATTTAATAGAAAAACCATATAAGCTCCTTCATAGGGTATCGAAAAACCCAAAAAAAAAAACCCATTGCATCCTGGTGGCAGGACATATGTTGGAGACCAACGAAAGTTGGTGGCATTTCTCGAATTGGTTGGGTTTTTGGGGTGTCGGGGCTTTGCGGAATTGGAGGTTTTTTGGGAAAGGACACCACCACCAGGCAGCTATACTTTTAATTTTATTTGAGTTTCGGACGCTATTTGGATCTCTATTTTTCAAGTGGCAAGGATACGCGACCTTAGATTTAATTGACACATAAAACAAAAAGGGAAGCAGGGACAAGCGGAAGTTGACGATTCCGAACGGAAACTGCGTTTTGTTGTCCCATTTTTTCGCCTCGACTGACCTGACGGCGTGACATGAGCAACATCCGCTTTGCACTTTGCATTTCCGGTATGCCACCGAACCGAACAAAGCACTTGTCATTTGTCAGGTAGATCCTTTTCGCCACTTCCCCAGTTGCCGATCCAGTTCCTCGATCTCCAGTTCTTCACATCAGTTGGGTGTCATCGGCAGCCGGAGAGTCCATCAATCTGTCAGGTGAGGGAAGTAAATTGAAACTCCATTGAAAGCCCAAGGAGCGAGCCCTCGATGACGGATGGGTTGGACAAACAAGCAAAAAAATCAATAAAAAAAAATGAGGAAAATAAGGAAAACTAACCGACAAAGAGCTATATTAATTACACGCATCAGTGCAAAATTGTCGCAAGGGTATTGTCAAGGATTTAATGCATTTTAATCCATTCAAAATGCATGTCGATTTTTCCTGGGGGGCAAAAAAGGATAATATTAAAAAGGGGTAATGGTTAAGGAGAGGAGGGTTGTAATAAAAGAAGCGGAGAAGTTTCGAAGGATGTTCTATAATAATAAATAACAAATAAAAGAAAAATTTCAAAGGAAAAAGATATCCTTTTAAGGCGTAATAGAAAGCCTCTCAAAGACTCAATAAAGCAAAAGCCACACAGTAGAAAATGTTTTAAGGACATATCCTATAAGAATTTCTCTACAATAAACTATAAAAGCAACTACTTATCCTAGACAATTGTTCTTTATTCAATTGTATTGCAAATATTTCTACAAAATATCTGAAAATGTTATCCTTTGTGTGGGCTTTCTTAATTGGTTTTCCAACGCCGTTTCCCATACGATAACCACACTTTGGAAATAGTTTGCCTGGCAAATGACAGGCCACGCCCACAGCCTGGCTTGAGGTCATTGGCGCCGGTTTTCGGGCCAGTTTGTAGTATAAACCGGTCGGTGTTCCCGGTCTCGGGCCACTTCTCTTCATTTATTCATGTCCAATTCTCGGACACATCCCGCTCCGCTCCGTCCACACACACACAGTGTGTGTGTGTGGTGTGTGTTTTCCACGTGTTTTAATTAGTTTTCCAGAGTTCATCAGCTTACTGTATTTTTTTGTTTTTTTTGTTTTTTTGCCCAAGACTGGGCAGCCTGGGTAGCCCCCCAAGGATTTTTCATTCCTTTCCGCCCCCGAGCCACTGCCTCTGAATTGTGAATTATGAGCGTCTCAGTCTCTTTGGTTTTTTGAGTCGCCGGGTTCATAGTCGAATAATGAACATAACAAATCAACGGATCGTCATTAGGCACAATGGTCCCACGTCCTTCTCGTCCTTCTCGTTCTTCTCATCCTTCTTGTCCTTCTCGTCATTCTCCTCCCTGGACTGTATGCATAATTTTTCAGCTCACTGAAGCAAAAACAAAGTGTTGATGCCCCAAAAAGGGGCGGTGAGTGGGTGAGGGGGGGGCCAGGGCCAGGTGTGGCCAGCAGGAGGAGGATCAGGTGGGCGGGGCTGTAGTCGACAAAAGTAATTAGAGAACAACCAGCTGTTGCCCAGATTAATTGCCTTCAGACGCCTTTGGAATGGTCCCACCGACTGGCATGTGAGTAGATTGAAATAATAATTGTCTTACAAAAGTCCTTTATATGTAATCCCCCCTCAGCCCCCCCCCCCTCCACGGTTATCCTTTCCTAAAAAGTAAGTAAATATTTTAGAGTATGAACAGCTTTTTTTCCCGGCTTATTGCTGAGGTCCTGGGCTCTCCATATTCAAAATATTTTTTTTTGGAAATAAACGCTATTCGTTTCGTTTTCAAATTGTCTTTGTTTTCAGTATTTTTTTTCCCCCTTTTTTCCCCCTTTTTTGGGGAAGAGAATTGTAAGGAAATATTCCCTCGGGTTCCGGCCAATCAAAAGGAATCAATTTTCCAGCGCCGATGGGAAATGTGTAATTAAAACCAACTCCATGCACCAATTATAATTTCGTTAAATGTAACTTTTTCCCTCGTTATTTATTTATTTATTTTTTTTTTGGTTTTTTGGAGATTTTTCAGTTGCCTGGGCCCCCCCCCCCCCCCGGGCCACCTCTCAGGAAAATGCAGCGAAAAAACGTGGCGTTGGAAAATGAAAATTTGATTTGTCTGCATTTTAATGAGATGCCCCTCCGGCCATTTTGGTAATTACGCGATAAAAATACTCTTTTTTTTTGTTTTTTTTGCTTAATTCGATTTGTCAATAAAAAAGGATAAAGGATAAGAGAGGGGGGAAAGAGCTACCAATTGTGGTTAATTGTGGAGCATTTACTTAACCGCCAAATGGACCACCATTTGCCACCAAACTGAAACTAAAAACTCACAAAAAATCTGAAACTAGAAGCTGCATAAATTTTTGCTGCATCATCAAATGTTTGTGTTTTCTTTTTTCTTGCTTTCTGTTTTTTTTTTTTTTCGTATGGAAATTAGCCTAAAACGTTAAATGGCTAATTCAATTAAAATGCTATGGCAAATAATAAAGATAAGAGGAGGGAGTGAGGGAGGGTGGGGGAGGCACAACAAATCTACTCCGCAACACCCGCACACCCTGGCACACCCACACGCACTGCCCACTGGAAGTTTATGTTTTTTAATTAAAAATTTTTCAAGCGCCATTTCGAAAGAATTTTCACGGCTCTAAATGAAATATTTTTGGTTTATTTTGTTGCCAGGGGCTTTTGGATTGGAATATTTGCTACTTGGGGTTTTTTTCTTTTATAATTCCCTGTATACATACTCTGTATATATCCCTGTATAAATCCCTAAAAATATCCCAAAAACTTGTAGCCTTAAAAATAAAAACTTCCCTAAGCCCAAAACAGGACTCTAGAACCTCTAAAAATTCCCAATTTCCTATAGACTGTTTGAGGCCATAATAGAAACATGGCCTAAACGACCCTCAACACCCGGCTAATACCCCTCTAAATGCGCCAAACAATTGCCCTGTTGACCGACCGCATTATGCGCAGGTGTGACTCAGGTGCGCGCTTGGCTATTTAAAAAATTGGTCGGCGGTCATAAATTTGAGGCAATTTAGGCCACGTTAACAGTATTGCAGGCACTCTATGTATGTTGTTTTTGTTTCTGTGCAAACTCTAAATGAAATCAAGCATGGCCGATGACCATTTCGCCAGGATATTTGGTGGGCAGGACTCGTGTGTTTCCGGTTCCCTGCTTGCCGTCGTCCCTGTCCGTGTCCCTGTCCGTGTCCGTGTCAAAATAATTGTGTTGGACTCACAGTGTTTGTTTCGTTGTTGGTTTCCCTGTGTGTTTGTTTCGTGTTTATGTCCATGTTTATATTTATGTTTATGTTTATGTTTATGTTTATTCCGCCTCCACGCTACTCCCACGCTGCCTCCACGCTGCCTCCATGCTCCTGGCCATTGCAGTTTAATGCGTTTTTAAAGCGCCCGAAAATTATGTTGCTGGTTTTCGGTTTCTGTTTGTTTTCTATTTTTTTCTTTATTATTTATTTTTTTTTTTTTTGTTCCAAAATAATTTATGGCATATGAAAAATATATCAATTTTCGCATAGGCATTGGCAATTGTTTGCTTTGATTAAATTTTTAAGCGGTAGCCGAAAGTGAATAAATTGTGGAAAGAAGAAAAAATTATTTATTAAATTATTATTTGGCCAAGGATTTCACCGAAAAAGCTGTAATATAGTATGAAATAATGATAAATCATTCAATTGGCAAATAGTTTAAACAAATCGATGGCCTTTCACGCCTTAGTTAAGGACTAAGGATGGGGGGTGGGGGGGGGGGACGAAAAAGGACCAAAAATGAGCGGCAGCGTCAGCATCAGAAGGGTGAGCGATTAATTATGCCAGGGGCGCCCGCCGCCCATTCCTCCCCCTCAAAATAAAAGGGGGGTGAAAGGGGGGGATGGAAGGGGGTGGTGGGGGAGTGGGCCACACACATGTGACGTGTCGGTGTTGGCATAATATATGCATTCTTATTAACAATCTCGTCGCCATTCCGACGACTCTCAACAACTTTGGAATAAAAGCCCCCCCCCAGCCCGCAGGACCTCCGCCCCTGCGGCTGCTTCATTTGGATGTGTAAACGTGTTATTTATTTTCCCCCATATCCCCCCCCATATCCTTTTATCCTTGCTCAACAAAAACGAAAGAGAGAGAGAGAGTAGAAAGAAAACTGAATGTTGCCTTTTAAGTGGCAATAAATCAAATTGTCCTGTTTCTTGCCCTCTGGAAAGCTTTGCGAGGCGCAAAAAAAAAGAAAAAAAAGAAACAGAAAAGCGGATAAGAAGGCGAACGAGGGGGTGCTTCGGCGGGGGCGTGGCATTCAGTCAGCGAGCTGTTGGCAACTTACTTTCATATTTGACTTAGTCATAAAAGCCAAAAGCGATTCGCTTTCCCGGCTAGCCAAGCCATGGCATCGTCCACACCGAGGAGAAAATCGAAATAGGGGTTTTTATTTTCCGAAATAGGGGTTTCTTCATTAATAGATTTCAATCATATAATATACGGGTTTATCAATCATTAAAGGTCTCTTGGGGGAAGTTGAGATATATTTGGGAATATATATTCAGGATAAAGAAAATGGTCCTTCTAAAGGGAAATCCTTTAGTTCCTAAAGGTTCCTTTTTTTTTCAAAATGGTATTTAGTTTATTTTTTTTTTTTTTAAGATCAACTTTCTTTCTTAAAGGGGATTATTATATATATAAAAAAAGGGGGAACCCATATATCTCATATTTTCTTTTTAGGTGCAGAGATCCAAGGACTAAAGACTCAGGATCTGCTCCAGTCCCCCTCTAAGTCAGTCAGCTGTAAGCCACTGGAGCGTGTGGGTGTGTGAGTGTGGGTGTGTGTGTGTGCGTGTGTCGCGGCTTTGTGTGTGCGCTGTTTGTTTAGCGTTCCATAAGCTCTTAAGCTCATTTTGGTTGCGTTTTATTTGTAACTTGAGGCCCCCAAGCCCCCAAGCCCCCCAAGCACCCCCCCCAAGCCCCCCCAAGCCCCCCACAACCCACTGCCCCAAAACACTACCCAGCGCCCCCTTAGAGTAAAGCTGACTTTATTTATTTAAAATAAAGCTGCCAAGGAGCTGAAATATTGAGTCAAACAGTTGCAAGACGACAGCTGCAGCTTCAAAATGAAACGGAAAATGGGTAGGGAATCAAGGATTTGTTAATCTAAGCTACAAAAAAGGACTTGAACTAACTAAGAAAATAATTATACAAGTTGGGAAATGCAACTTTTAAATGGACTATTAATAAAGTTATTAGAATGTAACACCTTTTGATCGGCAGTCGGTGTGTGGATGGGTGTGAAGTGTAGTTGTGCCACAAAATAAATTCCTCTAAGCTTGCCACACATACACAGGAGACTCCGAGTCCGACTTACATATGCTCGTTATTCATAAACTTAATGCCAAAGAGAGCATAATTTTCATTTTGCCAACGTTTCGGGTTTTGTTTGCCCCGTTTTGGAGGCGCCACCCACCACACCATTGCCGCACCATCCATCCCCAGCATTGCCACACAAAATACTCAAGCATTGAAATAAAGGACACGGCTAGAAAATGGCTATAAGCTTTTTCAATAAGCATTTTTCATTAATTTAATTCTAATTTTTTAATAATAAAAAAAGTGGGAAAGGATTCTAAACTTAATATTATTATTTACTTTAGATAAAAGTCACAAATATTTGTGGCAGTGTCCTTGCGGCAGACTTGGAAGCATACAAGGCAAATAAAAGCCAAACATGGCCAAGGAACAAGGAACAAGGAACAAGGAACAAGGTGGCCTGTCTTCCCACACATCCTGGGAGGGGGCCGAGGTGGAGGGCGTTTTGAAAGGGTACAACAATAAACTTGTGTAGCAGCGGCGGTAAGTGGGAATTATATAAACATATACATCAGTAATCAAACACACACACACGCACACACACACACGCACAGCTGTTTGCGGCGTCACTCGGGGCGTATGAGTAATATTTTTGCGTCAAAGTTGAAGGAAAAATGCGCCAACCTGAATGATTGAAAGACTCCAAACTGAACGAAACTAAAAATAATTGAAGGAGAAATACATGTGCATAGCTTAAAGGAGCGCAACCTTAAAGGGTCAAAGGTCCTTGCCATGATTTCTTCTCTCTCTCTCTCTCTCCCACTCTCTATCTGAAAGCTGCGTTGTCATTTTCTTATCTGCTTGTCGGGGCATTCACTCGATTCGTATTTCAATTATGCATTCCGGACCAGCACCAAGGACCAAGGACCCTCCGCACCATATTGCAAGCAGCTGAATAAAAATGCAAAAGAAAATACTTATGAAAGAAAGATAGAGAGCGGAGAAAGCGGAAAAAGCGGAGAAAGCGAAGAAAGCGAGGCGAGGCGAGGAAAGTAAGAAGAAATTTTCTGTTACATTCCACATTCCGGTCATTAATACGCCATCAAGGAGGAGCAGGAGATGGAGCAGGAGATGGAGCAGGAGATGGAGCAGGAGATGGAGCGGGAGCTGAAGCGTTAGCGAAAGGATCGACTAGAAAGGGAGAAAGCATAGCTGGCAGTCATCGTCACAATCCTACTCAGAGTTCTTGGTGAAAACCTCCAGGATACAGACTAAGGAATTCCAAAGAAATATTATTTACCAAAAATTGGAGAGTTTTTAGGTCCAAATAGGCAAAAAGATAGAGAAAGTACCGGGTATTATATAGTCTATAATATATTACAAGAGAAATATAATAATCTTTTGCCAATAAAGTCTTTTGATTAAAAAATCTTTTTCCTATTTCCAAAGTTAATTCCTCAAATAAAAAATAAATAAATAATATAGATTTTTTTTCAGTGCAGCGTCATGGGCACGTCAGGCTGCCTTTCGTCTTCTTCTTGATTTTTTACGCTGCCCTCCGCCGGACACGCACGGCCGGACAGCTGGAATGCAGTTGGAAATGGCAACGACAATGGGCGCTGACACAGCCAAGAAGGACACGAATGCGGATGTCAATGGCAGGACAAAAGTGTCCTGTCGCTGTTGCCGTTTGCTTGGTTTTGGGAATGTGGCACGCACGGTCGCCCCCACCTGACAGAAATGAGATGAAATGCTAATGATGGTGGCCCCGGGACTGGACTGGAGGCTTAAAGCAGGCCTAGCGCTGGCTTTCCACATCAAATTCCCAGTGCCAGGATAACCGGAAAGGCACGAGATTTGCCGCCAGCGAAATGGAGTTCAGTGGCCGTCAAGGCCGAGCGCCGAGGCGGACGGAGGCGGAGGTGGAGGAGACGGTGGAGGAGAGCCAGCCGACCGTCTGTCCGGTGGGGAATTGCCGGACTTTGGTGGCCCACACGCACCTGTTGCGTCACATGATCAGCGACCACCTGGACGCCCGGCCCAGCGCTCTGCTCTTTCAGCTGCGCCTTCGCGAAGTGGCCATCGGCCAGAAGACGCTCCTGATGCTGGCCTATCGCCACCTGGTCCTCGACCGGGACTACTGCCTGGCGGTGCTCAACTGGCGCCAGCCGGAGCCGAAGCTGGGCCAGGGGGATCTGGCCCAAGAGCAGCTAGACCTGCCGCCCTGCCACCAGGCCCTGGCCGGCCACCTGCCCGTGCTGGTGATGGTCTGTCGCACCACCTGGAAGTCGCTCCGAAGGGACCCCGACCTGGCCCGGGAATGGGGCACCGTCTTTTTGGTGTGGCTCCTATCGCCGGCCACCCGGCGTCCCGTCAACGCCACCCTGTCGGTCCTCAACAGCCGGCTGCAGTACATCGAGCGTTGGAATCGGCGTCGCATCCGCAACTTTGCCAGCCGAATGCCCATCCAGCAGTTCATCAATGGCTTGGATCCCAGCTTTGTCACCCTCGACGAGGTGTTGCTGGACGGGCACTGCGACGGCAAGGGGGAGTGGTCCTCCGTCATCGTTGAGGTCATCATCGAAGGGGAGGCCAAGTAGTGTCTCCCGTCTCCTTTTTTTTTTACTTTCCCACTATTTATGCAAATTATGGCCGAAATGGTCCTGACATCCTTCGCCTAATAAGTGGATATCAATCGGTATGGGCGTGGCATACTTTTTGGCACCTTTTGCCACTCGGTATCGGTTTCAGGGGTTTATGTCCTTTCAGTGCCAGGCTGGGGCCAGGCTGGGGCCGGGCAATATTGATTCCGTTTTGCCAACTTTATTGCTCCCTTTTCTTTTTTTCTGTTGTGTTTTGTTTTGTTTTTCTGGGGCATTTGCTGTTTTTATGAGCCAAACAGACACACCGGGCTACTTCCAGCTGCAAATGTGCCATAAATTGTTGTCCTTTATGCTTTTATGTCCTGGCTGGCAGATCAAATCAGATCTGATCCGATCAGACGGGGGCACACAGCTTCAAACGGAATCTAAATCAAGGTTTTTGTTTCATAAATTTTTCTTCAAACAAAAATCAAACAATGCAATCCACAGCCAGGACAACGCACAAAAGGTATCCCTTTAAAAAAAAAAAAAAGGGGGAAAAGGGGGGGAAAAGGACAAATAAAAAGCAAAGCAGAAATAGTGGGGCTACTTGAGATCCCAATATAACGCGACGACATGTTTACGATGCATTTGTATCAGGACATAACGCCCCATCCTTACCGTCTCTATTTTCCCTCTCTTATATATATAAATATTTTTTTTTTTTTTTTTTTTTGCCAGGACTTTGTATGCTTCCATGCTGGCATTTTCATTGATGCGAAGAGGCAAAAGATGGACAAAAAAAAAAAAAATAACAAAAATCAGTAAAGTCGGCGCAAGGATTTCAAATTCTCATTCCCCAATGCTCCTAGGTTTTGTGTCCGTCTGTCCGGTAGTCCTGTAGTCCTGTTGTCCTGTAGTCCTGTTGTCCGGTAGTCCTGTAGTCCTTGTACGTGTGCGTGCTCCAAAATGGAGAAACATCCCTTGGGTGGGGCAACCACGACAACGATGAGGACACATAAAGGCTAAATTGGACTTGAATGGGCGCCGTGAAAGACATTGGCCCATCGGATGGCCAATGGACAAACACTCAAGTCATTTATCCTTTCCCCCCCCCCCCGGGGATCCCAGGCATCCCTCCTGCTCCTTCTTTTGGAGCCGTAAAAATATCAAGCAACACCCACGAAAGCCTATTGAGGTGGAAAATTCAATGGATATGACCGTTTCAATAGCGTTCTACAAGTGTATAATTACGCAGGAAACTCCGCTGCCCGTTATCCTGGCAGTCTCAATCCTTTACCGTTAGCAAAATCGCACAACCAGAACGTGTTAACATGAAGGCCGAAACGTGTACTTCTGGCCAAGTGAGTGGGGAGCCATCAAGGCGAGTCGTGCCGCATGTCAAAAGTTTTTGTTTCTATTCCGTTTTCTGTTACGCCAGGACACTCCGTAGTTGGCATCGACTCGAGGATATCTCTTGCTCTTTGCCGGATGTTTTTGTGGCCGTCTTGCAGGCGTATTGCAGGGTAACTGGCCGAGCAGGCCGAGCAGGCTCATCGTTTCTGGACAACTCGAAGCCAGAATAAAGACGCCGGCCCCCAAAGCCCTGCGGCTCCTCCTCAGCAAAACAGACAGACATGGAGACAGAGGCCATTATAGAAATGGAACGGGGAACGGGAGAGAGGGAGAGGGGGGCTTCAGGATTTTTGTCAAGTGAGCAGCAGCTGGCCAACTAAATGAGGGAAAGAGCTCCAAGGTTGTGCCTCCCGGCCACAGGAGCCAAGTACGTATGCAGAGTTCTTCTCGTTGAAGGAACTTGGGGAAAATGATTTCCTTCGGACATGATTTCACTTTTTGCAGTGCGAGAAATCAAGGATACAAATCGCAAGGTTTCGACTTCTCTTGATAGTTTCTCTTCTTTGGTAATTTTTGTCAGTCTAGTCTGGCCAAAAAAGTGACTGGCTCTCTCAGGACTCTCAGGACTCTCGGCATCGATGGCTGGCATAATTGCAGGACTCACATCGTTAATGGCCGAACCACTCGAAAGCCAGGCCAGCGTATGCTCATTAAATGGAGTTGCGCCAGGACCAGGATACCCCGAGAATAATGAAAGTATTTAAAGGAAGAACAGCAAGGACCTGCCCGCCCAGACAGGATCTAATGCACATTTAAATGCTGGCATTCGGTCGCAGTCTGTTTGCTTAACTTTTCTGCTGACTTTTTAGACTAAAAGTCAAATATTTCATTTGGCCATTCGTAGCGACGAGGCGATAGAATGAAATCTGAAAATTCCCATCCATTCGTTTGGGTCTCTTTCTCGCCGCCATATAGCTGCCTCTTTCTGCGAAACACACACACACACATAATGGAAGAAAAAAGCCTCCCACTTTTCGATCGCTGGCTGCTTAAAAACTATAAATTAAGTTTACAACTTTTTCGCACAAACTTTTCCCTTCTTTTCTTTTCATTTCTTTTCTTTCTTTTTTTTCGCCCCCTCCCTCCCTGTATTTCCTTTTTAGTTTTTACCATTATTTTGGCTGTTCTATCACAGTGGTGACAAAATGGCATTGTCAAGGCCCGGTAATTGTAAAATCCTTCGACATCCATCCTTTGGCATCTGTTCTTGGCGCACTTGTTGACCCTTTGACTGGAACTGGAACTGGAACTGGCATTCCACCTGACAGACAGCTAATCAAAATGTCGCCCAAAGTTCATTAACAACAAATTTTCCAGTCAATTGTCCTGTCCAAAGGAGGCAGCGGGAAGGAAACACCCACAACTGAGGTCGCCGCCTCACTTTGTTCAACAACTTGGCATAAAGTTGTTTGTCTTTCACCTCGTCCTGTCGATGACATACACCACCTCCTGGCCGAGGAAAGGCAGGACTTTCAAATGGACTCCGACTTGAAGGCATATTTTGCTCGATTCAAAGAATTGGTAACTCTAAAAGCGAATTCTTCTTCGACATCATTGGATCAATCGACTCCCAAGAAACAACTCAAATTTCAGAAACAATAAGACAGGACTATGTCCCCCCCCCCTCCCGCAGAAGGATGCCCTTTTTTTCCCTTAGTTGCCAGGATTCCAGTAAACTAACCAAAAGGCCAGGGGTGTAAGAATCAATCAAACAAAACGAACTGACACTTGGACAGACGATTAAAGGAAATGGAAGTCGGAAAATGGGGAAGGACCATGATATGGAGATGATGTTTGGAAAGGAGGCGGGGCGGGGGGGAAACTCAATATGGAAGAAGGACGAAGGATATATCGAGAATGGAAGACAGATGGAAAAGTTAATAGATGGACAAGGAAGACGGCGAATGGAGGCTGTCATTGTTTCGGTCAAACGCACAACAACAGAGCGTTAAATTCGAACAAAAAAAAGAACAGAAAAAAAAATGGAAAAGAAGGCAAATGAATCGAAAATCGACAAGGGATACCATATCCCTGATACAAGTAGGCCTTGGCCAGCTGGTATTATCAAAATTATAGACTTTGGTCACCTTGCAAATCGAAAAAGTCGATCTAGGCAAATGCCTCACATTTTTATTTCAGTCTTGCGACTCGTCTCGAGGAGGCAACAACTTTCCTCCTCACATCCTTCTTTATTTTGTTTCATTTTTTTTTTCTAATTATTTTTTTTTATTTTATTATTTTTTTAACTTTGCTTGGGACCTCACAGTAAGTCCTTGGCATTATCCAGTGCTCACTATTTTTTTGTTTTATTTGAAAAGTCGGTGGCACCTCGGAATGATATGCCTCAAGCGGTAATCCTCGGTTTCTTCTTTATTTATTTTTTATTTTTTTTTTATTATTTTGATTTTTATTAATTTAATCAATGGCATCTCGAAATGATGCTACAGGCGGTGGTCCTCTGTTTTTGGTGTACAGATTCGGGATATATTCTTCTTCTTTTCTCATTTATTTAAATTTTTCCTTAAATTATTTTTTATTCCTTGCCTTGGTATCTCGGAATGATATGCTTCAATCCGTAGTGCATTGGTCCATCTTCTTTTCTTTCCCCATTTCCCATTTCCCATTTTATTTTTAATTTATTTTGTTTGTTGCAGGCGAAAAGGATTAGTTCCTGTGACCTTTTAGCCAATTGCGTTTAATCCTTGGGGCCTATTGATCATTCATCTGAGTGGAAGCCAAAGTATTGGGTATTATTTTCTTTAATTTTTTTTTTTTTTATTTTTTGTTTAATCCTTATCCATCGCCTATCGTCGTCCTTATCGGGCAGGGGCGTTGGCAGTGGAAAGTCGCACAAATGAACGCATAATTGTTTGCACATGAATACATTGAGTAAATATTTGCAAACACATTCAGCAATTCAGGCATTCCGCCGTTTTTCCTCAACGGCAGTGCAGGAGCCAGGAGCCAGGAGCAAGGACATGGTGCAGACGAATGCAGACGAAGCTGAGCCATCATCATTTGCATTTGGCGAGGCAAAAGGACTTGAATTGCATTGCCAAGTCAAAGGAGGCCTTAATCTGCTTACCTTGCCTCGGTGACATTTCTTCCCCCCCAAAGACTCCTTCACTTTGCTTTCTTTTCTTTTCTTTTTTTTTTTGCTGTGCCAGGAAAATGGAAAACCGCCAGAAAAGTTGCTTAGCTTGGCGCAGGGCTTTGCTTTAATTACGGTGGGGGGGGGGTCCTGCACCCACACCCCTCTGCAACCACACCAACATAAACAAATTGCAAATTGTTTATGGCATGCGAATTAATCAAATCTTTCTCAATGAAGCCTGCAGAACGCCGTAGCAGAAGCCGAAAGAACGGGAAGAATTGCAAAAAAAAAAAAAAGAAAAAGAGAAAAATTGTGCTTTGAGACGACTTTGTATTTTGTAGAAAATTGTTAAATAAACTCTGGAATAAAATGCAAACTTTATTTAACGTTTCACTGCGCAAATGGCAATTACATTTTCCCCCAGCTCCCTCCCTCCCCCTTCTATTAGGGGGCGTGGTGGTGGGAAAACTCATGTAATTGAGTGTAAACTTGTCAGGACATTTATTTAATGCCTAATCAAGTGATGTATAACACATGACTTGCCTCCACCTTCGTCCCGTCTGCTATGTCAAGGGTTAAAGTAAAAGGACATTCGGGGGGGGGGGGGTCAAGTTGAAGAGTTGAAGAGCCAAGTTGTGTTGTTCAATTAGCATAATGTCTTGTCTCAACTTTTTGGCCAAATGGTGATGCAACAGATATGCCAAAGTATCCTGTATCCTTTGTAACTGTATCCTGGCTATCTGCGACACATCTAAATTGCCGGATGGAGCTCCTCTCCTCCCAATTATATTGTCCTTTCGCTGACATGGCGCCCCTTCCCCCCTCCCCCCTCATTGGGAGCAGAACTGATGGCAGCTGATGGCATTTTCTGCTCCGACGGATTCCCTCATTAAAGAATAAATTGTAATTATTTTAGATGTGCCAGCAGAACGATTAATCACTGTTATCCTCGACCAAGGATTTGGTGTCTTTGTCTCTCTGTCTCTTAGGTGGAAATGAACTAGTTTTCGCCGTCATTTTGTCTATTCCACAAAGGATATTAACTTTTAGAAAAGAATAAACATCTTGGGAAGGTTTTTGGGAAAAAGGTAAAAGGATTATATCTAGAATATATATAGATCCCTTTATGATCCTTTAAAATGTTAAATACCCAAAACGTTTAGGACACAGCAGAATCCCCCATTTCCTGGTCCTGGAAGCGAACGGAGCCAAAGAGAAATATCAACAGCTGGCAAAGAGCGAGCCAAGGTCGTTCATTAGCCGGGCTCTCTCTTCTCACCACCACCGGGCCGAAAGGATAACGAGGCGAACTCACCACAGCACGAGGAGGTGGGTCGGAAGAGCCGAGCACTTTCCGTGCGGCATTCAGTCTCACGTCGAACTTCGCAGCTATTTGTTGCCGAATTCCGAACAACCGGCTGGCCAAAAGCCACCGAGCTTACTGGGCCACTAAGCCACTAAGCCACATTGCCATTTGAGCCATTTGAGCCATTTGAGCCACTAGAAACCAAAACAATCCTGGACACGACCACCACAATACGCGCAGTGTTGTTCCAAAAAACAAAAAAAAAAATATTCAAAGGATAATCAAGGATTTGAAAAACCAATGGAGTTTCCAAAGTGCTTTTAGTGATTGCTTATCTTTCAAAAAAATTGTAAAAAAAAAATTAAAAATATACATAAATAAGAATAATAAATAGAGGAATACCCATACAAATTGAAAAATAAATCCTGATTGCTTTTGTCCTTTTTTTTTATGTTTTTGTTTTGTTTTGCCGGCAGTGCGCTTCAAAAAAATAAAAAATAATAATATTAATAATAAATGGTGTTTGAAAAATAAAATTAAATAACAAGTGAATGCAACAAATGTTTTGAAAATAGAAAAATATTTGTATTTATTCATAAAGTGGAAAGAGAAATTATTGAGGAGAAAGGAAAGAAAGTAAAAAAAAAACCGAAGCTGACAAAACTGAGATAATCAGCAAAAAAACCAGAAAGCCGAAGCAGAAAGCTGAAAGTGCTCCGAAAAACGGTTAGTAAACACAAATTGTTTGTAATTCGGGGTCCTTTAGCAAGGATGTGACAGGACAAGGCAGCGATGGCGAAGTAATCCACACGATCAAGGACACTTGCGGCTGCTAAGCGTTGTTGCTCTTTTTCTTTTATAGTTTCTACTCCCTCTTTGTATGGAGTGTGTTTAAAATTATTAAGGACGAAGGATATCCAAAGCCTGGTACTGCAAACAATGCAATTTCGAGTTAAATTCAAAACTTAAATGGAATTACAAACCGGCAATGATAAACTGAAAACGAAAACAGGACAACTATTTAGAAATATAGATAGGAGGTAGCCAGGACATCTTATACCGGAATAGGTATAAGGATAATGGAACATGTGCCGATCCACACAGGAGGTGTTCTTTTTCCCCAGATTTATTCTCAGGCAGAGCTTATTTTTTTGTGACACTTTAAAGTGTTGCCTTACTCCTTCGAAAAGTCTAGGGTTACCAAAAAAGCAGAAAAAAAAAAAAGCAGAGTGACCAGAGTCAATAACTTTGAAGCAACACTTGCTAATCTACTCCACGACAAGAAGTGTAAACTAGCAGGGATAACAAGGACATGGCCGAAAAAAAAACGAAAAAAAAAGAACTCAAGGGGATGAATGGTCGTAAAGGACCTGCATGATTTATAAGGCACATTAAATTGAATATTCAACATAATGTAGCATTTAAATGACCCACGCACAACGCGTCCTGGCACTAAACAGGGCCAGGACACAAGATATATATGGTATGTCAGGCGTTATGTATATAAAATATATATAAACTTGAGGCTCTCATCCAGGACTCCTTGAAGGTCATCGCCGATGTCTAAGCAACAAGCTAAGCCACTAATGGCTAAAAAAAAAAAAAAAAAAAAAAAAGCGGCAAAGGCTATGGCAAGGATATGGAAACCCTTGGAAGCATATTGTTTAAATGCGAAAATCGCTTAAAGTTTTGCCAGCGATTGAATTCCTTTTCCTTTGCCCGTCTGTCTGTGTGTGTGGGTGTGTGTGTGTGTGTGGGTGTGTGTGTGGGTGTGTGTGTGTGTGCGTGTGGTGTTGGTAAAGTAATTTACTCACACAAACGCAGGCGGGCGTCATAAATCACACGTTTTTGGCCAACTACAGAAAGTGACACTTGGACAGGAGAAAAAGCAGAGCCACAACACCAACAAACCAAAAAAAAAAAAAGCTGTTCTAAACCGGCAAGGTGAGGGAGGGGGGGAGAGGGGACACGCGTTACGTGTTCAGGTCAAATGTCAGAAGTCAGCCAATTTGGGAAACATTTTGACAGACACTGCGCTTAGTCGCCTCGGGGCTGCGGGGCTCCACGGCGAAGCGATTATCCTGCCTGATGAGTTACTTTCCTCGCATCCTTGCAGCTCGATGGGGATTACGAAGATATACGTGATTTTGTCTCAGGACCTCCTCTTTCCCCTCCTCCCCCTCCTTCCCCTCCTTGACCTCCTCCTCTCTCTATTTCTATATAATCCTTCTTTAGGCTTTGGGAATTCAATGATCCTTAAAAAGAAATGTTTCAAAAAAAAACAAATGCCATTTCTTTATTAAATATTTAAACAAGAAATAAAAAAAAGGAATAAAAAAAAGGATAGAAAGGATTAGAAAGTACTCTCTTCTGCTTTATTCTTTGACTTTCAACTCTACTCTTCGCTAGTCTTTTTCTTCGCCTTTCGCTTCTTCTTGGGCCGCTGATCTCCGCTGTCCTCCAACTCCACCTCCACATCCACATCCGCCGGCGCCACCACCGCCTCGTCCAGCACGGGATCGGCGCCGTCAAGGATGTAGTCGTAAACGATGCGCTGCACCAGATCCAGCACCGTATAGAAATCGACATTCCAGGCATTCACATAGAAGAAACCGCCCTCCATGAAGTCCAATTTGCGATACGGCTCCAAGTCCAGTTGCGGCCGATTGGAGGCGCACAGATTGATGATCATGTGATCGAAGAACTTGCGATCCTCCAGCTCGATCAGCCTATCCATGGGTATGAGGGCCAGCTCCTTGACGACCAGCGAACCGCCGGGACGAATGCTGGTGCCCAGCATGAGAATGAAATGGCAACCGAAATGTTCGCCAAACTCTCGAATCGCCAATTCTGCATTTTCGAAGGATATGAACCGGGTGAGGGCCATGGGGAAGCAGCACTGTATCAGGCTGACGGTCTTCGGCTTTATCTGGCTGCCGTTGCTGGCCTTGAGGATTTTGAATTCGCGCCGCAGGATCTGCGGCAGGGTCAAGTGATTCATGTCGAAGGTGGCCCGCACCAAAGTGTCGTACAGGATTTGGCGCTGATCGCCGCGCAGCTTGCCCAAGTACCGTTCAAGGAACTGCACCATACGATAGTCCTGGACGAAGCACAGCTTGGCATCTGGTATGGTTAGGAAGTTGCTGTTGGTGAACAGGAGGGCGGCATGCATCAATTCGAAAACCTGCATGCATCGCACCGATGAATCGGTGTACCGGGCCGATACCAATGAGGCGCAGGAACGAACTGGAAACATGATCCTCTGGCAATAGGTGGGCAACTTTGCTGCCTCACACCGGAAACTCTGGTAATCGTAGACCTCCTCTGTGCAATAGTTAAATGGGCTGACATGGTGATTGATCAAAACAAAGCGACTTCGCAGCGCAATGTCTTCGACCAAGTCATCCCGAAAGATCAAATGATTAGCGGCGGTAATGCCCTGTTTGCTGAGCAGAAAGCAAACCTCTGTTTTGACAGGAAAGTCCTGGCGTTGCATATTCAACACCGGCAAATACAAATGCGGCAGCGATCCCTTGTTGCAATAACGAAGATAGGCCACGGCCAAGGTGCTGACCACCGAGTCCAGGTCGCAGCTCTCGTGGGTCAAACATATGTAAAACAATTCGGGTCCCGTATATCCCGGTACCTATTGCCTTCATTAATTATCTATTATAATTTGGTTTGTTCATTATTTACCCATCCAATCCAACTCTGTGCCTGGGCCAGAAAACTTAGAAAGTCCAGAGTTGGTGTCTCCACTTTCGCTTCCACTTTCGCTTCCACTTTCGCTTCCACTTTCGCTTCCACTTTCGCATCCACTTCCGCATCACCCATGTTTCACGTTCAAACTTTATCTATTTTTTTGTTTTTGGAGGAAAATATATTTTATAACAAGGAGCTATTCCAAAATGCAATCCAATCAAATGCGAAGCGATAATTGTACTGAGAGCTCGAGAGACTACAACGTAGAAAGCTTCAAAAGCATCAAAAGCAAAAAGCAAAGCTGCCTAGACTATGATATTCCCAACTACATCCCATAACTGATTCAAAAACAGATTTAATACTCACTTTCTGCTCACACTACCAAAAACAGTCAAGCAGTCCGAGGTGTCCTGTAAAGAAAAAGGGGGAAAAAAACAGAGGGGAACATTATTATTTGAGGAGAGAACGCCAATTTGCGCTTTGACCCATGCGACCCATGAGCGATTATCCCCGAGAAATCTGCGCCATTAGCTTTTCGAATGCCCGTAATCCATTCCCCGCCGAGACAATCCCTCACGCCATCCTCTTGACCCCAAAAATCATATTTCCCGCCATGAATCACCATGACAGACCCAACAGGATGTTTATAAAAATGATATTACGATTTACCTAACCCCACATCTCAAGGGGGGGGGGGTGTGTCGCGGGTTGCTGGGTTGCCCCCATTAGGCATCGCATTAATCTAATCATACGAGAGCCACTCTGACGGGGTTCATCGTTTTCTAGTCTCCGAAAATTATGGCCAGGCCGTTCCCACAACAAAAATGCGGGCAGGACTTTTGGTTACTCTTATGCTTTGCAGAATTCTATCCAACTATTTCCTGAAATATCCTTAACAAAAACCGTCTTTGAGATGGAAAGGAAGATGGAAAAATCCAATAAAAATATAAATAAGAGTTAAAGAACCATCTACAATTAATATAAAAAACATTGGAAAGCCCTATAAAATATCCCCAAGACACCAACCCAAAAAAAAACATCCAGACAGGAGACAAACAGCAATCAGGACATCCAAGGAAACCCTTTTTGATGGCTTATGATGGATGTTGCGCCTTCGTCGCTTGACAAATACCAGATCGGATCAAATAATCTAAAGCCCCCTGCCGGGCCAGAGTATAAAAAGGATATAGGATATATATATACGATATATTTACAAAACACCAAGAGACATTTGCAAGTTGATTTATAAGCGCGCTGATGTCAGTTACGTGCAAAATGGCAGCAAGTTTCGGCCCACGCACTCAATATTGTTGTGAGTGTTTCATTTTTTTGTTTTTTCTTTTTTTTGCCAGGATCTGCCAGGCAACTGCCTTTGTGCTGTTTTTTATTTTGGGGATGTAGGTGGGGTGTAGGTGAAAGGTTACTAAAGGGGATTTGGCGAAAGCAGCGCTCGCTGCCATTGCGCAAATTGCTTGCAACACTTTTTTTTTTTTTGTTTTTTTTCGTTTCTGTAGCTTTGGCTTTTATAAATCGTTTAGACACCACCGGCCCCAGCCCCAGCCCCAGGACTTTATCCACCAACGCAAAACAACAATAACAAAATGAGACGACGACGGCGACGACTACGGCCACGGTGTCGAGTCAAAAGAAGCCCGAAAAACAGGAAGCCACTCCCGCTTTTGCGTTCTCGTCCTTAGTCCTTAGTCCTTAGTCCTTAGTCCTTCTGGGCGCCACTCAAAACACATCCATCAACAGCGTATTTATATGAGAAGCAAAAGGTTAAAGGTGTTTTTTTTTTCCCCTTTTCTTTCAACGCTTCTGGTTCTGTTTCTGTTTCTGTTTCTGTTTCTTTTTCTTCTTTGTATTTTGTATCCAGATTCCTGAAGCCTGAATCCCGAATCCTGGAGGCTTCTCCTAATTGTCAGAGACTTTGCTTTAGCTCCTTGCATACTTTTGTATGCCTCGCGTAATGAAGATAATTGCTGCTAAGCGGATCCGCCAGGATTTCTGAGACACCTTTCCCTCCAGCCCCCCCCCCCCCCCCCCCCACAAGAAGAAAAAACTCATAAAATCGACACTCCTTTAGGGACTTTTGTATCCTCAAGAATCTAGAGATAAAGCAGGTGCTGGCAGGCAGGCTGTGAGTTTTTTTTTCCCAAATTAAATTCTTATCCAACACGTCGTAATTAAAAAGTCAAATCATGATTCTGGCTGGAAAAAAGCTTTAAAGGATAATAAAGTTCTGGGATGGGCAAATAATTCCAAGGAATAATAATTCCGTGAATGCCAGTTGAAAATCTATGACATTCGCTTTGAACTTTGCTCATGCAGCAGCTGCTCCTGGTTTACTATTTAATATCCTTTCATTACAATTTTTTTTATTCGTCCTGTCGTTTTTCTTTAATTTTCCCCCAAGGAGGCAGGCGGCTCTCCTTTTATTTTATTATTATTATTATTTTTTTTTTTTTGGAGTAGTTGCAGAGTAGCGTCTCCGGTTGCTTGGCAAGGACTAGCATTAATTAAATTCTTTTAGCAGCTAAAAGGTGTCGAGTCTGTCCTAGGAGCCTACCCTAGGAAGGAGGGTAGGGGGAGGGCGCCTTAAGAGGAAGGAGGAAGGGAGGGGCTAATTGGCGAAATGCTTTCGCCGCGTCCGGGGCTAACGAGGCGTATGCGTAATGCGACTAAAGCTGCAGAAAAGCGCCAGCCGAGAAAAACTTGCCTGGAATTCAAGGAAGTGTTGCCTACTTTCCAGCTCAACCAATACAAACCTCCTGATTCGCAATTCAAAGGATTTTTTCGTGACAGACGCTAAACATTTATGATAGTCCACCCCCCCTCCCTTCGCAGAGATAATATGTAACAGGTAATTGTTTTTGTTTCCGATATTAGTGGGAATAGTCCTGCCCTGGTCCTGGCTTATACGCGGCTATACCCGGCCTATTTTCTTGACTTTATTTTTCGGTTCATTTGTTTGCTGGCCTCTCTCGTTTGTTGGCATCAATTTATTGTGTTTCGCCCCGCCTCACGCATTTGCATAAATATTTTAATTTGCATTTTAACGAAAGCGAAACACGAAAGCGAAACACGAAAGCGAAACCGAAACGAAGCCAAAAGGATATATATATATTATATACAAGGACTATACAAGTCTGGGCTCTATGAAAAAATAATAATCAGTTGTTCCTGTTGTTGTTGTTGTTGTTGGAAGTGAAATGAAATGACCCAAAGAGTTATAAACAAATACCCAATACAAATATCCTTTATATCCTTTTCATTCTGTATTTCTCCCTTTTTATATATTCATCAAAAAGTGGCATTTGTATGCAAATTCTTTTCAATTTTTTTGCCAAAAATTGGCATTTCAATTCAATTTCTCTTCCCTCCTACACAAAATTGAATTAATTTATAGTTATGTTTTCAATTTTCGGTAATTTTAGATGCTAGGCTTACTGATTTATGGGCTAGGCTACTCCTCGGCTTTAATATCCACAATTCACAATCAGTTTCAAGGATGCGTGAGGAGCAGGAGGAGGTGAAGGTGGAGCAGAGACCAAAACTCATTTGCATTTCGGTAGCTGGTAGTCAGAGTTGGCCAAAAGGATCAATATTGACTTTGTTAAGACTTGGGCACAGTGCTTCAAAATCCATAGATCGTTGAAACTTTTGGCCAGGACATTGCATATACGACACGTAGCACAGTCGAAGTTTTTTCCCTATGCCCCCCTCCACCTGAAAAAAATTGAGGAAGCAGAAGGAAAGAAAAAAAACTAAACAAACAGGAGCAGGCTGCTACTGGCCAGGCAAATATGTTTTCATTTTCTCATATCGTACGGACAGGACAGGACAGGACAATCCACATGAGCCGAGCGCTGACAGGGAAAACTTTCCATTTCAAAATATTTTCTTAGCAAGCTTCTCATTGCTGGCATTTCTTCTCCAGCACATGGCAAGGACATGGCAACAGGACTATCCGTCTATTCAAAAACCTTAAAACCAAAAAGAACCGTCTCGCCTTTTGTCTCGTCCTTTATGCTCTTTTCTTTTTTTTTGATTTCTCCATCCAAATGCAGATGTTTTTCTTGTTCTCATTCATTTGGATGGCATTTTCATAGCCAGTCACAGGACTCTCCTGGCTCCAGGCTTTAACAAGACTGCTCCTTTCATAATTCTTCGATCATAAATGATTCTCAATAATAAAACAATAGCCTCGATTGGATTTAATTCAATTAGAAAGTGTTGAATCGCTTTATTAGCCAAGGCTCTTGGCCCATAAACTGGGGCCATAATGGCCATCAAATTTGAGGATTCTTTTCATCCTATTTCGGTGGCGACTGGCTTGGCCTTGCCATTGGCCTGCTTATCGATAGATAATATTATTTATATTTAAATAACACTTTATCATGCCGACGCGGCGTATGCGTAATATTGTTTGCTTTCATGAAGGGGGTTCGGGGGTTTTGGGGTTCGGGGTTTGGGGGTTTTGGGTGCGGCATCCATCGACTTATAAATAAACTTGATCCATTACACGCAACGCACACAATTTGCCAAGGAGCCAAGCTCCTTGTCTGTCTGTCGAGTGCGATAAATTTTGGGCTTATGATTTTATCCTTTTTTTTTTTGCAAACAAAATGCAAACGCGAAATGGGAGATGGAAGATGGCAAGTCAATGCCTCAGTTTCATTTTTTATATTTTTTGGATTGTATAAAGGAGAAGGGAGGTCCTGGCAGTCCTGGCAGTCCTGGCAGTCCTGGCAGTCCTGGCAGTCCTGGCCAGTCATGCATGAAACAGCGCTTCAGCAACAGAAACAGAAACAGGCATTGTCTGGCGCTTGCGAAATAAATAAACTACTCGCAACACAACACAACACAATAACCGCTCGCAAGTCAACCAAATTAGTTTATTCGCTTAACTTTTGCCCCCCAACAACAAATATAAAGCATAAACTAGCTAGCCAGTGAAACTTTTTAGCATTAAATGCATAAATAATCGTTAACGGAAACCCGAATTGGCCCCACAAAACCGCAACTGGCATGCCCAACAATACTTACAAAAGAATAAAATTAGCGCAAGAAAAAAAAAATGTAGGGGAAAAAAAAAAGAGGCCAGACAAAAAAAAGGACTCCCTTGGTATCCTTAAAAAGATGTAGGCCCTGGAGGAGAGTTGCCTGGGAATTGCTGGAGATTGCCTTTGAGATGAAGTCGAGTGGAAGAGCAACTTTTGCCAACGGAATTATCGTCTATGAAGATGTAATTGATAAATGGATGTGGAGGACACCCGGGACAGGACACACACGTGTGTATATTGGGATATGAAATGGAAATATTGGGCCCACCACTCCTGCTGGTCACTATTGGATGATTTTGTGAGAGCTTTTTCCCCATCAAGTGGCAAACTTTGTGGCGAAATTGAATTGTGAAAGGGATCAAGATTACTTAGTAGGTTAATTCCTTCCTTCCTATACCTAGAAGGACATAAGAACATCCAATCAAATGCTGCTCAAACACAAACGCTAATAAATCAACAATGACGGCAATCAAACAATAAATATTAATGCCAAAAAGGAAAAAGGATAAGGGATAAAGGATGATGGCATTATTTATATAGACATTTGATTCGCTCGCCACTAGATCACTTAACGGGCCAAGGATAATTCCCCACTCAACGAATCCTTACACAGGCCAAAACAACAACTTATCCGCAGATCATCTCAATGTATCCTTTTGCCGCATATCCTTGTGTGTGTGTGTGTGTGTGTGTGTAATTATGTGCTACATCATCTTTTATGGCGCACGGAGGGGGAGGGCCATGCATCATTCTCCTCGCCGTCTTCGGCCTCTTAATCTTTTCTTCTTTATTTTTATTGTCAAGTGTTTCAAACGGAATATAGCCAGGACCTTTAATGCGTATGTGTGTGTGGGTGTGTCGTCCTTTTGGCCCCACCACCACTATGGTATATGCTGCTCGTTTGTTTGTGTTTAATCTCGTTTTAATGCCGTCGAGCATCATCGTAAAAATTATTACATTAAATGTCAACGCTCGGAAGAACCGGGGCCCGGGAAGAAAGTGCCCCGAAGAGCCAAGAAATGCATGCCCATGTAAATAGGCACTGAGAGAAACTGGCAAAAGGGGAAATCTTTTTTAAAAGAAATAACAAATATTTTGGTTTGCAGTGTTTTCTTTTGCAGGGTAGCTGGCTGAAAGACGCGAAGGTCTGTCGGTTTAAGAGGGTCGTTATTATTAAATTTTATACACAACCACACCCTCCACACACACACACACACCCCTACACACCCCTACACACTCACACACACACACGCAGTAAGAAAGTGCGACTACAAACAATGTAAACGCCACTAAAATTCAATTTTTACGAGCATAATATGTTTCAATGGCAACAACACCCCCACAAGGACATACACGTGGCGCACCTTTTGCTTAAGGTATCCTTTTGTCTTTCGTCTCATCTTCCACCACTCCACCACTCTCCACCTCCACCTCCGCCCTCCCTCCTGCCCTCTCTTGTCCTTTGCCTCAGTCATTTTCCTCCATTTTCCACAATCATTTTGGCAACTGCTTTTTATGTGTGTCGCACATTATTAAATGAATTCAAGCGCAGAAAATTGCCTCTCCTTCCGCCCCCCAAGATAAAACACTTAAAAAAAACACACACACATATATACAAAGACCGCCTATTTTTTTTGTCAATATCCTTTAACCTTTGGGGGGGCGGGGGGAGCCCAAGTAACAAAGCAACTTCCTTATCAGATGAGGGACATTCTCATAAATATTTTTGTGTATATCCCCTTTTTTTTTTTTTAAGGTGTATCTTGGTTTATCTTGAAAGGAACGCCTCATTAGTTTTAAAAATACAAAAGTTATAAAAATAAAAGTTATAACTATAAGTTCCAAGAATAGTTTTGTGTCCTTTTTGCCAGATTCCCTTCCGTCCAGGCATCCCTCTCTGTGGATTTTTCAGCAGACTTCAATGTTGACACGTTTCGCAATTTCTTCAAAAATGCCGCTTTCTACGCTTTCGATGCTTTCGACGCTTCCTACGCTTTCTGCCCGACTTCCTGGTCTTATTCTGGCTTATTAGCCCGAGTCCTTTGCCATTTCCATTTCCATACAATGAAATGTAACTAATGAGGCGTATAATCATTGTTATGTCAACAGTTTGGCTGCCTTTTGACAAACGACAACGACTCAGTAGTCGGCGCTGTGCAAGAGGGAAGGCAGCAGCACAGCTGCCGAAAGAGACAGACTTGAGTGCATAGGGGCATGTCCTTTTTTTCCTTTTTCTCTCTCACTTCTCAGAGTGTAGTGGAGTAGTTCTTGGCTTTCTTTTCGCTTCGCGGAAGAATTACTTCCAAACTTGGAGACTCTCAAATATTTTAGACTCTCTTCTAAAGAGTATGTAAGCTTCCATGTCCTGTTTTTATTTTTGGCACAAATCTTTCTGCACATGTCAATATAAACCAGAAACCAGGGGGGTCCTTCATTATTTCAACCAAACATTGTGGACAAAAAAAAAATATTATAAAAAATATGCCAGGCTTGAAAGCCTTATATAGGGATACTCTTTAAAGTTTGTACTAATTTCTCGCTGTGTATTTACACCCACATAACGACAGCTTTTTGACACATGCTTAGACGTAATTGCTGCCAGCCAGGACATCATGTAGGAAATAAGCAATTTGGGAGATCATTAAAAAGTTGAAGCGACAAAATATAAAAGAATCCTGCTCCTTCTTCTATTCTGTGCCAGGCCTCCTTCCCATCCCACCAAAGAGGAAGCGAACAAAAGATGAAGAAATAAAAACGCCATCAACGCCATCAAAGGATATTAAATGCCAAGGACACACACACACACACACACACATCGAAGTGAAACAACTTTGTTGCTGCCTAGTATATAGTTTTGTGGGCCGATTGTGGGTGGGACTAAAGGCAATTGAATTTGATGAAACACTTTTCGGATTCAATATAAAAATTGTGAATCCGATTCTGGTTGTGATTTCTTTTTGATTAGTTAGCAGCTTAGCGAGTGGCTTCGAGTGACAGCGACTTACCACCGAATCGCATTCAGGGCCACCGAACTGAGTCAATTGCCATGGAATTTTTGGTACTTATGGCCAAAACAAATGCACACACACACACATAAACAGCGTGACAAGGCCACAGGCAACAAGCTGGTAGAAAAGCCCAAGAACATCCTGCAAAAGTCGTTGAAAATTTCGAAGGAAAAGTCTCGTTTGGCATGCAGTTGAATGCACGCATTTTGTGGCAAGAGAGGCTGGTGGTGCGACAGGATGGGCATTTGATTGCGACTTTTTGTGTTTTAGTTTTTTATGTTTTTTTCGACCAGTCCAAAAAGACTTTGCGTCAACAGCAGAAAACCAGGAGCAGGCGGCAGGCGGCAGGAGGCAGGCGGCAGCCAAAAACACTCGACAAGCGACAGGCGGCAACAAAGCAAATTTTGTTAGTGGCTTTTACGTTGCCCCCAGCTCTTGACAAATGCACTTAAAACTATTACTCACTAATTCAATTACTCTCCAAAAAAAATGTAAGCCAAAGAAAATGGAAAATTCATTACATTTCGCCCCAAGTCCTGGCGGGTACAAAAAGGGATAATAAAACGGGAGAAGGAATAACAAAGAGAAAAGTTATTTCAAATAATATAAAATATATATAATATTATTTTCGATATCATCATTAGCCTTTTGTATTAATTTGAAATCTAATAACCTAAGGATACCCATCAAAAATTCCCTCCAGTGCAGTCCTGTGGCTGTGGCTCTCCTTCTCCTTTTGGTCCCCAGCTGCGTGAATGCCACTGCATTGTTCGGCACTTATTTCTGGCTTTTGTAAATAGTATTTGCATTTCATTTTCTGGTCGTGTCCTGGCCGGATCTCCATCTCCATCTCAGTCTACGCCCCCCCCCCTTGCGTCCTGCGTGGTCCTTTCGCCTGTCGTCCTGAACTGGCGTGCTAGTTAGCGACTTTTCACTGCACTTTAAATGTCATTTGTTTGCAGTTTCGGCGCGGCTGCCTTTAAGTAAATTAGTGATCCTTTCCCCCCTCTCATTCGTGCTTAGTCCTTGCTCTCCTTGGTCTCCTAGCTCTCCTGGCTCTCCTGGCTCCTTGCTCCATTCTATTCCTTTACCAACGACCATTGTGTTTATCCAGGCGCGATTCTTTTTGTGCAACATTACAGCGTTGCAGCCCCTTGCCCCCCGGCTGCCTGCCCCAAAAAAAGCTCCCTGCCCAGCCTGGCAAGTCTCGTCCTTCGTCTGGTCTTTGTTCTACTCGGCCGCACAGTAGTTGAAAATCGTCGTAACAAGATTTGCTTTTGATTTGGATTCTCGCTTTTCCCCAAACGTCTCCATCTGCAACTTGAAGTTTTGGAATCCCTTTTCCCTACGGCCCTGCACTGCGACAAATAATTGCTGGCATTTTATTTGGATTTTAAAATTACTTTAGGGAAATTTTTGTAGAACCTCTTGTAAATTATACAATTCTCTATAAAGTAATACATAAAACTATGTATTTTATTAATATTTAATAATTATTTTTTTGTGTTTGTGCCCCTTGACTGGGTCGGCGCCTGCAACGCCTTTGCGTAAACAAGCCAACAACTTTCTTTGTGCAACGAAATGCGAAGAGAACAACAACAAAAAAAAACGACAAAATAGAAAAACACACAACAGGGGGGCGTATTTTTTTGGGGAGGGGGGGAGGGGGGACAAAAGTCTGGTGGTGAGGGGGGAGTGGCCTCTTCTGTGGCAGGAAAAACAGTCAAATTGCAGGCCTGCCGAGCACTTGAGCCAATTAGGATTTATGGCCCAGCGGGCGGGCGGGCCTGTATCCTTGCCTGTAGTATCCTTTCCACTTCTTGCTCGATGGCTCAGACGCATGACCTGTTGTGGTCACGATTATCAGTCTTTTGTGACAGTTGTTGGACATTGAGATCAGTCCTGGGTAGTTTTTTTCTTAAATATGGGGAATACATTGCGTATACTTGATTTTTTTCAAACTGTTGTCTCTTACAATAATTGGAAATAAACCTGTATTTTTTAGTAGGGGCATTTCCTAGGCGTATACTTCATATTTTTTATTTCAATTAAATTTTTAGTTAAGGAAAATAATAATAAAACAAGCTCAAGCAGTATATATAATACAGGTTTCAAAACCAGTATTTTTCTCTGAACAGCCCACAAGTCGTATACTTAATATTCGCCGAAAGAAAATATAACTTGGAACAAAAAAGGAATTTCCACAGAAAAAAAAAAAGAAACAATTACCAAGCAATTTTTTAAAAAGTTCTCGTCCAGAGCAAAAACAAATCACACAAACAAAATAAAAAAAAAGAATTATTTAAATAAACAAACATTAATCTCGCAGCCAAAGTGTATACATGTACAGTTTCCCTTGATTTTATTAAAATATTTTTTTTTTATTTGGCTTTGTGTTGTTGTTTTTTTTTGTTTTTTTTTTTGGTTGCTCCTTTCGACAGGGCAAACATCTATCAACGCGAGTGGCAAATGCCCGGAGGATTCAAATTCGGATATATATCATATTAGCCCATCTGCGCCACTGCCACACCGAATCCCAAATGGAATCGAATACATATATATTCGGCTGTACATATATGTTATGTATATGCAGGCAGCCAGGCAGCAGCCCGTGTATCTTTATCTGCACGCGTACAGAAAATGAAACACAAGCGAAACATTTCAGCGTCAATTTTATCTACGAGGATGCACAAGGCGCCACAAAACATATCCCCCAACTCCTGCTACTGCCACTCCTGCCACTGCCACACACTCCAGCCCTTTTCCAGTCGACTGCTTTATTATGCTAAAAACTGTGGAGCTAAAGTGTGTTATATGGCATAATCCACTAACGAAAATTGAGCACGAATTTATTATGTTTTTCGTTTTCGTTTTTCGTTTTCCTTTTTCGCATCCGAAAAAATATGCCTAAACCGAGAACGAGTTGCGCAGTGAATGGGCGGCGGCCTAAAGGGGGGCACCCATAATGAATTATGCAAGACATTCATATACCACCATCCTTCGGAATACTTTTGGTCCTATCAATAATTCAAACCCTGAACCCCCCCCAAAAAAAAAAAAGAGCTGCCGACTTGATGAATTATGGAAGTAAATCGGAATTGAAATATAACTGCAACTACATATGGGCATAACTTTTCTATAAATACACACAGATATCGAGCCGTAATAGGATTTATATTCAATAGAAAAATATAGAAGAATTGGTATTTATTTTAAAGTACAAACTCTCGCAGTACCGGGTATTTATAGTCGACTTAATTGGTATTTTATTTGGACAACTTCCAGCTATAATCTTGCTCTATTTTTTTTTTTGGTGGCCAAGTGTAATATTTCATCAAAATCAAGTCCGGATGATGATGATAATCCGGACTGGATATCGTGACTGGAGAAAGTGAAAGCGGGGAAAGGTGAAAGTTTGCCTGGCAGAGCCTCCTGGCCAGGTAAAAATGGCCTAAATAAATAAATAGATTTATTGCCGCACTCGGTTTCGTGCTGGCCTCGTAATTTATACCATATATACCCGGAAAGCTGGCATTTGAATTAATTCGTTGGCTTTATCAATACTTTTGCCCCACTCCCCCTCTCTCCACCCCCCATAATAAGCTTGCCACTTAATGCTGCAGCAACTTATCTGCTTTTATCTGCAAAGTTGTAAGTAGTTTGGCATTCTTGACTTGCTTTTAGCAATTGTTGGTTTGGTGTGACTGAAGGAATGATTGACAAAGTACTTGCCACTTGCCCCACTTGCCCCACTTTCTCTAAAAAGTGCTGGTGGATGGATTTCAGGGAAGAATGGCCAAAGGGGGCGAAATGCCATAAAATCCAACCAATTACCATAATTTTCAGCATCCGATTAGCCTGGAAGCTCTTCTCTAATTAATTTAAAGTTAAAATTCCATTTCGATCAATGCCTGCCTGGCTGCCTGGCTGGCTCTGCCATCGGCTTAGTTGAGGGAAAGTTAAGCCTCCAGCACCACGGCCACGCCCATTCGTAAATTCAATTAGTGACTCGGACGGCATGGCCGTATCCTGGACGCAACGACGGGTCCTGGCGCTGCGCCTTTCCGTGAGTTACGAATTAAGCTACTTAAACAATAATTGACTTCAACAAACTGCATTTGTTGCGCATTTATCTTGAGGCATCCGCGCTGCGTTCCAACTATTTGCACAATGAAAGGATGTTGCCACGCCGGCGGGGGCAAGACCGGTGGCCGGGGGCGTGGTGTTGCAGCTACCAACGAAACCACTCAGCTCCCCCGCCCCGCCTCCCTCATTGAAGGCTGAAGAGCCGCAGAAGATGAAAAATAAAAGTAAACTTTAGCGTTTGGTTGCTGGATTTCAAGTGGATGGGGCTTTTGTTTACATAGCATGGGGCATGGGGCATGGCACGCCTCCTCGCCCCCTACTGCCAGCCACGCCCATTATCCTGTTGCTGTGGCACAAGAGGCTGTGGCTGCTAAAACAACCTGCACTCCAAGAAAAAGTTTTCAATAAACGAAAATAAACGAAACATTTTAATCCCTTAATTTGGATATTTTTTAAAAGGTTTTATCCTTTACTTTAATCCTTGAATAATTATCCTGGAAGCTGTCCAATATTTACACTTTTTAAAAACCAATTTTTAAATATTTCTGAGAGTGTGCGCTCCCTGGGAAAGGACTCCATCGAATTGCAATATCCGCGACAGTAGCGACATCGACATTAAGCTCCTCACATCGATATCGGCTGGCAGGTCCTTTGTCCTGGCCCTTCGTCCCTTTCGCTTTGTGTCTAAGATTAATGCATTTTAGCCTGGCTTCGGCAGAGTTGGCGGCGAGTATCTTAATACTCTGCTTACACTTCAAAATGAGCAGCCCAGCCAGGACTTTGCCAGGACGTTTTTTTTGCCACCTTTTTTGCATATCGATGGCAGTAAACTTTTGCCACGCCGATCAATCAGCTTTCAAATAGTTTCAAATTGCGGCTCTTTGTGCCGCACGTTGCACGTTGCACGTTGCACGTTGCACTAGCTGAGTTATCCTTATCCTTAAATTATCCTTGATTTAATTTGATTCATTCAAGAGAGAGAGTGCGCATTGTGGCTCTTGGCCATATTTTAATGGACTTTAAATTACAACTACATGTACTTAAAATGCTGCTGCAACATGTGGCAAGCATTGCCTTTTTGGGCCAAGTAATTTTCATGATAGGCCGCAAGCGTCCTTCACATTTAATGCACTTGGCAAAAAGTCCAGCTGCTTTTCCACGACAAACAGCTGGGCGTTGATGATGTGGCGCAAAAATGTGGCACGAGAGTGACAAAGTTGCAATTAAATTACCATTTGCAACGCAAAACCAAACACAAAGAAATGACAGCAAAGAAACAGGACATACGAAACTAATTGAATTATATTTTATTAATTTAATGTGACATCAACAAAAAAAAAGAAAAAATGATTTAAAAATGTTGAAGTGCAACGACAGGTGGTGGCATTGTGTTTCTCACAAGGATGTGGTTTATTTTCAATGTATTTACTCTTCAGTTATATAATATATGCATATAAGGATACATGGATGATGTATCCTGGACTCAAACTTGTAGAAAATTGTTTTGCTAACGACAAGAGCAGCGCAGTTGCAGCCTCAACTCTTTCAGTCTGCAGCAGTTGCAGCTATAAATCTTAGCATACCGCAGGGCGCCCACGTCCGCGCCTCCCCCTCCCCCTCTCTCTCACTCAATCTCTTGGCTTCGTCCTGCAAGTGCCACAATGTGGCTTAAGCAATTTGTGCAACGCCAACAACAACAACAATAACAATTTATACACTCTGCCAAATATTTTCTTTCGTTTGAAATCCTTCAAATAAAATTTCGGGGATATTCTCCAAGTGTGTGTGTGTGTGTGTGTGTTGTAAAAAGGACTCGCATATATATGGTATGGTTTGGCATTAGTTTTTAGTTTTCGCATCACATGACGCTCGGGGGTGTCATATTGAAAAAAAATTGCTTTCAAATTGGGCCAAGCCAAGCAGAAACACAGACGCCAGGACCTCCCCCCCCTCCCACCCACACAAATCGCAAAAAAAAAAATAAAATACAAAAAAAATAAAACAAAAAACGTGAAAAACGCAAAAAGCAAAGCACACAGAATGGCCAAAAAATAGACACGAAAGGGAGAGGTGGGAGAGGGGGAGAGGGGGGGGCAAGGATACAAATAGCCCACGGCATCAGCCGTAGAAACAACTACAAATTTTTGTTTCGAAATTAATTGCAGTGGTTTCCAAAAAAAAAAAAAAAAACAAAAATAGAAGAGCAAAAGAACAAAAAAGATTCAAACCCGTTTGGAGTTCAGAGGCGCAAGTTTTATAGTTCCCATTTTTTTTTTTTTTTTTTTGGAAGCCAAAGTTAAACAATTAACTGGAGAGGAGGGGCAGGGACCCCCCACCCACCCACAAAAAAAAACTAGAAGGGTTTTGAGGGGGGGGGCCAAGTGAGAGATATATGCAGACATGTTGACATGATGATGGCCAAAAGCGCCGGAATGCAGTCCATGGGGAGGCTGCAGGACGAATGATAGATGGACGAGTGTTAAATGGCTCTGGGGCAGAGGAGGATTTGCGTGGAGGAATCACAATCAGGAGATGAGAAAGTGGAGAAACAAGAGAAAGCAGAGAAAGCAGAGAAAGCAAACCACCATGAATGCGCTTTCATGATAACATTAAACAGAAACATTGTCCTGAAAATGACAGCCTACAGAAGGATACATGACAGGTCGGGAATAGAAGATGTGCACAAAGGATTAAAAACCATATTAAAAGCTAAACAAAAAGGGCAGTAGATTAGGAAAGTTTCGTATGTATTAAAAAAAGGATTTCGATGACTTTCGATAATTTCGATTAAGAGTATCGTTCGCAAACAAATCCACAATTCCACTGACCATTAACATTTCCATTAACAAACACGTATCCATCCCTGAACAAGGAAGCATCAATTAGCATTCGATTGAAGTGAATTATTCAACATGGTGGACTGTTTGCTCGGGAGAGTTCACTGTACCTGTGTGTATCCTTGAATGGCGGCTACCATGTTCCATGTTTAATGAAATGCAAGCACACATGCCGCGCCACCTTTTACATAATATTATATATATATACATATAGGTAGAGTATATTTACTATTGGCAAATACGTAATAGTATGGCGCCAAATGAAAACATCAAATGAAGGTGGAAAGGGGGGGGTGGAGAAAAAAGGAGGACCAATAATCGAATCGACAATCCAATCGACAATATCGCACAATTACGTCAATCGCGAAAAATGGTGAAGAGGGGTGGGCATATAGGGGGAGGGAGGTAGGGGGGTAATCAATATTCAGTTTGATTACACATAAATGTGCGCGAATAAAAATTAAATTAAATTTCATTTTATAATCAATTCAGTCAATGTGGTAGCAGTCATTCGAAATGTCCTGCTGTTTTTAATTCTTTATTAGCACGACGGGGAGGGGGGAAGGGAGGGGGCCTGAGATAACCCATTCAATAATTATTGAATTCAATGAGGTACTTTTTGATTGGTAATTACCTGAAATCCCCAATATCCTACACACTCTTGACCCTTGACCCATAAATCCCAAAGACAAATAAAACGCTGGAGGGGCCCCGGCCATGAAGCAAAGATTGGGCAACCTTGATGGCTCCTTGAGGCCACAACACGCCCACTTCGCACCATATAAATTAATCAATTACAGACATGGGTAACCGGGCGGTAACCGGACAATAACATATCCCGACACCAGGACCTCCTTCACATGTCTAACGAAACTGGCCAAACTGGAGATGAAGTCACCGACTGTCGATGGGATTTGTTGTCGTTGCCATGACAGGCGATTGCACAAACATTCGTACTGTAACAGATACAGATACAGATACAGATACAGATACAAAATCGTATAGATACATATACTGACAGATACTGACATCCTGAGTGGCGAACGTATCCTGCCTCTGGCTATTTGCTGTGTGCTCGTCTATAAATCATGTTAATTACGTTATAGCAAATAATTTTCCAGCACACGGCGAGCACATGTCTTGCATAGACAGATTGTTGGTGGACACACAGGACACACAGCACCAGGACCAGCACCAGGACCGATGTCCTGCTGATGAAACACCGCCCGTCGAGTGGCAATCTACCGTTGTGCCCCCATTCGTCAGTTGCATGTAAAATGCATCACTTATTTGCGTTCGCTGCCATGCGGCTACCAATATTTGCGGTCCACTCCCAACCACTTCCCAGCCATTTCCCATCCCACCCACCCACGCAAAAAAAAAACTCCACCCACCATTCCATTGGAAAATATCGATAAAAAATAAAAAAATTATACATCTCTGATGTTTAAGTTGAAAAACAAAAAAGCATGGAATTCAGGGCAATTTTTCGAGACAATAGATGTTGCAAGTGGCAGGCCAGGCACTTGATGAGAAAAAAAAAAAAAAGACGGCATTCTCCTAACATAATTCCTTTTGGTCCTTTTCACGAGAGATACTTTTTCTTGTTTTCTTTTTCGGGTGCGAGAAGACGGACAAGTGGCTTGGTTTAGTTTTTTCTTTTTGGATGAAATGGCACTCAAATGGCAGACAAAGGACCAGATAGGAATCTTCCAGTAAGCTCATTTGGGCCTCAGAATCGTGACCATTGTCATCTGTTTCGCTTTTCCCACCGAAAGTGTTGGCCATAATAAATATTGTGGGCAAGGAAAAAGGATCTACCAAGTTAAAGGCGAAATAAAAAAGGAATTTAAGGACAAAATGAAATAATTTCCCAATTTTTAAACTTGAAACTAAAGACTGTCTTTCATATATTTTAGAAACAAATTAAAGCTCTCCAAACAACCTATTTTTTTTCTTCATGTATCCTTTTTTTTTTTTTTTTGTAAATGATATCCTTTTTCGGGAAATGAATAAGTATGGCAATTGTGGGGTCAACTTTTCTGGTAATCCAGTGGAAAAATGATTTGACTTCGAGGCTTCCGTTTTGCGGCTATGGACTTTCTTGATTTTATTTTATTTACATTTTCTGTTTTTTTTTTTTTTTGGTTTTCTGTTGTCCTTTTCGTTGTGTGAAATTTATGATTTGCCAGAGTGACTTTGAAAATCACAGTCCAGCCACATCCTTGGGCCTATTTTTTATATTTTTTTTTTCTTTAAAGGATTCTACGAGTGTGTGTGTGTGTTTTATTTTCGTTTCCTTTGGCAGTTTCCTTTCTGGTTTCGCTTGACATTTCACTTTTCGTTCCTCGTTTGCCGTTTGCCTTTTCATATTTCGCCATTTTATTCGGCAAGCCTTTTTTCCGGTTTTTGTATTTGTGGCTAAGGTCCTTTTTGGCAGCTCTGCTAACTGACAAACATATTCCAGCAGCCATGCCGCTCGTTTGCCACTGACAAAAGCGTAAACCAGCGTAGTCCCTTTTGCCCAGCTCCTTGCCAAAGGATGCGTGCACAAAGGCCGGGGGTCTCGAGACTCTAGAGAGAGAACACACGTTCTTCCAGCTGCCTCCTTGTACGTGGTGCCCCATACGTTATATATTTCGAAATTGAGGTCGAATTCTTTTTGTGTTTCCTGCGGGTTGCCGCAAAAAACAAAAAAAAAAAAACAAAAAAACAAGAAAGCCTCTAACCTTGCTGGTCTTTAACTCTTGTTTGAAATATCTTATTGAATTCAGTTTTTAATAACGGAGATTAAGATGAGAATCAAGATGTCCTTGGAAATGGGAAATGCGCCCCTTGAAGAGCCTTGGGCTTAGCACAGAGCATTTAATATTCGACAATCGACAATCTGTGTGGCATTAAAGTGCCTTCCGGTTCGGGTTTTTTAATTATTTTCTTATGCCTCACTTAAGCCACCACCACAACAGCAGGAGCAGCAGGAGCAGCAGGAGCAGGAGCAGGAGCAGCAGCAAAAGGAGCATCCCAACCCTTTCGTGGCCTATTGAGTGTGCTTTGTAATTTTTGTGGTTTTTAAGCCTTTTGTTGGAGGCTGAGGCCTTGGATTGGCCTGGATTGTTGATGATTCAACCTTAAAATAAAGAAAGCGTATCAATATAAAGGGGGGATTTCTGGGGCGGCAACCCTTGGGGCTTTGTTGTCGCGATTTAATCTTTGGCTGGCGCTGAGCTCCGCCGCCGGATAATTGCGAGCTTAAGCATGCGCATAAAAGTCATTATGTTGAATGCCGCAGAATGGGCGATTTAGATTTATTCTAATTAGTGGCGTTGCGCCAACACAGCAACAAGGACACGTATTTCAAATGCTAATCGACGACGACGACGACGATGGAGGGAGAGCTGGAGGATGCTGAAAAATGTCACATCTTAGGCGATGAAGTTGCTTGGAAAATTAAGTTTTTTTTCTCGTCCCTCCTCCATCTATCTCCTCCCCCCCCCTGCTCAGCTTTTTTTTTCCCAAGGCCTAAGCTGGCTTAACTTGATTTAAATGATGGATTAGCCGGCGTAAAACAATTTTCAATTTATGGCAAAGGTAATCGCCAAGTCGTGGTGGCCTAAAACCAAAAAAAAAAACAAAACAAAAAAAAAGGAAAAAATTGACACCACACCCACGTGTAAATTAGCCAACGAATTTATTTTAATTTAAACGAAATTCCAGAGGCAATCCCCACAGACAGACAGCTGTTCGGGATTTAAGGATTTAAGGCCTTTGATGGCCAACAGAGATTTATTAAATTGATTTTCAAGTGAAGAGAAGAAAGAAAGTTGGCCAATTTTTTGGAGCATTATCCATTACCATTTGAAGTCAAGTTTGGAAAACCCTATCCAAACCCAATCAGCCAATAATTGGCTTTCAAGTAACTTTCACACAGCCCCCCTCCCCTCCCATAGCAGCCGGCAGGAAAGTTGGAGAAAGCTTTCACCAAATGCAAACATTCTATGGCAGGGCTGGCAGGGGGGGGGGGAGGTAGGGTAGAGTAAACACTATGGAAAAATTGCAAAAAAAGCCATCGAAGCCAACCCCAGCCACACCCATTCACTTTTTGCCATATTAATTATACGCACAACGCAAACACTTTGTTGCAACAATTTTCCAACGCATCCTTCGGTCCTTATCGTCGCCGCCATTGTCGCTGTCTCGCCCATTAAATATTTAACGCCTGACAAAAACCCTAATGACAAACACTAAAAACTGAACACTACGTTTTTGGGGGTGAAATGATTTAAAATTTTATGGAAGCATCCATTAAGGGGGTATGGCCCAAACGGTATGTGGGGAGGAGGGGGGAAACGGCGGCGGCAGCGGCGGCGGTGATGCCATATAAAATCAGGAGGCTTCAAATAAATTTCACACTTTAAGATGTCTTACTCCTGCTCCAGGTCATACTCCTGCTACTGCTCCTGCTCCTGGCCCTGCTCCTGCTCCTGCTCCTGCTCCTGGCCCTGGCCCTGCTCCTGGCCCTGGCCCTGCTCCTGTACGAGTGCTTTTGGAAGTGAGTGTTTGTGGCGGATTGAGGAGTCACTATTTTGACGGGGCCGCCATCGGGCCACACTTTGTTTTTATTGCACGTGCTTGCTTTTAACGATTTGCCTTTGTTTTTTCCACCTTTTCTGTCCGTCAGAATCCGCCAGGATCCGGCGGCCAGGACATTTGCCAGCAATATATTTTATATAAACATCAAAGCGTACTCTTGCAAAAATGTAACAGGTTGTTTTGACGAATATTATTGTCATTTCAAAGGTGAGCAGTAAAAGGTTTTAATTAAAGATTTCATGGAAAATAAATATCCATAAAAATATGCATTTAAAATAAGTAAAATATCTTTAAAATTATCCAGGACTTTTATTATTAAGATTTTATATTTAATTGAATTTTTTTTTTACTTAACTATAGCATACTTTGTGGCAAAAAAGGACGAGAGGGCATGTGAACGTCGAACTACTTGCCACAGATCCTTAAAACATTCCTCGCCAAAGCTGAGGTAGCAGAAGGCAGGGATACGGAATGGGGGATAAGGGGAAGGAGTAGGGGAAGGAGTAGGGGGAAAAAGGAGCCACTAGGAGCTCCACTCTTCACTCTTCACTCTCCACTCTTCTCTTTTTTTTTTTCTCCTACGAAGGCAAACAGGCAACGACAGCCATACAATTTTAATCACATTAAGTTCGCGTTGTCGAGAGAAATGGCGAGACTCCTTCCCAACAGCCACGCCCCCTCCTTAACCCGGCGACGCCACTGTGTTTGTATTTGTCTGTGTAAGAGAGAGTATATGTGTGTGTGTGTGTGTGTGTGTGTGTGATTGTGTTTGTTTGTGTTTGTGTTTGTTTGTAATGAATATTTGCAAGTTGTGCCTTGAGTTTTCAGTGCAAACAAACTTAAAAACTGTAGCGCACTCAAGCAAAATAAATACTTGAGCGACAGCAACAACAACAGCAACATCAGCGACAGGAGCGACAGCAACAGGAAGAAGTGCCACGCCCCCGCCCCCGCCCCGTCGTTGTAGTAGTACTATCCCTTCGCCTTGCTGAATTTTTTTCTCGGTTTTTTTTTTTTTTTTGGTGCAAAAAAAATTTATTTGGTTAAGTGACTTTGAGCCATGTATGTGTGTGTGTGTGTGTGTGTGTGTGTACAGACATGCGGATAAGGAGTGGTATAGCGGGGGGAAGGGGGGAGGTGTGCTAAAGGAGCCAGGACTCATGCATATTGAAACAAAGTGGAGTACTCGCATTGCGTATACGCAGCGTGGCCTCCAAAACAAATTAAATGAATACAAGCCAAATAAAAAGCAACAACAACAACAACAACAACAACAACAACAACAACAACAACAACAACAAACACCAGCGTATGGGAGTGGGAGTGGGAGTGGGCGTGGCAGGCAATCATTAGCTTAAGGATCGAGGATTACAACAGTTGTTCGAATGAAAAATGTTTCGGCAAATGGAAAAGAATGCTTTTGTCTTGGACGCTTTACATTAAAAAGTAAATAAAATATGTACATATATACCAATTATATACATATACATATATAAATGGGCGAATATTAGAACTTAAATACTGGTTTTTACAAGGTGGGAAAAAATCCAAAAACAAATATTTTGCACCATAATTTTAATGCAGATTGATGGATAATCGATCTGGAAATCTTTTAGGATATAGGATAATAGGGATATAGGATAATTTGGGATAGTACTGCTTAGCAAATACCTTGCACTCTCAAATCTATATACTTTTTGTGGCATGTTCTTCTCGGTGACTTATTCAGATTTGTACACCTCCACTCGAGTTGGCGAACAACTGCAGCAGAATGCGATGCTAATGACACATTCGCCAGACCTTGGCACCCAAATCCCCGTCCAGTGCCTTTTGCAAATGCAAATCCGAAATCAAATGCTGCGATGGTACACAACATGCCGCAACTTGGCGGCAAAAGTACACAATAAATTTGCATGCCACATGCCCCGTCCCAAGCAATGGCAGTGGCAGTGGCAGTGGCAGTGGCAGAGGCAGAGGCACTACCAGTCGCACACTCACTTTTATGAATAGAAATTGTTAGCACACAATAACGGGCAGACGGAGCGTAAAACGACGTAAAAGACACAGGCGCCGACTGCGAAGGGATACAAATAGGGGGTAGATAGAGGGAAAATAGTGGGTGGTAGAGGGGTGAGGGAGGGGATGGGGGAGGGCTGCATAATGCCTAATAATCCGCATATTGTAATATCTGTATTATACGAACCAACTCTGGCCCGACTCTCGCCACTGTGGCAAATAGCGAATGCCATTATTTGGCGACAAAGTCCCCCTTGTCACCGCCACCCCCTCTTATAGACCACCTCACATGCAAATATCGTATAAAATGGCGGCTTAATCACGTGGCTGCCACATGAAGCAAACTGCAATCTGAAATCTGCAACTGAATGCGAAAACGAAATCGGAGCAAATGCCGCAAGGCAACTGCCAAAGTGCCTCAAAGTGGCATTTGCCAAAATGCACAGTGGTTCAAAAACATCCAAACAACAAAAAATTAGAGAATTCTAAATAATATATATTTAACATGTATTTTTTAAGCTTTAGAAACTAAAAAAAAAACTCCAAGACTAGGCCTTGCCTAAAAAAAAAAAAAGGAAAGAAAACCCAAAACACATTTCAAAAAGAATTTCTCAGCCAACTATCGATATGAGAAGAGTCCTGAATGACGCCTGCCAGACTGCCACCGCCAGGACTCTTTGCTCCTCTCCCACTTTTAACCCCTGTGAAGCCTGTGCTGGCCCAAGAGTTAACCCACCATTACCCCCTTTGGCAAGGCTCCACGTGACCGCCATCCATGGCTGCATTATTTTTCCAGCACATGTGTGGCCGCCCACGTTCCCACTGATTCCTAGCGATTCCTGGCGATTCCTTTGGGCGCTAAGCCCACTCCTCCCCCTCCATCACCTCCTCCTTCCTTTAAGGATGTGCAGATTTGGGTTAAAAGTAGCTTCCCCTGTGTATTTAATAGTATTCCAGACTCGCCTCCAATTGTTCTGTGTGGCGGGGGGAGGGAGTGCCCTTCTTTTTAGAAATGAGAAGAAAAAAAAAGAGAACCATAAAGGATATATTATGTCGCTTGGCATGCGCATGCAGTTCTCCTTTTTGCAAAAATGGATGGCAAGTCAAAGAATTTGCCTCCATCAGAGATACTTTTGTATGCAAATTTCTCAGCTCAGCTTTCTCGAGTTTTGAATTTCTCGTTATTTCTTCCACAAACATTCCGCTTCTCTCTCATTGTCCTTGCCGGGCCATTCATTTCCCATAATCGCTTAAGACTTTAATATTGCCCCACCCCCCCGCACACACACACACAAAAAAAATAAAGGAAAACAAATGCAATTCCTAATTGAAACAAAAATAAATGAATGCCTGGAAATGTTTATTAATTAAATGGCATTAAATGGGACAGGACAGGATAGGACAGGACAAAAAGCCTTGAGAGAGCAAGGACCATTTCCAAATCATTAGCCTTGAAAAAGGAAATCCCGCCAGGACGAGAACATCAAATAGAAAGCGTGCCAATTATTTTCAATTAATTACAGGACATAAGACTATATCAAAAAAAAAAAAAAAAAACAGAAAGGACAAACAATTCCATCAAATATCAAACGATTTAGAGCTTAATTGTTGCCAAAAAGGACATCGAAATGGGCAGGATACAAACAAGAGCAATCACATATCATTAGATTTAATGGATTGTGCCGAAAAACCAGAAAGTTGAAATCAACAAATCGGCAATATTCGTGATTTTTTTTTTTTTTAGTTTCCCGTTTCGGATATAAAAATATTTTGGTTGCCACAAAAATTTGATTTTAATTTGAAATTGTCCTGACAACCCACAAGGGAGCAGGATACCAAAAAAAAAACGTGTACAGGATGGTCGAAATGAAATTGAACACTTTAGTTTTCATTGGTTTTTAGGGGGCGGGGGGCGGGGTAAAATGGAGAGTGGAAAATGGAAAATGGAAGGCAAAGAAGCAAAAGGTGGCAACAAAATGCCTTTTGCTGGCCGGAAAAGCAATTTGCAGTTAATTAGCAGACTAAGAGCCACAAGAAAAGCATCGAAAACCCAAACCGGGCTCAAAGCGGAATACTTTGCGGCAACAAAGATGCAATTTCCAGCCGAACATGCTTTAGCTTTTGGCCAAACTACAAAACTACAAACTGACCCGAAAGCTTCCACACAGAATAGAATAGAAATTTTTGGCAGATTGATGCCTTTGCACCAAAAAAAAAAAAAAAAGGTTAAATGCATGATATCCTTTTGGCCAATTCAATTACAATTGCACACGATTTTGGGCTAAAATTCTGGGAAAACAATGTCCAATTGTCAGACGAATATAATGCAATTTGAATGAATGAATAAATGAATGAATAAATGAATGAATGAATGAATGAATGAATGAATGAAAATGAGTAATGAGCAAATGATTAAATGGAGAAGTGAATGGATAGATGGATAGATGGTATTGACCCTCAACAGCCTCATGTGAAGCGGCAGAAATATGCTTGCACATCGTCCAGTATATTATAATTAAGGCCACACTGAAAGAAACTTCATATTATAATTTAAATCAAGGATTAACCTTAACCAAAGGATGACCGTGCCAAATGTTCGGTGCAGTGTAAAAATGTGTTAGGCATTGGATAATTCATGGGAATATATTAAATCGATCCGATTCGGTTGCATCCCCATCCCCATCCACATCCACACCCCCTGGGCATCGTTTCGCTCAGTGTATGTGTGTGAAGAGTGTCAGCTGCTTTGTGCCAGCTGGTCGGACGTTATTTAACATTAATTTATGCATTACTTGGGCGCTTAAATTAATCAGTGAATTGGCAGCCAATGGCGGCCAAGGAGTCCCGCCCATCCTGCCTAGAACTAGATGGAAAAAAAAAGGGAAAATGCGTGTCTCAATTCTTCAACATTTTTAGACTAAAAAGTATCCTTTACCATTTACTTTTGCAGGACACACTGTTGGGAAGCCAAAAAGGACAAACTTTAATGAAGGTAAGTTGGAAGTAAATACAAATACCTGACCCACTTTTTTTTTCTTTTTTGAGGAGGAGGCGGGATAGGATAGGCCACTCATTTATTCAGTTAAGAGTTCATAACGCCAATTTTTGGTCGGTTTGAGCTCTTCCCAACCTCTCCATCAGTCAGTCAGTCAGTCAGTCAGTCAGTCAGTCAGTCAGTCAGTCAGTCAGTCAGTCAGTCAGTCAGTCAGTCAGTCAGTCAGTCAGTCACTCGGAGCCGAGCTCTGGCCAATGATAAATGGCTGACATTGGCTTGGATTGTAGGCAACACATTAAGCGTTGTTGAAGCTCCGCCGATTGCAATCGCAGGCTGCCCTGGCAGCCTCCCAGGCCAACACCACCTACCACCTACCTGACCCCTGACCCCTAACCCCCACCCCCCGCCCCCAGGCACTCTTCAGTCATTTCTCGCTGGTATCCAGCCCCCAGACGAAAGCCAGCAACTTGTTATTTGTAATGTCGAGAGTGGGTCATGATTTTCAAATGAAATGCATTTCTGAAGTTTTGCGGTGATTTAATGATGTTGCCCGGGAAAGTACCAGCCTGCCTGGGGACTGCCAGGACTCTTCAAAAAAAAAATATGATTCATTTGAACGGAATGGATGGATATGGATATCTGTCGAAACCAAAATCTAAATCAAAACTAAACTCTTAATTAAAAGGTGCTCGAAGCGCAACCAGTACTGGCCATCATCAGCCATGCTCATTGAATTAGCGGCTCTAATTAGCTTCAATTAAGTGATTAAACACAATCAACCTCCATCCCCCTTCTTTACACCCTACAACATACCATATATATTTTTTTTGCATAATAAATGCCAATTAATTATGACAATAAATTGTTACAAAATGCAAAAGCAAACGAATCCCCGACAGATAAATCTGTAAATTGTCATGTGCGTCCTGGAGTGTGTCCTGGCGATAAATAAGTTGATGTTATGGAAATATTGTGATGACTTTTTAATTAAAAACAATAAATGCTGGCCTTAAAACTAATATAATCTCTGAGCCACTGACCGACCCACTTATAAATATTACGCATACGCCGTGTGGGTGGCTGAAACAAATGGCCATCGGTGAATGCCTTCAAAAAAAAAAAAAAAACAAATTGGAAAAATTCTCAGTTATTAGCTGGCAGTTCTGTTTGGTGTTTTTTTTTTGGGGAGTTCGATTCGAGGCAGGACTACAACAAATGACCGTTTTATGGTCGGCAATCAAACACAAGACCACAAATACTTAAACTTATGGAGTCCTGTGCATGCACCGCGTCAGATATGCTCTACCATATACATATATTTTGGATTCCTGCCATCGTCATCGGAGGATGATCATCCTGCTCCTCCTGCTCCTTCTGCTCCCGGCTCCTTTTGGCTTGGCCCGGGCCAAAAAGTTCCAATTTTTCAAATGGCAGGCAAACCGAACTCGACCACAAAATAAAAAACACATTCTTATTACAAATCGTGGCGGCCGTTGTTTTGCCAAAGTATTGGGGTTTCTTCTTGTTTTTTTTTTTTATTTTTTTTTAGAAAGGCCATGGGTGCCAAAACAAAAAAAAAAAGAGAAACCTTCCAACTGACGCACTTATTTTGCGCTTTGAATCCAATCACGTACCAATTTTCCAAATTTAACCTCTTTGAGAATGGCAAAAGGGGGGTCGGTCGTCCCCCCTCGGACTCGGTTGGACTGGAGGTCAGTTTTCTGGCTGCCAATAAAAACCATTTGCCAGAATGAAATTTATATGGGCGCGTCGATGAGATGAACAAAAAAACAAAAAAAAACAGAAAAAGGAAAGGAAAGGAAAGGAAAGGAAAGGAGGAGAAAGCATGAAGCCTCCAGCCGGGTGGAGATGGCAAAAAAAAAAAGAAGGCTAAAGACCGCAGGCCAAACGCTCTTTGAACCGTTTCAATTGACCGAAGGCTTTCAGTTACCCATACACCAAGGCACACCAGGACACACCACGGCACATCAGGACACACCAAGGCACACCAGGACACACCAAGGCACACCAGGACACACCAAGGCACACCAAGGCACACCAGGACACTCTATATATTATACATACTCATCCGATCCGGGATCCTCCGCTAGCGTAGAGTCCGTGCCTCGATTTTCGCACCAAAACTTTTGGTTTTTTACAATTTACAAAATGCAATTACAACACCAAAAACGTCTAAAACCATTAACAAAGTCCAAAACTTTAGGTTTTTCCTTTTTTTTTTTCTGGTAAAAGTTACTTTGATGCGAAAAGATCCGTAATTTGTGATTTTTTGACACAAGAGCTTTGAAGTATTTATCGGAAAATGAGCTTTGTTTCCAGGGTTACCCCCTTTTTTTTTTTTGTAGAAATATAAACCCCATCCCATCTCTATAGAAGTTTCCAGAATTTTTTTTTTGTATCGAATATCGAATATGTTTTTCGTATTAATTCCGTAGTTGGCGTAATTTGCGCCACTGTCTACAGTGAAAAAAAAAAATTTGCATCTTTCTATTAATATTAATTATTTGCATTTTGACAAATACTATTAATCGATAACATCCTTAATCGAAAGCTGTTTTTTTTTTTTTTTTTTCAGTGGACCCCAAATTTTTGTTCAGTGCACTACTTATGGTATTTTCCTTTCGGTGGATATCTGTTTGCTTGGCTCCCATGCCTGAAAGCGACACCATAAAATATTGACCACACACCCAACGAGTGTGCACTTTGCAGGACACACACTGCACACTCATATATATAGGGGATATATATCCTGGATATACATATATCTATATATACTACCTCTCTTTTTGGACTACGAATGTTCCGCTTGCTTAAAGAGTCGACTTGTTTTTGGTTTCTTTTGTGTTTTTTGTTGTATTTGGCGTTGCCACTTTTGGCTTTTGTTGGCAACATCGCCCGGCTCAACTTTGACCCCCGGCGACCCCGTTACGAGTGACGCTTCATTTTCTTTATTTCTGCTGGCAGCACGCGCATTACATTACATTACAACATGGCCGGAATGGGTCGATCCCCCACCCATATCCGTATCCCATGTCCGTGTCCGTCTAAGGGAGGTTTGGTAGCTGGACGAGGCGTCTCGCATTTCGGCCATTTGCGAGTGTGCGAGTGTGCGAGTGTGCGAGTGTGAGTGTCAAGTGAGTGTTTGAGTGCTCGACTTATTCATGGCCAGTGGACTCGAGTGTCTGGCGTAGGGATACCCCCCACCAAGTGAATTCCTGCAGTAAGTCCTTCAATTTAACTCACTGATATTTTAATTATTTCTATTTTCTGGGTGGCTGTACGAGTAATTAAAATATTTGTTTGTTTCCAACCAAAAATAAACGATATTATTTGTTTTTTTAAATGGAAAAGTGCTCGCCTTTTCCATCCACTCCTTATCCCTGTGCTCGGGTAGTCCTTGCGGTCGTTCTCCTCGATTTTTATTCGCTACAAATTGATGCCATCTGTTCGACGTTTAATGCCTCGGGGCTTTGGCTCCCAGCTCCCAGATCCTGGGCCATTTGTCGTGCCATACTTTCAGCGCTTTTTAATGCAGTGGCTGCATAATTTTAAGGCTCGTAAGTCGCCTGCATTATCCGGGCCATAAATCGGACAGGACTTCGGCATCGCCTTTGCCTTCGCCCGGCTGCGCCCTGATTGGGCGTCCAGTTTCAGCTTCTCCTTTCATCCTTGTGTGTGTGTGTGTGTGGCAGTTAATTTTGGTCAGCGGGCAGCTCAATTTTCACACGATTTGGTGTGTCCATGGAGCTGGGCAACTGGGCAACTGGGCAACTGGGCAAGGACTCACCTGACCCGCAAAAGGCCACTTAAGTGCCATTCAAATTACGTTTCATTACGTTTATTCACGTCGAACAGGATGGTCATTACGAAAAAATACCTCTGGCTGGGCTTGGCTATCCACTATTTCGTTTAGATTTAATCCTTTTAAACTCCCTCCAAATCCTTTTTATTCATTTTTTCGGGGTGATACTCCACCTGGGGTAACCATTAGTCGATTGGCCCGAAAAGTTGCAGACTTTGTTTTATGGCTGCTCTGCCCCAACTTTTGAATTCAATTTGTTTGGCAAGCCGAAAAGTTATTGATTTAATTCGTATCTGGGGAATGCCTAATCAAAATATATCCCTTTATATATGATGGCTCTCGACCCTGCTTCCGGTCCTCGTCCTGGTGAGAGTGGAAGAAATAAAAAAGTTGCCTTTCGGTGTGGAATAGAGTTGGCCATGTCCGGCATCAAATCATATCAATTCTTTTTTTCACGCCACATAGTTGGCTTTGGGAACACTGTCAGCCGTTGGCCAGTTTGTCCTGGTAGCCTCCTCCTATCCAAACCCAATTCCATTCAGTTAGAATTTCGTAGTCGAGCGGCAAGCAATGCAGTGAGGTAGTTCCATTTTTTCTTTTCCAAAATTATTCAATACTCAAAAATTACTGGATACATCGCAAAAAGCTAGACAGGATAAAGGACTTATAGATTCAAAGCGAAAAAGAGAGAGGCAGTGTTTTTATTTGTTTGTTATTAGAGACATCAAACAGGATAAAAGGACACATATGGAGGGAGTCGAGGAGCCGCGTCCGATAGCCGAGCAGGCCAAACTCAAACTGAAACGAAAACCGAAAGCCAGCAAGGATGCCGAGGCGGAGAAGCGGCGTGCCCAGCGCCTGGGCCATCTGTCACGCGCCCCTGGCAAGTGTCCTTTGGGCATATGCGATCAGATGGTGTTCCCCTCAGGACTTTTGGTGCATTTGCTGCACAAGCATTCGCGGGATCCGAACTGCAAGGTGGCCACCATGTACGACAGCCAGCCGATGCGTTTCTCTCTCGATCCGCGTAGTTTTCGCGACGGGATGCCCCAATGCCTGGCCATTCTGCTCTACGCGGGAGTCCATGGCAAGCGCCGCACCCAGCCGGGCCGCCGCCAGGTGAGCTTCCCCAATGCCGGCCTGCTGAACGAACGGCGCCGCTTCGAGAACCACCTGACCATGGCCTTGATGATATGCAAGACCACCTTCTATGCTCTGCTGGAGGACAAGGAGCTGGAGAGCGATCTGGCCGCCTTGAATCCCACCACATCCGGGCTGTATGTCATCTGGGTGGTGGCACCGATCACCACGCGACGCATCTTCTACACCCTGACCGCCTTCGATCGGTATTACTCGCAGTCCCGCAGTGTCATCCGCAAAGTTCGCAACTACACCCATTCCCAGAATCCGAGCGACTTCCTGCCGGGCGAGTCGGACTACCTACTGCTCCGCGAAGTGGAGGCCCTGGCCATGCTGGACGGCAGGCCCTATCAGAATCCCCGCATCGGCCCGGGCGCCCTGCCGCCGGGCATCCATCTGGAGCTGATCGTCCACGACCATCCGGTGGCCAGTGCGATGCAGGAGCGCACTTCCTGCCAGTTGTTCGACACCTACAACAGTCCCAGTCCCAGGAAGCCGCGCAGCAAGTTCAATCTGTTCCACGGAGTCAACGGCAAGCTGGCCGTGGGCCGGAAGCCCCCCTCCACGGAGACCGGACGGGAGCGGACCAGGACGGAGCGGAAAACGGAGTCCTCCCACAAGACCAGCAGGCACGAGGAGCATCGCTCCGGGAAGCGCCACCACAAGCGGGCCAAGGAGGTCCAGGACAGCAGCGCCAAGAGCCGGAGCTCTGGAACGCGAACGGAGCGGAGCATGGGCGGCCTAGAAGCCATCTACCTGGTGGAATCGCCGCTGGCCAGCTCCGTCCGGGAGTCGAATGCCAGCTCTGTTGATGTCGACACGGATGATACTCTAGATGCTCTCGCGCCCGAGGACTTTCGGTCCAACCAACTAACCTCCAAGGAAGATTACCTCACAGGCTCCAAGGACTTCTGCACCAGCTCCGTGGACAGCGAGAGCAACAAGCCCAGCTCCAAGCAGGACAGCTTCAAGATTTCTTCAGACCTAAGTGTCGACGAAGCTCGAAAGATTTCCAGCAACCGTATCGAGTCCTTGGAAGGGAGCCACAAGGACAGCTCCGAGGAGAGTCTGCCGGAAAAGTATACGGAGCGGTGCCAGGGCCAGATCCGGGCCAACACTCTATTATACTCCCTCCTCGACGCTGCGACCAGCTCCAAGCTGTACTCCACCCTTCTGGTCCAGAAAAGCGATCCAAAGGTCCTGAAGGAAGACGCCCCCCAGTCCCTCAACGCTCCCAAGGAAACGGAATTGAAGGAGAACGTCCAGCCGGGCAAGAAATCGGAGAGCTCCGAGGAGAGCCTGCCCGAGAAGTACACGCGCTGCTGCCACTGCCAGAGTCTACAAAGGAGGACCTTGTCCCAGGAGATCACGGAGGCAGCCAAGTCTGCGTTAGCCTCCGCGTTTAAGAGCTCCGATGACGATCTGAAGGAGCTGGACTCCCCCAGCCGGCAGGATGCCATCCAAACATCCGGATCTGTCAGTCACGAGGCAGTTGCCAACCAGAAGGAAATAGAAATGGAAAATGTCGTCAAGCCCGTGCCATGTCCTGCGGAAAAAGTACGCGAAGCGGTGATGAAGACCATCAAGGATGCCCTGCTGATGGCGGCCAAGGAAAATGTCATCACCGAAGAGGATCTACCCTCGATATCGGAATCAAATAGTGAACTAAATCTGGCTGCGGAGGAAGTGAAAGTAAAACCGGAACCGGAAGCGGAAGCGGAGAAGGAAGCCCAACCCGGATTCGCCACCGGACTAGCCTTAAGTCTCGAGGAGACATCTGGATCCGACTGGGATCAGCCATAAGGATACGAAGCCCTCACATTTCGGAAGGTCGTTGTCAAATTCATCGTGAAATTTTAGCTACATCCCTGTCACATCTTCAAGGATACTTCAAGGAAGCGCCGTTCCAAATTCAAACTTTCGATTTGTTACTCACTTTAATGTATATGACCCTGAAGCAGGTAGCATGTTGTCAGTCAGGACTTTAGAAAATCCTTTAAGGCATTTAATGAATAAGTTATGGTCCTTGGATTTTGTGTTAATATTTTATTTTAAAAAGGTTTAAGGGGAAGGCAGGAAAAGCCCTAAAAATGCAGTCAAAAAAAATGGATTTAAGGAAAGAAGACTGGAATGGTGGGCAGGCAAGGTGAGAAAAGCAGTGAATGAATCTCATCCGAGAGAGTTTCGCACTTGAAAGCGGCCGGCACACAAAACAAGGACACCCAGGAAGCCAGGATAACAGGATAACAGGATAACAGGAAGAGAGGTGGCAGATAGTAAACTGTCGGAGTTGCCTGCAACTGAAATGCCCAGTAAATAGTTCACAGATAAAAGAAGGTCCCGACCATGGATACCCGGTACTTCCTTTGCAGAGGAAAGTCTATTAAGGAACTAAAAATCTTTAGAGACTCTTAATAAATTAATTAATTTTTTTTAAAATATTTTAAATACATAAAACCCAAAGCCAAAACTCTTCAAAACGTCAAGTAAGGAGTATTTGAAAGCAAAGCAGGACAAAGAAATAAAATGCTGGACAACAATGGTTGCAATCTTTTGCTCTGCGGCAATGGCAAACTTTTGAATAATTTATCCAGCGCTGAAAGGACATTTTCATTAAAAAAAAAAAAAAAGAAAAAACGCCAACGTATTTAAAGTGCCAGCGAGATAACTCCCAAAGTGGCGATTACTCAACTTGACTTCATTTGCTTAAACTTTCTATACATATATCGATATGGTGGTGGTGCCAGGGGAAAAATATGAGAAGGTGATGTGTGTGTGTGTGTGTGGTGTGGTGTGGGTGTATCCTTTGAACTTGCTATTCATAGAGGTATAGGAATTTTCGGTTTTTTTTTGTTTTTTAGCCAAAGGCCAGAGGGAAAACTGCAAACAAGGACTACATTCGAAAATTGTTTTACATTTCAATTTAATTCCATTCGCGTTTTTCCCCTCTCGAAAAAAAAGGACACCAGGAGCCCGGACAGGCAATGGAATATTGTTTGGCTGTAATTTTGGATACACTGTGTTATTTGTTATTTTTAGCGACCTTTTCACAGGACCAGGACCAGGACCAGGACCTGGGAGCAGGATGCTTTTTAATGCGCTTTTCCTGTCCGCGGCACCAACTTTTCAGATAAATGCTTTTGCTTTTCCTTTCGCTTTTGCGCGTTTTGTGTTTGTATTTGTATTTGCTTTTATTTTTTACATTTTTGATGAAAATATATACCTCGAAAGGGAATTTATATGCCAGAGATTAAATCTAAGGAGCATTTTGATTTAACTTGGCTTTTTTTTTTTTTTGGGTGCCTTTTGGCTAGAAAATTGGCCATCTAAATCATTGCCAGCACTCACTTCCTCCTCGACCATTTCAATTCCCAGCTTGGACTACATTTTTTTTCGTTTTTGGCTGTTTTAGTATCTCTGGCTTATTTGTCCAAGAGTGGAATCAACATAACATAAATCTGCAACAGAAACGGAAAACACAGAGAGAAAAAAAACCAAAAAAAAAAAGAAAGATCTCTAAATTTTGAAAACATTTTCATTTTGATTTTTCGCTGGAAAACATCGAGAGTACCTACTTTTTGCAAATATAACCATCTCCGTTTCCCCCTTTTCCAGTTTTGCTTTTTATTTATATTTTTTAAATATATTTTTTTTTATAATTTTTTTCATATATATTTTTTGCTTTGTTTTAAGCTGAAATATGGGGAACTCGGCGCTGCATATCTCGCGTAAATATCGCAGCATCCAGCACAGCTCTCTCTCTCCCTGTGTTTATTCTAAAGGTGGGAGGGGGGGAGGGGGATGGATGATGGCAGGAGGACCTGCCACCTCCTCCTCCCCTTGGGCAATTTTCTTGCGGGGATCAACCGCGAACTCCTGCATCGACCCCCTTTTGCATTTTATTCCGCTCCTGGGCAGCGTCGTTTCATCGCGCAATTTCCTCCGCACAAGTGCTGGCAATATAAAAATAGCGACAAAATATCTCTTTCCTTTTTATTTTATTTTATTTTATTTTTTTATTTATTTATAGACATACCGTATCCCTTAACTATATGCATAAAATATTCATGCTGATGGTGTCGTTTGTATGCAACAAACTGCACTCCATTTCATTAAATAACAAATAGTTTCCAGTGTATGGCAACAATGTATGAATTATTCTCAAGACTGGGACTCCTGCTGCCTGTCTAACCCAATTTAATGGCGACAAACGAAAAATTAATCCATAATTGATGGCACTTTTCGATTTGATTAACCAATTGGATGGGTTTTTTTTTTTTTGGAAAATTACATGAAATAGTGGGAAACTGGGAAACTGGGAAACTGGAAACCGAAACCGAAACCGAAATTAAATATGTTTTAGTCTCGAAAATCTCGTTTCATTATCCTGCGGCGACAGCATAATCATGTGGTCAACCGCAAATAGGCACCATTATGCCAGGACCACCTGATTTCCAGCCTCCCTCACCTCCCACCATATTCCCACATGGTATGTATATGTACAATGGCTGTTATGTACATGCATACATTGTATGTATTAATGCTCTTTGGTCCTGTCAATATAGACCGAAATATGCTCATGAATATATCAACGTTAGCATTTACGTTAGCAAAATCCTGCCATTTGACAGGATGTGGCAGCAGGATCAGAATTGCCGGCAAAAAAATTCCAAATATCAAAGCCCCATGAATATTCCATGTTCAAATGCTTTATATAAAATATATATTAAATAAATAAAAAACAAAACACACAAAAAGAAAAAGAAAAGAAGAAACACAATCACACAGGATATCATCGGTTGGGCAAATATTCAAGAAACTTTCATAGCAAATTGAGGAAAATAATTAGGTTGTGCCCCGTGAAGTTGCACAAATATTGTTGCGTCGAATTGTCAACTGAAATTATACAAAAATTTGAGCACACTCGGACTCTCAGCGGAAGGACTCTGGCAATTCAAAAAGTTAACAAATAAAATTATGCAAATGCCACAAAAAAAAAATAAAGGGAAAAAAATGTAAAATGTAAGGAAAGGACAAACAAATTTTGCACAAAAATCGTGTAAAAATGTCTATTTACATAGTCATGCATCATGGACACGCCCCCACTCCCCACCCCCTCTCCACCAAAATATTAGTGTATACTATATAATATCCACAGACATGTATGGAAAAGTTCATAAATTTTATGGGTGGGCCAGGGGGGAGGGGGGGGAAAGGTGGAGAAAGGAGACACAGATTGCGGCAGCGCCACCGGAGCAAAAGTAAAATGCAAATAAATCCCCAAATGCCAGGACAGTATGCAACACTAAACAACAGGCACGTTCCGTCTTTTAGTCCCGGATGGGGAGGACTCCCAGGATTCGCCCAGCCCACTCGTCCTGGCTCTTTTCCGCCTCGTTTGCCTGTTGAAAGATAACCGAAAAAAAAAGCGGAGAACAAAATATGTAAAAAGTACAAATAAAAATTGCATATACTATCCACTTTCCCCCCCCCCCCATCCCCCTCCCCACCCACACACTCACACACACACACACACACTCATATGTATGCAAAATATGCCCAACGGGTGCAAAAAAAAAATATATCTGGACATTTTTGCCACAAATTCGTTTACAAATCGTTGGCCAGAAAAGAGCGTGTACGCCGCAGGACCCTACCTCTCCACCCCCCGCCCACCACCAACCACCCAACCATTTGCAAGTAAACACTTTCATCTCTAGATTAATACGATTTTAATGTAGCATACTTTTTTGGGCCTTCCAACGGCCGCCAAGTAAACACAAATAATTAATATTTTAAAATAAAGTGCAGGATGTCAGAGGTTTTTAAATTGATTCAAAAAATATACCAGAGATCCTTTTGAACTTGATGAGAAATTCTCCAGCTCTGTTAACGTTTCGTTGGGAAAATATATCCCCCAGGACAACACACTGAGGACATACACCGGATCGGCTATTCCCCAGCCAAAAATCATTGACAATTCGTTCATGACTTGCTCCCTCGCCACCCCGAGGATGGAAAAAAAAAACGAAAATAAAAATAAAAACAGGACTGGAGGGATTAGTGGCACACGTGGAAACATTTTGTCGGACCGGAAGTCGCATAATTTCAAAGCGGAAGCAACTAATTTGATTGTATTTAGCACCAGTCCGGGGCCCGGAAAAGGGACCAGGCTTTCATTCCAGTTGAGCTCAAACCAAACCAAACCAAACCAGACCAAACCAGACCATCGCCGAGCTTAATGAGCAACTTTTTAGTTGCAATTAGCTGGGTGTGGGTGGCATGGACGGGTCGGGTATCCCAAGCAAATTTTGACCTAGGCTCGGCCAGGGGCCACCACTTTTCTAGGACCCCCCTCCCCCATCCCCCCGAAAAAAAAGGACCTTGGGTTGCTGCGGTTTTACACATTTCACTTTCATTATTCGCCATAAACTCTCTGCCAACTTTTTAATGCGCTCCAAACTGTGTTGTCCTCGCTGGTCAGGACGACATCAAACTGAAGGGGAAAAAAGCCAAAAACTGGCAGGATAAAAGTTACTGATATCAAAATAAACGACTCGAAGCATACGGCTTGACGACAGCTTCCAAACTATACATGACTTTTCACAACAAAATTGCAATAAATATTTAAAAAATATCTTTTAATTAGAAGAAAAAAGGCAAACAACAATTTAAGGGAAATCCGGTTGCTACTCATTTTTTATTTAAGTTATTTTTGAAAAGCTGTTTGGAACAAAGTTTACAACTCAATTTGTTGGACATCCCGCAGAACATATCCATAGTTAATGATCCTTTCTGCCAGGCACAGTTAATATACCAAACAATGGGGAGAAACAGCGGCGGGGGTTTCGGGGGATTTGGGGGTTTTGGGGGATTTTGAGGGGTAAAAACTTTTTACCAAAGGAATGGAAAAATAATATGGTGCTAGGGGGTTTATACAGGGAGTGAGAGCTGTGGAAAAACCTTTTTTGACAAGCGTCGCAGTCATAACTTTTGCTCTTCTAGTTGTTGTTGTTGTTGTTGTTGTTGTTGTTGCTATAATTGCTCATTACGCAGGCATGTGCCACGCCCCCGCTTTTAAGCTGTTTTCCCCCGCTAAGGACCCCCTCCTACCCTATGCACACCCCAATCTTTTCGCATTTTCCTGCTTTACAGCTCGCCACAATGAAACTTTTCAGTTGATTTTATTATTATTATTTTTATTTTTATTTTCTCTTCATTTTTTCGCATCGAGCAAGGTTGGGGGGGGGGAGATGGATGTTTATGCCTTTCAATGGCAGATTTTAAAAAAAGATTAGCCAGCACTAGTTTTCAGGATATTTAAGGTTTAACCAACACTGCTTGAGTCCTTTAAATATTGAAAATAATTAAAAATTTCCTCAAACCAATACCTTAAATTGTTAAAAATAAAATAAAACCCCCCCCAAAAGGACAAACAATAAACTCCAAGGACGTACCAAATCTTGTGGTTGGTTTGCTTAGGAGAAAGGAGGAAAGAAAGGAAGAAAGGAAGGAAGAACAAAGGACCGGATGACGGGGGCCGGGAGAGTGAGAGAGCCTGCGGCTGGGACGCGACACGTGCAACGGGCGCGTCAAATGGGAATTCATTAACAAAACGTTACACAAAATTTTAATTAAATATTAAAACATAAAAGTTTTGGCGAGCGCAATATTTCTCCGCCTTGGCGACACAATTTCGGACACAAATCCTGGCCCTGGCCCTGGTCCTGGCCCTGGCCACACCCTCGGGCGGCATGACACTGGCCTTTTGTTGTTGTTCGGCCGTAATAGAAAATTAAGTTCTATTTATGTGCAAAAGTTCCTCATTAAAATCGAAGCTGGCAAAACTTTGATTAAACTTGCCTGCCGTCTCATTTTCTTTTCTCTTTTTTTTTGTCCAGTATATTTTTCTAGTATTTTTGTTATTCGAAAAGCTTGGTAGTAGCGGAGGAGGGTGGGGCAACAGTTTGTTTTTATGCGACAAAACTTGTCGATAATTTAATTAGTGGAATTTCCTAGCCTGCAAGCCTCCTAGCCGGACACAATGCCGGGCAATAAATGCCGGAGCGTCGGGGGCGAGGCGAGGCGAGGCGAGGCGAGACACCAAATTGCCCATAAGACTTGAAGGCAGCCTGGGGGGCTGTAAGTATAGAGTAAGTTGAGTGGGCGTGGTCACCACAACATCTCCCACACCCGCTACATCTCCATCTCCATCGCCACCGCCACCGCCTTATCCATATCCTTGTCGACGTCCTCAAACAACTCCGACTATCGGAGTACAACGAAATACAGAGACAGAGCCAGAGACAGAGGCAGAGAGAAAGAGCTCGGTTTGCTTGCGGCCATTTAATGTATCTTTAATTTCCCCTGTGGTTCGAGCAGCAGCACAAGTAGCTGGATGCTGTTAGCAAGGATATCTACATACTCGCAAAAAGGCCCCAACACACACCCATATGTGGTGGTAAAATTTCGTTTCATTTAAATAGATTCGGTTTCGATTCGGCTAAGGGGCAAGAGTTGGACATTCCTTAAGTATTTCCCTTCTTAAAGATTCAGCCAAAAAGTCTTTAAGGTGAATACTAAGTAAAAAATACTAAAGGATTCAAAATAATGTGACCTTTTTAGGCCTTCTTTAAAAGATTGGCAAGGACACACTGTGTACATTACGAAGAAAAGCTTTCTTTGACTTTCTTTTAAAGGTTTCTCTCTATGAAAAGTGATTTAAAAGAAAACCCACTAAAATTTTGATTCTAAAAACCTGAACTGGATAGTGACAGGACTACACCGTCCAATCACACATGACTGAGTCGCCTACTTTGATTCCCCAAAAAATCAACATTGTCATCGGGATGGTCGTCAAAGCGTATTAACGCCCATCTAAAATCCAAATACAAATTGGAATTCCAGAAAAAGAGATGGAGCTAGAAGGCGGAAAGAGATAGCAGGAGGCAATGGGCCCTCGGAAATCGGTTTAGTCAATGCCCTAGGCAATAGTAACGACTTGTAGTTAATGCCACCAAGTTAAGAGGCCGCCAGGACTCTCCAGGGCCTTGCATTAAGTCTGGCTAAAGCAAATGCACTGTAACAAAAAATATGTGAAGAAATATAAACATATATTAATGGGAAATAATAAATCGATGAGATATTATAATATTTTCCATAAAAAAATGAAGTTAAACCATTTTCAAAAACGTCCTTAAAGGCATTTCCCATTTCTCCAAGTGCCTTGAAAAAAGGTCAAGAGAGAAAGAAAAAAAATGGGAAAAGCTGAGGAAACCCTTTTTTAAATCAAGTTTAAGGCTTTTGTGGTCTGGCTAATGACATCTTTGGGGAAATATCCCATCATCGATGGCAGTTTAATGCCCAAAACCGAAAAGGACGAAAAAAAAAGGCACAAAAAAGGAGAGAATATTCTCAGTCAGTGCATCCAATTAAGTGCAAACAAGGAGTTCAGGCACTCTTTCATAATCAAGAGCCTCACATCCAGGGTAAACAAATCAATGCAAGCAGTCGAGTATTCATGAGCCATCCATCCATCCATCCATTCATTCATCCACCCATTCATTCATTCAATCATTCATTTGGTCATTCATTCATTCCCTTTTTGGACCATAATTTATTGGCCATGGTATGTTTGACGTCAGGTGGTGCTTTGATTGTCCGTTTCCCAGCTTGTTAATGGTCCCCCCCCACCCCCCATATAGTTACAGTGAGAGAAATTAATGAATACAAAATATTCAACAATTAAATGACGTTTTTTTTACACTTTTTTCGTTATTTTCTTGGTGATTTTCTTTTTTCAAATATATTGTATTTCCCTTTTAAAGCTCAATGTTATCCCCGAATTTCTCTCCGTGCACTAGTCCTAGTGTCAGACTCTGATTTGATTGAGCACAAAATTCAGCAGCTCGCATCATGTCCAAACATTCAACGGCACTCACTGCCCGGTGCGTCCGGGCATCAGAGGTGTTCCGCTTTTTTGAGTGCTTGCCACGGCTAGTGCAGTGCCCCTAATGCCCCAGACTAGGCGTGTTTACGTGCCACGCCCCTTGACACAGACCCCACCTCACACACTAACACACTAACAGCAAGTGCAACAAGCTGACAAACCAGGCCATTCTACAACAAAAATGCCAACGGCTTTGACAAAATTTGAAATACCTTTTAAAATCCGAAACCTTGAAAATATTAAAAAAAAAAAAAAAGGATTATAATGTCTAGGAAATCTATATTTTATTCTTGATCAATAGGCTTAAAAAAGTGGAAATATTAATAGTTTAAAAAGCACTTTAAAGGATATACCCTTGTCAACATATCCTTGGGTATAAATCGTGCATTCTCGCCTGACCGAAAGCACCCAGTCCAAAAACTAGAGCACATCAATGGGGATTTATAAAAAATGCAAATTCATTAGAGCAGTCAACGGCCAGGACGAGTTCACCGACATAATCCTGGCCGCTCAAGGCTCAAGGACTTCCAATCAGCAAAGCTCAACAGCTGCATTAAACAACTATATCCTAGCACAAATATTAGATAATATTTATGGGTAAAAATTTTATTTAAAATTTAAAAAGGATAACAACCAGAAACTCTTCAAACTCCGCAGAGGGTATGGACAGTGGACAGGAGGGGGAAAAAATGAAAAAGGACTAAAAGCAGACATGTTCTGGGTGAAAGTGCAGCGTCAGGGCTTTCTTCTCGACGCTCTGTGGCAGCATTTGGAAATTAAAAAGAACAGCAGCCGAGCAGAAGCTGGAAAAGTGCAAACCAAGATGTAGCCAGACGTGGCTCAACTGACACGTGAGATCCTAATACCCTATAAAGGATTAAGTAGGAGAGTGTTTGTACTTCTTATAAATAATAATAATTATAACAATAGTAAATAATTTTAAAAGGGAAAACTACACAACTTTAAATACGAAGAGAAATGTAGGGCCATCTTTAGATGAAATCCTTTTTTAAACTCAACCCCTCTTAGTAGGTCTAAAATTCCCTGAAATACTATCCTTTCGGTAGGATTTTTTAATTCTCATTTCTGTGGCATGTTTGGCCCGTCTGTCGTCCTGCCAGTCTGTCGATTTGTCATGCCGTTTGAATACGCCTTTATTTCCTTCGTGACTGTCTTACCTGGCCGGAGACTTTTCCACTGCTTTCCCACTGCACATAAATCGTAGACGTCCTAGAAAAACGAGTCCTGCCACAAACTATGGCCTTTTCGTTTAATGAAGCAGCCGAAAAGTTGCGGAAACTCTTCCGTCTCGGGGCAGTCATAAGTTCAATCAACATCAAATTTAATTAAAACGCTAAAAGCATCACAGCCACGCCCACTAAAGCTAAGCCAAAATGCAAAAACCAAAAATTATACAGTGGAAAAAAATAAGGTTAATTGCAATTTCTAATTTAGTTTTAATTTAATGAAAAAGTATAGATTTCTTCAAGTGTAGCGAAAAAAAAAAACAGTTAGAGGGCAAAGCAAATGGCCAAGGGAGAGAAAAGAGCGAACATTAAAACGGAAATAATTGTGGTCTGGCCGGAGACTGTCCGACCGGATATGGACAATGGCTGGGCCGAACGGGGAGGGGGGTGGACGTGGCACCGTCCCGGAAATAGGGACTGGTAGTAGGTGAAATCGTTCGACTGAGTGGGGGGGGTGGGGGGGGGGGAGGGGTGTAGAGGGAGGTAGCGACATTTGCAACACTTTTGGTTTGTAATTAAGTAGCCAAATGGCGGAGGGGCAAAGAACGAAAGAGATAGCTGGCAGGATAACGAAAGAGAGGGAACGACACGGATATGCAAATGCTTATGGCGGCATTAACTTTGATTCCAATGATGATTAACAATTGAAATCAATGGTGGGAGCCGAAAAAGGGATCTCGCAAATTGACCAAACGGACTTTAAGGAGAAACTTTAAGCCGGAGAAAGTGGACATCCCACAAGGACATTATTTATTTTCCACTTCGACCGCAAAAACTTAAAGCCCTTGGAGTAATATAAAATTTAAATAACACTAACTACAGAAATGTGGAAACTTTTTGAGGTTGTAAGTCCCCGGGAAGCTTCTTCACTGCCAAGAAAAAAAATCTAGTCCCAGAAATACTGGGATATTGGGATACTGGGAGAGGAAAAAAGTGGCAGGCTCACTTTCAATTTGGCCTTCGTGTAAGTGCAACACACGTGGCAAGTGGGAGTCTTGTGGCAACAAAAGGAGAAGGACAAAACAAGGACACCCCACAACGTAGCAGCGCAAATTGTGTAGCAGAAAGTAACAAAAATAAAAGGAAAAATACAAAATAAAATCAAAAAAACGTGGCAAAACTTTGGCCGCTTTGCAACACTTGAGCACAGACATTCTGTGAAAGAGACAGCACCAGGGCGGCCCGAAAGAGACGGCTGACTAAATGAAACACCTTGTGTGTGTGTGTGTTTTTGCAACTAATTTAAAAAGTAATTCTTACTTCCGGCATTTACACAGCTGCACTTACCCGTGGGGGCGGGGGAGAGGCAAGGGGAAGGGCAAGAAACCTTGATGATGAAAATTCTGTAAATTTTCGTCGTTTTGAGTAAAAGTTTCCCCTGGATTCCATGTCAGTATTTCAGGTGCAAAGAAACTTTACAAATCTTGGCAAGAAAATTGTCCTTTACAGGATAAGATTTTGTAAGGTTATAGTTTTAACTTTTATTAACCTTTCCCAAATACTTTTCCCATTTATTTATACATATATTTTTTTTGTTGGCTTTACTTTTAAAGGTCCTTGCTCGCATTTCCTGTCGACAATCAACAAACACACACATACCTTCTCAACAAAAGCCAAATCAGAGTAAATAATAACAAACTAGACCAGAGGCTATCCACACCACGACACACCACTTTTGCCGTCCTTTTGCCACGCCCCCCCCACCCCCTTAGCCCTTGGGCAACCGCAACAATGACAGCTGCAACACAAGCAACAACCATTGCTTATTTAGCGCCAGCAATCTGTGTTCAATGTATTTCTATTTCGATTGTTGCGGCCAAATGCCGCAGGTGCATGGTGCAAGTTGCAACAAAAAGATGTGCATGTACATACATCGGCCTCTTTCGCCTCTCTGGCCAAGGCAATTAATTGGCTAAAACTATTTGCGATTTGCACGTAATCCAATTTACAAACAAAGATTGCCGATTCAGCCACAAGGACATGCCAAGGAAAACGTATTCATTATCCTTGTTTCCCAGTCAAATTCCAGTTGAGATTTAAGGACTAATCAGCCTCAAGAGAGGGCGATAAAAATTCAAAATCAATCTTAAACAAAAACAAGCGATAAATCCCAGCCATAATCGCAATTCTTCATCATAAATATCAATGAAGGATTTCGTCCTGCCACTCCAACTGAGAGCTAATAACAAATCTAATGATGAAACAAACACTCTGTATATATCTAGATATCCTTATGCATTTTCAGGGGACATAAAAGCGACAATGTTGGCCATAAAAGCCAAAAATAGAAGCACACACATTTCATTTCATAAGCCAGGCATCTTAATCTCCGGAAATAAACTCGTTGACACCCCCACCCCGGACCCCCTATACATCCTGCCACGCCCCGCCAGCCCACTCGCCCATAGCCTGCGGCAGTATTCCATGTTTGAAATTAATTTTATTCACACAAAAATTCTCGCGCGCATACAATTTCATTAAGCAAATATTTTCGTCGCCCGGCGGCTTCTAATGTTACCTCTTCAGTCGCTGCCACGCCCCCTAGCGCCTTGGCCTTTTTGGCAGGTGGGGCGTGGCTCACACACACACACACACACACACACACTCGAACAAAAGAACAATACATAAACATTAAGTTAAATCAGGAACAGAAGCCAAAGTCAACAGCGTTTCGGGGTTTCGGCGTTGTGGAAATTCCTTGCAAAGGATTCTCATAGTTTTTTCATGTTTTTGAGGTATTTTAAGTAAAAAACTTTGTTAAATTGTGTTTTTCTCCATCACATGAAACGTCGATATGAATGTTTAAACAATTTCACAGATTTTTAAAATAGTTTACAACTCAAACTTTATTTAATAAACGTAATTCCTTGACTTGAAGTTAGGGCCTAAAGTTTTCCTTAAAGTTTTTTTTTTTAAAACTTTTCGATTCTTTTTGTTTTGCGTTGGGATGTTATTATTTTTTTTGGGACAAGTTAACGACGCGTAGCATTTATACGCTTTTAATGCCGCAAGCGGGAAGCCCTTCATTCCACCCACCACCCCCCTCCACCTCCTTAAAAAGGAGACGCTCATAAAACGTCGTCGCATCGCTAACGGCGTGGCATATAACAAATGATAGTCCTGGCCACGCCCACTGGTAGGCGAACAAAAAAAAAATAAAAATAAAGTAACAGGACAATTAATGCATTAAAAAGAGGAACGGAAGAAGAACAAAAGGGAGAATGGTGGTAGGGAGCGTAAGCGGAGAAGGGGAGAGGAAGAAGTAAAAGCAAAGGCCAATAAAAATGCCATTTAATGACGCCTGCAAATTTTCGAGCCTCAAATAATCAGCATAAAAGTGAAAAAAAATTCCAAAAAAAAAGAAAATATATATGTATATTATTTTTAATTGAAATATCCCAGAGGGAGTGAGGAATTTCTCAACAAGCAAATTGTGATTGGCATTACGATTATAATGCGAAAGCGATTTAAACGGTATCAAAAACCGTTAATGAGTCGGGGCCATAAGGGTTAATGCATACATCTGAAAGGATTAAAACGGTTCTGCAGCGGGTAACCCTGGAAATTGAATTATTTATTCCCAGGTTGCGAAGAGATGATTAACGATAATTGGAGTGTTTAAATAAAAATTGCTTTTCAATTGATTTCTCATAGATTTAATTGAATTATTATGGTCGGAGATGTTGAAAAATACTTAAAAACTGCGGTTTGTTTTAAAAAGTATAAATTTTCATAAATAAGAAAGTAAAATGTCGACTTACTGTTATTTCAATTCCTTTATTACAAAATTCTACTTATAAACGCGACAACGCGACGGTACCGTTCCACGAATTTCTCCATAAAACTTTAAATATTCATATGTTTTATGACTTTTCTTAAATATTAAATATTAAATATTAATCTTAAAAATTATCTTCACACTCAAAAAAATTAAGAAAAAGACAAAAATCTAAGCTTTTTTATTAACTCTTAAGAATTAATCAATGTCTTAAGTTTTTAATTAAGTTTAATTTCGCATTTCACACAAAACAAAACAATTAATCACTTAATCACAGCTTACGTTTAATAAATACAAACTTTAAGAACTAATATTAACACAAAAATCACTTGCGGACGCAACGCTTTAAAAAAATCAACTTGATCGACGCAACGGGAAAGTAGAAATGAGGGTGGTTATGGGCCGACAACACCTTAAATAGTCTCCCAGTGCACGGGAAGGTAACTGGAAGAATGCTACGTGGAGAGTAAGTAGAGAGATCGGTGGGTGGCGTTGGGGTGTGAGTGAGAGCAGGTGCGAACGCCTGCTGGGTGGTGGAGCGATGGGTGGGAGAGCAATGGGTGGGAGAGCGATGGGTGGTGGAGCGATGGGTGGGAGAGGGATGGCCTTATATGCAAGAGATCGCTGTCAAGGTAACAGGTGCAAAAGACAGGGACAACTAAACTTCAACCTTTACATTCTCCATACTTTCCAGTGCACTTTTTAAAGACTTTTTTAATTGCTTGGAAAATTTGCATATTTAAGCCACATTAAATGGCTTGTATTTTGTTATGAAAACATTTGGACGATCGCTGGGAATGAAATTCCAGCAAATTAGAGCTGCAGGAGGCCAAAGGACCAAAGCCCATGGAAGAAAAGCACTCAGGACGACGACGACAAAGCAATTAAGAAAGTAGCACTGAGGCAAAGGAATGAAGTAAAGGAAGAAAATCATTTTCCTATTTTTCTATTTTTTTTTTTGTTGTTGTTGTTGTAGTTGTTGTTGTTGTTTAGGCCGCAATGTTGCCTGGGCCGGGCCTTATTGGCTCAGTGGGGAGGTTGGCTGGGGGAGGGGTCCAGTTACAACCGGATCTCCTCCGGATTCCTGGCCATTCCTTCGTCCATCCATCTCAATTTACTGCGTGAGACTTTTGTCAACGCCAGAAATGGCAGAAAAGTGATGGGGAAAAGGGGGAGGCAGTGGGGAGGTGGAGAAAATATGCTTGGGCCGAAAGGAGAGAATGGAGGTGGGTGGTGAGAAAAAGAGAAAGCAAGAGGCAAGGCGACAACGAACATTAGACAAAGAAAACTGCAAAAAATAAGGGAATATTCAAAAAAAAACATCTTTTTATAAAATATTAAAGTTTAATTTTATTTAAAAATACAGACATTATAAAAAAAATGTTTATATACTTAAGTAATACTTAAAATATACCTTTAATATATATTATATATTTGATATCATTTATCTTTTTTATTATATCTTAAATTTTTTTACCTTTTTATAAAAAAAAAGGCCGCACCATTTTTTCTCAGTGTGTCGAAAGCAGACTCCAAATGCAATGTAACACACTGCAAAAAAAAAAATGAAAATGAAGCAATTTATGCGGGTCTTCCCTCCATCTGACACACACCCAGACTTTCTCCGGCCTGCTCCTTTTGCTCCTTTTGCTCCTGTTGATGGCTGAGGCCACAACAAATGTGGGCGGCATGAGGGCATGGCCGTGTGTCCATTGCTGTCCGTTAGTCCGTGTGTTTGGGCGAACATAAACAACAGTTACGCCCGAACAACGGGCAAAGTTGCATTTCCGCTGTAACCGTTTTCCGTACGGGAAATGCGTTCGACGCGTGTTTGAAATATTGGGCCCGAAAGTCTCTTGCTTTTTCCTGGATTCCCCGATTGCCTGCGCATCCCTCCAGCCCCCTGCGGTCTACGCCGCTGGCAAACGGATTTCACTTCTGGACAACCACCCCCAAGCCCCCCCCCACCGCCAAAAAAATGGCGAATCCTGCCAAGCGGCGCTCCGGCCGATTTTCATCTCATTTGAGCGAACATTAAATGTTCCAGGCTTCGACGACCAGTTGACCATCTGCTACTGTTACGGGAGGAAATGATTCTTAATCCGCCGTAACCACCACCCATCCATCCCACCTCCCACCGGCCACCGCCCCCCTTTTGGAACTTTGGTGGAAAAGCGGGAGCGGATTTTCCGCAAACAGCTTTGCTGCTGCATCGCAAATCATGCGTAATGGAATCGAAGTCACGGAATTGTTTGCCGATTTTTGCGATTGATTTAAAAATCCAGTAAATAATAAGTCACAAAGTGGATTTTCAGGATATATTTTTAAATATAGGGAAATCTAGTTAATAGGGAATAAAGGGAATATAAGGGATTTCCTTAATTAAAGTTTTTATGCGAATACTTATAATAAATGGAAATAGATAAACAAAAAAAAAAGAAACCATAAGATTTAAGAATTCGAATATTTCATTCTTCAAAACTTCCTTAAAGGACTTCCACAGAAAAGACTTCTGAAAATGACAAGCTACCAATTAAAATGTTCTTGCCACTTTCCCCCATCAATAGTTTATGGCTATCCAGAAGGAAGATCCTGGCTCACAAAGGATACTGGTAGCCAATACTTGTTGTTGCATTTCTTTGCATTTTCCATGCCGTTTCCTTCACCTTTTCTCTGGCATTTGTGTGTGGTAAGGAGCAAGCGCCTGTGGTAAGGACAGAAAAAAAAACATTCCTTGAGCAATTTTCAAATCGATACACCTTGATTGCGATGGCGAATTGGAATCGAAACGAGTCAAGTTTCCAACCTCTTTTCCGCATATTCGTATATCCTTTGCGGTTCGATTCATGGACACCTCGCTTTGTTTTCCTTTTTTTCTCCTTTCTTTCGGGTGTTTTGCTTTCTTGGGATTGAGATTCATCTGTTTGGATGGTGTCCAAGCGGCCGCGCCCACAACAACGCTACCTAGCCCACTTTTCGCACCTGGCCACGCCCCCTCCACCTCCACCTCCACCTCCACCTCCTCGCTTGCTGCATACGAAATGCGCAACACATTGGCACTGCACTTGAACTGAATTGCCAGCTTTGTTGTTTCTTGTCGCCTCTCGCCTTTTACCTTTCGCCTTTTGTTTTGTTTTTCTTGTTTTTTTCCAAGCCACTCGACGGCCTTTTGACCGCCTTCTTGGCCAAACAGGCAGCAGGAACAAGAACAAGTCGAGCGCCTTAAAATATGCAGCACATCCTGGCATTGGGCCTCGTGTAGAGCGTCCTTAATTGCCACACCTACACGTCTATTTGACGCCCTCAGGCTCACGGCTGTTCTTTCTTTCGTTTTTGAGAAGGTTTCTTTGGCAACTTGGATTTGTTTTGGGTCTATCTTGGTTTTCTTTTTAGATTTATTTTTAATTTTATTAATTTATAAAATAAAATATATATATAAACAAAATATAAACAAAAATATGTAATAAATATTAAACCAAAATAAATAAAATAGAGCCCTCCTCTTCGATTTTCATATCGTAACCCTAAAAATTAATATAATTACCTAAAATAAATAGATTTTGATAATATTAATTTTAAATTTAAAAATTTATTTATAAAGAAAATTAAATAAAAGCTTGAAAGTCTCTAAAATATTAAATAAAAACTCCCCATACTCTCTGTAGTTTCGAAATGAATATTAGAAACTTTTCAAGGCGTGAAGCGAACATTGAGAGAAGGTCCTTAATTGTTCAAGGATTCAATGGTGCTTCGAAATGAAAACTAAACAAATTCCATGCTCCCGTGAATTTCAATCAAAACGAACTTCAATCGAGGTTGATGATGGGCGGTCGGCCTAAGCGGCTTAGGCGCTTTTGGCCAACAAAACCCGAATCCTTCGCCCCCCCCCCGCCCCCAGGATGGGAGGGTGGTGGATGGTGGATGGTGGAGTAGGGGATTTGAAGGAAAAGCGATTAATTTCGAGTAATTGCAACTTAATGAAAGGCATTCAATTGCGCAAATTAATGGGAATGTCTTCAGCATACTGATTCCGAGTCCGATTCCGATTCTGATTCTAATTCTGATTCTGTGGCTGATTCCGATGCCAAGACGCTTCGAAATTTGGCCAGCATATGTGTGTTTTAGTGGCTGTTAATTAATGCCCTGATGGGTTCCACTCAGCCACTTTATTTGGGCCAAAAGCGGCAGCAAAAGGCCAACACAGCAGCCTCTCGTCCTGAATATCCTGGCCATCGATGCGGAATCCCCAATCCGTTTGAGTTTACTTTGTGGTCTGCTTTGAATATGCAAATTGTTTGATTGTAGAGGCATTAATAATGTTATTTAATATCAGTTTTATAATTAAATAAAAGGACATAATCACGGGGAATATTAATAGAATAATAATAGGAATCAATAGAAATTAAAAAAAAAAAAAGGAAGTTAAAAAAATAAGTTCTTCCTCCTTAAATTCTCTTTAATAATATTCAATATTTTCTTGAACCTTTCACAGTTGAGGCGCCTCGATTGAGTGACTTGATTGATGGTTTGATTGATCTGTATACAGCGACCAAATGCAAAATGAATCCGGATCAATCGATGTCAATGCAAACCGGGGCCCAACCGCCCCCGCCGCCCTCCTCGGCCACCGTCTCTGTCACGCCCTCCGTTGCCCCGCCCACCAACATTTATGGCAGCCTGCCACCCACCTCCGCCCCCTCCTCCTCCTCTTCCTCCTCCGCAACTGCCAGCCTAGCACCGGGAGTAGGAGTAGGACCAGGACAAGGACCAGGACCAGGACAAGGAGCAGGAGCAGGAGCAGCTTCTTCAACCGCCAGCAGCTATGTTTCTATTGGAATCCTGCCCAACCTGCCGCCCGCCCAGCTGCCGCCGCTGCTGCTGCCCGCTACGCCCTCGTCGACGACCACGTTCAAGACCACGCCCCTCCTGCCCATGCCCACGCTGGAGGACATTGAGGTGGCCACACAAAATGGCGGACAAGCGGGACAGGTGGGTCTTCCCTTAATTTTTAATATCCTTTCTTTTTTTTAAAGATTAATAAATAATAAAAGCTAAGAATGGAGAACATACGGATAATGTTAATGTCCTTTGCCTTTGCCAGGTGGTCGTATCCTTGGCGCAACCGGCCCTGCCCCCACCCGGTATTCTCAAGTATCCCAGCTCGGGCTATGTCAGTGATTTGATGGCGCCACCGCAGCCGCTCACCTTGACCCACCCCCACCCCCATCCCCATCCCCATCCTCATGCCCATCCCCATGCCCTGCCCCATCTGCCACCGCCGCCGCCCCTCGGCCATGCCAACATCAGCGGCAACATGGCCAACAGCAATTGCGGCACTTTGAAGAGCAACGCCAAGCTGTTGCCGCTGCAACTGATGACCACGACGACGACGACGACGACGGCGACGCCACCTGGCCGCAAGGAGCCCCTGCCCCCGGCCCATCCCCAGGCGGCCTCCATCCAGGCCCAGGCCCAGGTCCAGGCTCAGTTGCAACAGCAACACCACCAACAACAACAACAACAACAGCAACAGCAGCAGCAACGCAAGCGGAAGGGCTGGTGCGCCTGCTTCGGCACCGGCACCGGCACCGTCACCGGCTCCGGGTCGGCCAGGTCCTCCAATGGGGGCGGTAGCGAGGCCAAGACCCCGCCCGGTTACGGCAGCAAGGAGAAGAAGAAGCGCAAGGCCGCCACACAGACTGTTTGGTCAGCACTCTTGACCAATTTGGGAATCTGCATGCTCCTCCTGGCCTACACTTTGTTGGGTAAATAATTTCTTAAATAATATTAAATATAAAATATATAAATATATAAGATAAAATACGAAAGGATTAATGTTTTTAGAAGGAAAAGAAAACAGAAACTTGGGAACCTTGAGCTTGGAATACTTTAACAAAACTCGGAACTTCCGGGGCCTTGTTACTTGTTTATTTCTTAAGTTTTTTATCTCTTTATTATCTCCTTTTTATATCCTTAAATATCAACATCCTTTAAATAAAATTTAAACCCTTTTAAACATCCTGTTTACATTTTTCGATGCAATAAAGGATTATTGGTATCTGGGCTAAGGGGATTGGTGTCATCGCAAGGGACCCGGGGCCAGATCGATATGCCCTGGAAACAACAGGAGAGGAGAGAGCGTGACAAGCAAACACATATCATTTGTATCCAGCCATTTCATTGTATCCTGCTGCCTGTATCCCCATATCCTGTATATTGTATTATTGCGGCCTCCCTAATTAAAGCGGCATCTTCTTTCGGCCAGGCTTTTATTTTTTTTTTTTTCGCTGTCGAATACAGGCCTATGGCCTATATGGGAGAGAGATACAGTTATACTAAGAGATGCGATTACTGTTAAGGACACGCGGCCGGCGACAAGGATGCTTAATGTATCTTGTCACACGGTTCGACGTTTAAATTAACCAACAAACAGGAAGTGGGCGGAGCACCAAAGCCGCCGTCGCCGCACGACAACGTGATAAATTTAATTAATCATTTGCCACCGCAGGACCCACCCCGCCCACCACGCCATGTCAAAAACAAACGTCAAAATGGCGGTCGCATTGCCAAAAACTTATGTTTTTAGCCTCTATCAGTGTGTGTGTGTGTGTTTCAATCAAAGGTACAGTGATCACCAAGTTGGAGGAAAAATTTAAAAAAAATTAGATAAAATTCAATATACTTTTTAATTTATTTTATTTTATTAACAAAAAGTTCCTAAAATTCTTTATCTTTAAAGTCTATTTCCTAAAAATGTTTAATAATAGTTTCCCAACAACCTGAAAAATAGTCAAAATAATTGTTAGATTCCCAAAAACCTTTAAGAGAGGTATCCTCATTAACGAGTGCCCACTGTGCCAGCTAAAGTGTTTGCTTAGGCAAAGGCTAGCATACTTTATGAGTCAGGATGAGAAAAGCAAATGGCAATGTCTGACGCGGAATCCATCACATTCGCCGCATTCCATTCACCATATCCTTGCGTATCGTATATGCCCTCTCCATGTCCTCCCGTTGCCGTAGCCACGTCTACGTTTCCGATTCTACGATTCTACGATTCTGAGGCTGACGGTGACGGCTGCTCCGACACGAGACACAACACAACATCGGCAACATGGGGCATGAACAAAAAAAAAAAAATAAATAAAATAGCAACACCACATGTGGATACATATATATATACAAGTGTATGGTATATATATATGTATATATATTTTAAACAAATCGAAAAATCTGCAGTTGTGTGCGTGCGACAGCTGGGCGAAAAAGTTGTCCCTTGTTAGAAGGAAATCATCAAAATGACACAAACAATTATTTAACTTTCGCTAGGCCGTGCGTGAGCTCCGGTGTGTGACGTCACAGCGACACACATGACAGATGCTTTTCCCTTCCTATTTGTTTATTTAACACACACACACACACACATACACACATATATATAAATATATCCCCTCTCCAAGCGCCACAAAACCCCCAAAACCCATTGAAAATGCTTTCATGCCTCAGCGAAAGTTACAACTTGGACAGTGGTATTTATTTTTAAACAAAATCCAAAGCAGAAAGGCATTCAAACTTCGGGGGGACAGAGGGACATGTTGCATACTTTGTGGGGCTTTAGATTTAGTTTAAGAACTGCTAGCGGACATCTTAAATAAGTTTTTCTAAACTTTACAACCTACATTTATTATTTTCCAGCGCTTATATTCTTTAAACTCTATTAGAAAGGCACTCCCTCCCTTAAGCGGACACGTTTCAAGGGACACCACAGTTTCTGGGCTCTTAACTTTAGGTGGAAGACCATCAGAAGAAAAAAACTCCATTAAAAATATTCTTTTCATTTGAAAATATATTTTAAAAACCTTTAAATCCATTATTTATAATTCTTTAGTTACTATTTACTTAATCCGACCTTAAAACTCTTCTAGAAAGTCACTCCCTCTCTTGAGCGGACAGGTTAAAAAGAGACAACTAGTTTCTAAGTACATTATTGGGTTATCAACTTTAGTTAAAAAACAAAAAACTAATCAAAAATACTTTTAATATTATAAAAATTCTATTAATAAAATTTAAAAATGAAATATAAAAGTTTTTAGCATCCATATATTGGCTGAGACATTGAAAAGCGCCAGAAAGGACACTCCCTCCCTTGAGCGGACAAACCCAAAAACGAAAATCTACATCCAACATTCTCCAAAAATAAATCCCAATTAATTTGTAAAGCCAGAAAAGAAAACAAAAGTAAAGATTCAAGAGTTCCCAAACTCCGCTTGAAGGACACTAAGATCCCAAAATCCTTCCATTTGACTTAAACATTTAAATGGAATCCTAGTTCCCGAAAAGCCAAGTAAATGTGTCAAGCCCAAGGCTTTATGTCCAGGCCATCATCTTAACATTCTGCCGATTTGCTGTCATGTCGTGTATTATTTTTAACTTTGACATGTGTTGGCTTTTGGCAAGGACATCAACTCATCATTCCACATCCACATCCCCAGCCACATCCTTCGCCTCCACATCCACATCTCAGCCAGGCAGAAAAAAAGTGGAAATGGAAACTTTTCGTCGAAAAACTTTTCAAAAACTTGACAAAATGTGTCGCATATGTGCCTTTAGTTGCCGAACATTAACATTAAATGAGTGACAGGACTCAACAAGGATGTTCCCATGGCCTTTTGCCATTGATCCTTAAATATTAGATATTTGTGAGTGTGTCTGAGTTTAATTTATGTGATGGCTTGCTCTTCAATTTTGTATGCCTTTAACATTGCCATATCTGGGAGAATCCCTCATGATTTACTTTTATGGCAGGAAGAGGAAGTCCTTAAGCTGGCTTTGGCAAACACCTTTCAAAGGACTTTCCTGGTTTGGGGCGAAAAGGGCGAGAATATCGCAAACAAATGTGTTCACATTTTATATTTTTGACGAGATATGGACCTTAAAGCTAAAGAAGAAGCTAATGATGATGACTGGTTGGTTTGGTTTGCTTGCAGGCTCCTTTATATTCCTGACCATCGAAAACGAGGACTCGGCCCTGCTGCATCAGCAGCACACACTGGCCAGCACCAAAAGGAATTTGGCCGGCATCGGCCTGGGCGGTCATCATCATCGCTCCCCGCAGCAACATCAATCGCAGCAACATCAAACAGGAGGTGGACATCATGGGGACAATGACACAATGGCCGGAGCAGCCGCCGCTGTCGCCTCCGTTCAGGAGCAACAGCAGCAACAGCAACAGCAGCAGCAGCATAATCCTTTCGGCGGGCCCGCATCCGGCGGTGCAGATTTTGTTTACGGCATCGACGACATGGACGAGACGGGCGGTGTGCCCCAGTTTGCCCTTTCGCCGGACACTTACGATGTCCGCCAGCGGACCATTGAGAATATCTGGGACATAACCGTCTCCCTCAATATCCTGTACAAGGAGAACTGGACAAAGTGAGTAGCCACCACGCCATCACGCCACCACGGCGTATACTTGATATTTTTTCTTCGACACTCTGCCACCATGGCGTATACTTGACTTTGCCTCTTGCTCTTGCTAATTCTCAACAATTCCTTACACATCCTGGCTAATTCCTCCCCCGCTTTGTCTCTCGCCCACAGATTGGCCGCACTTGAAATAGCCAAGTTTCAGGACCAATTAATCAAGAGACTGAACGAGGATGTTATGCTGCAATTATCGCACGACGATGTGGCCAATGCCCCGCCATCCTCCTCCTCCTCCTCCTCCTCATCATCCGCATCGTCCTCGTCCTCGTCGGGGACTGGAAATCCTGGGGGCAACAATCCGGCCACGGAAGCCGTACTCCTTCATACCCACTATCATCATCATCGTGGCGGTGGCGGTGGCGGTGTTGGCGGCGGGGGCGTGGTTGTGGGCGGTGGACCGCCGCACGAATGGAATTTTGCCAAAGCGTTTTTGTATTCGCTGACCGTTTTGACCACAATTGGTAAGTGCCAGTGGCTTTCAGTGGCCTTTCTTTACAGCGTCAGCGATGCGAATCGAGTGTATATCGGAAATATCGAAAATTTAACAATATTTAAAGCTAAAGGCATTAAAATTTTATCGATTATATACGATTTTTTTTGTTTATTTTTTAACAATTTATAAATGTCAGTCGAAATAGAGGTCTAAATGCAAGGATATACCTATATCCTTTTAGCTAAAGCTCTCTACGATATATATCGCTATTTGTACCCATCTCTAGGACCCCCTCGTTGGCTCTGGGCCATAAATTTGATGTTCCAGCAACGGAAATTTGTTTTACTTGAATGGCGAGTGCGCTCTTGTTTGCAGGATACCCAAGGACATACAGCCCAGCCCAAAAATGGCTGCCCCAGTCAAGAGGGACGGGGAGTGCCGAAAAAAAAAGGACACTGGGGCATGACCCGCACACCTTTTGACACCATCGCATGAGTGCATTTGGGGACCGAAGCGACTGGCTGTTGTTGATGGCGACCAAAGAGAATGGGCCAGGATGCTGGCTAAAAGGGATGACAGGGACAGGGACAGGGATAGGGACATGGACAGCGGCAACCAGGACACACAACGATGATGATAATAATGATGATGATGGCGGCGGCAGCCATGGGGCATCCTCGAACCAAAGCCAGAGTAATTCGGGCCATAAGAAGTGCAGTTGGTAATTGATTGATGTGCGTGCAAAGTGTTATCGGCAGCATTAAACGATTATTTATCGACTGCATCACAGCTAGCCTATCAAAAACAAAATGGCGAAGCATTATTTAAAGGGCAAAAATGTGTAGAAATATTCAAACAAATGGAAATTCTATAGGGCAACTCCATTCAAGTATTACCATATATATCCTTGGAAGAATCCTTGTCAAAAACCGATTAATTAAATTCGATTACCGAATCGTGTTGAGGATTTCTCAATTGGCATTTGTCCGGCAAGGATACTCTCCGTCTGCCTTCTTGCCAATTTTCAATATTGGTTTTGTGTGGGAAGGTTAAAACTTTTAAGCCTCGAACATCCATCCATTTGGGGGTTCTTGTTTTTTTTCTTTTTTTTTTTCCGGCTCTACCCACTTATGTGTACCTTCCTGCTCCTGATGTCCCAGAGCTTTGTTGCCAGTTGTCAGTTCCCAGGAAAATTTTAACTGAATGCTGCCGTGTCCTGCCACTCCCCCCATTTCCACGGTAATTTCGTACCCAACAAAATATATAAAACGACAACAAAAATAGAAGAGATAAAAAACACAAGAAAAAAAAAAAGAGTAGGAGATGAAAAAAAGAAGAAGGGAAGCCGAAAGTCAAATATTGATAGAGCAAAACAACAAACGAAGCTATTTGCTTAGCCCGGCCCGAATGGCCGAGACACAAACACTGGCAAATGCATAAACACCCACATAGAAAATCTATGAGTGTGTGCAGGATGCCCATGCACTTGGAGAAAAAGTTTCTTGATTTATTGAATATTTTTTTTTTAATTTTAAAGAGCTTTTAAAGCAAAGAAATCAACTGGATTTCACAAAAAGCCTGCTTTTACCTAAGTACTTTTATTATTCTCCATTTCTTATTTTATTTACCTAAAAATTCCCAACTACTTTATTTAGCTTCTAATCTTTTAATAACTTTCTAAATTAATTTAAATTAAATATTTTTCTCCATAAACTGCATTAATAAAACACTTTCTACTCTGGTTTTAGACTCTACATTTAAAAATGACCCCAAACTCTTCTGCCAAGATAAAAAACAAACAATTTCTCTCAGTGCAAGCATGTAAGAAATATACATACATCGACACGACTTTCCACTTGTGAAAATGCTATAAAATAAAATTTGCAAAAATTTTCTGCTGATCTTGGCAGTTGCTGCCAAAAGGCCAGAAAGCAAATATAGGACCTACTTCCCCCCCTCTTCCTCTCTCTCTCTCTCTCTGCCACTACCCACCCATCATTATCCTCTTGGCTTTTTTTTTTGTTGCTTTTGCAAATGCATAAAAAGCCAGTACCGAGGCAATGGGCGGTGGGCGGTGGGGCGGTGGGGCGGGGCAATTGCGTTAGTCAGCAGACTGCCAGGACATTTGTATTAACATGACATCCTGCCAACGCCCGCCTGCCCCTTAGCCCCACTCCTTGGCTCCTCATTGTTGTGTCCTTGTCCTTGCTTATTATTATTATTATTATTATTATTGTTTTTGTGGGTTGTGTATATATTTTTTTGGATTTTGAGTAGAATAGAGCGAAGGACATGGGGCCCGGACATGGGCCCAGGACGTGGCCAGGACTTGGCAGGTCCTCTCTTCATTGTTCTTGGCCGGAGTGCTGGAGTGCTGGAGTGCCGGAGCACCCCGAACAATATGATTATGATTATTGGTCCGTGCTTCTGGCCCAAAAAGGACTAAGCCACTCGAAAACTTGAATGCAGTGTCCTCTGCCTTCCCTCCCCCTTTATATCCTGTAATTGTCCTTGGTTAATTAAGGGGTAGGATAAAAATTCCACTTTTTCAAAAGGAAAATTTCTATTTTTTTTTGTTTTTAGGAATTTTTCTCTACTATTTCCCGGAAAATAAACTGGAAGTTTGAAGCCTCACGAAATAGAATATTTATGGAAAATTTCCAGGATATCCCCTAGTTGGGTATCTATATTTATTTTCAAAATAGTCCTTGTACTTTCGGCTTGAGCTCTATGATTGTCTTGGGCATAAATGCGAATTTATTGTCGGGCTGGGTTTTGGGGGGATTTTACAATAAATAGGACGCCGGATCCGGGATCGGTAGTCTCGGTATCCCCTGGACACCAATAAGACAAGTAATTTACTTGCAAAATAATTTTAAATTTCATTTTCCATTTTCACACACACACACATAGACACACATGGAATGGGAGGATGTAGGATATTTCCATTTCCATTTCACATTCCACTATCATCAATTGCACATCTTTCGGATGTTGGAGGCGAATCGCATTCGCTTTTATGCCCGCCATTTTGTCAGTGCTTGTGTTAGTATTAGAGTGTGTGTGTGTGGGTGTGTGTGTGGGTGTGGGTGTGGGTGTGGGTGTGTGTGTGTAAGGATAACCGAAGTAACCATCGATATATAAATGGGCCCCAATGAGCAAAAGAGACAGAGCCACGCAGATTAGGTCTAGTTGTTTATGGCCAAGGCGTGTGCTCAAGTAATTGTATTTACTTGGCCAACACACACACACACACACACACACACTAACACTAACACTAACACACACTCATATTCGATAAATAATTCACTCAGTGCCTATCGGTTTAGCCATAAACGCTCCACACACATCTATTTATTTGCATTTCCCTGGGCGGATATGCATAATCGATAAATAGCTATCGCCCCAAAGCCATTTCTACTCTGTAATAATCGGAATTTAAAACAGTTTGTTAGGATTTATACTAAAAATGCCTTAAATTTCCATATTTCTAATAGTTCCTGTTATGCCAGATATCACAATAATCGAAAGTTATACAATTTCTGCCTTAAATTCATCAACTTTTAAAGGGAATTCAGTCAAAAAGAAGCATGGCCTGAAGCAAACCCGAAACATCTCCTTTTTGACTTCCTTCAGGACCATTAGAGATACTATATAATGTATGGCAGCCGAAATCGGCGGCTATTAGCGTGTCCTGGACACAAAAGGCAACGAATGAAGGCTGCAAAGGCCGAAATATGCAGAAAATATGCACAGAGAAAAACGTTTTTAATAAAATACATATATATTTTTATAATAAAATGTAGAATATACAGAAATTTCATAAGGATATCTATGGAAATTTCCTTTTTTTAAGGTATTTTTGGAACCCCTCCCATTTTGGAAGCTCATGTGCCTTGGATGAGGGGATGCATGTGTGGGGCTCGCAATATTGAAATCTTTCAATATCTTTCAATAAAATATGTAGATGCCTTCAATCCCCCCGCATATAGTCCTCCGCCCCCCTCCTGTTATCCTGGCAAATTGACAGCGCGGCAGCTGAGTTTTACAGCCCCCTCGAGTCGGGTCAATGGCAATATTATTAGCCATGGGCGGCGGAGCGGGTCGGGCCAAGGGGTCGGATGTGTTGGATTTATCCAGGACCTCCAGGACCGCCAAGCTCCTTTTGCGCAGACAGTGGTCCAAATAAATCAGTAAAATACCAACGAAAATCGTTGCGAAAAGCGATTGATTTATGCCTTTGTGTTGCCCACTGTGCCGGGTGAAAAGGATATCCACGGGATGGGGTGGATGCTGAGCTGTCGTCTGCTTTGTGATACATTGACATTTTTGGCCAGGCGTCTGGCAAGGCAAGGGAGACGGGGGCCGACAGGATATGGAGAAGGAAAATGGAGCGGAAGGTGCCGGGCTCGATGGATTTCATTTAAATTTGCTGTCAACGCAATTACATGGTTGCCAGGGTCTCCGAAATCCGCTTCCTGTTTCAGCCACTGTTGCAACTTCTAAGTCAAATAAGACCGTATCTTACACTGGGAAAAAATTTAGGGGTTTCCTTTTATTTGGGGGGTATGAGAGATATTTGAAAAAAGGATATTCTTTGAGCTCAGCAAGTAAATGCAAAAAACATCTTTAAATAATATTAAAAAGGATATCAACTTAAAAGATTTAAACAAAAAGGTACCGGGTATCATTTTGAGACTCTCATAGTAAATTTTGTTCGGTGTCCTTTAAGGATAACGACAGCCCAGGGCCCCGGGGCACTTGAGCCCTGCCACATGTGATACTCCCCATATTGATTCGATTCATTTGCTTCGCACTGCTTCATTCCAATCCCGAATGACTCACTTCCCTCCTCCTCCTCCTCCTCCGCGGGCAACATTTGTTCCATAAAAAAAAAGCCAAGGAATAGGAATAAAGGGGGCGGTGGCGAGCCTGCCAATAAACCACGCCCCCATCCCATACAAATATATGTCAAAACCGCCGCCAGAAAAAAAAAAAAAAAAAAAAAAAACAATAAAATTAAGAAATTTTCAAATTTATGCATGACACACCTGACGACGATTGACGATTCCCCATGATTGCCAAGGATATGTGGCACGCCCACCCGCTCAATTGTGTTTCCCACCGCCCACACATTTTATTCTTCGTTTTTCTTTTTTTGTTGGAATTACCTTCCTTAGAGAATTTCCGGCCTTAAGCTTGTTAAGCATTTTTATTGCCTCTGCCAGCTTAATTATTTTTGGTGCCCTTTCACAGAAAGTCCCTTTTGGCTTTCGGGCGGGGGCTGTAATGCTGAGTGGGCGTGGTCCAGGAGCTTACATGTGAAGTTACGGCTCATTTGGGTAATGTCAATAAGTCGCATCCTCCCGGGGGAGCCGGCGCACAAATTGACTTTTGCCAAATTAATGTGGGAAAACCCAAAAAGAAAATAATCATAAAAATATATAAAAAAAAAAAAATAAAGGAGGGGAGGAAGCAGCAATGTTAATGGAAATAATTTTCCTTTTTTATTTTCGCTGGAAAAGTGTATCCTTCTAATAGGACATTCATACATGAATTCCAAGTGATGGTAATTATATTTTAATGAAGAGAAATACCAGGATTCCTATGGCACGTGGCTTTTAATTGGATGGCTTTTGAAAGGACATTTTCCATTTTAATAGAATCTGAGGACTTAAACATATATATATTATGTTCTAATATTTGTTAAAAGGAAATACTGGTTTTTATAAATATATTTTATGAGGATTAAAGCTTTGTCGTCCATTCAAGATTTTAAAACAAAAGGATTGCTGCCTTTTGATGTACAGCTGCCATTTTAACAAAAAAAAAAAAAATAAAAATCCTTTTCCAAAATGAAAAAAAATCAATCTTTTTTCCAGGCTATGGAAACATTGCACCTCGAACTACGCTCGGCAGGATCGTAACCCTGGCCTACGCCTTCTTTGGGATTCCTTTGACTCTCGTCTACCTGAGCAGCACGGGCAGCATCCTGGCGCGGGTGGCCCGCGAGGTCTTCTCCAAGGCGCTGTGCTGCTGTTTGTGCTCCAACTGCGGCTACTGCTGCTACGACGAGAAGCGGATGGCCGAAAAGGAGCGCAGGATGCGCAGGAAACGCCAGCAGGAGGAGCTCCGGAAACAGCAGGCGGTGATGCAGGAACCGTACTATGTCCGGGACGTGTATCATGCCACGCCCGAAAAGGATGCAGCTGCCGGCGGAGGAATAAGCGGCGGCTGTGGCGGTGGCGGCGTGGCAGGTGCCCCTCCTACGGTGGGCACGGGCGGCGGATCAAATCCCATGGCGACAGGATGCCCACCCGGGGATATCGACTCGCTGAGTGCCAGCGAATCGAGAGGATCCATGCACGGCCTGAGCATCCTGGCGCCCATCCTCCTCTGCTTCTCCATGATGATCATCTACATTGTGTTTGGCGCCGCTGTCCTCTACCGCCTGGAGAACTGGCCGATACTGGACGGGATCTACTTCTGTTTCATGAGCCTCTCCACGATCGGCTTTGGGGACATGCTGCCGGGACTGCGCCGGGAATCGAATGCCACCACCTGGTTCTGTTCGGTGTACATCATGTCCGGGATGACTCTCACGGCCATGTGCTTCAATGTCATCCACGAGGAGATCGTCCATCGCATCCGCATCGTGGTGGAGTTCAAGAAGACGAACGCCGCAAATTCGGCGGGCGGTTTGACAGGTCCTGGCATGACCACCGGCGCCCCCAGCGGCTCCATGATGGACGTGGGCCACGAGGAGGGCGGCCAGTACTATGTGCCGGCGTCCTGACACTACGAGAAGCGAGGACATCTCTACCAGCGCAACCCCACCGAAGAGACCCTGGTGACAGGTGGGTTTTTGGGTCGCTTAGTAATCTGGTATATCCTTTAATCCTTGCTCTTAACCCTTTAGATACTCCCACATCGCTGGTGCTGAAGGACTACGTGAATCACGAGCTGGTGCCCATTTTGACGATGGATCCGAACGGGGCCCGGCTGACCCCCGCGCCCGCCTACACGCCCGCCCCCACTATCCCGGGGGACGTGGCCACGCCCGGTAATAGCTGCATCGCCCATGGCAGCGACTCCGGCCTGGGCTACTCCTCGCTGAGCAGTCCGCTCCTCGATGTCCTTACCACACCGACGACGGGCACAGCCGCCTCCGGCGTTTACACCCTGGCGGAGGAGACGGAACTGGAGCTGCAGGAGACGCACGTGGACCGCGAAAGAGACAGGGATAGAGAGCGCGAAAGGGAGCGCATCTAAGGGCCGAGAAAGTATTTGGAAAAGCGACAGTATTAGTTAGAGATTAGCCTTAGACTTAGTCCTAAAACTAGATCGAATGACTATTTTTTTTTCCTCGTGGGTGTATGAGTGTGTAATTTGGTGTAAGTGTGTGGAAAAAGGATAAATCCCAGTGTCCCGTTGGACCAGAAAAATAATAATGATAAAATCTAGACTAAGTCGAACTATCACTGTACATAAAAAAAAAAAAAAAGTATATATATATATATATATACATATAAATATATAGAAAGGCGAAGATACATTTCCATAGCTCCTAAGCAGATCAACCGATTGTAAACAGAATCCCATTAAAAGATATATATTTAGAAAGTATAAAAACAAGTAAATAAATTACAAATAGCTGTTATACTCAAAGTAAACAGAATAAGCGATAAATGTGACAAACGAGATGATCCATTCACTACAAATTCAACGACGATATAATCTTTCATCTACGGTCATCTCTGGGTCGCAAACACCACACACTTCCTATATTACTTTTTCGAACACAGTTCCCCCCCCCATCGTATTGGTCGAAATTTTCGCCTTTTCTTCGGTTTTATGTAAGAGAGAGCCCCGAAATCACAACAACTACATAATCCAGTTAACCCATACCTAATCGAGACACATTTTATACGTAAATCAAGCTTAGAAAAATTATATTATATGTACTAAATACCACATAAATATGCTACATAATTATAATCTATAAATATGTCTAGGTAATTGTTTTTTTTTTTTTTTTGTAATTGTAATAAGCGTAAAAAATGGAAATGGAATGGGAGGAGACAATTTAACTATGCATACATATTATCAATGAATTCAAATTCATAAATTTAAATAAATGTTTGAACTACAAAAGAAAAGAACGAAACAAAAAAACGAAACGAACTTGCTAAACTTTGTAAATGTTGAAATATACCCGATTGTATATTTATAACACATGCAGCAGTAAAAATAAAATCAATAAAAACTTAAACGAGTAAATGTTTTTTATTCTTTTTGTAGTAAAAATTAAATATATTTAAATTCAAATTTAATATAAAATGGCGGTTCTTAACAGAGCTGTTAAAGCCAGTGTTGGAAGTTGTAGCTGTTAAAATAAATACTTTGCATATTAATTTCAATGTTTTGCTTTTATTACTTCAAAATTGGTAAAAATATTTATTATATATTTACTTTTTAGAATCCAATCTACAAAAATTAAGTTTATTTTTAAATTTAAAGTCACTGGTGTTGGAAAAGAGAAGTTACCTTTATTTCAGTGCTGTAAGGCGCACGCTTACTTGTTTGTATAATTTGCTTTTCAATAATTAATATTATTTTTTGAATTAAATTAAATATAAAATGTACTTTTTCTTTATTTTTTCTTTGTAATAAATAAATATCAGGACTTAAGTTTAGTATTGTTTATTGTAAATACAACTCTGTTTCCTGTTATGACTATGTTAAACATCCGCATCCTTTCCAGCACTAAACCAGCTGCCATATTTAACTTAACCGTTACAATAAAGGCGCTTTTTTATTGGCGTCGCTTTTTTAACAAGTGGCTTTTGTGCACGATGAACTGGTCCATCATCATCCCAATACTCCTCAACTGCCTCTGCCCGGGCATCGCCGCACTGGACGACGACTGCCCCACGTTGGCGGATGCGGATAGCTTCTCCCAGACGCAGTTGCTCGACCGCCTGACCCATGGCTGCCGCTACGATCGCCTGGAACGGCCCATAACCTATTCGGAGACGGGCCAGCGCCTGCCCGTGGATGTTTACATGCGAGCCTACATATACTTCATGCAGAACCTGGAAGCCCACGATCTACAGTTCAAGATCTACGCTCTGCTGCAAATGCGCTACCTGGATCCGCGTCTCAACTTTCGCACCGTGAGCCCGAAGAGGAAACAACCCATCCTGGGGGAGCAACAGCTGCGGGACACCCTCTGGATGCCGCACATATTCCTGGCCAACGAGCGGGACTCCAGTATTTTGGGTAAGTCCATGGGACTAACTTCCTATTGTCAAAAATCTATGCAAGTCTTTTCCAGGTATGGCTGAAAAAGATATTCTAACCTCTATCTCGCCCGACGGCACCGTAATAGTTTCCAACAGGATCAAGGCCACTCTCTACTGCTGGCTGAACCTCAAAAAGTTCCCCTTCGACGAGCAGCACTGCTCCACCATCCTGGAGAGTTGGATGTACAATACCTCGGAACTGGTGCTTCACTGGGAGCAGAAACGTCCCATTACGTTTGATTCGGGCCTGCATCTCACCGAGTTTGTGCTGCAAAAGTCCTGGTCCAACGAAACTGTGATAAATGCCGATCTCAGTGACCTGCGGCACGGAGCCTTTGCCGGGAACTATAGCTCCATGAGCTTTACAGTGCATTTGACGCGTGTGGTTGGCTTCTATTTGATGGACTACTTCCTTCCCTCCATGCTAATTGTGGCCCTATCGTGGGTGTCCTTTTGGCTGCAAGCAGACCAGGCCCCGCCGAGAATCACCCTTGGAACTAGCACATTATTGACCTTTATAACCCTGGCATCAGCCCAGGGAAAGACCCTGCCCAAAGTCAGCTACATAAAGGTGTCGGAGGTGTGGTTCCTCGGCTGCACCATCTTCATCTTTGGCAGCATGGTGGAGTTCGCCTTTGTGAACACCATTTGGCGACGGAAGAAGAGCGTTCCCGTCAAGAAACTGAACAGCAAGCACATACTGAAGTCCACACTGTCCCCGACATTGCTGCGCCGTAAGAGTCACGCCCGTTCCAAATCCTTTTCTGGCATGGCCCTGCAGAAAGCCATGGATGCCGGCTCCCTAGGCGGTGGATCCAATTTCAATAACTACCTGACGGTGAATCTACCGATAACCACCATTAACGAAGGCCAGGTCCTGGGCGACACGCATAAAAAGCTGGACGTTAACTTTGTGGAGAGCGCCTTTGGCGGAATGGGACCCGCCCGATCCACGGGAACCATTAACAGTGCGGCCACCACCTCGCAATGTGGCAGTAACAATCGCCTGGATACTAGCGGAGGCGAAACACTCGAGGAGGAGGTGGACTTCAGTGGCTGGACCACTCTGACACCGCAGGAGATCGCCATTTGGATTGATAGTCGCGCTCGTTTCGTGTTTCCCGTGGCTTTTCTGGTCTTTAATCTATTCTTCTGGACATTTGTCTATTTTATTTAATCATTTAAACGTTTAGTGTATGTGTAAAGTGTTTTTTTTTGTTGTGAAATATTTATCCCAGGGATTTTTTTTGTTTGAGGTCCTTTGGCCATTTATTTGTTTTGATTCTAAATACCCATTGTACATGTTTGATTCCGTAATACATTGTAATATCTTATTTTGATTTTGAAATACTTTTTGCACCTGTAACATTAACTGTTGAGAATCAAATTAACCCGCCCAGCTGTTGCGCATTCGCGGCCAGTGTTGATAAGCCAGTGATAACAGGTATCGCTAGAGATGGCCATAGTCGCACCCAGTATACCAATCGCTATGCGTTAGAGCAGTCCAGATATAGAAGCGATATTCTTTTTTTTTCCCAACAAACACGCATGCACAAACAAATACAGAGCAACAATAACATCGGAGCCCCAAAAAAAGGTTCGTTCGGTCGGTCGGTCGCGAATACTTCGTCGTCGTGAATTGTAAATGGGAAAAAAATCAAAAAAAAAAATCGAAAAAAAAGAACGCAGAAGCTCCAACGCGTTTCGGTTTTTTTTTTTATAGTGCAGCCCTACGCCAAAAAGGCAAGGAATTAAAAAAAACGGCGCAGCAGCCCCAACAACAACAAGACAGCATGTGCAAGTGCAAGTCAAACATAAACAACGGTGAAGAGAAGTGACTAAAGAAGAGGAAGAGCAACCATCCAACATGCGTGCGTGTGTGTGGGGGCGCGTGTGTGTGTACAACGAAAATATTGTATAAATCAAATTTATGTTGTTTTTTTTTTTTTTGTTCAACCGAGGTGGTGATCACTCAATCTTTTCCTCACCCCCTTTCGATTCGAATTGCTACGAAAAAAAAAAAAACAAAATATTCGGTCGGAGCAGCAACAAACAAAAAAAAAAAAACAAGGCGCAAATAACAAAAAGTGACAAATAATACAAAAAAAAAGAAAGAAAGAACAGGAGCAAAGCTTAATGTTAACCGGTAAAGTTTACCGCCCCCCCTGCTGTCGCTACAAAAACAACCAGCATTGGAGAGAGCCACAACAACAACAACGGCAAGAGCAGCTAAAACAAAAACAACTGTAGAGGAGAAAGAGCGGTGCAACGCACGTTGTCCTGCCATCGGTTCCTGCTCTAACTCTTCCTCTTCTCGCCCTCCACCTCCTTGAGCACCATGGACACCATCTGTAGATTGTGCTTCCAAACGGCAACGGTAAGAAAATATCTCAAAAAACATTAAAAAAAAAAAACATTCTATACTATAAGTACTAATATCTTTTGGAATGTGAAATGCAATCCAAAAAAAAAAAAAACAAAAAAAAACTGTCAGTTGTGTATTTTGTTATTTCTATTGATTTTTAGGTGGCCGGGAGGGGACCGGCTGCCGGGGGCGGGGGCGGAGTTTAAACAATTGAATTTGTGCGGGATTTAGCTCTGCCAGTGTCTCTGCCAACGCTGACAGCGCTGTTTTCCACTGTTATTGTTCGATGACAGTGCTGTCCTAGAGAAAAATAGCCAACTACCTAATAGGAATACATTTTGATAGAAACAGTTTAAGAAAAGTCGTTTTTTTTTATGATAAAAAATCTATTTTTATTGATTTATTGTATATCTGGCTTTCTTCCTAAATAAAACTTGCTTTAAACTGCCAAAGTCTTCGAAAAACCTTCTACAATATTTTTCAAATTAAGCGATTCGGTTTTTAAGCCAAAACCCAGATTTAATAACCCTCCCTTTTGTTTATAAAAATTAAACTTCACCTAGCCATAATAGTATTTAGCTTTAAAACAGCTAAACTCCCTTTACTAAGTGGCTATGGGAATAGGCCAGGGGGTGGGGGTTGAAAAGCGCGCGCATTGCTTTCTTTTTCCCTCTTTCTCCCTGTGAGGGAAAAGTTCCAATCGCTCTCTCTCCCGTACGGAGAGAAAGAAACGGACTCGTACAAAAACAATACACATATGCGACCCCAAACTATTGCTGAACAATTTTTATTTTTAGCCAACTCAGCCCGAAAAGTTGTTCAAGCCGACAACTTGAAAAAATATTATTTTTACATTTTGCTTACGCCGCTTGCCGCTCTTGCTTTTCACTTTGACTCCTTTTCAACATTCTTCCCCTTCCCCTTTCATATTGGGGAGCAATCCCCCCACCACCCACTCCCCATGCTCCCCGTGAAGAGCACAAAAAGAAATACATAATAAAACAAAATGACAGAAATTGCGCCAAGGCAGTCCGTAGGGCAGAGGCGGCGAAGGTCTTTTAATCAAGGGGGTTATCAAATTTATAAATAATTAAAAAATAATAATAAAATTACATAAGAAAAAAGAATGAGATTATATTTACTTTTATATAACATAATTTATTATAAAAGTTTAATTTTTTAATCTTTTTTAAAGTAATAATAAAAAGATATCCCCTTAGCGGATATCAGGTTTTTATTGATAAAATTCCATCACTTCCATTGGAATGTGTGAAACCCCTTTGGAGGGGCCTCTGCCTTGGGGCGGCTAAACAAAACAAAAAGCTAAAGAATAACAAAACGCTGTACCAAAGACAAAAAAGAGGAAAAAAAAACAACAACACGAAACGTTGCCAGTAAATGTTGTTGTTATTATTTTTTTTTTTTCCCCCTCTATATGTGTGTGTTTATCTTCTTGGTTGTTATTTCTATTTCGTGGATAGGTGGGTGGGGGGAGAGTGGGTGGGGGAAGGTTGGGTGAATAAGGTTGGGTTGCCACAATAAATAAAAAGCATTATTGTTATTACAGTTTTGCTTTGGAAATTTGAAATAAAAAAAAATAGAGAAAAGGAAATAAAAATAAAAATAAAAGCAAACTAGGTTGCAAATATGATTAAAGTTTAATTAAGATGTGATGTACACTTTCTTTGGTTAAAATTTTCAAATATAATAATCATGAAGTAAAAAGTAAGGTTTAATAAAATAAAAATAAAAGAAATAATTTCAAAATAAATTTAGGAATTATTAAATTCAATTTAAAATACTATTAATATTGGTTATAAATGTTTTTAATTAAAAAAAAAAAAAACTAATACTATAATTTCCGTTTCCAGCTATTCCAGGTGCCGGGCTATAGCATACCCACATGCGTTCGCTGCTCGGAACAGTTAACAAATAATTCCAACTTTCATCAATCGGTGGCAGCAACGTCCGGCGGCGCGGGCGGTGCTGGTGGTGCTGCGGCCTCGGCCGCTGCCGCCGTTGCTGCCGCCTCTGCCTCCGCATCTGCCGCGGCCGCTGCTGCTGCTGCCGCTGCCGCAGCCGCTGCGGCATCCTCGTCCACGGCATCCTCCAGTGATAGCGACGCCGTGGCCCAGCAATTGACCAACGGTAGTAATGCCGCCGCTGCCGCCGTGTTGCAACTGCAGCAGCAACATCAGCAGCACCAACAGCAGCAGCAGCAACAACAGCAACAGCAGCAGCAGCAGCAACAACAACAGCAAATGCAATCATCGAGTTCTTCCGAGAATCTACAGTCCCAGGATGACTCCGAAGATGTAAGTCCGCCCGGAGAAAGTGCAGGATTGGCTTTTTAAAGGGTTTCTAGGTTCCATAGCTTTTAAGTTTATTGTATCTTTAAGATGTTGCCTTTAAAACAGACTTTCCATAGGACAATTGTCCATTGGACTCTTCCAAAACACCAGATAGAAGTCAGCTGTAGTTAATCAGCTGTTAGTAGCATCTCATACTTAGTCATAGGCATTAACTATATATAAAAATGTACTAAAAAAAAATCACCTAACAGATAGAAAAGTAGAAAAAGTTAAAGGCCAGCTATGTTTTCAACTCAGCTTAAACTAATTGAGAATTATAACGATACTAAAATGTATATTCTAGCCTTATAAAGTATTCCCTTTCCCCTCAAGCCACTGCTAGAATGGAAGAAAAAAGAACCTCTTGCTCCTTTGGTGCACTTGTTTATTATTATTGTGATATTTTTTTTTTACTTCTTTTACTGCTCCCACTCGCAAAACGAAAATATACGAACAAAAATACAGATATATATATTTTGCTTGCACATTCATAGCCTCTTCTTTTTCTTTTATTTCTTATTTTGCCCGTTTCTTTGCATGTTCTTGTTGCCTTTCTTTTTCCATCATGCAACAGAGAGCTGCAAAAACAAAAACAAAAACAAAAAAAAAGGAAAAGAAAAAGAAAAAATTTTAAACAAATAAAAATAAGAATGGGTCAAACCGACTATGGGGAATACTCTATACTACTTTCCCATAGGAATTAATAGGAACTATGTTAATAGTTTAATAGTAAAGACATTATTCTGTTTAATGGTAATAATTACAATTATAATATAAAATAAATTTAATATAAAATTAGATTATAAATCTTGAAGGAATATTAGATGCCTTCGTCCCCAGTATTTTTTTTATAATCTTTTAAAAGGTATAGAATAAATGAATAATAATAAAATTAATTTATTTTATACCTATTAACTCTAAATATGTCTCCCCCTCTGGGAAAACATTAAAAGTTTCAGATTTTGAAAGTTTTTGAAGTTGGAAAACCCGATTTTTGAAAATAATAATAGAACTTCCTAGAAAACCTGTTCTCCCCGATAGAGTATTTGCCATTTCATTTGTTGCCAATATTGTGCTGCTCATTTTCTTGTTTTCCTTTATATTTATATATATATATATATATATATATATATACGTATATTTTTTTTTGTATATATATCCGCATATACATATATAGCCATATATTTTGTTCTTTTTTTTTCCATTAATATCTGCTCGGTCGGCGTCGACGTTGGCGTCGCTGCTGGCCGGAGCGCAGCGTTTTTGTGGGCTGTGTAAGGCGGAAAAAAATTCATTTTCAGTTGATGCTTTCGTTGTGTGGGTGTGCGTGGCACGCAAGTTGCTAAAAAAAAAATAAAATAATAAAAACCACAATAAAAATATAAAATAAATAATAAATATCTCATATATGTCGGCTATACGAAAAAATTAAGCGTAATTAGAGGAGAGGGAGAGAGAGAGAGAGAGACAAGAGAGATAAACAAACTGAATTCGCACGGGAATTTGCAATCTGTTCTTTTGGTCGCCAGCTTGTTGAGCGTGAGTGAGAGAAAGTGTGGGGGGTTGTGGGTGGGTTGTGGGCGGGAGTGTGTGAGTGTGGGTGCAGTAATTGAATCCTTTTTTTTTTCTCCTATTTTGTCCTTTTTAGGGGCAAACAAAAGTTGCACAGGTTTTTCTAAATAAATTTTCATAAATATTAGTATTATTAAATATATGTACACATATATTTTTCGTCCTGGACAAATATCCTTTGTGATTTAATATTTAATATTTATAAATATTTCAAATAGTTGAAGGCCATTTAATTAGAGTTTAATGTTTAATTAGAGTTTAAATCTTTTCATATCTATAATTATTAATCCTGATTAATCGTTGCCAGGTGGATCTGATATTCAACGAGGAGGGCTCCTGCCCACTATGCAACAAGACTTTCTCGCGCAAATCCTCGCTCATGACGCACATACGGAATCACTCGGCGGAGCGTAAGTTTGTGTGCACTTATTGCCACAAAGGTAAGACTTCATCAATTAATTATTAATTATTAACGAATTAATTAATTAAAAAACAATATGTATTTATTTTACGCAGGCTTTACGCAGGCGGCCAATTTGAGGAATCACGAACGCATCCATACCAACGATCGGCCCTACCAGTGCGTGGATTGCGGGAAGACCTTCACCCAGATCACCAACCTGAACAACCACCGTCGCCTCCACACCGGCGAGCGTCCGTTTGTGTGCAATGAGCCCGAGTGTGGACGCAGCTTCGCCCAGGTTTGAACTCCACTATACATACCACCTTTCCAAGGAAATGGATTAATTTTTTAAATGATTTTTGCAGGTTACGAACCTAAACAACCATATGAAGTCGCACCATAAGGTGCAGCAGTATTGCTGCAATGTCTGCAACAAGAAATTCACGCAGGTGACATCCCTGAACCAGCACCTGCAGGCCCATGCCGGCGTCACCGGCTACTACTGCCCCCGGTGCCCGGACAAGAACTTCAAGCTGCAATCCCAGCTCCATACGCACATGAAAACGCATGGCCTGGCCTTTCCGTACGAGTGCGGCAAGTGCGATGAGAAGTTCCTGCAGCAGGCGCACCTGGATCAGCACCTCAAGATGCACGACGAGTTCAAGTACAAGTGCGACATCTGTCCCAGTAGCTTCAATCAGGAGTCGCTGCTAAAGAAGCATGTGCAGCGGCATGTCGAGGGACGCTACCTCTCCTGCCCGGTGGCCAATTGCGCCGAATCGTTCGCCGTGCGCCAGCACCTGTCCAAGCACCTGCTCACCAGCCACTCGCACCACGAGCTGCCGCCGCCAAAGCGCTCCAAGAAGACTGTGACTCTGCAGGCGCCGCAACAGCCGCTGGCCATGATCGGTCAGCCTCTGTCGCTCCAGCACACGACGGGGCAACGTAAGGATTTGGATATTCCTTGAGAAATCATTAAATTTCTAATCCATTTTGTCTAAACCAGGCGGACGTCCTCCGAAAAACAAGAACAAGGCGGCTCTGGCCGCCACGGCCATCAAAATTGAGATCAACGAGCCGCTCCACAGCCAGCATATCATCAGCAACGCCAGCGGCCTGTCCATTCAGCAACAGATCAGCCAGCACATTCAGCACCAAGCCCAGCAGCAGCAGCAGCAGCAAGCGGCGCAGCAACAAGCACAGCAGCAGCAACAGCAACAGCAGCATCTGCACCTGCCTATGGGACAGGCGGTGAAGGCGCGCTTTATACCCACTAAGTAGTAGGATACGACAGGACGGACGGAAAGGTCTCTTGTAGCTTAAGCTCCGATCAATCAGCAGCTAATATCCCCCTAGCCATAGCCAAAGTAGCATACCAGGATCCCTACAATGTCCCGCACTTTTCAATAACTCTCTCCATTTTTTGGGGTCTTTCTTTTTCAACTGGAATAGATTTTTTATAGCAAAAGAAACAAAGTAAAGAAATGAAAGCTAAATAACTTAAAATGTTTAGTTTTTTTATATTTCGAAAGAGTTTGAGACTTTTAATAATATTTTTTTAGATATTGAAAAGTTGTACACAATTTCAGAACTCTATTCGAGTTATAAACTCTTTTAAAAATTGTAATTATTCAAAATGTAGCTCTTCTTTTCAAAATATTGAAAGTTTCTACATTCTATAAACGTTTTTTAGCTTCCAAAACTTTTTTAAATTCAAAAACATCATATTTTTAAAAAGAATTTCGTTTATTTATGTGTTTAGAACTTTTAAGAAATTGTATTAAGTCGAAAAAAGTTCTTTTGAAACGAATTTTCGGGAAAACCCCTTGGAAAGAGTCGGCGGCAAGCTGCTGGTTCGGTTTGGTGTCATTCTTCAATCCTTCCAACCGAATTCTGGCCCCAAAATGAATCCAATCGACAAACCAAACCCCTTTTTAATATCCAAAATGTTTTAATTAAAAAAAAAAAACTAAACAGAAAAAACCCTTAAAAATCAGCACCAGATGGAACAGACAAAAAAAAAAAAAAGCAAAACAAAACAAGAACCGATATAAACTTATGCACAAAAAAAAAAAAAAACCCACATTACATAAATAAATTCTAAATATATAAATATATATATTATATATTATAATGGAGAGAAGTGGATGAGAAAATTGTAACTTAAATCGAATTAATATTTTAAAAACAAAGGCACACAGCGAAAAAAAAGTAAAGTAAAATATAACAAATTAATAATTAGAGAAGAAATGCAACAAATTTAATTACATTTGGTATAATATTTAAGTTTAAGCATTAGTTTAAGTGTTTTTTATTTTTTTTTTTTTTAAATAAACCATTTAAAAAGTCTAAAGCAAGGAAAACAAGTTAAGGCGAAAATAAAAGTTTTTTTTAAATAAACAAAAAAAAAACAAAGAGAGAGATTGGATTTTGTATATATAAGACAATATATAATGTATATATTTTGCGAATGTATATAGGCCATTTATAAAAGATTATTCATTTACATTGAGCTTAAGGGCTAGGACGAGCAAAAAGCAAGCTAACAGGAAACGAACGCGATCAATTCGAGATGAGTATGTTTGGCTCGATGGAGTGCAGGACATTGAATCCTTTGTGAAGGATGCAGGTGCGTTGAATGCCGCAGGCCACCAAAAAGTGAGAAAACTGAAACAGACAACGTTTTAATGAATATGTTTAAATGGAATTCCAATTAATATAATACCTCCACGGAATGCTGATGAATATTGCTCACACAAACCACTATCCTGCCGCGCAATTGTGCCTCCAACTGGGGCACCGGCAACGCCTCCAGTCGCTGCTCACCCAGCTGGACGGTGGCAAATGGAATATTGATGCTGTGCGGCACATGCACCCTTCCATACTCCACGATGCTGCGCAGATCCACCAGCGCCAATTCCGACGGCTTGTGGAGCAGCAAATGGAGCACATCCTTGGCACTAATCCGGGGACACTGCTCCTGCTGCAAATGCTTCAGTTCGACGTCATCAATGCCGATATCCTGGAGGCAATTTCCGGATTTACTAAAGAAATTTCAAGGGAAATATAAAAACGAACCAAATCGTGGGGCGTTTGAAGGCGCAGGGCGTGCTGACGGTGCGTTATACTCTTCGGCGTGGCCTCGTACATCTTCTGGGACTCCAGGACACAGCCCTCCATTACGATGTCCGGCAGATCGGAGAACAGCAGGATGCACTCGTTGAAGCCGGAGGAGAGCAAAGTGCTACGCAGCTGACGCAGAATGGCAATGCCAATGAAAAGTGGATACGAACTGTCGCCCAGCATCAGCTTGTCCCACAAATGCAGGATCTTGTGCAGCGGGAAAACGTCTATTAATTAATTACAATTATTTCCATTATTTCAGAGAAGGATTCAAAGTTGAATTTACGGGAAAACATGGTGAGGAACCAGGGTATGGCAAAGAGCTCCGGTATAAAGCTAATGCTGGCCAAGTGCTGGGCAAGTAGAGGTTCATGGAAGGCGGTCAGTTGAGAGAACTTGCTCAGATACTCCTTGATCACCGCCGAGTTGTCCTTGAGGAAGAACCACTGCAGATACTTTGGGATGAACTTGAACAGACTGAGAAAGGCCAATTCTGCAAATAAACCAAATATTATTAAAAACAAAGGATGGAGAATTCGTAAAGAATCAACAACAAACCCTCATTGTTAAAGTTAAGATAAAGAAACGGCGCCGTCAGCGAATCTAATCCCTGCCAGTAGACATATTGGGGGTGGGCAGTGACCCAAGCCTTTAGTAATCGTCGTAGCTTCCGATGTCCATCCGGCGAGGAGAGCAACTCATCGTACTGATGGCAACGCGGAATATCAACCTCGATTTGGCGGTCGGTGCTGGTGGCCGTGTATTTGTCGATCTTCCAGTAGCTCCCGTTCGGCACCACCTCCAGCAGGGCAGCCCAGATGGCGCCGCGCAGAAGAGGCGGCACATCCACCAAGGCCTCGCGCTGCAGCTGCTCCGCCGTGTGGGGATGGCCCTGGAGGAGGCGCGTGAAGAGACGCACGCGCTGGAACTGGTACTCGATGTCCTTCTCGCGTATCACCAGCGGCAACTCCTGGAGCTCGCGGGCGTTTTGGGCAGGAAAGCGCGGCGAATGGAGCAGCGGAAAGTATACATTTGATGGCAGCCGACTCAGCCGCTGCAGCAGAGCCTGGAGCCGGAGAGGCACTACTCGGTCGTCCATCAGCTGCGCCTGACTGCGTCCCGGACAAACGCTCACTCCGCTAAGGCGGACGATCTGCGGCAGACCCAGAATGGGCGCCTCACTACGGATGAGTCCCTCCTTCTTTAGCTCCGCCTGGACATCGCCGCCGGCCAGCTGCCAAAGGTGGTAGATCTGCGAGAGCGGGCAGCGCAGCAGCAGAGGCACTGCCTCTTTCTCCAGGGAGTCCAGCAGTTCGTTTTCCTTGGCCAGCTCCAAAGCCTCCGCCTCGAAGAGCGGATGCTTCAGCAGCTCCCCGGGCAGTGGTCTTTTTTTGGGCAGCACGTGCAGGCAGCTCTCCAGAAGGATGCGCAGCTCCTTGTCCAACGCCACGTAGCGATCGTAGCACTGATGCTCTCTGGCAATCTTCTCCAGCACTCCGTTGCTCCGGCCAAAGGCCAGGATCTTCCGAATAACATTCGAAAGCTTCAGCTTGGGCCAGAGTTCGATATGGAAGATGAGCTCGACCATGAGGAGGGCCATCGCCCAGACATCGCTCTTAATATTGCCATTCAGGCCGAGCAGACGCTCCGGGGCCATGTAACGAATGTTGCCAATGGGAAAGGGCACGTAGCTGCCGCCCTTGGTCATGTGGTGGAGGCCATAATTGAAGAGCTTCACTTGCCGGCCGTCCCGCGAGATGAGTATGTGCTTGGGCTCCAGATTGTGGGCCACCAGATGGTGTTGGCTGAGGACATTGATGCCGCAGGCGACTTGATAGAAAATGCGCAGGATCTGGCCCAGGGACATGGGATGCTGGCGCTTGGCGTAATCCTCCAGGGTGAAACCCATGTACTCGGAAACCACAATGGTGCGTTCTGTAAGACATCGGCGGTTATCGAGGGATCACAGATGGGAAACTGACTTACCATGCTTGCCGCGTATCACGTCCAGGTACTGGCACAAGTGCTCGTCCTCCAGATCCTTCAGCTTTTGCGCCCTGCCCAGAATCGCAATCGAATTGGGCGTCAGCGGCAGGCCGTTGCTGCCGCACACATCGCCCGGATGCAGTTTCGCAAAGAAGGTGACGGCGCACAGGCGGCTCTCCTGCTTGCTGGCCATCCTCCGCCGGTGTACCGTCTTGTCGTGGCTTTTATTTATTTAAAAATACATTCGCGGAAGCAGCAACAATTTGCATACCATCGGTTGACGGCGTTGCCACGCCGCCAAAGTGCAACGCCCCCAATTTATTGAGTGGAGCATTAAAACATTAATGATTTTCTAAGATTATTATTGTTTTTGCTGTGTTTTTTTATTCCACGCGGTGAGATATCTTTATATTTGTTGGTTTCTTTTATTTATTGGAAACTGCGCAACAGTTGCCAGCGTTGCCAGATGATAAGACGCCCCCTGGAAATGCGATTATTTTACAAGCAATTAGTAATTGTTTAAATATTATAAATTGCTTGAATTATTGATTGTATTTTTTACTAGTTTATTTAATATTCTCTAAAAATATTCAAATTGTTTTTTTAATAGCCTGACAACTCTCTTTGGCGCCCTCAAATGAAACACTTTCCAACACTGTTGGTGTTGTGGCTTCGTTGTTGTTGTTGTGGTGGTGGTCAGCCACTTGCGATTTTGTTATTTTATTGCGCACTCGAGATTGTTTTGTTATTTCCAACCAAGAGCACAGCACAGCACGATGCCAGCCGCCGTAGTAATTTCAGCTTAGTTAGTCGCTCGCCGCCCGCCACCCTCTCAACATACACCCGACATTCGCGGGCCGTCAAACGCAAGTGCAAATGTTAAAAATATTGCAAGTTGCACATTAATTGCGTTCAAAAAATGTCGTTATTTGTGGAATATACGGATCCGCAATGGCGGCAACTGGACATGCGGGCCCTGGACGTCGATCAGGCGTATCTATATTTGAAATCCGATTATCCCGAACGATCCTTTCTCTACACATTATCGGACGAGTGCTATAGGGTATTTATTGTATTACGACGGCACCTGTTACATCGTCCGTCCAATTACATAGCCGAAAAGCGTCGGTTTCACTTTCTGGCCAATCAATTAACCAATTAATTTAATTCGATTTTCGCAGTGCCCATACACCAAAGTGAAAGCTCTGCCCGCTGCCGACAACGACGACAACGACATCGAACCGCTGCGATTGAGCTCTGCGTTCGCGCTGAATTTCAAAATATATGGACACGATCAGGGTCACTATGCCTACGACAATGTGTACGTACCGTACAGTGTTCACCCGCTAAGGGGCTCTACGAAATTTGCATAATTTTTTGATTTTTAAGACCCAAACTATTTTGTAAGAAAATTTGTGTTTTTGGAACTAGTTTCTTGTAGTTTATGTTCACTGTACCTTAAATATGTTAACTAAATTAAGTTAAACCACTTAGTAATACAAACATACATGTCCTGTTAAAGCTTCTTTAATTTTTCTCTTAAAATTGTGTTTAAATTTGTCGAATTTGTCACCAAAATGTAAGCCACTCTCTGAAAAAGTATGATTTCTTGTAGCTTATGGCCACTGTACTTCAAGTATGTTAACTAGTTTAAGCGAAACTACTTAGCTATGCAATTATACTTGTTCTCCTCAAGTTTCATCGATTTCTGCGCCATTTGTAAACAAATATTGTATTAAAATCCCCTAAATCCTCCACAGAACATCATTGTGCTGGCTGCGTCGCACCGATCTCCAGGAATTTGGTGTCTACAATCTGACCCTGCTGGAGAATGGAACCTGCTCGTTCGCCACCGACAAACCGGGCGTGCCCATCAATTACGGTGAGTGGAATCCCGCTGCCATCCGATCGATCCACAAGTGCCACTTCATAATGGATTACTTATCGTCCGGCAATACTCTCCACTTCTCATTTCCAAACAGCTTTTCTGGCCGTATTCGTTCTGGTTGCTGCGCTGCTAATCTTGCTGAAGCTCCTCAGCTGCGCCTGGAGGAGTTATCGCTACGACGAGGCCGCTGCCGCCGCCGACAGCATCGGTGCCGCAGCCGCCAAAGCCACCCAACGGAAGCGCCTGCGCAGCCTGGACACGTTCCGGGGGTAAGAGGCGGTCCGAAAAAAGGACAAGGGAGCTCTGGATATTATCCTTGTATTATCCATACCTGGATCTTGGATAATTATCATCACAGTCCTTTTATAATCCATGTTTTTCGTATCCCTTTGCAGGCTCTCCATTGTCCTGATGATCTTCGTTAATAGCGGCGGCGGCGGCTATACCTGGATCGAGCACGCCGCCTGGAACGGCCTCCACCTGGCCGACCTGGTCTTTCCCTCCTTCCTCTGGATAATGGGCGTCTGCATACCCCTATCCGTCAAGGCCCAACTCTCGCGAGGCGCCAGCAAGGGACGCATCTGTCTCCGGATAATCTGGCGGTCCTTTAAGCTCTTCGCCATCGGCGTGTGCCTGAATTCTATGAGCGGACCGAACCTGGAGCAGCTACGAATCATGGGAGTGCTGCAGCGATTCGGAGTGGCATTCCTGGTCGTCGGCGTCCTCCACACCCTGTGCAGTCGCCGCGATCCGATCAGCCCTCAGCGATCCTGGCAGAGGGCCGTCCACGATATCTGCCTGTTTAGCGGAGAACTGGCCGTGCTGCTGGCTCTGGTGGCCACCTACTTGGGCCTGACCTTTGGCCTGCGTGTGCCCGGCTGTCCGAAGGGTTACCTGGGTCCAGGCGGCAAATACGAGTGGGCCTCGCATCCCAACTGCATCGGCGGAGCTGCCGGCTATGTGGACCTCAAAGTCCTGGGCAATGCCCATATCTACCAACATCCCACGGCCAAATATGTCTACGACTCCTTGGCCTTTGATCCGGAAGGGATTTTCGGTGAGTTTTTGTTTCCAAAATCTTTGGGTTTCCTTTATGTAACTTGATCCTTTGTAGGCTGCATTCTCAGCGTGGTGCAGGTGCTGCTGGGAGCCTTTGCCGGCGTCACCCTGCTGGTCCATCCCACCTGGCAGTCTCGCATCCGGCGCTGGCTAATCCTGGCCGTGGTCCTGGGCCTCATTGGCGGCGCCCTGTGCGGTTTCTCGCGCGAAGGCGGCGCCATTCCCGTCAACAAGAACCTCTGGTCGCTGTCCTTTGTGTGTGTGACTGTTTGCTTGGCTCTGGTGATCCTGTCGCTGCTCTACTACTTTATCGATGTCCGCCAGACGTGGAACTGGTCCGGCTATCCCTTCACCGAATGCGGCATGAACGCCATTGTAATGTACGTGGGGCATTCTGTGATGCACCGAATGCTGCCCTGGCACTGGCGCATCGGCGCCATGAATACCCATTTTATGCTCCTGCTGGAGTCCACCTGGAACACTCTGGTCTGGGTGGGCATTGCCCTGTACTTGGACTCCAAGGAGTTCTACTACAGCCTCTGAGAGTGTGCCGTTTTGCCAAATAATTAAACACTTTGTACATAAAGTGATTCCAATGGATATTATTATAACTTTTGTTTATAACTTTAACAATCGCACAAAAAGTGTCGTATTATTTGTATAATTCCGAATTTATTTTTTGGTTCTAAGACAATTAAATAATATGACTTTGAATAAACAAAATACATTTCTCTAGTTTGTAGAATTATTTTTTGTTTATCTTTCCGATATTTTCCGATATTCCCAGATAATTACCAAAAGCATATTTTAATTATTTTTAAAATTTTACTTTTATTTAAGTTTAAAAAACATTGCTCTTTCAACACACAATTAAGGGGCTTTTTTGTTTAGGCATTCCTAAGGCTACAATTTGTATTTCTTTCATTTTATTTTTATTTTTTTTTTTTTTTTTTTAATTTTTATATATTTATTTTCTAAATAACTCTCGTTTTTCTTTTATTTTTTTTTTGGCGCAATCTCTGCAGTCCAGGTTGTGGCTTCTGGAGGGAAGAGCGAGCTTTGTGGTTCAACTAGAGACTACTAGGGCACTGCAACTACGACACGTCCATCTAAAAACTATTATTAATCGATTCTGTGTTTTAAAAAATGCTTTCGCTCATTTCATTATCCTTATAATCCTGCAACATGGAAATGTGTATATTTGTTTCACGATTTTTTCTTTGTTGTGGCAGATAGAAAGTGGCTTAGTGACTACAACTAGACAAAAACAAGTCAATTGAGCTCTGGCTTACATCAGTTATGTACATAATCTATTGCGTCTATACTATATAAAGTAAGGTCTTCCAATTGTTAAATATTACATTAAAAAATGATGATATGGGATGCTGCTCTCGCTGGCTGCCTGGCTGAGTATTCTTAAAAATTAACGTCGCTTTTTAAAATCATAATAATATAAATGGTTAAAATTTTGGGATCAAATTGCGTTATTTATGTACAATTCTTTAGAATAAATTATTGGGGGAGCCGAGAGTAAAACACGTTGATTAAAAACAACAAAATTATTTGTATAAAGGGACTGGCTTCAATAAGGTTTTTTCTTTTTCTTTTTTTTTTAAGAGATTTTTATAAAAAAAAATATAAATCAACAAAACGTAACAGGGTGACCCCGACCATTCAAGAGATGCTTGGCTTCTCTTCTTCTCTTTCTTTTGTCATTGGCCCTCTCTTTCTAATTGATAGATCCTTCCCGGATTTAGGCGATTTTCGCCACCTCCGGAGGTGGAGGCGCCGGCACCGTCGTTATTTTGGCGGGTTTTAGCAAAATAAACTTGGGATTGGCCAGGCTGGTCACTTTCTTGGCCACGGAGGCGGATGGCGTTATGGTCACCGTGCTGGGTGCAATGGCATTCATGGCGGCTGTCTGATTGCTGGCCGCCAGCGAGGAGGCCGGCAGTATGGTGGTCACCCCGTTCTCGTGCTGGATGCTATTGGCGCTATTAAATATTGCACGCATTTTATTGCTATTCCCCTGAGATCCGCCAAGGACATTGATTTTGAGAGCTGTTCCGCCGGTGCCAGTTCCGACACCATCTCCTGACGCCGCCTGCTGTCTTTGCTGGACAATCCGGGCCGTAAACTCATTCCCGGCCAGCACCAGATTCTGTGTCTGCCCGGCAATGGGCAATCCGCTGGCCAGGATCAGTTGCATGCCTCCTCCAGCTGCTCCACGTAATTTCCACTCCTCCTGCTGGTTAAAAAAAAATAAATGATAAATGGAAAAAGGCATAAGGGGAGGAAATCCTTTAATCTTACCGATGGTGGACTGACTGACTTGCGCTCCAGCACATGCTCGTCGAAGCCCGAGTCCGAGGAGTTGTCATTGAACTTGGTGGCCACCGACGACGAGGTGGAGCAGTTCGAGTTGGAGGAGAGGGACGAGGGCGAGGCAGCGCCCACGGATACAATGCCCACAGTGGTGGCGGATGGCAGCGTGCCGGCTGACGTGGTCGTGGTAGACTTGAGCACCAGCGACAGATTGGAATGTGGCTTCGGTGGTGCTTCGTTATTCGCTTCAGTCTTGCTCAATGGAATTGGACTTATTCTATGGATATCACCCTGTGGAAATGACTCCGATTGTCGCTTGAAAAACAAATGATGCTTCTTGAGTGGCCCAACTTTGGATTGGCTTTGAACTTGTTGTGTTGGGATGGATGCTGCTTCCGCCTTTTCCTGACTCTGATGCTGGAGCTGCATTTGGAGCTGCTGCTGCCGCAGGCGCTGGTGCTTCTCGCATGGCTTGTACAGCTCGGGATCGATGATGTAGCAGGCGCTGCCGAGGGCAAGGCTCTGGAACACCACGCCGCAGCACACCTCGAGGCGCACCAGGTCGCTCTCCTCGAAAAAGGGCACATTGTCGACGGCGCGACGATTCTTTTTCGGTGCCAGTTGGCGGCGTCGCTTGCTGCCTGTCATCTTGGGGCGCTTCATGGCCTTTGTCTCGTCGCTGCCTGGAAGTAGAGCAGCATTGGCAGCCGTTCGCTTGCGTGTCTGATAGTGAGACGATCCGGAAAGGTCGTCGTCGTAGCTCTCGTTGGAGTCGCTGGGCTGGTGCTCGGAAGTGGGCGAAGAGCTGCTGGGACGCTGACTGATTGTACTGGCAACGGCTGTAGCCGAAGATGCTGCTCCTGCTGGCGGAATCTTGCCTTTGCGGTTCTTCTTGAAGATCTTGGCAAACTTCTCAGGCAGAAATGAGTTGCCCCCGGAGGAGCTCTTGCCGTCCGCGTCGGCGTGATCGCTGCGCTTCTTCTGCTTGGCCAGGGACTTGGTGCCGGGACCAGCTCGGGCATCTACCACCTAAAAAACCAGATGAAAATGGTAGTGATAAGTAGGGTAGAGATCCAATTAATCTTATGAAAGTACTTACATGTCCCCAGTGGCGTTTGCTACCAGCCGGGAGGCGTTTGTAGCGCTTGACCAGCAAAACGCAGGCGTTGCAGATCTCGCCATTGCGCGGCTCGTGGAGATTGAAGCACTGCATCGATTCCTTTTCATATTTGCGGGAGGCGGTGAACCGGGAGCTGCTCGACTTGGCGCGGCAGATGCAGCAGCCGTCTGCGGAGCGGTAGACGCGCGGCTTGTGAAAGTTGAACATGGCCAAAGATTTTTTGCCTTGATGCTTGATTGTTGATACACTTTTATTCTATAGTTTAGTTTGTTTTCGGCTATGCGGTTTATGTGCGTTTTTGAATGCTGGACTGGATTTTATTTAGTTTTTTCGTGAAAAGAAAAGCGTGTGTATGTGTCGGTCGATCGGTCGGCGGTGTGCTGGCTGTGGCTGATTTGTGTTTACTGTAGTTGTGCTAATGTTATTTGTGTGCGGTGGCCATTCCGTTCGTTATATTCACACTGATCCAAAACGTCCATTGCCCGGGCTTCACTGTATTTGACTGCATTTGTGACGGCGGCGTCTGCGTCGTCTTTTCTTTTTTTTTTTTGAAATGAAAAAAAAAAGCAGCAAGAAGAAGATAAGTGTTTGTTAGCAACTGTTACAGAACAGATGATTTCGATAACAGTGTTGGTCAACGATAAACCTCAACTCTGTTAACTCTTTAAATAAATATTAAAAACTATTGCTTTTCCCAACTAAATTTAGTTATTCCCTTAGTTTTTACAAAGTTTTAGATATTTTTAGTTTCTTTTTTTAAATACCATTTTGATTGGCAACTCTGTTAATGCAACATAAAATACAATTTGTTTGGAGAGAAACCAGTTGCCAGTGCGACATTTTGAATTTTTGCCACTTAAACCGCAGCACAAACGCTCAAATATCTTATCAAAATGCGAGCAAGTGGTTTATTTTCAAGCAAACATGTTTTCAATTAAAGCAAAAACAACAAAGAATGGAACCAAGCCACGCGCGCTACACAAAAACACACACTAATACATACATTTTAATGCAACTTTTTGTTGTTTTTTTTTTCGCCCTTTTCAACAAAAGAGAGACGTGACTTTTTCAGCCCTCCCTCTTCCAGGTGCATCCAAAATCCAGGTGTTTCTTTTTCTTTTGAACTTTTTTGGGGACACTGATTTTTAAATGAAAATATTATGTATGTATCGGTGGGGCGCACTTTTTTGCACCGGCTGTGTGTTAATTCTTTAAATTAAACTAAATTGAAGGTGAAAACGGCCCGAAACAGGTTGCCAGGCGTCGTTTTTGTTTTTTTTTTTGTTTTTACCAACTATTATTAAACACATCTGCTTATGCCACGAAATCAACGAAAATTTACCTGATATTTTGCACAAAACAATTAGTCGGCACAATTGCAATTAGTTTTGTTACAATCAAATGTAAAAGCGAGTGGAAAGCGGAGCTCGAGGAAAACGCGTCTGCACGCAAGAAACACAAAAAACTGACGAAAATCGAAAAACGACGCATGTACGAAAAGGTGTACAAAGCAATGCAGTGATAACGCAGCAGCTGAGCGTATATACGTGTGTGCGTGCGTGTGTGTACGTGAGAATGCGCCGAGCAAAAGAAACAGCGAAAAATTCCGGTTTTTTTTATTTAAATAACATTCAGTTCGTATGAATGCAAATTGTGAAAGAAATACAATTAAAAAGAAATAAAGAAGTACACTCGGGTTCTGCTTTTGTTGATATGCTCTTTGTTTGCGCCACTGATAAAATATATATAAAATAAACCACAGAAACGTGCAGCGTCCCGATAAAGCAATAAACCGTTGTATTGCACAGCTGCTGTAGCTTTTCATACCTAATTATAGAATTATTATTATCCACCATCTCTCCACCCCTTTCACAGCGTCCTACGTGACGATCGCGACGTAATGCGTAAACCAGAGTTATTAGAGGGTAAAAATAGATTCCTATGATGCAGATCAATGTCTCGTAATAAATTCGCTTTATTCTCACTCACAACTTAACTGACCTTTTCGTTTATATGCAATGATTAAGAAGTTAAATTACAAAAAACACTTAACATAGGTCACTTTTCCCTGCACATCAGGTGGCAACTCTTCCAGCTGGCTGGACTGTAACGTTTTACAACACTGTTAAGTACAGCGGCTGTTGTTTTTGTTGTTATGTTAAGTGCATTCTTTAGCTTCGGCGAAAGTGGCCGAAAAAAAAAAAAAAACCAAATATCCAGGTATAGGCCCCTATAGGTAAGTATACGTGTGAGCCGAAAAAGCCACCGAAAATCTCCACAAAAAACTAGGTCGTTGCAATTTCTGGCTTTGAGGGTGTGTGCGTGGACGACGCCTGCGGCAATTGCGTCTTCCTCTTCCTCAGCTCCAGCTTGCTAAATAACAAACAAACTGTACTTTTTGCAAAATTGAGAACATTGCGGGGGAGATGGGGATTATTTTTGATTGCTAAAAACCTTCAATAGACAAGCTGACCTTGTTTTTCTTTGCTTTGCGGCAAACGGAAAGTGAAAGACTCTGATTGGAATTCTTATAAGAATGTGAAACAGGTTGCCGGAGTAACGGTTAGCCTTTTAGCGTAATAACAAAAACACAGCCGGTCGGCCAAAAAAAATATTAAAAAAACACCGAAAAAAAGAAAGTAAAGCTTATTTTTGTTATGCCTTGCTCCCTCGCTCCCATTTGCGGGACAGAGACGGCGTCAGGTAAAGGGGGCCGTGTTAAGTAATAGATTACAGGTAATTGTATCTGTGTGTGTGTAAATGCAAGCGAGTATCTTTTTGCAGAGAAAGCGCGCGCAAAGATACAAAACAAGGAAACCAATTGTGCCGCTTCTTTTATTGCGTTTTTTATATATCCGTGCAATTACGGTCTCAAAACGAGGTTGAATTTCGTTTTCTTTTTATTTGGGGTTTCTTGGGGCCTGGCATTGGCAGAGTTCAAGCGGTTTTTGGTTGTATCTGCTACTGATAGATACAGATACTTTTGATTAGCGAAGGTCAACAACAAACTGTTAAAATCGTAGCACACACAGATACACTCACACATTCACACAATATTCTGCGGCAACTTGTTGTCATTGTTATTATATTCTCTTTATTTTTGAGTTTTCTAAAACCTTGCAAATACTGTTTTACTTCTAAGCTTTCTCCTATATTAGTTACCTTTGTATTTCTTGAATTTTTTCAATTTTTTTGGGGACACTATTTCACTTCTTGCGTTCACTTCTGTTTTGCTTCAGTTTATTTTTCGCGACAGTGCAGGGTTGTCGAGTACTGCACAGGTTTTGATTTATATTTTTTTTTTAAATGTATCTATTAAAAGTTTTTAAATAAATAATAGGGAGCTTAATAGTGCTTGCTTTGGTTGATATTATATTAGTTAAAAAGAAGTTTATGTTATTAACAGAATTTAAAATAGGCCACTCTATTCGATAGTACACAGGGTGTTTCCATTAGGCTAAAGCCGGTATGGACAAAATTATAAAGCATATGGGAAAATTTGAATAAACTAAATGGATATAAATTAATTCAGATACCCTAAAGGCATAAAATAAACATAAATCTTTGATAAAAATGATTTCATTTGTACTTTAAAAGTACCCAACCGGTAAAAAAAACCGGTAAAGAAATGGCGACTTTCCACCATATAATGGCTTATATCAAATGAGTCAATTGTTTTGTTTTAATTTATCAAAAAATTAGCTAAAATAGATTAAAAATACTGCAATTAAAATGTATTTTTATTGAGCAAACTATCGATAGTTCGATAAGCAGCTCCACTTTCCCCCATCCCTAGTTGTTTGACGGGAAAACAGCCAAGCTGGTAACCCTGATTGTTGTGGTGCTTTTTTTTAATTTTAATTTCAAACGGAGAGGTTGCTCGCGGACGTGAATCGTAAATGCAGAGATATCGAAGTTAAAACCGTGTTTCTCTCCGTGTGCGTGGTGCGCGCAGATTAAACAACAAACAAATAATCGGAGGCCCCAAACGGATTCCCCTATTTGTGTGAAAAAAAATGTCAGTAACAAGTTGATCGTTTTTTTTGTCTATTTTTTTTGGTGTTTTTACGCACTGTTGCACCGTTTTCCGTTTTGGAGTCTTTCTTTTTCCCTGCTTTTTGGACTCAAAACGTGACCAGTTTAATTAATTGATGCAGCAGAACAACAATAACAAGTGAATTTGTATTTTGTGGACAGCCGATGACGTCGCTAACGCCGACGCAGCCGCAGTCGCAGACGCCAACGCCAACGCCTCAGTCCCTGTTGCGCCGCCGCACTTTGTATCCCTGACTGTGTGTCTTTGTGTGTATCTGTGTGCGTAAATGCGTGCAATTAAGCCGCCCCCCCATCCACCCCACTTGTAACTGAAAAACGAAAAATATAAAAAACAAGTGCAAAAAAATAGCGGTAGCCACAACAATTGTCTGGTAATTGCTGATATTTCGTAATGCAGCAACAAAAACAAAGCTAGCAAACACTGTAACAACACAGTGAGCCTTCGCTAAGACTAAAAAAAATACTAATTAATTAGGTAGTTGCCATTTTTCTTCTCTCTCCATTGATTTTGTCATTTGGAGTTCTGAGAAAATTCAGTAGGTATCGCTGGGTCTTGGGTTTTCCCTTTTATTGGTTAACCACTGTAGTATGTAAAGAGCCGTTACACTCGCTCTCCAGCGACCTGCATTGCCTGCCCGTTTTTACACCAACACACGTCCACCAAAAGATAACTTACACGCATTTTGTGCGTGCCAGTGTGTGTGTGTGGCTTACATCTCCCCTCACTCTCCCTCTCTAACTACAATTCCATAATAATTTGTAACTTTTACAATTATTAACTATATCTTTTACTAAAAAGAGGCTCGACTGTTTTTCACCTGCCAGCTTTCGCTTGTGCGTGTGTTTGTGTTAGTGACAGTGCCGTTATAAAAATTTGAAGTCTGCCCATAAAACATTTTCCGTGCAATGTAATTATAATATAAAAAGCCTCTAATTTTAATCTATTATCATATATTTAGAGAGGATCATCCGCCGTAAACAAGTGCAATATTAATTAAGTAATACAAAAAAAGTGCAAATAATAGAAGAGGAGAAGAAAAGAAACCATATATAAGTATATATCATAATATATATATAATTATATAAAATCGAGAACCATGTTGTAACCAAAAGAGAAAGAGAAAAGCAACGGGAAGAGCCGTCACCATACCACTCCCCCCCACCCCCGACCAGATCTGCGAAACCCAAACCCAAACCCATCCCATTCCATTCCATCCAAAACGACGAGGCCACGATCCCACGAGGTTTTACTGTACTTGAAAAAAATGGACTGTGCCAGGCAACGAAATCGATTACAACAATTACAGCTGCTGCACCAGCGACCAAAACAAACACATGGAAGCCGGAGGAGCCGGCGACACCAACACCAACAACAGCAACAACAACAACATCAGCGATTACAACAAAATGTTTGGCTTGTTGTTGGCATTTTGACAATATTCTGGCCACAGGTGAGTGAAAGATACAGACCCTAGATTATGACCAAATAGGTGGATGGTGCGGGAAACGCAAATTGTTAATTGCAGGGCGGCATGTTTTTCAAAACATTTGGGGATATCTCGGGGGGTAGAACCTTTTAAATCTGTTTTCAAGTAACTTTTTCCCATAATAATAGCAACAGGTCTTTTAAAAGATATTAAACAATAGCAGAATATGTATTTATTTATTTAAAATAGTTTTGAAGCATAGATTTATAACACAAAACTTTGGGACATACTTTGATAATACCTCTAAAAAATATATTTACTTTTACCCCTAAAAATCTTTAACCTAGGTTCCCCCGAAATCTCCTCTAACTTTCCTTTAAAATCTCTATTGAAAATGCTACTATCAGCTCTATAGGAACATCTTAAAAAGAACCTTGAAAGAACCCCACTTTCACCCTCGAAAACCCCCTATTTATATTCCAGTATAAGTATTACACCTGATTCTTTTCTCAGAATCACCCTGAACTCCACGGGGTCGTCGTGGGTTTGTTTGGGGTTTTTCCGAAATTACATTTACTTTTTGATTTTTTTTTTTTTACCAAAATCGTTTGACAGAAAAACTCTTTTTCATTTAGTTGACGCTTTTGTTTGGTTTTGTTTGGAAAAACCCGTCAGACCGGTTCTAGTTGGCGTGGTTATTCTATTATTTTTAATATCAGGCTAACTTTGCCGGTTTACAAAAAAATTAAACCGACTAAACCACTAAACTAATTACTAAAGTCCGACTAAAAACTCGGCTAAACTCGAATGGAAAGTTAGAATGACATTTCTAGCATAAAAACTTGCTTTTGATTTTATTTTTATTTTGTATTTTTATTTGTATTGTATTTTCATTTATTTCCATGTCGAAAAAAGATTAGTGGGGGCCTATTTTATTGACTGTTTGTTTTAGTCCCTTGTTTTTGTTTTATTTGTATTTTATTTTTTTTTTTTTACGTTTACAAAACTCGTTTCGTTTTGCATTGTTGTCGCATTGTTAAGCAAAATCCAAGACTATAAAAAAAAAAAAAATCAACACAAAACACAAAACAGCCAAAAGCAATAAGTAAAAAGTTAAAAAGCGAACGTAAGTAAAACTCAAGGTTGGGTTCTGAAGTCGTCGGTGTCATCGTAACTTCTTCCCCAAAACATACACACAAAAAAAAAATCAAAAAGAATTAAATAATATAATAAATTATTTTCTCTTTGAACTTTTCCAAAAATTAATTGATGTACAAAAAAATGGAAAAATCTTGTTCAAATTCTTGGGCTGCCTTGACTTTGGCTTTAATTTTATCTGGGCCGATTGCGGGTCATTACGTGCCGGCTTATCGCCCCCCCGAACTTGGCCAAAAGTATTCGTATTACCAAGCGTCACCAAAAGCACAAAAAAATATTTAAAAAGCAGCCATAAAAAAAAGGTAGCCAAGAGTGCCAATGGATGACATCAGCGTAGTTTTTTTTTTTTTTTTTTTTTTTTTTTTTTTTGTGTGGAAGGTTCAAAAACCCCCCGGGAGAGGTATGGTATACCTTGGTATACCTGTATTACATCGCCTTCAATATCTATTTATTTATCAAAAGTAACACCTTTTTATAACGAATTCTTAGAGGGTATTCGCACACGTTTATGTTAATTAATTATTTGGATTTTAGCCGCAATTAATAAACTGCGTTTCTTTCGCTGACTCTTGTCATTTGTTGTGCTGGATGCTATCTGAGAAATTCAATTAGAATTAAAGAAAGATCAAATACAGTGCCGGCAATTAAGCAGCCACCAGTTTTTCACTTCCCTTGCCCCCTGATCCGGTCTTCATCCCATTCTGTGTCAAGTGTTTAGTGTTGAGAGAAATTAACCAAAAACCAGGCCCCCTTTTTCTTTTTGTTTCCCCCAAATCCAAATTAAACATTCAGACCTATGGGGGCTCCCCCACTTTTTTATTTTATGCACTTTATGGGCTTTCGGAATTTTGTTTATAATTTGTCGAAATAAACTCGGCGGCTGTGGCATTGAATAATGCAAGTTAATTAATTTATGTTTCAGAGGCTTTCTTTTTTTTTTTTTTTTTTTTTTGTGGTTCTTCCTTGTCTTCTCTTTGGTATTTAGGGGTTTGTAATTCTGAAATTGTTTTTGCTTTTAAATTATTGCTTTATCAATAGCTTTAACTTAATTTCTTCTTTGTTTCCTTTCTGTTTCCTTTCAAGGACCTAATAATTCCTAAACGGTTCTAGCTTTAAAGCTGAAAAGGGCAAATTGCCTTTAGATTATAGATATTTCTCCGTTTTGTCCTAAGACCATATTCTTTACCTTATCCCATTGCTTTGAATGGCTGATGAAGGAGTCCAGAGAACGCCCAACTAATTGGCATGCGGGTGGCGGCTTTTTTTCTGGAGAAATGGAGCACACACCCACCCATTGGAATGCTAGAACTCTAAACCACAATTTGTTAACCCTTTTTATTTGTGGTTGAAGCTCGTTTCGCCGTTTTAAAACACGACTGACACGACAGACAAGTGTTGGCCACAAAAAATAAATAAATAAACCAAAACGAACGAACAGTGGGCCACAATTGATGGGGCGGCTGTAAATCTGGCTTATTTATTCACTCCAGAAAGCATCTGTTGCTTTCTTTTCCACATACTTACTCCCCCAGTACCCATATCCAGTCCCCCCCCTCCCCCTTATTTATTTACTCTTTTTTCTGAATTTTTTGGTTTGTTTTGTTTAAAGTTTAAACAAAAATAAGAAACGATGAGGAAGCGAAACCCATTTTTAGCATTGAGTTATTCGCAGCGCAAAGTGACAACTCAAATAGAGGAATTCGTGTGTGTTTGTTTGGAGAAACGCCATCCACTCCCCCATTCACAATTCATTTATGGCTTGTTAATCTCCATTTGCACTCGAGTTTGTTCCCCCGATCAATTGAATTAGCCAAGCATTACGTTCTATGAATAGATATCGCTCTGGAAATATTATTTTGATGACCCCTTCGTGGCGAGTTTATTTTGTTTACAAATAAAGGAGGTATTTTCCAATTAAATTAATCATTTTATTATTGGGATAATTATGTAGTTATTGGTACTAATTGATGGTTTATGATTGAGTCAATAAATGTTTATAATTTGTTAAATTTTTTAGGGAAAGGGGCACACTCAAAGGAGTTTTTAGGGAAAGGAATACACTGGAAAGAGTTTTTATTATATTGTTTTCAGAGTAATTATTGTTTTTTAAACATTTTGTGTCCATTTATCAACCAAACTAGTGTCTCAAATTGCCCCAAAATATCCAAAATTTTCTCATCTATTTTGAATTACTGATCTGTCGTTAATCGCCGAACCCAATTCTTTTGACAGAGCAACTATTAATTAATTAATATTAATTGCGGGGCCAACACAATAAACTGGGCCAACTCGATCCGGACAAAAAGCGATATAAAAAATAAAATACATGACTATTCGTTTCATTTACGATTACATGTCTCTTATTTTCATTTTCTGCATTTTAATGTTAAAATGGAAATTGTTTATTAAACACAAAATATGAATAAGGGGAAAAAATAAATGAATAAATAAAAAAATATATAATGCGACAGAAATTGAGGCAAAAATTTGAAACGAAGCTGCTGGCTCACCTAACTGGTTTTTGGTTTTTTTTTTTTTTTTTTATTTTGAATTGAATTTTATTTTTTTTCGGTGTTATTTTGTTTTGTTTTTTTCTTTTTTATGTACACCCATCTCATTTGCTCTCGCAGTGGGTTGACCACAAAAATAATTAGCAAAACAACCTACACCGACACATCTTCCTCCCCCTTTTTAGCCACCCCCCCTTTTTTTTCAAGAAAATAAATAAATAAAAAAAAATGCGATCTCACGCATTCCACGTTTGCGATTTCAATTTGCACTTTTTACGTCCATTTGATATTTTCGCACTGGCTTCATACTTTTGATTCATTTGGTTTTTAGTTAGTTTTTTGCTTAGTTTGTTTTTTAGTTGGATTTTGAAATTAGTGGAAGCTTTCCAATTGCGTGGAATATTCCCTAAACCTTCTAAAATTCTATCAGTTCACAAATTGCGGCTCTTTCTCAAGGTCATTACTTGGTAACTTTTTTAGTTCAATCCAAAACTTTCCCAAAAAAAAACCCCGCATGGCCTGTAAAAAAGTGAAAGGCAAGAGTTACAAAAAAACAAAAAATAATAATAATAAATGTATAACTCAAATTGTCAATCAAAGTGGCTTAACCCAGATGCAAGTAACTCTCTATTATGGAAATAATGATAGTATGTGCAAATAAATCGAAATAATCGATTGATAAAGTTTAGTAATCGAGGAGCTACGAAATTGTAGTTATTAGAAAATAAGTAATGGTTTATGAAAAAGGCAATTTGTATATAAAATAATAATACTATGTATTATATAAACTTTTTTTTATGAAAACGGGCACACAGAAAAGAGTTTTTAAAGCGCTCGGCACCTTAGCACTTTTAAATGGTTTAAAATATATTTATAATTATAATTATTGGAGTAATCATTTAAGCTTTTAGTGCCAAAAAAAAATTATAATTATTATTGTCTGAAGGACACAAAACCGATTACAGAGAGAGAGAGGTGTCGGGGGAGTAGGAAGTGCCATCCGATCGCTTGACTTAATTTGCCTAAAAAGCAATTTAACTTCCGTTTTCGCAGGCAGGTAATCATCTTTGCATTGTGTTGCGATTGTTATTAGTCAGTTTGCATGTCGCTGCAAATTACAATACAAAACCATAAACAACTGGAAAACAGCATTAGGAAATCATATTCGAATTGCAGTCAAACCAAGCGTTGGAAAGCGCTTTTTTTTTTTTTTTTAAAGCCCAAAGAAATCGGATCTCTTCTCCAGATGAGAAAAAGAGATATACTGTTTTTTGTAAAATTAATATCCCCAATATTTGCGGCGACGTGACGTCAACAGCTTTTTGTCTAATGCCCGAATAACGATCGGGGTACGTGATTAGCGTCATTATCGTTCATATAATAGAGATTCCCCTTTTTCCCAATCAGATGATCTCCAATGCGAAAATTAACACGTAATGCTAGTAATGGAAGGAGGATATCCAGAGAGTCGAAGGAATCTCGGCGAGCCCAGAAAATCGATTCCCACAAAAAAGTTTATTTACTTTTTATTTGTGGAATCCCTCCTCTGAGTCAGACAGGAAAAACGATCGGACATATTGTTTTCCAAATGCCTTCCATCTCCGATTTCCATGGGTATTATTTTATTAGTATTATACCGAAAGGCCATGCCACAACGACAACTGATGTCGAGGCTGGTCCATGAAATTGGATTGGTTTATATTAATTTACAACCCAGCACGAGATGCAATCAAAAGGCCACCATGCGTCATGGCATTGCATCTCTTATCTCTCAAATATAATAACACTACTACTGCCATTATCTAGTATATAAGCTGTGTATATACCTGGCTTATCGGGGTGATTAATGGGTTGGGCTGAGAACGTTTGTCCAACGGATGTAGGTCAGTTTTGAGGAAACAAAGAAAGAAACATGGCAGGGACATCTCCACATCGGGGGCAATAATAATAATAAATCTATAAATTAAATATATTTTTATATAACCTTGATATATAACCTTTTGCAGGCCATCAATGCCGCCGATCTGGTGATCAATTTCCCGAGTGGAAGCAGCAATGACAACGCCTTCTACAGGATCGACTATAGTCCGCCGTTCGGCTACCCGGAGCCCAACACCACCATACCGGCCAGCGAGATTGGCCAGCACATCAAGTTCTCCCGGGCTATGCCCGGCACGGAGTACAATTTCTGGTTCTACTATACGAATTCCACGCACCGAGAGCTCCTCACCCACACGGTGAACATAACGACAGGTAAGTGGAAGGATCTCCAAGAAAAACACCAATAATTATATACTTTTTTTCTTTTAGCACCGGATCCACCGGCCAATCTGAGCGTCCAGCTGCGATCCAGCAAGAGCGCCTTCATCACATGGCGACCGCCTGGAACGGGCAGATATTCCGGCTTTCGCATCCGCGTCCTTGGACTCACGGACAAGCCATTCGAGAAGAACTACAGCCTGGATAGTAATGAGACGCTGCAGTTGTCGGCCAAGGAGCTGACACCGGGCGGTAGCTACCAGGTCCAGGCCTACTCCGTCTACGAGGGCAAGGAGTCGGTGGCGTATACGAGCCGGAACTTCACCACAAGTAAGTCGGGCCAAAGGACAGGCAGCCGTAGTCCGAATCGCAGATGCAACTTTTAATATCGCGCAGCGTCTAAACAATTTCCATAACCATAACCGGTGATGGGTCCATGACTAACAATTTCTTTTAACTCTATGTCTCTATTTTCCACAAAAAAAAAAAAAAAAAAAACCATAAACCCGACTCTTATATAACAGGAATCTGAGCATAATCCAAAGGTAACCCTTCCAATTCTCTTAAAAAAAAAAAAAAAACGCTATTTCCAGCTTAGTTTTCTCCGCTTAGTAAATAAATTGTGGTTTAGTATATAATATTATTAACATAAAGCCCTACTGCAGTGGCTCCCAATTCATTTAAAATATGTATTAACTTTTTAATTATTAATTGGTTTCGATTTGGTTTTGTGTTCCACTGTATTTTCGGCCTAGTTTTGATTTTTTTTATTGACTTTTTCGTTGGGTAACATTTTGGTTTGGTTTCGAATGCAACTGCAGTCACACTGGCCGGTGGTTTAGTGTGACCAGGCACATCTTCATTTGCTTTAATTCATTTAGCAATTTAGTTTAGCAATTATTACCTTATCACTAATACCAATCCAAGTAATCCACGTAGTGCCTAGTTTAGTAACCATTGTCTGATTCTCATCGCATTTCCAATCCTTCCTCCATTCGATCATCGCCACCTCCAACCCACAAACGAAAAACAAATCACAATTATCAGAGCCCAACACGCCCGGCAAGTTCATCGTTTGGTTCCGGAACGAGACGACCCTGCTGGTGCTGTGGCAGCCCCCCTATCCGGCTGGGATCTACACCCACTACAAGGTATCCATCACTCCCGACGATGCCATCCAGAGCGTTCTGTATGTGGAGCGGGAGGGCGAGCCGCCGGGACCGGCGCAGGCGGCTTTCAAGGGCCTGGTACCGGGCCGGGAGTACAACATCTCCGTGCAAACGGTATCGGAGGACGAGACCTCGTCGGTGCCGACCACCGCCCGGTATCTGACGGTGCCGGAGCGCGTCCTGAATGTCACCTTCGATGCGGATCACACCACGTCCAGCTCGTTCCGAGTGCGCTGGGATCCGCCGCGCACCTTCAGCGAATACGACGGCTACCAGGTGTCGTTGGTCACCTCGCGGCGCATCTACAATGTCCCGCGCTCGGAGACGTCTGGCTCCGTGTACTTTGACTATCCGGACGTCCTGGAGCCGGGCGCCACCTACGAGGTGGTGGTGAAGACGATAGCAGAGAATGTAAACTCCTGGCCGGCCACCGGGCAGGTCACACTGCGTCCGCGTCCCGTCCAGAGCTTGAGCGGATTCCTCAACGATCAAAGGAACGCCTTGCACATCTCCTGGGGGCGGCCGAACAAGGGTTTCCAGGATGGCTTCAGGATCACGTGAGTTGAGGGACTGTCCTTTTGAAATCCTTTTCCTAAAGGTCTTCCACTTTTTCAGGTACAACGAGGTGGGAAACTCGAGTTCCACGTATCCACCAATAGAGACCAACAAGACGGAATGCGTTTTGGAGCCCCTGCTCGCCGGAAGGCAGTACGCTGTCCATGTGGTGTCCTTGTCCCATGGCGTGGCCTCCAACGACAGCCAGATCACCAGGCACACCCGGCCGGCGGCGCCCATCGTCCAGGAGCTGCGCAGCATCGACCAGGGCCTGGTGCTGAGTTGGATCAGCGACGTGAATTCGCAGCAGGACCGCTACGAGGTCCACTACCAGCGGAATGGCACCCGGGAGGAGCGAACGATCGCCACCAATGAGACGAGTCTGACCATCCACTACCTGCATCCGGGTGCCAGCTACGAGGTCAAGGTCCATGCCATCAGCCACGGCACCAGGAGCGAGCTGCACTCCTACTTCCAGGCAGTCTGTGAGTGTTTTTTTTTCTCAGTGGCTAGCGAAGCTATCCATCCAAGCTCCTTATCCAACATGTCCAATATTCCTGTCATTTATTCCGGATAGTTCCCAATCCGCCGCGGAATCTCACACTCCAGACCGTCCACACGAACCTCGTGGTGCTGCACTGGCTCCCGCCGGAGGACAGCGACTTTAGCGAGTATGTGGTCCGCTACCGGACGGATGCCTCGCCCTGGCAGAGGATCTCCGGCCTGCACGACAACGAGGCCAGGATCGAGGACATGCACTATGGGGAGCGCTACCTGGTCCAGGTGAACACCGTCAGTTTCGGGGTGGAGAGCCCCCATCCGCTGGAAATGAATGTGACGATGCCACCGCAACCAGTTTCCAACGTAGTGCCGCTGGTGGACTCGCACAACCTGACCCTGGAGTGGCCCCAGCCGGATGGCCATGTGGACTTTTACACCCTGAAGTGGTGGCCCACGGATCAGCCGGACAAGTGGGAGGTGAAGAACGTGAGCCACCTGGAGCAGAGGGAATGTAAGGATAATCACTAATCCCACATGCCTCATATCCTCAAGCTAAACCCTTTCCTTCCAGCAAACTCCTCGTCCAATATTCGCGTTCCTATCGAGGATCTGTCGCCAGGGCGGCAGTACCGCTTTGAAGTTCAGGCCAGTTCGAATGGGATTCGCTCCGGCATCACCCACCTCTCCACGCGCACCATGCCCCTGATCCAGTCGGACGTTTTTATAGCCAACGCTGGCCAGGAACTGGGCCAGGACGAGACGGTGACGCTCAGCTACACGCCCACGCCGGCGGACAGCACCCGCTTCGACATCTACCGCTTCTCCATGGGCGATCCCAAGATCAAGGACAAGGAGAAGCTGGCCAACGACACGGAGCGCAAGCTGAGCTTCACGGGATTAACACCCGGCCAGCTGTACAATGTGACAGTGTGGACGGTGAGCGGGGGAGTGGCCAGCCTGCCGGTGCAGCGCCTCTATCGCCTGCATCCGCGTCCCATCGGCGACCTGAAGGCCACCCAGGTGGCGGCGCGCGAGATAACCCTCCAGTGGACGGCTCCCGTGGGGGAATACACCGATTTCGAGCTGCAGTACTTGAGCGCCGACCAGGAGGCGCCGCAACTGCTGCAGAATGTGACCAGAAAGACGGAGATTACCCTCCAGGGACTGCGTCCCTATCACAACTACACTTTTACGGTGGTGGTTCGCGCAGGTTCCACCGCCAGGCCGGATGGCGGCGACTCCGATCCCGCTGGCAGCACTCTGATGCGGAGCAGTGCCCCCATCTCGGCCAGCTACCAGACCCTGGCCGCTCCGCCCGGTAAAGTAGAGTTCTTCCAGCCCATCGACGTCCAGCCGGGCGAGGTGACCTTTGAGTGGCTGCTGGAGCCGGGCGAGCAGCACGGCCCCATCGACTACTTCCGCGTCATCTGCCAGAATGTCGACGATGCCGCCGATGAGACTAGCCACGAGTTCCCCGCCAACGCCACGCAGGGACGGATATCGGATCTGGTGCCTGGGAACAGCTACCTGTTCCGGATACAGGCAAAGTCCGAGCTGGGCTTCGGGGCCGAAAGGGAGTTTGTCCAGAGGATGCCTATCTTGGCGCCACCGATCCCAGAGCCCACAATCACACCCCTGGAAGTGGGCAGGACGAGCAGCACCATCGAGATTAGTTTCCGGCAGAACTACTTCTCCAACGCCCATGGAATGGTGCGATCCTACACGATCATCGTGGCCGAGGATGTGGGCAAGAACGCCTCCGGCCTGGAGATGCCCAGCTGGCAGGACGTGCAGGCCTACACGGTGTGGTTGCCATACCAGGCGGTGGAGCCATACAACCCCTTCCTCTCCAGCAACAGGAACAGCAGCAGCAGCCGGCTTATCAGTCCCGAGGCCGAGCGCTTTGTGATTGGAGCGGCCAACTGTGAGAAGCACCAGACCGGCTACTGCAACGGCCCCTTAAGGGCCGGAACCACTTACCGGATCAAGGTGCGGGCCTTCACGGACGAGGACAAGTTCACGGACACGGCGTACAGCGAACCGATTGCCACGGAGCGTAGCGAAACCCTTGTGGTAGCCCTCACAACGGTGGCCGTCTTCCTGGTGGCGTTTGTCCTTCTGGGAGTCTATTGCCAGCACCGCTGTCAGCTGATCCGGCGCGCCTCCAAGCTGGCCCGGATGCAGGACGAGCTGGCCGCCCTGCCCGAGGGCTACATCACACCGAATCGTCCCGTCCACGTCAAGGACTTTGGGGAGCACTATCGCATCATGTCCGCCGACTCGGACTTTCGTTTCAGCGAGGAGTTCGAGGAACTGAAGCATGTGGGCAGGGATCAGGCCTGCAGCTTTGCCAACTTGCCGTGCAATCGTCCCAAGAATCGATTCACCAACATCCTGCCCTACGACCATTCGCGCTTCAAGCTCCAGCCCGTCGACGATGACGATGGCTCCGATTACATCAATGCCAACTACATGCCGGGCCACAATTCGCCACGCGAGTTCATTGTCACCCAAGGGCCGCTGCACTCCACCCGCGAGGAGTTCTGGCGGATGTGCTGGGAGAGCAATTCCCGGGCCATTGTCATGCTGACGCGCTGCTTCGAGAAGGGGCGGGAGAAGTGCGATCAGTACTGGCCTGTGGATCGTGTGGCCATGTTCTACGGCGACATCAAGGTGCAGCTGATCATTGACACCCACTTCCATGACTGGAGCATCTCGGAGTTTATGGTGTCAAGGGTGAGCTTTGGTTATTCCATCCTTCTCCTCCTCCTTCTCCTCCTCCTCTCCCATTATTTATTTTTTTGTGATTTCATTTTTTGCAGAATTGCGAATCTCGAATAATGCGACACTTTCACTTCACGACCTGGCCGGACTTTGGTGTCCCAGAGCCGCCGCAGTCCCTTGTCAGATTCGTGCGCGCCTTCCGGGACGTCATCGGCACGGACATGCGTCCCATCATCGTCCATTGCAGCGCCGGTGTTGGGCGTTCGGGAACCTTTATAGCTCTGGACAGGATACTCCAGCACATCCACAAGTCCGATTATGTGGACATTTTCGGTATTGTGTTTGCCATGCGAAAGGGTGAGTCTTGTATATCTTGTATCCTTGTGTCCTTTTAATCCTTGAAATCTGTGTTATTTATTTTTTTAGAGCGCGTTTTTATGGTGCAAACGGAGCAGCAGTATGTGTGCATCCATCAGTGCCTGCTGGCGGTGCTGGAGGGCAAGGAGCACCTCCTGGCCGATTCCCTCGAGCTACACGCCAACGATGGCTACGAAGGTGAGTCCCTTAATCCCTTCCCCACAACGTCCACTCCTTCTCCTCCTGACAATATTCCTTCTTTTTTTTTTTTTTGCCATTTCTCTGGTTTAAAGTTTATTTATTTTTTCATCACTTGCCTACTAAAAACTAAAAACTAAAAAAAAAAAAAAAACAGAAAACACAAAAATATATAAATATATTTTCTAATACAACATATTTTGTTGTTGCCACGCCCATACTGGAAAAAAAGAAGCAGAGGTTGTGGTTCGCTGGCTAAGGTTTATATTTATTTAAAAAGACAACTTTTTAATCTGTAACTAACAAAATAATATTTTTAAATAATTAATTTTCTTCTCTCTTTTCACATTCACAAAAAAAAAAAAAAACAACAAAACCACACAATTGTAAATCACACACAAAACGCTTCCAAACAAAAAAACATTTCACTTTTCCATTTTTTTTTTTTGCTAAAAAAAAAATTCGCTTTTTCCAAAACAAAAAAAAAAAAAAAAAAAAAAAAAAAAAAAAAAAGTGACTAAAATTTACTTAGAGCGTCCGCAACAACCACAAATGAAAATGGGAACCCTGCCCATACGGGCATCCTTGGCCAAGGCCGAGGAGCTGGATCAGGAACTGCTGGCCAGCGAGCCAGGCTCCAAGGAGGCGCTGCCCCAGGAGCCAAAAAAGCCAGAAATGAAAGCCACCAATGTGAATGAGGAGGAGGTGGACGAAGAGGATGAGGACGATGAGGATGAGGATGAGGACGATGACCAGCAGCCTTTGAACAATGAGACGACGGCCACCTTGTCATCGGGCAGCTGTAGCATCACTAGCCAGGAGCATGTAGAGCAGCCGCACTCCAGCAAAGAACTTAATCACGACATGAAAGACAAAAAGACTGTCTCAGATTCCGATGAGGATGAGGATGAGGATGACGATGAGGATGAGGAGGATGAGGCCAAGGATGGGGCTGTGGACCAGGAGGATGGCTGGTGGTATTGATAGATAACAAAAATAAATCCGCTTTCCTAGGTTTGTAAAACACAAAACCCACTCACACCAAACAAACAAACCAACAAACATCATACACTGCACATAAAAAGTACCCCAAAAAAATGCAACCACATTTTTTGTAAACTTCAAATATTTCCTAATTTTTTAATTAATGCTTTTTTTATTCCCAAAAACTCCCAAAATAAAAAAAAAAGAAAGAAACTAACTGCACTGGCCAAAAGTAACTAACACTTGAAAAAAAAACCATACCCATTCATACATTTTTGGTTGTAGTTAAAAAAAAAAAAAAAAAAAAACACCTCCATTTAATTTTTGTGTGTATTATAATTTATTCATTGGAATGACGATTTAAAGAATTAATTTTTAAAATTAATATTAATAATGTAAATGTTTCAATGTTTCTATTTTTTTTTTTAGATGACGAAGGCATAGCTGAAACGGGAATCTGAGGAGGTCCTGATGGGATAAATCGGCTAAATAAATAGTACCTATAGTTATTATTATTATTATTATTATTATTTTTATTTTATTATTTTTTTTTTATTACTATTATTATTATTATTATTATTCATTTATAATAATTGTACGTAAAAATCTGCCTGTGATGTGCTGGATGTGATTTGTCTACAACAACGGCATTCGGAGTGTGTTTTTGCAGTCAAATGATGAGTTGGTTCCTCCGGCAAGGACCTCGGCTCGGAGGAGCCCCCTTAGCAAAATTAATTAATGTTTTTTTTTATCTCTGTTTCGGTTTGGCCTGTGCCATTTTTTTTTTGTTTTGCCATAGAAAAAGAAAAAAAGCCAGCTAGCCTGCTTCATATTTATGTTGACCAAAACCAACCAGAGCGTTAATCCTTAAAGTCCTTCTATTATCCTGTATCCCTCGTTTTGTAATCGTTTTTGCTCTGTTCCATTGTGTATAGTAGTTTTGTGTAAATTTGAGTGTGAGAGAGTCGTTCGATATTATAATTAGTATTTACCATTTACTATTATTTTAAACGATTGTGTATTATGTTTATTATTATTATTATTATTATTATTATTATTATTATTATTAATATTATGACATAGGTTTTAGTTGTAATTTTAGGGAAACTGAATTAGTCAGCGAAAGAAATGTGACTGCGTTTTAAGGTTTTCCATTTGCTGCCGTCGAAATATTTTGGATACAATCCCCGTAATATTGTATCCATCCTACCGCCTGGCCAAGCACAAACGTAGGTAGCGTCTTTTTTAGCATTTATTTTATTCTATCCGATTATTTGATTCGATTCAATATTAATTCTTTTTGAAAACAATGTGCGTGCTACACAAAATAAAAAATATACAAAAATAACTAAAGTCGAGAGTAACGAACAAATCTAAATGATATTGTATTTGTTTTTTGGGCTACTTTTTTTTTGGCTAAGATATACGCTTGAATATTTTAAAACAATATACAATTAATATTAAAAATAATATTTAAATTGTTACTATGGTTTTTTTTTTTACATATAATTTACACTTGACATTTTTTACAAAAGTTTTCTATAAAAAAAAAATCGTAGCCTATTTTTGGGACAAATGCGATTCAAGCATTTTCAAAACATTTAATAATAATAATGTGAAGTACAATATCCCCTTTTAAAACTCCCCCTTCCCTTTTTTTTTTTTTTTTTGGAGAATCCAATAAACTAATTTTCAAAAATTTCCCAGCAGCCTCTCAGAGCCAGAGCCACCGAGAAGATGTCGGGCATTTGAAAAATCTTAATGGCCTGACTTGGCCAAATACAGCGAAAATCATGGCCAGCAATTATAAGGCAGCCAGCCAACGAGTTCCTGGAACCAAAACCAGATACCATCTACCAGATACTATGATCAGTTCGAATCAAATCAAATCGAATTGAATCGAATCGAATCGAATCGGATCACAGCTGAAAAATATCTGATGCTGATCGCGTTTGTCAGTTCGAGTCGGCATTCGTCTAAACAAATAAAGCTCGCGACTAATTGCATTTGCACTTGCTGTGCGATATTTCTTTGCTGGAGATTACATGGCCACAGTGCTCGTTGGATTTCTGCAGAGATTGGCTTTTTGTTTTGAGGCTGCAAAGACGATGCTTAGATACCCTTTCCACCGTACAAAATTCGAAGAGGAAACATCACTGTTAAGGTACCTTCTTTGAGTTATTTTTTTGTGATAGCTATAGGTTATATAGGTCATAGGTCATAGCTCATAGGTTATAGGTTAGTCTATGGATCTTGTTTATGTTTTAAAATATATATTTTAAAGTCTAGTAAAAGGTAAGTGTCTTTCAAGTTTTCTAAATAGGGGAATGTTTTGCTGAAGAAATTAAAGATAAGGTGGACGAGCTAAAGGTTAGACGGAGAAAGTCTTCAAAAGTGATGTCTTTGTAGACATCTATATAAAAACTATTAATCCAAAATATCAATTTTAAATTATACAAAAAGGTAAGCTACTATATGCATAAAACAAGCGGACCAGGACTCCCAAAGGTAACACTCAAAAAGGTAAGCTACTTTTTGGCTAAAAGAGAAATATTAAATCAAGTAGAAAATCCTCCTTAAAACTGGATAAACCCTCCTGAAAGAAAGAGTATCAATAGAAATACCAAGTCGGAGTACTGGAGCACAGTTTAAGACACGTCATTTGTCATTTATCTTTCGTGGCCTTTTAGCGTTTGGCTTAATTGACTTCTTCTCCATCATCTTGGCTTAAAAGCTGCAGCTGAAAGGCAAAAATAGAAGCAGAAATGTTAGCCAAGCAAAGAAATGTCTCCCCGAGCTTTGCCAGCTCCAGCACCTTCTCCTCCATCCTCCATCCACCATCGTCATCCTCCATCCACCATCGTCATCCTCCATCCATCGTGGTCCATCGCCTTATGGTCTTATGGTCAATACCAATTGACCGTAGTGCGGAACATTTAGCTTCATTACGTCGGGCCATGTTTGCCGGCACTGCAGAACCGTTTTAATTAGATGTAACCATAATAAATCATTAGAGGGAAGGAGTCGCTAAAAGCATGGCCATGGAACTCATGGCCAAACCGGGGACCAAGTTCATCCCGGAATGCAGACGCATCGAAAGGGAGCTACCAGTTGGCCATTCCAAAGGCCAAACCCAAGGGTATCCGGTATTATATACCTGGGATACCTGTGATATCTGGATAACTTGGATACTTTGAAGATTCCTAGAAGATATTTTGGTTCCCATACATACAGCTGCCTACAGACTGATCGTCCTTTGACATGCAAGATGGCCGTTTGCTTTTTGGCCAAGTTGAAGAATTGTTTATTTTTTTCTTTGGCCAAGTTGAAGAATTGCTTTTTTTTAATGGCCACCCTCGAGAGGTTTCCTTCTCTATCTATGGGGATTATTGTTTTGAGGTCCACCGCCGGGATCTGGTCGATCTATTAGAGCCTATAGCCAAGCTGGTTTTAACCCACATTGGCTTTTTGGCCATTAAAAAGTCATTCCAAAAAATGGAGGAGGAGGCAGAGATGGAGGAGGAGGCAGAGATGGAGGAGGCAGAGATGGAGGAGGAGGCAGAGATGGAGGAGGATGAGGATGAGGAAATGGCCATTTGACAACGCCCGGTGCAAAATGCAAAATGCAAATTGCAATGGCAATTGCCACGCTTATATTCCAACAGACATCACCCACTGCTGCTGCTGCTGTCTCTCTGTGGCTGCCACACCATCGCCGATAAGTGCAATGTCCATTGCATGCAATTTGGTTGCATGTATTCGCCGAGCAGGGCTCACTCTTGGTCTTGAACTTGTGAATTTGCTAGACAACAAGCTGAAAAGTTCAAAAAAAAAAAAAAAGAAAAGAAAAGAAACACCAGAAGTAGTTGCAACTTCCACAGCAACAACAGCAACTGCAGCAGCAACAGCAACAGCAGCAGCAACAACAACAAATGCCAGCAGCAATCAGCGGCAAGTGAATGAGCTTAAATTGTCCATGGCTGGAGGGGTGAAGTGCTGGATGGCTGGATCACTGGATCGCTGAATCTCTGGATCTTTGGATCTTGGCTTCCCTGAATCCGTGGCGGTGGCTTCGCTGCTTGATTCTCCTGCCCACCCATTCCGCTCCCTGAAAGCCCCCGCGTTTTATTTCTATTTTTTTCCAAAAGATTACACCGAAAAAAATGGAATAGCAAAAGATAGACTTCTTTTAGTTGATAAAGCACTGAAATAATAGTATTTTTTTGCAGTGCAACGCCCTCAGTACGTTATTATGCGGCTTAGGTTGCTGCTGCTGCGGTTAATGTTGCAAGTTGCTGGTTGCTGGGTTGCTTGGGTTGCCTGGGTTGCCTGGTTTGGTGTTGTTGTGTTGCTGCTTTTGTTGCAATTGTCTGGTCGTCTGTGGAGCATCAAGGCACTGGGGCAGCGAGGCATCAAGTTCGCAATGGGCGACAGCAGATCACCAATACATGCGGCACATGCAGCGCATGCAGCGCATGCAACATGCAACACAGACACATACACATGCGACAGAGCAGCAACCGCAGTTACTTTTGGCTAAGGTTGCATAGACAAGCCTCAATTAAGTTGCAATTGCACATGTTGCTATTGTTGTTGTTATTGTTGCCGGTGCTGCTGCTGCTGCTGCTGCCTCTTGATGTTGCAAATACTTAGCTGGAAGCGGGGAAGCGTTGGCGTTGGCGGATTCGGAATTTCACTCTGGGCTGCCCACGCGCTCATTGCTCGGCTGCCTGTTTCGGTTTTCAAGCTGATAAAGTCCAAAATGATGTACTACCCGTGTGTGCTGGCTGGCGGTTTCTTTTTCTTTCTTTTCTTCTACTTTTTAGACTCTTATATATACTTTTTTTTTCTTATTTTTTCTCCCACTATTTGCTTGGTTAAAAGTTCAGGAGCGAAATGGGGATTTCTTAAGAAAGAAAATGACTTTAACCAAAGCTTAACTTTTAATATTTTGAAATAAAATACAATATGTCCTTTGATATCCTTCAACATCCAACAATATATCTGAAATATATTTCAATATCTTAAATATAATGTTAGAATAATAGATTAATGTAGTTATAAAAGAAGTCTTCAAGATGTTTGAATTCTATTCATAAATTCCCCTAAAAAATAATACCCCCGGTCCTAAGAATTACTAATTAATTATTATTTTATCATTATAATAATTATATTGTTATATTCTTAGGCTTTTAATATTTTATAATTTTATTAACTGACTTTGAGGCTCTTTCTTCAAGGACTCTTATTATTTCTACCAAACACAGTCAGCTCTTGGCTTTGTCAACAATTTTTTCTCCACGGCACTTCCTCATCCAAAACTTTAAACTCGAAATCCCCATAGATCGAATCAATAACCCTTGATACCTTGATGTACCTTCGTTTCGCCCATCAACTTGTCATTGAAGGCGATTTTGGGTTTCCTTCAGGCACAAAATTTAGACCCTTATTCCGCTCCTGAGACTCTCGTCAGGCTGATAAGAAAATTTATGGTTACCCAGTTGCTCTGGCGGCATAATTGCGCACCCACATCCAGAGCCACATCCACATCCACATCCAGAACCACAACGAAATCCCCATGAAAAACAAAAAAGAAAAAAAAGGAAAATAATAGAAAATAAAATCGAGAAGAAGAAGGCGGTGAAGAATGAGGCTTGTGGGCCTGCTTTGGCGTGTGGCTTCATCGCCAATTCTTCTGCCAGTTTCTTCTGCCACCCCCCCACCCCCTGGCACGCCCCCTGCACCCTGTGGCATTGCCCAGAGTTGACTCTGTTTACCCGCAAGTTGTAATTTTCTGCGAAAACCGTCAGCCGCAGAATTGCTTTTCTCCATCTTCGAGTCTCCCGAGCTCGCCGTCTCTGATAAATCCCGCTTCTGTCTGTCTTTCTTTTCTTTTTTTTTTCCCCCCGCTGTCACGGTGGCACCACCACCACCACCACCACCATCATCCTGATCTTTTTCGGCACCACCACCCCACGTCCCGGTTTGCTAATTGCTTGCCAGAGATTCGGGCTTCTACTTAGGGCATTTGTCTCCGAAGAGTCGAAGACGTCCAGAATCCCATCTATCTCAGGCGATCACATATTACACTATAAAAAAAAACGATATATATATATATTATTAAAATATTATATATCCTTTGCAATAAATAAATAGTCTCCTTTAACCTTATCTTTAAACATTTTCCTTAAATCGAAATATTTGTAATTATATAAAAATAAAACTCTTTACATTTATTTGCAGTTCATTTCGCGTAAGACCAACGATTGACAGGCTTTTAGCCAACTTCGCCAACCCATTTGGCCATTTGAAGGCATCGGAGAAGTCATTGAGGAATTTGGTGAACGCCGGATTGTCGCATGAGGAATTTCGCAGGTCGGTAAGAGAACGTTTTTGGCCAAGACGTTTGGGCCAAGTTAGGATACGCAGAGCCAGTAACCAGGTCAGCCTAAGCAAATATTCTTTACGAATAAATTTGAGTTTAAAATTTTAAAATTCATTTAAAGAATCACCAAAGAAATAAATCCTTTGCTTTGGGGCTTCTGCTACAGTCATAAATATTTTTCTAGTTTGTTGCTAAAAATTCGAGAATTTCCTTTGAAAAACCTTAAAAAAAAAACCCCTTACTTTGTAAATCTTAAATATTACTTTAGTTCCCACTACTAGTCCGAGTTATTATCTTTTTTTTTAAATTATTTCCTACTGCTTTGCATAAATAAGAAAAGAAAAAGAAAAAGTTGTAGAGTCTGAGAACCGAGATTTGTACCGCTAAGATGCCTAATTACATCCAAGACGAGTGATGACCGATGATGGCCATAAAAGTTCACATGAGCTGCTGCCACCCAGCCACCCAGCCAACCACACCCCCCTCGCCACACCCTGGGGCCTTGCCACTTTGCCCCCGTCTGTGGCATGAAATCTTTGGTCATGCAGGAAGTTCAAGTGCGCGAAAAGCAAAAAGAAAATGGTTTCCAGAATGGTTCTTTCGACTTGAGACCTGGCCAACAGCGCTGCCATAAAATAATAATACAAATAATAATAATAAATAATAATAATAAATAATAATAATGCAGAGAAGCAGAGACGCCACGAAAACGAGTAGCGAATAATGCAATAAACATTAGATATAGAACAAGTCAATAGAGAATTACGATTTATGTAACAAGTTGTGGAATTCAAGTGCATTTATTTCCGCATCTGGAGCCGCAAGTGGAGAAGCTAGCTCATAAAAAAGATAGTGTCTTTGGATGGAAGTGATGGACCAGAGAGTGTCCTCTAATTGGTACATTTTCTGGAAGATTTTTAAAGGGCGTCTTTATTCATTAAACGTTGAAATTCCATCTTTAAACAACATAAACCTACTTAACTTTAAGCTTAAGACTTGGAAATAATTTTCCTTTAGTCCAATATACCCTTGCCTCTATTACAGGATAGCAAGGAAAGCGATTCTGCTGATGAGGAGGAGGCTGGAAACATAAAAAATATTGAAGGATCGGATCGGATTGGATTGGATCGGATGGGAGCAGAGCAGAGCATCCATCCATCAGAGCCATGACTCAGTCGGCCAAGTCGTCAGTCAGTCAGTCAGTTGGTAAGTCAGTCACTTAGTCAGTTATTAAATGTGACCATAAGAAATAGAAGCAACACCAGACCTAAAAGGGGGGGCCAATGGGAGGCTATTACATAATACAAGGCACTGAGAGAAAGGGATGTAGAGGGTTTTTTTTTTTTTAATATTTTTTGATATATTTAAAGTGGAAACTATTATGCTAGTAACAATTTTAGTAAATACTTTTATTTATTTATTTATTTTTTTTTTTGTTGGGGAAAAACCTCTGTGAATATTTTTTCCCCTGTTTATAAGTAGACTTGGTCTGAAGCGTAAAGGCCAAGAATTATAATTTTCAATCAACTTTTCCAATAAATTTTTAATGACGGTCCATCGTGGCGGGGTGACCAGCGAGCCAGACCACTGCGATCTCTAATATGTTGTCCAAAGTGCATGCCGGAATCTGGCTAACGATGATCATCATCATCATTATCATCATCATAATGCCGATGATGATGATGAGGCATTTGCGGGCTGGCCAGACATGGGACATGGGGACATGGGGACATGTGTAAGAGACATTCCCATAGGTGTGATTGCTGGCGCGCTGGAACAAGTAAGACACCAAATTACTGTTAACCAAACACAAATATAAATAGTGGCGAGGGGAGGGGCGGGGTGGGGATTGGGGGAAAATGCGGGAAAAGAGGCGCCTCGAATTTCCTTGGCATTAAACCAAAAAGTGGTTTCGTGATCGATGCGGGTCTGATTGCCAATCCTTTGCCACCTTCCACCTTCCACCTCCTTCTTCTATTCTTTCTCCACTTTTTTGATCACTTTTTCGCTCTTTTTATGCCACTTAATACCCCTCACCCCTCCTAACTAACAAACTAACTAAAATTTAAAATCATTTTTAAGTTTATTTTCATTGTTTTTTCTTTGTTTTTATAAGAATTCAAATATTTACTTTTTTTTTTCCTTCAAAAAAATAAAAAAACACTTTTAAAGCTTTATAAAAATAGTTTCTTTAAATAAAATATAAAACTTAAACATTTAAGAAGCTTTAAAAAATATTAAACTATTACCCTAAAAAAAAGATTTCAAGGCCTAAACAAAAATTTCAAACCAAATTGAAAGTTTTTCCCAGAAAAGTGCCTGAGAAATTTTTGCATATAATTTTTTTTTTTGGCAAGCTATCGATCGAATGTGACCGTTATTTAATAAGGAAATTTTATCAGGCAGACCAGCCCGACTGCAGGGGGGGGGGGATAGGGGTTACCAGTAAGCCGAGTGTAGATTTGCAAGTCGAAAGGCGCCAAAAAGCTAGAAGCGTCTCTCATTTTCTAGCCCGTTTCTTGGCCGTTTTACGCATACAAATTACGAATGCAAATTTTTGTTGCTCTTAACCCCATGGATACACAGCTCCCCCCCCCCCCCAGCCCCGCTTAACCCCTTGAGGCAAAGGCAGATCGAATGGACGGCAAATTGTTCGCACGCTTCGCTGCCAGGAAAATGGTGGGCCTTTTGCAAATCCATTTGCTAGCGATTTTTCCACATTTCCCTCTATTTTATTTTTTTGTATATTTTTTTTTTTTTTGTATTTTTTCAATTACAACAAACGTGGCAAGGAGATGGTTCTACCAATACCATTACCAATTACCAATTACCAATGGCCAATGGAAGAGCCAATGGAAGAGCCAATAAAAAGTTGATCGGCGTCGCCGTTTTGGCCAGGCCAGGCCAGGCTAGGCCAGGCTAGGCCAGGCCTTTTATTTCTCGGCCTCGGCGATCATCGCAGTTTGTCAATTAATTGATTGCATTCTCAGGCAATTGCTTGGCCAACAATAATAACTGTCGTATTTGCGCTTAAATATGTGCATCTCGTTGCTCTCCCTCGATCTTGGTCTTCTTTCTTCTATCTCCACTTTCTTCCCCCCCCTCCTCCCCCCTCCTCCCTTTCTTCCAACTCCCCCCCTATTTTTTTTTGTAATCGCATCATCTCTGTGATTCTTTGTCTAGTTTCGTTTTTTTCTTACCCTTGCCTAAAGTTATTCCCTATAAGGATTATTTTTATAAATTTTTAACACTTTCTTTTAAGTTTAATTTAATAGTTTTTATAATATTATATATTTTATAATATTTAAACTAATCTTTAGGGCTTTTTTAAACATTAAAGTATGTTTTTTTTTAATTTGGAAAATTTCTTTAGGGACTTCAATATTATTTTTGATAAAAAGTAAATTTTCTAGAGTCTTAATATTTATAAATATAAATGTATATATTTTATTTTGAATAATTTTAATTTTATTAATGAAATTTTTAAAACTTTGAAACCCCTTTGAAAGCAAGAAAACCTCAAAACTTGGCCTTATAATATATATTATAATATATATATAATATATATATATATAATATATATTCTATATTTTTTAAAACTCTAAAAATTTTTAACCAATAATTCCACATAATTCTCCATTCGATTCTTGGCCAAAAAAAAAAAAAAAAAAAAAAACACTTGATACCCCCAATATGAGAAAAATATGGCCAGAGGGCCCGCCAACAATTGATTTATCATATATTTATTTTGAAAACTCTGGGCCTTGGCTTTAACCGCTAACAAAAGTTGTTGTTCTCAGGCTCAATTAGCCATTATTTGTGGCCAAAACGAATCCGGCACCAGCTGTGCACCTTTCTTTTGCCAAATAAATCATTGTATTTGCATTTATTTTGGACTCTCTCGTCCAATCGAAGTTTAATTTGAGTTTAATTCATTCGATTTGCATTTGCGTTTTGCGTTTGATGATAATTTCCATTCGAAGAGAACTAAAAGTCTTTCCTTGTTCGATTTGTAAATTAATACACAGATTCATCTATTTTATGTTTTTTCCTTTCTTTCTTTTATTTATTTCTGGAATGGAACAGAATAGAATAGAATAGAATAGAATAGAATAGACAAGTTTTATGAGGTTGTGTAGGGTCGGTTGCATTTCTCTATGTGTATTTTATTTTATTTATTTTATATTATATTACTCGGCTTGGGCTTTTATTTTTGAAGAGCTTGGAACTCCATTCCTTTCATTTGATTGTTTCTTTCTTTTCATTTTTTAATTGTGCCCCCTTTGATTGGGTTTTTTTTGTTGTTGCCCAATTAGGATTTTGTATAGAAAGCCAATGGGTTTATTTCGTTTTATTGACTTTTAATGAATGCAATTCCAAATCCACACACAGCCCCATTGTTGGGGGGAATTGATTTTTATGGATTTCTAATTGGGAGACACCGCGACACACTAACAAAAATCTCATTTTCTTTCCGATTTTCAATCAAATCCAAATCAAAAAATCAAATGGTGAGGAAAGGCAAGCAAGGTCGCCCTCAAAATGTATTGCAATAAAATACCTCAAGAAATACCTTAATAAAACTAAATAAACTTTAGTTTCTTCTTTCAACATAAAAATGAGAACAACTTCTGATCCGCATTCACAGTTTATGGCAAAATTTTTTGGCAAGTCTACATTTAGCATAAGAATAGTTGAATGGGTCTTTTTGGGCCTAAAATGTGGCCCTTTTTTTGGGGTTTCTTTTGGGGGCTTTAATGAATTTTTCAAGGGCCAAGGTGGCCATAATAATAAGGCCTTTAAAAATGGTTTTGTTAAAATGTCTATTATTTATTTTGTTTAAAATAATTTCGCGCTGAGAACCGCTTTGTTATCCAAGGACTTCCGCTTCTCCAAAAAAAAGGAACAACAAAACCTTTTCCATTTAATTTTGCGGAAGTTAAAATTCTTCCCCCCAAAAAAAAAAGGATAAACAGGGAAATGCTCCATCTCGAGTTCCCATCATTTGAAAGCAGAGCTTCTAAATAAATTCCCATAGATGTGAGGGGATGGCAAAAGGATCATCAACCCTTCTAACAGGCGCACCCTCGCGCTCATCTCTTGTCTATTTATTTATAATTCTGTCACAGGTAGAAATGGGAAGGATATCTGAATACCTGTCCCTGGCCAGGCCAAGGGATGCTAAAATTTCCAACTTTTCGTTCTCACAAATCGATCAACCAAAGATTTGATTCGCCCGACAGGGCAGGCGGAGCAGCACCCTCGCTTTTCCGCATTTCTTTCCATTTTCCACATTTTCCACATTTTCCGCTCCTGCGTGGGAACAATTACAGGTGCTAGGATGCGCAGGGATATCTTAAAATATGAAATTTAATACTTTTCCATATCATCTGTCCAGCATTGTTGCAAATATTTGCTTAATCCGATTTGGTGAGAGATTCCCCCGCCGGCGTGTGTGTGTTGGACAATTTTCCGGATATTATTGCTGCGTTCTTTTGGTGTTGGACTTACGAAAGCATTTTCGTAGATTCTGACAATTAACGAAAATGATTTGATGAAACAGAAGCCAAAGCTACAAAAAAAAAAAGAAGAAAAAAGCGACAACCGCAATAATGACAGTCACAGTCGTACAAATCAACAAATCACGATCACACAAAAATCACGATTTCTTGTCTTCCGAAGAAATGGGGAAAAAAAGAATCCAATGTAAGACTCTTTGAAAAAAAAAAAACGAAAGAAAGAAAGACACAAACAGAAGCTTGAGGGAAGACAATGTAACAGCAACATGGCCAATTCTTCATTTAAACAAAAAATGTTGGCAAAACTCTTTTTTTTTTTTAGGTTTAGAAACTTTTAAATTTATTGTAAATTAAATTTCATAAAAGAATAAAGTTAAAAACTTTTTCATATGATGGCTTAATTCCTCCCCCCCCTCCCCAAGTCTTCAAGCCAAGTTAACAAATTTGGCCAAGAAGCTACAGGCCTAAGCCAAAATGTGGCCAAAATGTGTTGGCAATTTGTCAACATGTTATGACAACCAAGCCAGGCAACCAATAATGAACAACCAACAACGAAGCAGAAAGCAAAAAAAAAACAAAAAGCAAGAAACAGAAACAGAAGCAACATCAACAATTCCTGGAGAGCAAAAGCAGCAACATTATTGACATTAGGGCACCTGTTTGTTTGCCAACTAAACTATGATTACCGTTTGTCGTATGGCCCGACTATGATACCCTAACTTTTCAGAGGGGAATATGAGAATTTTTGAGGATTTAGGAGACAGACAATTGAAAAGTAAAGAGAATTATAGAGAAAGTGTCATAAAAATAAATTTAAAAGCAAGGAAAAAGTATTGCTTTCTTGCTTAAAATAAATCTAAATAACAAGGCCCTTAAGAATATCCTAAAAACTACCTATTATAACCATTTTTGAAACCCTTTTTTCTTTCCTTCTCAAACAGGGTATTCCTTTTGGTCCTTGGGATTGCCTTGCGTCTGTCATTGAGGAGACAGCACGCGTACCTCCAACAGCAAAGAGCCATGGCAACAGCGACTTGGTCATAACTCGTGACTGACTCCTCAGACAGTTGCAAAAAAAAAAAAAAAAAAAAACGGAGTATGAGGAGGGAAAGGGGCGTGGCGGCCAAGGGGGGAGGAGGATGGAGACGAGCCCATGGCCAAGAGACCAGAGCCAACGTTAATCACAGACAAAATAAGCCCATGGGAGAGACAGAGTAATACGTTGGCAAATAACCAGGTGAGTACTATATTTTTATTATTTTTATAAAATCTATATTTAATATTTCTATATAAATATTAATAATATATTTAAGATATTAAGCAAAGGTTTATTTTTTAAAGAAACCAAAACATTTATAGGTCGTTAAGTTTTAAAATCGTATTCCTTTCTCATTTGCTTTGGTTTCAATAATTATTATAAACTATACCCCTAATTTCTCCGAGTGCTTTGGGCTTAGAGTCAAGAGAAAGACCAGAAAAGCCGCCGAAAAGTTATTGGCAAAAAAATGTTTTCGTTGTTCGCTGGATGTTGTTGTTTCGTTTCTTGGTTGTACATTTCTTGGTTGCTCTTTTCTTTTAATTTTTTTTTTTTTGTATTTTTTTTGTAAGTCAATGAACAAGAAAAATGGGTTTTCACGGTTACATGCGTCTGGGGCGCTCATATGCATAGAGATATACCAGCTCATAAGTCGGAGGTATCAGGAATTATAAATGCATCCCCAAAAACAAAAAAAAAAAAAAAACAAACAACGACGACGACGAAGAAACAAAAAATAATGTGCAGGTGTGTGATAAATGTTAATGCATTTCCACAGCGGTTGGGAAAATTGCATGGACCGAGGACCGTGGCAGGAAAAAAAATACATCCTGTCAACGCCCGAGCCAGGGTTCTCACGATAAAAACAAGAACAGGACCTCTTCTCATCTTACCATTCACGCCTCCCTTTGGCAGGTAAAATCTCACAATAGGCTGGTACATAAAAGGACACTTTTCCCTCATCTCCTTATCTCTCACCAAAAACTAAAGGAAACTATAAATTAAATTGCAATCAAGGCTAAGGACCTATTTGTCACATTTCTTCTTGAGTCCTTGAGCCACTTTCACTTTCACTTTTGCTTCTTTTCTTATCTTCCTAATGAGCTCACCGAGTCTCAAGGGAATTCCTTTCTTAATTGTTTAAATTATGTTAATTTTGTTTTGTTTTACTTGGCTGAAACATTACATGGATGAGCAAACGCCCTTTTTTCCTGCATTTTCTTTTTTTTTTTTTAATAACTCTTATAACTCGTAACCCTTTTTTAAGTTTAAATAAGTTAAGTGGCAGCTGTTGATTCCAAGAATTTTGGGTGTTTAAGGCATTTTCATGGCTTTGCTTTTTGATGGAGTTGTTGATTTTTTGGGGAATTTTCAAAGGGGGTGCAAAATATTAATAATCAACACGGAAAGAAATTCTCAGAGGTTTTGGATAATTTCTATATTTTATAAAAATTATTTTAATAACAAAAAGTAGAAGCAAGAAAGCTACGATTGGTTTTTTCGAAGGGAGAAATATATTTTTAAATATAAAAGAAACCTTTAAAATAATTGTTATTTAAAATACTTATTTAAAATACTTTAAAATTATAAAAACTATAATATTTATTATTTATTTTTCCCCTTTAATGGCAGTGCCCTTTGAGATTCTATTTAACTCTTCAAGCCTGCAGTGGGGACCCACTTTCTTGGCCAAGTTTCGACCGCCATTCAATGGCTAATGACAAGTCTGGGGGAGTCGGCCGGGCTGGCCCAAAAACTAGCATAATTAATGTGCATTATAGAGTTAAGATATATTTATTAGATTTGATGAAAGGGGCATCTGTGGCCCTCTGGCCCTCTGGCCCACGTGCTGCTGACCCGACCATTCGTTTTGGTCGCGTGCCCATGGCCGAGCGGGCCGCCTCCCTCCATCTTGGCCAGCACACAGCTTGATGGTCAATCAAGGCAGTCAGCGGTCCGTTAAGCCAGAGGCTCAACTGTACTTGACTCCGCCCCCAACTAAACCACTCCCACTCCCCTCTCCCCCCCCAGCTCTTTTTGATTTTCTGCATAATCAGTTAAAAATAAATAAATCCGAAAGAATATCTGATATGTGAGAAAATGTCATGGATTGGCTTTAACTGGATGAAGTTATTAGCAAAAACTTGTTGAAAGCAGCGAAAGAGAGAGGCATAGGCATAGGCATAAGAGAGAGAGATGGGTATATTGAATGTTGCATGTGGAGCAGCTGCAAGAACTGTGAACTGGAAACTGCTGCCTTCACGTTGCCTCTCAAGTATTTGTCAATTAGATTTTTAATTGCTGAAATATGAATGTAGGCGCAACAGCAACAGCAACTGCAACAGCAACTGCAACATACAGGGGCAACTGTTGCAATTGCAACAAATACTGTGACTTTGACGTTGACAGCGGCAACAGCAACATGCAGCATTTGCAGCATCTGCAGCATTTGCAGCATTTGCAGCCTGTTTTGCCTGTTGTGTCTGTGGCAAGTAAACTTGTTGAGACTTCAGACAACGACGACGACGACGACGACGACGACGACTACGACGATTATTAAATGCAACTTAGATCAGATCAAAAGCAGCAACATCAGCAGCCAAAATGCACTTGGAAAAATTAAGGGGGAGGTTCTACAAAATTGCAGATTGCTAAAGAAATATAGGAAATAATATTTTAGAAGTTCTTTAGGTTTTTGTGGTAATCTCTATTATAAAATAGACATAAAAAAGTATTAGAAAATATATATTACTTTCTCCTACATATATTTTTTATTCCTATATATTTTTATATATTTTTTTTAAGTGCCTTTTGCGACAGGCAGCCACGAACGCGATTAAATCGAAATTCTATGCGCCATTGACCGCTCCTTCTGCCCGGCCCCCTCTGCTGGCAACTCCCAGCTCCAGCCCCCTCAAAATCAGACTTAAATCCCCTCCCATGATGCCCCTCCCAAGATGCCCTTCCCCCTTCTGGTATATGAGAACCTGGCCAAGTCCAAGATGGATCGCGTGCCAGGCAACTGCGACTAGTTGAAATATTGTTATTATGCTTTGGCTAAAAGTGAATGATTGCCATTTGGCTGGGCCAGTTGGTGGGTTACAGGGGGGTCCGGGTTGGGGTCCAGGTCCCAGGTCCAGGTCCAGGTCCAGGTCCAGGTCCAGGTGGGTTAAGGCCAGGTTGGGAGGATCAGTGTGTGTTTGTTGCAGCTGCCACAGCAGCCACAGCAGCCACAGCAGCCACGACGGCAGACAGGGAACTGTAACGCCAAAACGCAGGCACTCTCTTCCAGGCAACATTTGCAACATTTTCGCCAAAAACAGTTGCTGCATTTGCAACATGATGCATGCTGATAGACGGCGATAGATTATCAGGTACAGCAACCAGAAATCTCGATTGGTGAAGGTTGTTCTCTGGTCGGCATTTAATGGCTTATCCAGACAGGTGATCGTTGCATCAAACAAAAAAAAATGTAGAAATAAAAACAGAAATAGAAATGGGAACACCAGACTGGAAATAAAAATAGAAAAACTATAGAAATAGAAACCCTGAAAGGCTAAACATCTTCATCGAGACTTTGTATTAAACAAACTAATCAATGGCTAGTCAATACTAGTTATCAACTAATTAGGCAAACAACTTGACCATCGCATGTCTAATTCTTAATATTTGTTTGCCACTTTTTGTGGCATCCTATCAACGGCGCCACGTGTTCGAAATTGTTGGATATATGTTAGCCATAGAGTGCATTTACCGTTAATCGGTGGAGGAATCAATGTGTCTGCAACTTCTATATAAATATTTTCCATTTGCCGCACGGCTGCCGGCAACGTGTGCCTCCACATCATTGGCTTTTTGGCCATGGCGATGCTTTTGGCTAATGCAGTTGCAGATGCAGATGCAGATGCTGATGCTGATGCTGAAGATGCCACAATCTGGCAGCTGTCGTGCCCCATGAAAAACTGCTGCAAATTCAAAACTTACACACAGACTCAGGCATTGTGATAATAATTCATAAATGGATATTTCGCTTAACGATTGATTCAAAAATGGCCAAGATATTTATTTGTTTTTGACGCAAATGTAAGATTTCTGTGTTTTTTAAGGGCTTCCATTAAAATTTAAATAATTATAACATTTAAAATTTTTAATATACAAATTTTAACGCAGTTGAATGGGCAATAAAAATACAAATCTTTTGAGGTATTCCACTTTAAAATTGGATTTAAAATAACCAAAATATGACCTTGAGAGTGAGCCATAATTTCACATTTCCGGTTTTTTCAATTTTTTGCAAGGGGGTCCATCAGGAAAATTTCCAAAAATATGATGAAATTTTTTTTTTTTAATTTTAAAGCAGTTTTGTGGAGAATAATTTTACGAATCGTTTAAGGTATTCCACTTTAGAATTGGTTCGGTTTTAGCCAAAATATGGCCTTACAAGGCAGCCATAAATGTAATTTTTGGCAACACTTTGCTTCTGTAGGGAAGCATCAGAAAATATGAAAAACAATACAAGGATAAATAATTTTAATAAATATAAAAATAAATAACTTAAAGGAATATTTTGAGATACTCCTTTTGAAAATCGCTCTGGAATCACAAAAGATATAGCTTCTCCAGTAAATACTTTTCGAAATTTTTCCAAAGTTTTTGGGGGTCGAGAATTTTCCGGAAGATTTTTTTCCCCATTGCCGCGTTGATAAATTTCGTTGGCTGCCTCGGCTGTAAAGAAAATAATTAATTTGATTCGATCCTTTGTTCGGTGAAGTAGCTTGTTCTTCGATTTGGAATGCGAGCTGAGATTTCCATTCATAATTCATCGATTTGTCATTTTGTATTTAAATATTTCAACTTGCGGCTGTCGGCGGCATTTGCATTTCAATTGATTGACTTTTGGGGCAGCCTCGTGGGGCAAGAGCAGCGGCAACAGCGGCACGAGTGTTGAACTTGGAAGCGTGCGCCAACAAATCAGAAAAAATAACACAAAAACGACCAAGAAGTTTACCTTTTTTCACACCTTCCCCCCCCCCAATCCGGCGACGAAACAAAATAAATAAATTTCGAATAGTCGATGGGTGGAGATCGATGAAGAGATCAGTTTTCAATGGACTCACGGCTGGCTGGCTGGTTGGCTGGCTGACTGGCTGGCGGCACCTGTTCTAACATAGATTCCAGAATTCTAAAATTCGAAATTCTATTTTCTTGGTGCTTTTGACACTTTCAAAAATTTGCATAAGTTCACAGTAAATTGGAGAAGTAATCGCTTGCGAGCGACCAGTCTCCTAATCGCTAATAAATACAGACTCGTATTTCAAAATGATTTGAATATTTTCGAAGGGTGTCTGGTCGCGGGCCTCCTCCCGTGGCGTTTGTTTTGTTCGAAATCAAAACATTTTCCAATGCCCAATACTCGACGAAGAAAAGCTGTAATATTTCACACCTTTCCCCCAAACCCCAATCCATCCAAACCCCATCCCCCCATTCCAGTTTTCCCCATTTTCTTCTGGGCTTTTGGGTCTTTTGGCCAAACAACTTAATCAAAGTGCCATTGACCATTCTACACTCATAGTTTATGGTAATTCCCATCGATCTATATATCTATATCGACTTCTTTCAGATTCGAAACCATTTATGTAAAAAAAAATAGTCTTTCCGTTTGCCGTACTCGTAATTCTCCGATTTCACACGCGTGATATTCATGAGTGATCATTTTTTTTTTTTGGGTTTATTATTGTAATATATGATTTGAGGCACATTGTATATATTTATGGAAGTGAAAGGTTACCGACGGAAAGTGGCTTTGGGAAATTGAAATTTTTTTTTGGGGAGGGGGGGCGTTCTTTTCCGGTTTCAAATCGGTTTCAATAATCGTTTGTAAGATTTTGAGATTAAAGATTTGGAAGGAAGCGTTGTTGCCACCTTGACAAGCTTGTTAACATTCTGTTGGACACAAAACTGAAGATACATATAACAACTGACAACCAGATCTCATGAATAACGATGCTAATGATGATGTTTAGTAGTTCTTTTCTTTCGATTGTTATTAACTTTGGCTAAACCTTTCGCCGATTTGCCATTCATTTATCTTTATTCTCTCTGTCTGGGCCAGCCTGGTAGCCAGCCAGCCAGGTGTCTGCTGGAATTGATAAAACTTCACGCTTTACATTTAGCCAGATCGCAGATCAGCATTAAACAAAAAGAAATGTTTCAAACGCAAAAAAAAAAAAAAAACAAAAATGTCATAAATAAATAAAGATAAAAAAAAAAAAAAAGAGATTGTCAACGCGGAGACAAAGGTCTCCCGATAGAAGTTAAATAAATTCAAGTATTTAATGGCTTTTGGGAATTATGCAAAGTTAATGGGACAGAACATTCAAATTTATAACGATTTATATGGTTTAAGTTCATAATTAGAGATTTATCTATAAAGTACGTGCAAATAATTATTAAATTTTCGATTGAAACTTAATTATTTTCCTAACGGTTGGAGCAAAAAAAAAAAACCAGAAAAACAAAAACATCTGCCAGATAAATCATTGGAAAAACAAAAAAATAGTTTCTTTTGTGTATTGATTTAGATTGAGAGACAATGATGCGAAGATTCTTTATTGTTTAAACTTTTTTAAACGTTTGTCTGAGAATGCGCAACATTGGAGAGAGATGGCAATGGCCACGAGAAAGAGAGGCCCAAACAGTTGATGATGATGATGATGATGATGTTGAATAAAAACGTGAAATAATAACAATAAAATTAAACAATGGCCTGCCATAAATTTTTATTATATTTTACCGATAGTTTTGTCTTTAGTTAAAGCTTTAAAGTGGCATCTATCCATCTCTTTCACCGATTCGATCTGTTTTGCAAAATAGGAAGCACAAAAAAATAACAAAAAATAAATAAAAAAAATGTCGAAAATAACAACAACATATATATGTCACATTGCATACAAAATTTGATTTCATTGTTATCAGGTTCTGTGAATCGATCAGTCACTTGATTAGGTTATTGAACTTGATTTCTTCGGAGAAAGAGGTTCGCTGCCCAAGTCTTTCGTTTGAGCAGTTGCTTTGGCCAGGAGTTGGATTTAATTTCGATCCTTTTCGAATTTAATTCCATTCGATACGTTCTGTCTTATTCACTTAACAACTCACTTTACACTCACTTTACACTCACTTTATATTCACTTTATATTCACTTTATATTCACTTTGTCTTTGGCTTTTTATTCAAAACAATTTAAGCCACAAGCTTGGCTAACAAAATGCATTGAAATAAATTTTTTATTATTTATTAGATATTAAAAAATAAAAAAGAATAGTTGAGTAGCTTTTCTACATTAATTTGCTCAGTGCCAGAGCCAAAGAATGCCAGGCAACTGGGGAGAATCATGTAGAGATTCTGCCAGAGAACTTGTGTAAATTGAATTCTTCAAAGAAAATGTGTCCACTCCTCTGGCTTTTCCTCGCTGCTTTGGCTAAAATGTGTGGCTAATTGTGGCCACTTAACTGCTTTTGACAATCCATCAGAGGCTTTAACGGCCACGCCTCCCCCTCCCCCCCCCTCCCCCCGCCCCCCCCAAGCTCTGTAGCAGGTTTACTCCTTCATTTAATCATTAACTTTGATTAAGTTATTAAAATACTTGTTTGTGCCAAGCCAAATAAAAACCATAAACTAATATCGTTGGCAAGGGGAGGAAGAACTGCGCTGTTTGTATATAAACACCTGACATTTGTTTAATAATTATAAATAATTTTAATTTGTATTTCACTTTACAACTCGAAGAGATCTCGCGATCGCGATTCCCTCTCTCTTTTGCACACTCGCACTTCCGTTTCCGGGTAATAAACGAGGATGCCGTCCAGCGAGGGGGGCGAGGCTGTTGAGGGGGGTCCTGGTATTGGCATTAAACTATCCAGGAATTAGCCTGAAATTAGTAGCGAATCAAAGATGCTAGCTAATGAGGTATTTAAATGCAGAGGAAATAAATCCTAGATTTGTTTAAAAGGCTAACAAATATTTAGAAATTGTTTATATTCCTTTAATCACATTTTTTTTTTAAATATTTAAATACTTTTATAAACATTACCTGTATGAGAATATTTTGCAAAGTCAGACCCCATTTCTTGCAGTGCCAAATATTACATAAAATTGACATTGATCGACGACGGATCACATTGAATATTAAAAGCCAGCCAAGATTACGGAGCTCCAAGTCCAATTCGAAACCAAGCTGGGAGAGATCGCAGATCGCAGAGATCCAACATCCGCCGCATCTCATTTGGCGACACATTTGCATGATTATGAGCTCGTTGTTCCGGCCAATAGAGTCCCCCCTCCCTCCCCCCCCATCATTGCAAAAAAAACGCATAGATATACCTACCATAGATATATCCCATATGGCATGGCAAATTGTTTGCATTTTTGTGCAATTATTTATTTATGCGGCGATTGGCTAATCAATTGCCAACTTAAATGCATTTTAACTGTTCGAGTCCGATGGGCGAAACCGCTTACTTAACTCTATTTAAAAGAAAAAAAATAAATCAGACTTAACTCTTTGCCATCCGCTTGTTTTTTTTTTCAATAGGAAGAACGGAATATTCCTGGGAGCTGGGAGGGAATTGTGTCAATTGGCTAAGATGCTTTTCCAAAGGCCAAGAGTAATTTGTAATTAAACGGAACTTCACAATAAACAATAAAGGATTTAAACAAGGAAGTTTCCATTTAAAACTTGACTATATCAAGTTTTTTCTTCTCCTTGTCCTTCGTGATTTTATCCTCCTCTTTAATTTTTTTTTTTTTTTTTTTTTTTGGGTGGCATTTTTTGTTTAATGTTGTTTTTATGGAGCGCCACAGCGCTAAATTCTTTTCAACTTTGCAGCGATGACTTATTTTGCAAACAATAAACCAATAAATCAATCAATTATTGCTTAAACTCGGTGACAACAACAGTCGGAGAGAAAATAAAACTGACAAAAAAAAGTGAAAACAATAAAAAGAAGTAAAACATTTTAATGCCATTTTTGGGCAGGACTACCAGAGGGTTATCCCAAGTTAGTTACGTTTTTAGGACATGGTTGTGGCTTCTAAAAGTTTTTAAAATATTTTCAATAAATTTATTTTTCAAATAAACAAATAGGAGAATTTTTATGAATAAAATCTTTTTTTTTTTTTTATGTTTTAAAGTAACTAAAAAATATTCTTGGAAATGTAATAAACGATTTTTTATTATTGAAACCCTTTTATAAAATAAAAGGCCCCTTAACTCTTATTATTTTATTGACTTGCCTTACTTGGGGACTGTCCCTGCCTTTTGCATATTAAACGCCTTGAAAATTTGTCAGTCAGGCATCAGGACTTCCAACCAAAAAAAAAAAACAGAATAAACAATAAATTCAATTCCCGAAATAAAAACAAAACAAAAAAAAAAAACACTGAAAATAAATAAATATATATAAAAGTTAAGGAGAGGTGGGAGTGGAAATGCAACTGCAATTTGCTGAACGTTGTTCGCCTGTCGCGTCCACTGACTGTTTTTGGATTTTAGCCAAAAGCGCCTCTGCCACTGCCTCTGCCACTTGGACTTGGCTCTTAAGTGGGTCAAAATCCAACAACAATAGCTGCCAATTTGGGTGCAAAAAAAAATTCCTGGCCTGACAGGCGTCGGACTGGGACTCTGACTCTGACTCGGATTCAGATTCAGATTCAGTTTCAGACTTTGGATTGGTGGCGACTCCGAATCGGCCGCCGCACGCATGCCAATTAGCCCAAGTTGTAAGCCTGGCCAAGATATCCTCTAGGAGCCAATAGCTCTTCCATATTACGTTTCTTAGAAAAATCTACAAAAAAAGTTTTCATACAAATTGTTTATTATTTTTTTTCCGGTGCAAATCATTTAAGATTTGTATGCCATGTTAAGAGAATAGAAACAAAACAAATAATTTATTAGACCAATTCAAAATATTTTGAGAGTTTTTCAACCAAAAGAAACAATGAAATTTCTATTTCTTTTTCTATTTCTATTATTTTTTTAACGATCACTTTTGACCATTGTCTGTGATGGTGGCCTTTTGTTTTTGTTTTGTTTTGCTTTTTTTTTCCCGCCTCTATTGGGGCCATAAGATCAGATCGATTTAGATCGATTTAAAATAATAGAGAAGTGTGTGTGTGTGTGTGTGTGTGTGTGGAGATGTGTGTTCCCGATATTCATGGCGAATTAATGCGATTTTAATGAGTCTAACGAGTGAACAGCGATGAGCAATCGATTATTCACACACAATTCGGATCAGTGATTCGTAAAATCAATTGGCTTAAACCGATCCAAAGATATAAAATGTAACAATATACATGCATATATATCCATAGAGTAATCCCCTAATAATTTCTATCAAAAAAAAATCTCTCTCTTTGGCTGACAAAAATCCGAATCCTAAAAAGCCAAAGGCATTGAAGAAATTGCGGGGAATTATATTTTATATAACGGCTCTCGATCCACTTAAAAAATCAACAACACAACAAAATTGTACCTGCAGGGCTTGGTGAAAAATAAATATGAGCAAAAGGCCAAGTTAAAATATTTGCCAAGAAAACTTAAGCTAATGAACTGCCATTAATTGCCATTTGAATATTGGCCTCTTAATTGCAGTTAATGGGTTAAGCTGTTGCCTATTTCTGACACTTGGCCAGGTCAGGTTAGCTTTGGCCAGCGCTTGATTATGCAAAAGGTCTTCTCCTCTTAACTCTTAACTCTTAACTTGGCCTAAACTAATTAATTTCCACACACCGTCAGAAAATCAACCGAAAAGCCTGTCAAAAGTCTGTCTTGTCTGTCGCCCCGAGGACACGCGTGCGTTTTTGCTCGCGCCAACCTTTTTTGACAGCATTTAGGCAAGATTTGTCTTTTACAATTTCAATGGGTATTTGATCGAAAGGGGGTTTATAGGGATTCTTTCAAAAAAAAAAAAAAATGGGAATTTTAATTATGAAAATCAGGTTTCGTTAAAATATGTTGAAGAGTTTCAAAAGGGAGCCTTGTTCTTAAAGCCTTTTCCTTTTAAAAGCCAAGCTTTATATTTTTTTTTCTTTATAGAGTATAGAGTAAAAAAAAACCCCTATTTTTATAGAGTATGCAAATACTGGGAAAGAAATATTTGGTGAAAAATCGATTGATTGAAAAATGATTTTCATCGATAATTACATTTGCCGTTTGTTGGCGGAGACGGACGGAACGACAGCTGCCATTTCCACACGTCTTAGAGATCCATAAAGGGGGGGGACTCATAGAGTGGACCGCTCTAATGGTATTTTAATAATAGATTACGACGCCGGCGACGACAACCGAAGATTAAGACGATGAAGCTGCCGGAGAGATGCCCTGAGACAAATGATGTTTGAAAACTAAACAAAAATTTCGCAGCATCTCTCCCCGCAGCCAACGGAGATTGTTTGTTTTTTTTTTTTCTTCAAGTGTTTTTTTTTTTTGTGTGACAGTTGACAGTTAGACGGAAAGAGACGGAGCAGGAGGATGCTGGATGCTGCAAGAGTTGCGAGTTCATCTTGGCAAAGTCTTGGCATTATTTGCATAATTCACCTTTAATACAAATTGGCAACGCAAACAATTTGCGCTCCAATGGCCACACATTGGCCGGGGACACACGGCCCCACAGACTTTTGGCCAATGGAGATGGTTGCGTGATTCTTGGCTTAAAGTTTATTATGGGTATTGGTTCTTTTTGGGGCTTTTAAATAGGAAATAGAAGAGGCTTTCCTACCTTCTTTTGAGGTTTAACAAATTTTAATGCATGTGTGGAGATTAGGATTAATACCAGTAACTCCGATTCGCCGATGCCTGGATGGAGACGCTGATTCTGGAGATTCTCAGAGCCACAACACTTGAGCACAATAAATTCCCATGACAACTAATTTAGCCGGCTTGCCATCTCGGATCTCAGATCGAAGTTTGCCTGCATTTATTTTCTACCATTTCATTTTTTTTTTTTTTCGTTTCGTTCGTTTTTTATATCCCAGAGATCGAGGCTGAGGCTGAGGCTGAGGCTGAGGCTTTCTCATCTTTGCCGACTCTCTAGAATTTTTATTGACTTTGACTTTGGCATTGACTTTGTCGCAACTTGGAGACTGCTTTTGGTCAAATTATGTGGCCAGTGGAGTAGTAGTCGACCGACTGGCCAGGCCATTAATGATTGTCTCCATGGAGATGCGGCATAATGCCGCCCATTACGTATACGCCACGTGTGGCAGCCACCGCTGCAGTCCGCCGCCATTTGCCAATTAACTGGGCAGCTTTGACACTTTCCTGGCTGGCCGGGTTTTGCCGTGTCACGCCCCCAAAAAAACCCCCACAAATCCTAGTTATTAACTCTTTTTTCCCCCCCCCCCAACCCCAACACTCCTCTCCGATCAATTTGGCAAATTGTTAGCCATGCACTTGAAGAAATACATAGTTTTATGGCAATCAATCAAGTTTGAGCTATCCTTGAGCTAGAAAACCTCAAAACTTTCTGCAACTTTATTATTTATGTAAGTCTCTTCCTTTTATCCTTTTTACGGAGGCAAATATATATATTTTTTTTTTTGGTGCAACAACCGCGGGCGTAATGCGGATGACATTGACGCGCGCCAAACGGAGCCATCCATCTCGGATCTTGGATCTTGAGTCTTGGATGTTGGGAGGCCAAGACTGAGGCTGAAGCTGAGGCTGAGGCCAACCTGAATTGGAATTGGAATCTCAAATCCCGACCATCTTGGCATGGGAGTTGTCTGTCAGGAGTCGAGATTGCTGCACTTTTTTTCATTCACCGCCCCCGGCCCCTGTAATTTAACACCCACGCCGGCCTGTCAGGCCTATATGGACACCCCCTACTCCTCCCTCCCCCCCCCCACCCCCCTGGCTAACCACTATTTGTTGGCCTGGCCTGAATTTGAATGCAGCATGTGGCAGCGTTTATTATCAGGTGTCGTCGCTTTTCAATCATTTTGCTGTGCTGTTCGAGGGGGAAAATTGTTTTTAATTGCCTTGCGAGTCTTGTGAGCCTAGTGAGGAGCAACTTGTTGTACAAGGCGAACATGCACTGCAAGAAAATAAGTAAGAAATTAAGGAAGTTTTAAAAAAAATAGGGGAGAAAGGGGGATCTAAAGTTTGAAAAGAGTTGGAAGTTAGATTTCATTTTTTAGAGTAAAGAAAACAAAAATAAATCCAAAAAATAAATAAAAACAAAAGTTTTATAATAATAATATTATTTATAGAATTATTAATGTATATATTTATGTTGAATATTTTTTAGAAGACGTTTTCTTAAGCATTTTATATTTTTTTCGTTAGGCGGAAGCAGAGCAAAAGGCACAACAATTTGTCCAATAATTTGTCAATCAAGAATTAACAATTTTTTTTTTTTTTTTTTGATCAAAGAGGGAGAGTCCTGGAAGGAGGCTGGGCTGTGCTGGGGGGTGGAGACTCCCTCGATAAAGCCTTGGATTTTATGAGCGAGTTGCAAGCTAGTTGTCAGGCATTGTAAAGTTACATAACTGCAGTTTAGAGCACGCGACATTTTGTGGCAAGTTTACGGTCGACGACAACCACTCCACAGGCTTAGCTGTAGATGATGATGATGATGATGGTGATGGTTCGCCTTGCCACATCATCATTATCATCTCTATACAATTCAAATCCCAACGAAACGAATCGAAACGAAACGAAATGAAACTGGAGATGGAGATGGAGCTGGAGCCCAGCACTGCGATAAGCCACTTGAATTATGATTGGACGACACTCGTATATATATCTTCTATATATGTATATCTACGTACGACTTGAAGCTGCCACAAGGACAGTGGCGAGGCGAAGAGGGGAGTGGCGAGTGGCGAGGAGGAGACCGCCTGCCTGGTTGCCTGCCTTTTGTTTGCATCAACTTATGGGCCAATAAAACAATTTACCAAAACATTATAGTTTGATAAATTAAATATTAAAAACTATTAGAATATATATTTTAAATACTATTTTTTATAGCTTAGAGCTTTTGTTTTTTATCAGCCTTGTTTTCCAACGCTTGGCTGCATTTTCATTTTCTTAAAAAAAAAAAAAAAACGCAAAGATGAGGCGGAAGAAAAGCCACCATTCTTCGAGTGTACAGAGTAATTATTGCCATATAATGAGCTATATACCAGCACATACATACATATATATACATATATACATATATATATATATCTGGATATATATATTAAGACTTTAAAGTTAGAGTTAGTGGCGCGGCAAGTGCTTCTGTGCGGCTGCCCTTGCATTAGTTTTCAAAAGAAAAATTATATAATTCAAGTCTGGGTTTTGTACACTATAAAAAATAAAAGTATATTGCCTGGAATAGGTTTAAAAATTATTTTATTTATTCTAATTTTATTATTTCAACAAAATAGAAGTAGTTTTCTATTTACAATAATTTAAATGATTTTTAAATATTTTTAAAGTTGAACAATTTATATTCTTAACACCTTTTCTTCTATATTTTTTTTTTTTAAGGTTCCCTTTATGATTTATGATTTATGATGCTTGAAAGATAAATTCTGTCAATACTGGCTCTGCTTCGCGGCTGGCACTCAACCATTTCTAAAAAAAAACTAAATACAAACAAAGGTATATTATAGTATATAGTTAGTTATATATGTATATTTGTTTAAGATTCTCGATTCTTGGCAACTCCTGATAATGATAATGACGACGATGTTTATGTTGCGTTCAGTGTCAATGCTCTGTAGCGGTTTATTTGCGTTAATTCCGTCTTCTCGTTGGGTTTTCATAATTTTCTTGCCACTTGATGTTGCCCCCCCTACCGCCTCTGTTTTTGCAACAAATAAAAAAAAAAAAACATTACGTATACGCCGCATTGGCCGCACTTGTGTTGCCTGCCCAAAAGGCATTTTTATGCTATAATTTCAACAAAAAAAAATCAAACGAAGAAAATTGATAATCTACAATTGCCAGGGAACATGGTGCAACAGTTGCACATACAGGAACGTATATGTTTTGGCTTTTATACAGTTCCGGTTAAAAAAATAGAAGTTTCAAGAGTTGCCAAAAAAAAAATATAAATAATAGTTTCTAAAAAAAAAAAAAAAATGAAAATGAATGGAACGGTTTTTTTTTTTTTTCTAAGAGTTGAGAAAATTTAATAAAAAAATATATTTTTAAAATTCCACTTAAATAAAAAATAATAGAAAAATAAATAGTAGGAACAATAACTTTTAGTTCTTTTGCACAATATTTAATGACAATTTTAATTAAAATTAAATTTAATGAAAAAAAAACTAAATAAATTCTAATCTTTATTTTCAGCAACCAAAAAAAAAAGTAAAATAAAATACTGTTTGGCTACCATTGCCACATTTTTGTGTCCCAGAAAGTTGCGGGATAAATTGTAATCGTGGCTGTTGCGGTTGCAGTTGCAGTCATGCCTCCAATTCGGCTTTGATGCATGCCGCATTCGCATAAATCAATAAAATGCATCAATGGCTGCAAAAGAAGTCGAAGTCGAAGTAGAAGTAGCAGTAGAAGTAGAAGTAGAAGTAGAAGAAACACAAGAAGAGCCTGTAGCAGGCGCAGCCTCAGCAGAAGAAGAACAAACAGAAGAAACCAAGTTCGGAAAGCAGATGCACCAACAACAACAGAAAAAAACCATTGGTGAGTGCTAACCAAAAATAAAATAAAATTCACTAAATTTAAAAAAAAATTGCGAAATAAATAAGAAAATAAGAACAATGTCGTCTTGCTGCAGGCGAATCGAAGAAAGTACTGAAGTATCCTTGAATATCAGGCCGCTTTTTATACGTTTTCTCTTCCAAAGTTTCGAAATCAAAGTCAAAGGTTACTAGATTTAAAAAAAATATATTAGAATATATATTTATACAAAGCCTACTTTGATTTAAAAACAAACTAAACAAAATGTAGGTTTATTTCTTTCGATTAATTTAAATCGTTTGTATTTTATGTCCCAAGAATATGGCCCCTTTTTTTTTTTATCAGAAGCTTCACTGAAAAATTTTAATGCTAATTAGAGACAACAAATTGCAATTTTTACGAGTGGGAAAATGGAAAGATTGTCAAACAAAAGAAAGTTTTTTTTCTTTTTTTTTTTCATTTTTTTTTGGCTACCAATATTGGATAAGAATCAGTGGAACAAGTTTTCGGGTTTTTTGGTTTTTGTTTTTTTGACAGCCAAGTGAGGGAAAAAATCAAAAATCAAACTAAAAGCGTTGTGTTCCATAAATTTTCATTAGAAATGCTGCCGGGAATGATAAGAAACTTTATGGCCTTGGCTTGATATAAAAACCAGGCTCTAATTGAAAATAAAAAAAACATAAATCCACAAAACAAAAATTTAAATAATTTTGATGAAAAGTTTTGTGGCTATTTCTTTTGCTCCCACAACACCCAGACTCCCTCTCTTTCTGGCAGGTGTGTGTGTGTGTGTGTGTGTGTGGCAAGTTGAATATACAATATCTGCTACCGTTAGAATTTAGTGGCAGCAGGGGCGGGGCTAAAGGAGGGCGCTGCTGCGGCTGCTCAACAGCGTGTGGCCCAAGCGCCTCTGATAGCGTTAAAGTCGACGGCTTTGGTAAAACATTAATTAAATTAATTAACCAACTCGTGCCAAGAATTCTGTTTCCCCCCCCCTTTCAAGTTCTTCCTCCAAGTACATACCATATAAAGATAGATATATATATATAGATATATATTCCAGACATCGCTTTGGAACGCATAATTAATGCGCTCAGTGCGCAGAACCAGATTAAAGTGCGCCTCCGTTGAGATATTCCGCCTTGTGCGGTTTATAGGAAATACAACAAAAAAAAAAATATATACATATATATATATAAAGGGGGAGGGGGGGAAGGTGGGGTGGGGAGGTAGCTTATAGGTGGAACTGGGTGCAGTCATCTGTGGCATCCATCCATCCGTCTTCCGGCAATCGGGGAAGATTCTCTCAATTAAGAAACCAAGCTCAGTTGGTTTTTACTTTTTTTCTTTTTTTTTTTTTGCTTTTTTTCACCAAAAATTAATGACTTTTTACAGGTAAAAGAAATATAAGGAAGTAAATAGATGATTAATAATATTATGACATTGCTGTCAAAGGACTTTTACTGAAGATTTCTGGTGAGATTTTATTTGTTTGTTGCATTTTCTCGGAATTCTTTGAAACGTTTTACCCCTTAGGGCCAATTAATCTTGGCCAAGTCTTTGGTTAGCCACTGAATAGGCTTTCCATATCCGTTAACGGCTCGGAATGTGAACGACAAGAGAAACAGAAAAGAGAAGAGAAGACACGTGCCAAGACCGAAACCGAGACATCAATCAAAGGCGCTGATTGAATGCATTCGAAACCGAACCGAAAACCCAAAAAAGCCAAAACAAACTAAAGAAAGGCCCCGGCCACAAAGTGTGAAGTTTGAAATAAAGTGGCGCTTAATTGCGAGCGATTAATGAAGCAAGAATCTCCATCCGAATCCGTGGCCAAATCCAAAAGTTCGAAAATTCCAAAAAAACCAAACGAAATTCCAACGCCAAAGGCTTTTTTTCGCTGTCGTCGCCCGTGTGTCAGGTGTCATGTGTCGAGTGGCAAGTGTCAAGTGTCCGGGGGGGAAAAGGGAGGGTGGGAGGAGGGGATCGCCCAGAGTTTAACGGTTCTCCAAGCCACTAATCAAGCAAACCGATCCACAAAAGAAACACCAAATAAACAAATCGAAAACTAAATGAAAAACGAAGCAAATCCACGACGAAATATCGCCGGCAGCCAAGTGGCCAACGAACTCCATTCGGAAGGTCGACATTGTCATGGTTTAAAAAAAAATTAAAAAAATATATATAAATAATATGTGGCTGGTGAAACAATGGGCAATATCAACAGCAATAAACCATAAATTGATTGTAGCCCAAAAATTGATTAAAACTATCCATGAAAAGCGCAAAAAAAAAAAAAAATATTGAAAAGGGAATTTCAGTTGAAGAAGCGAATGGAATGATACCCTGGAATGTTATTATTATTCAAGGAATATTTGTCCTTGTTTTTGGTCCTTTTATCCCTTTAAATATAAATAAATATTTAAATATATTTTATACACTTTTCGATTGTCAATCGCTTTCAGTCGCTTTCAATCGCTTTCAATCGCTTTCAATCGCCACCCTTTAAAATTGAGAAGAAAAAAAAAATAACTGGGACAATGTTCGCATATTGAATGCTTCCGATTCTATATTTTGGATTCTCCGGCACCACTGCCTTCCCCCCCCTCACGGTTTCTCCGTGACACAATTTCGAAATGAGGGAAGGGGGCAGCGGAAGTTGAGGCATGCGACTCGAGACTCGAGAGAAAAATATTTAATATGGAGAACGACGGCACTTGCCGCAAATGGAGTGTCAACTTCCGATCATACCTCTGTCTATATATTTCTATATAATTATTTATCAGTTACCTCACAAAAAAAAAAACAATAAAAATAAAAGAATAAGCCAAACCATAAATCAGAGGGGAATGGGGCAGGGGCAGGGGCAGGGGTAGGGGCACACAGGTGGGGCATGACAAGTGCCACCTGTAGCGCTGAAAGGAAATCCCATCAATGACAAAATCAATAAATTCTGACACATTTCCATCAAAGCCAAAATATAAACAAGCATAAAAACGAATTTTAATTTAAAAGCTTGATTATTTTTTTTTTTATTTTTTTTTATTTTTTTTTATGATTAACATATTAAATACAATATTAAGTTAAAATTAAAATGACTATCCGATGTAAATCAAATGATTAAAAGCTACTTAGTCGGAGCCATTGAAACGGCTTATGCAATCACAGTCTCGAGTGGCTCTCTTCCGGACAAGTCAATCACTCAATCACTCAATCATTGAGTGAAGGAAAAGCCAATACTGTTGGCCAACTGCCGTTGCATTAATCAACCAAAGCTATGCAGGCAAATCAGAACCAAACCCGATCGCATTCAAAACCATCATAATTATCGATGATGGCTCGTGTCATGTCAGGCCATGTCCGATGATTCCGATAATTGAATCAATTAAATCGCCAACAAATCATCGACAATGGAATGGATTTTCCTGGGGAATCTCTTTCATAAAGCTTAAATATTTCTTTGACTTTTTGGCTTAAAGTTATATAAATAATTACAAGAAAAACTTGTTTATTTTCTATAGAATTTTCTTTAAAAGTATGAAAATTAAAAGCAAGCAAAAAACAAGTAATTAATTAATAATTTTTATCATTTAATCACTCGAGGCATTCAACATAATCAAGTAATAAATTAATAACCGAAAAGCAGGCCTATTAAATCCCTTTTTTTTTTTAAGATTAAATAAAACTGGAAGAGTGTGGGAAAGGCCCTCCGAAAAACAACAGAAAACAAACAACAAACAATGAGTTAATACAATTTAATTTAAGTACTCGACTTGGTGAGGAGCCCATAATGCGCCAGGAGCAAGGCCAAGTCCGTGTTTCCTCCGATTGGGATGCCATCTCCTCGGATCGCCTCGTCATGCTCCGGCTAGCCAATCGATGGATCTTTATGGGACCTTAAGTGCCATAAAAACTAACGACTTGCTAGCAGGAGGAATCGAAGGAGCAGGAACAGGGGCAGAGCAAGGGGCAGGGCAAGGGGCAGGACTTGGGCCAGGGGCAGGCGCAGACGGAGGCGCAGGAGCTGGAGCCAGGGATGGGAGGTCAAGGCACTGGCACCACTGCCAAACGTATAGTGGATAATGCCACGCCTCGCCCGAAGGACATCGTCCAAGTGGCTCGAGCTCATCTTCTGCTCCCGGATGCAGTCCTGCATGAGATCGTCGGGCAGCTGGATGTGAAAGGGGAAGCAGTACATGTCCGTCTTCTCCATGATTATCGTCTCGTTGCGATCGTGATCGAGGCAACTGAAGATGCCCCTGTCCACGATCTCGAAGCGACGGCACTGCTGCAGATGCGACTTCTTCATCAGCACCAGGACATGGTCCAGTGTCGGCGGCATATACAGGGCGAACGGTTCGCCCGCCCTGATGAACGTGTCCCGGAACTTGGTGAATGCCACCAGCGGATAATTGCCCAGACATTTCCGTTCGAATACCTGCACCTCGGCTAGCAAATATTTGCAACGTTCCGGCAGCCTGTAACCCCGGCCGTGTATTCCCGGTGGCAGTGGCGCCGCCGTTCCCGTCACCGCCGCCACCAGCACAATCAGCAGGATGGACAGCCACAACGGCTGTAAACGGAGCACACCACGGACCAGTGCTATTCTCGGGCATATCCTGGCCAAGACTGGACCACGCTCCATCCACCACCTTCGATTTTATATTACTTTTCCCCTTTTTCCGTGATTGATTGTTTATATTAATTTTTTTTGGTTTTTGTTTTTTGTTTTTGCGTAACCGCAACTAGTCCTGCAGATCCTTGTATCACTACTATTTGGTTTGTGTCTGTCTCGAAACTGATTCATTTCGTCCCAGCACAAAATTCACTTAAAATGTACAACTTTCCACACCCATTCTCCGACAGCTGCCTAACCGATTGCTAAGGAAACTATACTCTTTCGGGGATTTGTTTTTTTTTTATCCATAAAATAATTCTGAAATTGTTTAATATGTTTTACATTTTCTCTCTCTCTATATATATATATATTTAATTTTTTTATGAAAGGAACTCCTTTAGCTCCAACGTTCCGATCTCGCATCAAAGATCACGTTGCCGCGGTCACCTGCCTCTACCTGGCGTGCGTATTCTTTGGATTTCCACATTCACATTGCAAAACCTTGTCGATATCCGAAATCTAATTCCGAATCCGAATCCGAATCGGAATCGGAATCTCAATCTCAATCGAAATCCAAAACGCCGAGGCGAATGTCTAGCGGTTTCCCTCGGCGGCAAGGAAAAGCCTTGTCAACTGAATTTCAATTTGAAACACAAGACTCCAAAATCAGAATCAGAATCAGAATTAGAATCAGAATCAGAATCAGAATCGGCATCTCAGATACATATATATATATATATCGATCGATATACTTTGATTCCAGTTCGATTTGCATGTCGGCCGTTGGCCTGTGCCGGGTTAAAGAGAATCGCTGGAGGTTTCTGCCACAATTGTTGCACAAATGCCGTTGTCCATGCACCGTGGATTCTTAATTATTGGTTATTCTTTTATTTATTATTTTTGGCGAGTGAAATGTGAAAAGTTTTATATTTTTTTATAATATTTTATTGAGAAACTCATTTCGAAAAAGTATTTATTATATTTTTGTATATTTAAAAAAAAAACATTTCCAACCACCGTAGATAATTTCTATTCACCCGCAAGTGTTTCACTTTGTTTTGAAGTTTTTCTTGTGGAAGTCGCATCGGAATTGCCAATCGATTTTCCGTTTCGATCACGTGTTGGGCTTCCTTCTCCCCTTCCCCTTCCAAACACCTTTCTCCGCCGGACTCTGGCGTTCCGGCGTTCCGGCATCCCTTGCCCCATCCACTCATTACGCATCTGGCACACTCGAGTTCAATCAAATGCCACAAATGCTGCTATTTGCAACAGCAACAGCAGCAGCAGCAGCGGCAACAGCAGGTGAGGTCTGAGTTCTGGGATTCTTCGAGATAATTGCGCAAATGCTTTGGAAAGATCTGTCCGGCTATTTGCATAAATTTCCCTTGCAAGTGTAAAACAGACAGCGGCGTGGAGGGGTGGGGTGGGGTGGTGTGGTAGAAGACCACACAGCCCGTGCGATTCTGCGGAGAGGCGTCTTTGGTTGGCAGCTTCCAGGCAAATGGTCGGCCAGTGGCTAACCATGTCATAAACAATGATTAGGCGGCTGCTGTTGCTGCTCTTATTACACTCGCAAAAAAATTGCATAATTATTAAATTATTCTGGATACTATAAACTTTAGTATAGTAAAAAAAAAAAGGGGTTTTCCTTTTTTAAATAAAAAAAGTTTTTTAAAGGTCCTAAAAAACCTCCAAAATTAACCCCCTTGAAACCCCCTTAAACCCCCTTGAAACCCCCTAAAATCCCTCCCATAAAAAACCCCTATTTTTTAACCATAACAAATATTACCCTTCATTTTCTGTGAGTGTATTATTATTGTGGCCATGACTGTTGGTGCGACTTGTGGTGTGTATTAAAACGGTTTTCATGCTGCAAATGGTAGCGATCATCCTTGCCCCTGGCTCGGCCCCCCTCTGCCCCTCTGCCCCTCCACCTCACCACCTCACCAGGCCTGGCCCCTTGGGGAAATTGCATTATAAATTAATTAGTCAACTATTTTAGCAGCACACACCTGTGTGTGATGTCCGCACGGGGGGGGTGGCGAGGGGAGGGATTGGAGGGGCGGAGGAGAATATCTGCCATAGACGGAGTTGGTTGGAAAGAACGAACAAATCGGGAACATTTTCCCCAATCAGAAGTCACCATGGACGGGCCCGAGGGGGCCTTGGGAAAATATAGTGACAAGCTACTGCAGAATTCCCCACCACCGAGTGGCTACTGTATTGATATTATGGCATACAGGTGTTTGACTGTAGTTGCTGATTTTGTTCTCTTTAATGTGTTAATTGTTTATAGGAATATTTCCTATTTCCTATTAATAAATATATTTATTTCAATTAACAAATATTCTATAAATAAGCTTTCTACTATTTCCCATTCTAAACTTTTCTAAATTCTTTGTTCTTGCCACATTTTTGTAATATTTCCCACACGTGCCGCTTCGGGGCAATTACAAGCCTATTCTTTCGGACACGCCTACTTAGTGACACATTATAGCCATTAGACTGTCGGCTATTTAGAAGAAGAATATATATATATTTTTTTATTTTTTTTTTTTTGGTTATTCACACCTCTTCGAATGGGGCGTGGCAAATTGACGGCCATTTATCGAGGGGGGGAAATTAATCAGTCTCGCGTTTAGTGGCTATAATTAAAATATTCCCTTTGATCGCGATGCGGGAAATTAAATCATGTCAAGGAGGGTCCAAGGGGGGAGGGAGGAGGGGGAGATCAGAGAGTTCAGAGATCACGGGGTTAAAACAATAAGCCACCAATAAGCCAAACAAAGCGAATGTGCAGTTAACTTAACGGTCGAGCGTGAAGAAAAACATAAATAAAGTTTGTCAAAGAGTTCCCTTCGAGAAGAAAACATAACTCTCATATGGTAATAGATAAAGGTTACAGTGGAGACTCTGCGAAAGGGAAGCATGGCTACGATAAAGATATGTTAACACTTCAAAGATGTATGATATGACTTTTGATAGATTCTTAAAAAACATTTTCCCTCTATTTTATTTTATATTAATATTTATAGTTTAGCTATAGAACTTTTACCAAAGCTAGCCATACTTTAAAAGTTAAATTTCCGATTTATAGAGTGTTTACTGTACTAGTCAAATCGATTTCGTTTTTCACCGCCCCGACACATGAACTTTTGACTATTAATGCGAATGGAATGGAAACACGCCTGGGGATGAGCGGAATGGTCGGCCCCTTTCAGGGGGCGGGGCAGTAGGGAAGTTGGGGAGTAGGGGAGAGAGAATGAATCTGAAAGTACCGTTTCGATCGAACATCTATTGGCTACTTGGATGCTACTTCTGGCCCATTATTTGTGGCAACAATAGACAATTTGAAATCTTGATCGAGCCTTTTGTCTGCTTCGTTTCGCTGTTCGTTGACATTTGTCACCATCACACATACTAACTAAATAACAAAAAAAATATATATATATATTAATAATAGGGGGTTTATAGGTTTATATGTATGTATATAGAGAGAAGTTGCTTTAAATCGATTCGATGCGATTAAGAAATGATTGCCTCCATTATAATCTGGATTTTTGCAACGCCCCAACGCTCCGTTTGCTGTTTATTTTTAAACATTATTAACATTCGCAGACGAATTACTATTTGGGATTATATTATATCATCCGAATCACAGAAAGGGCCCTGAATAGGTGGTGACTGGACTTTGGTATAATATTCTGGGTATTGCCAAGATCCCGCCCTTTTGTTGGCCCCCAAACTGGCATGTGGTGTGGCTTAAAGCTTTATTTTTAGACCGCCTTTCTATTTATTACAAATACATCTTTTCTTTTATTGTTGCTAAATTTAGACATTTATGAATATTTTGTATTCGTATTAAAGTCTAAAAAAAAAAAAATATGATTTATATGCAACGGGAAATTGGCCACAAAAGTGATTTATTAATTGTGTATTGAGGACTCATGGAATAGATGTATGTAGATGTATCTGTATATGGGCGTGGCTACCATCTCGTTAGCAGCGCCACCTGCAGCATTAATTAAGCAACAAATGGCAAGCAACATGCCTCAAAATGGTCTCTAGAAATTGCCACAAAAAAGCAACAAAAAAAAAAAAAAATGTAGCAAGAAAAAAACATTTATCGATGCCCAGGAGAGATTGCCACAACAAGATTCTTATCACCACAGCAGCAGCAGCAGCAGCAGCAGCAGCTTGCCACCTGCAATCTGTGCAACTTATACAACTTGCAACAACCAGAATGATGCTGGAGCGCAAGAGAGAGAGCGAGAGAGGGAGAGAGAGGTGCCCCCAAGTCCAGAACGATGATAAAGTTATAAAAAACGGAGCATTTCCGATTAAGTTGATTGTCGAAAATTTGCAAACAGATGAAATATTTCAGCAATGTGATTTAATGGCCTGAGCGGTGGCATCCACACACCGTAATTGCAAACGCCGGCGGGGCATGTTGCAACATTGCAGTAGCCATGTAGCCATCTATTTATGGCAGTGAGAGAAATTATTTATTAATTATGGAAATATTTCGCTCTTCTTGCTATTTTCTAAAAGTTTTTTTTAAAGATTTTTATAAAGTTGAAAATGTTAAAAATATATTTCAAGTCGAAATACGTTTCTCTTGATGCCATTCATCCAGATTTCCTTTTTGGCTTGAGGTTTCTTGGTCATTGTTGGCCATCTATTAGCCATCTTCCTCTCGCCATCGCTGGCCGGGTTGCATGCAACGCCTGCTTAATGGCATTTGGAAATTTGTCAATCGCTGTTGGGCTGGAATCGTTTGTCGGTTATCCTCGTTTTTTTATAGATATTTTTTTTGTTTTTTTTTTTTTTGCTGCTGCAACGGAAGTGGGAGAGCTGAGCAGTTGCCGGCCAAGTTTGCTACCAAAACGATCCTCTTCGATCTAACGAAGCAATTAATTTGGTCCGGCACGTTCCCCCCGAGTGAGGTGGCTCCGGTTTTGTTTCGTTTTTTCTCTTCCATTTTTTTTTTCAAAGCTACTGCAATTTAAGTTGATGTTGCGCTAAGTGCTGCCTGCCACAGCACCCCAGGAGGGGTAGTTGGGGGGGGGGGGGGGTGCGGGGATTGGCTATCATTTAAATGACAAAATGAGTCAAGTCGAACCGGCCACCAGGCCAACAAGACACGCGCCAATTCCACTTGATTCTTTTCCCATTTGTTCCTTTCAAAAATGCCTCCTTCAAGTGCAACCTGCAACCTGCAACATGCAACATGCAATATAGCAATATTGCAATATTGCAACATGTTGCCAGCCACTTTGTTGCCAGCGATAACAGACAAGCACACACACAAGCACACCCATCAAACATCGATATCTGTTGCATCTGCAAGATGTTAACAGTTTTCCACACACAATTGATGTCTGCGGTGTCCCGTGCCGCAAAATTGATTGACAGACGGCCCACGTTAAATGCAAATAATAAATAAGAAAACCAGACGAGGAGGCTCTGGCCAAGCACCAACTAGTTTGCTCTCTGGGACGATATTAATTTATTGAAATACATCCAGGCCTATAGCTCATAAATCCTTTAAACTAAACATAAATGAAAGCAATTAAATGCAGGGAAATGCCCATAACTTGGCAAATACTTGACAGATCTGTAGAATCTATATCTTCCTTAGACCTTCGACTCTTCTAAATCCTTTCCTAAATGGCAAAAATTAGCTAGAAATTTTGCAACAGGGCTTTCCCGTTCTTTTGAAGTCCTTTTTCCCCTAAAAAAAAAAATAGAAACTCAAGGTTTTTCACAAAAGTGTTCATATTTAATATTATTATAACTTGTATTATAAACTATTTAAAACTATTCACAATTTACAATACTTATCCTTTATTTCCAGGACTGCAGCCGTTGATGTCATCTCCTTTGGAGTTTCGTGGCTATTTCGGTGGCCAAAGGTGTTCCAGTTGGTCTCCAGTAGCTGCTGCTTCGCCGTACTTACTCCAGAATACCCATTCCATCCCAGGATACCATTCCGGCTCGAGGATCTTCAGCTGCACTTTGACGTCCATATTCTAGTGGCAAGAAATCGTTGCCAGGATGTTGCCCCTTCGTTTCTCGGATCAGGATCGTCGCAATAACTGTCATATATATCCCTAGGCGTATAAGGACATCTGTACTGTCATATACATCCATAGGCTCATAAGGACATCTGTACAACCTGTAAAACCAAAACAATCGTTCGAAATTCTTGCATTAAAATGCACAAATAAAAGGAAAGAAATTGCTGTGTTTTTTATTGGGGGAATACTTTATTTTCAGGTGGGGGCTAATGCACAGAAACCATCCTGGTGCACGATCGGAGGTGAAATGGCCGAGATTTCAAACATTCCACACATATACAGGACATTGCAAAACATAAAATCATTGAAAATCCTGTTTCCACATTTCGTGATTTTCACATTTTAAAAGCGAATTACTCGGCCATTTCGCCACCGATCTGGAAGCGGAATACCTCCCCGGAATCAGGACTTCAATATCCTTCGATTTGCAGCAAAAGATTTCGAATCTGGAACAAAAAGTGAAATCTCGATTTTTGAAAAAAATCATGATGGTACCATCAGCAAAAATCGCGAAAATTGAGTTCCAACTTTTTGTTCGATTTTCAAAAACTTTAGATGCAGATCGACGCGGGGGGTCCTCCCGAGTCGTTTGGTACCACCCTCTTCCAAATCGGTTGAGAAATGGCCGAATTATGAGCGTTCAAAGTCGCTGTTCAAAATGTAAACAAAGGCCGCCGGCAGAATGTAAACAAAGGCTGCAGGCCGATCGGAGTCCTTCAAGGACTCCTAAAAAACATAGATAGGGGGTGGAAATAGCTCTAGACCGCTTTAGGAGGATCCAATGAACCAGAAAAATCGAGACAAACGACCCCTGTCAGCCCCTGGTGCGTTATAATTCGCAACCGGTTCAAGCTCGAAAAGTATAAAAGGAGGCTCGCTGCGCCGTTTTTTTCCCCCAAATTGACATAGTATCTCCGCCATTTGTGGACCGATTTGGACGGGAAGGGTCTCAAACGACTCGGGAGGCCCAAACTAAGCGATTGATGCAAAAAAAACCCCAACTTTTCCAGTATTTTAGGAGAAAATTTTTGACCTTGAAATAGTTGAAAAGTTGGACATTTTTTTGCATCAATCTCTTAGTTTGGATCTCCCGAGTCGTTTAAGCCGTCGCTCGTCCAAATCGGTCCACAAATGGCGGAGATACTATGTCAATTTGGGGGAAAAAAACGGCGCAGCGAGCCTCCTTTTATACTTTTCGAGCTTGAACCGGTTGCGAATTATAACGCACCAGGGGCTGACAGGGGTCGTTCGTCTCGATTTTTCTGGTTCATTGGATGCTCCCAAAGCTGTCTAGGCCTATTTCCACCCCCTATCTATGTTTTTTTTGCGTCCTCGAAGGACTCCGATCGGCGTGCAGCCTTTGTTTACATTCTGCCGGCGGCCTTTGTTTACATTTTGAACAGCGACTTTGAACGCTCATAATTCGGCCATTTCTCAACCGATTTGGAAGAGGGTGGTACCAAACGACTCGGGAGGACCCCCCGCGTCGATCTGCATCTAAAGTTTTTGAAAATCGAACAAAAAGTTGGAACTCAATTTTCGCGATTTTTGCTGATGGTACCATCATGATTTTTTTCAAAAATCGAGATTTCACTTTTTGTTCCAGATTCGAAATCTTTTGCTGCAAATCGAAGGATATTGAAGTCCTGATTCCGGGGAGGTATTCCGCTTCCAGATCGGTGGCGAAATGGCCGAGTAATTCGCTTTTAAAATGTGAAAAATCACGAAATGTGGAAACAGGATTTTCAATGATTTTATGTTTTGCAATGTCCTGTATATGTGTGGAATGTTTGAAATCTCGGCCATTTCACCTCCGATCGTGCACCAGGATGGTTTCTGTGCATTAGCCCCCACCTGAAAATAAAGTATTCCCCCAATAAAAAACACAGCAATTTCTTTCCTTTTATTTGTGCATTTTAATGCAAGAATTTCGAACGATTGTTTTGGTTTTACAGGTTGTACAGATGTCCTTATGAGCCTATGGATGTATATGACAGTACAGATGTCCTTATACGCCTAGGGATATATATGACAGTTATTGCGACGATCCTGATCCGAGAAACGAAGGGGCAACATCCTGGCAACGATTTCTTGCCACTGGAATATGGACGTCAAAGTGCAGCTGAAGATCCTCGAGCCGGAACGGTATCCTGGGATGGAATGGGTATCCTGAAGTAAGTACGTCGAAGCAGCAGCTACTGGAGACCAGCTGGAACTCCTTTGGTCACCGAAATAGCTACGAAACTCCACGAAAATGGCCGCAGTCCTGGAAGTGTAGATAGAAAAGCAGGATTAGTTATGGTAATTAAAGATTTTGTTTAGCAAAATGTTAAAAACTGAAAACTACATCTTACCTTTTGATTTATTTCAGGGTCTCCGGGTCTTCAAGGATCTGTTCCGCTGCGTCGACGTCCTTCTCGTCCGATGCACGGACATCAGTGGAACTCCTACCTTCGCAGGACGTCAGAGGGTCTCCAAACTTCGCAGGACATCAGTGGAACTGCAACCTCCATCGACATTTTTCCTGTGGCAGGAATCATCGGAGCAGCAGCCTCTCATTTCATCGAGTATCCTTCGCAGCGTCAATTATTTATTGAATCGTTTGTCCTGTATATTGTAGATCCTGTGAAATATAACAGGGGGCAATTGTGGTATTTTCAGGAACAGGTTTTAAATATTTTCGTACTCAAACGTTGTTTAATGAGGAAAAGCTATGATTTATTGGTTATTACCAATAAGGTGTTGGATCTCCGACAATTAAGGACCTAAACCGAAAACCTCTTAATTAAATGGCTATAAAAAATAATGATGATGGCCAACTGGCTGACAGGAATGGCTACAAAAAAAAAAAATACAAAAAAAAAAGTAGATGCAAACATTCAATGCCAATTGAAACTGTTTTGTGAGTAGAACGAGTAGCTTGGCGGCTAACTAGGAAGTGTTTGCTGTGTATTGCGAGGCATTTGACTCTTGGGTGCATACTGTACGCTTTATTACGCCATATTTGCACAAACATTACACCGCCCCATCCCCCATCCCCCATCCCCCATTACCCGCCTATCCGTTGGTTAACTTGGCCATAATGCAAAGACAGGCAGACGACGATGTCGCGGCGGCTGTTGGCCAGTTTAGTTTGTTTTGCCTTCTTGAGCGGTGTTAATTGTCATAAAACGAAACGATGCGTAGAAGCATAAACATATATAAACTCTACCTCTCTCTCTCTCTCTCTCTATGTATTTATGTATATATATATAGAAGTATATATAAAAATGTTTGGCATTCTTTGTGGTAGAAGGGGGGGAAATCCAACTACTACAGCTACAACTACCTACCAATCGATGGCACTTTATGGCATCATTATGGTAATGGGCAATTGTTCATTGTCTCTGGAGCCCGGACTGCGGACTGCGGACCAGGGATTTAGTGTGGATTATTGTACAACGTTTACAGTTTGCTTTTTGTCATTCATTTCCATATGGACACGATCGATTCGATTAGCATACACACATGGAAGGAGCAGTCATACATCTGCATATAAATCTATAACTTAAACAATCTACAATATATATACATATCGTATTTCGATTTGTTTAGCATTACGTGTGCCTGTGTTTTGACCCAATTTGTTATGCAAATATCATGATTCTTGTTCTCAATTCAATTCATTCTTGCAGGAGGCGCAGACGTTGTCTTTAAAAATAATGTTCCTCAAAGACAATATTCATTGAAATTTTTTAAAGGACCTTTTGTGTCCATTATCCCTTTTTTGGAATAAAACTGAAACTGGTTTCTCCCTTTTCCTTTTCAACTACAGTTGCTTTCTTCCCAGAACAGAAAGGCCTCCGAAGGCCGAAGCACTGTGGTCTTTGCCTTTTTTTTTTTTAAATATTTTTCCTCATTAATTTTAAGTTAACTCATTTGTTGTTGCATTCCTTTCTATTTTCCCTGGCAAATTTTTTTTTGCTTTTCCAATTTTCTTGATTTATGGCTGAAAGCGAAAAAAAGAAATGGAGGCAGAAAGCAAAAAAAAAAAAGAGCCGGGACCCACCCAAAAAAACAAATCGGGGAATCTGAGAATCGACAGAAAGCCAAAACGCCAAAAAAAAACTGACTCACATGACCTGCCTGAACCTGGCTTTAATGGCTTTTTATTAGCCAGTTCCTTTCGTTGTTGTTTTTGCCGATTTTAGCCGTAAAATCTGTCTGGATCTTTTTGGGGCTTATTAACATATTGCACTTGACGTTTGGAGGCAAAACAAATATGAAAAACGCAAAAGATTGCAAATTTAAATTGTACAAAAGTTACACGTGTTTGATTACGACTTTGTTGTTTGCCTTTGTCCCGCCTTCGTTTTCGTTTGAAGAACAGTTAAATAAATATTGATGATATTGCCAAAAACAAAAAGGCATAAAAATGCATTTCCTGTTCTCAAATCAATATTCATTTTTCCTCAAAAACAATCCCTTTAATTTTTGACAATCAAACTTCATTTGAAAGCTTCAAGTTTTCCCCTTTGTGGTCTAGTTTTTGTTTTTGATTAATTATACTTTCAATATGTCTCACCTGTTAGTGCTGATTTTATAGAAATTTATATTATAGTTGAACATTAATTGTGAAGAGAAGACACCTTTGTCCAACTGGATATTTATAATTGCAGTTTGCATTGCCAATTAATCTGCCGGATAATCGTATTAATTGCCAGCAACTCGTGGCTGCTACTCATAAATATTGCTGTCCAGCAAGGATTTCGAGTTAAATCTGATTTTGATACACTGATTCCGATGATGTTGCACCTGAAGCCTGTTGTCCACCGGTTGGGGCGACTTCTTCCTTCTTCGGGCCAGTTTCAGGGGAAGTCATCTGGCCAAAACATTCCTTGCCGGCCAAGCCAGAATGCTAAAATCCAATCGACAAATCTGAAAGGAAAATACAAGTTAAATAAAGGATTTACCAGGAGGGAGAAATAATATAAAAATAATTAAAGAAATTAAAGCCATTTAAAATTATGAAAAAAATTAAAACTTTAAAGCGAAATGAAAGGGAAAATTATTGTGAAAGGGCAAAGAAAAAAGGACTAAAGAAAATCCAAACAAATTGCAATCGCTTACAAAAAATCCTTAAAAAATGGCCATGTATTCGAAAGGAAAAAAAAAAAAAACATCTGCTGGCAGGGAACTTTACATGCAAAAGGAATCACAGTTGGTAATTTGCTTAGTTTGTCGGTTGGTTGGTTGGTTGGTTGGTAGGTTGGTTGGTAGGTTGGCTGATAGGCAGACAAACAGGATCAGGAAATTCCGGTTTGCTATTATTTTTATTATAATAATTTTTCTCCTTCGTCTTTATTTTTGTTTGGTTGTTGTTTTTTTTGTGGAGCTACAGATTCTTCGGAGGATGTGGGGTTCTTCTAATGTCAAAAAGACGAGAGCCACAGAGATGGGTGGAGGGGTGGAGGAAAAACAGGAATCCGCGACCGAAAGACGATACCTACGTTCTTTGCTTCTTCTTTGGCTCAATTCTTCTCCATTGGTCAATTCTTTCGTCTCCTTCTCCATCTCCTAGTCTGATGTGTGTGTATGAGTGTGTGTGTGTGTGTGTGCAATTTGTGTATTTGTTGTGGTGTCTCCTTGAACTGGCGCTGCTTGTCGATCTGGCCATGACTCGTTTGCTATTTTTATAATCAGCCAGATCGAAATAACTGGACCAGTCGGGGGTATGCTCCTTTAGGACCCCATTTGGAATCTAAAATTACAAGAGAAGAAAGATTATTAATTATAAAAAAGTTATTATTATTATAAAGAGTTTGTCGCATACAAAGAATAAAAGGTTCTAAAGAAAGTTTAAGAATTCCCAGCTGGAAATTGATTTGATTATTTGAAAGGTTTTTATTTTCATTTTTAACACTATAATGCTTTTCTTTAAATATTCTTAAAAAGTAAATGCAAGGTAACTTTTAGTCTCAACGAACTTTCTTCCATTCCTACGATAGCTTCCGAAAGGATACCAGCTGTAAAAAAAAAAAAATAAATAAGAAAAGAATCTGCCTTACTTCTCAACTGCCTCCTAATGTGCGGCCCGTTGGGTGAACAGGTTCGCCCCGCCCCCTCGGCTACAGTGCCCACCTCCACCACCACACAACTTCTAAGTTTGATCCCCCCGCACAGTCCCCGCCAGTCATGGCTCGGGATTATTGATTGCTCTGGGTCTCTGGGCAAACGTGTGCCAGGCGGCATACAACTCCCCCTGCCCGGCCAGCATTTGTCGCCATGGCGAGGCAAGTATTTGCTTTTCCACTTTGCATTTGCCGTCGAATTATTATTTATGGGACTGCATCTAATGTGGGGTGGGAAAGGGGGAGGCAAGGGGGGTGGGGGGGAGGAGACTGAGAACGCGATCGAAGAAGAACCAAAAAGATATAGCCCCCTGGGCCATTGATGTCTTTGTTTATTGCTCCGGTGGTGGTGCCTGTTTCCAATTTTCTATCCCCATATATGCTGGATTATTCTCTTGTAATATTACTTTTATTTCTTGCTGTTTTTTTTCTTTTTTTTGTTGAAGGGGGCGTAATGGCGGTGGGCGGAACGGGGCGGTGCTTGGCCTTGGGGGCAAGGCAAGTGCAAGGCGAATGCTAATTAGATATCGGGGCCCCCGAATGCATTCGGATGTGGAGCTGCGTCGGACTGGACTGGCGAAAAGATTTAGAGATTTAGATCCGTTTGCCGACATCCTTGCCGCTCTAATTGACAGTCGGCCTCTAATGGAGGAATCCAATCCCGATCCCGATCCCGATCCCAATCCCGATCCAAGTTCAAAGCCAAATCGAAAGCCAATAAGAGGCCTACGAAAAAAAATGCCAAAGCAAATATCTTGGCTAATTACCATGGCATTCTTGCCGGCACTAGAATTTTCAAATACTTTGGTTACAGTCTTACAAAAAAATATTTATGAAAAATTGTATAAATTAATTAAATTTAATTGAAGAAATTAAAATTAAAGAAAATAATCAATGTATAAGAAATATTTATTATTTAAAATAAACAAAGTCCCTTCTCTACGCAAGTTTGTTGCCTAAGTCTTTTGTTTGGAAGACAATATTTGTTTATATATTTTGTTCAGAGCAAAATGTATCTCAGCCTTGAAAGAATTAGTATCCTTGCCACCAGCAAAGTGCAAAAGAACTGTAAAAAAAATGAGCCAAAAACAATTTGCATAGGAATTCGCTTTAGTTTAAGCTTCAGCGGCCGTCGCGATTTATTTTATTTATTTATTTATTTTTTGCTTTCATTTGATTTCGATCTGTGTGCTGATCTAATGCATTTCACAAATGCCAACGAGTGACTTATTGACGCAGCATGTGGCAACCAGCAACCAGCAGCCAGCAACCTGCAGCTAGCAACCTGCAGCCAGCAACTAGCAAACGTGCAACGTGCAACAAATACGATCCCAGTCGATCAAATTCGATTGCAGATCACGTACGCAATTGCGGCTGATGATTGGAAGGAAAAATGCCAAAGTCAAAGCCAAAGACGCCAAGATGCGTTGACAACGCCTCTGCCGACTCTGGAGCCGACGAGGCCAAGAACTGGAGCTATTTGAGGATTATTGGGCCACCGACATGAACAGCCCCATATAGCATAGTTCATTCAGGAGGCACAATTCCACGAAAGTGATTGATTACGAATCGATCCGATCCGATACGATACGGATTTAATGTAATACAATAATGTGTAAGGCGAGGCGAGGCGAGGCGAGGCGAGGTGGGGCGCGGCAGCCGGGCAAGGTAAAAGCGATCAATTAAAACCGACTGATGATGATCAATTATCGGCGCAAGATAAAGACCAAAGTGAAGAAGCTGCATCTCGATATGATGATGCAGTTGAAGAAATCTTTAAAAGCAAAAAACAATTCTTAAGCCTTAAAAGTTGCGGTATTATTCTCTGTGTATTATATGGTAGACTTGATCTGAGCCAAATCGAAGCTGTCTGTCCATTTTCACGATGACGACAATGACAACGACAACGACACCGACAACGACAACGGCAACGAAAACGACAATGACGATGACGATGAGGATGACGATGAGGATGAGGATGACGTTGGCCAGTCACCGTGATCTTCATCGGCAAACCCGGCATCGTCATCCTTGCCTGCTTGTCATTGCCACAGTTGTTGCTGTTGCAACAGTTTTAACACATCATAAAGCTGCTTAAAGTGTGCTGCTGCTGCCGCTGCTGCCAGCCAACTCAGGTTGCAAGTTCTTGCCGCATTACATAACAAGCAACTATGCTTTTGTATTAAAAATGATCAGAAGGTCATAGAACTTTTCCAAAAAAAATGGGAAATGGGATTAGTTATAGTTAAAAATTGTCTAACATGGGGAAGAACTTTTAAACAATAAAATTTGGATCAATGGCTATAATAATACGAATATTATTATTAAAAACTGTCACTAGTCATAAAAATTAATCATATATCTGGAAATATATCTGGAAAGAATAAGAAACATAAAGAGACCCCACACATGATCTATGACAGGGCTAAGAATTTTATGAACTCACCTTTTGTATTTTAAACAAATAAAAAATTATGTTTTATGTTTTGTGGTTTGTGGTTTATGACGAATGGTCTTGGCTAATTGTAAGGCACTTAAAAATATTTAACTATGCCATCAATCGAAGGTCCAAAGAATCGTCTACCGATATTTATAATCAATATATACATATATATATATTTTTTTATGATCTACCATTCTTTGTCTGCGGCAATAAATCAATAATTTGTTAAGAGGCGCTTGTGAAAGCAAGTTCGTTGCCTAAGTCTTTTGTTTGGACAGCAAGGAAACGGCCTCCCCCCTCTCTCTCTCTCTCTCACACACACTCTCTCTATCTCTGTTTTCTTCTCCGACAATAAATCACTTTTGTATTTATATTGATATTTTGTCGTTTCGTTTCCCTGCTCGCATTTCGAAAGTATTTAAAGATTTTTGTCGACTTTATGCTGTAGCCTGAATGGTCATTGTGAAAGGAAGTCCGTAGATCGTATGCAAATTTCCATCTCCCCGTCCAGCTTGTGGCACACCAAAAGTCTAACAAAAACAAAAAAAAAAAAAACAATCCAGCCGCTGGATAGAAAATAGGCAAACGGAAAAAATTGTAAATCACAGAAGTGCAGCTGCAGCGGCAACATCATCGCCATCCTCTCAGCCTTTTTTTTTTTCTTTCTTCTGTTTTTTTTTTTCTTAGCTTTTTTTTTTTTTTGTTTTTTGTTTATTTGTCAAGAGCCACAACCCCATGGACCATTCAAAAGTATCTGGAAGGATTTGGCCAAGGAGATGGCAACGTGATTGTAGCAAATGGCACGAAAGGGGTTTGGGCTTAGGATACTTGAAGGATAATGAAAAATTTAGATGGTTGAGGAAATTTAACACAAAAAAATATAATATATAATAATTATTTAAATATCAAATATAAACTTTAATAATTATTAAAAATATCTCAACGCCTGTTTCCCAATTAAACAAAATTAATCATCACCCTTTTCTTTAAAACGTAAACTGTTTATGGTTGCTGGCCAGGATAATCCAGAGCTGGCCAACTAACTGTCTAATCCTAATCCTAATCGTAATCGTAATTAGAGAGGAAATACCGCAATGGACATGATCTCACATCTCTAGAGAGCTCTGTTGGCTGTTTATCTGTGTGGAAACTTTGGAACGTTGTCAAATCGAGCAGTGATTTGTCTCCAATCGGTTGACTTGGCTGGTGCTGGGGTTGGGACTGCGACTGAGACTGAGACTGCGACTGCGACTGGGACTGCGACTGGGGCTTGGCAATGCCAATGGCAATGGCAATGGCAGTGGCAGTAGCAGTGTCTCGGGACTGGAGGGGGGCAGCAACACCCAGGGAGAACCACACCACACTACACACTACTCCACTCCCGCTGGCCAATTGACACTTGAGTGGCCGCCACAGCAGAGAATCATCTACTTATGCAGCCTTGCAGCTGGAGGAGATGGCTGCTCCTCCTCTGCTCTGCTGGCAATTTATAAACGAAATAAATTCAATTGACTTGTTTGCCGCAGCATTTACAGTTGGCAACAATTGCAGCAATGCCATAAATCGTTGGACAAGAAATATATACATCCATACACACAACCATGGTCCCCCACCAGCTCCATCCTCCTGGATGTCCCCGTATATTCCCATATCCTCTGCCTGGCGGCTGCGTAACAATAAATTTTCAATGCAAACAAGTTGCGGCCGACCAGTGGCGTGGATGTCGCTGAATGGCCAAAACGATGACCAAAATGGCCAAAAAGCTAAAGCCAAAGCTAAAACCAAATAAACAGCAGCGCGAGTGCCATGGCATTTGTTATTTGAATTTCGCAAAAAAATTATGGCCACAAATTTGTTTTATTGCCAAAGTCGAGGCGTGCAATCATTAAATGCAACAGCATGCGGTCCCTGCTCCATCTCCAATCTCCAATCTCCGCACCTCCGCATTCTCTTTTCTCCCAGTGCGATTCTCCGTCCAATTCTCTGTGGCACCTGGTCAAAAAACAAGGAACAAGGAAGAAGTCGCCAAAAGAAGTCCAACTCAACTTGAGTTATGTTTTGCACTAAAAGCGTTTCGACTAACTTAAATATGAGCACATCATTAGCCTAAAATTGTTAGTTTGCCGACTTGGTCATGGCCAGGCCGTTGCCTTGTCCCGCCTAGGCTCTGGATTGCACTCCAAAAAATTACTTATAGTAGTTTTTATGGCGGAAATTACGGGGGAAACTTTAAAGTTTTGGTTCAAAATGAAGAAACAAATTTATTTTGAAATATATTTAACTTTTTAGAAAATTTTCAAACAAAAACTAATGCTTTAAAAACTCTATAAACAATATGAAAGTTTTAAAAAACATTTTTAATTATTTTAAAATTGTAGTTTAACTTCTCAAAAATCTTTTTCAAATAAAAACCAACAAGCCAAGAAATAATTTACTCGAAACCTCTATCTCTACCCTTTTTGGGGCTCCCAACTTTTGCGAAAACTTTTCCATTCCATTACCCCTGAATTTTCTCTCAGTGCTGGGCCAGGCATAGATTCAAACAGTTTGTGGTGCTGCAGCTGTGCGCCGTGTGTTGTATGCATCATAATGTCTGATTAACACGTGCGCAAATTATAAGATTTTATGCATTAGCCACAGATATCAGAGCTGCGCGAGATAAAAGCAAAAATGTCCGGCTTGCCGCACTCTCTCATCAGGCCATGGATTCGGTATACTAATGTCTAGTGTCTGCAGTTCTTAAAGTCCAATGTCTGCAGCTCTGGACTCGGCAGTCTCTACAGCCAGAGTCTAAAGTCTACAGATTCTGCATGGCATTATGGGCTTTCTGATGTTTTATGCATGTGTTGCACGCACGCACACCTGCACATCATCATCAAATTTGTGCATTTTTTTTGTATTTTTTTTAGTTCATCTTATAATGCCTCAATCGATTTAGTGGTCTTCTGCTTAAATTAGAACACTATTGATTATTCCTGGCTCCGCCGCCTAAGGGGCGTATGCCTCTCTCGCATATGCTCCACATTTTCCCGAATGGAATTATGTAAAATGGTCTTGGTCCATAATATCATAAAGCCTAATTAACATTGGCCATAGATTAGTGTTAACGGTAGACGGAGATCTTTAAATATTAAAACAAATATAAATACTCCATAAAGTGTAGCCCGATCCAGACCGATTTTTTATGACAATTCCATTAAACGATCGTTTACAAGAACTGCCCCAAACTGTTAGACAGATATGAGGAGTCCATGAAGCTGCCATCCATTCCACAAGGAATGAAGGTAGCAGCCCACTCGGACGCCCACACCCCGGGGCCAAAAAAAAATAAAAAACCCAATGAGTTTTCGATGGTCCAGGCCAGGCTCTGGTTGCGTTTTTAACTTTAGATTCTTTTTTGTAGAGGAGCTCCAAAAAAAAAAGAAAAGCCTATAACACGCACAAATCTAACTTGTATTTACCCACGGACACTGGGCTAATTCCAATTCCTGCTGATCTTCAAACCAAACGCAAAATATGCACAGAAAAAAATGGGATTGTTTAAATAAATTAGGGAAATAAAACTTACATGAAATCCATCCACTTGAATAAAGATCCTTTCCATTATTCTCGATAAGTATCTGAAATAAAATAAAAAAATATATTTAAAAGAGAATTTTAACTTAAAACTAATACAATCTTGATTTTAAAATATTCCAAAATATAACTATAGTATTAAAATTTTCTATGAAATATTTTTGTCAGTGCCTTAAACTATTTCATCCGCTGGCAGACGTAATAACTTCCTCCTCGCAACCAGGCCCCCATCCTCTTCTTGGCCAGATGGAGGGCAGTAGAGGCAAACTGCACTGCACGGGTATTTGTTGGTTTTTTGGACCACCTCCTCCCCGCCCCCTTGTGATTTTCAATTACCACAGATCACAAAGGCGAGGGGGGGAGGAGAGGTGGAAAAATGTGGTGCGCGTGTTTGGTGGCGTTGCGTGTCTCTTGGCATGTGTCCACGCGAAATTGATATCGAACATAATGTTTTTGTTTCTTTCTTTTTTTTTTTTTAACTTATTACTTTTTTTGTAGCAATACCTCTTAGTTTTAGTTAGAAATTTTAAAGGTATATTGAGCTAAAGGAAGCAGAAAAGTAAAAGATTAACAAAAGCCTTGAACAAGTGTTCCCTCAAAATAATCTAGAAAAAGTTGAATTCTTCAAAAAAAAAATTCAAAGATTTCCTATAAGATTTCCCCCTCCTCCTCCTCCTCCTCTCACCATCTGGGGGGGTCTCTCTGTATGTAAAAAGGAAATGGCGGAAAAATGCTAACAAGATTTGCACGATCCGCCTGATCCGCCACGATCCAAGTTTTTGCTTGCAACCGGCGACTCTCGGCTCTTTGGCTGTCTGCCACATGACAATGACAAGGCTGCAAGGTTACAAGTTTTTCCAGATCGTCGTCCGGAGTCCGGACTATGGAATATGGCCAGAGATGGGGATCTAAACGGGGATGATGGGGTCGGGGCCAAGAGCTGGGAAAGAGCTTTTCCAAAAGACACATTTCTCGGGGGAAAAGAAGTCCGCCGATCATCAAACACTAAACAGCTCGTAAACACTTTGGTTTTATCGTCATAGATACTCTAACTATTGCAGGCACTGAGAAAAAATATGGGGTATAATACAAAGTGAAAAAAGAGTGCTAAACAAAAAAAGCTTCTTTACAAATTGGAACTCCCCTCGCAGAACTCCAAAATAAAAGACTGGTAATAGATGTCCAGCCAATAACTGAAGCAGGAACTCATTAAATCATCCATAAATACACTCAAAAACTAGTTCAAATTCGTAATTCAATGGCAATGAAATCTGTAAGCAGCAACTGTAACACCGCAAATCAATCCAAATATTTACCATACTTGCACGCTAATTGATAAACATTCACTTCAAAACCAAATCCGAATCGCAACTCTTTGAAGTTAATGGGGGGGGGAGGGGGGAAAGAATTACGATTTTCCATTACCAACTAGTTTTTGGTAATTAAAACTGAAGTCGGACTTCAAGGAGGCGAAAATTTCCAGATAGAATCCAATCGAAAACTTAACCTTTTGTATGAAAATCAATTAATTGGACGAAGATCTTATTATTATTTATGGACATGGAACACCTATGGGAATTTTTTCTTTTATTTCTTTAAATTAAAAAAAGAATTCTGGGAAAAAAAAATATGTATGGCTGATTATGATTGTCGTCGCTTGGCTAGCAGGACAGGAAATGCTGGAAAAAATGGCAACAGGCAACAGGCAACAGGCAACAGAAGGCCAAAAGCAAAAACCAAACAACTGCCATCTGCAGAATTTTCTATCTCATCGCAGTGGAGGGGCTGTGGCAATAAAACTTTGCAGTTAATTAGTCAAAATGCTGCACAACCGGGCCGACAACTTTGCCAAATGATTCTATTAGACCGACGCACCAACCAGACAGACACCCAAAGAAACTTCTCAAAAAAAAAAATATTGGCATTAAATTGTGGAACATATCGATATGAGTTGCCACTGCCCAATAGCTTGGCAATTTATGCACAAATCTGTCACAATTAACAATTGTTTATATGAGCAACCCGTTGCTGCTCCAATTGGCTTTTAGCTTTTTCTTTGCGGCCATTTGAGCCGCAACTTTGTCGCCTGGCTGGCGGTTTCAATTACCTCAAACGATGGTCTCGCCGATCGCCTAAATCGCTGGCAAAATTTCTAACTGGCAAGCGGATAATTTTCTTCCACAGGATTAAGATAAGGATGATGGCAGATGGAAAATGGTTAGTAAGTTGACCGATTTACGGGGTATTGGCTAGCAGCAAATCTCATGAGGAATTTCTGATAAGGATTGGTAAGGAAATATGGCAAGAAGAAAAGAAAAATTAAAATTATAATGTAGAATCCATATCATAGATCAAGATGTCTAAGTTTTTGGCGTACTTCCTGATCAACAATAATTATAAAGCATACGCTATGGCTAATTGCAAAACCGTCAATCATTTGTGAGACTAGAAATAAAAAGAAACAAATAGAAAAAGAAAACCACTTGATGTCCAAAAGCCGGACGAAAAGGAAGCATTTCAATCAAAATCAAAATCAAATTAAAATGGAATTGAATTGAGATCTCAGCGGGAGTGGAGTTGTGTGGAGTAGAGTGGAGAGCACCTGTTCAGACGATTGTTAGCCAAGGGCGATCCACCAACCAACCAACCAGTTGGCCATTAATCCATCCATCCATCCATCCATCCATCCATCCATCCATCCATCCATCTATCCATCTATCCATCCATCTATCCATCATCATTTTGGCACCGCCCTCACACAATTCATAATTGATATGCATAATTATTATACGGTTTGATATAACTTTTGTTGCGTTTCAATTACCGACACCCAACAATTGTCAAATCGAAAATATATATATATATATATATATATATATATATATAGCCAAGTGAGAGAGAAATCAGAAGAGCGGCAGCAAACAAAAAAGATTTATTAAGTTCACACATTCGAACAGCACTTGAGGCTGACAATTAAAAATCACTTTAAAACTTGACTTGGGACTTGACTTGATGCCCGGATTGTCATTTTTGTGTGGCATACGAGTATCTCAAGCTTGGTGTATCTTGTATCTCATGGATAGCAGCAACAGCAACAACAGCAACAGCAACAGCAACAGCAACAGCAACAGCAGCAGCTGCAACACCAACAGTCGTCCAACAAAACCAACAAATATATTCGGAATTCTAAGGCGCCATATGCGATCTGTTTGATACGCCCGTGTGTGCCAGCAATTCTTTTAATTTTTTTGTTTTTCCTTTTTTGCAATTACTTTTAAGTATTTTGAATACCCTGGAAAAATTTCAAATAAATTGTATACATTTTAGAGATTAATTTCAAGTGTAAAAGGAGCTTCAAAGTTTATCATTATTCCTTTAGAGTTTTATAACTAAGAATCCTGGGTAACTCATAGCCTGATTTCCAACAAAATTTAAAAACCTTCCAGCACAATTCCACTTGCTTCACTTCTGCCTTTTGTCTCTGTTTTTGTTTCTGGCCACATATATGTATGTAGATGTGTGTTTACTTTCAGCTCCCACTGTCCCCTGTCCACTGGGCCACTGATGCTGATTACTGATGGCTGATGGCTGGTTCGCCTGCGCGCTCGTTTGTCCGCTTAATTGTGAGAAAATATCAACCAAAGACCAAGCAAAACAATGCAAAAAAAAAATAAATAAAAATAAATAGATACACATGTATCAAAGTACTAAGCTGTGTCATTTGCATTCGATTCGGATTCGGATTCGGAATCGTTTGATCGATTCAATTGCTGGTGGGTGTGGGATTTAAAAACTTGAAAATAATCTCGCCAACGATAATCGTTTGCCAAACAAAAGCGCCACAGCAAGTGGCAAAGTTCTTGACATTGTTCGAACGGTTAAAAGAAAGTTTCAATGTTGCAAACAAAAAAAAAATAAAGATGCAAGCGGACTAAAAGTCAACCGATAGAGCTATATAGAGAGCTCTATATCTGCCATCTACCTGCGGCCATCGCCAATTGTCAGCTGCAGGCCACGCTTGCTTCGCAAAAAAAAAACAAAAAAACACAAATCGGGTGAAAAAAGCCGAAAACATTTGGGGCCATCAAATAAAACGAGTGCAACAGCAACCACTGCCACTTACTGCAACTTGCAACACACGAACACACCACAAAATGTTGCACAAATTAAAATTGAACAAAACAATCAGAGTGACAATGTTGTTGTCTATATCTTTAAATAAATAAATGGCAATTTAGGAGAACTTTTAGTTACTTTTAATAAATTTTTAATAACATTAGGAAAAAGCTTTGATAATGAAAAAACATTTAAAAAAGAAATCAAAGAAAGTTAAGATTTAAAAACTTAAAATTATTCACCTATCATTTATTAATAAAATATTTTATGATTATTATTTTTCCATCACCAAAGAACAACTTTCAAGACCATTTACCTAGTCGACTTGTTTGCTAGTTACATTTTTGTTTTTTTTTTTTTTACAGGAACTATTTTGCTTGGCCATTTGTTGTTGCCAGGTACTTGTCGCCTGCCAGCGCCTGCCAGCCTGTCCGCCTGTCCGCCTGTCCGTTTGTCCAAGTGTCCAGCCAAGTCCTCTGCCGTCCGCCAGTCTGACCGGCTGTCTCTTTGGTTTCTGGAGCTTCCTACTCAGCCGCTCCTTTTTTCTTTACCTTTTCGCCTCTTCTTTTCTTGACGCATGCGTAACGATCTTGGCCAAAAGAGTGGCTCTTGGCCAATTGGCCGACCGCAACAAATGACTTTATTATAGGTTTTTAAAATTAATAAAAGCGCATTAACCAAGCCTAACAACCTGTTGCTGAAATCCCCAGACACGAACTATTTACTTGTTGAATTGTTTTGGGAACAAATTGGTAATACTTCCCCCAAAAAGGCTAAACTATCTACTACAAAAAACTTTCCCAAAAAAATTAAAACTTCCCAGCGAATGTCTCTGGGTAACTCATAGCTTACGAGAATTTATTGTCAAGCCAGCCTACAGGAAGTTGCCCCCTCAAACTCTCTCAAAAAAAAAGACAAACCAGCAGATATTGTTAACAAATATTATGCTGATCTGTTTAAGCCCAATAATGTTCTCAGTCCGGGCCAAGAAAATCCTTCATGGGCGTGTCGGACAAACAAAACGTTAATGTTAATACAAAATAAACGATTTATCCTACGCATCTCGGGACAAAAAAAAAGAGAATTTCCAGGTGTGTGTAGGCTTCCCCTTGTGTTCCCCTTTTTGTGTCCGGTTTGATCGTTTAGTTAGCTGATTTGTTGGCCAGATAAAGATGGCATTTTAAGCCCGATCGGCATGCTCATAATTTGTAGTTTTTAGTCAATAAAGGAAGACACAAAAAAAAAAAAATAGATGTAAAAAAAAACGATGAAAAAGCTGTCGAAAGTTCGGAAGTTCGATTGAGAGGTTTTTTTATTGCTTCTGGAATTGTGGCCGCCGCCCAAGTCGCTGGAGTTCATAATTCTTTCGCTGCTTAGGCTGTTTGTTCTTCATTTTTATGACTACGGCCGACTGCCTACTGGTTGTGGCACTGACAAAACGTAGGGGGACTTCCGCCTTTCAACTTTTTGAGACTTTTGCTGGGATGCGCTTGTATATATTTCATTTATAAAAGATCGTTGAATAGTTTCTACACTTTAGAATAAATAATTTTATGCATAGTTCCCATAATTCTCAGGCCTTCTTATATGAAGCCCCAATATGTAATCTTACGCGCCCAGTTGCCTTCCAACTTTACTTTAGTTTCAATGGCTCTTTTTTTTTTTGCATTTTTTTTTAATGGATATTTTTTTAATTAGACTTTGCGTGCCCCAGGGCTGAGTGGTTGCCTGTTTGGGTGAGGGTCACACCAACCGGGGGCCTTATATACTTTATTTGTATTTTTCTTTGGGTTAGGATTAAGAATTTTTTAAAGTTAAAATGTGTATTTTTAGGCCGTTTTATATTTAGAATCAATATATATACAATTTAGTATTTACTTTTTTCCAGACTAAACAAATGACTCAGAACACGAACTCGACACAATAATTTTCCATTAGAAAATGGAAAAATAAGTTCTTGTAAATATAAATACATAATGTAATATCCCAACGACCCCTGCTAATCGCTTCGCTCAGCAAAAGCAAAAACAACAACAACAGAAACAAGAACAGAAACAAAAGCAAACGAAACAAATGACTTACGACACAAACTTGATGCATTCGACCCAAACCACTTAACGGTAACTTGCCGCCCAGCGTTTGGTCGTGTGACCTTCAACAGCCACAATGACAATTACAATCACAATAACAAATTCACTTAAGCTAAGCTATGCTTTTAGCAACAAAACACTAAAAGAAGTTCACACAGCTCCAAGTGCGTCCATTTACATAATTGTCACACTGATTTCTTACTTCTTTATTTTATTTGTTTTTTTTTTTTGTTATTTTTCACTGCCCTATGTCCGTGCCATTAACTAAAAAAAAAAAACAAAAAAAAACTAAAACAAAGAAAAGCTAAGAAGCGACCAGTAAGCAGACAACATTTCAATTTCTTTTTGTTGTGCTCTTCAAAATGTAATTAACCTCAAGTTCCCCCCCAATCCCTAATCACCCCCCCTTCATTTTTTTCGGCTCTTTGGTTTTTGTATATTTTACATTTTTTTTTTTGTCGTTTGTGTTTTATTTTTTTTTCGTCACTTTTAGAACAACGACATCCAACGTCAACGTCGAGTAATTAAGCAAAGCTAAAAGTTCATGTTAATTGTCCCAGGCACTTGGCCAGCCAGCGTAAAAGAGATGGAGCACGAGAGGAAGGGAGATGGCTGACAATTATGACCCGCAAAAGGTCAAAGACTAAAAGAATTGTCAACCGTGGACAGGTCGACGGAGCGAATGAGCAACTCTGTGTTACCTCTGGCCATCAGTAATCGCAGTTTGTTAGACCAGGAGGGGCGGGGGGTAATACGAAAGAGAGGGCTATATGAGGGAAAGAAAGAGACAAAAAGTAGAGGAAGTGCTACTCTTTAAGAAGGAAGTTTTGTATTTATAAGGGTTTTAGAAAAAGCTTAAAAATAAACAAATTTATATTTTAAAATAAATAAAAATATTACATTCTTCTTTAGTATATTTTAGTCTTTTATATATTTTAATTATTGTTATTAATGTTGAACCAATGTGAATGTACTTAGAACCTCAACTTGTGGAGCTTTTTTTCGGCTAATGTTGACTCATTGAAGGGAAGCCACTGCCTTGGTTGTTTTTCTCTTATTTATTTATTTGCATTTTTTTTTTATTATTATTATTATTATTTTGTTGTTTTCTTCCAGCTGGCCGCACTCAACGGAAGCAACGAACGACAAATCTGTTTTTTTTTTTTTTTTTTGGAAGGGGAAAGAAGAATTGTTGTTCTGGGTTTCGCATTTTCTTTTTTTTTCTTTGTTTTTTTTTTTGCAGTAATATTATTTTAGCAAAATGCCGTTAGATTGTGCGAACACGCGGTGTGAATGATACTTTAATTACAGAAGCAAGCGATTTATGGAATGGCTTATGGCTTATGGCAGGGAGATGGATGCAAAATAATTATTATGCAAATCAAGGTGATAAAAGTTCAAAAAGAAATAGCAATAGTTCTCAACGATATAATTACACTTTAAAGTAAAAAACAAAAAATACCTAAAAATTCTATAAAAAAAAAAAAAGGATTTAATATTAATGCAAAACCATTATTTAAATAACTTAAATGCGTTGCGGCTGTCTTTGGGCCGCCTCATTAGGCCACATGAAAAATGAAAATGGGAAATTAATACAGAAGAAAAACAATAGAGTAGCCGTTAGATGGGATGCGCCAGCTTTTCAATACAAATCGAAGAGACAAAACGCCGACGTTTTCGGTTATCAAAACATTCAAGACATTCAAGACAAAGTATTTGTCTCATTTTCTCAGCTTGACAAAGTCAACGACTACCGTACCAACTATCGAAAATCAAAAACTGGAAGGTATAATAATATCAAAATCAATTTATGTTTTAATGGAAAATCAAACGTATGCGCCAGCAGCGAGTCACCTGCATGTTTACATTAATTTTCAATCAACTCGATTTGCATTAAATATGAGGCAACCAGATACCGCAAACTGTAAAGATAAAGCGCAAAAAGGCGACACAGGCGACTTTATTGAGGCATCCCGCATACTCTACCAAATGACATACTCGACTCGACTAAGGTTCAACCACAAAAAATTTTAATAATTAATTACGCTATCGGAAAGTATATAAAGCGCTAGTAGTAATAGTTTTCTTTTAAGAAGCAATAAACCATAATTGATTAAGCAAAATCAATGGAAAATCAATAGGAAACAGTAAACGTCTGGATTTTTGTTACCAAATCCATAAAATATTATCGATAGTCCCCCAGTGATAGAATAGTGAGGCTCCCGACCATTTATGAACTTCCCCAGCCGGGATTGCGGTTATTAAATGGCAGAAAATGAAACCAGGGGAGGCAGCCTGGCCGCCTGGCCGCCTGGCCAAACCCAAACCCAACCCATACGATCCGATCCGATGCAATCCGATCACCCAGAGCAGCCAGAGAGCTTCAGCACACAAGATGGCAATTAATCAGCGAAATTAGTTTTTATGCATTTTAAATGATTTTATAGTTTGGCTTTGGCTCTAAAACCGTTAGCACTGGCTTGTGTCCTCGTCAATTTTGATGTTGAGTCTCAATAAAAAAATAATAAAAAAAAAAAAAACGTCAAGTTTCTTGGCCATGTGTGGGGGGGGGAGAAGCGGGAAGAGGGAAGACCCCCATCTGCCTTAATCACCGATTCTGGGGGCTTTCTTAGTGCCTGCAATCTGCTCCGTGGAGTCTGCAATCAAATTTTCGCTTTCATGCCATTTGGCAAACAAACAAAAAACTTTATAAAAAAAAAAGTAAATAAAAAAGAAGAAGAAACGAGGAGAGAATCTCACAAAATGATTTTAGGCCGCCAGTTGATCAAACATAAATTTAATAAAAGGCTTTTGGCCCTAATGTGAATCTGTAACAGCTGCCGTTTCGATTTTTCATTGCGACTACTTGGATATCTCTTAAATTCTATTTTATATTTTTGAATATTCAAAGTTTCTATGGCATTTAATATTTTAAATAGAAATAGTTAAAGGCCAATTTAGATATAAAGCTAGGTAGCCCTCTATTCTTAAATATAATTCATCCAAAAATTAATATCCCCTCGAAAAATGAGGGGAAAAAAAAATCAAAACTCCAGAGCATTTATTTGCAGATGCACTTATGCTGTGCCCCCTTTTCGGCTAATGTTAATGGGGTGTGGCCTTTTTGGTCAGTGTAAATAAATTAAAGAACAGCCGCAAAACAAAAGGCCCCGATCGCCAAAAGAAAGAGACAGGCAGTGTGAGAGAGAGAGAGAGACTGAAGACTCCTTTTTGGCCTTTTGTTTGCTTTGCAAATTGCACTCAAGTGCGCCTCCTAAGATAATCAGTGCAAATTCTGGCGGGGAATGATTGGGGAGGGGGGGGGGACGACGACTGCACCAAGTGGTGCTTTATGATATCTTATCTGTGGGTAATCGGAGCAGCTGGCTCCCTGATCCAACTCCTTTACCAAGCTCCTGCTCCTGCTCCTGCTCCTGCGGCTGCTCCTGCTGTTGCTGCTGTTGCATCTGGATTTGAATCTGTTGCTGCATCTGCGCGTGTGTGTCATTCCTTGAGCAAATAATGGCAACAATTATTCCAGCAAATGCAGCCAACCCAACAGCCGATGGACTCCTCTTTTTTCCACGGCAAAAAAAAATAGGTGGGGTTTTTTTTTTTACAATTTTATGGAATCCAAATAAATCTACGATATCCATTAGGTGGCTTTGCTTTTGTGTTGTTTGGAAATTCATTTTAAAATATAAACACCCATATTTTTTAAGCCTTCTTTTTTAAACTAATTTATTTTTAAGTTTAATCTAAAAGTTTAAGCTAAGAAAATGTATTATTTAGAACCTTTTCGAAGAGTAATTAATTGCTTAAAAAATATATATGATACATTTTACTACAAAAAAAATTTAAAAACCATTTTAAAGCCCTTGATTTTCTCACAGTGCTATTACCATTTCAACTCCTTGCGGCCGTTGATTCCTTTTTGGGTGATTATGCAATTTAGCAGCTTGTAAGTGATTGTTTGTGGGGCGTTGTTCGAGCACGGATCCACCAGCAGATCCACCACACCACAGCCACAGCCACACCGTGCCACAAGAGGTTGTTGCAGTTGCAAGGTGCAACTGAGAGATTGGAGGCAGGCAGCTGTGCACTCGCCACAAATTGTTGTCTGCACATTTTCCTCCTCTTTCGGCATTATTTTACCGCACTCGTCTCTGCTTTTTTTTTTTTTTTCGTAATGCAGTACTTTATCTTATTTATTTACGTTTTTTTTTGCTTTTGTCTTTGTTTTGGGGTTTTTTTTTTTTTTTTGGCGCTGATTGTTACAATTTTTGGATGCGAGCGGCTTTCAAATTAAAACGCAAAACATTTTTGGCAATTTTTCTTCTGGCTTTCTTCTTTTTCCTCGTTTTCTCGAGAGGCTTTTTTCTGGACTATTAAAATAATGAAGAGTTCTTCTCCAAAAGGGGTTCCAAGGAATCGTTATTTACAGAGGAAGCTGAATGCTCTTTTTTTTTCTTCATGCGGAAATAAAATCCCAAAACTGTAATCTCTTGTAACTTTATATAAAACCTGTAAATATTTTATATTTTTTTAGGACATCCCTTGAACTCCTAGAACCCCAAAAAGCGAACCTTAATTCAGGAAATTAAAAGGAACTTCCAGCCCAGAAGGATGACTTTTATTCGCAGCTTTACGATGACGAGGACTTTTGGTATTTTTGTCTGAACTGATGCCTGGATTTTGTTCCTTTTTTTTTTTTTTGTTTTGCTCGGCTTTATTTTTGTTGTTAACAAGCCACACGTAAGCCAAATAAAGTAAATTGCGGCAAATACAAATTGAAAACGGTCTGACAAATGAAAGTCAGCAACAGCTGCAACAACGATGAAAGGAGATGGGTCTAGAAAGCCAGAGTGACAGAGAGAGAGAGAGATAGAGGGGATAAAGGGGGACTGGGGGAAGTAAATGATTTCAAGGTCAGGCTAAAAAGCCAGGCTAAGAGATTCATTGAACCGAATTTCGACAAATTGTGACAACGCCCAGGCGACACAAAAGCCACAAAAACAAAACCAAATTAAGGCAGCTAACTCATCCAAATTATAAACACTGTAAGAATTAAATTAAATAAACAATCGTATACATAATAATTAATAATTTAAAGTGTAAAAGTTTGACTAGAAAATAATAAGAAACATAAATGTTTAAAGTAAAAGCTGATAAGAGATCTTCTGGCCATTTCTTTTAAAGTAAAGACCCCCCCCAAATATTGTTTACTGTGTAACTGATCCTGCAATACAATTTGAACCCCACCTATGCCACAATTTGTAAACAACTGTGCTCCAAATTGTTTGCACTTTGTGTTGAATTATTATGCATTTACAGTGACCGCAAATTAATTACGTTCAATTGAGCAGACACGCCCACTTTTGTGGTTAATTTTTTCCACTCACAAACAAGGCTTTCGATTCGAGTCATAAGGATATCATAAGGATATGTAAGGCAATAAAAAGGATAATATTTTTAAATATATTTAAAGTATTATTTTCTTTGCTCTTTAAGACTCTTTAGAAATTACAAAAAAAAAGGCTAAAATGCTGAGGGAGGTGCCCATTAATCATATGACAAACGATTTTCTTTGTTCATTCGCCAACCAATTAATTTTTTCTCGCTTTTTCTTGAACAAAATTTATGCATATTGGCTGGCGAATCTGACAACGGTCACCATTCCCAGTCCCAGTCCCAGTTTCGGACAAAGATCCACGCCAGAGTGGGCCGGGTGAGGAGTTGCAGGCAGCCACTCAAATGTCCAGAAACCAAAAACCCCAAAAAAAAGTAAGCCACAAATTAAAGGCAACGTGGAAAAAAAAAACGCCAATTAAAATTTGCTTTCTGATATATGACATTCAAAATGGAGAGGATTAAGGATATAAAGTTTGATGTTTTTCGTTTGCATTTATAAGCCGGACTTTAAGGGGCGTAAGATTATTCAGATTGAGAAGCTTAAGTATATTTTATTAATTTAAAAAAATAAATAAAATTCGTATAGCCTGAATATATTGATATATTTTTAAATATATTTTTTAATCAAAATCCCCGCCCCCCTTTTCTCTCTGTAACGAAAATCAACATTTTTGATTATGTCTCTGGCATTTATGATTAGCCAAAGTTCAGTTTATGCCTCGACTCTTGCCACAAACAGCTGCTTTTTATGCAACAAATTGAATCATGCTGCATGTAGGCATAATAATTGGCTAAACCAAAGCCCAAACCCAAAGATTTTTCAATGTCTCCTCTAGGAATGCCTACAATATATACAATATTATATACATATGTATATATATATCTGGAAATATTTGTTCAAACTTTTTGGTAGCAGGCCATGGGAGAGTTCTGCTGGGTAATGCTCTTACACATAATTTTGCATAGTTTTATTGCAGATTCGCCAGGAATGTTCCACTCGTTACCCAAACACTAGACTTTGGATTTTTTTCTGTTGTTTTTTCTGTTTTTTGTTGTTTCAAGTGCTCGACATTGATATGCGCATCACTTAGTAGTATTCTGAGCGGAATTCATAAAAGGCAAATTCTCCCTATGTACCACAGAAAGCCCGTATGTCTGGCTCATATATGTTTGTATATAGATTTATACGGTGCATAGTGATGGGAAAAAGTTGGTGAATTAGTTGGAATATTCGCCGGGGTCTGGGATCGGCGCGTCGTCGTCGTGTCTCTATGACATAAGAAGTGCCTCGAAAATGCCTCTTAAATGCAACATTTTCATGCGGTAATTGCAAAGAAAAAGAAGAAGAACACCACTAGCAATATACAGCAACAATAAGAAAAAAAAATTAAGTTTACAAAAACAAAAGCGGAAGCTTTGGCAATGATCATGCAAACTGCTCATTCATAGGATAATTATTCCATGAGTTCACTTCGCTGGTGTCGGTGGGTGAGCAATTGTTTTTTTTTTTGTGGTGGTGGTGGTAAAAAAAAAAAAAACGCTATTGTTGTTGTTTTGTGGGGTGTTCTAGCCACAACAACACTTGACTTAAATATATAAATATAGTATATATGGGTAGAGCCAATGTCGTGGGAGCTGCTGACTCGCCGACTTGATTGCGTTGCATATTTAATGGTTTCATCGCACCAAGTGCAAATCTAATTAAAATCATTTCGCCAATATAAGTAGGCTGGCCCCATATACATTAGGCTTCAATTTGGAGGAATTCCAATGACTAATGATTAATTATAAATGGAATTGCAAAAGCTATTAAACGGGAAATGGAGGTAAATCCAAACCAAGCAATATTCAATAAATATCGAATCGATAATTGTCGAGAAAGGTTTTAAAACTTTAAAAATATTTAATTTAATTCTAATTTTATCATTTTATTAATAATTATATAAATATTATATTTTACTAAATAAAAATACATAAAAAAACTTACACTCTTTTCTCCTCTCCAAAAAGAAAGCAAAATATTCAAGCCACTTTTTCTGAAACAAAATAAAATGCAGCTTTGAAACAAGATATATTTAATTATATATAAAAAAACAACGCCTACACTTGGACTGGGATTGTCTAACCAGTTCTTAAATATTTTTATACATATACGATTTGTATTTATCCCGAATTGCGCCCCAAAAGCGTACAAAAAACCAAAATTCTTTGACAATGACAATGACTGGAACGGATCGAGCTCGTCGTCTGGACTTTTGACTGTTCCACTTATGTACATATATAGCCTTATATATATAATATACACAATACATTATATTTTTAACGCTCTCACCTCGCGAGGCACTGCAAAAAAACACACATACTTTCGCCGTTTAAAGAAACCAAAAAGCCCAAAGTCTGTGATTCCATATTTTTTGCGAGTGTTTTAAAAAAAACAAATTTCTGTTGTCTTTAAAAATTTAAAGTCATACATAACTCCCTATATATATATTTATATATGTATATGTATATGTGTATATATATTATATATGTGTATACTTTTTTCATCTTCTTTCCTTTCGCTTAAAACGGTAAAAAAGTAAATTTGATTCATTCCCGCACGTAACCACAGAAGGAAAAAAAAAAAAAAGAACAAACTTATTGACTTGTTTTATTTTTATGACTCGATTTGTTGTTTCTGTTTTTGCACTTTGGAATTCTGCGAATTTTTATTGACAAATTTCATTAGAACTTGTACTTGTACGGCGGGGGAGGGGGATGGGGAGGTGGAGGGGGCTGGCGTGGCCAGTTAACTGTAGTCGAAATGAAATGAACTGAAGTGAACCGAATTGTTTGTGTCGCTGTCTCTGTTTTTTTTTTTTTCTCTGTTTATTTGCATGTCAGAAATCGAAAGACTTAGGCAACGAACTTGAAACTAGGCAGACAAACGCTTTTTGTTTACAAATATTTTCGGGTTGGAAAATCAAAAGACTCAGGCAACAAACTTGACTATTTTTCAAAACTATGCTGAAGTAAACATAAATGTTTTTTTTGTTTTTTTTTTTGTTTTTAAGAATTGTACAAAAGAATTTAAATACCAAATTATACATCAACTGACCAGAACAAACTCTATTTTTTTTTGTTGTTGTTCGTATTGTACTTAGTACAATTCTATGATTGCGAATTCTAGACAAACACCTGCCCCGCCCCCTTCCCTCGATTTTGTGCAGAGCAGCGTGACAAGAACAAACAATGAACAGCAACAGAAACAGCCAGAAAAAAAAATAAACTACAGAGACTAAAAAAAAAAAATACAAAATACAAATTTTTCGTTTCGTATTGAAATGGAAATAGATTTTTGTTGGCAACATTGTTGTGTGTTGCTTGACTATTGTGTGATTTGCAACAAAAACAATAACAACAACAACAACAACAATAACAAAGGCAAACACTTTGCCATGCCATGATGGTTGTATTTTTTTTCTGTTGTTTTTTTTCTGATTTTTTTTTTTTGTTTTTTTGTTCAACCTCAAGTGTTGAAGTTCGTGTGAATCTCTTTGTTGTTGTTGTTCATGTTGCTGGTGCAACATTAGGCGAAACATCATTATCATGCCACAAAGTCAGGGGCAAACAGCAAAAAACTAGAATCTTTGCCCATTGTTTCGCTTTTTTTTTTTTTTTTTTTTTTTTTTTTTTTTTTTGGTTTTTCTTATTACAATGAAAGCTTATTGTTGCACAAGCACTCGAGTGGCAGCCGCAGAATCTCAATCTGAATCTGAATCTCAATTGAAATCTGAATCAGAATCAGAATCAGAATCAGAATCGCTGGACAACAAGTGCAACAACAATTGCAGCAACATCTCCATTTTCGGCCACAAAATGTTGCACTATTTAAATGTTACAATGTTGTAAAGGCATTTACTTCCTGTATATGCCAAGTTTTTTTTTTATTTCTTGATTGGGAGCTATGGATAAAGTATAGAAAAGTTGTATAGAAAAAGCTGCAAGGTTCACTAATTGCTGGATTTGATTATTTCATAATTTACCGCTTTGAGAATTCTCGCCGATTGGAGTTGTTTTTTTTTTTTTTCCACCATTTTTTTTGTATTATTTTATAATCTCATTACACTTTTTCTTTTGCTCTGGAAATCATCAATGAGGAAGTAATTAGATTTATGGATCTTGACGTACCGAGATTTCCCTGGCTACCCCGGCTGTCCAACGCCTATCGTTATCCCCATTTTGCTGGTTTGTTTATAAATCAAGTGTAAGTGACATTGAAATTTATTGGCCTGAAGTCACTCCAGCGCCACTCTTTCGACTCTTTCGACTCTTTCGACTTTATTATTATTCTTTATTTCCCCCCCTTGATTTTCCTGGCTTCTTGGCTGGGTTTTATTTTTTTGTTTTGGTCTTGGTCTGTTGCGTGAGAAATTCGCATGTTGCTGGGTACTTTATATAATACATATATATATATCCAGCTTGTTCTTAGGCCATCTAATTAAGGCACCAACCATCTGGCAAAAGTTTGCCTTTTCAAATCAGATTTTGTTATTTTATTTTGCGGTTTTATCAAAGAACCACAAAGAAGGCAAGTAAATTAATGAATTAATAATATTTCCTCTTATTTTGCAATTTTCCTTTTACTTTTTTTTTAATATTTTTTAACACTTGTTGTAACTTGTAATTTCGATGACAACTCAATCTCAATTCTGATTGTCCAATGAACTTTTTCTTGATCTCCTGAAGAATTTCTTTATAACAAATCGAATTGAGTTGCCAAAAAAAAAAGAAATTGTAACCGTTAAGCTATTTAAGTTAACAGTTAATTGATTTTAATTTTGCAATCGGCTTAAAGTATATTGGCCAAGTCAACAAATAACCGTTAGATAAGTATATTAACCCCTGACTATTTCTTTTACATTTTCTTTTTTCCCAAAACATATCAATTCTTTTGTCGAATTCATTAATTAAACATTTCACGTGTGAATTTCCTGCAGCAACAGGTACATCCGCCTTATTTTTCATTTTTTTTTTTTTTTTTTTTTTTTTTGGAGGGTTGTCTATAAATCTATATTCATTTATGCACAAAGATTGTTTCACATAAATATGTTTTTTTTTTTTTTTTTCGTTGTTAAAATTCACGATAAGTGTGTTTTTTCTTTTCTTCCAGTGTGGGGATGGAAGGGGGGGGCAATTAAAAAACTTTTTACGCAATTTGCAGAGATGTGTGGCTTTTTTTTTTTTTTTTTGGGGGTTTTTTGGTAACACAAACGTTTCGCTTAATTTTAGTTTATGGCTGCCAATAACCGCCGTCAAGGCCAAGGCCAAAAACAGGCCGACAATCGTTTTTTTTTTCTAAGCTAAAAAAATTAAAGAAAAAAAATACAAATAAATGTATAAAGTTGAGCCTACAATTTGTCTTGCGAGTTGGAGTTTTTTTTTTGTTTTTGTTTTTTATTGTGCGTGCCTCGTTACGGTTTTTTTTACGAAACCGAAACTGAAACTGAAATTAAACTTGAATATCATCTAACGAGATCAAAGCGAAATCTTGGGATTGCTGAATTCTAATTGCCACTTCAAAAAAAAAAAAAAAAAGAAAGAAAACAACTCAGGAAATAAATGCAGGAAGTTTCCAAATATATCCTGGCAATGATCAACTTTAATGCCTTTCCTAGGAAATATTTAAAACAATTAATCGAATCGAATGATTTGCATACTTTGGCTAGTTAACTGTTTAACGCTTGCCATAAAATATGCTTCACAATTTGATTGGCAATCAATTATAATTGATTGTGGCGGAATTTTGCAATCAAAAGCGAATTAAAATAAATGTTGGTATTAAATTGATAACAGGCAATGCATAGTAGATGTTTTTCTTTTTTTTTTCATATATTTTTTCTGCAAAGTCTTGGCAATTTCTGGCCACATTTAAATCATTAGTCATTATGACTTTCAGCTTGTTGTTGTTGTTGTTGTTGTTGTTGCGTGTGAGCCAAGTCAAGCATCTCGGAAATCGCGCTAATTTATCTCTTATAAGCAAAGTTTTTTATCTTTTTTCTTCATTTTTTAAGTTGGGCCACATTTCTTTCTTCTTGCGGCGCTGATGCGCTGCCACAAAAACAGCAACGGCGACTCATTCACTTAGTCAGCCGAGAAGCGAATTCGATTTTTTTCCGACTCAGTCCAATGAACTGCAAAAATCTGCAGGCCAGCCAAAAACAAAACCCCCCCTCCCCCCCCAAAAAAAAAAAAGACAATAAATAAAAGTATCGGTTAGATGGACTCGAGTTAATGAGCTACAAATAATAAAAACTATTATTTTTCTAAACTTCTAAACTTTACAAACAGATTGAAATGTTTAAACGCAAACTATATATCGAAAAATATATTCCCAAAGTCATTCACATTTCCCCCCCCCCCCGCCACGAGTTTGTCGTTAAACAAAACCCTAAAAATAAATGAATGTTTCTGAAATAAAATTTGAAAAGGACCAGTTTTTTTTTTAATGTTAAAATTCCTGGGTTGTAGCTCATCAATATAATGGAAACGACCAACCGCAGACTTGGAGGAGTCATTTAAGCGGCTTAAAATCGATTTAAAAAACAAAAACAAAAAATAAAAAAAATGAATCCCTCAACTTAATCATTTGTTGCGGCTCTTAAGCTCTTATTTTTGTGAATGAATGCAGACATCAAAATAACAATAATTTGTGCGAAACACAAAATAAAAGGCGCTCCAAAATTATATGGTTACCTACATATTGTATTTATAAATAACGAAAAAATCCTCAAACTAATCGCAGTTGTCTAAGAGGTTTTTGGCTAAAAATAAATCCGTTTAATGTGTTGACGCGATTAGCTATAAATAAAATTAAGAAAGTAAATTATAAGGAACTCGGACAGAAAATAGAGGGACGCAAAAGGTAATGGAAGGTCTTCTAAAATGTCTAACAAAAAATGTACTATTATTTATTTTCATATTTTCAAGATAATATCACGCTACCATCACTAACGAATATTTCTTTAATTCGTGGGGGTGGGGGTAGAGGAAAAAAGGCTAATTGCTGGCAAAACCAAAAACGTTCTTTGGACTAATTGTTGTAGAAATTGCCAACGTACCAAAGGAAATTAGACGTGGCCTCTCTCAGCTAAATGCCTCTCCTTAAATATATATAGTTTTTCTATATATATATATATATATGTATTTCAATTTCTTAGACTGTCAGTCAATTAGAGCAAACGCGCTGGAGTCGAGAGATCATTAGAGACTTGAGATCTCGAGAAAAGCCACAAAAAACAAAAAAAAAAAAAAAAAAAAAGGAAAAAAAAGTAAAGGATAGATAGAAAGCATTTTGAGTGGCAGTGATAGATTGTTGAATTGTTTAAAGAATTGCTAGATTGGCCAGAATAGTTGGCCAGAACTGTATTGGCATTCGGCCATATGCCATTTCTGGCCATACTTATATCAAAACAGGAGCACGGCCGCATCAGTTCGAGCGGTTAAGTGACTAATTTATGGCCTTTTGTGTAAGCCAAAGCAATAATACTGATACCATATAGTTCGGTGTGTCTCTGGGAGTCCAGACTCTGCCACATCTTCTCCTGCGTCGTCTCCTCCTCATCCTCCTCCTCCTCCACCACATCGCTCCTCACTCTGTTGTGAGCACTTTCTGCAATGGTAGCAATTCATCTAATTGCCGGTGACGGTGCCGTTTGATGGACAGACCGCTGGCCAATGGACATTGGACATACTGGACACTCTGGACACTCTGGACACTCTGGACACTCTGCTGGCCACTGTTAAAAGAGAATTATACAACAATCAGAACGGCAATAAGCCAGCCATGTCGGCCAGCAAAAATCTAAACAAACAAGACGACATCTAATGGCCCGGCCAAAGTTTTATCGCACCTGTTCGCACCTGATCCCCAGGGACTCGAGGCTCTACCCCACCCACAAAAAAAAAAACAAAAAATTAATACAAGCAAGTGCAGTGAGAAGAATAAGTAAAGGGTTTTTGGTTTTTACTCTTAACAAGGCTATAGAATTTTCTAATATAACATTATTTACTAAACCATAAAGGTCTCTATTTCAAGGATTTCTTAAAACAATTTCTTTCCGTGCATTCGCCTCCTTGTTCTGGTTTTCTCATTAAGCATGCCTCATTTTTCCCGGGACATTTATTGCCTTTCATCAGCCTGGGTGCGGGCTACTTAAAGTTTATATATACTTTTTTTTTTTTTTTTTAATGGCCACTATAACTAATCTCAGTTAGTTTATCAAACAGAAAACCGTGAAGAACGCCTTTCAACTACCGATATACTTTCCCATTTTGATATTTTCTCATAAGATTTTTCCATTTTGTCATTAATTGGCGGAAATCAATCAAATAAACCCCAAACAATCTTTTATTCATTCAAATTTGTGTCTGCAAAGTCACAAGGAAGTGAAAAAACTGAATGAAAATCATCGTCAAAGACGAAACGAAACAGTTTTAAGTCGCTGCCATTATTATATATTCTTTGTTTTTTTTTTTTATGGTTTGAAAAAATAAGCCTAAATCAGAGTCTAATGAGACCCGACGACAGCGCTTGGGAAGAGTGGAAAAACCAAAACTTTTCTCACACCGAAATCTACATAAATCAATAAAAGAAAATATAAAGAAGATTGCCTGCCAGAACCAATCAAAGTGACATTAGGGCACCGCTAAAATGTCCAGTCCAAGTGCCATAAAAACCAAAAACTAAACAAACAAAAAAAAAAAAAAAAGGTTTCCTGCTTTTCTCTCAATCGGAATAGCAACCAAAAAGGTGTTAGAACAGGTGCACCGGCCAGCTAATATTGATGATGGGAAAGCCCTCGGAAAAATGGAGGGGACAAGACACTAAATAGTTATCAATTTTTATACAAGAAATCTGTTTATTGCTCATACGCAGTGTTGGCCCTAAATAGTTTTTTTTTTTTGTTTTTTTGTGATTTTTGTGTTTTTTGTTTTTATGGGAGCTCAGCCACAGCGGACAGCGGAAGTCATTTGTCCGGCAACAAAACTCTCACACGCCACAAAAATAAATAAATATAAAAAAAAAAAAAGGCACTATCTGGAAGAACAAGAAACAGGCAAGTACAGTAGTTGCTCGTTTTGTTGGTTTTGTTTTTATTTGTGTAGTAACCTCGGGAATTACGTCACTGTCACTGTCACAGTGCAACCATCCAACAATGGAAAAGGCGAAGAAAACGATTGAAAAGGTTCTCCTAAATACACTAAATAATTATATTAAGCGAATACAAATTATAAACTTTAATTTAAATTGTTAAAAACTAAAGATAAAGTTAGAAGAACGATCTGGACTCGGAAATCTGGGGAAAAGTGGATTATCGTTAGGGCAGCGGCAGAGGCTCTGTCACCTGGCCGAGGATGATGGACAAGAGATGACGCTGATGAGCCGCCAGGGAAGATGGCTGGCCAGACTGGGCGGAGAGTGAGTTCCCATGGAATCGCCTATGGAATCGTTATATATAAAGTACAGCTAGTCCGATCTGCTGAGCCATGCCAGCTGACTGGCTTTCTGGCCAATGTCTGAGTGACTGTTGCTACCGGAATAAGAATAGCAATAAGAATACAAATACAAATAAAAAATAAAAAATAAAAATAAAAAATAAGAAGAACAACTCAATCAAGCGAGGAAGGAGAACTAAGCGTTTCCATTACACTTGTCTCAAAGCATTACAATACACTAAGAAAAATGTAATTTTAAATAAAAATCCATTGACTAAAGAAGTTAATATTATTTATAATAAAACTTCATCAAAAAAAAACTCAATTTAGTTTTATTTCTCTTACGATTTCCATACATTTTTTTAAAAGGTAATTGAATAAGAAGAAAGGCAGAAATCAATCGATCTAATCTTTTCCCGTGTACAAGTACCTATGTACCTTCCCATATCTTCGACAGTGTGATTCTCAGACCCAACGATTCTCTGATTCTCCGATTCTCTGGGCGAATGCTAATGCCGATGTTAATGCTATTATTATTGTTGCCATTTGCGCTACTGTGGCCGGAGGCGTTAAGCACTACAAAATAGCGACAAAGTGTAAGCTTAACCGAACAACTGAACTGAAGAGTTAGCTAACAACAAACCAAACAACAGACAACCAAACAACCGAACAACCAAACAACAATCGCAGAAGCAAAAGCAGAAATTACATTGGGAAATCCGATTAGCCACCATTCTGCGGAACTCGAGAAACCGACACTCGCCTTTTGGGAGTCAATGGTTTTGGTTGGAATTGGCTAAATCTGGGATTACATTATCATGGGATCTCAAAAAAAAAAAAAAAATACAAAACTTGAGGTGGTTTTTTTCTCTTTTTTTGACTATAATATCGTTTTGTTAAGAATTGATACGTTCCTTTTCGTGTCAGGTAGCTTACATCAATCAGAATTGTTACAACAATCAGAATTGTAAGTTATTGTAAATGGGAATTGTTTTAAAAATTTAATAAATTATTTGTAATAGTCATAGTACTACTTTATATTGTATTTCCTATTTTTTAGGTCCTCTCCCACCATCGAAAAAAATCCCTTACCGATCCCAACGACTTCCATTTTTATGAACCTGCCGCATTTTCGGAAGTTCTTTCTTCACATTCCCGATGATACACTTTTTAGTGCTTTCTGTTCCTACTCATTTCCATTTCCATTTCCATTTTCATTTCCATCGTTTTGCTTTGTTCGTAGAGTTTCCTTTATACATTTTGAGACATTTTTCCCTTGAGAGTTTTCAAGTTTTTAATAAGATTGACATTCGCTTATCAGGCCGCGACTTCGTGTAATATTTATGTGGCATTTTGTCACCGCGACACCATTCCCTCTCTCATTCCTTTCCCCCCCCATTTCAAAAGGAAATTTAAATTTTAGCATAAATTTATGGGATGCCAGGCAGTCAATGGGTCTTCGGTTTTTCTTTTTTTTTTTTTTTGGTCACATTCTGGAAGACATCATCATTGGTTAACGATACAAAAATTTGTTTTGGGAGTGCATTTATACATTTCAGATGCGATATTTGGTAGTTTATGCCTCGAGGATGACGGCTTCTGCTTCATTTTAGGCAACGGTACTTTATTTTAGAGAGGGGAGTGGCGGGGATAGAGTATTTTCTACTAGAACTTTGGATGCTCAAGAGGAAGCATATATATGTATCTTCAAGGAAAATTACTTTCAGTAAGGAAAAGTATCGAGTATCTTATCGTTTCACTATTTTTTTTATCAACAATTATTAAATAAATATAAACTCACCACCATGCCAATAAAAATGTCCTAAAAATAAAAGAAAATAATAAATATTAAGTAAAGTATTAGAAGCATAATATGCCTTAAATATTAAACCAAAAAAAAAAAGAGCATTTAGCAAGTCGAACTTTCAACTTTCCCGTTCAAGAACAAGAACGAAACAAATCCGAAAATTTGATTGTTCAATAGCCCGGCCCAACTCCCACCAAAACGGGCGGGGCGTTTTAGACATTTCTATTTATTCCTTTGCACCCATTCATAGAAGGCCAAGATTTGGACTTCTTTCACCCGAGATGAAAAAACACTCACCCAGTTAGTGGAGAGCTTGTCCAGTAAATTAGCATTAACATTCATTTCGGTTCAGACCGATTCGTTTCGTTTCGTTTCGTTTCGTTTCGTTTGTTTGTTTGTATTGCGTGAGCTTAGTGGCACAAACTATATATTGGGAGACCTTTTTCCTTCAATGCAGTGCCAAAGATTTTTTGGGGATTTGAACGCATTTATCATTTATCATCGGATAGCCAATAGGCATTGATATGCTAAACTGCAGTTGACTTCTCTTGGTATTCCGTTTGCTTAAAGCCCAAAAAACCAACTTATCATATATCTTACGATCGTATATCGGTTTACATATCCCCCCGCCCCGCTCCCATCACTTTGGAAGCTTTCGAGTATTCGGAGTCGGAGTTGGGGTCTTCGGGTGACTTGGATGCTGTTTTTTTTTTTTTTTTATCAATCAAGTTCCCTGCGGTGCGGCGTGTTGACGTCTCTCTTATTACAACAGCATGATTATGGCGTATTAGCCCTATTAAATGTCGCATGACATCGATGTTGGCCCAAGGTGTTAGGGAGTGTCACAATCCGTGAATGGGGGGCGACGGGGTGGCCCGGGGCTCACATGAGCTAAGCTAATGTGAGCTCTTTTGCGGCCTCTTCTGAGGGCGTATCTATGCATATTTCCCCAGATCTGGATTACAAGAATTTATGTTACTGGAAAAATTATCAGAGATATACCCAAATCGGCTAGAAATCCCTACTTAACAAAATCCAACCAATTAAAGCCAACAGGAAGCTGACAGGAAATTCGCGATTAATCAAATTAACGGTCGCATGCCACAATTAAGCCAAACCAAAATCCAAAATCCAAAGCCCCAAATCAAATACCAAAATAATGATAATGGCAACAAAAATTTCAATTATCCAAAATTGCTCTCGTTTCTGATTAAAAGATTTCCAACGTCAAAACGATTCGTATATCAAACGGACAATAGAGTAGCCAAAGTGCTTCTGTAATGTTTTCAAAGTCAAATTTAATTCGGGCTCACCTTGAGGCGGCCGCTGGCGGTGGGGCAGTGTGGTAAATATTCTGGAACTGCTACCTGATCATTGCATAATTGCTGCCAATGAACAACGAAATTACATAAGAAAGAAAAAAAAAAAAACAGACAAAAAAAAGGCTGAGAAAGAGAGTGGGAAATGTTTGTTGTTCGACGAGAACAGAGTCGCCCCACAAAGAAACAACAACAACTTCCAAAGAAAAAGAAAACAGACAGTCTACGGTAATGACAACAAAAACGTTGTAGCGCAAAAAAAAAAAAATCCTCAACTCCGGTAAATAGCCAAAAAAAAAAAAAATAATAATAATAAAAAAAAGACCATAAAAAATGTATATATTTAAGGTAAAAATAAACTACACTGCCAAGTCAAGTGGCTCGGCGTTGTACCTGCCCAAGTATTTTTTACGTACTTGTTGCGTCTATGTCTAAGCTTTCCATGTATTTGTTAATATATATATATTGTTTGTTTGTTTGTGTGTAGGTTTGTGGGTACGTGCAGACACCCAAAAACCCGCCCCATTCCGGTGCGCAAAGCGGAAAAATCAAAAAGTTGCAAATAACTCAGTCACCACAACATTTCCAATGATCTACCAAAGGAGATATGAAGAAAACTTTTGATATCATTTACTCATATCAAGAATTAAAGTTTTTCATCTTCATAAATAAATATATAAAAAAAAAATGTAATATTTAAGGGATTCAAGTCCAAGCCCCCTGAACAAGTGTAGGGCATTTTGGTTATGAGTAAACCGCAATGAAAATTCAAAAACCTCTTATTACCACAAGGTACAAGGCAGCCAGCCAGCCAGCTTGTTCTCGTTGTTGCTACCGTAGCTCTCGTTGTTGTTGTACTTGTCGTGTTGCTTCAAAAAAAAAAAAAAAAAAAAAAAAAAAAAAGCGCCAACAAAAAGTACAGACACCTAAGAAGAAACCAAAAAAAAAATAAAATACAAAAAACTCACACCAACCAAGCAGGCTAAAGTCAAAAGCAGACTCCAGCCAAAAAAAAAAAAAAAACAGAGCCGACAAAAAATGAAAAACTTCGGCTTCGAGTCTTTTGCACGTGATACATTCATCATGAACTTGAATTTGAATTTTTAAGTTTAATGGTTAATCCATTGTGGTTGTTGTTGTTGCTGTTGCTGTTGCTGTGCTTGTTGGTGTCTGTGCAGGCCACAATTTGCGAGCACTTGTTACCATTGTTGTTGCTGCTTTTGTTTTCGGTTTTATTTTGTGTCTGGGTCTCTTTTTTTTCCCCTCTGGCTTTTTGTTTTTGTTGCTGTCTTTTTGTTTTTGTTTTTGTAGTTGTTGTCACTTGCACTTGTTGCTGCAACAATCATTGCCACTCTCAGCTGAGGATTATTATTGTATAACCGCATCCGATGTCCCGTTGCGCCAAAAGGGCAAGCTAATCCCAGCTGAGCCGAGCCCCGCCCTCTTAGGGCCACGCACACACAACATACGCCCTTTTAGGACAGAAAACCAAAACCGTATTCAGTTGTCAACACTTCTTGGCCTGTTGTTGTGGGCGGTTTACCAAAAACACAACAAACGCCAAATCCTTTCCCAGGAATTCCATTCAACGTAATACTTCAATCCGAGAATCCTATTTTCTTTTAAAAATTGTACAAAAAAAAATTATATAAATGGGACATTAGTTTTAGTCCTTTAGACCTAAAACTAATTATTTTTTATTAAAAAAAAACTTCGTTTCCTAAGTCTTTTTCCAGCCAAGCATAATTTCAAGTTCGTTTCCTAAGTCTTTTTCCAGCCAAGCATAATTTCAAGTTCGTTTCCTAAGTCTTTTTCCAGCCAAGCATAATTTCAAGTTCGTTTCCTAAGTCTTTTTCCAGCCAAGCATAATTTCAAGTTCGTTTCCTAAGTCTTTTCTTATCAGAACATAATTTCAAGTTCGTGTCCTAAGTCTTTGCTTTTAAGAACATAATTTCAAGTTCGTTTCCTAAGTCTTTAATAAAACCACAATAAAAAATTAAAAAATTTAATGTAAAAAATTGATAAATGAAGCAATATGGCTATTAATGATGAAAACGTATTGAACCGATAAAATGCAATGAACGAAACGGCAGACCATGTGCATTAAATAAGCAGAACAACGATTTTCAGATATTGATAAATATATATTTGTTTCTGAAACAATCTCATTATTATTGCAATCAGGTTTCTTGTCAATTTTTTTTTTTTTTTTTTTTTTGCGTTTCTGAAAATTAGTCAAAAAACGTGCGCATGTTGGTTTGTTTTGGGCGCAGGAGTGGGGGGTGGGGGGCGCCCTATGCGAATGCGTGTGCTCTTTTAAATGAATTATGAATAAAGTAATTTCTGTGTTTTTTTTGTTTCCCCCGTGCCGTGTTCAGTCGTTGGCTTGACGGCCACGTTGGCAACTAATTTCGACCTTGCATACAATTTTAATTAAGTTTTTTTCTTATTATCATTTTTTTTTTTTCGTTCGTTCGTTCGTTCATGTGCACATGGTTAAAAATGTGGCTACAATTTATTTTTTATATATATCACATAGCAGAAAGAAGAAGCGACAGAGGGCAAAAAAAATACAATTCAGAAGGGTGTTGACAGTTTGACGAATGACAATGATAATTTATAGGCTTTTATTTAGTAGCAAGGTGCTAGTTTTTTAAGCCTTTTCGGTAATAATACGATCTAGAATATTCTTTTTTATAATTCTTTTGAAGATTTTTATAAGAAGTTTCCAGATCTTTGGTGTAGAAGCTTTTGAACTATTTTGTTCAGTTTTTTAATCCCTTTTTGAAGATTATATATTTATTCTAAAGCCTCTTTGTTTGTTACTTTTTAGGGACTCGTTTTCCTTTGCCTCGCCTTTGCCGTTGCATATTTTCAATTTTGTTGCAATTCAAACATATATTAACCGACTCCCAGTGACCCCCAGCACAAGTCGCCCTGCAGCCCTAGCACACTCCTCGTCCCATCGTTTTATCGCTTTTCTTCCAGAAATAGACGTCGCTTTGGCCAAGAAGAGCAAAATTCCTGGCGTCAGAAAGGAACGTGGACAACAAGCTTTGGTTAACACAAAAAAAAAAAAAAGTGAAGCGTTAATAAAACGGCACAAAAGAAAACCAACAACAAGGATGGGGAGTCTGCAGAAAATGTAACCAAAGTCCGGGCCCCAAACACGATAATGATCATGCGATGATAATGATGATTATGATGCAAAAGAACCAAAAGAAGAAGTGGACGTTGCTGGGGATGGGGATGTGGAAAAGAAGCGGATTGGATCTCCGATTCGCCTTCAGTTTTTTTTGCGAAAACAAAGTTAACGGAGGAAGTGGAATAGAACTTGGAAATACACTAAGTTATTAAAAATATCAATAACTTAAATCATATACGAATTTTTCAAAGCCTAAAGTGTTATTAATTTTATCCATAAATAAAGGATATTATTGAAGAATAAAACGAAGCTTTCTATAGAGCATCCCTGTTTGTATGTGCGGATCTGTATCTTTGGATCCGTGAGCGTGTGGGGTTTTGGGCGTTGGGTTTGGAACTGCAAGAGCACTCTCCGGATTCTTCTGCTTCCTCTTCTTCATCGGCATCTTCCTCTGCTTTGGCGGGTTCTTCCTCGACTGTTTCTGATTCTTCTGGTGCTTCCTCCGCCGCTTTGGTCTTCAATTGCTGTTTATTGTAGTTTTTTTGTTGTTTTTGGAGTCTTTTTATTTGTTCTTGTAGTTGTTGTTGTTGTTGTTGTTGCCAGGCGTGTGCGGTGCGCGTTGAATCCGCTATAACAGTGTTAGTACGTTAGTAGGTATACAAACAGGTAAAACAGGTATTCCCAGCCGCTCTTCCATCATTATTACCACGATCATCATCGTCATTATTGCGATCATCATATGCTGCTTCTGCTTCTGCCACTGCCACTGCCACTGCCACTGCCATTGCTGCCTCTTCTTCTTGCTCATCTACCACTATGGGCTATTCTGCTTCTTACCACTTCACTTGAAGCATTATTTTAGCGACTCGCTGTCGATGACGACAATTGAGCAAATAAAGATAAAAAAAAAAAACACCAAGACCAAAAATAAAAAGTTCTGCTGCACAGAGAAAAAGTTTGGACACTTTTAGGACCTTTTCTTGGTACTTGGAATTCTAATAAAATATTTACTTGGTTTATGAGTCTTCTAAAAGTAAGGAAAAGTAACTCTTTCCACTATTAAAATATTAACGATATTAAAATATAAAAAATAAACTATTTCCTAAGGCATTTATCCTTCTTCCAAGCTTTAAATCCACCTTAAAGCTAAAGAATTCTCACAGTGCATTTAAGACCAAACTCAACGGCAAGTACAAGAAGACAGGAAAGAGTGAGGGAGACCAGCTACGAAACAAAAAAAAAGAGACAGCAGGCGATGCAAGCGCATTGGGGCCCAAAGGAACACATTCTTAAAGACTGCAATTACCCGGCAAAGGCCAGCAAAGGGTGCGGGCTGGCCGAGGGGGTGGTGGGAGGGAGCCAGGCAAAAAAGATGCAGACAGTGGAAACAAGAAAATTCTGCTGGCTGTTTGGAGCCCTCTAGCAGCTCTTGGCTCCTCCACCTCCTGACGGCCCCGCCCAACTGGAAAAAAAAAAAAAAACGCCAAAGTCAAGGCATTAACAGCCCAGTGAACACACAAACACAGCCTTAACAACATGTGCAATTTCACACACAAACGCGGAGACACACAGACACGGGCTCGAAACGGTAGTGTGAGTGCTGGTCTATACCTTTTTGGCCTAGGTCTGGGCCAAAACCAACAACAACTACTGTTCTTTTTTGGCTGCAATCAGCAGCTTCCGATTGGATTTGTGTGAAGCAAATTGTTATCTAGTTTTTATTGTTAGGAAGGTACTAATTTTGTTAATAATAGTTTGACATATTCGATGGTATTAAAAAATAAATAATTAGTTTAGAAACTAAAAGTATTCAAAAGGATTTAATAGATGATAGTTTGGATCCTTTTTGTGGCTTAAAATGATATATTTCGTTTCAAAAAAATTTCTAGAGCTTCAAATTAATATTTAACGATTCATTTATAAGAGTAATTTTAATTTTTTATGACTATAAAATAAGGATAAAATGACATAAAGAAATTAAAATGTTTATAGAATCTTTTATAGCAGCTGTTGAAAATGTATTCTTATTTTTTTTTAAATAAAAACTAATACGGAAAGTAATTATTCCACAAGTTTAGGACATTTTTCCTAGATCTTTGATTTGAAAAGAATCCCCATTTGTTAAAGACCAACTCCTTATAATGCTTTACATATGTATGAGTATGTCTTAAGGTTCTGGGCCGTAACACTTGCATTTTGGCCAACGCTCGAGCGGCATTTTGTGAGTGAGAGTGAAGTTGGCGCAGGAACAAAAGCAAAAGAAACGAAAACAACATGGGCTATTGGGTCTTCAGGAGACTCCTCTTCAAGCCACGAAAAGAAGAAGACGTCGAAGAAGAAGAAGAAGGAGAATTCGCTGGTTCTGCTGCGCCGTGCGCTGCTAACGCCAACGTCACGACATTAACATTGCCGCTGTCGCTGCCGCTGCCTCAACGGCAAAGTCACAGTCAAAGCCAAAGCCATAACAACAGGTTTTCATCGCACTCCCGTCTCATTCCTACAGCCTGTCTGGGGATATACCCATCTCTTTTACCGTCTCTGGCTCACCTGAGAAAAGTAACTTCGTTTTCAGCTTCGGCTGTGGATTTATCTTCGGTTTTCAACTTCGGTTTGGCTCTCTGGCGCTGGGGCTCTCTCGCCGCCGCACACCAGCTCAAAGCTAGCTGTAAATTTGTTACGTTGCCGCCGCAGCGTTTACCTGTGTGAGAATCACACAGGTGTGCACCGACTAATTCGCTCCAAACGAATTCGCCGCCGCTTACATCACTCTGGCTCTGACTCCAGCTCCGGCTCCGGCTCTGGCTCTGGCTCTGGCTCTGGCTCTGGCTCTGTCTGCGGTTCTCCCTCTCAGTGTGTGTGAAATAACGTTAGTTATCCGTTGCCATCGCACCTGTACAGGTGAGAAAAGGAGGCATCTGAGCCTGCCTTCTCGCTCATCTTCTGCTCTCTCAATCTTATTTGCCATTCTAAGCGTGTTCTAAGCCAGCCTTCTCTCTCTCTCTCTCTCTCTGTCTCTCTCTCCCACTCTCTCTTTTTCACACACACATACACGCCCCATAGAGGAGGCACACCTGAGAGCAAGAAATGCCTGTGTTGCCAACTATTTTGCCGTTTAATTTCGTTATATGGGTACTAGTCTTTTTTTTTTCCTTCCTCCTGCCGCGGCTGCTTCTTCTTTGGATTGTTATTTCTTCTTATTGTATTTACCGCGACTCTCTTGCACACACACTCTTACCAAATACAGGTACATAATGATGATGATGAAATTCTTGAAGGGCCGCGGAAAACAAACTATTGGAATTTTTACCTCTAACTCCTTTTTGGTTTTTCATTCTCGTTTGAAAGCGAAAAAACCAAAAGACTTAGGACACGAACTTGGCCAGGAGCTTGGGATATTTGTTTTGGAGATTTGTGTTTTTAGTTTGGAGAATTATGGTTCATTTTGCTTAATTTTAAATATACTATTTATAGGAATAAGCTATTGCCAAAACTAACAAAAGTATCCTGGAAAATAAACAAAAAAAATCAAAAGACTTAGGACACGAACTTGGCAAGGAACTCAATAAATAACAGTAAAAAAAATACGAAAAAATCAAAAGACTTAGGACACGAACTCTTCTCAAGGAAATAAAATATACAAAATATAAAGATAATTGGCTTCCAATCTTTTAAGGATTTGCCTATCCAACGATTATTATTATTATTATTAAATTATTTTGACAAATGTTGAAAGGATTTCGGAGTCAAGAGCAGGCGGCGAATCTTGATATCTAAGTACAACAAGTACAGCTCCAACGAGGGCGAGGGACGATAGACGGATGGACGGATAGATGGATGGGAGCAAAACCATCTCAACCGGCAAATGGCCAAAGCAATCATCATAATGATGATCTTCTACCTTGACTCCCGAGGCGGGCAGGAGAAAGAGCCAGAGCCAGAGCCACAACCAGAGAAAGAGAAAGAGAGGGCAGAAACTGCATGAGAAACGTTATGTGAGCGAAATGAAGCAACAGCAAACAGCAACGCACACAAAACACTCTCACTCTCCTCGCATACAGGTAAAGGCCAAAACCAAAACCAAAACCAAAAAAAAAAAACATTGGACGCACACAGGTGTGCCAAGTGACAGACAGAGAAAGAGGGAGGGAGAGAGAGAGAGAGAGAGATAGAGAGAACGGTTTTGGCTTGAAAGCGAATTTGCTCTCCCGGTTGACAACGGTGTTTTGCGTTGAATTCGCCGTCTAACTGAGTTTGTTGTAGCGGCGAGATATCGGAGATATATGCGCCAGATCCGAGATCCGTGGTGGCCCGGCGATCGGCTGACTTTGGCCTAACTGCTCGAGACCGCGAACCGCTCGAATACAGTAAGTGGCGAGCCGGCGTTGTGAATGCACGTGTTTTCGCTTAACTCACCTCAGCAAACTCCCTAAACTCCCAAAACTCTAAAAAAAAAAACAAAAAACATTCAATACACATTAAAAACACAATTTAAAAAAAAAAAATAGAAGAAAAAAAAAACCATCAAACATAAACAGTGAACTGTCTTGATTTTTTTTCAAGTAATCTTTTTGTCAAAGTGCTACGGAAACGGAGAAGAATACCAAACAAACAATCTTCAATCATTTTTTTCGAGTACATTTTTTTCCAAGTGTCTGAAATAAAAAACTGAAAACTAACTTTAAGGAAAAAGGATACTGAATCAAAAACAGAACACACCAGAGACATGAAGAAGGCCAAACAGAAGTTGGCTTGAGCTCGGCTCATGACAAAAAACCAAAATCAAAACGGAAACTTTTTTTTTTTTTTGTTATAACGAAGAACAGAAATCCAAAATAATAATAGTGGGCGAGCGGCGAACAAACATACACACACAATTGGATTAGTGTTTTGTTTATTTCGGACCACCACCCACAAAAAAAAAAAAAAAACAGAAAAAAGGATATACAATATAAAATAAAAAAATAAAACGCGTGTCGCCGCGTCGTGTTTCGTTGAGCGTTGCGTGAAGAAGTCTATCGGTTCCATATCGGTTCAATCGTAATCCATCATGCCGAAGATATTTTTAATCAAGAATCGCCTGCATCAGCAGCAGCAGCGTTTGCTCGAATCGCAGAATTTGCTGCAGCACAAGAGTCAGGATGACGAGCGCTGTTTGGTGCCGCCCTTAAGTCCCAGCCCGAGTGGCAGTGGCAATGGCAGTGGCAGTGGCAGTGGCAGCGGTATCGCTCCCTCGCCGCCCCATCCGCAGCCACATCCGTCACAGCCGGAGCCGCAAGGTCAGGCGGAAAAGCAACCAAATCAGGATCAACAGCCCCTCAGCCTGACGCGAAAACGTTTCCATCATCGCCGTCACTATTTCGGACAATCGCGTCACAGTCTCGATAATGGAAATCCAACACAAAATCAAAATCAAAATAAAAGTTCTACGGAATTGGAAGTCGAGGGCTCTGCTGGTCAAGTTCAAAATGGTAAGTTATGTTCAAAAAAAAAAAAACCTGCAAGGCTCCCCTAAAAATGTCCATAAACCAATATTTGAGAAGAAGAGAAAAACTTGACTAGGAATTTAGCAAAAAAAAAAATCTACTTGGTTGAAAATCGCATTTCAAAAATGTTTACAGCTTCAAAATCATTTAAATCGTCTTGTTTTCCTTTTTTTTTTTTTTTTTTGGCAACAATAGGAATTTGTATTTATTTAGATAAATAATTGCTACAAATCTGTCAGTCTGTATTCTGGCAAAAAAAGAAAAAAAATAATATAATAAAATACAAAATACCATATCTATTGCTTGGAAATCTTTTCAAAAATTCAAAGCTTCACTTTTGGCCAGCTTTTGTTCTGTATTTTGTTATTTATTTTTCGCCCACACCATGACGAACTCGTCTCCATACGATTTCAGTTTTGTACCCCAATATCTTTGTATCTTTGTATCTTTGTATCTGCTCTGTCTATCTCTATTCCATTCTCCATGAGGCGCTGCTTGGAGTTTACTTCAACATCAATCACTTTCATTGAATTTCGTAAGCGTTTTTATTTCGTTTTCTGCTCAGTTTTGGTCAAAATCCCACTAAAGCCCATACACCTCAAATGTTCATTCTATATTTTGATAGAATTCTTAGTTTTTTTTTTTGCCCCTTCTTGTTTGGTGCCACGACCTGTGACTGGTGTTATATAATCAGGCCCAGCATGCTTATTAAGTCATTTCGAATTTCGATTTTCGATTTAGGCGGCGGCTTAAAGGTTTTACATTTTCATAAATGATTAGGCGAGAAGAACTTTCTTCCACATTTATTAATTAAGTTCTTTTCGATTTTATCCACAAATATGGAAAGTGAATTTCATTTGTTTTTTGCTATTTTTGGCTTTGAGATTCTAAGCTATTTTTTTATTTTTAACTGCCCTTTGTCTGGCCTTAATTATATCTATAAATTTATTTCGAAGCATAGCATGGCTTCACTTCAACAGAATCGTCTCACACGCAGCCTCATAATATTACCCCTTACACGGGCATTATATTTCATGGTTATAGTTTCTTTATATATATATATATATTCCAAGATATAGCAGAGTGTTATATACATTTATTAAATTAAATAACACGTTGCGTTCTCAATTCCTCCTGTTTACGGCTCCCTTACTTCCCTTCCACGTAGTCTAGAGGCCTAGTCGCTGGCCATCCACTTAAAAATGTATTATGAACGCTTCCGCTGTATAATTTTTTATGATCTCTACGGATATTGTAATGGAAGCTATTTGAAGGGAAATCGTTATGTACTTAGAAAATGGCAAAAGAGTGTTTTGCTTCGCGTTCGAGACAATTCTCGTTCGAGTAGTTAAGCTTAGGGAATTATTATGTTCTTTACTGAAGCCTTCCCCTGTTCACATTTTATTCTAGAAATAATTTCTAGTTATTTTATCCCTATTTTGGAATTCTATTTATCATTGCTCTGCTTTTAAAAAGTGCCTGGTCACACTGCCGGCTTGAGTCTTTGTTCAATTACCGCTTACGGTTCGTGTTCTTTTAATTTTTTATACACTTTTTTTTTGTGGTGCTGTGCTGCCTTGCCTTCTGTGGGCTGTGCCCATGGCCAAGAACTTCACACACTCGAGCGCACATACTCCACACACAATCGCAACCGCCAGCCAAGAACGAAACGAATGAAACAAAAAACTAAAAAAAAAGAAAGAAAAAATTATATAACTAGCAAAGTACAAGGTACTAAGAAGAACCAGCCAGCAGAAATCTCCTCTTCGAGCCAAGCAAAAGTACAAGTTGAACAGAACAACTTTTGCAGAAGAACCCAAACCAAAACCAAAGCCAAAGCCAAAGCCAAAGCCAAAAGGAAAATAAAAGAACATATTCCAGCCTAGACTTGGGCTAAAGTTTCAACTGTGCACAATGACTAAGATCGTCATCATCGTGGTGGCCATGAGAGGCAAGTTGGGGCGAGTAGGAGGAGGATGGCAGGAGGATGGCAGGAGGTGGATGAACAAGGAGCATTGTAGGCACGTCGTCTGCCATTTGGCCTAAGCAAAGTCAAGGCAACTGGCCATAATAAAACTTGCAGAACCAGTCGACGAAGAAAAGCCACCAAGAAGAGTCAGCCAGAATCGAGCTAAAATGCTGAAGGGCCTTGGAGGAGGATGGGCAACAGCAAAACGGAGAAAAAAAAAACAAGCGGCAAAAAGATGCCCGAGAAAGCCTTTATAACATTACGTTTAAGAATTCCCCAGCAACAAGAAAAAGTTATGAACAAAACTTCCTGTTACATTTTTTCTTTATCTGCCATCAGCGATCTGGAAAGGCTGCACATTTCTCTGGCCGCTAGTAAAAGTCAATAAATAACCGAAAGGAAATTCATTGATCGACCGATCGAATGATAAAGAAATTGACCAAAAACAAAAACACACCATAAGGAACCCCCTCAAAGAAATGAAATGAAATGAAATTGTTAAACGAATGATCCATGCAAATTCTGCAGCTGTTAGAACCGAAAGTTCAATTGCACGCAGATGTTGCAATCCTCGCCGAGCCGAGGAGCGGAAGTTAGCGAAAGGTTGCTTCCCTTTCGCATTGACCCTTCCTCCTTGCAATGTACTTCTCTAGAGACAAAGGTTCAGCGAACCCGCTCGCCTCTCGCTACCCATTCCCCATGCCACTTGCAAAAGCAAAAGTCAAGTGGTAAATGAGGTAAATGCAAAAAAAAAAAAAAAATTAACTCCAAGCGGAGATAAAATATAAAAGAGAGAAAGACGATGGCGAGGGAACATTACTATTACTTCATAGTGCGAGATTTTCTATGGAAATCGAATCAATTCGATTGTTTATTCAATTAAGAAAACGATCTCAGCCAGAGATTCGGGAAGATCATCTCCGGCGATCTTCAGCTAATTGAGAAAAGCTAGATGCTTTGATTAATCAAGGGTTCATATTGATAATTCAAAAGCTATACTTTACTTTACTAGAAACTATATTTTTTTTTATTTATTAATTACAAAATATTACAAAATATTTAAACTTATTTAGAACTTATTAGAATCTTAGAAAAAGTCACACTTATGTTTTAAATACTTTTTACAAACCCAAACAAAGCAAAAGTTTTCTTGCTTGAATATCAAGTTCGTTGCCTAAGTCTTCCGTTTTCTCAGGACTTCCAATAGGCCGAAAATGTTATGTTTCGAATATTATTTTTTGCTTTTTCGTTTCTTATTTCTCATTTGGCATTAGTTTTACCTGCCTTTGGCGACTGATAATACAATGCAGTTGCTGTCTATATCTAGACATACCTGCCTCTACCTGTGCCAAGGGTTTTTTTTTTTTTTTTTACTTCTACACCGTCCCAGCGATAATCTCGGAGCCGAAAACGATATTTGACAATCGGAAAGAGCGGGGGGAAAGACACACAGTCAAAAGAAAGGGCATCAGGAGTATCCTGCACACCCAAACACACACACACACACACACACATACAATTTCCAAAGCCGAGATTTATTTGTGCAGTGAATCAACAAGCAAGAATACACAACACAAAGGAGGCAGCAGAAAAAGACTCTGGCAACTGACAACAACAAAAAACAGGTCTCAAGTGCTGCCAACCGAGGCAGAAGAAGAAGAGGCAGCAGAAGAAGCTAAAGCAGAAGAATCAGCTACGAGAAAGAGGCAAACGTAGAAGAAGAACGTAGAACACAAGGCATTAAGAAATACATTTGAAAAAAAAGGAAGCGAGTTCTGGGCTGCCTTTCTTTTGGTCTTTTTGGTATGCAGTTGCTTCGGCCAACAGGACCAACCACAAAAGAAAGAGAAAAAAAAAAGAAAACAGAAGACAGAAGACAAAACAAAAGCAAAAAAAAAAAGAAAGAACTGAGAGCGAATGATCACAGGCAATGATCATCGCGATCACCTCAAAAAGCGATGATGACGGTGCGTGTGTGCAGGTATTTGCTCTCTCCATTCTTCCACGCCTCCGTCTCCCACCCATTCTCCCCACCGCCCCACACTCTCTCCCTCGCTTACTCACTCTCTATCTGTATTTTTGTGGCTCTGGTCCCTTTGTTCTTCGGCCTGCATGAAAATGCATTATTTTCCAAGGGGCTGCAACTATTTCTAATTGAATTACTTTTCGAAATGGATACACAATGATAAGATTCGAAAAAAAGAAAACAAAAGATAGACAACGAACAGAAACATAACAATAAGAAAAGTAACAATCATAAATCACTTAAAAAATACCCGCAAGAACCTCCTCAAAAATTGCAATTATAAAAATAAAATTATTTGTTTTAGAATTTAAAACTTAATAACTTACTTACAATTGGTATTTTCATTGAATTAAAGCCACATTAAATCCATAAATAACTTGGCTTAACAGTTGTGGCACAAAGCGAATAAACTGCCCAAAAATATTCGCAATTTTCGTCTCCGATTTTTGCATATTTTTCGCCCAAATGTCAATAACTTGTAAATTGTGAAGAGAAGAGTTATAAAAAAAATATTATTAAAAGGGGGGAAACTTGTTTCGTTTGATATATTTATAAAAATTTGCCGCCTTTTTGTTTGATTATTTCTGTTTAAACACGTTTTATAAACATTTGTAATCAAAGCAATTAATATAGAACTCGTTTTCATTCTCGTTTGATGTTAACAATAACTGTTTTTTTTTTTTTTTTTTTTGTTTGTTAAATATTTTGCGTTTATTTGTTGGCAGAAGATCAAAACACGTTTCAACCAGGCCGAAAACCGCAAAAGGCACGGGAAACTGTTTTTTATTTTATTATTTTGTTCTAACCAAAAAAAAAAAAATAGAAGATTGATATGTAATTTGATAGAAATTGGTAGAATGTACATATTTCAATGACAAATCATTGTCAAGTTTGGTTTAAGGAATATTTAAAAAAAAATTCTAAAACATAAAAAGATGCACTTGCAACGAAATTAAAAATAAAATCTGCATACTAAGTGGCATGCAAGTAAGTGCAATAAATATACATAAATACATGCATGCATGTATATAAAAGCACATGCGGATACTATATAGTGTAGTATATGTATGTATGTTTATGTAAAAGTCTTTTCAGGTCAGGGTTGACTTGTGACTGACTAAATGAATGAATGAATGACTGCATGAAACTGCATTTAGCTGCGATTGTCTCTATCTCTCTCTCTCTCTGTCTCTGTCCCTCATTTTCTCGCACGACTAACTAAAGCATTGACAACTCGTACTATATAGCCTGGTCGCCTGGCCGCCTGGCCCCTCCTGCCTCCTCCCCCGCATCACACACAGCATCGCATATATGCGTTAAACACATTGCATTGCATTGGAGGCTGAGGTCTGAGGCTGCACCTCTGAACTGGTTTTTTTTTTTTTTTTGGTTTGGTTTTTGTTTTGTTTTTACAGCAGCCGGAGCAGCAGCTTGACAAACGCAACCATTGACAAACTTACACACATATTGTATATATATAGCGGATATATTATATATATTTATATTTTTTTGGCAACTCTTCTTCTTTCGAGATATGTGAAATTTCATCGAGGTTCGATCTTCGTTCGAAAGAAATTTCATCAGAGCAACCGACGAAACGGCCAAGAAAGACAAAAACCTTTGTCTCATTCGAAAATTGTGCAATTTACGCAGCGTTTTGGTAGCTCATCTCCCGAAAAGCTGAAAGTATTTTTCGGGTTTTTGTCTCTTTTTTTTTTTTTTTTTTTACCAATAGCTTAGGCCATTATATATGCCCTACCATTGAGAGATTGGCCAATTATGCTTTAACCTATGGATTTGTGAAATTTTTTCCGTTTTGCGTTTTACATATTTGAAGCGGAGCGGAGAGATTTGCATAAAACTGAAATTTGTGTGTCGATTTTAATGGCTTCAAAGTGTTGTCACCGCAAAAATATAAACCGAAAGGTACGGGCAATGCGGGTGTTAAAGGGTTTGGTCTTAAAAAAAATGCAATAACCAATCGTATTTTGTTAAAAACTTTAATTATTTAACGCCAAAGCAATTCACATTTCTTCACAAATGTCAAATATTTCAATATCAATATCAAGTTCGTTGCCTAAGTCTTTTGTTTGGCGACTGCAAGTGAAATTACCGTAACAAACCGTAAGCCCGAAAAAGCGGAGAGCAATAACAGCAATAACAATACTAATAATCATACATACAGCAACAACAAAAAACTATAAATGGAAAAAAAAAATCAAGTAATAAATGATATGCACACACACACACACACACATACAGAGAAATAAACAACAGTGGGACACACATGAAATTGAGTTAAAAAAAAAAAAGATAAATAAATAAATAAAAAAAAAAAAAAAGAAAAAAATCTACCGGTTTTCAAGGTTAGGCCGCTTTAACTGTATTAACACCGGGTCCGTAATCACAGCAGCAGCAGCAGCCGCAGCAGCGTCGCAGCAGCAGCAGCAGCTGAGCAAAGTTACGTCATAATGAACAGAGCCGCATTTACAACAACAATAACAATAAACAGCAAAAAGCATGAAAAACTTTGGTTGTTGCGGTTTCGGCTCATTTCATTTTGTTGGCAACCGACATCAAATTTTTACGCATAATTTTATATTTGTAACAAAAAAAATACTGGCGAAGAATGTGCTTCGAAAAAATAGAGGAAGAAAAAGAGGGTGTTGCAAGTGGGTGTTTTTTTTTTTTTTTTTGCCTAACATAATCCTCTTTAGTCGCCTTTTTTTTTTAGCCAGTTTCAGTTTCGTTTTTTTTTTTTCTGTATGCAAATGTGGGTCATCTGCCTGCATCTGTTAAAAAAAAAAAAATAACAACAAAAGGTTTTGTTAAATGTTTACAGTTAAAACAAGCATTCGCTTCTCCCTCTCTCTCTCACTAAATTTTTGTGGCAATAAATATTGAGAGCAAGAGTGAAGCAAGTTTTGTGCTCATCATCATTATTATTGATTTTTTTTTTAGTTGCTTTTGCTAAATTTGTACTGGTTGTTGTTGTTTTTTTTTTGGTGTGGGGGGGATATTATGTTGTAATCGGGGCCTATATAACGGTATGACAAGGTCAGGCAGACGATGCAATCCAGAAACGCAATCATGTACAGCTTTTTTTTTTTGGATTTTCTGATCTTAAAAACTAGTTGGATATTTAATTAAATTATCAGAAAGCATCTTCATTTAGTTAAGTAAAAGAATTTTAATAAGCAAACCAAATATTGATACACCTGTGTGACTTTCATATATGCAATACCATTTATAACTGAGAAGCTTTTTAGAATAAAAAAAAAAAAAAAACACGTATATTATATGCGTTGACCTAAATTTCTGTCGCAATCGTGTGAGTGGAAAAGCAAAAAACAAAACACACACGGAGAGGCATGCTAAGTAGCTACTAAAACCAATACAATTGACTGACTGACTGACTGACTGACTGACTGACAGTTGAACTAAATGCGGTGACTAACTGAAAAATAACTAAATCGAAGGCTAGCAACTTCTAATTGTTATGGTTAATATAAAAAAATATTTAGTACATTTTATGCAAAATCTTGCTACCCGAAGATGAGTAAAAAATAAAAATAAAGAGTATATAATATATGTAGAACCGAATAGCGATTTTCCGTTCACAAATCGTGGCTGTCTCATTAACATTTTACGAAAAAGGGGGTGCAGCCTCTTCCATTTGTCGTTGTTGTTTGGTTTTTTTTTTTTCTAATGCTTTGGCTTACAAATCATTTAACGCAATTGCGTTAAAACTTTGCCCCACTCAAATGCAAAACAAAAACAAAAAACAGAAACAGAAACAGTCATGTGCAAACAAAACAAATCTTTTATTTTTGTTTTCAAACTATTTTTTTCCATCATTTTGTTAAACAGTTTGTTGCACTTTTGTTTAGTGCGTCCTCGATTTGTTTGTTAAGTTTGGGTTAACTGCGGTTAAGTGGGCGTTTTTTTTTTTTTTTGCCGTCCAAAAGGATAACCCCAAGCCACCAGCGCCACCAGACCATCTGTTGGCCACTATTTTGTTGGTTTTATAAGTATTTTGGTATTTGTCAATGACAAATTTAGTTCAAGTCTAAGCACAAGTTGCAATGTAAACGAGTCAAATGAAAGAGAGCAAGGTTAGCATTGACATTAATACCAAAAACAAAAAGCAACAAATTGAAAAAAAAAAAAAACACACATAAAAGCTGCATTAGAACAGCAACTGGTAGCGTATAAATAAAAGCAACTGTAATTAGCAGCTGCAATAGTAAAAAAAAAACGTGGCACATGTTCAGCTAGTTTGTAACTGTGTATTATGCACTGTGAAGAAAAATATATTGCTATTTCCAAACACTAAAAACCAAACATATAGTTTAGAATATATAAATAAAGGTTTATACTTTCCAAGTAAATAAAAAAAATATATATATATGAAATATATATTTTTCTGTGCATTCCTCATGTGGTTTGCAATTTAAGAGGCTTCAAGCCGAAGGCTGCCTGACTGCTTGATGATCATCATGACGAACATACAACTAAAAACATTAAATGCTTAAACAACATTTAGCAGCTGTATCAGTTCGCTGCAATTCCGACCTTCAAAAGAGCCAAGCAACATAAATAAACACGAAAATAGAACATTTTCGAAAAAAAAAAACACCTCGAAACTAAAGACTTAGGAAACGAACTTGAAAATTATAGAAATTTTTGTCAAGATACGGCGAAAAAAAAAAAAAAAAAAAACGTAATTAAGCTAAACGAAATTATTTTGTTAACGCGTCGGCAATTTATAATTTATATACTTAATAAATGGGTTACACATACACGATGCACCCATATACACCATATTTTGTGGCAATCAAGATGAGCAGATTTTCGAGCATCGATAAAACTTAATTGCATGGCACTTAATGCATTTTAAGTTGGCCAGTGGCCAGTGGCCAGTGGCCAGCGAAATGAAAAGGTAACCCGAGACGGAAGGGGCCTAATAAAGACCTTGGTTGCCCTTAGAAATCGAACTATCAACAGCAGCTGAATATATGTATAAAAAATATACCCGACAAAAAAAAAAAACGGAAGACCCGAAACCCAAAAAAAAAAAAAAAAAAAAAGCCAAATTGGGCGTTAGAGACAAATTCATTTGCGGATAAGTTTTCGGGGGGAACACGAAAAGGTTAAAAAGCCAAAATGGCTTAGGCCATAAATTTATAGACTGTCCCGAAGGGTTCCGCAAAACGATCTGGGATCTTGATCTTCCATGGAGAGAAAGAGAGAAAACCCCCAAATACAAAAAAAAAAATAAATAAGAATAAAGAACAGTATCCGATCGGATCGGATCGGATCGGATCGTGTTGCAAATGGGTTGGCACTTGGAACACTTGGTAGCCCGGAGGAGTCCTTTTTCGGTGGCATTAGAATTGCTAAATGGCTACAAGGATGTGGCAGCAGGAAGGGTTCGCGCTGTTTAAGCATTTACACTACACTACATAATTTGTAAGGGAAACTGAAGCACATTAGGTCATTTGGTCATCAGCTGGAATGGCGAAGAAAAAAAAAAAAAAAAGGCCGAAAAGAAAAGGGGAAAAGAAAAACACCTGTTAGAAGCTCAAGCTTCCTTACTTCCTTTCTTTCTACCTTCAAACGGATGCATTCATCAATTTGGCAGTTTTGGCCGAGAAGAAGAACCCCAGCAAACAGGAAGCTAACTTTGACAAGGGTCCTTCTTTCTGCATCTGCTGCTATCGGTAAAAGGTGTTCTCCTTCCTCTAACTCCTTAAACTCTATCATTTTTATACGCTGAAGACTCTAGAAAGATACTCTGAAAGGGTATCTTAACTCTGACTTTTCTAAACTTATTGTTCTCCTTCCTGTTATATATATTTTTTTGTTTGTGTTTATTTGAACAAGATGCACTTGTCAGGGAGTGGAATTGATTAGCTGTCGGACAGCTAATCGATGACACTATGCCGCATACATTTCCATCTAATTTGATCCATGGAAGCCAAACACAGCCTATCGCTTATTTTCGATCTCTGAATTCTCAGGAATTGTATTTGTCAACGTTTTTTGTTCGTTTCATGCTCTATTAAATTCTGTTCGACATTTGCAATCATTTTTGTTGTATTTATTTTTGCGAAACTAAAAGTTTCGATGGCGTTTTTTTTTTTTAGTGGGTGTTTCAACTGGGTCATCAACCAGAGATTGGCATAAATAGAGACGAGAATTCATGGGTCAGCGGAGGGCTGATATTGTCGATTAAGAAACCTTAATGCTTCGATAACTTCGATAACCATATACAACTTATTTACTAATTACAAGAGCTTGGATAACTTTGATACAATAGATGTGCAATTTATTTATTAATTAAAAGATAACAAATACTACGACTTGACATTACACTTAATTCCTAAACAATGGCTAATCCAAGGGAGCTATACAATAACACCTGTTGCATGACTCTCAGCGACGAGTTATTGATATTGAGGTTAATATGCTGCAGCATGATCGTCATGAACATCATCATTTCATTGTAATTATGATCATGATCCATGCCAGTCAAGACCCTAGGCTAAAACGAGCACTTTCAACGCTTTAGGTTGTCTTGTCTGGATCTATTCATTGTTTAAACTTTAAACACACATCTATGTATATATGTATGTATGTACCTCTCTATATACATAAAGATATATGGACTTGTTGGTGTATTTATTTCCATACGTTTGTAAATGGGCAAAGCTGCTTGGAAAAACATTGCCGCCTGTGTCAACGTGTTTGGCATTTGCAATTAGACATACAGAACTCACTTAAAAGACTCAAACGTAGCGGTGGGGGATGGTGGGAGGTTGGGTGGGTTTTTTGGTGGGTGGGTGTGGATGTGGATGTGGATGTGGATGTGGGTGTGGGTGTGTGTGCCGTCATCGAAGTCGCACATGCCAGGAATTTAATATGCGTTGAGTCCAGAATGCGTTTGGAATTTATTCCCCATCTCCCTCTAACCCTATCCTCTACACTGCCCAAAAAAAACGATATTCTTAAAGCTACTAAATATACTTTATCAATTTATTTACGTTTTGTTTTTTCTTTCTTGTGTATTTTTCCATAAACAAAAAGTTGAACGCCCATGGCTAATGAAAAAAAAAATAAAATGGAAAAAAGTTGATAGAAGGAAGGGCAAAAACTAGGGGGGGGGTCTCCACCTGTTTTTGGGGAGTCGTGGGTGATAGCGATAATTTACAATCAATACCCGCATTTATATAAGTTTGTATGAATAAAACTAAAGAAATTATAAAAGAAAGAAACAAAAGGGTTAGGAAATATGTTATAAAAAGGAATAATATCGAAAAACGTTACGTACGCCTTTTGAAAAGCGAGGAGGAAGGCAATGCTATTACTTATTTACTTTTTTAATTTAATAAATTCATAGAAAATTAAAGGATAAACTCTAGTTTATCTTTAGAATTGTTCGAATGCCTTTTCATAGAAATAGAAAACACATTTCTACACTGTATTTTCCCCCCTTTTTTAATTCAGTTTTTTTTTATTCAGTTTGATGGATATATGTATATATCCGAAGCGTGTATATATAATTTTTACGACGCATTTCGCGCTAGACAAAATCGGTGGAAGCCACCGGCGCTGCCGATTTCAGTCAAGGCATAAATTTAAAAGTTCAACAACAGCGGGAGAAGACAACGGCATGTAAATCAATTACGGTAAAGGATAAAACGTGCGTTGAACTTTCGTTTGGCGATGGAACAAGATAAAGATACACAATAGGTCTGGCTTGTATCTCACAGATACTTAGATACTGAGATACTCAGTTACTCTGGCTATGTTTGTAATTAGTTAGCTAGAAAAATTGTAATTGCCAGCGGTAAAAAATGTTTCTAATTCGCTTTTCTTACTTTGTTTTAATTGCTTGGTCGAGGTCAATGCTTGCCTTTTTTTTTTGTTGGTTTGTTTTTGTTGTTGTTGTATTTTAATTTTGTCCGAGTACGAGTTCGAGTACGGGTTCGAGTACAACTTCAATTGAAATTCATTTCCTCATGTCAACAGTAAACAAAAAAAAAAAAAAAAAAAGGAAAATAAAAAAAAAAAAAAAAAAAAAAATACATGCCTTTTTTCGCATTTGAAGCTCAAACATGTTTCGTGTACTTGTTTGTGTTTGTAATTATAAAGCATTTTACAATTCGCCTTGACCTTAACACAATAAAATAAATTACAACTATGGCAATACAGGTATTTGTACTCGAATGGCAAACATCTAATATTATCGAGCTCTATATGGGCGTGTAAAGAGCCTCTGGCATGTGGGCGTGGCTTGTGGTTATTAGCCCATTAATAAATAAACAGCATGCCAAGCATTTTAAAGTCAGGCTGCGGTTTACAAGGGGGGCGTTGGTAAAAAAAAAGTGCGTTTATTTTGCACATTTTATACATCTTTAGTTAAATTTTAATTTAAATAAAATATTAATTAATATTTTAAAGTATTTTTAAACATGGTTTCAAATGTTTTTATAGGTTTTTTAAATTATTTAAAAAGTTTTGAAGAAATCTAGCTGTATAGTATATATAAATATTTTTTCAATTTCTCATTTAAAAATATATCTATTTATAGTAAGTTTAATTAACAAACTTTTAGTCAACATTTTTTGTTCAGTGCTTTTGGCACATCTATGTTAGTGTTTACATATTTTTGGTAACTGTACTTGTGTAAACGTTAGAATTTATGCGACTGCGACTGCGAGTGCGACTGCGCGACTGAGACTGCATGTTGGCCATGGCCAATAGAGCGAGATGGAGGCATGCGTGCTTGGCATTTGTAATTTTACAACAACAAACCACACATATAAATATGCATGTGTGTGTGTGTGTGCACCACAGGCCGTAGGGCTCCAACCACAACGGTGGCAATTAAAGCAACAAGCCCACCCACACACCCACATTAGGCACAAAGGCAAAAATAAAGAAACCTTGATCTTGATCGAAGCGAAATAGCTAAAAAAAAAGAAATAAAAAACTAGTACTTACATTCGTAGATACCTTGTAATGGCAGCTGGCAGCAGGCAGCAGCCTTAGCGTTAGCGTCAGCGTTGTTGTTTTATTTATTGCACTTGTTTTGATTTAAAGCCAAGACGGCTTTTGCGGCCACGTTTTTTTAGTGGCTAACCTTGTCTTTGCCCGTTTTGTGTTGTATTTTGTTGTGTTTGAGAACCTCGCACTTGCACTTGCACTTGCAATTGCCAATTACACGATCGAAATTCTTTTGTTTTGTTTACGATTAAAAATTAACGATTACATGAATTGGTTTGGCCACCCACGCGTTAGGTGGCGTTCGCGACATTGCAGCACCTGTTGCATTAAAATAAACCAATTAATTAAATTAATTATAAAGTTTTTTAAATCCCAAATTAGTAGTTACTAAAGTTAGTATCCATATTAACTTTATTTCAGTTAAATAACAGCTTTTTTGAGCAGTATAAGAGTTTAAAAGTGTGCGCCGGGGGCGCCGATAGGAGGGGAGACACGTGCGCAGGCGACAAAAGCTTTGTTATCGAAATCGTTTTGCTCTTTTGGGCGGTTTATTTACATTTTAATCAAGAAAAAACATTTATAACAATTATAGATTAATTAAATTATACTAATTAATTAATCAGGCCAAAGGTTGAAACAGGCATAGGCTTCAAGGATTTTATCAGCTACTATCAAAAAATAAATACATGCATATGCAGATAAGGGATACTTTATTTACCAATTTAATTAATTGAAATATTAATTTAACTAATTCCAAGTATGTGATTAGAGCTAATGACAACTCTATTAAGGTTAACTGTTTTTTGATCTTGTCACACACACACATTCGTGAAATAGAAAAAGGAAATTGCGTTAGCCAGAAATTCCATTCGTTCCTTTTTACAGTTAAACTCAAATCGGCGAGGCAGACGGATGCACGAATTAGGAAAAATAGATTCAATTACTTCCATTTCCTATTTTTCGGTGATTTTCTAGTCTCATATTTGTTCTTCTCGAAAGTTCCTTGACTTAGTTGTTAACCTTTTTGTTATCCCCATTACTTGCCTCCTTTTTCTCTGTGAGTATTGTGACGCCATATTAATTCCGTGCATTTTCTTGCTTTTCTTTTGATTTTCTTGCAGAAAATTTCGCTGCAGAATTGCTACAGCGCTTGAGCTGCCCCAGCGCCAGCACCACCTTAAACAACATCACCACCACCGCCACCACCACCACAACCAGCAGCAGCAGCAATAGCTTATCTTGTACCGCCATTACCACCTCCGTTTTAGCCACAAAAGACTGCCCCGAAGATCTAGCGTCAACAACAGCAACAACAACAACAATAGCAACAGCGGCAGCAGCCGAAGAGGCTGAAGACGAATCCAAAACCGCAACCACATCCACCACAACAAGCATACCAAAGCAGCCAGAGGACGAGGAGGAGCAGCAGGAGGCAACACCAGCCCTAGAGCCCGTAACCGAGGCTGAGGAAGACAAGAAGCCAGCGGAGGAGGAGGAGGAGGACAACGAAGAGGACGACGAGGTCGACGTGGGTGTAGAAGCGCCCCGTCCCCGTTTGGTCCTCACCCAGGCCCAGCGCAAAGAGTATCCCCTGCCGGCGCTGCCTCTGCCACTGCCCCTGTCCCTGGCAGCCCGTTCACCCGTTTCGGATTCGCTGAGCGATTCAGACTCTGACTCCGACTCCGATGGCGGCTGCAAGTTGATTGTGGACGAGAAGCCCCCCTTGCCCGTAGACAAGCCGTTGTCGTTGCGCCTGCGCAGCACTCCGCCACCGGCAGAGAAGCGTCCCAGTCCGCCGCCACCACGCGATCCGGCGCCTGCCGTCCGTTGCAGCGTCATCCAGCGAGCACCGCAGTCGCACCACATCCCACCCACCCCGATCTCGCGCGGCTTTTCCCTCGATCAGTTCGGACCCGAGCAACAGGAGCCCATCGATTACCACGTACCGAAGCGGCGGAGTCCCTCCTACGATTCCGAAGAGGAGTTGAATACCAGGCGGCTAGAGAGAGCGCGTCAGGTTCGTGAGGCGCGTCGGAGGAGCACCATCCTTGCGGCCAGAGTGCTTCTTGCCCAGTCACAGCGCCTAAATCCCAGATTGGTGCGCTCTCTGCCCGGTATTCTGGCCGCTGCAGCCGGACACGGTCGCAGCAGCAGTTCGAACGGCGCCGCCGGCCAGGGATTTCAGTCCTCTGGTTTCGGTAGCAACAACAGCTCCGGGGCAGGTTCCGGGAGCGGTCAGAACGCCGGCAGCGGTGCAGGATCGCCGGGAGCCGGTGGCTTTGGCGCCGGAGCCGGAGGCGGGGGAATGGGCGGCGGTCGCGACGGGCGTGGCAACTACGGACCCAATTCGCCGCCTACGGGAGCACTGCCTCCATTCTACGAGAGCCTGAAGGGCGGCCAGCAGAGCACGGCCAGCAATAATACGGGCCAGAGTCCGGGCAATCATCACTCGCACTTCAACGGCAATCCAGCCAACTTTTTGTCGCTACAGAACGCGGCAGCAGCAGCCTACATAATGTCAGCCGGCGGCGGAGGAGGAGGAGGAGGAGGCGGCGGAGCTGGATCGGGCGGAGGACCGGCCGGTGGAGCCGGCGGAGGCGGTAGCGCCGGAGTAGGAGGTGGCCATGGCGGCGGTAATGGTGGCTATATGAATTGTGGTGGTGGTTCGGGCACCGGAATCGGTGGTGGTAACCAGAACCTCGATGGTAATAATCTCTTAAACTTTGCCAGTGTTTCCAACTATAACGACTCCAATTCCAAATTCCATAATCATCCCAATTCTCAACCGTCGATGATGTCGCATCCCTTCTATGGCGGCAATCCCTCAGCATACGGCATCATCCTCAAGGACGAGTCGGATATTGAGTATGATGAGGCCAAGATTGATATAGGTACCTTTGCGCAGAACATCATCCAGGCGACGATGGGCAGCACCGGCCAGTTCAATGCCAGCGCCTACGAGGACGCCATCATGTCGGATCTGGCTAGTTCGGGTCAGTGCCCGAATGGAGCGGTCGATCCGCTCCAGTTTACGGCCACGCTGATGCTCAGCTCCCAGACGGATCATCTGCTGGAGCAGCTGTCGGACGCCGTCGATCTGAGTTCCTTTTTGCAGCGCAGTTGCGTGGACGACGAGGTGTCTACCAGTCCCAGGCAGGACTTTGAGCTGGTGTCGACACCCTCGCTGACGCCCGACTCTGTGTCGGTGACGCCCGTGGAGCAGCACGGCAGCAACACTACCCAGTTGGATGTCCTTCATGAGAATCTTCTTAAGCAGCTGACCCACAACATGGCCCGGAACGGCAGCAACCAGCAGCAGCAGCAACATGGTGTGCCGCAGCAGCAGCAGCAACACGGAGTGCCGCAACAGCAGCAGCATAGTGTGCCGCAGCAGCAGCAACATAGCGTGCCACAGCAACACAATGTCCAGCAGCAGCACGTCCAGCAGCAGCAGCAGGCGCCGCCGCCATCATACCAGCACGCCACTCGCGGCCTGATGATGCACCAGCCGCAGCCACAGCACGGTGGCTACCAGCAGCAGGCCGCCTTGATGTCTCAGCAGCAGCAGCAGCTGCTCAGCCAGCAGCAACAGGCGCACCACCAGCAGCAGCAGCAGCAGCATCCGGCCGCCGCTTACCACTCCCAGCAGCAACAGCAGCAGCATAGCTTATATGCCCAGCAGCAGCACCACCAGCAGCAGGCGCAGCAGCAGCATCACTTCCACCATCAGCCACAGCAGCAGCAGCAGCAACAGGCGCACCACTCGCATCATCATGCCCACCACGACAACAGCAACATGTCGCTGCCATCGCCGACGGCGGCAGCGGCTGCTGCGGCGGCTGCGGCTGCTGCTGCCGCTGCTGCGGCCGCCCACTTGCAGCGGCCGATGAGCAGCAGCAGCAGCTCCGCGGGCACCAACAGCAGCAATAGCAGCAGCAGCAACAGTAACCTGGACGCCAATGCGGCGGCAGCTGCGGCAGCGGCCCTCCTGGACACCAAGCCACTCATACAAAGCGTAAGTTATTCCTTATCGATTCAGAAAAACCAATTTCAGTCACAGCAGCAGAATCAGAACAAACAGCAGACGCAATCCTTGACGCCGTCGAAGCACTTCACCGTGCTGAAGGCCACCACCAGCAGGAACAGCGAGTTCGTGGAGATGGTTTCACGTGACTGTCTGGTGATCAAGAACGAGTCCCTGCCTCTGGCGGAGCCCAAGCCGGAACTGACCAAGATGACGACCGTGGAGTGGCCCATGAAGGTCGAGGTGCCGGCCAAGACGACTCCCCTGGCCACTGTGACCTCCATTACCAGCGATATGGTGCCGCCGGTCCCTCCACCACCACCTTCCGGGGCCGCCAATGTGAGCCGCAAGCTTCGGGGTCGCACCAAGGCGGTGGCGTATGGATCCACCACCATCACCATGATATCCAATTTCAAACCGTCGCCGGAGGTGCCAGCCACTAGGACGGTGCACCGCACCACCCTCCGTTCCCTGGCCTCGGCGGCGGCGGCCACAGCGGCGGGATTGTTGGCCCCCTCGACCAGTGTGTCGGTTTTGAATGAGAGCAAGCTCCTGCAGCGGCGCGTAAGTGGGCAGATGGAAGTTTGGAATTCGTGGATTGCGTGTTTTGAGTTTGTTATCCCTCTGGCCCAGTGAAGTCTAATCCTTATCCCATTTGTCTACACCTGTTGTTTGTCTTTGTCTCTGTGATTGTCTTTGTTGTCCCAAAATCGTTTTCGATGCCAAACTTATGTTATCCTTTCGTCCTTTAGTTGGGCCTGCCACCGGATCTGCAGCTGGAGTTTGTTAACGGCGGACATGGCATCAAAAATCCGCTGGCCGTGGAGAACTCCCATGGTGGCCATCACCGTATCCGCAATATCGATTGCATTGATGATCTCAGCAAGCACGGCCACCACTCCCAGCAGCAGCAGCAGGGATCGCCGCAGCACCAGCAGCAGCAACAGAGCCTACAGCAATCGGTGTCGCAGCAGCAGCAACAGCAGCAACATCAGCAACAATCCTTGCAACAGCAGCAACATAACCATCAGCATCATAGCAACAGCAGCGCCAGCAGCAATGCCAGCAGTCACGGCTCCGCCGAAGCTCTGTGCCTGGGCTCCGGCTCCGGGACGGGAGCGGCCAACGACGAGTCCGGTAACAACAAGTTCGTGTGCCGCGTCTGCATGAAAACGTTCTCGCTGCAGCGGCTGCTGAATCGGCACATGAAATGCCACTCGGACATCAAGCGGTATCTGTGTACGTTCTGCGGCAAGGGATTCAACGACACGTTCGACCTCAAGCGGCACACCCGCACCCACACCGGCGTCCGGCCGTACAAGTGCAACCTGTGCGAGAAGAGCTTCACGCAGCGCTGCTCCCTGGAGTCGCACTGCCAGAAGGTGCACAGCGTCCAGCATCAGTATGCCTACAAGGAGCGCAGGGCTAAGGTAGGCTTCAATACTTTTCATAGTCAAGAAATTGTTCCCTTAATCTCCTCTAATCTTAATCACTTTTCAGATGTATGTGTGCGAGGAGTGCGGTCATACCACCTGCGAACCGGAGGTGCACTACCTCCACCTCAAGGACAATCATCCGTTCTCGCCGGCGCTGCTCAAGTTCTACGACAAGCGGCACTTCAAGTTCACCAATTCGCAGTTCGCCAACAACCTGCTCGGCCAGCTGCCCATGCCAGTTCACAATTGATTCAATAAGGCATATCCTTATCAGATCCTTGGCAGATCCTTTAGCTTATAGTTTGATGAGAAATCATTTAGGGAACAAACAAACAAACAAAAAAAACACAAAATGTGACTTTGAAGTTTTTTGAAAACTGCCCCCCGCGGAGGAAATTTTTGGAGATTATACTTATGTATATTTTTTGCCTAGCTTTTTAAGGACCTTTATCGTTATCTAAAGTATATATATTTATAGATATATATATATATATATATATCCTTTGCTAGCCCCAACCCCACTCACTTACTCACTTTGCTGTGCAAAAAGCATCTCTCCCACTTTGCGTTCAAGGAGTTTGTTTTTATAATTTTTTTTTTATCCTTATGTTTGTAGCGAATCTTGAATTTTCGTTTAATTTTTAATTTTTTTAAAAAAAGAACCTGCTTTCTTAGTCAAACAATTTAACGTTAAACATAAGATATATATAGAGATATATATTTGAAATGCTTTGAGCAAAAAAACCTTATGAATTGTAATCCCAAAACGTATATATATATATATTTATTAATTTTTAAGCTCTTCCCAACCGAACAAAACTGCAAACGTTTGCATTTATTTTTCTCCATTTCAAAACTAATTTGAAAACAAACTAAAAACTTAAACAAAAAAAAAAAACGGCAAAGGATTTTCGCCGCAAACCCACATAAACATCAATTATACATAAATAATTTATTACCTAATCACACACACGCACACACATACATTATGTAAAGAGGCAAAAACAAAAAACAAAAAAATAAGAAGAAAAAAAACATTTCGACTCGAACTAAAGTTAGTTAGGATTTAAGAAATTATGCGAAAGGGCAACAAATGATGTAAACAAAAGCTGTTCATTAATGGAGTCAACGCCCAAACACACACACATCCCAACAAATAGAAAATATTATTATATTTTTTAACAAAAGCGGGCCGCAAACGATAAACAAAACAACAAAAAAATAGGAAAAGCGAGCAACATTTTTTCATTAATTTTAGTTCTTAGACAAGACCACCAATCGTACTGATCTTTAATGAACAAAAAAAAAAAAAAGGAACAATTTAAAAACAAAACTAACCACTAAACGAATAAACCTTAAACTCATGCATATATATTATAGAAATATATAGTTAATAAGTTTAGTTTTAAAACCGTAAGTTAATTTTCTAATTAATGGAAAATTGTGAAATCGAATTTGAGTTTAATGATTTGATTGCTGAGACAGAGAGAAAAATAATCATGATTTCATTTGGATCGAAACTCCAATTATAGTGCGTTAACTGCATAAACATTTTCTGTTTTATTTTAAGTTTATTTTTTTTTTTAATCGTCGTCATTTAATTAATTTTGTAAGCAACAACGGGTTTTTTGTGCAATCGCTTGGTGTTGGTTTAACGTAACTGAAAATGGAAAAATAAGTGAAACGAGGACAAATCTGATTTAAGGACAAATCTTGTTTTGGGGGGGGGGCTGTGCACTGCGGCGCCACGCCCACCGCCCGCTGCACAGCCCCCAGGGGACTCGCCAGAGGCCCATACGACACCAGAGGGAATAGAATTTGGCCCTCAAAGACTTAGGTTTAAATAGAAAACTTTTCACTCACACACAAATACACATAATATATATTTTATATAATATATATATTATAAAGATAATCATATCTGATCCGCACACAACACATACATATATAAATCTACTTTTTATTTAGTTAGTTTAGGCCAAATTCCTCTAATAATCCAAATTTATCAAAAACTCAAATAAAAAATTCGAAATTAACAAAAAAAAATCTTCGACTTCCAAGAAAAATTAAAAATTTTTTTAAATAAATATCGAATTTTGTATGGAAAAAAAAATTATGAAAAATTGTAAAAGATATATCGGCTTAAAAATTTCAATTAGTTATTAATGAAATAAAAAGAAAACCTTTTTTTTTAAACTATCATTTATGTATACTATATATAAAGATATGAAAAGTGAATTAATTAATAAATATTAAATATGACAAAATAATTTTCCACAGTGTATGTTTTGAAGATTTTGGTTTGTGGGAGGGGGGGAGGTTGGAGAGGTAAATAAATTGAGATTTTTCATTGTTTATTTTCAAATATTTTGTATTTCATTTATTTCGCTAGTTTCTTTATGTTTTTGTCCTTCATTTTTTTTTATGTTCAGTGTTGTTTGTCTTTTTTTTGTAGTTATTATTTTGGATTTTTACAATTTTTTTGTTTGGGGATTTTACCATTTTTCTTATTGATTTTATATTTTAATTTTTTGTGTTACTTTTTTTGTTCGTTTTTCGGCTTTTTTACAATAATTACTGAAATACACACACAGACACGGAATTACAATAAAAACTAGATTGTTTTTGGTTTCCTTTTTTCGGTTTCTTGTTATTAATTATTTTTTCCGTTTTCCTTTCTTTTCTTTTCTTTTCCTTTATTTTGTTTTTATTATCATGAATTGGAATATATATTTTTTTTAATTCATATATTTTGTTCGAGTAGTTTTTAATGGCTTTGCTTCTACTTCGTTTATTTGTTTTTTTTTATTAGTTAAACTAAATTCTTTAAAATTTCCACTATTAATTCAAATGAGGAGGAAATTAGGGGGAAATAAGGGTTTCTGTTTTTAGGAAATTTCTTTAATGATGTGTCTTCCTTTAATATGTTGAGCAAATTGCGCCAATTTTCCATTTGTTTCTTGCTGTGTATCGTATTTTCATTTTTTAATTTGGTTTTTTTGTTTTTTTTTTACATTATTATATAGATGCCATTTTGACATTTAGATATTTATACAGATAGATGCATACTTTATCTGATATGAAACATCCTTTTTGGGGATCTGAAAACAAAATTATAGACGAAATATTCAAACACAAAATTGTAATCTGACAAAATCGGACATATATATATTTTTGCTTTTCGTTGGTGTTAAATTATAAAATAAAAATCAATTAAATGTTAGCTAAATGAGAAACTAAAATAATGGTTAATCGTAATATATATATACTTTAAGATTAAATCGTTTAAAAGTATGGTTAAAAAAATGTTTCAAAATTTATTTTTCATTTTCAAAATGTAGATTTTTTTTTTAATATTTTATACACAAGAACTAAAATTAATAAAAAAATATATATATATTTATATATATATATATATATGTATGTATATATATATAAAGATTCAAATACATACAAAGATTGTAAATCATATAGTAATATTCTCCCATATATTTTTGTTAAGTTTTTTTTTTAATCCACGGGCATATCTTTTGTCATGGCAATCAAAAAAAAAAAAGAAAATTAAGAACAAAACTTTTCCTCTATATCTCTAATCAAAAATCTCTTCCACATTGATTTAGTAATTTGTAATGATTTTTTATGTATATATATATATATATATATATATATATATATATGGTTTTCTTGTTTTCCATGTTTTTTTTTATATTTTATTGTGGTTTGCTTACATCGAAATCTAACACTAAAAACAGACATATTTCGTTAATTTTTTTGCGCTTCTTGCCACATGTAAACATTTAGTTTGGTTTTTCATCTTCTTTATGTGTTAAAAATGCTTCTAAAAATTGTTTACCATATTCTGTTTTTTCTTTTTCTCTTTCTTTCTTGTTAATTCTTTTTTATTGTACACGCTACACACATAATTTCTGGTTGATTTTTTTTTGTTTTGCTTTTAGGTTGCATTTTCAAAAATTTGTTTTGTTCACATTCATTTAGCTTAGCTCTCTAAATATAGTGTTTTTTTTTCTTGGTTTTCTTCTTTTATTTTTATTTATATTTTTTTACTTTTACTGCGTTTCTGTTGGGGTTGGAGATGGGGAGGGGGGAAGAGGGAGAAGGGGGTCGGTTTACATAATACTGAAAATACGACTAGACATTCATAGTGTATAAATACGATTTGTTTAATTTACTTTACCTTTCCTGTTATACATAATTTTATTTAAATATATATATATATATATATTTATTTATATTATTTTTATTTTCATATATATATGTATATATATAGACTATACATATAGATATACTTTCGTGGGCTTTATGTTGTTGTTCAGATTGAAATTGTTCGGGTTCTCAATATTTCTCGAAAATGCTTTAAAAAGTCGCGTGTTCTTTTCTTTGTTGTTTTACATTCTTTAACAAATTTGTAACTTAAAAAAATTGGCTTTTCTGCATATTTTGTGCATAACAAATGGGTTTTCCTTGTTTTTCTCCTTTGTTTAAAAATAATGATTTTCTTTATACGATTTCCTTAATTGTTTTCTTGCTTAGTTACAATTTAATATTAATTATTTGCTTTTTTGTTAATATGATTATGTGTTGTTTTCCTCATTTTTTATTTTTAATCTTTTGTCAATACATTTCTTTTTTTTTAATAAAACTACACAGAAGGGGAGACACATAAAAATTAGTTTTATTTAAAATTGTTTTCATATTTGTCTTCTCAATTTTTTGTCTCAGAATCCTTTTAAACAATTTTTGTCTCTGATTTATTTTTTAGGTACTTTTATGTTGAACAAAAAGTTTAAAAAACACAACTAAACGACATTGAATACGCCTGTGAATATGCGTTTCTTTTTTCTTCGTGTGTAATTGGACTGTTTCTTCTTTTTTTCTTCCTTTTTCTAACAAGAATATTATTATTTAATGTTTTGTGTGTGTGTGTATATATATATATATATAGGCCTATAAAGTTTACAATATTACTTTATTCAATATATTATTATTATTTTTATTGCAGAAAATTTGGCGTCCGAGCCTTTTCACTGGCCTGGTTTACACTTAAAAAAATATGTTTCACTTTGCTTTTCTATCATCTTCGTTTTTTTTTTGTTTTGCTATTTTCAACGTTCCCTTCATTTTTTGTGTTTCTCTTTTTTTTTTTGTTTATTTACTTTTTCTTTTAATATAATACAAAAAATTTGTTGTGTGCGCAGTCGTTGAGATTAAATTTTAAAAATTTTTGAATTTTTTTGGTTGGTTGGTTGTTCTTTTTCTTGTTGTTGTTGTTGTGGTGCAAAGTTTCCATAATTTTTTTTTTTATTTAGTTTGGTATATAAAATAGTTTCTGTTTTGGATCTTAACTTTTTAGGTTTCGTTTTTAAATCTTACAATACTTTCCGTTCTGCAAATGTACAAAAATTCTTGAAATCTTTTTTTTTTTATTTCAAACTAAAAATTTTTCCGAGTGATGGACCTGAATCTCTCTATAAAGGGGAAGGGGGGCGTGTGGGCATGGCTGTTAATCCATTATTATTATATGTTTATTTTCGATTTATTTGATTGAAGGCGTGGGGGCAGTGCTCAATCTAAACGAAGAGTTCTTCCGAGATTTTCCCACCTGTCTTCTCGTCTTCTCGTTTTTATTGCTTGAGATATTTTCCTGCTCAATTCTTGGCCGGAAGAGACCACGATAATCGCCTCCGGCAAAATAAGGCAATCTAAACGGAGGGGGTGGCGGAGCTTTGTCTCTCTGGGGGCGGGGCTGGGGCATGGGCATGGGCTGGGTGATCTATCGAGAAGTTATCGCTAATCGCTGGTTATCGATGGAAATTTGTACATTGTTCGAACCGAACTTTAACTCGTGCGGAAGACAAATCCGTAAAAATAAAAAATATTTTCCTCTTTTTGCGCGTTTTTCCCATTTTTGAGCTTTTCAGTGTATTAAGGTGTCTGTGTTATTTATGATTAACGACTTTTGTTATATTATATTATTATTAATAATATTTCTTTTAGTAACAAACAAAATGTCAAGCAACAACAATTATTATTATTAATTACTCATTAGAACGAAGCACACAAAAAGCAAATCAAAATCAAATCGGAAATAACTTTCAAAAAACTAACGAAAAATTGTTTTCAAAATATTTTGCTTTTCTTTACTTTTATGTTTTCATTTTTTTTTTTATGCTAAATATATATTTATATATATCTATGAAAAAACGTGAATTTGTCAGCTACATTTTACAATTGTTGGCTAATTTGTTTGTTATACATAGAGATATATTCTTCATATATATTTTAATTAATTTATTTATATAGATTTTATATAGATTTATTATTTATTACGATGCTGATGCTGCGTTAACATTAAATGCTTTTGATAGAAGTTTTTGTTATTTAAGTTTATTCATTCATTTTGTATTTGGTTTTGAATCTCATCCACCGATTCGATCTTTCCCAAAATGGACACAACATATATATTGGATGCATATACATATTTGTGTCCTTTTCAAATTTCAATATTTTTCTTTAATTTTTTGTTGTTTTTTTTTTTTTTTAGAATCATTTTTAATCATCGTCTTGTCTCTTTTTGCATTCCAGTTGGTGGAAATTTGCAAATGAAAAAGAATTAAAAAAATATGAATACAAAAAATTTGATGTAAATGCAAATAAAAATGTTTTTAACGCTAAAGATCAAGTATGTATACAGCTGTTATCTATATATATATAATAATATATCATATATCATATATATATATATATATATATATATACATATATGAATTCATGTGTGATTTGTGTGTTATATATTCGTATGTTTAAGCAGTTTCGTATGTTAGGGTAAAGCTAAAGCTAAAGCATGCTCTTTCAGCTTAGAGACTACACAAAAATTAGGCTTATGCTTAGCTAAATATAAAGATTATCTATATTTATATATATATATATATGTATAATGCAAATCATATCGTGTGTGTGTTTGTTTTTGTTTAGTTCTTGTATCTGACGGATATAGCAAGGACTTCTTAGCAACTAATTAAGGAAACCACAAATATTCATGTTCGAGCGAAGACAATGAAGAGAAGAAGGGTGAGTAGTTTTTTTTTTTGTTGTTGAGGGGGGAGATTGCACATTAGAACGAGCTTTCATCGAATCACTTAACCAAGCAAAAAAAAATATATAAAAAAAATAAAATACCTTACATATAAATCTAGGACATAATCAAATTTTCAAATTATAAAAATAAATACTGTGCTTTAGGTAAGTGGAAAGAAAATAAAAATGAAATCATAATTGTTGGGAAAACATGGTTTTACTTTGATTTGGATTTTGTTTCGGCGCCAATACTGAAAGATATATATATATTTATATATATATATATTATAAGGACGATCTTTCCATATTGAGACAGCACATTGATATTGTTGATACCAGTGACAATCCACTCACAATTAAATATATAATATATATATGCATAAAATGTTTATATGTATGATTATGTATAATCTACAAATCTATTATAATACAATTTCTCGAGTTATCAGGAACTAAATTTCTTTCGTTTTGGATGCAAAAAAACTAAGCCGAGAGATCAAGAACTAAAATTAATATTTCACACAATGTGCTGGACCATACAGAAAGACGGAGTACAGAGATTTTAAATGATATGATATGTATAAAAATAAAAGTAAAAATATAAAAAAAATCAAGGCTTATTTTATAAACAATTTGTGTTTCACATCAAGTATCAAGTTCATTTTCCTTTGTTAAGAGATTTTCTTATAAAAGGGTATATTGAAGGGGGGGATGGGGTGGTAAATAGATCAGAGCGAGACAGACATAAAGAGAGACAGAGACAGAGACAGGCCAGGACAAACATCTGACGAGAGCAACAAAGACGGAGACATACAGAGTGAGCGAGCGAGAGCAATAAACAACTACAAACAGTTAAAATATAAACAATACACCAGGAAAATCGAATGAAAACGGAAAAGAAAATTCTTACACAGTGAAAAATATTTGAACGGAGGTGAGATTAAATCAAAAATTACATTTTACACATTGATTTAGACTTAAGATCACGTTATAAGATCATCACGAGCGCAACAGAGATAGCAAATTATCTATATGAGAACATATAGTATTAAATACGTAGTGTTTTCGATATATATATATATATATATATATTATATAATATATATATATACGCACGGGGGCACAGGATGGTGCGACTTGTTAGAGTGCAAAAAAAAAAAGTAATCAATGAATTATTCCAAAACTTAAAAAAAAGTATATATATATAAAGTTATATATATGTTTTATACTAATTATATCACATAAATCTCTATTGAACAATTTGCAATCTCTAAAGTGTACTTTAAAAATTTCCTTTTTACAATTCTAAGGATCTCTGTGACAACGTAAATTTGCATTTTTAGTTTTCTTCAGTTGGGAGCTTAACCGCGAAAATGTATTTTCACATTTCCATATATATATTGCATAATATTGGAATAGTTTCTAAATAGATTTTTCCTTTTTTTTTTTTTTTTTTTTTTTGAAAATTTCCATAGATTACTTTTTTAAATAATTTTTTTTTGTCATCAAACAAATCGCTCCATCCTTGTTTATGTGTTTTTTTAATGCAAGTGTGAAGGTGTGAAGGGACGGGGGGGACAAGATTGAAAATTACATACATTTACATATATATATAAATATATAATATATATATATATATATAAATATATATGTATATATATGAAGTAGTAGAGCTATGAATGTGGCCTAAAGCCATCCAACTTTCAACTTGCGAGCTCAGCTCCACATGGCCGCATCATGAACCCGCCGCAGGATGCTACGCTCCGCCGGCTTGTCAGTGTCCTTGTTGTCCGTATCCTTGTGGCGATTCAACGATGGCGATTTCATCACAACGGTCACTCAATTGTAAATGAAATTGGCCGCATCGCACAACGCATCGCTGTCGTCGTCGAATTTGCCGTTCATGGCATAGGAACTGGTGCCGGTGCCGTAGACCCATTCCTTCTTGATGAAATCCCCATCCGTGGTGGAGGAGGAGGTGGTATTGTGCAGTCCCCCCAACGAGCTATGGTCCAGCCGGAAGTCGTCATCATCGTCCGGATACAGCTGCACCGGTATGCTGTCGGGGATCGAGTGCGGCTCGAAGAGATTGCCATACGGTGGCAGCGAATGATTTAGATCGACATGATGGTCCACCAGATCGCTGTCAAAGTTCGATATGCGAAACTTGGAGCTCGGCGGCGACTGTGGCGAGTGTGGGGCTGCCGAGTCCTCGAACATCACCTCCTCCTTGATGAACATGTCGTTGGAGTTGTCGCCGGAGCCCGAGGAATACAGATTCGGTTCCACTTTGATGATGGCCGCTGTGGCCAGCGACGGTGACGATTTCTCATCGTCATCATCGTCATCGAAGTGATGATTGTGGTGGTTATGGCTGTGATGATGATGATGATTCAATGGCTGGTGCGTCTGATGCTGGTGCTGATCCTCGTCCTCGTCCTCATCGTCATCCATATCGGCCAAATGACGGCGTCGGTGGTGGTTTCGGTGGTTATTACGCTGCTGCGTCGCACGCTGTTGCTGTTGCTGCTGCTGCGATTGCTGCTGTTGTTGGTGGTTCCTGGTGCTGCGAATGATTGTGGAGCCACCGAGAGCAACCGCCGCCGAGGAGGCAATCGATAGTGGCACACCGGTGGCCTTGGACACCAGCACCGTGGATGAGGAGGACGACGATGATGGCGATTGAGCGGGCGATATAACTGAGAATGGCCAGTCGTGTGTCATTTTTGATTCGTATGAGAGGTAAAAATACTTACCACCTGTCTGTTGTACCACACTGGTCAACGCCGGGCCACTGCTGCTGCTGCCCGTCGAGTGATGGATGATCGGGGTCTTCCGTATCAGTTGCGAGCCATTGCTGAGCACGCTGGTGGCGTTGCTACTTGAGCTGTTTGAGTTGCCATTGCCGGTGGTTAGGTGGTGGTGTTGGTGGTGGTGGTTCCCGCTGCCGTTGCTGGTGCCTGCACCGCTCTGGATGACTTGGGCATGCAGCACGGGCGTTGGATCGGAGGTCTGTTGCTGCTGCTGCTGTTGCGCCTGCTGCTGGCCACCCTGTTGCATATAATTCTTGATGACAATGGTTCGGGTGGGCGCCGAGACGAGATATTGCTGCTGCTGCACCTGTTGGTGCTGCTGCTGTTGCGGCGGGAGTTGCTGCTGCTGCTGCTGCTGCTGCTGCGAGTTAGGATGCGTGGCTGGCGAGGACGAGGAGGAGGAGTGATGCGGCTGGTGTAGTGAGGCGTTCGAGGACTCATTGGATGAGTCCTCGCCGGTGGTCAAGCGATTGGTGGTTGCGTTCACAATGTGCGAGGCGGAGTTCACCAGATCATCCTCATCCCCGCTCACACCCGACTGATCGTCCATGTCCATCTGTTGCTGCTGCAGCTGGTTGCTTGTCCCGGGCCTGTCCAGCTCCTGCGGCGGCTCCAGCTTCACAATTTTCGTCGCATTATTCCCGTTGTTGGCCGAATGGCTGCTGGAATTGCTGTTGCCGTTGCTGGAGTTACTGCTCCCGCCACCGCCCGCCTTGGAGGCAGCTCCTCCGGCCGCAGCCGCTCCTCCCGGCTGATCCCGCAAATGGACCTGCATGTGCGTCTGCAGCGACGACTGCGTGTGCAGCTTCTTCTTGCAGATCTTGCACTCGAAGGGAAAGTCGCCGGTGTGCGTCCTGGCATGGATCTTCAGGTTGTACCGCTGCCCAAAGCCCTTGCCGCAAACATCGCACCTGAGAAGGGGAAATGAAGTGAGTCTTTTGGTTAGAAAATATCAAGAATATCGCTTACTTGTGCAGCTTGACTCCGGAATGGAGCTTGGAGTGGCCACGGAGCGAGGCCAACGCGCTGAAGACCTTGCCACAGATCTCGCAGGTGAGATTGACGTTCTCGTTGTGGATCTTCTTGTGCACCTTGAAGTACTCGAAGCTCATGAACTCCTTGTGGCACACCTCGCACTTGTATTTGTGCCGCTCTGACTGCTGGCCCGTGTGCACACGCATGTGCTTGATGAAATTGGGCCGGAAACGCACCACACGGCCGCAGATCTGGCACTCGTACGGCTTGCAGCGCAGGCAGTGTTTCTCGTAGTTCTTCAGCGACTTTAACACCATGTTGCAGATGGCGCACTTCATGTTGTTGGCATGGCCGCTGCGATGGATGTCGAATAGCTCCTTGGAGTCGAACTTTTCCACGCACTCGACGCACTGATAGCTGGTGGTTGTCGTAGTTGTTGTGGTGCTGCTTGTGGAGGTGGTGCTGCTGTTGTTGGTGCTATTATTATTCGAGTTGCTAGTGTTGCTATTGCCTGAGGAAGAGCTGGATGCTGCAGGTTTCACTGGTTGGGTGTGTTGTTGTTGTTGCTGTTGTTGCTGTTGCTGCTGTTGTTGCTGTTGTTGTTGGGCCAAAGCCAAAGCTATTTGTTGCTCCGCCGGTTGCTGTACCTGCGCCTGGGCCTGCTGCTGCGGTTGCTGTTGGACCGGCGCCGCCTGGGTCTGGAGTATCAGCTGAGTGGCCGGCAACGCCTGCTGCACCACATTCAACACGGTCATCGGACTCCGGCTTATCACCGCCGGCATTCGTACGTATGTCGTTCCGGCCGTTAGCCCACCCACAGCATTGCTGATGTAGACGGGACGGCGCTGCAGCTGGACGAGCGCCGCCTCGGTCACGGGCACGGCCAGTCGGTGGGTTGTGGTGCTCACAATACTCCCAGCCGGCAATTGGACCAGCTGCTGGGTGGCGCCGGCACTGTTGCTGCTGCCAGTTTGCGTTGCCGTACTGATCTGGTACTCCAGCTGCTGGCCGCCACCCTCCTCGTCGTCGTCCTCCTCCTCCTCTTCGTCGGGCATCTCCTCGTCTTCCTCCAGCTCCAGCTTGACCTGCGCAGACAACCCTCCGGTCGTTTCTGGCTCCTCGTCAGCCTCCGCTGCCTGGGCCTCCTCCTCGATGTCCTGCAGGTTCTCATCGTTCAGCTCCGGGTCCTCCTCCTCCTCTTCCTCCTCCTTGATGTCGCTGGCCGTTAAAATGGAACTATTACTGGTGGCCTGGATGATGATGCGCCGCCCATTAAGCAGATGATGCTGTGGCGGGTGGTGATGGTGTTGCTGCTGCTGCTGTTGCTGGAGTAGCAGTTGCTGCTGCTGCTGGTGATGGCTGTCCAGGTGGTTATCCAGATGATTGTTGTTGTTGTTGCAGCTGGTGGTGGTGAAGGAAGCGCTGTTGTTTGTGGCTGCTGCCGCGGCACTGCCTGCCGCTGTCGGTGGGTGGTTGCTGCTGTTGCTGCCGCTGCTACTGCTGCCGTTGCTCTCCAGCTTTAGGTGATGGTGATGGTGAGGAGGCGGCGGAGCCGGCTGCTGATGCTGCGGCTGGTGGTGCGTCGTTTGCGAATGATGCGAGTGGTGATGCGTAGAATGCTGGTGCGGATCATCGTCCTGCTCCATGGGAGCATCTTGTAGTATAAATTCGATCTGTTGCGATAGGGCGCTATCATTGATGGCAATCAGTCCGTCCATATCCTTGACGCTGGCAGCGGCAGCGACGCTGGGGAAGAGCGATGGCAGCGCTGCCGACGTTGTGCTGCCGCCGTCGACGTTTGTAGCGCTGCTGGCCATTATCCTTTCTTATAATTTTATTTTATTTAGTTATTTTGTCTATAATGATGAGATATTGAATTAATTGTCAAGTTCCAATGAAATTTTCTTACTTTTTTTGTTTTTGTTAGCTTTCCAAAGATGCTTCTTCTTCGTTTCGGTTTCAATTTTGTTTGCGGTTTCAATTTCCTGCTTCTTCCGCTGCTTCTTCTTATTAGCGTTGCCTTTTGTTTATTATACTTTTATTTAGCTTTTATTGTTGCCTTTCGCTAGCTAGCTTATGCACTTTTTTCACTGCATTCAAATTTTCCATTTCCTTGTCATGCGGTATTTTCTTTTTGTGCGGCGATTTTCCATGCGGCGACGCTGACTGCGACGTCGACTGCGTCGCTGTGCGCTGCTGCTACTGCTGCTGCGGTGTGTGCTGTTCTTGTTGTTGTTATTTTAGTTGCTGCGCTTAATTTCAACATTTTAACTTTAGTTTCTAGTTTAGTTTATTTTGTTTATTGTTTCGCACTAACAAACAAACACACACACGCACAGGCACACACACACACAGGCGCACTTGCAGCTGCTTTTTCTCTCCTTTTTTGTTATTATTATTATTGATTGTTCTGCTTCTTCATCCTTCTCCGTTTTCGTTTTCGCTTTCGCTGCTAATTCGTCTATTTTGTGCAATTTATTCTAACTGTAATGGAAACACGTTTTTCTCATTTTATTAATAATATTACTTTTTTTTTGTAGGAAATTAGTAAATGCGTTTTACGAAATCCGCTTTTCCACACGCACACACAAGCAAGCAAGCACTAACACGCGCGCGGCTTGGAAACAAAAACAAAAAATTAATTTTAGCTTTTCCCCCCACACAACTTTTCCACTCTTGCTCCATTTTTTTTTTGTTTTTTTTTTTTTGGGGGGGAGGGCGGCGTTGGGGTAAGGTGTTCAGTTTCCTTTTTTTTCTTTCTACTTTTTGCGTCCTTCTCTTTTGACCTTTTTGGTCGTTCTTGATAGTTTCTTGCCTTTTCTCCGCTTTCGTTTCGTTTCACATTTTGCTACTTGATTCTTGCCCGAAAACTTGTGAAAATTTTCGCCTGCCTTTTCGGAAAATTTCGGTTTTCTTTTTTTTTTTTGTTGGTGCGCGTTTTTCTCGTTCTTTTTTTGCGACAATTAGCGGCGACTGCGCTGCTTTCTGTTCGGCTGCCCGGAGAGTTTAAGATGACTTTCGGGAGAGTAAAAGTGCTTTCCCTCGGTTTACATTGTTGTTGCCGTTTTCCACACACGCTTTCCCACTAGAATTCGTAAGCTTTTCGGGCTGTTCTTTCCTCAGTTGAATAATAACAAAAAAATGCTCCCCAAGCGTCTGCGTTTGTGTGTGTGTGTGAATTTTTGTTCATTTCAGGGTTGCATGCGGCGAGCCAGTGTTGGTTAATGTCCGACTTGGGCGCAATATTTAAAATTATTCATTATTTATCATGTTTTCTATTAATTAAGGGTTTAGATTTTTATATTTCTTTAGTTCAACTTGCTAGGCTTAGTTGTAGTTAAAGCAGCAAGCGGATATTTTTTGTTTTTTTTCTGTTTTAACTTTAAGTGTGACCAGCTTGTGGTATTTTTTAAAATAGTAGAACGTGTTTTTAAATTGTTTCTTTAAAACGTTTTTAAATTAAAAACAAATTATTACACATTCAAAAAAAGGAAAGTTTTCAGTTTTAACTGTTCTTAAACTTTCGTACAACCCAAATCTTTTTTAGACCATTTTTTGTAAGGACTGCCAGAACCTGAAGCCCCAAACAGAGCTCCAAAGGATGGGGGGCTGACCTAACAAGCGGCAACGGAAATAGGCACAAAAGAAAATCAGGCAAGAGAGTGAAAGGGACGGCGATCGTCAAAGCAGGAGGCAGTTGATGGGCCTCCCAGGGGGGCCTGGAGCGGTGGGGATGGGGAGAAGCCGTTTTATTTCGACAGTTTTTGAATTGCTCCGGCTAGTTCTCTCTCGCTCACGCTCTCCTTTTGTCCGACTCCTTTTGGCCCAAAGCTGAAGAAGAAGCATCCCAAGGTGAAAAAGAAGAAATTTTTATTGGGGAAATGTCGACGCCTGGGGGTGAGTGGGCGGTAATATTTGCCCGGGCGGTTTTTTCGAATGGGGTGGGGGCGGAGTATTTAATTTTTTGGGGGTTGAACTCACACACACACACAGGCCATCTAACAAAAAAAAAAAGGGATAACAAAACAAGGGTTGGGACGTGTAGCAGAAGCAGAAGCAGCAGCAAAAAGTTTTCGCTGATATTCGGCGGAAGCCAAAAATCCGCACACAAAGGCAGCTGGAAACTGGTCTCTCTTCCTCTTGCCTTCTCTCTTTTATTTTTTGGTTCCATCTCTCACCCACACCAGCCCAAGCGAGAAAACTGGAGGCCCCCCCTCCCATTGGAGCCCCTCTAGAAGTAGATTCTTTTGTATTATTTTTCTATAAAGGCATAATTTCTAAATTAATATTCCAAAATATTCTATGGAGCTACAGAGAATTTCCAAAAAATTAATCTAGTATTTTTTTTGGGGGGCCACTCACTCGTGGAGGAGCAAGAAGGACTTCGTATCCCCCAATCATTCGCAGTGTGAATGATGTGTGGAGAAGCGTTTCCCGGTGCTGGAGCCCTTTCAGCAAGACCAGGAAGAAGAAGAGATAGAGTGGGGCTTGGGGCCCGGAGGGGGAAGGACGCTGATGAACTGGAACTGGCTCCTCGAAATCATTTTGCATTCACTCCGAATTTCCATCTCAATTTCACACTCACAACAATTTCTACCATAGAATATTGCGTAGAATTTAGCAATTGTTTATTTTCTAGCCGCACTTTTATGCCTTTTGCTTTGCTTTGCTCATTTATTCTTCATCTCTTGCATCCTTTTTCGTACTCACACCACCACACACACACACGCACACATCCGACGGTGGATTTTTAATGGATTTTCATTCTCCGCTTCGCACTTACACTTAACATCACATTTTGTTGTTGATTTATTAGCGTTTGCCGTGGAAATTCTATCACTGGTTACTTGTGTTTTCATGGATCATGGTTGCAACAGTAAGTTGCGAATGTTTTTCTGTTTTTACATTAATTTATTTTAGTTTTTTTGATTATTTATTGCTGGCGTCGAACTGGTGATATATTCGCGCACCGCCGCCAAAATACCAATAACGCCAACGGCTTTCCAGTGTCATCTCTAAAAGAAATACTGTTTTATCGAATTGAACAGGGCTGGCAAGATTGGTATTTTCGATAAATTCTGGTAAGTTTAAAATCTTTATTTTACATAATATATTCGACGTATAAGCAGTAGAGTCAATTAGTTTTGAGTTTGTACAATTAAGCGAAGATTATTTTCATAAAATTGGGTTTGGATCGGTATAAGTTATCGATATTTTGGTATATTTTCCATTCCAATCGATAACCATTTCCGGTTTCCTTTACAGGTGGCGCTACTAGATTCAAAAATTTAAATTTTAAACATTAAGGCACAAAAGACCATTTTCGTTTCGCCAGTTGTAAAAAGTTTTTTATTTTTAAAAGTTTTAGTTTTAAATGTATATTTTATGCATACATAGATAAAACCGTATTTTGCAATTTTCGCCTAAAACTACACAATAAACTTAACATAGCGCATTTAATTCACTTCACATTATTATTTCCCCAAAATTGATTGTTTATTATGCCGCTGAAACGCTACAGACCTATTATTATTATTATTATGAAAGACTCAAAAGCAATATTTATTATTTTGTTATTATTATTATTATTATTATTAATATTTTTTCGGTGATATCCGAAGCGTTTAAACATTTCTTTCAAAAATATCATCTTCTTTTTTGGGGTATAATCCTTTTTTCATATTTCTTTTCTCTGTTTTAGGGATGTTGTCTATTTATAAATAAAAGCTAGGCATTAAATTATAATTTAAAATTAGGAAAAAAAATTTTTTTTGCAGAAAAAAACGTTTTTTTTTTAAGGAAAATCTCAATCATTATTTTTGTTTTGTTTTTGGAACTACAATTCGAAAATAAAAGAAAAGTGATGTGTAGTTTTCTTTCTCCTGCCAAGCGATTCGAGTTGTGATCATTGATTAATCCGTTAAAGAGTTTTTCGTTTTATAAACCAGGCTGAAGGATAGGTTTTGTATTCATTTTTTTTTTCAGGGATTTAGGGGGCCTTGTAGTCACAGAACTATCAACTGTCCTGGGCTTGAGTTTCAACTAATTAGTATGATTTGTGCTAAATAAAATTAACAAAAAAAGGTCCAAAAACCGAATTTGGATGGGCTAAAAAAAATCCTTTTTTTTTTTTTGTATTGAGGTGTCCAGGGGAGCTTTAAGGGATGGTGTTGTATGTCAAAAAATATGGATAGGATCTGTGTGAAAGTTTGTCGTTATCCTTCTGTCAATGGTTACTTGGCACGATCCTGCTTGGAGGGCTCCACCTGCTTGGCAAACTCGCTCATCACATCCTTGTAGATGACGGGATCCAGATTGCGGCCCAGCATATAGATGAGCCACCAGTCGCCGATGTCCAGTCTCCGGGACAAGGGGCGACAGATCTCCATGGGAATCATGCGATTGCGGGCATTCAGGAGACGGGGCCGGAACTTGGGAATGAAGATGATGCAGGCACTGGGAAAATATTTCCAAAAATTATAGAAATGTCGCCATAACAAATCGAAGTATCCTTTTTACCGGAAGATCATCAGACCGATGAGCAGGACGAGCAGGATCCAGAACCAGAACCAAATGAACACGTACGTCTTCTCGTTGACAATGTTCAGGGGCAGGATGCAGAGGGAGTCGTGCTTCTGCAGCGATCCGGAGGCACCATACTTGTGGAAGGTGCACTTGGTCACGCGGGGGAAGACGTAGACCATCGGATCGATGCGCTGCTCCTGCGGCACATCCGATAGCTTCATGATATTGGTGCCATACGAGAGGAATTCGCCGTCGAAGAAGCGATTCATCAGATACATCTGGACGAGAATGTTGACGAAGCACAGGACCTCGCAGGCCCAGTAACGAATGGCGTACATCTTATGGCGCTGAAAAACGCAATATAATTGTTAACATTTTTAAGGATATTAATTTGTGGGAGATACATACCTTGACGTGCTTGATCAGATAGTCCAGGAGGGCATCGCGTTTGGCTTCCTTTTCCTCTCGAGTGCAAATGGTTATGTTCAGGCCCATAACTATCATCCTCATGAGTCCGCCCTCGAATTTGTTCCACAGGAACTTGGGCGTATAGCAGGCCATGGCCTAGAAAGGATATTACATTTTATTTTAAGAGATCAATAATAATTAAAAAAAAATTATTTAAGCATCGAAAACTCATTCTTTGAGTAGAAGGATCTCTTATAAAAAAGAGCTTTCCTTATCAATAATATTTATTCTCCCTTTTCAAAGTCTAAATATCCTTAATCCTTTTTCTAGACTTTCAACCTTTTTATTATAATTTTTTTCAAAGATATTTGTAATGGAAAACAAACATTTTTATTGAAAACGGTCGAAGCAATTGACACATTTGTTTGTTTGTCAGTTATGTTGTGTTGCCACAATTGTTGCTGTTGTTGCTGTTGTTGTTGTTTTTGTTGTTGTTCAAACTATTTAGCAAGTCATTAATTATATTTGGTATTTCACAAGTTCGAGCCAAGCTTCCGTCACTTGTGAGCTTGGGCAATACGTTGACCCACAGACCAGTCCCGGTCCCGATTAAAATCTCCATTTTCCAGACCAAGCCCCATGTGCACAGAGAACAATAATGGTTTACAGTTGATGTAAATATATATATATATTTTGAAAATTAGTTTCCAAGACAAAGCTTGCTTTTAGCCTTTGTATTTTCCTCTCCCCCTTTTTTTTATTTTCTTTTGAAAAGGAAGAACATTTTTCTCAGTGTATGCAACAATTCTCCCTATTTCTCACTACGCATATGCCACGCATTTAATTAAACTCAATTGAAGCTTCGGCTTTGGGTTGGGAATCGAGACCACGACTTAATGCTACACACAAAAAAATATCTTAGCTGTATGTACATAAATGTATTTAAATAAATTCTGGATGGAAAACTCACCTGGAAGAAGAGCACAAAGCACACCCATTGGTAGTAGGTGTAATATTTCTTGGCATCTTCGTCCCCAAAATCATTGGCCACGCCAGGATGGGCCACCTCTCGACCAACCTTAAAAGGATAATAATATTAAAAAAAAAAAATATTATTAAATATTTTTAAATATGTGTAAATATGAAAAACTTAATTTAAAAATATATTTCAAGGGATTACTTTACATTAAATCCCCTTTAGGCTCTTCCTTTAAACTTAGTTACTAACTTGGCCAGTAATTTGATCGCTTCAACTACCAAAAAAAAAAAGGATAAAAACAGAATAAAAAAAAAAAACTAAAAATAAAACAGAAATATTTCCACGAAATCGGACAAACAACGCATTGGAGTGCCAAAGGATGTGTATGTTGGCGTCCCTGTTTCCTGCCGTTTCATGAAATATGAGACTTCCTCGAGTCTTTCATACACTGAGAACAATAAATGGAAGATACATTTTAATATATTTTCTTTTGTCTTGCTTTATTACGATCAAGTATCATAGTGTCGTGGCATTTAAAGTTTTGTTGGAATTTTAATTTATATTTATTCCATTTTTTTTTTGTATACTTCTCAGTGTGGCAAAGGCAGAGAGAGAAAAAAAAGGGTCTACGCCCAGTTTATAATTGCTTTATAGGCCGGCATAAATTACTATATGTGTATGTATTACACATATCATACCTTCGGACAACGGGTCGGACGTGTCCCGCGTACAGAAATCTGAAAGCCCAGCTTGACAGCAACACAAAAAAAAAAAAAAACGAAGGAGATTCCACAAATAAATAAATCTTTGGATGGGTCTTCAAAGGGTCTGACAAACAAAAAAAAAAGCAAAGGGTTTCGGGGGACGGCCAATTAAAAAGGAAAGGGAAACGGAAAAGGAAGCTTCCAGCTTCCAGAACGGAAATAGTTTTAAAAGGATCTCTTTTTCTTTAAACATGAGTCCTTCCTCTTTAACAATATTTATCAAGTGTGACCAGGACTCTGTTTGTTTAATTGTCTCACTTAGAAAATTGGTCACATTTGTTTAAAAAATGATTTAAAAAGAGTTTCATGCTTAAATATATTTTTAACGATATTTTTCAAACAAAACAAAATAAAAGAAATAAAGACTCACCTGTCTGCGGAAGGCATCCGGCATGGTAAAGGTGCTGTGGATCCAGCAGAAGGTGTTCACCACATGCGGTGGCACTCCGTTGACGATGCAACTGATGGGCTGGCCCACGTACTGGGTGGCGGTGATGATCAGGCTGCAGGTGAGCAGGAGCACCGTGGTGAAGGAGTTGTGCAGACGGAAGACGGCATTGTCCGTCTGGATGTCCTGCCACTTGAGGTAGCTCTTCAGGCTACCCAGTAACTTGTACATCTTGGCGGGTCAGGCAATCCTATATATCCTTTTTTTTTTTTTTTTAATTATTATTTTTGATTGGCAGTGTTTTGCCAAAAATGATATAATGATTTTTTTTTATGCGATTCGGGGCTTGAACTTTCTCTTGCCGGCTCTGGAGTTTTTAGGGTTTTCAATAGCCTTTAACTTTCGGTGCATATCAACTGGAAGGATAAAGGAAGGATATTGCAAACAAATTATGGAAATTATTACAAGGTTCTTGTGATTTTTAAAATAAACTTTAAAGTTCGAAGAGTATTTTGTCTACTTTTTTTTTAGTTTTAAAACTTAATCTCTTATCTGCTATTATTTTTCGCAGTGTAATTAGACAAACACTATGTGTTATCTAAGTATCTGCATCTGTGAAGTACATTTCGCTGATTGGAAGAAAAAAAAAAGATGACAACACCGTGACGTTTGAAGTTTTGCCGAAAATAAAGATTGAAATATTTATTTATTGGTTTTTTTTGAGTGTATGTAGTTGCTATAAATCGACATAAACTAATAGAATCTTGAGACGGTTTCAATTTCAATTAAAAACACATTTGGCCGAGGAAACCGATGCGCCATTTAAGTGACCAATTGGCATTTGCTCCACTTGCCCGGGGATGGGGATGGGTCTGGTACTGGGATGGGTGGGGTGCCCCAAGCTTGCCCCACGTTCTCGGGGGCCTCTTTTGGGGGCAATGCACCTTCGGGGCGATCTTTGCGCCACCGGAGACCCTGCCTCAATTATGTGAAATATCGCATTTAAGAATTCTTTTTCCCACTTCTTTAAATAAATCAACATTCTTCTTCTACGTTCATTTCTTCTATATATAGATTTTAATAATAATTGATTGATTGATCGGCATGGGATTTTTATACTACGAAAGTTACCTTTTTTTTGTAAATATTTTTTAATAAACAAAAACTTTGCAAACTTTTTTGAGGAACTACAAAGTTTACCTTGAAAAAAAAAAATAACATTTCATAAATGCAATAGAATTAATTATTTTTGTGGAAATAAAAAAAAACCAGACAACCTCCCCCCCTCAACATATAAATTGCCTTCTTCCTGGCAGCTCCCCCCTCCCCTCGCCACTAGTTGTTGCCCCATTCGAGGCACGCTTCGCTGGCTCCAGCTCTCTCGCGTCTCAGCCATAAACAATGGCCAGTCGCCCACGTCCTTGCCTCCTGCCCCACACCCCACACCCCTACCGCCTACCTCCCCTCCGCCCCATTTCCTGTGCCGGCTGCACTTGTTGATTTTCTTGAATTTTTCCGAATGCATTTTCATTGCCAAGGCCGTGGGTGGCCGTTCGACCAGGAAAACAGTGCCTGGTTGCGGATTTTGTGGAAATTTATTTGTTTCAATTGGCAAATTTTATTTGTCGAGGGTGGGTGGGGTGGTATTGTCCCCCCAAAAAGGGGGAGGTGTCTTGTCACTATTTATTTTTATTGTGGAAGCCCCTAAAAAAAAAATTACAAAAGGGGAATGGGATTTATTTATTTTAAATGGAAAGTATTTTTTTTAGGCGGCTAAAAATGTTCCCAAGGCTTCTAAAAAATAGTGTGGGTTGTTTTTTTGATATATATTATTTAAAAAATAAAAAATAAATATATATGTCTTGCAATAAAATGTAATAATTCGTCTCATTGCAAAGTTGTTTCCTCCCATTTGCTGCATTTTTAAGTTTATTTTATGCTTTAATTAACTGGAAATTAATTTGGCATGCTTGTTATTTGTGAAAATATTTATTGAGTGTTTAGTAGTTTAATTTTTTACCGTGTATGGTGTTTGCACACTTTGTTGTTTGAGAGCATTTTTAAAAGCATTGGCATGCTTAACCTTAACATGAATACAAACACGAGAACAGAAATGCAATTGCAATTGCAATTGGAATTTTTCCCTCCACCTCCACCCCCTCTCCCCCACAACAACCACTTGCCCCCTCCTCCCCCCGTGGAGAGTCTGAGCCAGAAGTTGTGACGTCAGCAGGCTGGTAATAGAGAGAGAGAGAGGGGGGACGGATTGCATTCAATAAAAACCTGGTTTCCATTAGTAGGGGTTTCGGGTATACGACTTTGGGTCATGTTTTAGGTCTGCCTTTTGTTTGGTTAGCAGCTGGCCACCAGAAAGCGGAAGTTGCCCTTTGTGTGTGGTACGTGATAGCGATGGCAACGTGAGTCACGCACCGGGACAGGAAACAGAATATGGATCAGTAGGTAATTTTTGTTAATTGGTAAATACCACTCTAGATTAAATGGGTGTTACGGATGTGATATGGAAACTATCGCCTCACGCTGACATCTCTAGGGATCTATGCAAACGGCAGCTGGCGTTTCCAAAGCCATAAACCCAACAACTACCAACTTTGCATGCAACTCGGGGAGGATCTTAGTTAGATGGAAACCACAAACTAGCGTGCACATAATAGGGATAAAAAAAAATAATAATAATAAGAGTGGGAGAAAGCCACTGTCCATAAAAGAAGGTACATATAGTAGCTGCCTCTGGATTCTTCTCCCTCTTCCGACGCAATTGCTTTTCTGATTGGAGACACATGCTTGGCGGAAAAAAAACAACAATGACCAATAAATTGACCATTTCCGCTGGACCAGGCCCCATCTTTGGGATGCCGCCTAACCCCTCCGAAAGGGGAGCCTCCTAAGGATGTACTAAGAACCCTAAAATATGATGACCTGGCGAATTTCAGAGAAAACCATAGAGGGGGAAATGTTTAGAGATCTTTCCCATCCGAGGGGGGAGGGCGAGATGTATCTCTAACATTAAAGGTGGGAGATATCCACCAAGAAACGAAGGAAAGGCCAAAAGAGAGAGTGCTGAGAGGGAGAGCGGCCCCGAAATGAAAGGTGGGAAATAGGGGGAGGGCTGGAGAGAGGCTTCGAAAGATTAAATGGATTCTTTAAATCAATTCTCAAAAGACACTTTGAAGACTCCAACCATCGCAATTGACTTCAATCAAGGTATTACCTCCCAAACGTAATCGGGGAAGATTAGAGCGATTATACAACTGATCTGATCCGACTATAGCCATCTCCCTTCCACCGCTCGACAAAGCTCGGCTTACAAAGCTTTTCTTTCAACAGCTTTCAATGGAAAGATGAAGAATGCATTCTTTTGTATCTTACTTATTCTTAATATAGTTTTTTTTTTGTTTTTTTTTTTAGTTGTAAGGTTTAACTTACGCAAAATTCCGTTGTCTTGGCTCCTTTTTGGGGATCTCTTATTTTTTGTCACAACAGCTGAACCAGGGTAGGGGCTTCCTATTATTATTAATTTTATTATTATTTTAAATCAGCTGCCAGGTGGCTGTAGAATTCACAGTGTATGGGCACTGTTTTTTTTATTTATTATTTATTTGTTTATAATTCGGGAAATTAAAAGGCAAGTAAAACGCGCACAATATTATTATTTATAAAGAGAAGAAGCGCCAAATTGTACACTCACAAGAGGGGGGAGGGGAAAGGGCAAAAAAAAAAAAACAATTCACACCAAATGCGAGAAAAAAAAAGGTTTGTTGTAGAAGAAGAAAGAGTTTGGCACAAACTTGACACAAAAATTGTGTTTTCGGTTAAGTGGATAAGATGGAAAAATTGGTTTTCTTTTAGATGTTTAGATCTCGTTTCGTATTGTTCGGTTTGTGGTAGATTGTTTGCTTTTATTTTTATTGAGGTGTATATTTTTGTATATTTTTTGTATGTTTCGAGCGCCGCGTAGACGCGCTCGCAATGGCTTTTGTCGCCGTCGACTGTGCCGCTTGGTTTTCACGTTTCACACAGTGCCTGGCCCAGGCCGACTCAAACTCAACTGAACCCCGCCACTCAAACTCAAACTCACTCATTTCTCTCCCTCTCTCTTTTACTCTCTGTCCCTCTCTCACTCTCAGCTGATGTCGCGCTCAAGCCGCTCTCTCTCGCGCTGCACACGTGTCGGTCCCTCAAACCCTGGCTTGAGCCTGGATTTCTCTCTCTCTCTCTCTCTCTGTTTCTCTCTTTCTCTTTCTCTCTATCTGTCTCTGTCTCTGTCACTTGGATGTCCTGTCTCGGTCTGGCTTGAGTCGCTTTATTTGTTTATTTAAACGAATTAAGTCTTAAATTAAACTGATCGCTCGCAATGAACTAAAATTGGAGCAGCAATTGCTGCAAAGATATTCACCCCCTCAACCATGGCACCCCCCCTTTTTGGAGCCTCTTCTCCCCCCAGCTCAGCTTTGTCGATTCTTTCTTTCGGTTTTTTTCTTTTTTTTGATTACTTGACTTCTTTTCTTGCTTGGCTGGTTTTTCGAATGTTTCGAATTTAATCTTCACTTTTCTATTGTCTGATTTCCAAATAGAAACGGGGGAGTGTAAAAAAAAAAAAGTGGGGCCAAGGGCCATGAAAACCTACGAAAAATTTTATGAAAAACTTGAAATTCGGTTTTTTGTGGGGAGTGTCTTGAGAAATGATCTCCAAACTGCGGGTTCATCCCAAAAAAAAATTGTTAATTCCATTAAAACCAAACAAAACCTGATTTTAGAATAGAAATACAATAATGGGGGGAGAAAGTATAAAGAGAATACAAAAAAATTGTCCAAGCTTGGAAATATTTAAAAATATTTCACAATATTTCATAAATATTTCAAAGATTTAAGAAATGTATATCAAAGAATTCTTTTCGATATTCGATTGAATTCTTATCGGGGATCCTTGTCCCCGGAGAACGTGACATTTGCATTAAAAAAAAAAAAACATCCCATGGAATAATTCCCCAACAACTTTGTTATTTTTTTTTTATTTTTCTGCCCCCCTCCTCATTCTCTCATTCTGGCATTGAGTCATTTAATCAATTCCCCAATATGGACAACTCTCAAATTACAGTTATGTGTCTGACAGGGAAGGGGGCCTCCCCCCCCCAAAAAAAACCCCTTTTTTTTTGGGGACCTCTTGGCGGGTTTTGTCTTACCTCTTTTTTTTTTTGTTGGCCAAGTCCCCGACCATCTTTTATTATTGTATCATGCGGTGAGTTCGTGTTGCCTTCAATTTAAAATTAAGGCTGCTTTTCTGCCTCGACTTGGCCTTTTTATGGAGCCACAAAAAACTGCGCACTTTCGGGCTTACAACGAGAGGGGGAAAAAAACCAAGAAAGAAAGAAATCAAAACCAAAAATGTTAAGTGCGTTGTCGTTCCCGCGGACGCGAGTCGCAAGTAAATGGCGTTTGGAGCCCGGATTGGAGTTGAATTTTTTTGACCAAACACGGGCTTTTGATGGATGTCCGTAATTGCGTTATATAAGCCTCGTTTAGACCTCTAAGCGATCCTCTCTTGGGCGGACAGAGGTCCCCAAAGCTAAAAAGGGCTTTATTTTTCGGGTAAAAGTATTACGAAAGTCCTCTAGCTATTGCCTAATTCCCAGACCCCCTTTCGCAAAAAAAAAAAAACATGAAAGAGACAAAGAGGAACCTTTCACTTGGCCAAGTGTCACGTCTATCACAATCTGGCCATTAACCAGCGACGCACCACACCCTCCCAGGGCCCCCATCCAGGTATGTGTACCAGGTATATCGGGCGGTATCAATATCGTGGCACGCTGTGGTACGTGAGCGGGCGCACGAACCTTCTTGATTTATCTTGGCGTGTTGCAACAACTGTGGATGCAACCGGGAAAGCACTCAAAACCCATTCCACTCAAGGCTCTGGCTCCGGCTCTGTCTATCTCTCTCTGGCGGAGAAAGTTCCGCCATTTCACTCAAGGCCAAGGCTCACTCTCCTGCTCTCTCTCTCTCTTTCTCTCACTTCGTAGTCTGGCTCTCTCTTGTGGCAGCAGCTGGTCCTGTTTTGCAACTTCCTTTTTGGTTTGTTTCCTTAAAAGAATCGAAAAAAAAGTGGAAAAAGGGAAACGAGAAAGATTGCGGTGGGGAGAGGGTGGCTAACAGAGGGGGTTGCAGCTTCCTTTTATGTCTGGCTGCAGGCTACACAGAAAAAAACTCAAGGATATAGAGAGATATAAAGAGTAATTATTATTAACCAATCCAAAAGATACAATTTTAGAAAATATTGTTTTCAGTGTTTTCGAATATAAAAGTACACGAATATATTATTAAGAAAAAATATGAAAGCCACTTGTAGAAAAATTGCAAAATCGGTGATCAAAAGGAAAAGACTGGAAAACAAAGGGCAGATCGACGATCTCGGGACCCCAAAACATCCATTCAAGACATCCCTGATCGGCTATATTTAGTCTGAGACTAGGCATCTGTTCTTTCCAAACACAAAATAATGTCCAAGGGAATGGGAATACGTCACGTAGACAGGAGAAGAATCATTGGGAATTACTAAAAATAGAGCTCCTTCGGTGGAAATTCAACAAAGGCAAAGGCCCTTCAAAGGTCCCCCGACAAGATCGTTAAAATTTGCCAAAGATATTACAGTTTTCCGGAAAAGTTATTAAACAAAAATATTGTTTTTTTTTTTAAATAAATGGATCCCTAATGAAATCCTATAAATTATTGTTATCTTGGATGTTAAGGCCTTTGGGGACTTGAAATGTCCATTAGAAAATGATTTTGAGACGCCATTAAAGATGGGGAACACTTGAGGACTTCCCCCATGGAGACAGACACATATTGTTCTGGCCATTAAAGACCCATGAAGATCATGTTCGACCGGATCGACCAAATAGACGTATAATTAGGTGGAAACATGGAGTCAACAAGTGCGGATCGAAATGAGTCAAGATCTGGATGGTCTGGATGGGCTGGATATTGTGAAATATTCTTCTGCATTCCAAACTTGGCCAGTAACCAAGATTCTCAGGCCAAAACGAGAAAACCCGCTTGGCTTTGGAAGGATTGGGTGGCGGAGGGTGTTGGAATATATCTTTCCCGATCGGTTGACAATGCGAATATCTTTCTCTCTCTCTCTCTCTCTCTCTCTCTGGCTTGGGCGAAGAATCTTGAGTGGAAGAAGCAGCAGAAGAAACGCAAAAAGAAGTTGAATGCCCTCGTTTTGGTTTGGTTTGGTTCTTCTACAAAAAAAGTAAACTGGAAAGTTTGTAAACCCATCTGAGGGATCGAAGCTTCCTATACTCTAGGGCTTACAAAAAATATATATGTTTAGACCAAAAGGGACTTGGACCTCTAAGCCCGATCTCTTGAGACACTATCCAAGCTTTTCTTTCAACTAATTTGTATCTGAAATACTCCAAAAATTAGAATACCCCTTGGATATGTAAGAGTATTTTGGTTTTATAAAACCACCTAAGAAAGCATACCAAAAATGCCAACGCCTGAAATCAACTTGGCTAACGAACAACAACAAAAAAAAAACGAGTCAGAAGAACAAAGCGAAAAGAGCTAAGCTCTGCGGTTTTGTATCTTTGTATCTGTATCTGTGAGCTCGTTTGTTTTCTTTTTTTTGTGAGTATTTTTTTTTTGTTGTATTTTCAGTCACGTCACGAATGAAGTGCCTTACCTGTTGCTGCTTAAACAACAAACAACAAGTTCCAGGTGAGGTTAACGTCGATAACCGATTTTGTCGATAACATCGATTACCAGGGCGCCAGTTAAGGATACGCTCCCATGCTCCTTGCCACGGAGACGTTCTAGCCCTAGGCATTAGCCATGGTAACCGGTTCTCTTTCAGTCAACTAACCCCAAAGCGTCAAGTCTGTATGAGAGCTAGCCACATAAATGCCAGAGATGACGGAGTTGTCTATATTGGAGTTATTTTAAGACTAGCTTTTTTGGTTTTAAATAGGAAAACTTTAAGTAGAGCTTAAGATTTGAGTATCTATGTTGGGGAAAAGGTATATTTATCGAAACTTTTTTGAAAACTCTTAATTTATTAATATCCAAAATGGATCTATTGGTTTTTAAAACCCCAAAAACCCCGGCTTAGAACCCTTTAACCTTCGAATCTACAACCCATACCTTGGCAAAACTTTTTGAAATATTTTGAAGTAACGCCAGAGCTTTGGTTATCACCACCCAGCGTAGCTTATCTCTGGTCTTGACCCTTTCAGAACCCAGAAGATAGACCAAATAGACGCGTCTATGGCTGGAATCGAGCCAGTCTTACAGCGCTCCCGCTCTCTTGAGCTCTCGGGCTCTCGGGGGCACGGGCTCTCCCGAGTTGGGCACGTGAAACGAACGGAAATGGAGTCGCTTCAGTACAAACTCGGCCTCTGCTGGCGACGCTAATATTACTGGTTTATTACAAATTAATAAATTTTTGTAGATTTTTCGGCCACCCACCCTCACCCTCCGCTTCCCCCACCATATAAGTGAGGCAATGCCCGCCCTGCCAACGCCGCCCTCCGCCCTCTGGCCGGTGGTCAAGGTCTTGGGTCTGCTGGTGCTAGTAAGCCTGCCCATCGTAACGGTAACAGGGATCGAGTGCTACGTCTGCGATACGAGCGATACGAATTCGCCGTTCCAGTGCGGAGAGTGGTTCGAGCGGTACGACGAGCCCGATATCCAGCCGCAGAACTGCTCCAGCGTCCATGGGGCTCAGTTTTGTGTGAAGCATGTGGGTCGCTTCGAGGGCGGCATCGGGGCGAAGCGTTTCTGCAGCTCCAAGGATCTGGGCAACTATTGCGACTATGTGCGGAACAAGGGCGATCGCATGGATTACCGCAGCTGCATTTACACCTGCGATACGGACGGTTGCAATGCCGCCGCCTCTCTCGTCTCCCAATGGGGTGTGGCTTTAGCCGCTTTAGCCGCGCTCCTCCCTCTCACGCTCTTCACCCGCCACTGAAACCCGGGTGGTGGCGGAGCGTGGGTGGTGAAGAGACAAAGCTTTGTAAACACTTCAAAAAAAAAAATAACAAAAAGCCGCATCACAATCTCTATTTTTTTTTTCTCGTAATATCTAAGTTTATTAATTGTAAGTTGTAACCAACACACACACACACACACACACACTGTTAGTATTTTAAGAAAATAAAACGTGAAAAACTTTTAAAAAATTGAAGCCCCAAAAGATTGTTGAGCGGGGAACAAGCGAGAATGAAACAGCAGGTGAGTTTGGGGATCAATTAGCGAGAGCGAGACAGAGTGCCACATACAGATACTTTGCAAGCGAGAAAGAGAGAGAGAGAGAGAGAGTGGGGGCTCTGTAAGCCACGCTTGCGCAATTTGAGCTTTTTTTTTATGGAGAGCACTTTGAGATAGTTTTTGGGTTTTTGGGATTTTTTGAAGATTTTTTTTTAAGATTTATAAAGTTTTTTTTTCAGTAAAAATTAGATTAAATTGTATTTCTTTATAATTTTTTTTTTTTAATTTATTATTAAATGGAAGCCCCTAAAAAAAACCAGAACCCACCTTGAACAAGACATCGCCATTTGATCTTTGTGACATAGTTTTGTTGATAGATTGCTGCGATTTCCAATTCCCCGCTGCGGTCACCTTTCAAGAACCGAAGCGATCGAAGCGATTTCGAACCGTTCGATTAGCTGACCTCCGATCAATCGAAATCGTAATGGCAATTCGAATTGGATTTGACGTACTTTCCATTTGGCAATTGAACGCAATCATTTAAGCCAGCTCGGCTCAATTTGCGGCTGATTGATTAAAGCTCAAAGAGAGCGCCAACCTGGTCGTTCCAACTCCCTCCACCAGACGGACAGACGGACAAGCGGACAAATGGACGTACAGTTGCGTAATTGTTTAAATTGAAAGCGCCTTGAGGCGCTATCATTGGGGGCATGCGACACTAATTCGAGCTGGGCAACGATCTCTGTGACAGCCACGCCCTAAAAAAAAACAAAAAATTTCCCAGAAGATATACATATACATATCTATGGTATACCCGTGACAACGATAAGTTCAAAGATCACAAGCGGGACTAATTTTTTTTGATTTTTAGGTGACAATTTTTTGGGGAGGGTGTTGTAGGTATTTTGTTTTTTATGTATATTTTTCCAGAATCCCGAATCATATTTGTAAATACTTTTAATCGCCATATGTCGATTCTTTATCAGCACTTCGAGTGTCACTTTTTGCCCTGTCTCCCTGTACAAAAAATATTCCATTTTGATTATTTAATATTTGTATTAAAAAAAAAAAGAGAAAAAATAAAATGGATAGGACCGAAGGTTGATGGAGAGGTGTTATATGGTTAAAAGTCTGCCTGAAGGGAGGGTTTTTTTGTCATTAAAACTATAAAATACTAATCATTCATGTGATTTTTATTTTATGCGAAAAAAAAGCGAGAAAGAATCATTATTTATTTTGGGATACTCTGAGGGAAGTTGTGCCATGGAATTGTTTCCCAACAGATGTTCAAGGTCATTGCCAAGAGCGGCTCTAAAAATAATCAAAAGATGCAGACGAAATGCATTTGGAAAATTCTCGTAAATTTCCGGCGATTTCCACAACGTGTGCCACATGCTGCACCACCAAGTACCGCGGGTCGAGGGGTGCGATGAGAAAGGAGAAACGGAGAACTGAGGAAGAAATAGAGAAATGTATGGCCAACAACCCTCGGAGTTGAAAATTTATGGGGTTGTCCAGAGATTTTCGGCTGTAAAACGCATTTAGATTGGAAATATCAAAAAAAAAAAAAAAAAAAAACATTTGAGGCTGCTGCGTCATTTTTCGTCCTTTTTTTGGGGGTGGATCTCTCCCGCCCAGAGAGAGAATGAGAGAGAGAGAGAGTGTTATCCTTTGTTCCTGCTTCCTGATTTCAAACAAAGGACATTTCGACTCAAACAAAAAAAATGGCAAAACGTCTCCGAACTTCTCAATGACTCAAAACTGACCTGACCCAGGCGATGGAAATTTTTGCGTCATTCGCGGAAGCTCCAGGATTCCAAAAGATGACGACACAAAGGACACAAAGGAGCTGGCGAATTGTTGCCGGAAAAGCGACGCATCGAAGGTCGTTCACTTGAAGGATATATATTTTTTGGGGGTTGCTTTCGTCGAAGGACCTTTTTTGACTTTTGACTTTGTGGTTTCGATTTTGCGTTTTTTTTTTTTTTTTTTTAAATTCTAAAAAGAGACTCTCCAAGCTCTGGGACGCAAAAAGAAAAGAAAAGAAACTGCTCCCAAATTCAAATGAGGAAAATGAGATGGCCGCTTGAACTTTTCTAAATTGCTAATAAATCGTTATAAATTGTGTCTGGTGCCTCATAAATATATATAGAACATATATATGGTATTTTGTATAATTGGTATAGCCGACGGTATGTGGCCCTAGCCCCGTGCCACCGTCCAGGATCCTGCTAATCCGCACAAATTAAATGCAATTGAAATAAATTTGCATGCCAAGAGATTGGAAAATGTATGCAACAAGTGTCCCAATTGCATGCAATTTATTGGCAACAAATTCCAACCCGAATCCACCTTCATTTTGTTTTGTTTTTTTTTTTTTTTTTTTTTTTTTTTTTGATTCCCAGGCAGCTGCAAAAGTTCAAAAGTGTTAATTGTCGCATCAATTTCGATAATTGGAAGGTATGTGACATTCATAAAAAAAAAAAAGAAACACTACATCTCCCTGCGTAGTCTAAAATTTCTCTTTCAAACAAAAAATTAACACAATACCCTGGAGAACAGGTAGGAAAAAAAGGAAAATAATAAAACCTACAATTTATTTCGATTTCTCAATTGGATCTCTTAAATGTTAACGGTCATTCACCAGCAAAAAAAAACTTAAAAAAAAATTATATAAACAATGGCAAGAGCAACAATCAATGGAAATAAACAAAAAAAAAAGGGCTAAAAAAAAGTAAACCCGAAAATCTACAGAAACAGAAAGAAATCCAATCGAACTGATTTTAAAGAAAAAAAAATAACAAGAACCATAATCGAGAAAAGAAATGACTGGAGATCTTGAAAAGGCAATAAAGTATCTCTAAAGGCACTGAGAAAAAATTATATAGTATATAATAATATGTACATAATATATAAAGACAATTTTCATACAAAGAAAGGTATAATTAATTTTTAAATAGTTGATACTTCCTTAAAAAATTTGTCAATCTTTGGGATTTCCATTTATTTTCTGTGTTGAGGCGACAAACCAGATCTCCATCAAACGTTTGGCTCTGGCTCAGACAGAATTCGATTTAGATTTTAAAGCCATATAGCTTTGGATTTTCTATAGCTTTTGCTTTGGCTAGAGGGGCCCCCCACCTGGTTGGCATTGACCGCAAAACCATCAAAGCGAGAATCTTGTCACAGCGACAGATGGACGTGTGTTTGGATTCGAATGGTTGCTACCACGTTTGGCCACAGGCAGGTGTCATAACTAGCATTGCCATTACACCTATTGGCCAACAGCTAGTGCCAAATGTGTCCACAAAACTCAAACACTAATTGATTGCTAAAGACAGCTGTCCAAGTTTTTTCCACAAAACGATTCCAAAACATCGATGGAAATGGTTCTAAATACGGAATTGGTTAGAATGCCCAAATGCCGAGTGTTTCGAGTCGCTTGTCAATTCTTTGAATATCTTTTTGGCAGTACAACAATTTATTTATAATAAATAATGAGAAATAGTTGTCCCAGACACCTGCTGGGGGGGCTTCAACTCTAAACAATTGAAGAAAAAATATTTATTGTAGATTTTCTATCTAAATTTCGATACAGATTGATGGGGAATTGATCTAGAAAGCTTCTAAGGTGTATTTTTTAGGGATCGGATAAGAATTGGCTGAATTATAGCTACCATACTGGGCCATATACGAAAATCATTGATTTTTACAAGGGGTCTACCCACAAAAATGGGAAAAATATTCAAAAAATATTTTGTACAAAAATTTTAAAGCAGATCGATGCGGAATTGATCTGGGAATCTTTTAAGGTATTCCTCTTGAGAATCGGATGAGAGTTGACCGAATTATAGCCATCCCAAGGTGCCATATATGAAAATATGTGGAAATCCTGGATTTTAAAAGGGGTACCATCAGGAAAAAATGGAAGAAAATCTAAAAAATATTCTACTCTCAAATTTTGATGCAGTTTGATGGGGAATCGATTCAAGAATCGTTTAAGGTATTCCTCTTGAGAATCGGATGAGAGTTGGCCGAATTATAGCCATCCCAAGGGGCCATATATGAAAATATATGGAAATCCTGGATTTTGAAAGGGGTACCATCAGGAAAAAATGAAAGAAAATCTAAAAAATGTTCCCCTCCAAGATTTTGATGCAGTTTGATGGGGAATCGATTCAAGAATCTTTTTAGGTATTCCTCTTGAGAATCGGATGACAGTTGGCCGAATTATAGCCATCCCAAGGGGCCATATATGAAAATATATGGAAATCCTGGATTTTAAAAGGGGTACCATCAGGAAAAAATGAAAGAAAATCTAAAAAATATTCTACTCTCAAATTTTGATGAAGTTTGATGGGGAATCGATTCAAGAATCTTTTAAGGTATTCCTCTTGAGAATCGGATGAGAATTGGCCGAATTATAGCCATCCCAAGGTGCCATATATGAAAATATATGGAAATCCTGGATTTTGAAAGGGGTACCATCAGGAAAAATTGGAAGAAAATCTAAAAAATATTCTACTCTCAAATTTTGATGCAGTTTGATGGGGAATCGATTCAAGAATCTTTTAAGGTATTCCTCTTGAGAATCGGATGAGAATTGGCTGAGCTATAGCTACGATACTGGGCCATATACGAAAACTTAAATTTTTACAAGGGGTCTGCCCACAAAAATTAAAGAAAAATTAAAAAAAAATATTTAATCAGGATTATGTTACAGATCGATGGGCAATTGATCTGGAAATCTTCTAAGGTATTCCGCTTAAAGATAGGGTAAAAAAAGAAAAAGATACAGACTTTATAGTGCGCCATATCCAAACACACTGGACTTTAGTTTACTGAACTTATCAATCTATCATTTCTCCCACGTTACCCTTAAATGGGTTTATTCGTATCTCGACTTAAAATTTTATCAATCTTAAACATCGAATAGAATGTTTTTATGGTTAAGGTGGAAAAAAGAAAACAATGGAGTTTTTGAAGCCACATTCGTATGTCTCATCGCCGGATAGTGTGAGTTTTCAAACCGAAAGACCTGGAAAACACTTTCGAAACCGCAGCGGATTGTTTCAAGTGGGTCACCAAACCGCACCGGGCCACGCCCACGCCCCCCAGAAAGGTGTCTGGTTGGTTTTTTGGTTTAAAACCAAACACATACGTATTTTTTTTATATTTTTTTCCCCCAAACCAAACACTAAATTACCGTTGTCGGCCATTTTGAGGTTTCTTACGCGACTGAAAACCTGTTGCTTCAAAGTTGAAGCTTTAAAATGCAAATAAAACAAAGACGAATGTCTCTTAAAAATAAATATATATTTAAATGATCATCTAAGCAAAAAAAAAAAGGGAAAACACAGCTTCAAATGACAGAATTCTAACTAGTTAATTGGAATGCATAAATTATGGGAATTTTTTTTTTTTTTTTTTTTTTTTTTTTTTCAAACCGCTAACGTGCCCATATCGGTGGCCGGGGGCGTTGTCTCACCCGCAATAGGCGTGGCAGCGTGTCGTTGATGCAACAAAGGCGAATCCACCGTATCCATGGCATTCAAATTGGGATATCTGGGCTTCAGGGAGGACGAAGAGGTGGGCGCTCCCATGTCCCGATAGGCGTTGATATTATTGTCCGTCTCCGGATTGGGAAACTCGCTGGCCAGGTGATAGATCACCTTCTTGAAGAGGAACTCGGATAGGTTGGTGCGTAGAAAGAAGAGGAACATCCAGTTAGAGAAGTTGCACTTGTCAATGACCGCGGATAGTTCCTTTTCGTCGAGCCGTCCTGGCTTGGCCCAGTACAGGGACCAGCGGGTGAAGGTTAAGCTGGGGATAAATTAATGATCGGGGATTATTATTAAAAATATGGGGTATACTATCTATTAAGAATATATTAATAGGCTTGGGTAAAAAATGTCAGCCTAATATCTCCAAAAACAAAAGAGTTACGAAGCTTTAAAGAAATTAACAGACAAGCGGACAAGGGGACAAGGGGACACATGGACTTAGTTCTGGACTCTCAAGTATACTTACTTTCTGTACAAGCACAGGGTGAGGAGGCGCCAGATAAGACCCAGAACGGTGACAGTCAACAGGAAGGCATACCAGAACCACAATACCGTATATATCTTCTCGTTCATAATATTCAATGCCATCACACAGAGAGTGTCATGGTCCTGCAGCGAACCACCGGCGCCATATTTATGGAACCGGCACTTTGTGACCTTGGGGAAAACAATGTCCAGGATGCTCAGCTCGTCGGAATAGCGTCCCTTGAGGGCCTTGGGTCCCAGGTCCAGGAACTGTCCACCCAGGAATCGATTCGTCCAGGTGATTTGCAGCAAGAGATTGACCAGATTCAGGAACTCTGTGAACACCAGATGAGCGCCCCACGACTGATTCAAGCGCATCCGATCGATCATCGTCCTGCGTATGTCCTTGATCCTCTCGTCCGCCTCGGCCATGGACGGGATGTTCAGCTTTCCGATCCGCAAGCTATCGTTCTTCAAATACCTGGTCAGGCCGACCATTTTAAGGCCAAAGACCAGGGCCTTCACCCGGCCGCCCTCCCATTTCTTCCAGAGAAAGTGCGGCACGTAGAAGCAGAGGGCCTGGAAGAACAGGACGAAGGGCACCCACTGGTAGTAGGCGTGGCGCTTGATCTGATCCTTGCTGGCATCGTAGTGCCCGATCCCGGGTGGCTCACTGCCAGGCCTGAAAACTGTATGATTCAGATCGCGAACCTAGAAGGATGAGGAGGAAATGGATTTTATGATTTGTTGACCCCTTGGGTGACCCCTTGGGTGATCCCATAGGTAACCCCGATCGATAACTTACCACTGTAAAGGTGGGCGTGAAGAAGCAGAATGTATTGATGACCGGAGCTATAACCCCGTCCGATATGCACTGGATATGCTCACCGATATACTGGCGGGATGTGATGAGCAGGGTGGCCACCAGGAGCATCACAAAGGTCCAACGGTAGTGGAGCTTGAACACGAAATTGTCGATCACCACCCGGGTGAGATCGAACTTGAGGTACTGCCTCACCGAACTGAAGGTGTTCAGCATTGTGGCGTCGCTATCTAACCGATTTCGGAACGATTTGGCCCGATTCTGTGATTAGTTGGGCTACTTGAAGGTTTACGGTTTATGGTTTACGGTTTTTTGGTTTTGCGGGTTTCGGTTTCGGGGTTTGTCCGCTCCGCTTACGGTGGCTAACTCCTCGTAACTGCAAGGCTCGTAACTACCAGTGCCACTGATTCTCCGGGCTCTTCTGGCTTCTCGGAGCGCCCCAATTCTACGTTCTCCCGGCCACGGAGCCGCCCCCCTTATCGGGTTTCTCTTTATACAGTTTTTTTTTTTTTGTGTTTTTTTGGCCAGGAGAATCGCCCGGATCCAGAAGAGCCAGTCGAAACCGATAAGATAGCAAGCCAAAAAAGCACAGAAACGCCGATTCAGCGCCTTAATTGAGTTAAATGCAGAGTTGCCAAGAAGTGTCTATGGGTAATACGAGTAGTACTCCACTGAAAGAAAAACTAGGGACTCTTCTTTTGGTGGTTCAACAAATCGGGAAGGTTATAGTTTTGGACAGAAAGATTTTCGAAGCTCTGAAAGGGCTTTGAGAGCTATAAAAGAAAATAGTTAACATTTTTTTCAGTGTCCTGGCTGTCTGGAAACCCTTCGAAAATAGCTCCATCATATTCCTGGTCACCTTGCAATTCTAAAACAAAAAATTCATAGAGCAACGGCTCGTGCCGAATGAGTTGAATTGAGAAAAGAAAAAAAAACTGGAAGCCATATAGTTCTCCGATTACAAAAATTTGTAAAGAGCACTTCTCTGGGTTTGTCTTATCGAAAGGCAATTGTTTTAATTTCATTCCATTGATTGGGTATTTTCTATGATTGGCAATGAGTAAGAGGCCAAGACGAAATCTACATCAGAGATCCGTGAGCCTTTTCAAAACAAAAACAAAGAGTTATATGGTAAACGCCATGAATCAGAGGAAATAAATCAAATGAGTCAGGAAATTCCTCAGGAAATAGTTCATAATATTTATTTTTACGCAAATCTTTATTGGATTTATTCTTGACAATCTGAAGAAATTCCCAAAATAGAAATCACAGGATAGGAGATATTATACGATGATGGATAGGAGATATTTTCGAATATATATCGACCTGGTATTGGGGGGATATCTTGACCCAGATCAGTGCCAGACATACGTATATATATTTTTTTAGGCTCTGTGGACCCTTGAGGCTTTCAGTTCTTATGATGGATTTACTCGGGTGTTTGCCTTTCTTGATAGCGCCGCAAGGTTTTACAAACATTGGGGATTTAACAGGTGGATTGCGGTTGCCTACACTGAAAGAAAATACATCTGAGGATCTTAAAATAAAAAAAAACAAAGGTAGATTCAAGAGGGTCTCTGATATAGATACAATCTTTTCTATGAAAAAAGTATTTAAAAGGAAATCTATAATTATTCCAGTGTATTTAGCAGTGTCGTAAATATTTCTTTGACTAAAGACAATCTTATCTTCCAGTCCAATCCCCTGGTGCCATTCCAATTCTTCTCTACTCTCTACTCAAAATTTCCTAAAATTACCTAAAAAAAAAAAAAAGAATATAGAATGTAGACTAAGATCCGTAGTATCGGTGTCGGGGTAGTATCTTTATCTGTCGCTTATCTAAATGACTTTACCTGGTATTCATATTCGTAGTACGCATATTTGGGGCTTATTACTTAAGCGGCCAAGTGTCGGGGCCGGATAAGATATAGTATACCAGGTGGTATATATCAGATATAGAAGCGTGCGTAACTGGAGCCACCAAGAGTGTCATTTTTTTGTGTTTTGTGTATTAGTAATGGCAACATTTTTAGCCGGTTGACTGGCCAGGCCACCAATTTGTGGCCTATGCAATCGGCCACTGTGCAATCGGGGCTCCAATTTTGTACCCCATCTAGGGTTTCGCTGGGTAACTAATACCCTAGAAGGGGGCTACCATAAATTTTGGATGAAAGTAAGGGGATATCCTTAATGTTTAGGTTTTTTTTGTTAACTATTCTCTTAATTTTAAAGGTACAAGCTTTAAAGTTAACATAAATATAGTTTACTATGAGGTTATCCATTATAGAGATGTTAAGTGGGACCTATAGAGTATTTTAGTTTCGGCTTAGTCCAAAACTTGCACTTCCTTTCTTATTTCTTGTAAAAGTTCATTGATTCTTTGGCATATTTCGTCATTATTATAGCCCATATTATCCAGAAAGGTATCTATATTTATTATATTATAGATACATCTATATTGGATTGAAATTTAATAATTTAATAAATCAAACCGCAATGAAATCGAAATTCGAGCCAATCGAGCAAGGCGTTGCACACATCTTACCCTCGGGGCTACAGATTCAATTACCACTCATAAGCAACATATTCCAATATATACATATATATATATATATATATCGAGTTATTGATATCCAACATGTGGCTTAATAATTTTTTTATATATTTTTTTTTCGCATTCGTTGCAACAAACAAATTCTGCTGAAAAAGTGAAAGTGTTTTGGATTTTGAAATTATTTGCCGGGGATCTGATTCCTTTTGGCATTTACAAGTTTTTCCATTTTTGATATAAACAAAAAAAAAAAAAAGAAAACCTGTTGATTTGCAATTTGTAAAAAGTTGTTGTCCTTAAAAATAACTTATCTGTGATTTTTGGGTCAAGTCTTGGCCAATTAAAGTTTTGATTTGTCGATGCCACTTTATTTTTGTTAATTAATCCGATTCGAATTGAATCTACTTATCGTAATATGTAAATATTTCTGTTTTGACAGTGAAAAGTTGTTTCTTTAAGCTTAGAAATATCTGAAATATTATTACTAAAGTTTTAGAGAATTTATGGAATAGTTAATTCAAGGTTTTTTCCCATTTTGTTGACAGAAAAAAACTTGCTGAGAGCTTTTTGCTTTGAAGTATGGCCGCCTGGACAGCAAAACTATCCAAGTATCCGTCAGATGCAAAGCCAACAAACAGATAGATGGCCTGGGAGAGAGCAAATAGATGAACTATCTTCGATCCGTTGCATAAGAATGGCCGCAAAAAGCTCTCAAGAGAGAGAGAGAGCGTCAAGCGAGAGAGAGAGAGGCTTTGAGCGGAAAGCGAGAGATGCGCATGCGTAGCCGCATGTATCTGATGGATGTATCTTTTCCATCATTTATTTCGTTTATTTTTTTTTTTGGTTTTTTTTTTTTTGCTTGTGACGCAGACAATTTTCGGGGAATTTTGAAAAATGTGTTGATGTTCGATATCGTGTGAAGACGCTGACTAAGCTGAAACAATTAACTTGGCACATGCTTCGAGCTGCGTCCTCTCCGAAATTGACAATCTCACAGATACAAAAAAAATAATAACAACAACAACAACAATAGAGAAAATTTAATGAAAACAATGAGCGACAATCGCAGATACCAGCGCTGAGATACAGATAGAAAACGGGGATCATAAATAATACACGATCGGATTCAAAAATATCTTTATCTAAATATTTATTATTGTATTTTCGGCAGCAGCTGTTTGAAGATCTTATCGTGTCGAAAATTTCGTAAGTCTGTGCGAAATTTGATAGAATTTATTAAGACATCTCCTCCTATTTATAGCCTTTCAGACAGACAGACAGACAGACAGTTTAATGGTTTTATAACTGAATTTTATGGCTTTCCTCCCAGCTGGTTGACAGGCAGTTGCAAATCATTCATTCATTGATTGAGAGGCCTTACCAAAAACTTACTTGGGGCATTATATGAGATATACATATGTATCTATATCTATATATACATATGTATCTTATGGATTAATAAACTAGGATTATTTTGTTACAATTTCGAATGATTTACGATTATCTGATGGAATTTTCAAGGTTCCCTCCGCCCCATATGAGGGGGCTACTTTATTTTTCCTTATCAATCCAGAAGCTAAACGAGTATTACGACATCTAGAGCGTTTTAATTATTTTGTACAATCGAATCGAAGCACTTGAATGCCGTATAGCCCACTATATAGTGTTGGGTTTAGGAATCCTACACAAATCTACACAAAAATATATATGTAGCTATGTGGAGAGATAAGGATTGAAATGTTTAATTTACAATTGAGATAGATTCGTGGGTCGGGTCTCTCCGGGAGCCCAAAAAGAGCTAATAGGTATGCCTTTGAACAGGTAAGTTGGACAAAACGAATAAGAAGCAAGGGAAGTGCAAGAAGAAGAAAGTCCAGCCCGAGAAGATCGGGCCCAAAGAGAGCGAAACAGGCGAAGCAGAGGAGGAAAACGAGTGTAACAGGTAGTCCATTGAGTTTTTGTTCCTATTTCAGGGCACTTTACTCGCTACACAGTAAGAAAAATTAGTATGAAAAATGGTAATTAAAATTCCATATTATAGTTATAATAGTAAAAAATTTCCAATAAATAATATATCCTAGAAACTATAGAATTTGGAAAATAGAAAGCCCTTTTCATATTTTTCATTGAATGAAAAGTCGTACTATTTTCTTCCAGTGTACCTTGAAGAGCCTGAAACGTCGCCCTAAATGTTTATTTTTCACTTCGTCGTGTACCTGAAACTCAGGTAAGTCCTTGTACTCCGGTAATTGTTGGAAATTGTCAGGTTTGTATGTATCTCTGGATGTCTGGGTGTGTTATTTTTTTTTTCCCCCGATTTGTGTATAGAAATGCAGCGAAAGCCGAATGCTCCATCATCATAAAGTCTCCTTTGTGCTGTGTGGCTCTCCCAGCGATGCTGCGATGGTGCAGTGTGGCCCCCGAAAGAAGGGGAGAAAAAGTGCTCCAGCATCCAACTCAATTGACAACGGGTTTCCAAGAACTTGTCGCCTTTTATATACAAACAAACACACATGCATATGTACATATATACATATGTACATATATATATTTCTGTACAGAAACAAAGCAAAGCCGAGACTCCAAAATAAACGCATGGAGTTTCAATATGGCTGTCCCAGGGGGTGGTGGGGCCTTGTGCTGGGTGGGGTGTGCGTGGGGTTCAAAAAGGGGGAGTCTGGGGCGGCAGGGGGTTAAATTGCATTGAGCATCGTTGCCAGATGTACGAGGGAATTGAATCTTCTCGACTGGCACTCAGATGGAAGTCTGGAAAATCTCTCACTTGGTCAAATTTTAATTCCACGAATTAGGATCTACTGCCAGACCCTTAACCCTTTAATACACCACTTAACCAGGCTATTGCATCAGTTGTTAACCCAAAAAAAACACAAAAAACAAAACCCAACACCTATTAAGTAATAAATACAAATAATTAAGGTTTAGGGCTGGCTACCTGGCATCACTGAGAGAGCATAGAGAGAGCTGTCGCTTGGTGTCCTGTCACAGCTTCCCAGCCGGCGACAGGGGAGAGAGAGAAAGCAGGCTCAGAACAAGATCCACCCCTTGGTGGTGGAGTTGGTTACCTGGCCGGGGGCCGAGTGGAAGAGAAAGTTGAGTGCTTTTCAGCGTGCTCTCGCTCTCGCTCGCGGCGAGAGAGAGGCGGACCAGGCAGCCAGCCAGCCAGGCAGCTCAGCCAAAAGCCGAAACGAACGGCTTGAGTTCCGCACAGTTTGAGTTTTCTATCCGAAGAGTGCGCTTAGGTCCGCTGCTGCGACGGTGTTTAAACAGCTACCTGGGCAGTTTTACACCCCTCGCCACCCACCCACCGCCGCCGCCGCCGCCACCACACACACTCTCTCTCCGTAAATCGTCGTAGTTATTATTATTATTTTTTTTTTTGTTGTTCCTGTTGATGTTTCCATCGTCGTCGTCACCGTCGTCGTCGTCGTCGTAGTCGTCGTGGTTCAGTCGCGTCGAGAGCGCTCACCGAGAAGCTAACGAAGCTATATAGCCCGAAGCCATTAAACCAGATCGGAGACGGAGATCGGAGAACGGAGAACGGAGATCGGAGAACGGAGAACAAAGACCGGAGACCGGAGACGGAAAGCTACAGACATAGGCTCTCCGGCGTTTAGAAGTTGAGTTCGGGAGCCACCGCCAGTTACTAACCATTATTTTTTTCGTGTGCATTCATAAAACAGAAACTGAACCGTAATGGTCTGAAGGGGCTAAGCAACAAAAAAAAAGAAAATAGTAATAATAATTTATAAATTAAATTGGAAACAAATTACAAAAAAACAAAAAACGAAAAAAGGTACTCCGATAAATAATTGGAAAAGCAGATCAATCGATTAAAAGGAAAGGAATAAAAAAATAAAGGAGAAGCAAGATGTTTGATGTTTTCGGGTCCGTCAAGGGCCTACTGAAGATCGATCAGGTGTGCATCGATAACAATGTATTCCGGATGCACTACAAGGCCACCGTTATCATCCTGATCGCGTTCTCCCTGCTGGTCACCTCGCGCCAGTATATCGGCGATCCCATCGATTGTATTGTGGACGAGATACCGCTGGGTGTGATGGACACATATTGCTGGATCTATTCGACATTTACGGTGCCGGAGCGTCTGACCGGCGTCACCGGCCGGGATGTTGTCCAGCCCGGCGTTGGCTCCCATGTCGAGGGCGAGGACGAGGTGAAGTATCACAAGTACTACCAGTGGGTGTGCTTTGTGCTCTTCTTCCAGGCCATACTGTTCTATGTGCCGCGCTATCTGTGGAAGTCGTGGGAGGGCGGACGCCTCAAGATGCTGGTGATGGACCTCAACAGTCCCATTGTGAACGATGAGTGCAAGAACGATCGCAAGAAGATCCTCGTCGACTACTTCATCGGTAATCTCAATCGGCACAACTTCTACGCCTTCCGCTTCTTCGTCTGCGAGGCATTGAACTTTGTCAATGTGATTGGACAGATCTACTTTGTGGACTTCTTCCTGGACGGGGAGTTCAGCACGTACGGCAGCGATGTCCTCAAGTTCACCGAAATGGAGCCCGATGAGCGCATCGATCCGATGGCCCGCGTCTTCCCAAAGGTCACCAAATGCACCTTCCACAAATACGGTCCATCCGGCAATGTGCAGCGCTTCGACGGTCTCTGCGTGCTGCCCCTGAACATTGTCAACGAGAAGATCTATGTGTTCCTGTGGTTCTGGTTCATCATTCTCAGCATCCTGTCCGGAATCTCGCTCATCTATCGCATCTCTGTGGTGGCGGGGCCCAAATTGCGTCACCTGCTGCTCCGCGCCCGCTCCCGCCTGGCCGAGAGCGAGGAGGTCGAACTGGTGGCCAACAAGTGCAACATCGGCGACTGGTTCCTGCTCTATCAGCTCGGCAAGAACATCGATCCGTTGATCTACAAGGAGGTGATATCGGATCTGTCCCGTGAAATGGGCGGCGACGAGCAGAGCCCCCACAAGCGGCCCTTCGACGCCTAATAGCGAGCAACAGATATCAGAATATATAACAAATCATGGAGTGGGGGCGTGGCCGTGTGCCGTAGTGCCAGTAAGTTTTCAAAATAAATTAAAAAAAAAAAAAATTAAGGTTCACCTCCACACACATCCCAAATCTCCAATTGCAAGACACTTACCACTTTAAGACTCCAAGACTTAGTTACTAACTATCGTTTTAATTTAGTTAATAAGCTCCATTAATTCCCACACACACTTTTTTGTGTACCCTTATTTTTTTTTTTCTCCTAATTAGTTAATTTTTTTCGAAACATTTCTGAATACATTCTTGATCTTACACACACGATTCTTCTGGTTCTTTTTTTTTTTGTTTTTTGTTGCCTTCACACTTGACACACTGAGAGAAAAGAGTGGTGGAAGAATGTGGCGGCAGAAAGAGCTGGAGAGCTGGATTCTTCTGGTCTTACGCGCTCATTTGAGCGTAACGCTGGCAGTCGAAAGCGAGACGGCAGCTGCGCATGCGCAACATTCACTCGCCGCTTCTCTCGCTCTGGCCTGGTCACACTGTTCTCCATGCGAGGGCAATATCGAAAAGAGATGGAGCCAGTTTTTCAAAAAAAAAGGGGGGCTTGGTGCGGAGAAAACCAGTTTGACCAGCATTTCAGTTGAGGATTCTTTTTTGTTGCCAGCAGGGCACCAGATTCTTTTCGACTTTTTATGGCTTGGCATTTCTCTACATGATACCCTATATCGGGTTTATTTAGGGGTATATAGGGTCGAGAGATAGGGCATTTATCACCCTTGAAAGTTAGTTATTCCTCTTCTAAATTCTTTGATGAAAAAGGTTTTTTTGTTTGGGTAATTGCAGGGTATCCCAGAGTTTAACCTTTGACCCTCCGTAATGGTCGGGCACCCAAGCTAACAAGCTCATTATTTATTAGTTGTTTTCAGGGCCTCAGATTCTCTTAGATTGCCTCTCGGTTTCCCCTCGAAGACTTCAACTCCCAGACTGAAAAGTCAAAGATCCGTCTATGCACTGAAAAAATAAATGGTTTTTAGGGAAAGGAAGTATAAAATTATGTATAAATGAAATACAGAATAGTCTTTATAATTTAGGAAAAGTTTTTTCGAAAATATCACGATGATTTCAAAATTTGTTTACACTCGAAATATGTTTTTGAAAAGTTTTAAGTGTAAGCTTTAAGAATACATCTTCAAATATATATTTAATAGACTTATTATATTTTAATCTCAAAGACAATATCATCGTTTTCTCTATATAGTTGACCTCTTTTTTAAATATAATTGAAGAATTCTTCCCATTTGGTTTTCGGGGCCTGGCACCCCCGCAGATAAGAAAACAGCTCTCTATGGCCTGTGTTTTGTGTTTTGTAGGTCTCCTAATCAGTATTTCTATATATTTTTTCGAGTTTAGACGACTCCCAGTTGCTCAATAATGTCTGCAGCGTTTTTCCTTTATTTATTTCTTGGTCTGGGAGGCCTCTCTCTTGGACATGCAACGCCAATTAGAAGTTGGGCAACTAGTACGTGACAGTTTCTTTTTGGCTGCCAGGTTTCCACTTATCTAATCGAAGACGAGGCCATGCCAGAGAGTAGGTGCCTGATAAGGTCCCAGCTACAGCAACAGCAACAGCAACAGATACAGATACAGATACAGATACGGATACGTACTGTAAGATACATTGAAAACAGAAAAGGCATAACAGATGCTGTTGCCGTTGATTGGCGACAAAGTGTTGCAATTAGCACACATTTTCATTTTCATTTTCAATTCGAAATTGTGTGTATGATCCACCTCCACCTCCACCTCAAGATCAGAGATCAGAGAAGATCCCGAGCCCCACGGATCCGTGTAATAGTCCGGCGTAGTTTCGTGGCTTTCAATTAATGGCCAGTCGGTCGGTGGCTGGCGGCGCACACAATTTAAGCCTCGGCCTCGACAGCTTTTGATGATGATCATAATCAACAAATAAGCGCTTCAAATGTTCCTCTTGTTTGAGTACTATTTTTTTTGTATTTTTTGTATTTTTTGTTCTGCCTGTCTGACCGCCAATTTGAGGTATCAATGAATGAATGAATGGACCGCACTGTCACACCCAGAAACCCCGAAGTCTCCTCCTGAAAAAAAAAAAACAAAAACCGAAACACGCGAAATTTTTTGTTTTCCTCTCCATTCAATGTTTTCTTTTTTTTCTTCTCTATAATACACGCATTTTGTTAGGCTTTAAATTATTTCCCAGGCCTTTAATTGCATTAATTGCTTTCAATTAAAAAAACAACAGAAAACCAAATGAGTTTCGCTAAAAAGTTAAACAAATTTCTCAGGTCAAGAGTTTATTGAGTTTTTCGCTAAATGAAATAATTCATGAGGTGAAAATTGTTTAGATCATTTCCCTAATTAAGACACCTACAAAAAAAATGAATTGTTTATGAGACATACTAGTCTTTATCACATTTCCCTAGAATCTTATCGAGTTGTCTATTTTCCTTCACATTTTTTGTTCTTTTTTTTTCGAGACACAACTCATCTTTTCAAACATTAAAGATATCTTGAAAAAATCCCCCATACTATATCATATATTTTTATTTATATTTCTTTGCAGTTTCACGCAGCCAATAAATAATTTTTGGTTATAGCAAAAGCTGTTGGAAAATTTGGGGAATTTCGAAAAAAAAGAAAGAAAATAAAGACGAGAGACGAAACGAGACGATGAAGAGGCCTTTTGTGCTAAAGAACACATATCAACGAATTCCATGGTTTATACGAAAATAGTAACCGTTTTGTGTTTACTTGTTTGTTTTTTTTTTTGAATTGAAACAAAAAACAAGACGCGTACAACTATAATATACAAAACAAGACATTTTAAAAATTAACAATAACAATATACAAGTAACAATAACAAATACTAGCCGCTGCCAGAATCCTTTCGCTTTCTCAATTGCTTTTGATTTTTATTTTAAATATTTTAAGGTTTTGGATTGAATCACAAAAGTTGGATTAAAAACGACAATCATCGAGCAAGAATTTCCCAACTTTACGATCCCAATCCGAATCGAAAAATCAAAGACAATCCATGGAGAATTGAGAATTGTAGAAGGATGCTGGAAAACTATTTTTTTGAAAAGACAGGAGAAAAGACATTTTAAAAAATTATATATTTAAACAAAAAATAGATATACATATATATATTTTTTGTGCAGCAACTAACGAATTGAGATATGATAGATCTATATACATCCATATATTTTTAATAAATATACAGATATATCAAGAATATATATATATATACATATATATTTACGAATGCCACATGCGAAGTAATATTTATGCTAAGAGTTGTGATCATTGATTAAGACATCTAAAGAAAGCGAAAAAAATACGATAAAAAATGCGAGAAAAAAACAAAAAAAAAACAATAATTTACAATTAGTAAAGAAACGCCAGCAAATAATAAAATATTAAAAGCATATTTTATTTCAATTTTTTACACTTTTAATTTAGCAATTTTCGCCAGCAAATAATAATTATACGATTCATAATTAGGATTACATTCTTTTTTTTTTTTTTTTGCATACATACCTTTTTGTAGCATTTATTTAGTTTAGCGCAATTTTTTTTATACACCAACACCAACAACAACAACAACAACAACAATAACAAACGCCCACGAAAAACTCATCGATAATGAAGAGCAAATCAATTTATTTATAGACGTATATAAATCTATATATTTTTGTAAAAATAATGAAAATATATAATATTATGTAAGCGATATGTGTAAGCATGGAAAAGACAAACAACAAAAACAACAACAACAACAAAATGAAAGACTCAAAAGCAATATTTAAAAGACGAAAAAAGAATCATACACTGCAAGCAAATAAAGTGTAGAAGAGAGAAAATCGAAAATCAAATAAAAGTGTTTGTAACTCTTGTGTGTTTATCCACAAATTGATAAACGAGCCAAGCCCTAAGCTAAGTTTCAATTTCAATTCCATATACTTATAAATACTTACATTAAACAAAAATAAAAAACAACAACACAAAATTTTCTTTATTTTTTACGATTTAAAATTTTCATTTCGTGCGAAAATAAACAAGAAACAAGGAAAATTCAAAATAAACAAATGGAAAATCTTATCTATGGTATGGTGAGGGAAAAGTTCCAAAGGGGAAGGGAAATGGGGAGGGGTGGGGCTGAGGTATTTCCCTTAAAAACAACAATTTACAAACAAACCTTTTTATTTTTGTAGACACTCTACAAGGTTCTAGGTAAAGGTTCTATTTTATGATCGGAACCCAAAACTTGTTGGCTGAACGCAAACTTTGGACCTCCCGACCCCCGGGGACTACAAAACGGTCTTTGACCCCATCTCGGAACGCCAAACGCCAAGTTCTAGACACTCCAAACTCTATTATACTCTATCATTAAATAATATTAAACTATAATGAATCACTATACCACCAGGTGACGAAAATAAATTCGATATAGGACCTACATTGTTTTTTTTTTTTTTAAGTTCGTTCCCGGATCTAGTTTCCGCTCGTGCCGCGATATTTTATTTGTAACAAATATGCCTTTTTGTTAAATAAATATAATAATACCTCAGCAGAGCTCACGTAGTGGCCATTAAGTGAGTCGACGTAGTGCCTGGTAAAAAAATAAACCTACTTTTTCGTCACTCCATGACGTAGATATGAACTCTACGATTTTTCAATGAGTCGCCAGTTACGTGAGTTTTGTATTATTTTGTTATCAAAATATATATGATTAGTTTAACTTAAAGTGGGTGAAGGATTACTAAAGTTAACCTTCCAACTATTATATTTCTATACTCAATACTTTGGTTAAGGTATTTATTATATAAATAAACGTAAAGCCGGTTACATGGAAAAGTGTGGCAATAGAAATGATATAGGGAAGCCGGGGAGATGTTGAGCAAATTAGCATATCAAATTGAGTTAAACGCTGCAATTGGCCTCAATAAATGCAAATACTACGTGCATAAATATTACGCCATGGAAAGCGAAATGGAATCCATATGGGAAGGGCTCTTGTGATGTCTATGGGAATTTTTAAATGGCTGTGGGTTCGAGGAACTCTCAAGATGTTAAAGTTTGTTGTGCTTAAAAGGGTTTACTAGTATTATGATTATTTTAAAGTATTACCTAAAGTTTTTCAATGGATTCTTCATTATTTCTATATTATTTATGATTATAACAAAAAGGATAAATACCTTTAACTAAAGGAAAACAGATATATAAACTTTATAAAGTTAAGATTTCATTGGGAAATCCAAAACCTCTGAATAAACAGCTCCATAAACTATATTATAATAATATTTTGATAGACCCCTTTTTTAAAACATAGTTTAACCGAAAAACAGACTGTAAGCCAGCATTTCCTGGGGGAAATCTCGGCTAGCATGGCCCCCCTTCCTGGAAATAATACCCATATAGATCTAGTTTCATTTTCCGGATTGGGGCTGGGCACATGGCAAGGTGGGGTGGACGGCACCCACCCACAGCCTTTGGCTGACCTTGCACTTGTGGATTGTGGGGCAATTTTTAAATTAATTTGCCGCAATTCGCACTAAAGAATTGCAAAAGCAAAGCCGCGGCGATCAATTTCATTTTAGCGACCGGTGGCGTCCCCTGGCGGCGGGTGTTTGCGTAACACCTGAACACCTCAAATTCATTTTAAAGGCAATTTATTTATTTAAAAAAAAAAATACAAAGCATCGCAGGTTCTGGTTCTGGTTCTGGTTCTGGGTCTGGTTTGTTTTTGTTTAATTTATTTCATTCTTTTGTCCGTTTTTTTTTGTCTCGTAAGATTTATTGTTATGGCGGCTAGCTTTCTTTTTTGTTTTGTCTCAATTGTTTCTGTTTTTTTTTTACTAATTTAAGGTTTTGTTTTAAAAGATTCCACTTTAATATTTAACTCCCACCTCTATAAATGTTTGATAGCTAAAATCTGATATCTGAGCGCCTCTTTAACATTTTCATTCCAATTATTTTGGTTGGTTTTAGTGATAATTTATCAAACGACCTTTAACCTCTTATAAATCGATTAATTAAAAACAATTTGTGACACTCGCTACCATAATTAGGCGGCGCTACTACTATATAACCCCTGTAAATTCCTCTCTATATCTTTATTTTTTTTTGCTTTTTTTAAACTCTTGCATTAGCATATCAAAATATTTATCAAACTAAAAACAAAAACAAAAAAAAAAAAAAGAAAATGCGTAAGCAATTTATATTTTGTTTATCGCAAAATGGGAACTTTGTATGGAAATCCTACCAGGACAGGGGTCTCTTGATTGTTTCTTTGTCTGTGTTTCTGTGTTTTTTTGTTTATGCAATTAATGGCAACAAAAAGAGAAATGAGTAATGCGAGATCGTGGGTTCCATCGGATATATCCCATATATATGTGTTTATCCATCTGTGCCATAAACACACTTTTTCCCCCCCCCATTTTTTGCAGCTTTATCTGATTCTGTTCCAGTTTTTGATGGAAAGTTTAAACTGTTTTTCGACTTTTAAGGGTTTTGAAAAATAGATTCTTTGAGTGTTGTCTTGTCTTGGGGTTTCAGACAGAGCGGAAGTTTCAATCTTTTTTAATGAGTCTTACAAAAGTCTATTTTGCATACCCTGGGAACATTTTTTCCGGGGCCTATGGGGGGTTTACGTTTAAATGGAATATGGGAACTTGATTTCTTGGGTTCCTTAATCTAAAACTGAACCCTGACGGTCATCTTTTAGAGGAGTATTTACAGGGTTTTGATTGAAATAGATTTCTTCTGGATAATTGCACAGAAATGTAGCTTTAAAGGTATATCTTATTATATTAGGTGTTACTAGATTACTAGAGGCATCTTTTTGGAGCCAATTTTCAGATAGTTTTCTGTAGTTTTGATAACGTATGAACCTTTTTCCAGAACGCCCCCTGGAACCCCTATTCTTTCTGGGTTTCCCAGTAATTAGCTGGGCTGACGCGACTCGAATAATGTTTATTGGACAGTCGATGGAGGGAATGGGCAAGGAGTGGCCCCTGGATGGGATGGGACGATCCAATTGACGCGACCGGCATTCAACACCTTTCGCAAAGTTGGGCAAACAACAATCAAAAAGCAAACAAACAAAGCACAATGCACAAAGCACAACGCAAACAGGGCGAACAACACGAGTTTAAACATTTGTTTAGTGCACTGACAACAAGTTGCATAAATTATTATCGAACTGCAAATGCAATTGCACGACTTACACATTTTTTTTTCCACTCTCCTTACATTTTTTTTATGCTTTTATTTATTTATTTTTTTTTTAGAGTAGAAGGAGACGCAACCTTGTTGCCGCTAATGACAAATTCATGTTTCTAGTTGCTTGTCTTTCACTTGAATTTGTCTCTTTTTTATTTTTTTTTGGGGAGGACAAAAGGCTCCATTAGCTTTAGTGTGGACTTTCCGAAAGATATTTGTCTAAAGTGGGGATAGATTTGGTTAAACTTTACCTAAAACTAGGGCGTTACAAGTTTAGGATAAGTTTTAGGGGTTAAGAGATTAATTTTCAAAAAGAAACCATTTCCTAAAGGTTTTTATCATATTTATTCTATTATTATTATTAAAACTAAAATGTAAACAGTTTTGATAGCCTGAAAAGAGTATCAAAAGTTTAGTTTGAAACCAAATCACAACTTTTTCAAACATTTTTTTAGATCTTAAGTAGATCAACTGCAGCCCAAGCCCCATTTGCATTCATTTTCAACTACTTAGCGAGACGTTAATGGTTAAAGTTTAGTTTGAAAATATTACAAAATCAGAGCACGTATATGCACTGAGCAAATAATGGTAGGGAAAATATTTAAAACAAGATTTATGTAGTTGAATAAATAGGGTTTCACTTTAGATTTATGGAAGAATCCAGGCTTGAAATGCTTGAAATCTGTTAATGAAGTGAAAGAATTTCAATAAAAATTAACATTTAAGGGCTTGGAATAGTTGAGACACATTATCTGATACCCTGTTTAGGGGTTTGATGATTTTCTGGGAGTATTTGATATATTTTAACTAAGGTAATACGTTTTTTTTTTTTAGATTTTTTTGGTGGTTTAGACTTTTTACTAAATTTTAAAAAATTATGGGGGATTCTTTAGTCTAAACATTTTTTTAGGAAACAAATGCTTGTTTTTAATTGTTCTCCCTGGGGCGCTGGAAAATGTAAATGATATGGAAAGCTTTTACAATTGAAGCATTTGAAATGTGCTATCAATTACCTTTAAGTATATTATACTTAAAAAAATATTAATTATGATTTAAATGAAATAGTTACAATATTTAATTAAAATCCATTTTTTTTTGTAAGTTCAATTAAAGTTTATAAATATTTTTATATTCTGTAAGTCTCGCACTAAGTTAAGAACATTTTTCTTTTAGTGTAGGGGTCGCAGGAAGAGGCAGAGATAGGGAAGCCCTAGGAGGGCAGAACGAAAGACTTAGGCAACAAACTTGCTGCAACAGATTTTTCGACGCCCGCTGCTAATGAGCGTTTTTTCGCGTTTTTTTTTCGTTTTTTGGGGCATGCCACCATGCTGTGTGGCAAATTGTAAAGACCTGCCTTAGTTGGCAGCTTTTTAAAGAGCGTTTCCCACGCTTGAAAAATGATTATTCGATTGAATCCGGTTCGGTCTGGGCCGGTGGAGCTGGACCTGGCCAGGAGCCTGATCCGACAACGTGTGTGTATAACATGTCTAGCCATAGCCATAGCCATGGTCGTTGTTGGGTTTTCTTTTTTTGGTGGCGCTTGCTGGCTACCGTGCCACGCCGCACCCAGAAGCCTAACCGGCGGAGTAAGAGGAGCGACCAGGGGTAAAGACAAACCGGTCTCGGCCACAGACAAAAATGCAGCAAAAGCTGTATTTGTGACGATAACGAGCCAGCGGGTCGGGGGCTATAGATAGATACAGTGAAGCCTCTGAAATTGTTGCACCCATTGAATGCCAGAAATGTTGATTCGTTTTTATCGAGTACAGGACTCGTAGAGACTTGTATACATACGGATTCGTATGGTAAATGCGTTGGCCTGGCTACAAAATCAAGTTTTTGCATTTTCATTTAAATTTATTGGTTACTTGTGACTGTTGCCAGGCGAATGTGTTGGCTGTTGCTGTTGCCGTTGCCGTCGCCAGTGGAGTGGAGTGGGCAGAGTCGAGGGCAAACTCCGTTCAACTTGCAACTTCATTCGCCATCGATTCTCGCTTTGGCTGAAGCTGCTCCAACAAAATATGGCGACGTTGCCCAAGACCCAGACCAGAGCTCCACAACAAAACCACAATTGGAGTTGAACTTTTATGGATAGCGAGATACAGGAGGGCAGGGTGGGGGCGGTAGTTATTGAGTTACATATACAATCGAGTGTGATACATAACAATGGAATATATAATATATATTTATATGCATTTCAACTTAAAGTAAGCTCTTAATTAAAGCTGGAATAGGGACGCGTCGGCCGGGCCTACATTCGCACCTGGAACTTGCCCGCCTTGGTCAGGTATTTGACGCCCTTGAAGGGCTTGTACTTCTCCCCATACATGTCCAGGCGATTGACCTTCAAACCGGACACGGCCAGCTGCGAGATCTGGAACTGTACATTCACGGACGGATTGGCATCGATGTTCGTCGTTCCCGGCGTTATGGAAACCTTGAAAGGTAATCAAAATATAGTTTTTAATCATAAATGGCGAAAAATATATAGGAAATCGAAGGTCTACTCACCGATCCCCTAATATTTGGCAACTTGGACACATCTATGCGGCCCACATCCCAGGACAGCGTCTTTGTGACTGAATCAAATGTGTACTTGCCCTGATTCGGAGTCAGCAGGCAGTTGAGAACACACCGGGGCATGGTCAGCTCCAGCTTCACCTTGTCCACGGTGCGGCCGAGGGTGTTACGCGGCCCGATTGTGAGATCCAAGCGACCCTGCTCCCCCGTCTTGATCGAAAAGTTGTGCCGTATGTAGATGGGAATGGCCACCACGGATTGGGAGCTGATGTGATAGGACATGAGCCGGAAGTTGCCATCGGGCGGTATAAAGGAGAGCAGACGCTCGGCTTCCCAGCGCTTGAAACGGACGCAGGGGTGGAAGGAGACGTCGTCGAAGAGGCGAGGATTCATGAAGGACAGCGTGAGATCCGGCATGCCCGAAAGTTTAATGCAGCAATCGATCTGGAAAGGATGGACATTTATTTCCATTCTAGACGTTGTATCCCTGAAACTTACATGGCCTTGAATCTCTGCAAAGACCGTGGAACCCGACTTGTCTATGATGGCGTCCACTTCTTCGATCACATCAAAGTAGGCCTCGTTATTGGTGTACCTTACGCCGCTCCTTCGCCAAGGAATCGCCGACAACTGGCCAGAAGGAAGAATGGTGCTCACACTGCAAAGAAATCCAGAAATTAGTAAGGAAAACATTCCAAAAGAGGCTGGAGAAAACACACTTGCTCTTCCCAGTCACCGTGTTGGCAATGGTGCGCAGGATATTTGGCGGTTTGATCAGTTCCTTGAGGATGTTGCTCTCGGTGGCCAGCGGGAAACCATTGTCCAGCATCTCGTCCAGCAGTTCGTAGACCACCACATAGTTATCCTTGATCACGGTCTCCGAACAGTCGCCGAAATAGTCCTGGAAAGTGTCCACAACGCGATGGAGGAACTCAATGACAAAAAGAGGAGGAACCTCCTGTTTACACGCCGCCACCAGGGACACAGCATCCCGCTGAACTGTGATGAGATAGTAGTGCGGTGTGGCTATGACTGGAGGCACATCCTACGGTGATAAGAGGCTTGATTAGAATCTATATACGTGGCAAATGGTCACTTACATATGGTGCAGCTCGCTGGGCGTCCAGAAAGTATTCGCAAACGGAACGCGAGACCACCGAACGCCAGTGCTTCTCCAGGAACACCTCGCTGTGTGGGATGGGAATGTGGGTTGAATTTGCATACGTTTCACTCTTCCGTTAGCCACTCACCCACTGCTGTTGACTATAAACAGGCTATGTATCATATTTCGGCCTAAAAAAAATATTTGTTTACAATTTTCTTTGCAAACTGAGAAACCAGTGTTGCTCAACGTCCGGGGATTTGTAAACTTCCAGGCACCGTGAGTCACGAAGAAGATTTTCTTATATATTTAAGGAAATTATTAGAACTCTATACAACAACTTGCTATAAAAATAATAAGGAATTTAAATAATTAATCAAATAAACAATCGATAAAGTTTTCTCTTCAAAACAAGGTCAGTTTCTGTTGTTTAAAGAACCTATTCTTTAACTATTATTAAGAATATAAACTGAAGAGTTTCAGGTGGTTTTATTTGTTTAATTTGTGAACAAAATCCTATATTTATTGACGGGGATTCCCACAAATCGTGTCACGAACTAGTATAATTCGATTTTTGTTTTTTCCCAAACACAATGGGGTCACATTGTTGAAACAGGTGATCGGAACTGGGCAGGTTACAAGTAGTCTCCTTTTATTTGTTGAATTTTAAATGAAATAAATAGTAAAATACTTGAATTTTAGGTCAATTACTTAGAAAAAACAAGGACCCATGTGACAGAATCAACAGATCAAGGCAACACCCGCAAGTTTCGCCTGGAAAGAGGCCGAAAGACACGCACAATTATATAATACCGGAAAACACATGAGTCCGTACAGCGGCTCCGTCCGTCGTCTCCTGGACAGTTGGCCCGGAAAGAAGCGCTTTGGTGTCTACCGGTTCCTGCCACTATTCTTTTTGCTGGGCGCAGGCCTGGAGTTCTCCATGATCAACTGGACAGTGGGGGAAACCAATTTCTGTGAGTGCCCTGCTCATCTCTTCCTTAAATCCTTTCTTTACCATCTTTTCTTTACTCTTTATGTTTCAGATCGCACATTCAAGCGTCGTCAGGCCAAGAACTACGTGGAGGAGCAGCAGCACTTGCAGGAGAGACAGGAATAAAGAGAAAACAGCAATCATGCCCGCCGGAGTATCGTGGGGCCAGTACATGAAGTTCCTGGGCAGCGCCATGCTGGCCATGATGGCCGGCTCCCAGGCAGTTCATCTCTACTACCGGCCACTGGAGGATCTGCCCGCCTACATAGAACGTGAGCGACAAGTCCATGATACAAATCCTAGCCCCCCCAAGCCGCCAGAAGCCACATAAAACTTGATAATTCTTTTGACTAAAGTTAAGTACTTTTTGAGTTAAAAATTTCAACTTATGGACTACTTTTCATGGACTTTGCGATGATTTTTGAGGCACGTCTGCTGACGGAAGGCCTGGCCGCAGGTGTCGCACACATACGGCTTCTCCCCGGTGTGGATGTACTCGTGGTGGCGCAGGGTCTTACGCGAGGCGAAGCTCTCCGGGCAGTGGCGACAGGTGAAGGGCTTTAGCTTGAGGTGAACCGCACGCACGTGCGCCTCCAGCTCGAAACGGCGGGCGAACTGGCGGCCACAGTGCTCGCAGGGCAGCTTCTCGCTAGAGTGCATCAGCATGTGCTGCAGCAGCATGAACTTCTTGGCCATCCGGCGACCACACACCTGGCATTCATGCGGAAGAACAACCTCCTGTCCAGAGTCCCCGGCGGCGTGCTGTTGCAGGGTGTGGTATTTGAGGGTGTACCGCGAATGGAACTCCTTCTGGCAGGGCTCGCAGAAGAAACGCTCTCCGCTGCCGCCCTTTTTGGCGGCCATCTCGTCCTCCGTGGGATGCTTGGTGCGGCGGTGGTACTTTAGATTGGCGGATTGGTTGAAGCTGGCCCCGCACTGTTCGCAAATAAACTTTCGCGCCAGGTCCCGGGCTCTGCAAAGGATTAAAAATATTAAAAACAAAATCGTAGATTATAAACGAGTAGGTATCCCACCTGGGATTGTGCTTGAGCCGCTTGTGCTTTTGCATGGCCACGCGGCTGGTATAGATCCTTTCGCAGCCGGGCTGGTCGCAGGGATGACGACGCTCCAGCGGAGCATGCACCTCCCGAATGTGGGTGTACAGACCGCCCATGAAACTGTAGGCCTTCTCGCATTGGTCGCACTGGAACGGCCGCTTGTTGCCCTCGTGGACCTTCCGGATGTGCGCCGAGAGGGTGAGCTGATTGGCAAAGCTGTGCCGACACAGGGAGCACTTCAGACTGCTTCTCGTTCTCCGGCTGGAGGACTTCTCCTCCCTCTTGGCAATGGGATCGGGCTTTGGGTCGGGATCGGGCGGTTCTGGCGGCTCTGTGCTTTGCACCGAGTTCGGCCCCTTGTTGGAAAGGGCCTCCAGGTGATCGTACACCACCTCGAAGTAGGGTTCCTGGTCTAGGGTATCCTCCTCATCCTTCAGTTCGTCCTCCTCCTTCAGCAGCTCTAGCAGCTGTTGCCTGGAGTCCTCGGCTTTTCTGCGAAACTTTTCAAAGTCCTGGACTATATCCTGGCACTGGAAGCACAGTGTCCTGGGCCACCAGTGCTCCTCCGGCTTGTAATCCATCGAAATATTAATATTAAGCAGCGTTTGCAGGTCCTGGCTTATTGGAATATCCACAAACTGGGGCTGTTCCTTCATTTCAGCTTTGTCTATCTTCACCAGGCAAGTGCGACAGTGTTCCGGCGCCGTCCTGCGGCTAAGATGTCGCAGCATTGTGGCCTGCTGGCCAATATAAACAAAAAATTAGCAACAAAAACAGCCGGACAATAACAAACTTGGAGCAGTGTTGCATAACGGAAGCGCCAGCTTCCCATTGGAATCCATAGTGTTGGACAGCATTCCAGCTGGACTTTTTCTTGTTTAAAAAACAATTTAAAGTTTATTTCTAAAGTTATTGGTGTTTTTATTTTAATATTATTTGTCACAGCTACATTTTTCGACTACTAACAAAACAGGGTTTCGTATTTTACCAAAGTTACAGCGGATAAACTTTGGATTAGTTTGTCACTTTTTGTTTATAAATATGAATTTATTAATAAAAAAAGTGTTAATTATTAATTTGTTTTAGTAAATCTCTCGCCCAAGTTCATTCCTTTGATCAGAGTGTAAAGAGAGAAGGAGAATTTGGCTATCTGTAAAGATATATATAAATAAATTGCCTTTTAAAAAATTGTAGTTTTTAAATATTAAATTAATAGCAATCTTTGTCTAAATGAAGATTTTCTTTTATTATTTAGTTAAAGTATTTAAAAACATTCCCAATAGCGCCAAACACCTGTTGAAAGTTACACAGCACTCCAATTGGAAGTTCAGCAATGGCTTCCAGTTGATCCTTCCAGTTGATCCTCGCTTGTTTCACCGACGCGTTCGCATCTAAAATCGCCGTTCTTTCTCCGTTTCCGTAAGTTTGGCTTTAATTCTTTACTTTCCGGTTATTTATATGTTCCTTAAGTCGAGTTTTAACTAATTGTGTTGTCGAAATCGTTTGGTTTAACGCCGCTAACAAGTATTGGCGAAAATGCCAGTGTCCCGTGCGGCGTCGGTTTTTTGTTTGCTTTAAATCTTCTGTTTTCACCCGTTTTTTGTGGTAATAAAAGATTGTGTGAATAATAAATATAGTCCTTACAACGTCGGTGAACCTACATATCTATTTAAATCGAGTTTTGTAGTCAAATTCGCGAAATTTGAGTCGGGTGCTCCTCCGGTAAACGCGCTACGCCCCCACGTGTCTTCCCTGTGAAGCACCGTTAACTTTTGCATGGGATGCGAAGGCATGTGCATCTGTAAATATGTAATCCATGGAAGTACAGTAGCAACAAGCTACTATCATGTAAGTTGATTATTTTTCCTCATTTTATAATTAAATATAATTTAATATAATTTATAATTTATTCTTTCTTATTTGTTTTGTGAATTTATTTATTTATTATGATTTATGATTTATATATTTTATTATTTATATATAATGTATTCAATTCTCATTATTTATAAATTAAATAATATCAAAGTTTAAACTAATCACACGTGCTCGGGTACACAATGTTCTTTTTGGAAAATAATTTAAAAAGTTTATGGTAATATTTTGTGCCCGGATTTTTATGCAGATTAGGGAACTCTCCACAAATATTAAATTAAGGTCTAAAAAAATGACATACCAAAACATTATAACAGGATTTGATAGGTAATCATTCTAGACACCTTTAAAAATATTCCCTTTAGAGGATGGGAGTGGAATGGGTCGAAAAAAACTTAAAGAATTTCAAACTTACACTGAAGTAGGTGGCCAGGTTGATGGGAAAGAGCTTCATGGCCATGAGGGAGATGGGCTGCTGGGCGTGGTGGAGGTAGAAGAGTAACATCTTCCGGAACCGGGCGCTCTGGCCCAGCCAGCGGCACTGACAGATGGCCAGGGCCAGGCGTTCGTTGTCCAGCATCAGGGAGGTGGCCTGGTAGCAGCACGGAGCCGTCTGCAGGGTGACGGCCAATAAATAGATAATTGAGGCGATTTTCGTATTAGTATTGGCGAAGATGAAGATGTTGATCATTGTGGTGCCCATTATGGCGGCGGTGATCAGGAACTGGACAAAGATCGTCCTCGAAATGACCGGGGAAATGCAGCCGAGTAGCTTCAGCACCGTCTGATGGTCCACAATGCACCTTTGCAGCTCCTGACAGTGCTCCTCCTGGCGCTCTTCATCCGGATAGCTGTCCTGGGGATCGTCACTGCCCAGATTCCTGACTCTCCTGGCCAGGAGCTGGACCTGGAGACGCACCACATACAGATAGATGACGGCATAGACATCGTCGCTGGCCTGGTGAAGGCACGTCCACGACATGATGAGGTACTCGATCCAGGCCTGGATATTGAACTGCATCTTGGAGTGACTCCAGTCCAGACCAGGCAGGTACAAGGCATACGGCGGCTGTCCCAGCAGGAAGGAGCACAGGAACGTCGAGGAGGAGTAGATGGCGTAGCAGATTTGATAGAACCAGACCAGCCGGTTGCAGAATCTTCCCGCCTCGGCTATCATGTGGAACTCCTCCGCATCCTTGCACCGGCCGTCCAACTGGGCCAAGTAGTACTCTGACTTTCGCAGCAGCCACAGATTCCAAGCCAAGGCCACAATCTTGGCGGGCAGGATCACGGCGTCGATGGCCACCTGAATGGAGGTGAGGATCTGGGTCATCTCCATTCCCCCCATGTACCGGTAGCTGATGACAAAGAAGGCCGGCACCAGCACCAATTGCCACACGTACATCACAGCCGAAAAGCATCCGTAGATTCTTCTCCAGGTGGGGCTTTCGGTTGGGAGACTTCCATCCGGTGCCTGCATGCCCAGGGCATAAAAGCAATTGAAGAGATTTCGAAAGCATTCCTTAGATTCTGGTAATAGGGGTTCTCTTGGTTTGGGATCCGTTTCCTTGCGTCCAACCACCTTCATGGCTGTTCCACTTTTGAGGTCCTTTCGAAACCTGCAAGGTCTTTTTATATTCTTATTTCCCAAAAAGGTCAAGTTCAAAATTATCCTTTAATAAATATATTTTCCTTTTTCGCATTTAAATGTATTTCCAATTGTTAATTGCTAATTTTTGCCCCCCAATCGAAACTTTCTAATTGTCCTGTGAAAACGCAAAACAATTAGTCCTGTAAATACAAACACGAGTTGGAAATCCTTGCGGCTAATTAATAAATAATTCAAAGGTCTCTGTCCTGTTCCGGGTTTTCAAAGCTAAAAATAATTAATGGATGATATTAAGCCACCATGGAATACTTTACCTTTCAACCACCAAAAGGATAAAAAAGAAACAATTTTAATCGGTTTTTGTTTTCTATAAAAAATAGTTTTTCATTTCGCATTTTGGTCTCTGAATGTTTTTAAATGAATCCTCAATTGTTAATTGCTAATTTGTACATAACATAAGTCACAAGCAGCGTTTTGTTATTGCATATTTGTGTGTCCTTTATTATACCGCCGCCTTAAACCCCGCCCCCAGAAAAAAAAAAACGTTATCCTTTCAATTGTTGCTTGCAATAAAGCAGCAAATTAATGAAAAAAAAAAACCCACAATAAATTAATTAATAAAAAAAAAGGATATTATTGTTAGTGAAAGGAAAGCAAATCCTTTATGCTAATTAATAAATAATGCAAGCAAATGCAATTAAGCTAATTAGGTAAAAGGTCAACTGTTTTGGCTATATTGCTTGGTTTTCTGGTTTTATCTAACTTGGTAATTGAGTTCCTCGAAAGCCGAAGGATACTTTTGTGCACGATCGTACAGATTATACAGTTTCCATCGGGACATACTCAAAAACTCCAAGGATATGCGTTGAAGTTGGGAAATATATTACTCAAAAGTTTTGACAAAAATAGTATTTAATTAGTTTCGGAAAAATACCTTTCAGAGTTTTTGAAAACATCCCGACTATATACATTTTCTTTACATAATAAGCATTTAAGTAGCAGTATTCATTGTATATGGGATATATGTGATGTGAAATTCATTTTCATTATCATACCTATTCATTATATATATATATATATATATATTAATTTTTGTTTGGAAAAAACAGCAGCAATATGCTTCGATATATGCGTTTTATAATATATCCATTATAAGTATTTGTAAATCGATCAATTCAGAGCTAGTATTCTGGGGTTATAACTTACAACGCATCCTATATCGGTTCTATAACTAAGTTTCTATAAATATATAGATATATATACTATATACTTTATACTATATACTATATATAAGTATGAATATATATAAACATTTTGTCAGACTTAAAAATGGAGCTTACGGCTTACGGCGTGTGTTATGGTTGATGTATTTCTTTTTTCTTGGGATGTGGATGTCCTTGGAATTACAAAGTATTATACATAATTATTGTTTGCTCTTGTTTTTAATGGCTTGCTAGCTGGCTGCATATTTTATACATAGGATCGAAGTATATATCATTATTAGTGTTTCAGGGTTTGATGATCTTCAGGCAAAACTAGTAAAGTCTTTTCAACTCTACATTTTTTTAAGGCAAATCGCACAAGTCGGGGTTAGCAAATATATATATATATATATCATTATTATATATATTTTTTTAGCATTTTGTTTGCGGGTTATTCCTGGTTTCTGGGGGACAATGAAAGATTTCAAGGAATAAGGAAAACCTTTGCCAGAAACACCCGCTTCCTGTCTATTCGTTGGCTAATATTAACATTGAATTAATATATTTATATTACTTTTGTTTGTTTTTTTTTTAGTTAGTTTCTTTGTTTCTTTTTTTTTGACTATTTTTTTATGTACAGGCAAAATATGCTTTGATTTGGGTTACTATTTCTGGTGTTATCTTTAATTATATCTGGAATTCCTTGGGCTCATATTTTTGGTTGCTTTCCGTTTCGCTTTCTTCCTTTATTTGATATTTATATTTGGTTAGTCCTTTTCCCTCGATCCTTTTGATTTTTCTAGCTCCGTCCTGGTTGTTCCAGGATTTCTGTTCTTTCTTTCTGATTTTTGCCCGGGATTTTTCTTTAGTTTTGGTTTCTTTTCTGTTTTGAAATATTATTAAATGTTTCCTTTTTTTACCTTTTTAGAGTTTCTTGCTTTTCAGAATTCTATTTAATTTTTTTTTTTAACGTTGCTCTCCTTCTGTTATGAGAATTTCTTCAAATCTTTTGTGAATTATATTGATTTTTTTAATACTTCTTCCTTTTTTTTTATCTTTTTGGAGTATTTTGTTTTTTTTTTTCCAAAAGCTCTTTCCCATCGACACCATTTTCTTCCCATCGCCCTGTCTCTTTTCTCTTGGGGTGTCTTCGTCTCTTTCACTCACAGACGGTACTCGTAATGTGCCGACCGCGACCGGCGTGCCCCGGAATACCAGCGATAGGGAACCCTCTGCTGGTGAAGGGCCAGTCCTGCTCCCGCCACCGCCCCCGCACCCGCTCCAGCCGTCGTTCCTGCCAGGCCACCAATGTCCGCTCCCGGACTGCGCGCCAACTGAAGGGTCAGCGCCAGCCGCGCCTGCTAGGAGGACGAGGCGGACGGGGAGGGCGTGCTGCCGCTGGAGACCTGGAGCTGGCGACGCTGCTGGTGCTGCTGGGACTGGTGGACGGCCGGGGCCGTCATCCGGCGGGAGAGCGAGGGCAGGGGATTGGCGTCCAGATAGGCCTCCGGGCTGAAGCGCACCCGGCTGTGCTGGGACCCGATGGAGCCCTCTTTGGCACTCAGATAGGAGCTGTCGTCGCTGGTGAGCGAGTCAGGGGGCGTGGGATTGGTGGGCGTGCCCTGCTGCGAGGAGGTGGAGCCGTTGCCGCCATTGTACTTCTTCAGGGAGCTGCGCAGCTTGGCGGAGGCGTTGACGGAGGCGGAGATGGTGGCCGTCGAAGGAGCCAGGGGCAGGACGTGCTGCTCGAAGGGCAGACTGGCCGGCCGGGTGACCGCGTACTTGCTCTTGGTCATCGGCAAGGGGCTGTGGATGAGGCGATTCAATAGCTTGGGCGATCCTGCGTAGAGTTCCTGCTTGGTGGGCGGGGCCACTGGCTCCCTCTCCCTTTCTCGCTCTCGCTCGTAGTCCGTGTTCAGGTTCAGGTTGTTGTAATCGTAGCAGAGGAGCTCCTCGTGCTCCAGCAGGACATTGGAGTTGTTGGAGACGGTGGAGGGGGTGCGTCGGTGTCCTGCCGCACTCACGCCCATCTGGGGGACGCGGGGCGGCGGCGTCCGAGTCTGGGAGACAACGGGGACGACGGGCACAGGCACCGGTACCATGGGCGCCTCGTATTGGTAGTCGTAGTAGTCCGGCAGGCGGTGATTGTAGTCGTAGGAGTAGTCCGGATACGATTTACAGTCCCTTTCATAGCTATAATTTAGCTCCGGGCGATAGGGGAAGTAGTTGGAACCTAGAATGACTGGGTTAGCGCTGTTTCTGGAGGGGATTAAGGCAGTTACTCACCAAAGTAACCGTTCCTGTAGTTACCACCGTCATTTGAGTAGCTCGGACCGTTTCTCAGGTAGTCCGCCGGAGCGTACAACGGCGGCGGACCTATGCCACCGCCCACTCGAAACTCCTCGAAGACATCCGCCTGGGGATTGGGATTCGTGGAGGCATTTGAGCTGGGATTTGGGTTGCCAAAGCTGCTATTGCTGAGCTTGCGGCGTGGCGAGGGTGTTGGGGGATTCGTTCCACCGTATAGGTTCACCAATCCGGCTGGGTTTTGGGCCACAGCTGGCGTGGATTGGGCCGGCGGCTGGTGGTGCAGGGGTAGCTGCTGCTGCTGCTGCTGCTGGGGCTTCTGGTGGTGGTGCAACTGGTGCTGGGGTGTCCTCTGGACAGGTGTGTAATACGGCTGACTGCCACCGATGCGACGGGCCAGGGATGTCGGCTGGGATTTGCTGACAGAGCTCTCCATTCCCGTGAATCTGTGTGGAGATTGTCTGTGGATTAGGCCAATCCGAGCTAGAAATGATCAATCCTTTACCTATTTTGTGAGACCACCTTCCGGGGTGTGCTCTCCCGTTGCTCGTTCTGGTCCTGCCTCTGCTCCAGGCTCTCCTCCGCCTGTCCGAGCTGCTGCTCCTGCCGCTGAGTTCCTGCCGTGGCCTCCTCCTCCGTCAGTTCCACCAGCTTGGCCGCCGCCTTGGGGGCCGCCTTCAATGCTGGGACTTCGCTGAGCAACGTGGGATGCACTGGCGAGACATTGGACATTCTGACATCGTAGCCAGCCGCCACTCCGGCCAGGAGCGAGGCCATATTGTAGAGGAGCAGCTCGATCACGGAAAGCTTCGGCTTCCTGGCCGCGTCTCCGGCGTACAGGGTGGGCAGGGGCACGTTGCTGGTGAAGCGGCTGAGAAGGTAGGGCGATGGCGACATGATGGGCATGTTGCTGGCCCCGGGACGCCAGTCCTCCATCTTTCCGCTGCCCTGGTAGCCTGAGCGAAGCAGCAATCCAATGGAGACAGGATTCTTGGTTTACTCTTTGAGGTTTCTTGACAGGATTAGGGAGTGGGGGCGGGGGGCGGGGCGCTAGTAACCGCAGGCACTACCACTGTTTTGTTTAAAAAAGAAACCAAACCATCCCAGAACCAAAGCTTTCCTTCTTTTTTTTTAAACTTTAAATTAAGGTTAACTTTTAAAGCACTGAGAAAAAAATACTTAGGATGCATAAAAAACTAAAAATAATTATTGAAAACTGGTCGGCAGCTTTCGTTTTTAGTTTTTTTTGTTGTTTGTTTTTGTTTTTATTGTCGAATCTTCGTTTCTAGATTTATTTTTTCCTTTTTTGGGTTTTGGATTGGCTTGGCCCAAAAAAAAAAAAAAAGGAAATTAAAGAAAAAAATTGGAAATAATATTAAATATACAAAGTACATTGAAATGAAATCGAGAGAGTAAACGTAAAATTGAAGAAAATACATAATATAAATATACAATTGAAGAATTTCCATAAAAATAATACAAAAACTTATAATTTTTTTGTTGTTTTTTTTTTTTTGATCACAGTTTTTTTTTTTTGCTGTTTTCTCGTCGAAGAAATCATAAATAAATTAAATTGGGACACCCGATTGCATAAAAAATATATAAAAAATAAAACTGTGTTCAAAATACCAAATGGACTTTAGGGATATCAAAAAAATTAAAAATCTCGATACAGAATTCGAAAAATTGTTGAACAAAAGTCGAAAGATACAAAAAAAAAATGTAAATTGTAAATTGTAAATCCTACGAAACTAGAACTTAGTTCAACTAAGATGTATTAACTTTTAAATATTATTATATTATATATTATTAAAGCAAGGATCATAGTCCTGCATTTTTTAATTCAACTTTTACACATTTTCGTATATGATTTAGTTGAATAATTTTTTTTGTATTTCGTTTATATTTGAAATGTTTTTTGTTTTTTTTTTGTTTTTGTTTTTGTTTTCGGGCCATTGGCTCCTCCATGCACTTGTGTGTTAGTTAATCCTTGATTTAGGGATATACATATATTGTGTGTGTTTGCAGGACCAAATCACTGGACTAATTAATTTATCATTTAGCATATTGTTGCATTCTCGTTAGGAACAATTCGGTTAAATTGTTAGGTCGCCGTCGCCTCGGAAGTCCTTCGGCTGCCTCCGTCTATAACTCCGCTTAGTCTATGGTTTTAATATAAAACAATGGGCCAACTCTCCAGCAGCAGCAGCAGCAGCCGAGCAGGATCCTGCAGGATTCAACAGCGCTCCAATTGCTCGCAGGACTGCGTCTGCTTTTTCTTGTTTTTCTTCCTCAGCGAACGATTGCCGGCGTGGTCCGTCTGGTAGGGATCTATGGCCACAAATTCTGAACCGGCCACGCCCATACCGCCCAGACTGTGCTCCGCCAGCTTGCTGTAGTTCTTCTTCTTGTGGGAGCGGGTGAAGAGATTGAGCAGCGACTGGATCTTGCTGGTGGAGCGATGATGGTGCGGATGGTGGTGGTGATGATAGTTCGGATCGTTCGGCGTCTCCACGGACTTGGACTTGGTGATCTGTTTGGGGCGTTGCTTCTTTTGGTTCTTGCTGTGCTGGCGCTGCTCCTCGGCCAGCAGGTTCTCCTTCATCCGGATCACGTCCGGATGGGGCTGGACGTCCAGCATGCGCCGATTGGCCAGTATGGAGTTCTCCTGGATGTGATAGCCCCCGTTCAAGGGTGGATCGACGCCGGGGCCCGACGAGGCCGACGTAGAGGCCGAGTGCGAGGAGGAGGAGAGCGACGGCGACGTGGAGCGGTAGGTGGCGAAGCTGATGGAGGTGTTGGGCTCCTCGAAGCTCACACTCTGGAAGGTCACCGAGCTCTTGCGCGATGTGGTGGAGTTTTGGCGCACCTGCTGCGGCTCTTTCTCCGCAGCCGAGGCATCCTCCTCATCCTCATCCTCGTCCTCGTCGTCATCCAGGTCCTGGCCCACATCCAGGGGTTCCCCCTCCTGCCGGGTGAAGAAACAGTGCCGCGGGAACTGAGATCCCGAGGCGTTGCGCTGGAAGCGTCCTCCCCCCTCGAAGGCCTCCTCCGCATCCTCGTAGTCGCGGGCCGTGGTCAGTCTGGTGCTGGAGCTGTACATGGTGAGGTCGCCGCTGGACTTGGAGTTGACGCGCTTGCCACTGGCGTCGATCTTCTTCACCACGTCGCGGTAGAAGGCGTGGTCGTAGGTGTTGTTGTCGTCGGAGGACCTCAAAGGCAGCTGGTAGGCGGGGGTGAGGGCCAGGCTGATGGCGGGCGGGGGATGTAGGTGCAGTTGCTCCCGATTACCGCCCGGATTGGCTCCAATTATGGTAGTGTTGCTGCTGTCCAGGGAGTGCTTCTTCCTACCGACGGCAGGACTATTTCCCAGGCTGCCGCCGAAGCGTGGCATCATTCCAGTGCCGGAGGACGAGGGATTCGCGCTCGGTTTGAGGAACGGAAAGCAGCCAATGGGCCCGGTAACGGTGTCCGTTTCGGAGCTGTCGTCGGAGACGGTGAGCGCGGGATGATGGTGGTCCAGGCCGTACTCCTGGCTGCGCGCCCGATGGTACAGGGTCCTGGCGGCCGTGCTCGGGCCGCTGCTGGAGTGGCTGCCATTGGCTAGTGATGCGTTCGAGTTAGTCTGACTGAGGTTGTTATTGTTATTACTATTATAGCTATTGGTTTGCTGCATTTGATTACTATTATTATTATTATTATTATTATTATTATTATTATTTATTATTATGTTACTATTATTATTTTGTTGATTGTTGTTGGCGGAGTGACTGTTGTTCTTGTTGTTGTTGGTTGTGGTTGTTGTTGTTGTTGGTGTTGTGGTGGTGGTTGTATTGATGGTTGAGAAGGAGGAGGAGGATATGGTGGTGATGCTGTTGTTGTGGTGGATAGGTTGACGCGTTAGAAAATAGGGTATACCTGTTCCAGGACCACCAACCACAGCGGCAACCACACCACCACACAATGCCCCCAAATTCGCTGGCGGTGTTAGTTGCTTTTGTTGTTGTTGTTGTTGTTGTTGTTGCAATTGTTGTTGCTGCTTCTTGTCCAGATTGGGGGCACTCTTGCTAAAGCTGGAGTGGGTGGAGGTCTGGGCGGGCCACTCCGGCAGCTGGCTGCCCCCCAACTGGCTGGGCAGCAGCGATCGCTCCCGCTGGTGCATCGTCGAGGGGCCCCACGTCTTGCCCTTGTGCCCATCGGTAACTGATTTTATATTATTTTTAAATCATAATTGGGAACATAAAAGAAGGAAAAATAAAACAAAATCATACATATTTATGTAAAAAAAATTATAAGAAATTAAAAATAATTAAGGTTTTCCAGGCCATGACCAGGATCTCTTATCGGATCTCGGGTCGCCTCATTTCGCTTTCTAATCTTATCAAAGTCTAATTAAATCCCCAAAAAAACTGCACCAAAGGTTTTTAGATAACTACTAAGGGGTACAGTGCGTTTCATTATCGTATATAGTCAAGGTTTCAGCTTTCAAAAATAATTCAAAAGTGTGAAAACTAAAAAAAAAAAATAGGTGTTAATTATTTTAGTTTTTTTTTTTTTTTTATAACTTTTTGAAAGAAACTACCTTATAGAGTGGGATTTGGAGACTCTACAGATCTTGGGTTAAATATTTACTTTACAGATAATTATATATGATAGACAATCTTGGAGATAGTCTCATTAGTCCCGATTATAAACTGCATTTTGTGACTCATCCCGGCCTTGGTTACTCTCTAATCTTTAAACTGCAATTAATCTTGTGATCTCGGGATAATCCCAGACTAAACTTGAACGTCATAGAGATTGGAAGGTAGGTGCAAACCCATCTCCGGATGGGAGCAATAATTAATACTCACGTGCCACAATACGAAGTCCGGAGAAGGAGGGCGAACCGGGCTGCTCCGCCTTGTCCCTAACGGCCGTGATCGTGTGCCGGAAACCCGTGGGCAGGGATATTTGCAAAGGAGGTTTGTGCTGCGACAACAAAATATGCATATATAGTTTCCAAGGAATAAAGGAATCACATCGTAGGTGTACATACCTTTTTACCCTTTTTGGGTTTACGTTTCGATGGCACTGGCTGCATCATCACCAATTCCCTTTCGATCAGTTCGATTTCGCGTTCGCGCAGATTCTGCTCCTGGATCTTCAGGAGAGTCGCCTTTTCGCGCTGCTCGTTCTGCACCCTCAGCAGTTGCTCCTCCTTGTTGCGCAGTTCCTGCAGGACATTCCATATTATGGTTAAAAAATATTTGCTTCTAAAATCAGGACTCGAAAAGGGATAACTAGAAACTGGAAAGTATTTAACTAGAAACCATCATGCAGCAGCTGGGGGCTATGTGTGCGAAGGGCGGAGGGCAGGAGTTTATCCAATCAAAGAAAGAAAACATAAACAAAACGGGGGGAGCAACAAAAAGGATAACGCAACCAAAACAATAACGCAATCAAGGAGACCTGTTGGACGCGCTTACCTCTTCGATGGTTTGGAAACGCTTCACATTTTTGGAGAGAAAATATAAACCAAATGATTAGAATTTTTCATCAGCGACCGAGAGACACCGCATGGATTCAAGGATCAATCGGGAGAAAGGATGAAATGAGCGAGAGAAAGAGAGAGGGAGAGAGAGAGAGAGAGAGAGCGGCCTAGGGCCAACAAAAGGAACCATCTAGGAAACGATCTAAAAACCCGGATTGCAGACACAAGGAATTCTACTTTGAGAGAATAACGGAAACCAGACAATACCTTCTCTTTTTCGCGCAAATCGTGGAGCACCTCGGCGATCTCCTTTTTCCAGCACTCCTGCATGTAGTGGAAGGACTCCTGCGGCGTCAGCGTGAACTTGGAGTGGGCGATGCTCTCCAGCTGTTTGAGTATCTCCTTGAAACCAGGTCGCTTATGGGGATCCGTTTGCCAGCAGCCTGGAAATTGAAGATTGGTAGGAGATATCCTTTCGGAATTCCAGGGATTAGCTTACTCTTCATGAGAGCCCCCCAGGTTTCGGGACAGGTTTTTGGTATCGGCAGGGTCAGCGTGTTGACAGCCACCCCATAGGCCACGGACAGCGGATCGAAGCCCTTGTACGGAGTCTCGCCCGTAATCAGTTCCCAGAGCAGCACACCATAGCTCCAAACATCCGAGGATCTAAGGATACGGAAAGCATTTAATGATTATGCCAGTCCCAGTCGGAAAGGAGAGGAGAAGGAAAATGCGCCACTTACTTGGAGTAGGTGCTGACACTGATCACCTCGGGCGGCATCCAGGCATACGTGCCCGCCGCACTCATCCGCTGCGTATTGTACATCTCCCTGGCCAGGCCGAAGTCCGTGATCTTCAGCGTCTTCTGCTGCAGGTGATTGTCCTCGATGGCCTCGTAGATGAGCACGTTGGAGGACTTGAGGTCACGATGGATGATCGACATGGGCGCCTCGTTGTGCAGATAATTCATGCCGCGCGCTATCTGTATGGCCCAGTTGACCAGGACATCGGGCGGTATCTTACCGGCTAGGATGCGATTTAAGCTACCACCCCGGGCGTATTCCATCACCAGGCAGAGCTTCGTCTTGAGGCAGACGCCGCGCAGTGCAGCGATATTCTTGTGCTTCAACGCCCAGAAGAGTTTCGCCTCCTGCAGGACATTGTCGCGCATCCTTTGCATATCGTCCTCGCCCGTTTGGTGGGCTATCTTGATGGCCACCTCCTCGCCGTCGTAGAAGCCGCGATGGACTTTGCAGAAGCCGCCGGAGCCAATGACCTCTTTGATGTCCAGCTCCTCGTAGTCGATCTCGTGCGGCTGGATGTCGCCGATGGGGGAGGGCACATTCAGCTGGAGGGGATCCTGGTCGGTGACAAAGTCCTTGGGGAAGACGCCCACCTGGCGAAAGGGAAAGGTTAGTTAGTGGAGAGATTTCTTGCAAGGATTGACCGGTTTATACCTTATCGCCGATCTTGCCCGTCCACCAGCCGACATCGCCGGACACCTCGCTGTCCGTGGACAGGACAACGACTATCTGGCCGCGGCGCAGCGTTAGCTCATCCTCGCCCTGGGCATCGTAGTCGTAGAGGGCCGTCCACAGGCTGCCATTGCCCACGTCCGTGTCGTCCAGGCCGTTGGCCGGCTCCGGCACTGCCTGTAGCTCCAATTTTTGGCCCTGCTCCTCGCTAATGGGGAGCATGGCTATTGCTCCGGCTTCTCCTTGTGGTATCCTTTGCTGGGCAAACGGTATGTGGCTGGCGGCATCTATTGCTTAGCAAATGGCGACATGGAAGACACGGCGCCTCCGATCCACCGCGACAGCAACCTCTTTGTTGTTATAAAACGATGATCCGCTTGTTATTGCTGGTTTTCTTTTCTGATAAAAAGCTGGAATAGCAAAGGAGGCGGGGTGGGGGGCAGCGGGATTGGTTGGTTTTTAGTTTCCAAGATCCAAGGGGGTTGGGGGCGGGGGCGGGTAACGGGTAACGGGAAGAATTCTCCCCGAGGAGGAGGAGGAGCAGATGGAGGCGGTACGGCGGTGGTACTTACGACTCTTGGGAGGATGGGGAGAGGGGGGACGTCTTTTTTAAGACAAATCCGAATCCAAATCCGTCCGAGAAATCAGACAACACGATACAAAACACACACACATACACACACACACACTAAGCACTAACACACACAACACACCATTGTGGCTCCGCTGGCTCATCTGCTTCTGCTTCTGCTTCTGTTGCTTGTATCCTTATATCCTTGTTGCCTTGTACCCGTTGCCGTATCCTGTTAGCCCCACCGATCGGTTCGAACTGCTCCTCGCTGGCCCTGTATTGATTTTCGTTTCCGCATATGTTTTTAAAACATAGCCCAATAAAAAAAACTAGAGTTGTTCCCGAAGCGGAACCAGTTCGCACTGGAACTGGTCTTTGGACCGAGTCTTTGGTTCCGCCATCGGAACAACATTCGATTTTTTTCCAGTCGCCCTGGTTTTAAATATTCATTTTATTAAATACGGGCCTTGCTCTTCATTTAAATGTCAACTAAAATTAGAATCACATTCTTTACTTAGTTTTTAAGTCTTTAATTTTAAACTAATTAATTTCTTTTTTTTTTTGAGTACTACTGGTTAGTCTTCAAGTATTTATCGAAAACTTATCGAATATTTTCCACAGGCGCTGATATTTCAAAATAAATATGTCAAATAAAATAAAGTATCCTCACAGGATTATAGCTTTACTTTTTTTTTATAAAAGCTGGAAATGCTTCAATATAATAGATTATCCTTCAGAAGAATACATTTGAAAATAAAAGTATTTTATTTAAAAGAAATCCTTTATAGGTTTAAACTTCAAGACTGCCATGTGGTTATTATCCTTACATATCCTTTAATCCCCCAGCCTCCTTTCACCCATATCCCTTTGACTCTTCCAACTCGCCTTCTCCCCCTTATTTTTATTTATAAATCACCTTATGGAGTATTTTTTTAAAATCACGTTGCAAATGAAATGTCACTGTCATATGTTTTCCGTTGTGACTTTTTGGCGTTTTCGTGCTGCGCATGTTTTGTGCAGAAAAAGCTGGGGACGGCTTCAAGGAGCGGCAGGAGGATAGCGTTACAGCTGCTGTTGCACCGCCAGTCCCTCGCCAGTATATCCTGGCAGCCCCTTCGGCGCCCCCACTCAAGCCGGTTCTCTCGCCATCCTCGTCATCCTCTCCAGCACTCTACCGCTCCCTGTTCTCTCTCTGGGGCTGAATCTCAATCAGAATCTCATCGGGCCTTCGCCACGCGCCCTTCTGTCTTTGGTCCTGGAGGATAGGGTGGTGGCCGGGTGGTTGCTGGTCCTCAATGGGTGGGTGGGTTTGCTTCACAGGCCATGTGTTTTGTAAATCAGCCTCCTGTCCTTCCACCCTTCAGCCCCCAGCCGTCGCAGTTGTCCTCGGCTGTCCTGGGCTTCGGCTTCGGCGGCAGTCGTTCCCGGTCGTGTCCTTTCAGCTGCTGCGCTGCCTTCACCCGATGGTCCAGCGCCAGCAGAACACACTGGTATTGGGGCTATGATTTTGTTTTATCAAACTTTTTTTAAGCTCTTCAATATATATTCTAAAAAATTCTCAAGGATAAGCAAGGATAACAATCTTTCGATATATATCTAAAATATTAAAATATTTCAAAGATATTTAATTCTTTGTTTATTTAAAATGCTTTCTCGTTATCTCTTTAATTTTTCTGAACTTTCGAAAGCCTTTTAAAGGACTATTTCCGGTTGACTTCTATAAACCGGAAACCCATCCTTAAAGTAGGCAATAATGGTTAAAAAAAGGCCATTGAATTAAAAAAATTGTTTGTTACGAATTATTATACCGTTTATGGGTCGCAGGAGAGTGTGCAGGACATCGGGTTTTCGGCGTCGGCTACCGGAGCCAGAGCCAGAGCCGGAGCCGGAGCCAGAGCCTGAGCCAGAGCCGGAGCCTGGAGCAGCAGGACAGGACCGAGTAGAACTGAGTGGCACTGCACGGCTGCTGCTCGCACGGGAGCCACGCTGCGCTGTATCCTTGTCCGTGGAGAGGAGAGCCACGCGTAACCGAGCATCCTCGCCAGTCGCAGCAGCCAGTCGCAGGACCTGGCAGCAGCCAGGACAGCAGCCGAGGCAGAGGCAGAGACAGAGGCGGCAGCAGTGCCAGTGGCTGTGGCAGCGGCCAGTGAAAGCTGATTTAGTTAGGCAAAGGCAGCTCAGTTTCGCGCAAGATTTTAACGCACGTCCTGCCACCATCGACGGCATTCAGCGGCAAACGCGGCGTGCGCAGCGCCGGACGGACTGCACGTAAGAAATCCGGAATCCGGAATTCGGAATTCGGAATCCGGAACGCTGTAGCCGAAAATAAAAAAAGCCCCACAAAAAAATGCAATAAAAAATTCCCTCCACCCAAAAAAAAATATCAAAACTTTCGCTCAAAAAATTAAACAAAAAAAAAAAATATAAAAAAAGGGGAATAAATCGCCGCGCTGCTCAAAAAAGAATCCTTTTTTTTCTCGCCGCGTGCGCGCTTGTAACAGTGTGTGTGTGTGTGTCCATGGGTGTATGTGTGTGCGTGTGCGGGTGTGATATTGCTCTCGTGTGTGTGTGCTAGTGTGTCCTGTTATTTTCGTGTTGTTACCAATTTTTTTTTGTATTTTTTTCGGCGTTCTTTAATCCCTGGCCAACACACAAAAAGCCAAGGCAACAAAAAAGAAAAAAAAAAAGAAATGAAATGAAATGCGAAAAAGGAAACAAAACAACAAGCGCACAAAAAAGAATACCAAAAATAAAAGTTAATAATAATATAAGAAATTATAAAAGAAATACAAATGAATAAAAGTAATAAATAGAAATTCGCAATTAAGTTGATCAAACGAAACGCACAAAACCAATAAAAGCTCAAATATTTGATTTCTACGGAAATTGTAAGTAAAATGTCTAAGAGGTCTCTTAATTCTGAATATTTTATTATTAAATAGTTTTGTTTTGATTTGAAATGTTTGAGATTTATTTAAGCCGAAAAGTAGGCAAGGATTTTGGGATAGCCAGGCTACTTCCTTTGGGGAACTTTGGACAAAAGCTAACTGAATGATCGACAGACCGACAAAGCGATTATTTAATCTATAGTTTCCTTGACACTATTTATCCCTTCGCACCCCCCCTTGAAGTATCCCCCCCTTTTTCGGCTTTTGTTGCAGAAGAATAACTGTAAAAATGAGATGGAGGCGGCACATATTCCTCACATTTATATAAATTTTAGATATATGTACAAAAATATATATATAAATGTATATATAGAGAGACATAAATCCATGTAATGCTGTTGCCTGGCCTCTAAAATGGCTGCCTCTGCCTCAGCCGCAGTCTCTGCTCTGCTGGTAGCAGCGCAGTCGACGCCGGCAGCGTGGTAAGCAGCGCGCAAGAAGTTGAGTTTATGTCTGCGCCGCAAAATGTGCTTGGCTTGGGATCCAAAAATACTAAATATATATACATACATATGTATATATATTTTTGTATATATGTCTGAGTAAGCCAAGGAAAACCCAAAAAAAAAAAAGTAAGGCACAAGGAGGAGGGACGTGGAGGTCCTGCGGATGCTGCTTTCGCTGCCCTTGGCATGGAAATGCTGCCGCTGCCGCTGCCGCCCCTTTTTTTACTTTTTCGTTTTTGGATGGGCGTGCCAGTCAGTCGGCCACCCAAAAAGGATACTCTGCTGCTGTGTCTTTGTCCTTGCTGGGGTCTGAGCAGGTTGGATGACCTAGCCCTATTTTTGGCCATTACGGAGTCAACTGCCAGCGACGCCGCTGCTCAGTTGCTGCGCCGCCGGCAGAGCTCGTCCTTCTGCTCCTTTCTTCTGTTTTTTTTTTGTTGATTCTTTGGAGAAGGAACTCGAAGAAGTGGCCACAAGTTTATCCTGGATAAACTAGTTGCGAAATGAGCAGCCTGCCAAAATGATACTCTCCTCTCCGAGGCAAATTATATAATTAAAAAACATCCTTGCATAAAGGACGAAATGATTCATTAGTGATTTTAGAAAATATGGATTGATTTTTGGGCAAATTATAGAGATTGTGGGGGAGTTATCGTTTTCTAGGGATCTTTAAAGCCTGTATGTCCCCAAAACTTGAAAGGATCCTTAACTTATATCCTTATACTTATTCTTAAGACAAACTTCCTTAAATCCAAACATTTTTTCCAAAGCTAAGCTTTTTTTTTTTGTATTAAAAAGTTATTATAAATTATTAATAATATTATCCTTAAATTATCCTTTCAGAACACCAACAACAAACCAAAGCAACTTAAACTTAAGCTCTAGAGAATTTAGTTAGGAGCCTTGGCAAGACGAGATGCCTTCGAATTGAGGCCATTGGCAAGCGGGAACAATGAAGTCCTGGACTCCACACAATCGGCATCCACATCCGAATCCGTGTCCTTCTCCGCCACCCGTTGCCACGACAAGGAATTTAGTGCAACGGTCGTGCCTTTGATATTGGATTCGTGTTCAAGGCACTGCAGGATCAGGATCGTTGGAGACACAAAACAGAAAAGAAAAAAGTGAAAATTAGGGGAGCCCCCCGTTGACGTGGCGCCACTGCTTGGCGCGATGCAAGCGAATAGCAGCCGCTCCAATTTAAGCGCACAATCCTCGGGCACGCCGTCGACCTCAACGATCTCCTCGTCGCAGGGAAAGGTGAGTGGCCTGGGAGGTACTCCCTTTTGATTAAATAAATTACGCATCCGCCCCGAAGTCCCACTTCTATTTAAACTTCAAAGGCATAATCTCTTCAAAGCTTCTGCATTTATTTTTTATTTTTCTTTTTAATCTTAAAGTCCTTGAAGCCCTTTTAAGGGCTTTAATGGAATTCGTAGCTGCAATTATGCCGTTTCCCCATCGGTCTTTATTAAATATATGTTTATTGACTGCAATTAAATATATGGCTCCCATCTGTCTGTCATCGAAGCCTCCTCGCCCCAACCCCAATCGATGTCCTTGTCCTCCTCACAAACAACTCAAATAGATCCCAATTCGATCTGGGCGAAAAAGATTCGTATTCGTATTCGTATTCGTTTTCGATTCGAATTCCCATTGGAAAATCGCTTTCAGTTCGAGTGAAATTTTATTTGACAACTCGCTTCCTTCTGTCGTTCAGCAGCGTCCATTGGGAGTGCGTTGGTTTTTGGGATGGGGAGGATGCTGGAGTGGATGGCGAGGCTCCCATTTCCGCTTTCAATTTGTTCGGCAGAGGCAGAGGCGGCGGGGGGCTGTGGGGCTGTGGGGCTAAGGACACTTTGAAAGGGAGGCTTGGAAGCATAATTGTAACTGGGTAACTGCATCCGCTGGTTGGTCGGTATCGAGCCATGTCTAATGAATGCAATGGGAGTCCTTTCTTAACCTTGCCACTCTCTCCCACACCTTGTTTACCCTCACATACCTTTTACCTTTCACCTTTTGCCCTACCAGCCCCCGCAATTCCTGTACTTTTCGCCCACTAACAGAAGAAAAAACGAGTCCTTTCACGCTCTCTTATTTGCATCGCCGTTTTGTGTCCTTTATCGTTTTTAATTAAACATTGCCGTTTTGGGCTATTACACACCCACACCCATACACCAATACACCAATACACACATACGCATCCTTGCTCCTTGGCTGAGTAATTTTTTCTTTTTGTTTCGATTTCCTTTCGTTTTTTTATTCCCGGTCCCATTGCCTGACACATTTTGAAGTTGCTATTTGCTCTTGAATGGAGGTCCTTCCTTTGTGTGTTTGCCTACGAGTCTGTAAGATACATATATGTGTGTGTATGTGTGTGTGTGTGTGTTTGTTTGGCAAGTGTGCGTATCCTGGCAGACTGGCTGCCTGGCCAAGTCCGTTGGCAAATCAGTCTCAAAAAAAAAGTGCAGTTGAAAATCACCGTTTGTCATTACTGTCGTCGTCCATCAAATAAACACGCAAAAAAAAAAATGGGAATGGGAATGGCGGTAGACTGAGGAAAAATCAAGGAAAGTATATAAGGAGTAGTTTAAGAATTTATAGTTTTTTTTTTTAATATCATTTCCTTTATTTTGTACAAGAATTTCCACATTTTTTTTTTATTAACCCGAAACAGTAGGCAACATATCCTTTTCTGTTTATTGCCTGCAGTTCTAGAGGCTTTAGAGGATGTAGGGAATGGTAAAAGGAAAGTAGGTGATACAAGCTATACAACTGCACCTTCATCTTTTTTTTTTGTGAAAGGTTTTTAGAGACATTCTTTGTTGAAAATTTCTCTTCTATTTTTTTTTTCTTAAGTTTCGTAACTTACATGGATATTCTTTTTTAAACTATTTTAGTAACGAAGAATTTGGACTATTTTCTGGGTACTCTTTTTCAGCATTTAAAGTAAAATACGACAAACACTTTTAATTTCCACGTTTTCCGCTTAAAAACTCTCCATTTTTCCCTCTTTTTTTGTTTTTTAATCTCAGCTTAGACTCGTTTTGTGTTTTTCCGGGGAAAATGTTGTTGATTCTGTACGCTCTATTTTTGGTTTCTGTGGAGTTTTGTGCATTTCCGGGAATTGTTATTTAATGATTGGTTGGAATGCTCTGAGGTTATCAAGCAAAAAATGAATATTTTGCCATTTTGTGCATAACGTATACGCCTAGTGGGACGTTGTTGTTTCGCTTTCTGGTTAAAAAAAAAAAGTTCCCCTACACGAATTGCCATGAAATTTGCAAATAACTTTTATATATGATATGGCCATTGGCAATTTCTATAATATATGTATGTATGTATGTATTTTTTTTTTGTTGCTTCGCCATTCGTATTGTGGCAGATGGCAGCACGCGCCTAGCCGTGAAATGATGCAGAAGAATGAAAAGTATGAAACATTTTGCTTCATTAAGTGGCGTGTGTTCTTTTTTTTTTCAGAGCCGCAAAATACAAACAAAAAAAAAAAAAAAGGAAATATTTCGAAGAAAGAAACGCACATGCGGTGTGTGTGTGTGTGTGTGTGTGTGTGTTTGTGTCTGATTGCGGTGTCCTGCAATTGCGCATGTGCTGGAATTTCAAAGAGGTGGGAAAGGGGGAAGTGGGGCTGAGGATGGTCCAAAGACATATGCTCTGTTGGTTTGCTTGATTTCTGGCTTGGCTAGCAAATACTCGGCTTTAAGTCGAAGGAAAACGCAACAAAAGCGCCTCCGAACAACAACAACAACAACAACAACGGCCACAATTGTGCGTATCATTTGTGTTACTTTGTTGCATAACCTCCACACACACACACACACACACCGCTTATACACCCCCTCACACCGCAGGATACAAAAAAAAAAAAAAGCCGCCTTAGAAAAAAAAAAATGCCTCCTAAATTTGCCATTCAAGCCTCCACATTCACATCATTCATCCCTTTTTGCTCCTTATTAGCCAGCCAGTGTCTCTGCCGGCGTCGCTGTCTCGGCTGGCGTCGCTGTTCCTATCTCTATATGTATGTATGTGTGCGCGGCTGAGTGTGTGTGTGTGTGTGTGTGTGCATCATTTAAAACAATATCCAAAGATTTGTTTCGCCATTTATATGTCAAAAATGACAAGTCAAGTGCTTTGTTCTTGTTCTCGCCTTTCTCTGCTTTCGCTCGCTCCCACCACCACTTTCTCCACCACCCCCGTCTGGCCTCCCATTCATCGTCCTCTTGTCTCTGTTTTCTATCCACGTTTTCCCATTTTTTGTTTCTGCCATTTTTTTGTTGTTGCTTCTGGTTTTGTTCTTGGCTTTGTCATTAGCAGTCAAGCGCAAAGAAGCGAAGCGAATGGAAAATATAACCGTTATTCAGTTAGAATCTAGGATGCTCTTGAAAGAAAGGATTTTTCTCTTTTCTACTTCCAGGTGTTGGTTAGTACCAAGTGATTCATTAGTGTTGCAAAGTGGCAATTACTTCAGTTTTTAGTTACCTAAGTATTTTAGTATTTAAAAATTGAATAACATTTGTATTATCCTTTTGCCCTAAAAGTAGCCCAAAAAAGTATGCTACATAAAGTCAGTTTGCCTTCAACCAAAACTTTTGATTTACATTTTCGTATCGAATCATGCTTGACTGGATTTGTTGCAGTTTGCTTTTCTCTTTCTCTACTTTCTTTTTCCTATTTTTCCACTACTTTTTCCTACTTTTTCTCCCCGTTTTCCGAGAATTTCCCAGAGCAAATGGCAAAAAAAAAAAAAGGGAAAAGGAAAAACAAAGACAATGAAAGTGGGGGGAGAAAGGGAAAAGTTGTCGCCTAGACATCGTTCATGTGTGTGTGTGTGTGTGTGTGTGTATGTGTGTGTGTCCTATGTGTCTATGTGTGAAATGAGCTTCAAGTACAACAATAACAAGAAATGCAAGAAAAACAAGAACAACTGACAAGGACGCTCATATGAAAACAAACGCATAATTTAAGCGTAATTGCTGTCATTTTTCATTCGAGTGCCGCAAACTTAGGGCCATGGCGGGCGGTTGCGGGGCCTGGCCTAGGGTGGTCCAAAAAGGGGTGTTGGTGGCTTTGGAGGGGGCGGGGCGGACGGTGTTTGTAGTGGTAGTGCCACAGCTGCTGCTGCTGCTGCTGTCGCTGTTGCTTCTGTACAAGTGCCCCAGTTTGTCTATGTCGCCAGTTGGCCCTCGTCCTTCTCGTTCTCCTTTTGCAAAACTTACAATAAAGGTCAAATTAATAGGATTATTAATGTGTAAAATATTATATAGGAAATAGGTAGGTAGTTAGGTAGAAGCTTTAAAACGCTAAGGGATTTTATAGTTTTTTTTTAATAAAGAAAATTAAAAAGGATATACATATATTGTACAAAGAAAGAATAATAAAGGAAAGCTTTTATTTTAGAAATTTGAAGATCAATTTAAAATCAAGGATACGAGCCTTCGAAACAAGCACTAACTTATATATCCTTAATTTTAAATTAAAAACAAAAAATAAATATTAGATTGAACAAAATTAATTCAGTTTGTTAACCAATTAGTCTCTGATTTAATTCTTTTGTTCTAAACTTTTCACCTTAATTGTTGTCCTTTTTTTTTATTTCTATGCAATTCTATACACACAAGGATGTGTGTGTCCTGTTCCTGCGAGTGTGTGTTTGTGCATCCGGTGTTGAAGCGCCAATAATTATGCAGCTTAGGTTTGGATTTCAGTTGCTTGCTTTTTTTTTCTCCCTTTTTTTTCCATCCTTTTTTCTTGTCCTTTTTGTTTTTTTGCTTGCTTGCCAGTGGCAGTTCATCAATTGCCTGACTTTTTGCCACGTTAATGCCAGCCAGAAGGGAGGTGCTAGGATGAAAGGGAAGGAAAGCGATGGGTAAGCCGGGGGGTGGGCGGAATGGAAAATCGGTTGGGTATTTTGAACAAGAAAGAGGCGTGAAATATGAGGCAGTGGCAGTTGCAAACAGTTGGAAAATGTTGGCGGTTTTTAGTCACCACCCCCCTCCCTCTCCATCTCTGCCTATTTTTCCTACCATCCTTGCCGCCACCCTCCCCCCTTTAGGAGCCTCCTTTAGCTGCAATGTCGAGAGCTGTCTTCCTGTTTATTCGCCGCTTTTGTGTGCTGTTGGCCCTTTTTAGCACCTGGCCCAGGACATTCCATAACACACCAAACAGGACCCAGCCCTCAACCCTCCCTTTCCCCACCACCCCCCTTTTCCCACCGTCCCCCCATAGTCGCCGCCTTTCGGGATCCTTTTTACTTTGTGTGTCCTTTTTGGACGCTTGCCAGCTCAACTCGAGTTCACTTCCAGTTGAGTGTTTTGCCTGTCGCCTTTCCTTGTAGTCCTTGTTGTTGTTGGTGTTGCTGTTGTTGTTGTTGTTGATATTGTCGACCTGCACTTGCAACAATTGTTGTTCCTGCCACATTGCCACGCCTACGCGTGCCTCCTTATTCGCTTTTGTGACCCAATAAAGACAAATTATTCCTTTTTTTTCCTTCCATTTACTTTGTCCTTTAATTAGGCAACTTTTCTATTTATTGTTTTGTTTGTTTTTTCAATTAAACAAAAAATAAACTAAAAAACTAAACTAAAAGTAAAAATTGATATAATTTTTTTGGTTGTGGTCCAAAAATAAATTTTTTTTTTGTATCCTTGTGGTTTGGCATGTTTTTGCCACATTTTCGCAACTGAAACGAACTTGAAGACTATTTAAATTGTCAAGGATATGGCATTTTGTTGGAACTAAATGGGACGAGTGAGCAATGAATTATGCCAAGGATGTTGAATGGGGAAAAAGGTGAAAGGCGTCACTTACTACTCTCTCCCGTCCAGTCTGCTTCTGTAAAGGATATTTAAGCAAAATTTAACAAATAATTGGTGGGCTTTTTGGTAAATTTGTGGCCATTTTGTTAAAAGAAATGTCCTTCTAGTATATAACATGTTTAAAAGAGAAAAACAAATGAAAATTAGAAGCAGAGAAAGTATTTCAATTTATTAAAAGTTTCTCTATGAGTATTTATGCCTAGATCTATTTTTAATTAATTATAATTAGCGAAAAGAAAAGTTGAAATAATTGGCTAATTAATTTCAAATTCAATGCTTGTCAAACTGTATTGGGAAAGGTCCTTTGGAATGGCAATTTATTTGTGCTGGGGAATGTCAAACTGACGTTGTGCAAACTTTGGGGCAATCAACGCGCCTCTCCCTGCCCCCTGCTCACCGCCCACCGCCTCCAGCTCGGCCAGCCTACTGATTACACGCTTGAGGGCGTGGACGTATGTATGTGTGTGGGTGTGAGTGTGGGTGTGGGTGTGAGTGTGGGTGGCATGAGCTAGGATATTCTATATATGAATGGGGGAGTCACCTACCCCCCGCAATTGCCGCATGAGCATAATTTGTTGTAATTAACATAACGAGCCAGCCCAAGCAATAATGGCCCAAACTTCCCACACACACACACACAACCAAACACACACATACACACACACACACACCAGCGACTGGTGTTTGAACTGAAGTTGAATTGTTTGTTGTTGCAGAGAGTGAGTCTTAGTCCTTCATCCTTTTGTGTAATTAATTTGTTTTTTTTTCTTTTTTTTCTGTTGTCCCCCCTCCTGTCTCTGTGTTTTTTTTTAGGCTTTCAAACACCCAGCAGGCCACGCCCACCGTGGGCATAGGCATGGGCATAAATAAGTTGTTGTTGTTGCTATTTAGACTGGCATTTATGAAAATGACTTTATGCGAGACATTAACCAAAGACTTTGTAAATATTTCGTGAGCAAAGGGAATCGTTTCGTATTAAGTATACGCCATGTTGTCCCCGCCGTTCAAATTTATTTAAAAGCTTATGTTCATGTTACTTGACAATTGTCATAATTCATTTTGTGGATTGGCTGGCTTGGCTTTCTTTTTTATACAACGCTTGAATAAATTTCAAGGAAAATTTAAGTTTTTTCTTTGATTTCAAACGTATTTTTGGAATATTAAGTATACGCCATGTTGTCCCAATACTTTTAAATAATTTTAAATAAATGGAAATCAACTTTCTCATCTACAAAACTATTAAAATATGAAGAAAGGATAATATATTCACAATATCTATTAAACTTTAAGACATAAATAGACTTAAAATCATATTAAGTATACACCATGTTGTCGCATAAACATTATTAACCAATATCCTTTCATTTTCGCATCCTTTTGCAGCAACAAGTAGTCGAACTATCGGGTTATGTCATCATACTCGTCGAGAATGTGGAGGGCAAGATTAAACTATACGGCTCACCGCCCGATCGCGATAATCTGGAAGTGGGCGATGAGATACTCGAGGTCAATGGCCTGACCCTGGACAATATATCCCGTACGGAGGTCATACGCCACATACACGACGTAAGTATAAAGCTATTTGTAGAATAATCAAATATTTTTTGTACTCATTTTTTTTATTTTTTTTTATTTTTAGTGCATTAAATCCTGTACAATTTGTCTGCGAGTGCGAAAAAAGAATGATACGAGATTGGGTGAGTTTCAAAATAAAATAACTTTTCTGTCTCACAGTTTATTATTCACTGTTAACTATAGTTAATCAATTGCTAACCCACTTAAGCCCAGTGGCTTTAAAACGCTACAGTTCACGATCACCTGCCGGCGGTTTGAAATGCACTGCAATCTAGTTAAAATAAGACACCAAAGTGAATGCTAAACCGTCCGTTTTGGAGACCCACTCTCACATTTCATTTAATAACTGTCTAACTGGAGTGCTCTTTCTTCCGCCCCCCCTTCATAGACGCCCCTCGCTTTTGGGTTTCTTGTGTCTTTGCGGTCAGTAAAGCTTCTTGCTCTCTATCTCTCTTTCGTTAGTCTTTGCTTTGCTCTCGAATTCTCCGGCTTTTGCCCTTTCTTCCGCCCGCTTCTCTTCCGCTGCAATCAGTGTTGGTTCACAATTTCAAGCTAAAGCTTAGCTTTTTGGCTGGGAACACTGTATTTCTCTGTGGTTTGTGGAACTTTTTAGTCAATATTATAATTTTGTTTTCAAAACATTTCAAATGGGGTTCGAATATTATAGGTTTTAAAGATTTAACTTTATTATAAAGTATAGTTTTTTTAGTTTCAAGTTGTAGGGATTACAAGGCCCCCTTTCCGATGGAGGATTGCAAGATCCTTTAGTTGGTTTCTTTCTCCTTCTTATGGATAAGCTACCTTTTAACGCTTATTTGGACGGAGCACCACTGACGGGCTCGCTCTCTGGGCCTCTGGATACCGATATTGATGCTTGGGGCTGTGGGGGTTTTGGGGGCTCTGGCTGGGGCCTCTCCGGCCGCTTGGGCTCCGACAGCGCGTCAGTTGCGAGGCGACCGTCGACGTTTCCGTAGCGTCGTTTCCAGCGTCGCAGGTTGGTCGCTTTGCCTTTGCCTTTGCCTTCTCTGCGTTCTTCGGAACTTGGCGTTCTTCGGTTCTTCGCGTTCTTGTTCTCACTCGTGGCCGTGCCCCCTTTCTCCGCCGCCGATTACTCACTCCCTACCTGTCGCTCTCACCGGCGGAGCGGAGCAGAGTGCCAGTGCCTCAGAATCTTAATAATATATATTATTATTATTATTTTTTTTTTTAAAGTTCTGTGTTTATTTTGTATTGTTTTTGTCTTTTTTGTTTTGAAGTGCGCGCACGCGTTGGCGTCTCTTTGTTGGTACGTGGTTCGTGTTTCAAGTCCGTCCCCAGCCGCCGCCTCACACCGCAAGCATATTTTTTTTCGGTGTAGCAAATTTCAATTGATATTTTGTTTGTGGATTTATTGTGGTGCAATATTGCTAAACCAAAAAATAAATAATTAAAAAAAAACAGCAGCAGCAGCAGCAGAGCAGTCGCAAAGGTTTTTTTTTCAAAACAAAAAGTAAGTGTTTGGAAATTTTCTGGAATGTCCCAAATAATGGAAGTATGGAAGTATGGAGGAAGTATGACTTCTATTCTAAAGTTTATAAAGTTAGTTTGAAGGCCTAAATAAGTCCACATCGATTCGCGGAAAGTTTCATTAAGGTGGGACAAAACTTCGGCTTCAATCCATTAACACTTTGTGTTGCCAGCCAGGCTTGGCTTTTATTCATATATTTTTTTTTTTATTTATTTATTTAATTTGATTTTTTTTTTGTGGGCGTGAGAGTGCAAAAAGTGACGGCAAATAGTTAAGGCACACACAAAACCCAACTCGCCGGAGATACCCAGATACTTTCCGAGCTGGGGGATACAGGCAAAGCTCGAAGAAAGAAAGAAAAAAAAAACAAAAAACGTTCCCCCATGGACCATCAAAGTGGCCAACAAAAAGCATTTGGAAATGGAAATGGGAATGGAAATGGTGGGAGTTTCGTTCACATCTTTAGCCGTGTCTCTGCCTCACATACAGCTTCCTCAGTTTTTTTTTTTTTTTTTTGGTTTGGGTTTTTTGTTGTTTTTTTTTTTTTTCGCCTCCCACCGAATTCAACCAACTGAAAATTACTGCAAAATAGACAAAGCGAGTGCCGAGATACATACATAACACAGATACATTTCACAGATACAGATGCAGGAATGTGAGGAATAGAAATAAAAGCTGCTTACAGTTTGGCCTGTGCCTGTCCGTGTGTGTGTGTGTGTGTGTGCTTGTGTGCCACGTGTTTTTGTTGTAAAAAGCGGCTAAACAAGAAACATACAACAATAACAATACCAACAACAACAACAACATCAACAACAACAACAACAGCATACAGCTAAGAAAACTAACCTCAAAACGAAACAAGTTTTGTCGAAAGTGGAAATCAACTGTCAAAAAAAAAACATAAAAAGTGGCGAAAAAAAAATATACATTTTATGGGACCCACATACCAAAAGTAAGATTCATTATGAACTCATTAAAAAGCACAGCAGCCATAGATCTTTGGGATGCAAATCAAGTTTGCAAAAGCCAAGTGGTAACAAGATTTAGGATTCTTGGTAAAAGAGATTAACAATTTGGGGAAAAACTATAAAAAAAATGTGTGACAAATCTTTAAAAAAAAAATTAAGTAAGGGATAACAAACTTGGAAAAGTAAATAAAATACCGAAAGTATGTTTTAGGTCAAAAATGTTAAGTTCTAGGCCTTTTCCTCCTCCCCCCACATTTTTTTATTAATAAAAATGAATGGAACTCAACTACTTTATAACAACTTAATCATAAAGAAAGAATAAAACACCTTTAAAATAAATTTCGATTATTAAATAAATATGATTTATGACTTTTTGGCCAACAAATCAATCATTTTTGTCGTTTATCGTTTTCGTAGAAGCTCTCCGAACTAATAAATAAATGCAATTACGGTTTGGAATTTCAAAGATACACATTACTCGTGTGGCGTGGCCGTCTAATTCAATCAATGATTGACCCATTTGAAATCATGAAGTTTTCAGAGAGTTCCCCTCCCCACCCCCCCTCGGCTCTTCTGATAAATTGAATTACAGTTTGGCATGCACTATGCAGTATACATATGGTATGCCAAGGGGGCGTATACTTAATGCCACCCCCTACACCACCGCAGTCGCCACTGATAAGGCAAACTGCAAGTTGCAACTGCAGTCTGGCCTGTCCTGTCCTGGCCTGGCCTGGTCGCTTTTTTATTTTTTGGGTCAACTCCAACGGACCCCGAAGAATTTCCAGTTTGCAGCAGCAGCTCGGACGAAAAAAAATATACCATACAAGAAAAAAAAATAAAGAAAAATAAGTTATACTTGTATCCAAAACACACTGAAAACATTCCAAAGTCATGAATTTGTTGCTTAAAGCGAAATCAATAGGCAGCGACGCCGGCAGAGGCAGCGGAAGACTGAAAACTAAAAAACTAAAAACAAAAAACAAACAGTACAAGTAAGAAACTAAACAAAAAAAAAATAAGAAACCAAAGCTAAAGTTTTCAATGTTTGTCTATTGAACGGGGTGCAGGTGGGAGTGAGATAGCCATGTGTGGAAGCGAGAGGGAGAGGGGGTTGGTTGGGCGACTAACAAACAGCATCCGAAATCCGGTAACGCAAGTTTCTTGGCTCCAGTCGCAGTATTACACTGCGAAAAAATCTACTCAACTTCTAATAATAATCGAAATTGTTGGAAATTTTCTAATATTTGGAATTCTTTTGATTATTGTAGAAAATTACGAATGTTGTTTATATTATTAAGTGACTTTTTCGATTGGTCTTACACAGATATTTTCTAAAATACCAAATATTATTTTTTAAAGTCTAGGAAACTATATTTCTCCCCGAAGATATTGCAAAAAACTTATATAATGTTAAATATTATTTTTAGGAATCATTATAAAGCTAGATAATATAATTTATAAAACAGATATATATATTTGATAGACATATATACTTTATAGACATATTTTTAACCATTTTAACTTATTAATCACAATAATTGTGCCAAAAATGGGCACTTTTAACCTTTAATTCAATGCCAAAGCCATTTATTAATCGACTTTGATTCCGCAAATTAATTATCATCAAATTTAATGAAATGGATTTCCGCCTGGCAGTTAGCTTTCGGTTTTTTTTTTATTTTTTGTTTTGATAATAGTTGGAAAATTGGCTTTTATTTTGCGGTGTACTGGGCGCTGTGAGTCAATTGTGTGAGTAAGTCTTTCAATTTTACACGCGGCCAGCGTTGCAGTCGCTGCTGCCGTCGCCGTCGATGCCGCAGTCGCTGCTGCCGTCGCCGTCGCAGTCACAGTCACAGTCGACGTCAATGGCGATACAATTGAGCGCTCTCAGATGGCCCAAAGGCGGTGGGAGGGAGCGGTGCACGGGGCACGGGGCAAGGTGGAAAAAAGGTACGAGATGGCCATGTGCTGCGATGTGTAAAAGTCATTGCCTTAGGCGTGCGAGAGCGAGAGGAAGAGCTCTGCCAGAGCGAGATAGTGCCAAAGAGGAGGCGGAGGTGCTGGCGAAGAAGAACCATCCCAGAAGCACCATCCCCAAGCCACTGAGAGAAAGGTTTCCCAAAAAATATCTTTAAACAGCAAAGGATTTTATATTATTATATAAAATTTCTCTGTCTGTATTAACTCCAAGGATGTGTGTGGGTGGGAATGGCTAGAAATCTAAGGGGCTGCATGGCAGGATGCATGTCTGCGTGGCAACCTCAGTGGCCACCGGAATGTGGCTGAGCTGCCGTGGTCGGAGGCACACACGCTCCATTCCGATCATTCGGATTACATTCGCCTCGAATACCCAAAAAGGATTCACGGAATCCGAGTCCGAATCCGAATCCTTAAACAAAATTAATCCTGATTTTTATCCTTAAATAGTTTGAGTATCTATGAATTTCCTCCATTTCTCCTTTATATCCTTCAGACTTTCTCCTTTTGTGATGGGCAGACAAATGCCACGCCCATTTAGGCCCACAGTCTTCAAGCTTTACCCATTTTGTGTTGTGCTTTATCGGTGTGGCCGTTACTGTTGCAGCTGCATTTGTATCTTGTAGATACTCTCCTCGATTCGGTGCTCGGTGCTCGATTCTCGGTTCTCGGTTCTTTGTCTTCTTATCTTTATCTGTGCATGTTTTTGTCTTTGAGTTTCTGTTTTTGTTTGCCCCTGCATTCGCCGTATTCACCTGAACACATGCCTAGAAGAAAGACCCCCATACTCCCTCCATCTCGTGTTATAGGGCATTATCCAACAACTTGGGAATAAAAAAAAAAAAACAGAGAAAAAAAGAGAGAAAAAAAACAGAGAAAGAAATAGATGAAGAAAAGCTAGCTGGCTGAAAGCTATCGGTTTCTAACGTTCTTTTGCCGCTGCCGGGAATGTCGATTCTTTGAATTCTTCCAAGATTTTACCGCTAGCTATGCGTTGATTCTTTTAATTGGATGCGAGTGTCTTGTATGCAGAATATTTTTATTGCACATTACAGGAATTTATTATAATTTCTCTAAATATATATCAGAAATAGGTCCTTGGGGTGAAGTTTCCAAATCATAAATTAATTCAATTGTGTTTTCTCTCCGAAAAATTAGTTTCTTTTCTTTTCATTTCTTTACTATTAGTTGTTTTTGTTTTTCCAATTTAAGATTTGCAACAAATCTGTTGGAAAGATCGCTCTTGTTGCCACGCGAAGCGAAACGCGGCACGCAACAGATTCTGTGGGCTGGTCAGGGAGGCTTTCCACAAAGAAGCTAATTGTCTCGAGGAGAATCAAGTGTGTGTGTGTGTGTGTGTGTGAGTGTGTGTGTTGTGTCTTCTGTGGGTGTGCGGTGGGTTTTTGTCGGCAATCGAGCAAACGTGAGACAATGCACACCTGAGCCACTAGCCACTCCACAAAGACGCCACAAAAAAGGCAATAAATGCCAAGAGACAAACCGAATAAATCTAAATACGAAAACATGACCCTGAAAATAGAATAATTGCTGTCAACTCGTTGCATGTCTGGTTTTCGTTCAATTGAAATCTACAATCTACAATCTACAATCTGCAATCTACAACTCGGATTTAACATTAGTTTTGAAATCTTCATTAAGTAGAATTAATTCAATTGTAAGCCATTAAAGCAATTAGAAATTCTCCAGAAGAACCCATTTAATTTCTGATTCATGAGACAAAGTCGCTCCGAAAAACACTTGAGGCCAATCTAAACAGAAATTGAGTAATCTTTTTGGGAAGTTTGAAAGGGCAAACAATGCGACTGTCCATCAGGCAGAAATTAAGGCACCCCTTGAAAAAATTAAACAATTAAACAATTGTCGTGTTTGCTTTAAGAGATTGCATAGGAATGCCTTTGGATAGATAATTTAGGTAAACTAGAGGTGAGAATCGAGGAGAATGGCGCTGCTTTTTTTTTTTCATTAATAATATATAACATCTGGAAGAAGAGTACAAAAACGAAGAAAAATAAAAGCGTCCGATAAGCGATAAAGCAGCTGCGACCAATGCGGCGTATGAGTAATATCTGGCAAAGGGGTTACTTTTATAGTTCGACAAGGGAAGAAGTGTTCATTCAACCCTCGATTGGCTATCAAATCAGCTTTGACACAAATTGATATGCAAGCGTTTTATTTATTGTCTCTCTCCGTTCCATTGACACACTTTAGCCAACAATTAAGTAAGGTTATTAAGACTAATAAAAATATATATAAAAAAAAAATAGATATATACAAGTGTGTTTTGATGCTTATTTGGTGAGTGATGATGCTCATAAAGAAGCATTTCCATTACACACGACTTGAGCTTCGACTAACTAAGAAAATATTTGCAAATTATACAAATTTCTACGAATTTTTGTTGGAAATTGAAGGATTTGTAGCTTTTTGAACCCCTTTTGATTCACTTTGATTCACTTTTATTCATTTTGATTCATACTTATTTATTTGTATTAACTTTTGCAAACTTTTCACTGGCGAAAGTTGCAAATTCGAAATGATGACAGAAATGTTTACAGATCCCTCGATTATAATCTCTCTGCCGGTTGACATAGTGAAAAGTTTTTTGGCAATTAAAATGTCGTCCGCTTTTAATTGGCTTTTTCGCCTCGAATTGAAGTTGATTTTGATTGAAGTTGCACCACTCGAAAGACACACCTGCCTGGGTCATGGTCAGGGTCGTCATTTTCCTTCCACTATTGCGATTATTATTATTATTATTATTATTATTTTTCCCAGGCCTCGGTCAGGCAAACCATAACAAATCCCAATATATTGTATCTTTGCCTTGGAAGCTGTGGAAGCTGGTGATGGGGGAAATGCGATACTCGATTGTGCGGTTACATAACCCGTGCACATGATTCGCAGATAAAAGACTGGAGACAACAAAAAAAAAAAAACAAACTACAAAAATAAAAACAATTTACACACATCGATACATACACCTGTATACCTTTTTGTATCTCTCTATCTTTGTATCTTTGTATCTGTATCTTCTGCTCTGCCAAACGGGTTTTTATTCGCTTGAAAAAATAATCAAGAAAAGGAAATTTATTTTAATTGTATCTCTACATATATATATATATATATATATATACATACATATGGTATTGTTTTATTTTTTTTTACTGTTGCAATAAACTGAAATGCAAATGATTTAATAGCCAATTAGTGTGCGAAAAGGTGTAAATTTTTCTCAACAAAAAAGAAAAAAAATATATACATACATATAAGAGGAGATGAAAAGGAAAATGTATAATTTAATGAAATATATAGATTCTCCTTCTGGTGGCTCATTCGGTCACGATACATTACAATTCACTGGCAATTAAATTTTAATTGCAAAAATTTACAAACGAATTCGCCCAAGCGTCGTCTCTCCATTGCTATTGTTTGCTATTGTTTGTATGTTTGTTTTTTTTTTTTTTATTTTTCGTACTTTATGTTTATTATTTTTGTTGGATTTACTGTTTTTAGTGTTTTTATTGTGTCTGGTTAAAGGCCAGGGCCAAGTAAAGTCAGTCAACGAAAGCTGAAACTGAAATTGAAACCGAAACTCGAAACTCGAAACTCGAAACGAAAATAACAAACAAATGGCAAAAATGTTGCATTTTGTCTGGCCCTGAAATAAAGTAAATAATAATGACATCATGAAGGAAAATAATTTATATACTTCGAAGGGTTTCCATATAAAAAAAATGTAAAATACAAAATATTTGGGAATCTTAATGATTTTTAAATGCATTTATTACGTTTAAATACTTCAATTTTTTGTTTTATTCTATAGCTCCTATATTTCTGTCCTTCACTGTCTCTGAATCCCTACGGTTTGGGGTAAAACTTTTGGTTTTAATTCGATTTGCGGCTTGCCAATTGAAATCCTTCGCCTCACAGTTTGACAGGTACTGGCCCTTACAAAATTTGCAACCATTTTCCGTGCGTTTCGCTCCTCATTGAAGTTTCAGTTGTTGTTGTTCTTGTTGTTGCCTGCAACAAGGCACTTTTCACGTGGCTTCTGCAATTCGAGTGCACTTTGGTTTATTGTTTATCGATTCGCTTTCGGGCAATTAAAGCTCCGGCCACAGCCCCTTTATCCAGCCACGCCCCAAAACTTTTCATTTTCCCTTCCGTACGATTGAGAGCGACGCAAACAAAAAAAAAAAAAATTGAAAATAGGAAACGTAGTAGAAGAAAAAGAAGTTTCCAGGGTTTCTGCTCCACCCCCTCTCCACAGATCCATTAAACGTAGAAGTTTTAAGCTTGCCACCCAGGCTTGCCACCCAGGCTCTTGAAATGTGTGAAGTGCCACACGAGCTGTGCGGCAAACAAAACTACGAAAAGGTAAAAATATATACGAGGCTGCCGCCACGTAACAAGAATCTCAACGGAAAAGTTCAAGGGAATTCTACTTTGGGATACCCTATAGTTCGGCTTCACTAGAAAGTTAATAGAATTAAAGTCTGGAAGGAGAATTACACCCCAAAATTCCCAAGGGATATTTTATGGACACCTTGGTTAATTAAAGCGCTCATTATGATTCATACACCTCATGGATGGAGGGGCCATCAAAAGTTTTGGGTACCCCCCGCCCCCAACAAAAACATTCGAACTTTTCTCGAGAATAGTTTTTTTTTTTTGGTTGATGTGTGGGTCAGGTCCGCTTTATTGTTGTTTAAAGAGTTGACGAGCTGAATTAATAAGCCCCAATAGCCCCCAATTGGCCAGTCGTGTAGGCCATGACTTGACCCGTTAGCCGCAGGACCTATTAATGGATAATTAAGGTTAATAATATTGCACAAACACTTGCTACAATGGCGGACAACGAGGCCCGTTGAGGAACAACAAGCGACAATGGCCAGTGGACAAGGGACAAGGGACAAGCAGACAAACGGACAAACGGACAGGTGGACAAATAACGGACACCTGGGATGTCGTAGTGCTACTCCGTCAACAGCTTGAACTCGATTACAAACATTTGCATGTGTCAAAGGGCGAGGGGGTGGTGCAGCCACCCCTTTGCTACCGCCTTTGCCACTCCCCCACCCAGCGACGCCCACTTTTTCAGGGCGGACATGAACTCAATCGGAATCGCAATTGCCCGGACTTGAAGAGGCGCTCAACTGACACGGCATGTCACGACTTATGAGAGGAGGAATGCCGGCGGGGGAGGGGATCGAGGAAATGAAAGACACACACGGACACCCACGCACAGGGTCACCCACACACAGATATATAGAGCCTGACACGGACACACTCACACACACACCCACACACACACTCATCCGCCAAATGAGATTAAAAGTCAGAGCAGAAAAAAAAAGAAAAAAAAAACAACGCACGGTAGTTCGCAGCTCCAAACGCGCCAAAGTCTCCCTGTCCTGCACTGAGAGAAAAATCTTGTATAGGAAATAAATCTAGCTATTAGTGGCTTTTTAGTTTTTTCGGGAAATAATAATTTAAAAAATATTTTATAAAGTTTTAATATTATTTTAATGGCCTTTCTGAGCTTAATTCTCATTCCCTTGATTAAAATCTCCCTAAAAGTATTTTTTTTTTAATCTAAAACTAATTTTAAAACTATAATAAATTAGTTACTAACTAAAAATCTGTTGCAACTTGCTTTTGTTTATAATTAAAACAATTTAATTGCTTAGAGTTTCTATTAAATTCCCAAAACAATTCGCAATCCAAAAATTGATAAAAGTTTATAAAATAAGCAATTTGTTTATAATTTTTTTAATGTACAAAGTAGGCAGGGGGAAGGTTGTGGCTGTGCAACGCACCCGGGGGAGAGGGAGGGTTCAACGACATGTTGCTACATCGAGGCTGACAACGCGGCGCCTAATTGGATCTGGCCTGAGCGCTCCACTTTTTGCCCGGGCACGCTTAGCGGGGCAAGGGAACTTGGGGGGGGGCCAGTGCCTCCTGCCGCCCAGTGGGTTTGGCGACCTCGGATCGAGGGCAGCCACTCCCCCCTCCCCATGTGCCCCCTTCTGCTGGAAAGTCGACCGCTTTTCGGCGCAATCAACAGCCGAAAAGGCAAGGGAAGCGAAATGAAATTAAAGCCGAGGTCAGGCGGGGATTGGGTATGGGATGCCGCCCCTATATCCTTGGCAGCTCGAAGGATATGGGGACAGGGGATTGAAGGACTAGAGAGCAGGCGGAGAACAGCTGGCAAGAAGGAGGAGCAGGAGGAGGAGCAGAAGGGAGTGCAGCCGAAAAGCAATAAAAGTGACAAGAAAAGTTGAAACGCCAAATGGAAGGACTAAGGACATTGGAGCAGAAGGGAAGGGGAATACATATATTTAGAGAAGATGTTGTCGTTGCTGTCACCAGCCGACGAGTTTTAAGCAAAACTTTTTCTCTCCACCACACAAGGGGGGGGGGGAGAGATTGCAGGGGAGCAGGACTTTTGGCCAAGAAAGCCTGACAGTTGGCCGCTTGGTTGATTTTCGAGGCCTCCAAGGAGCACTGAGCAGGGAGCAGGAGCAGGGAGCAGGGAGAAAGGAGCGAGAGCAAGGAGAGATACCATCTTATGGCGAATAAATGATTCCCTAATGCCTGCCACAATTTTCCGTGAGCTCCTGCGAATGCACTCATGAATATGTATTGAAGGATTCGTTTAGTGTTGTCCATGAATCCGGTATGAATGCAGCTGTCAAAATGCGAAATGAACGTTCCACCAGGGAGCTGTCAAGGAACCAAAACGAATCCTTGCCTTGCTTTGCTTTGCTTTGCCAGGCTCCTTTTCGAAAGTAAAAAGAGAAAAGAGGTGATGAACAGGATGTCGAGTTCGGGATTATTCTGGAAATAACTGGGGATTTATAGCAGGAAAATGTTGAAGATTTTAAAGAAAGCTTTCTTTATGTTTTCCTTTTGATGTTTTTAGTTGAAACTCTTGACTAATTGTTGAATTCAATATTTTGTGTCCTTGCAGCCTGGGACATTGGCAACTCGGTGCAGGACGCCTTTGTCATCGCCGTCGAAGAGCACGCCCGGGAGCGTCTGCAGCGTCTGGCGGCCTTGAACCGGGTCACCCCCGTTGACATCACCCAACTGTCCAAGAAGGTGAGTGAAATGTCCTGAAATCTTCATTTAAGGATCTTGAAAATTTTGAATTAGAAAAGTAATATCCTTCGAAAAGATAGAATACTCGTTTTGACTGAAAAAGTTCAATAATTTTGGAAACATTTGCAACAGATTTGCGCCATTCATTCATTCGCTGTCCCGAGCAGAGCTTACATGTGTTGCAATAGTTGGTTTTAGTTGAAAATGGAAAAACCGGGGCACATGGGGCACATGGGGCATGTGGGGCGTGTGGCACAGTGAATGCTAGCTATTTATTTGCTGGCCATGTTTGGCTGCAAACTGAAACTGAAATTGAAATGGAAAATGTTTTATCAAAACAGCTTTCTATCACACACGTTGCCGGCCAGCCCAGGTCGGCCTGGACCCGGGCCACCTTTTATATTATATATTGGTAACATAACTGACTGACCAGAGGCCCCGCCCCGCCCCGCCCCGACACCGGAGCGGAGGAGGGTATCTCCCTCCCGACAAATTCAATTAAAAATTCAACAAACCAAACGCGAACCAAATTCAAAGCACTTCAAAGCAGAGACACTGAACTGAAACTAAAAGTGGAAACAAAACCGCATGCAAATAGTTAAGTAAATAAAAACAAAAAATCAATGTATACATTTATACGTATGTATATACATAAAAAAAAAAAAAAAAGACAATGCTTACAACAAGCGTTGTTTAAACTTGAAAACAACAACCACGTAGAAATGCCGTCAAAAGTTACGCAAAACAAAAAACAAAAAAATTGTTTAAAAAAAACAAGAAGGGAAAGCTTGTTTTGGGTAGAGTTAACATTTAGATACTCTTTAAATTATATAGAAAATATAGGATATGGTTTTTGCAAAGCCTATGACAAGAAGGTATAAAGCAAATGGCGTTTTTCTTTTTGGAAATGGTTTCCTTAGGTAAACCTTTTGAGGAGCGAAGAGAAGGGCGCAGTTCCTTTGACTTATTCATCTTCAATGCTTTTAAAACTATGGGTCAGTTCTACCTTCTGGGATAAGTTTACTTCTCCTTTCTTGGAATCAAATTTTTCATCAACATTGAAAAACTTTAAATATTATAACTATTACATTAGAAAGTCAGAAAGGACCTACTTCCTTTCCTTAAAAAAATTGGTTAAAAGTGAATGCAAAAAACAACCAAAACTGCAAATCAAATATGTGAGTAAATGAAAGTGAATGTTGCACTTCCATTTGCATGAGCAAGCGAGACGGGCGTTGTGTGGAAGCGAGAGGGCAGTATATTCACTTTCCACACTAATCAAATGCGATTCAAGCTTACATAACCAGGGATTCCTCAACTTTGGCCGCCATTTCATGGTTTTTTTTTTCTCATTTATTTACTTTTTTCTGTGTGTTTTGTATTTATTTTTTTTGTATTTCTTTTTTGTGAATATATTCATTAGACATTCAACATGCATATTCGAACATAAAAGATCGAGGCACTGAATGAAATGCAAATTACAGCGATTACATATTTACTTTTTCTTTCATTTGTTTTTTTTTTTTTGGGGGGCGGATATTAATTGTTTAAATTTAATAATAAAGTCATTTACATGTTTATGAGTAAATTTTCATGTTTTTTTTTCCCCAATAGGGGTCAGTTGTTTTTTGAGAACATATTCGAAGTGATATAGTGGAATTCACGCATTAACCGCATCGATATTTCTACCCCGAATAACAGAATTTCCCTCCAACGATGCCACGCCCCTTGCTGCCAGCCCCACCCCGCCTCTCTACTAACGATTTTAAGCGCATCAAGTGCTTTTGTCATCATCGTCATCACAGTTGAACGCTCCAACAATTGCTTTTAGCTCGACGACGACGACAACGACGGCGACGACGGACAGATTGGGGGTCAGGTGGGGATCTGTGTTGGTTTTCGACTGGGTTTGGTTTTGGGTTGGGTCACTCCCGAGCCCCCCCTGCTTTGTCTAGGATGCGCTAGAGTGGCGCTGCTGCAAGTTGGGGAGGGGCAGGGGTAGGGGTAGGGCAGGCGACTGCCAAGGAGGAGGGGAAGTGCGTCAGTGAGTCAATCGTTTGTTGCCAGGCCAACCGAACAAATGATTTTACATACACAAACAAATGCTGAAATATGCATACAGTACCATGGTCCGTGGTCCTTGGTCCTTGCCTCCGAAACAGGAGATGTGAAAAATGTCATTAAAAAAAAAAAGTTCCAAACAAAAACTCTACAAAGAAAGATTTGGAAACGTTTAGAATCCTCAAATATTATTTAATATATTTTTTATTAGAAACTAAATATAATATTTATATTAATTATCAAATGCACTTTTCAGTGTATATATGCAACGATATATCCGATAAGTGTTAAAGTGCGTAGGAGGTTTTTGTTAGGAGGCAAACGTGCCAATGAAGGGGCAAAGAGGCAGCAGGGCGGCTGCCACAGCCCATCTGTGGCAGGAAGCAAAAGTGAAGCTGCGACTGAAGCCTCTTCTCGCCTCTTCTCCGCTCTCCACACAATCGAGAATCGAGAATCGAGAATCCACAAGCCGATGCGATAGACTGACAAACCGACTTGCCTGTCAATAATCCGATAAAAAAAAATTAAGCGAAAAAAAAGCGCTTATGGCTAAAGTGGGTGGTTTTTTTTTTTTGTTCATAACAAGGTGAGGTGAGAATATATACAAGATAGGTAGGGACAAGTATGGGAATCCCTAGCCCACCTACCTACTATATAGGTGACATTCTTAGCCATAATCTAGCCAACTCATCCTCATGTAATTGCATCAAAAGAGCTTTCATAATTCGACTTGTTCATTTTCCTTTCATAACATAATATTATTATTTTATGTTTTTTTGTGCGACACTGGCAAGGCTGGAAGGTTAAGGTTAAATTGGATTTGCTGTGAAAGGGAATGGAGCCGCTTCATAAGGTTCGTCTTAATTGGCTCACACAGTTTGACAGCCACTGTGCGTGTGATTGCGTGTGTGTGTGTGCGTGTGTGTGGGCGACAGACTGGCTTAAAAGGTGTGGCATTTTGGGCTTTTGTTCGATTTTCGGGATCCCAGACGCGCAGACACACCCACGACACATCCATTATGTGTCGTCGCATTAATAATTCATATTTCATTAGGGGAACAGCATCAATACGACGCCCAACGACAAAAGGGTCTGAGAGAAGGAGTCCTGCCTTTATTTTTAATGGAATTTGATTGATTTGCATATGAGCGAAACGAAGCCTGTCAACAGCCTTAAATGGCGGCACAGAAAATCTATAATTCCTTAAGTCTTTATAATTAATAGTTGCTATTAAAGGCCCTACCAGGATAAAGAAACACAAATATGGGGGGGGGGGGGAAAAACTCTTGGAATTCGTAGAGCAAAATAGTTGCCAGTCACTTTTTTAAAGATAAAGAATTACCACCCTTTACTTCCACTAATTTCTTATCAACTGCCGAGGTAGTTGAGGCACATTTCTATTAATAGAACACCAAATATAATGAATCGTCAGGAATCTGTGCTTAGAACCGATAAGCAATCAATAATTTTTATGGTTTTCGGTTTGGTTTTGATTTGAACTTTGAACTGTGGCAAGGGATTCAATGGCTTTCTACTCCGGTTTAGTTGCAACAAACGAAAAGCGGAACGGTGACCAGCCAGCGGCAGGACCTCAGCTTCCTCAACGAGTCCACGCCCATCTATGTGACGTCCTTCACCAGCAACCAGATAACCTGCAGCAGCTCCACCATGACGACAGCCACCGCCGGGGGACCGATCAGTGCCCCCAGCCTGGCCCTGGCGCCCACCACGGCCACCGGCACGGTACCGTCCGCGGCGGCGGGGCAGGTGGTGCAGGTGCAGGCCCAGGTGGAGCCACAGCAGCAGCAGCTCCAGGCGGCAGCGGCGGCGGCGGCAGCGGCAGCGGTGGCTCAGGGGGCATCCGCTCTGGTGAGTGCCGCGGTGGCAGCTGCCACGGCAGCGGATCGGAATGCCAACAGCACGACATCGGCGGCGTTGAAGAGCGGAGGATTGAGTGGCACTACGAGCAGTGGCAGCACCAGCACCAGCACCAGTGCCACGGGCCAGATCTACCAGACCAGCCAGGCGCAGCAGCAGCAGTTGCAGCAACTGCAACAGCAACTGGCAGCGGCGGCGGCGACGGGCAAGCCGCTCCAGGCCAAGTCCTTGCTGGCCAGCAGCCTGCAGCATTTGGCCGAGGAGGTGGACAACGAGGACCTGGACGACGACGACGACGTGGACGGGGCCAACTACTGCGGCATCACCTACATCAACTACAACAACAAGCACGCCCAGCTGCCGACCACAACGCTGCCGGCCACCACGGCCCTGCCGGCGGCAGCTGCCACATTGGCCACCACCGCTGCCATCCACCAGCAGCGGCAGCAACAGTCCTTGCACCGTCCCAGCATGCCGGCGCCCTTGCAACTCGGCGGTCCGCCCAATCCCAGTTTCGTAGACGCCCAGACCTCGACATCCCCCTTGCCGGTGGGTGAGAAAGTGGAAGGGACGCACACGAGGCATGTCCATGGCACCACCACACCCAAAACGGAGTACTCCACGGCCATATCCAGTGGCCAGCTGAAGCAGGCCTTTGCCGAGTTGCAGCTTCACTCCAGCAACAACAACTCCATGCAACAGCAACAGCAACAGCAGCAGCAGCAACATCTACTTTTAAGCAACAACAATAATAGCAATAATTCAACGGCAGCGGCCACAACGGCGTCTCTCATGAAGAATTGTGATCTACTAATAACGAATAATCTGTATTCGCAGAGAAGAGAGGTATTTCAAGATTTCCAATTGAAGTTATTCTCATTTCTTTATGGATTTTGTCGTTAAAAAAAAGGTTATTTAATATTTATACTTTTGTGTTTGGTTTTTCTGAAACTTTGAAGAAGTTTGTGGAAAAACAATGATCGACTGTTTGGTTTTTCTTGATTGCTCTAAAGCTGAAGCTATTATCAATTATTTCTTTTGTTTAAATATATTATAAGTATAAGTATAAATATTTTTTATTTATTCTCTTCGTATTTGCAATCCCCAGTTACTAGACGATGTCATAGTTCATCAGGCGAGTGATGTGCATGCCTACACTTCGAGTGCAACAGCGATTGCCAGCAGCAGCAGCAGCAGCGGTGGCAGCAACACCCGATCCCAGCAGCAGCAACAGTTGCTGAGTGCCAACTACGAGTTGCAACAACAGCAGCAGCACCAGCAGCAGCAACAACAACTGCAGCAGCAGCAGCAGCAACAAAACACAAGTCCCACAAGTAGCATATCAATAGGAAGAACTGAACTTTTATTGGGCGATCAAAGTTTGCGACCGGACGCCAGAGGGTGAGTTGAAAAATTCATAAATTTCTTTCAATTTAAATCGAAATGTAGGCAGGATAGTTTGACAGTGATAGTGTCCCGGCTAAAGTGATCCTCCAAACGTACAAATAAGTGTTGCCTAAGCGTTAGGCGCACATTGACCAATGCCTCTCAATCCACTATGAGGTGTTCCCCTTTTTTTCCGCTTTGGAAAATGTTATTGCATTTTATGAAGCATTTATTGCCGGTGCTCAGTGTACAATTTTTGGGTTTTTTGGGTGCTATATAACCTCCGGCTTGAATGGAATTTTGCACGCCGTGGAAATACCCGTAAAACATGTGGTTTCCACACACACTGGCACACTTTTATGACTGGTTATTTATTTAGTGGCTCTGTTCGCTGGGTTTTCCAGCTGGCTGGATCGCTCTTGGCTGCTCTTGGCTCTTGGTAACTCGTAACTGGTACCTTGCTCTCCCCCCTCCCGACTTTTGCTGGCTCTACGCCCCTGGCCATCGCTGACATTTTTCACACATTTTTCCCACAGCGCTCTCACTATTAAAAGGCTCCCCCGTTCGCTAGTTTTCGCCTTTCGTCCTGTTGTGATTTCAGCGGCAAAATTATGCAACACGCAACCACCCACACCACCTGCCAAAAAAATAGCATACACTATTTATTTAACACTAATCTTTAAAAGTTCCTTGATGGCAGAAAGTTTCATAATTTTTAATTTGTGTTTGTTTTGTGAATTTTTTGAAGTACAATTAATATAATAAAATAATTGTCATTTAGGTGGCATAAGCTGTATATGCTAAAGTCACCCCAGCATCCTTGCTGCTCCGCACACACACTCAAACACAGAGCACCGCCAAAAACCCTGCTCCCCCTCGGCCTTGCGTCCCATTCCAGCACGTGCGCTTTCATTTTATGCTCATTATTAATTAACGAGTTATTTTCCTCGCCCGGCGATGAATATTTATACATATTTAATCGATTTTTTCCATTTTCTTCCTTTACCGACCGACACCAGCACAGTTTTAGAGTATGTGACGATGCGTCACAGTTGGAGAGCCATTGATTGACTAGCAATTAGGGGCCTGGACAGTTTTGGGGTCGCACTTTTGCGGGTCAGTTTGCGGTCAGTTTGCAGATGACCTCCACTCTGCCTATCTGCCCGTCTCTGTCTATTGCATCTCCTTTTCTCTTTCCAACGTAGCTCCTGTCCCGATTCGGCCATCGTTTCGCTTTTAGATTGTCAGGCCGCAATTGAAAACCTGCTGACTAATCAGTTGCAGACAGTGACAGCCCACAAGCGCTGATGACGATGATGGCCAGAGGCTTAGGTATCAAGAGGGGCCTTTATTAGAACAATTAGAATCTCTCCAGTATGCCCCTGAAAATATTTACCTGTTGCATAGAGGGGGGACCCTTTCGGTCTACGCCCCTGTTAACGACACTTGATATTGCACTTGATGTGCATTATCTACGAGTTGAATTTGTGTAGATGTGCATTTGTGCTTCCTGCCAAACTGTCACGCCGATGTGAAGCCCTCCCTCCCTCCCATATATTCAACTGTATATATAACCTATATCTTGTTCCCCACCTCACTCCCCCTCTGAAAAATATATACATCTCTGCAGCTGGCTCATCTCGAGCATTGGCATTGACATCTCGACATCGACTCATCGACTGACAACAATCAATGCCCGATGACATTTCTCTTTCTCCTTTTCTACAATTTTTTTTGTATTTTTTTCTATAAAACAGACCTAATGGAAGGGAAAGCGTTGTATAGAGTGGGTTTAAATGGATTAAATGAGTTAGAAAAAGAGTGACTATCATGGGACAGTGACTCTCAAACTGTGAATCCTTTAAGATGTGTCGAAAATAACTAAAAAATTTATAAATTATATTAATAATGTTCCCTAGATGCACGAAAATTTCTTCAAGTGCCTGGCATTTGGTATTCCCTGGATCCCTTTGGATTCTCTTGGGGTCTTGAGATCGCGCGGGTTTTGTCTTAAAAATTCTCGGCACGCGCATGCGCAGCATTTTTTTTTTGTTGCCTTTCTGTTTGTCGCTTGTTTGGTATTTTCGATTTCTGTACTTTGTTGACTGTCTTTTGCGATGGTTCGTTGAGGTAGGACGACTCTGACTCTGACTCTTGACTTTGAGGAGATTAGAGAAAGAGACCGTAGCTAGAGAGTGGGAAAGGGATGGGGGTATAGGGAGCAAGATGGTCACTTTCCCATGGGAGCTCGCCGGAAAATCAATTAAAGGTGCCGCCTTTAACTAATCCCTACCCACCCCGTTCTCCCATCCTGCTCCATTTGTATGGCCATCTCGCTTGCCCAAAAATGTAATTAAATCATTAATTTCCGGTCGTTAGGAGGCGGCAGCAGCAGCAGTCGACGCAGCCTTGGCAACAAAAACAAAAATAATGGCCCGCAACCAAAAATAAAAACGCCCTCATAACTTGTCACTCGAAGAAAAAAAGTTTGCTCTTGCAAAAGTTGAGAAAAATAGGAATAGGGGGAGGAATGGGGGCAGGATAAAGGACCTGCGAGGTATTTGTAGAGCAACAAACTAAAAAGTAAATCGCATAAAAATGTTAAAAGACATGCAGGGAATAAAATCATATTTGTGTTGCCACATACATATATGTATGTATGTCGAGTGTGTCCCTGTGTGTGTGTGGATGCTTGTAACTTGAGATAAATCCGTTATAATAACTCTGGGCATCTGGGCCGAAAGGGTGGTAGGGCCAAAACGGGGCGGAACAAATGCCCCACAGGCTCACACAAACGAGCTCAAGTGTGTGCCTCAATGTTGATTGTATCTTTGTATCTTTGGAGGATGCTTGCTGGCTCTTCGCTCTTCGCTCTCCTGCTTCTGCTCTGCTCCTCCTCCTCCTCTTCCCACCTCCTTTCTCACCCTCTCCACTGCACACTCTCTTCGCAGGTAAGCCAAGCAATCAACGTCAACGGTTTTGTTTGCCTCTTGTTTTTGTTTTCCTTTCGTTACGACATGTGTGTGTCTGTTTGTGTGTGTGTGTGTGTGTGTGTGTGTTTGTTTGAATCTCCGTTTTACCTTCTTCGTTTTACCTGTTGGCCCTTGTCCTACTCCTACTCCTCCTCCTCCTCCTACTCCTTCTGCTCTTCTGCTTGCTTTCCACTCTCATTAGCCAGAGCCTTTTTGTGGGATCGTCGGGCAGCGAAAGAGCAACGAAAACAAACGCCAAAGACACCGAAACACTGGACAGGGGTTACCAAGTATCCCCAAAATCTGGGGATACATTACGATAAAGTCTAAAATAATATCAATTGTATTATGTAAAATATAATTAAAATATGAGAGAATGGAGACTAAAAACCTCTTAGATTCTAGTTTTTTTTTTTTTTGGTTTAATTATTCAAGAGAAATTCCTTATTTTCTAATTAAATCAAATCAATCAAGTTTCCCAATCAAATCAATTACAGCTTCTCTCTGTTTCCCCAGTTTCCCCCTGATTACAGTATCCAGTTTTTTTTTTTGCTTTTTCAATCCATCTGACCCAATAGCAAGTGGCATGCCACTCTGCCCCTCAAAACGGAAATGCCATAATTATGGCTTGGCAACCAGAGGAAATCTATCGGATTGTCGGACAGTTATTGACCAGTTATTGGGGGCTACATGGCAATTTTGTGGAAAGGCTTTTTCTGCCCATTTTCTGGCAAAATCTACAATCTAGTAATTTGTAGATATATCTCCATTGCTGCCATATAACCCTAATTATTTGCCTGTCCTAGTACCCCCTTTGATTTTCCAACTCCCTCGGGAGAATCTCTGCTCGCTCTGGGCTCCAAATTCTTTGCAGCTTCTCAGTTTCTTCGGAAGAAAGAGAGCCAGAGCCAGAGCCAGAGCAGAGCAGAGAATACATACTTGAGCGTTGAGTCACTTGCACACACACACACACAGCCACAGTCGGGCCCACCTTTTGTTCTTTTGTAAGCGACACAATGGGCTTAGCAGTATGTATACACTGAAAGAAATTACACAATTTTGTTTGATTAAATATTAAGATTTAAAGCTAAAGTCTCTACTTAGTTTTTTATACTTTTTTTGTAATCTATAAACTTTTGTAGCATGAATTTCTCTCAGTGCATAGGTTATTTTTGTACCTGGCGGTGTTGTTGCCTTAATTTGGTCTCTTCTTCTTGCCGCTCACTTACAAGGAATCTTAACGAACTTTTGTGGGAGTGGCAAGACAAATGAGATCCTCCTCTCCTCCTCACCAATCCTTTTCAGTTCCTTGAATAATCCTGAAGGAGTAATTGAAAAGTAATATTAGCGTTTCTCTGATAATATTTTAGGGTATTTCTGTTTCGTTATTAGTTGGAAGGTACTGCGTTATTTTCTATTCCTGTTTGCATACTTGAGCCTGGGATTTGTGCATTGTTTGTTCTCCACCCTCTTGCCCCTTTCTCCCCCTTTCTTCCCCTTTCTCCCCTGTCTTCCTCTTGGAAAAACACACGTATCCTTGGACGGATTGAGCGCGCTGCACTTGCGCTTGGCTTGGAACAGGTAAACCTGCCCCTGCCACTGCCCCGGCCACTACCTCACCTGTACCACCTGAGAACCACCGCACCCTCTCCGCCACACACACACACACTCGTGCACGTCACGGTCTGGCTCCTGGGGCTCTCATTCACTCACTCACTCACTCTCGCTCATTCTCTCTTTGGCCAAGTATCTATGTATCTCTGGCCAGGCCAGGCCAGGCCAGTCCAGGTTTTTGCTGGCTTGTTTTCAGCTCGGCTTTCAGTGTTTTTTTTTCATTCTATTTGTAAACGTATCGCGGTAAAAACGCGTGTGCTACTCCAAACTGCAACAACAATATAGCGACAATCTTTGAATACGGACATGCAACTGCAATTTGCCGTTAGCCTAGCTGCACGATCGATTAACCAACTAAAACAACAACATCATCAACAACAACAACAACAGCGAGAAAAACCAAAAGAAAATCTAACATCGGTTCTAACACTCATTAAAATGTAATTAAAACTTCCACAACAACAAAAAAAATATAACATAGGCCTACAAGTTGCCAGATCATTCCATATATATGGTATATTTTTTTTTATAAAGTGAAAGAAAAGTGCAGTATACAACATGCAACATGCAACATGCAACTTGGTCAGTTACTGTTGAACCGTTTCCTTTCGAAAGTGTTGAAAATAAAAAAAAAAAAAAGACTGAACTACTACAGTAGATAGTGGCTAAGAGAGATTATGTCCATTGTCGAATCTCCCCTTAACCCACAACGAACTGTCTATCAATTAACCCTTGCGGTTGCCATGACGCAGGCGCAACCCATAATCTCTATTCCACTTTTTTTTTAATTGTGTATTAATTACAGAAATATGTGTAAAAACTAAATAATTGTTTAAAAAAAAAACTAAAATATATAATCCAGAGTGAGCGAGAGGGAAATATGCGCATCCTAAAGCAATGGTGAGTGCGAGTGGGAGAAGCTTAATGGGGTTTCTCCCACCATTGTTTTTCAAGGGTTACACCTCCATACTTTCGATGGATAAGCCGACATTCTTGATAATCAGAACTGGCCAGGCCGGGTGGCCACTGGCTAGGGGGGAAGAGGCACAAAGAGTCATAGATACATATATGTATCTCTGGTATGCAATCGAGTATCTTGTAGATACATTTCGTATGCAAAACATGACGAGCCGCCGACAAAACAATTCGTGATCTACGCAAAAGTTGCACCTTCTCATACATAATTCCAAACACAATACCCCTCCACAATAACCCCCCGCCCACACAAATTCCAATATTTTTGCTGCATTATAATTCCTGGTCAATGTAATTATATAATCGCTTTCGTTTTTGGCCAGAAATAGTTTCTCACCTTGTCTTTGGGGCAGGGCGAGGGGGAGAGGCAACAGGTGAACCAATTCGGAATTTACCTGTCAAGGAGGAGGTGGCGCTGGGCAGGAAGGGGGGGAGGGGCGGCAAGGGGCCATCCTTGCCTAGGCATGTCTTCGCGGTTAGAATGGTTTTGGGTGGTTTAGGTCGGCCCGGATCGGATCGGCTTGGGTTGGCTTTGGTTTGGCAAAATGTTTGACCAGAAACCGCAACGTAAATGCGCAAAATTGGTAGAACAATAATTTGAGCAACAATCCGGCTATGGCGGGAGGGGAGGCGAGGCGAGGGGAAATTGCAGATGAGAAATGGCAAAGGATAATGACAGGCAAACCGCACTCGTACTTGAAGGAGAGAATACAAAAATAGACGGATTAGAAGGGAAATGGAAAACTAATTTTATTCATGGCCTGAGAATCTTAAGGATAAGTGGAGAGCGAAAGAACTTTTGTTATCCTGCCGCGACGAGTCGTCCCTTTTTGCCAAGTGGGTGTCCCCTTTGAAGTGCATTCTCCCGATGTGGCCCAAAAACAATTGAGATTTAATTTTGGCCGTCGCCCACCTCGTCCTTCCTTCTGGCTGCCTTATCACCTGCCCTGCACTCAGCCAGGACTCACTCAGTTCGGGACTCTCTCTGCTTTTTTTTTTTTTTGTTGGCATTTCTCTGGCTTCAGACGGAAGGTGGTAGATGGTAGTTGGTGGTAAGGAGTCCTTTCCACAAAACTAGTTCCAGCCCACAATCAATTAAGTTTCATTTCGATTCGAATTGGAATTTGCCAAATGGCCAAATGAGTTTGAACTGAATTTTAATTGGGGAAGGAAGGAGAGGAAGGAGAAAGGTCTTCAAGTCTAGGTCTCTTGGTCTCTTAGGGGTTTCTCTATAAGGTGAGGGAGGTGGGTTTTCTTAGTTATCTTCCGAATAGAATAGCGTATTATAGAATGTTAGAAACTTTCTACAAACTTAGAGGCCTGGATTCTATAGGTCTAAAGTTTTCTGAATTCTACCAAAAAAATAAGACAATAATATACAAACTTTTCCAGCGTAAACCCATCAGATTTTCCCACTTTTGAACCATACCAAAATATTACAAATAGAATATTTTTGTTGTATTTTTTTACTTCAAGGAATAAGGGGTACCTGTTGGCTGGCCTGGCAGCAGCTTTTCACCTTGACTTGGCTTTCAGTCTTTGTGTTTGGCTTTTAATTAATTCTCAAGAAATTTCCCAAACTCTACCCGTCCGTCCATTGCCCAGTGTTCCCCCCTCCCCCCTATTGCCCCTATTACCCCCCTTGTGTGTGTGGAAGCTTAGCATATGGTGTGTGTTTTCCCAGAAAACTTTATCGTTCGAGGTGCAATTGAGCGGCATCGATGGATGCGGATTGCGATTGCAAATTTCCCAGCAGAAACAGAGGGGGAGGGGGGGACATTGGCATTGGTTATGGAATATAACTATGGCTCGTCAATTAAGCCGGCTCCAATTACTATTGCCACTTCCACAGTCCATCCACTCCATGCACTCCATGCACTCCATGCAGTCCATATCCCGTGTGCCAATGAATAATTCAAATGGAATGCCAGGTAGCCCAGCCAGCTTCTCCAGAAGCTGGTTGAACAACCTGCCACAAGTCCAATCCCCAATCCCCAATCCCCCCTTTTGATTTAACCAAAAACCACGGCCCCTCTCCCCCTCCACCACCCCCTCCGCCTTTTCGGGCCATCCGAAACACTCTTCCTGCCGAGGAGCTGCTTGAGGCACAAAACCACAATCCATTACTATCTCTCCCTCGGACCGGCAATTCTCCACTCTGACCAGGGCAACACCCACAATTTCTGGTCGAGAAGTGAAAAACGTGGCCAATGGTAAATGGTAAATGGTAAATGGAAAATGGAAAATGGAGCAGCCTGTGGCCATGGAAATGACGCATGGCCGCCACTTACACTTGCCCCCGTTTCCGATGCACCGGACGCGCTAAATAAGCCTCTTCCGGTTACGCCCCCTTCTTTCTTTTTTCCTTTTTTTTTTTGTTGTGGCATATGGAACAAAAGTCTCCCTGCCACCGATTCACGATTCACGATTCCCGATTGCCGATTCCCTTGATACCCAATTCCGGATTCCCCTGGGATGCACCTGCAACACTGGCCACTTGTTGCAGGCCCTGAAGCATGAACCCCTGAACTCCCGAAATCATAGGGCACTCGTCCACCTGTTGCCATTTCTTTTTGCTTCTGGTTAGGGGCGCTTTACAATTATGGTGGATAGAATAGGATTTCCCAAAGCTTGAAAATAAATGAAAATAAATAATAAAGAAATGGTTTCTTCCAAAGTTTATTTCTTCGTCAATTCCTATCGGATCTTTTTCGAATTTTTCCTAGGGGTACCATCACAAAAAATGCCATTTTCCGGAAATCCCGACTTTGGCCCCTTCTGATATGTATATCTCTCCCAATTCCCAACCGATCTTAATAAAGTAAACTTTTCTGTAATCAGGGCTTTCAGTAGCCCATTTCCTCATTTAAAGTTTTCCCTTTAAGTCGATTTGAAATTTTTCGAATTTTTCCTAGGGGTACCATCACAAAAAATGCCATTTTCCGGGAATCCCGATTTTGGCCCCTTCTGATATGTATACCTCTGCCAATTCCTATCCGATCTAAATAAAGTAAACTTTTCTGTAATCAGGGCTTTCAGTAGCCCATTTCCTCATTTAAAGTTTTCCCTTTAAGTCGATTTGAAATTTTTCGAATTTTTCCTAGGGGTACCATCACAAAAAATGCCATTTTCCGGAAATCCCGATTTTGGCCCCTTCTGATAGGTATATCTCTGCCAATTCCTATCCGATCTAGATACAGTAAACTTTTCTGTAATTAGGGCTTTGTTGTAGAATCTCTGATAGAATCCCCTGAAGACTCCCAACTTCTTGACCATTTTCAATACCAATTACTTTGAACTGGAAAACAATTAACATGTCGCATGTTGCTGTCCTGCTGCTGCAATGTGTGTCAGTTGCTCATGCAAGTATGACAGCCAGATATATATGTTTGGCCCAGACAGAGACACATTTGCAGATACAGATAGAAGGACAGAGACAGATGGAGCGACTGGGAAAGAGACAGAGATAATGCAAACACGGCCAACCGACAGCTGGAAATGCAAAATACATTTAATGGTTTCCCCACATGTGTTTGCATTTGTCCGTCGCCTCTCATCGATGTCCTCTTCGCTCTTTTTCCCACCTATATCCTGGATGATTGGCATCCTTGAACCTGCTGCTGTTTGCACTTGAAGAAAAAGGGGGCTTTTAATTGGTAATTAAACTTAAAGGTTGGCAAAAGGTTGAGGGGAAAAGTTTCCTGGCTGTGTAATCGTCCCTTCCTGCCGGACCCATCCTGATCCTGATTTTTAGGGGCAATCCTTCCGTTTCGCTGCTGCCCACTTTAACATTCCTGGCAATTGTTGTCCTTTTGACTCGGACACCCTGGGCGAGCCTTGGGCCCCCCAAAACGGGTTATTGATGATACCCGATGGAAAGGGGTCCCGATGAAAGGAGCATAGACATTGTCCTGCTTGTTATGACACAGACACAGACACAGATACAGATACAGATACACAGATAGAGTTTGGTTCGGTCATTAGTCGGAGGAGCATCGCATCGCAGTGTGACAATCGAATGGATGACACATAGCTGCCGGCCATGGTTTCTGCTAATTGTCCTTGAAACGGGACATTGGGGGGGGGGGGGGCGGTGTTGGTGGTATATGGGGATTAAGGGATATGCATATGAGATAAGTGAAAGGACAATCGGTTGTCATCGTTAATTGTAACTCGGTTAGTTGGGTAATCATTTGGTTATTTGCCTTCCACGCCCAGCTCTACTTATTTTTATCCTTTTTCCTTGGCGTCACTTAATCGAACATCTGTCAAAAGCAAGAATACTATACTATATACTATAGGGAAGGATGGCAACAGATTGAGGAGAAGGACTAAAATAGAAACGGACCAGAATGGTGACCAGCTGTTTCAGTTTCCTTTGACTTTCTTTTGTCCTTTCCTTTTATTGTTATTATTTTAGACTCTTTCCTTAAAAAACTTTGTTTTTTTTTTTAGATTTTATTGTATTCAAGTTATGGAAATAATAGTTAATATTTATATTAACGTTTTTAGGAGTTTTAGAGTATTTTTTTCGAGGAGATTTGAGTCCTTATTCTTCTCGCTATCGACACTGTAGACTGGCCTTGGCTTGGACTTCAGGGATGTCAGAGCCAAAGGCATTTTAATTCGTTTATGGTGCGCCTTTCTTCTCCGCTCCGACTCATTAGCGCTGCCCGTTAACTTGACTCCACCAAGTTGCACCACCTCCTTGGCCAACTCCTCCTCCTCCCCCTCCTTCATCCGCCTTCTTCGCCTCCCGTCTTTTCTTCTTTTGTCTCCTGTTACGCAAATTGAATTGTCTCGTGTTGGCTCCACATTCTCTTTCTCACTGGCTCTGGCTCTCTACTTCTCCTTCTCCTGCTCCTTCTCCTGCTCCTTCTCCTGCTCCTGGTCCTGCTCCGGGTCCTGCTCCGGGTCCTTCTCCATCTCCTCCTGCTCCTTTTGGGGAAACCATCTTGGCCATCGTGTCGTCGCTGCATTCTTCAGAAATCGGTTTTTAATGCATTGCACCGGCATCGCATCGAATCGTCTGTCTGACAGGGAATCGGAGAATTCCTCTAATCGTTTAACCAAAAAAAAAAAAATTAGACACAGAGAAGACAATTAGAAAGAGGTGCAGGAGAGAAGGAATAAAATCGATTATTAAAATATAGGATAAGTGCAGAGGATCCTTTTCTAAATACTTAATACCTCAAACATTATTTTCTCACTGCATTCCGCCTTGTCCAGTCCATCACACCGGGGTGACGGTCGTCAGGGGGCCACCCAATGAGATTGGCAGTCCTGGGCGAAGGATTGCTTCCTGGCCGAAAAGGGCCGAAAGGACCAAATGGGGGAGGCGGGGCGATGGCTGCACATTGACGTCGTTGCCAGGACTGCGGCTGAAATTGCTTTTGTCGCATCAGCGCCCGATGAAAGGCGATAAAGTGGCCTAGAAAGTGAGGTGGTTTTCTTTCCATTTCTCTTTTTTTTTTTCTTCTTTTTTTTGGGTGGCTTCAGGGCACATCGCCGCTGCATACTTGTAGGCTGAGATCTGGAAGCCCCAGACCTCGGAATAAAATCCACTTTGAGCTTTTTGCAATTAGCCGACTGGCCCCTTTCGCTACCCAAGCGCCCGCCCCCCCGTCCACCTAAGCCCATAATCCAAAAGCCGAACAAATTAAGGCGCAAATTGCCTCCAAACCTGGTTGGGCCTTTCGGAAAACTTCGCATAATGAAAGGGAAAACCGAAAGTGCAAAGTTGCTCCAAAGTTTCTTGGGGCGAGGCCGCTCCAGTTTCAAGTTGTCCTCCCCAATGCCTAACGTCTAACGTCTAATGCCCAATGCCTAATGCCTACCTAATCCAACCAATTCCCATACCCTTTTCATCCTTTGTGTGGCGGGGATAACTTTTTCGTGGCAAAGAGTTTCTACGGCTGGTGGCTGTCAAACTGTGGCCATTAACTGGGGGATCCTTTTCTTTTTTTATTCGGTTTCAAAGCCAGCAATTGACAGAAGCTGTCAAGGAAGGGATTAGAGACACTGCAGAAAAAATGTAAACCAAACTAATCCTTTTTGTCCTTTTGCAATCCGTTTCCAGGAATCGCCGGCGTTCCGGCTCTAGCATTGTTGTGCTGGACGGCGATGACCTGAAGCCATGTCTCCCGGATGACTATATAAGCGGCCAGCATCACCTCAACCTGCAGCAGCAACAGCAGCAACAGCAGCAACATCAGCTGCAACAGCAACTGCAGCAGCAGCAACATTATCGCACGCACTCGAGCGACATCAGGGATATTGACCAGGAAATGCTGACCATGCTGTCCGTGAACCAAGATAACGGTAAGACGAACCCCCTATGCACACATCCTTTGCCATAATTATGCAATCCAAATGCGTTTGGCATGCAGGTCCTCACCGTGAAATGGCCGTTGATTGTCCGGACACGTTCATAGCTCGTAACAAAACGCCGCCCAGATATCCGCCACCCCGTCCACCACAGGTGAGTCTACCATATCATCCGAGTCTCTAAACCCACAACCAGAGTGCATCACAAAGACCCCACCACAGACATTAACAAACCCGTAGTCCTTTCGATCCTTGAGTGTTTTGTGGCAACTTCCCCCCCGTCAAGTAGTAGTACTCGTTTTTGGTCCTTTTTCTGCAAATAACAACTTGTATCCTTCAAACCAACGAATGATAACCAACAAAGCCTACGTGAATTGTACCCGAAACTATCGAAAAGCCTGTAAACCCAGTAAAAATCAAAACTTTAACTTTAACTAACAAAAACCAAAAAAAAAAACCTGAAAAATCAAAATCAAAAAGCACTTTCATTTACACACACATTTCATGCTTATTTTTTATGCTTTCTTTTCTTTTGCACCATTAAAAAACATTCATCAATACATTTGCATCTGCATCTGCATCTGCCTACATATATGTATATACACCATGCACACACCCATACACACATACACATACACAGAAATTCAAGAAAAGCACCACAAAGAACACTGCAACAAAAATCACAGCTTTGACTAACAATGATCATGCTAACAAAATGCTAATTGTTGCATATCATTCTTCACATCAACATGAACAACAACAACAATCATCATCACAACAACAACAACAACAACAACAACAAAAACACCAACATTCATCAAAAACAACAACAACAATGGCAACACTCGATGTGGCGACACAAAATTTTTACAATCAAAAACAACAAACGAAATTGGAACAAATCGAAAACTATGAAAATTGTCTTGAATCGGAACAAATCGAACAACAACAACAACAACAACAACAACAACAACAACAACAGCAGGTGGCAAGTGGTGTTGCAACACAGGTGGCACAACAGCAAACACCCAGCCACAAGTTGCAATCAACTTTGAGCAGCGATCCCAATGGCAATACAAATTCCAGCTGCAATACGAACAGTAATAGTGGCAGCATTACGGAGGAGTATCTGGAGGGATTGTATCATCAGCACTCGCCCACGTCGAGCAATTTCGATGAGGTCCTGAGCAAGCATACGCTGGACTCCTTTGGCAGCATCGCCTACCGTCACCTGAACCAGCCGCAGGCGACGAGCAATGGCAATAGCAACACGAGCACCACCAGCCACTCGGACACCAACAAACTGAATCCGAATGCCAAGACAGCGACCAATAGCAATAGCAATTCGTTAAATAGCAGCAACAGCTCCATGCACACCAGCAACACCAGCAATACCAGCAACACGAGCAACAGTTGCAACAGCAACAGCAGCAACATGGCCAGCAGCAGCAGCACCAGCAGCTCCACCGTTCCCGACGATCTCAGCCTGGCACCGCCCGGCTACGAGGTCAGCCAGAAGCTGGAGGAGCAACAGCAGGTGTCGCCGGTGGTGTTGCTGCCACCACTGCCCAAGCATCGCGAGTTGCCGGTGGATGTGCCGGACAGTTTCATTGAAATGGTCAAGACGCCGCCCAGATATCCGCCGCCGGCTCATCTCTCGTCCAGGGGATCCTTGCTGTCGAATGGCAGTGCCTCCACCGCCCACACCACGCTCTCCTCGCTGGGCGTGGCCAGTGTGGCAACACCAGCAGCAGCAGCCACTGCAACACCACAAGTTGCAACTGCCATTGGCGATGAGGTATACCCCCCAAAACAATTTGTACTTTGTCTCAAAATTATTTTCCTCTAGAGACAACTTTGCGATTCTATAATTTCTCTAATTTCTCTATCGATTTTCTTTCTCTCGATTTACTCTTTGCCGTTTCCTTTTTCTCTCTGTGTATTTGTTGCAACTTTTTCTTTTTAAGAATCCTTGTTCTTTTGCAAGTATTTAAGATTTATTTTAAATGCAATGTATTTCCAGGTAATAATTTCTTGAAACTTGGAAAAGTTTTGAGGTCAAAAATTAGTCTTATTTTGAAGTTTCTCCCTTCGGAATAGTCCCCATTATTACCACTAGTTTTTCGCAGTGATAGTTTCAAGGGAAACCAAGACAGTTTAAACTTTAAAGATTCTTTTTAAATATTAAAATAAACACACACATTGAAAGGGAAAGCTAAAACCGTAAAGCGTAAAACGTAAAACGGAAACCGTTAACCGGAAATTGTGGAATATGTAATTATAAAACACACATACATACATACATACATATATATGTATGTGTATGACATCGTAAAATATGGATCGATATATCCTGCGTTGGCCCAGCCCGGCGCGAAACGCGTTGAATTCTGAACAAGCTTGGCTAATTAATGCAGCAGCCCCCTTTTGGCCACCTACGCACTGGGGTGGACAATAGCGGCCCCCCCCCTTCCACCCCCCTTTACAACACCCCCTCCCGTTGTCACCTTGTTCGGTCTGTTGGCCTAATTCACGGATCCAGTGCCTCGTTGCGTTGGCCTCGTTAGCGGCATAATCCTAACCAGCCACCAAAGTGGGTGGTGCTGCTATGGCCTCCTGCTGTTACGCTGTATTTATCATCTCATCCTCCCTCTCTCCCCTTCCCCCCACACTCTCTATTGGTAGGGAGGGGAAGGGGGGGTTGAAAGGGGGATGGGCTGTCGATGGACTCTTTCAGGCGATGAAAAATAAATGCCATTTATATGAAATTGCTCTCGATTAATTTCCCAATGTCTGTGGAACAAAAGCGAAATAAGCGCTTCCCGCTTCCCTCCCCCCTCCCTTTTTCCAGGGGTGGTGGTCCAAAAAGGGGAAGGGGGGTAGTTGGTGTTTTTGAGTCCCGACAAACTGACAATGCTCAGTAAATGAATTCAATCCAAGGCATTAAATGACACCAAAAAATCATGGAGGAAGCAGCGGCTTGCTCAAGGGGTTCCGGTTTTTATTGGGTTTATTAAAGGATAATTTTGCTTAATAGGCAAAGGTCAGAGGAGGTTAAAGGATGGCTTGTTACCGATTTATGTTTTGTTAATGAGAAACTGAATATTTCCTTTCGAAAAGGTAAACACCCCCCACCCGCCCTTGCTGACGCCCCTGCTTCGAGGTGAAGGTTTTCACTTTGTACACTTTTCACTTTACGAGATGTAGGGGCAAGAAAAGAAATAAATAAATACACTCACAGACCTCATTTTCGCTGGAAAATGCACAAGAACACTGCCAACAAATAAATCCATTCAACTTTAATGACCACCACCACCACCAACAACAACAAGAACAACAGCAACAGCAACAGCAACAGCAACAACAAGATGCGACCATCAACCACTTATCCACACCCATACCCTCACACCCACACGCATACTTTCACTTTACTCAAAAGATACTGTACACACAGATGCTCGAAGGATGCTCGCATTATCCTGCATAACTAATGGAGCCATCTTTTACTCTTTTTTTGTCTTCCCACTCTCTCAATCCCTGCGTGCCACTCACGAAATCAGTTAAATGGAAATGCAAAGCCCGTGCCACCGCCGCGCGATCATCTGCGGGTGGAGAAGGACGGGCGGCTGGTCAACTGCTCACCCGCCCCCCAGTTGCCGGATCGCAGGGCGCCCGGAAATGGCAGCGCCGGAAGTGGAGGCAACGCTCAGCATCAGCAGATCGCCCAGATCGTCGAGCCCACCATGGAGCAGCTGGACAGCATTAAAAAGTACCAGGTGAGTCCCGGAACTTTCTTCGTCCCCAAAAAGTATGCTATACTAAATGCGTGCTGTTTTGCACGAGTGATTCTCAAACTGTGCTGGAATCTCAAACTGTGGGGGGGAAATGGTAGAAAGGGAGCTGGAAGACTCCATAGACATTTCCCTAATTTTAATGTTGTTTTCGATTACCTAAGCTTAATTTTTAAGCATTCCTTTATCCTAAGATATGTATTTAATATAATTTACTATCTAAGCTATCTTTACTATCTATCTTATCATTGAGGTTCCGTTTTCCAGATGTTTGTTTTAATTTCCTGTTAATTATTAAGAGTTTAACAAACTAAAAGTATGTTTATTATTTTAAACTTTTAACATATTTATAGAGATACCCCTTTAGAGACTAAAATACTTTGAAAGTAAAGAATTTTAGGGTTACAAAATCTGATGACGCAATCAATGGCTTTCCCCGCCTCCTCTTCAATGTTTTTGTTTTTTTTTTTGGTTTATTTAAAATGCAACTCGTTGTCATGCATAACAGGTACACCCCCTCTTTAGAACTTTGGCCCTTTATTTCCGACCCCCTCGGCCCCCCGCCCTCCCGTCCGGATGCGCAACGCCTTTGTCATAATAAACGTTTTCTGATGGATGTCTGGGGCAACGCTTCCGGTTTTGGGCCAGGTTTCCACTACTCTGGCTCTTTGTTTAGTGGCTTTTTGTTAATATTATTATGCCCATTGTTGTTGTTGACTTTTCAACTCGATTCTTTCCACTGGCCATTGACCAGAAGTCGAACTTCAAGCATCGGCTCGGGAAAAATGTGAATCAAACATAAAAAAAAAATGCCAGGAGTAGCCAGAGAGAGAAATTTCTAATTTGATTAACCGGCTTGACCGCTGCATTTAACTACTAAAACTATTAAAAAAGTTTGCCGCGCCGAAAGACAATACATCCGAACAACGGACAACGGACATGGGCATGGAGGGGGCGGGGCGGGGCGGGCTGGAAGAGGAGTGAAAAAAATGTACATAGGAGGGGGTGGTAGGGTAATTGGAGAGCGGCCAGAAGGGCGTAACTGTATTTAAAGTATGAAAGTATAATGTTGTGTGTGTGTGTGTGTGTGTGTGGGGGGGGGGGGGGGTGGCGTGAAAAAAGTTGCTCAACAACTTTTTCTGTCTGTGCACCCACAAGGGGGGCGTCAGGGGGTTGCGGGCACTATATCTGTCCGTGTGGGAGCAGGGGGAAAGGGGAAGTGGAATTATAATGCTGTTTAAAAGTAAAACATTTTGCATTCATTTGGAAGACTGCCGGGCGTGTGGGTGGCTCGCTTTCAGAGGCGCACACCCAAAAGGGGGACCTAAACAATAGACTGCTTTTTGCAAAACAATTAATAAATTAATAAATTCCTTGCCATGATTAATTATTCATCTTTTAAGCGAATTGTTAGATTTTTTAAAGAGCTGGGAAAAGGGGAAAATAATTGAAAACTTGAAAGCCCCCCGATACAGTTTGACAGCAGCTGCTTGGAGGTGGAAAAGCCATGAGTGGCCGGCCAGGGGGGATGGAATGGGGGGAGTCTAAAAATGTAAGCTCATTAACAGAACGCAGCCGCAAATGGAAAAAGGCGAGTGGGGGAAAACATAAAATAGGAAATGGATTATAAGAACGCATTAAAAATTCACCTTTAGTGAAAATGCCGGAAACAAAATTAATAGACCAGCTACGATTCTTCACGAGAAAGTGTTTAAACTTTAGAGTCATTTAAAAATGGAAGAATCAATCTCTTGACTTTGTAATTAAATCCCATTAGCTTTTCATCTTGCACGGCCCTTATCGTGGCTATAATTAATGTTCATATTTATTGAATTTATCGTGTTTGACATTATCGTTATCGCTATCGTTATCAAAACAATCGTTATCTAGTCTAAATAACTTTCGCAACGAAACATTCTTTAATTTTTTAAAACCTTTTAGTTATGTTTGCTTTTTGATTTTGTTTATTGCACAGAAAGGGGGTTGCTACTGCAGGTTGCCAGCGTTTTTTCTGCCTTTTTTTTTTACTTATGTTCTTTTTTTAACCCCTTGCAACCCGGGGGTCTCTGTCTCGAGGCTCGACAAGTTTGCAAATTGGTTAAACATTGCAGTTATGCACATTAGTCTCCTCGCAGCATTACACAAAAATGCAAAACTCAAGGCACTTGACAATATTGCCGTGGTTTTGTATTTATTTTCATAAAAATAGTAAGCAACTCCCTCTTTAGGTCACAATAATTCTGAAATAGTTTAAAAGCTGGCACAGCTAAGACGTCGATAAATATTTTAAAGACATTTCTTCAAAGCTTATGTTTGGGTAATAAAAGCCAGCCAAAGATCGTGGCCCTGCTTTTTTGACCACAATTGTGCAAAACTTAAAAAAAAAAAACACCAGAAGACGCTAAAAAAAGAACAGTGCGTTTTAGGCCGGCTTTGGCAAACCACACACACATAGACACAAACACACACACCCATTGCCATTCTCACCTGAGCGAGCAGCTCACCTGCTCACCAGAGCTCTTCGCTACCCCCGTCTCTTTCATCCCAATATCGTCCTCTCTTTCGCTGGCACTCTGTCGACGCCGCTGCCGTGGGTTAACGTCGTCTGGCGCTGGTTTGTTATGATTTTTCTGTTGGCGTTTTTAGTTGTTTTTCTACGCGTTCTGCGATCGGCCGCAATTTTTGGTTTCATGTTTTCTTCATTTACTTTTTGTTGACTTTGTCATCCGTTGCGTCCGGGCCAAGTGCGTGACCAGCCCGAAAATATTAATAACCGATAAGATATAGCCCCTACCAATAAGTATGTTTTCATGGCTAAATAATCGGAAGTACGGCTATAAAGTCAAAAAAAACTTCCAACATCCTGGGTACAGTTTGAAAAGCACTGTTTAAAGGTTTTCCCCCTATTTTTTTTTTTGTTGCAACGTTTTTAAGTATGTGTGCGTGTGTGTGTTGTGTGTGAGGCTGCAACTGAAGCCATGCAAATAAGGCGTGGCTCAACACAACAACAGCAACAAAACCGCCCATAACTGTGTGAAATTCTGGACCAAAAAGCACGTACCACTCCGACAAAAACACCAAAAAAACCCGGCCAACAACATCAAAAAACGTTTTATGGGCAAAAAAAAAAAAAATGAAACCCAAAAAAAGGCAGAAAAAAAGGCGAAACAGGCGTGGCAGTTGCAGCCATAACGGAAAGTTGTTCGCGTAACCGCAAAAAACAGAAACCGCTTGAAATATGTGAAATAAATGAAATGCCCAAAACCAAAAACGGAGAAAACAGCGGCGCAACGGTTACGAAAAGCCCCAGAAAAAAGGCGGTAAAGTAAAAATAACGGTAAAGGACATTCTGGCTTAGTGTGGCCAAACAAGGCGATAAAAAGTGTAACCATCTGCTCAAAAGAAAGCAGCAAAGCAAAGAAAAAGGGCAAAGGACCTGGAGATTTGGTGTGCTCCAAAAAAAAAAAAAAAAAATGTGACCCAAGCGGCCTAGGAAGCTTAAAGGTGTGACCAGCGTTGCAAAGTTGTAAAGGGACAATCACTTCCGAAAATGTCAATCATTCTCAAGGGAAATGATCGGCTGTGTGCTTTTGAACTTTGCTCTGACTCATTTCCATTAATTTGTTGCTTCTTTCGACTGAAAATATCTACACTGGCGACTGACAAAATTTTAATATAAATGATAAACACTTGAGTTGAATTTTTTTTTTTTTTTTTTAATAAATATATACATATGTATAAATATATTATTTTTTTGTGAGTGTGTGAGTTGTGCGTTTGAGTTTGTGTTGCTTATTGTTATTGATGTGCGAAGCGTAAATGCAGCGACAACGGCAGCAATTCCGTTTTTTGTTTTTTTTTTTTTTTTTTTTTTATTTAAACGGCTCATTCCCCAGGCCAGGCACGTCTAGAAAACAAAAACACCAACAGCAACAAAGGGTTAACAAAAAGGCCATAAATAAACAAATAAACAAATGTGTAAAAGTAAATAGTTTGTAAATTGCACGAGCATTCGTTGAATGGAAAGCTGTGCCAGGAATTGTTCGTATTGTTAGATACACTACAAAAAAAATATGGTAGTATGTCTAAATGTATAGAAATTCTTTAAAAATGGAGAGGAAAGGATGGCTTGACTGAGAGACTTACAGTTTTGGAGTGATTGCTTTAGAAATGCTTGTCAAAAAGTACTACCAACTTTTCTTAAGCTTTAACTATTAATTATAACTTAACAATTCTATAAAGTTTAAAAGCAAATATAAAGTTTAATCCAAACTTGAATTGTTTTTTGTCGAAAAAAATAATTTACTGTGTACAGTGGCTGCATGGCTGCCTTAGAGAATGCAGAACTATTTTGGCCAGGTCAGCTTTCGCTTTTTTATGGCTTTTTTTTGATCCGTTTAAGCCAAAAGCAAAAGCAGCAACAGCAGCAGCAGCAGCAACAATTTGACTGGAAATGCGCATTAAGTTGCATTTCATTTTGTGGAGCAAAAAGCACAAAACACACACAAAACTAATGCCACACACAATGCTCCGATTCCGATTCCGATTCCGATTCCGTTTCCAATTCCCAATTCAAATTTATGCACCGGCCCAGGTATGGGCGTGGCCATTTGCATATTGTATACCTGATGTAGTTTTTTTTTTTTTTTGTGTTTTCTGTTTTTTTTTCTGTTTGTTGCTATTGGTGTTGGGTGTTGCAGCTGCAACTGCAACACTAACAAATTTGTACTCCAGAAAATAAGAAGATCGATGAAAGTGTTGAGCAAACAAATACGAAATGGTTGTATCCACGTTGCACATAACATTGGAGAACAACGATACCGGCGGCACTGGCCCAGGGGATCATCCAACTCCGGTTACTCCGTTGCCGACTCCGAGCCAACAGGCGACACCCGCTAAGTGCGTCACTCGCTCCCCCCAATATCAACAAAATGAAAAGGAGAACCATCAGAACAATAATAATAACAATAGCGACTATTGTGATATGAATGGCAATGGTCTGGGTATGGGCATGGGCATGGGTATCACTATAATGGGCGTGGCAGTGGTGGGATCTCCAGCCTCGTCGATCGCCTCCTCAACGACCACGCCCCAACGCAGCGCCTCCGCCCTGCGACGCGGCATTCAAATACAAAGGTCCTCCACTCGGTTGCGACAACAACAGGCAAGTTTTGGATGCTCCAAGGGGGTTCTATTTCAAGAATATACATATATATAGTTTTAGAATTTATGAAATACAATTAATATATAATTATTTTGGGATTATTTTTAAGAAATAAGTTAGGAAACAACTTAATGCATACAAAATATGTAAGAAAATTGCCCCAAAGAACACTTTTTCCCTCTATATTGAAAAATATTTGTATACAGAAGCAGCAACATTGTGTTTAATGGCCAGCCAGCAACTGGCTTTATCTGCATAAATGCTAACTAAAAAATATAAAAAACAAAAACAAAAAACAGAAAAAAAAACAACAACAACCAGTTGTGACAACTTGGCTAACAGGCTGCCGGGTGGCCATAAACAAAAATTAGAAACAAAACGTAAAGAAAAGGCAAAAACAATTTAAAACGTAAGATAGTGGGAATACCTTTGGGTAACCACAAAATCCACACACTCTTACCAATTTCGATAAGGCCAAGTGGCTAGGCTAGTGTTGGCCAAGTTAACCCAAGTTAAGTGAATAAAGTTAGAGCATTTAGCATAAGTGAGGCAGTAATATATTTTTAATTTTCTACGGTGCGCGCATTCTTTCCAATAATTCTTATTTATTTATTTATGCCGGTAAATGATGATGATGTCATGGTTTCGCCGTCAACAATTTTTGTATTTTTAGTTTTTTATTCTCAGCTGGCTTTGAAGTGTTTTACGAGTATTTTTTCCATTATGGTACTCAAGGTGTTGCTTTTGTCGTAAAGTGATTGATGGTTTGTGCCACGAGAAAAGAACGCTACGAAAACTTTGCCATAGGCTTCCTATGAACTACGAAAGTCGATGAATAAATATGGTAATGGGTGTATCTTGATATCTATTTATAAAAGGCTTTATAGGAATTGAACGCAATTTCCAGAAAAAAGCTGGGTGGGTTTACAGGGGCTTAAGTAATATAAAAAGATAAAAACAAATAATAAAAACAAAGGGAAATGAATATTAAAACTTTTCCAATTATGATTTCAAGCATTTAATAATTTTAGGTATTTTTAAAATAAATGTAAAAATAATTTTTAGAATAGTCCTTCAAAAAGATACTACAGTTTTAAAATGGCTGCTCTAAAACTGTAATGCCTAAAACTGTAGTACAAAACTGTAGCCTCTGCGGGAGTCCCCATTTCTTTGGGGATGCTGATTGACTTTGGGGGTATTCTTGTTTTGGTTTAACTTTCAGCATTTTTTGGTATTCATCTTCCAATGCTAAATTTCAGTTTTGGTTCACATGCCGGCAGCCAGCCAGGTGAGGGCCAAAACAGGGTGGAGGGGGGCCTTTCTTGAGATTTCCCGCCCCTCTTGGCGAATGCTCTTGAAATTTTTTGCTGATTCTTTGCCATGGTTTTGGTTATTTTGTTTTTCTTTTTTTTTTGCTACTCGGATTATGCAAGTTCAGCAGAATTTGTGAATTAATTTTGTTCGCTTTTTTTTTTTTTGCTATTGTTATTTTGCTCTTCAACTTTCTGCCTTGGTTCTCTTCCGCCTTTTGGAATGTCGAGCGTCTTTTCTGTTGTTATTTAATTAAGTCTTTTCCTCTTTTTTTTTTTGAGGCATTCTTTTTATGGGTTTTTTGTTTTGTCCCCTTAAATTGTAGTGATACATTTTGTAGTTGTTGTTGTTGTCATCGATTTTGATTTTGTTGGCCATTGTTGGTCACGGAATGGAAATACTTGAGACGTTCCTTTTGACATTTCCTTGAAGGAATAATAAATGTATGTGGCACAGTTTGTGAGTCGCTGGATTGATGGTCAGACACCAACCCACCGCCCCCACCGCCTCGGCCGCAGCCCCCGCCCCCGTCCGCTGTTAAATGAATGGGGAGCACTTAAGGGGTTTCCGCAACAATTGCAACAGCTATCCCCCAGTAGTTCCCTTTGTCAACCCTTTACGCTCATTAACTCATCGCCGAGGCCCTCGACGAGATTTGTGCTTGGTTTGCAGCCACTGACGCTGCCATGCCCACCTATCCACCTATCCACCTGCCCACCTGCCCACCTGCCCACCACTGTCCCACATTCCCAACCTATCCCAGCAAAAATACCTAACCCACATCCACTTGAATCAGAACCCTCGGTGGCGTTCTGGGCCATTGCAGCCGCCGCATCGATACCCTCTACATTTTAGTGGGAAAATTTATTCCAGGGTCGTCCGGACCAAACATCAAAGAGGGTATCCTCTTTTTTATTTAATTAAATGTCTCGTCAAATGCGTTTTAAAATCGCATTAGCATTATGGCGATTTCATTTCCATAAATTAGTTTCCGTTGATTTTGAAGAATCTTTGAGTTTGATATAAATGCTAATTTTCTGTTATGGGGTTTCCAAAAGTTAAATTCTAGTATTAATAATATTCAAACAATTTTAGATTAAAAGTTTACCCATTTAGCATTAAGTTGGATATTTTCGAGTTTTATTTAAAAAAAAAAACATACAACATTTTCAAGTTAATGTTTAAGACGTAAGAATATATTTAAAACTAAATCTGCAACGGTTTATTATATATTTTTATTATTATGTATATTATTTATTTATATATTTTTCTTAAATAGTTTATTTACCTTTTAAAGGGTGTCCCCTTTGTCTTATTTATCGGCGATTCGCCTTGTTTGCTAATTAAATTAGCGCCCCTTTCCACAAATGCGGATTAGGTGTGCCACTTAAGAGTCAGGGACCCACTTACCACGCCCCGTTCCGCCCCCTCAGTTTGCAGCTCCCGACTGCAATTTCCAAATCCCTGAAATCGAAACTTTAAATTATAATAAAATAAAATTTTAACGCATTATTTTGTTGTGGCTGAACAGGAGCAACTTCGAAGGCGACGCGAAGAGGAGGAGCGCATTGCCCAGCAGAATGAGTTCCTGCGGAATAGTCTGCGCGGCTCCAGGAAGCTCAAGGCCCTCCAGGACACCACGGCCACGCCCGGGAAGGCGGTGGCTCAGCAGCAGGCCCACCAACAGCCGCCCCCGTTGTCGCAGGCGGTGGGCGTGGAGAACGAGGCGTATTTGCCGGATGAGGATCATCAGGCGCCACAGGAGCAGATAGATGGTAAGGATAACAATCCCTAAAAATATATATATTCCAAAAATTAATAATTTAAAATGATTTTTAAGGATATGGAGAGCTGATTGCCGCCTTGACACGCCTCCAGAATCAGTTGAGCAAGAGCGGCCTGAGCACCTTGGCGGGCAGGGTGTCGGCCGCCCACAATGTCCTGGCCAGCGCCAGTGTGGCCCATGTCCTAGCGGCCAGGACGGCGGTGCTGCAGCGGCGACGACCCCGCGTGGCGGGCCCCCTGCACCACAGCGCCCTCGGCCTGCAGAAGGACATCGTGGAGCTGCTGACGCAATCGAATACGGCGGCGGCCATCGAACTGGGCAACCTGCTGACAAGCCACGAAATGGAGGGGCTGCTCCTGGCCCACGACCGCATCGCCAATCACACGGACGGAACGCCCTCGCCCACGGCCACGGGCACACCCACGTCGGCGGTGACGCCCACGCCCGGACAACAGCCGGCGGCCACGACGCTGAGTGGACACAGCAGTCCGGTGACGGCTGCGAAACGCAATCTGGGCATGGTGGTGGCACCGCCGGTGGTGCCGCCGCCGTTGGCGCAGCGCGGCGCCATGCCGCTGCCACGCGGGGAGTCGCCGCCGCCGCCGCCACCGCCGCCGGTGTCCGCCAATCCCCTGGCCATGCCGATGAGTGCTTGTTTTGGAACACTGAACGACCAGAACGACAACATCCGGATCATCCAGATCGAGAAGTCGACGGAACCGCTGGGCGCCACCGTTCGCAACGAGGGCGAGGCGGTGGTCATTGGACGGATAGTGAGGGGCGGAGCGGCGGAGAAGTCCGGCCTCCTGCACGAGGGCGACGAGATCCTGGAGGTCAACGGCCAGGAGCTGCGCGGCAAGACGGTGAACGAGGTCTGCGCCCTGCTGGGCGCCATGCAGGGCACCCTCACCTTCCTCATCGTCCCGGCCGGCAGTCCTCCGCCCGGCGGCGGCCTCATCGGTGGCCCACAGTCCGGCCTAGGTGGCTCCGGTCCGGGCGCCCATCGGGACACCGCCGTCCTGCATGTCCGCGCCCATTTCGACTACGATCCGGAGGATGATCTGTATATACCGTGCCGGGAGCTGGGCATTAGCTTCCAGAAAGGCGATGTGCTGCATGTGATCAGTCGGGAGGACCCGAACTGGTGGCAGGCGTATCGCGAGGGCGAGGAGGACCAGACGCTGGCCGGTCTCATTCCTAGTCAGTCGTTCCAGCACCAGCGGGAGACCATGAAGCTGGCCATTGCCGAGGAGGCGGGCCTGGCGCGGTCCCGCGGCAAGGACGGATCCGGTAGCAAGGGCGCCACCCTGCTCTGTGCCCGCAAGGGGCGCAAGAAGAAGAAGAAGGCCAGCTCCGAGGCGGGGTAAAACCTTAAATCCTTTATTTCCTAAGCAATTTCGATGCTAATTTATATATTTTTCTAGTTATCCTTTGTACGCCACCACGGCACCGGATGAAACCGATCCGGAGGAGATCCTCACCTACGAGGAGGTGGCCCTATACTATCCCCGTGCCACCCATAAACGGCCCATCGTCCTCATCGGTCCGCCCAACATCGGAAGGCACGAGCTCCGCCAGCGGCTCATGGCCGACTCGGAACGATTCTCCGCCGCCGTGCCACGTAAGTGTCTCGTCCTTGTAGTCCTCGTCTCTTGTCTAAAGGACTCTTTGTACCGCTGCTAGTCTTCTATTTGCTGGAGGAGCGTCTGAAGCCAGCCAAGTCCAAGGCTCAGGTCAAGGGTAAAGAGTGCTGCTCAACTCCCATGTCCTGAGTCCCCCTTTGCTAGTTAGGACCTCTCTCCATTATCCTTCTCGTTCCCATCCTTTTCATTTCGCTTGAATTAATAAATAATCCTTCGTCTTTCGTTTCCCCAGACACATCCAGAGCTCGGAGAGAGGGCGAGGTGCCCGGCGTGGATTATCATTTTATCACGCGACAGGCTTTCGAGGCCGATATCCTGGCACGACGCTTTGTGGAACACGGCGAATACGAGAAGGCCTACTATGGTGAGTGTACAGAATCCTTAGGCCTCTCCCCCTGCTAATCCTTTCATTTTTTTTCCATACCAGGCACCTCCTTGGAGGCCATACGCACTGTTGTGGCCAGCGGCAAGATCTGTGTCCTGAATCTGCATCCCCAGAGCCTGAAGCTGCTGCGTGCCTCCGATCTGAAGCCGTATGTGGTGCTGGTGGCGCCACCCAGCCTGGACAAGCTGCGCCAGAAGAAGCTGCGCAACGGCGAACCCTTCAAGGTGAGCCTTTGCCACTCACAGGATTTTTCGATTTACTAATTAACTATTGAAAAAATTGCAGGAAGAAGAGCTCAAAGACATCATTGCCACGGCCAGGGATATGGAGGCCAGATGGGGTCACCTGTTCGACATGATCATCATCAACAATGACACGGAGCGTGCCTATCACCAGTTGCTGGCGGAGATTAACTCGCTGGAGCGCGAGCCGCAGTGGGTGCCGGCACAGTGGGTGCACAATAATCGCGACGAGTCATAATGAAGATATCGCCATTGGCAACGGCAGCGGCAACGGCAATGGCAACGGCAACGGCAACGTCTCCATCCGCCGCCCGTCTTTGTCCACCAGCAGCCCATCATCCATTCCAAACTCTTTGTAAATACAATTTTTAATTGAGCGCCATCGGATCGTCCTTCCTCCCCCAATACACAATTTGTTGCATACAAAAAGTGCATGTTTTAGTCTTGGATAAAAAATAATTAAAAAAGGGTTTTTACAAACGTCCATCCAACCTCTTTTACGTTCACAAAACAATTTGTTGTTCAATGATTTATTTTTTTTTAAATAATTTATACTGTAAAGATATCAATTTTTTTTTTTTTTGTTTGATTAGAAGTTTAAGCTAAGCTGTAGCACTTCCTTAATGTACGAAGCGAATCAAAATGAGGAGAAATCGAAATTGTAAATGGGCCAGAGCCAGGAATAAACATAGATCCCAATCAAATGTGTAATAATACCAATAAGCGACTCCAAAACGTTAACAGAGCCAGAACAATCCGAGCAGATACGGATGCGGATGCGGATGCGGATGCAGATGCGCCGAGATACCGAGAATTCAAGATATACATAGATACAAGATACAAGCAGATGAAGCAAGTGTTGCAATTACGTAATCTATTTACTTTATATAAATAATATATATACATACATATATACCATACGGTTATACATACACATAAACTGTAATTCGAAACGTACTTAATAATATTAATTTTTAAACCGAAAGAAGCCAAGCGAAATGAAAAATAATAAAAGGGGAAAAACACAACAAAATCAGTACGTCATTGCCAAATAAAAAAATGAAATAAAAAAAGAAAAACATAATAAAAAAAAAAGGAGTAGATCGATAATGGAAATGAAGAGCTAAAAAATAGAAACTCCATGAGCGAAATTGTTAAAAACAAACAAAACATAATGTAGCCAACTTTAAGAACTGTAAAATAATGGAAATATAAACAAAGGAGAAATAATTGAAATAGAAGAAACAGGCAAAAATGCATTAGGATAAGCGTAAGAAAACAAAAAATGAAGAAAACCCCAAGTAAATGTTGTTGTAATTAATTATTTAAAACAATTTGTCTGGAGATAAGCTAAAGAAAAAACACGGGGCAGTTGGTTTCAGATTCCAACCAAAAGTAAATGACTAATGAAACAAATATAGAATATAAACAAATTCTATGTTAATGAATTTCGGAACTAAAACTAACACCCGAACAATAGGCGAAAAAAAAAAACTAAACAAATCTATATTCTTAATGAAGACGTCAAGTAAAATAGCTGAAAAAAAAAAACAAAAAACTATGTTACACAATGTTGAATACTTGAAAGATTCTAAAAAAAAAAAAAACAAAAGAATATATACATAATATCTATATATGTATATGTATATGTATTTGTGGAGCAGCGTTTCCGATTTCCGATTTCGAAATTGGGTTTCGTAGATCGTAAAAAAATCAAATTTCTCCTTTCCATCTTTCAATCTTCCACCTGAGATCCTATCTTATCCGGATCCCTTGAATCTAACCAAGCAGAACTTGGCACGAAATCGGAAATCGGTTACACAGCGCCCATCAAACAATACCTAATAATAATATTAAAATTCAACAAAACAAAAACAAAAAATATTTTTTTTTCTGTAGTCAACAGGTATATAAAAAAAAAAAAAAACAAATAATGTGTGTGCAGTAAATCTGTTTAAGTTTTTATTTATGTATGTATGTGTGGTGTAGCAAAAACAAAACAACAAACTAAACTAAATACAAAACAAGGATACCTATAAAAAAGTAAAAAAACAAAAAAAAAAAACAAAAAACAAAACAAAAAAACTAAAAAGGATTACAAAATAGGCACGGTTTAATAGCCATTGTACGAAATTAACGACATTTATGAGTAACCCTAACGCAAGAAAGCGGACAAAGTCAGATGAAATAACAATATTAATAATAACAATAAAAACAAAAACAAGATATATAAAATTAAACAAGTGTTTCATTTCATTTTATCCATTCAAAGTCTTTGGCCAAATGTAAACAAAGGCAGCGAGCGGAACCAAATCCTTGGGCAACTAGGAAATAGATATAAAACTATCTATCACTCCTTAAGTAGCGATCTGCGCGGGAGGCGTCTTAAATGACTAGGGAGACGCAAACTAAGCGATTGATGCAAAAAAAAATTCCAACTTTCATCGAACTTCCCACTATTTTGACAAAACCCTTAGGTTGGGGGAAATTGCCAATTTTTTTTCCATCAATCGCTTAGTTTCGGTCTCCCGAGTCGTTTACGACGTCGCACGTCCATATCGGTCCACAAATGGCCGAGATACTATGTAATTTTTCGAGAAAAAAACGGCGCAGCGAGCCTCCTTTTATACTTTTCCGGCTTGAACTGATTGCGAATTATAGCGGATAGGGGAGGGGCAGGGTTTCAATGTCGGGTTTTTTTCTGTTCTCCAGATCATAATTAACAAGTCTCGGCCTATTCCCATCCGCTATCTACGCTTCTTTCTCATTTCTCCAAAGATTTGCTTCGGCCAGCGGCCTTTGTTTACATTTTTTAGGCCTCTATTTACATTGGGCCGACGATTTTGAACGCCCATATCTTTGTCTTTCCTGAACCGATCTGGGAATGGATTACCTTTTCGGAATCAGGACTCCAGTGTCCTTCGATCTGCAGCAAAAGATTTCAAAATCCGAACAGTCGTGCCAAAGTTTTCGCCTGGCGAGCAATCTTTGTTTACATTTTTCCAGCCTATGTTTGCATTTGGCCACTACTTTGAACGCCCATATTTTGGCCGTTTCCCAACCGATTTTGAAAAGGATGGTACCAAACAACTCGGAAGGACATTATCCTTCGATCTGTACCAAAAACTCAAAAACTTCGAAAAACTCGATTTTTGAAAAAAATCATGATGGTACCATCAGTAAAAATCGCGAAAATCGAGTTCCCAACTTTTTTCCAGGTTTTGATGCAGATCGAGGGGGGATGTCCTTCCGAGTCGTTTGGTACCACCCGATCCGAAATCTGTCCAGGAATAGCCGAAATAAGGGCTTTCAAAGTCGCTGCCAAAAGGTAAACAAAGGTTGCTGGCCGCCTGAAAACTTTGGCACGACTGTTCCATTTTCAAAATCTTTTACAACAGATCGAAGGATATTTAAATCCTGATTCCGAAAAGGTATTCCTCTCACGAATCGGATGCGAAATGGCAGAAATATTCGCTTTCAAAATATGGAAAACGTAGAAAATCTTGACTCCTTTTCAATTTCATTTAAATTAGATTATGTAATATATTGCGTAACTAATGCTACATTTCTATATTCCCAGGACGCCAGTAAGGACAATAACGTGGAGAGGAACACCGCTGCTTCATCGTGCCATTCCTGCAACATCCTGGAAACCAACTGGCTTCGCTGCTTCATCGTGGCCGTCCTGCAACTTCGCTACTTCGTCCTGCTTATCCTGCTACATCCTGGACAACACCTGGTTTCACCTTCAAGGACATGCGAGCCAATCAGTGCGATATTATCCTGTATAAACAAAGATGTATTGATATTTGTAAATAAATGATTATAAAATGATATGTTGTGTTTTATTTGGTAGGAATTTTCCAGCTTTTCCGGGTTTTCCGACTTCATCGGATTCTCCAGAATTTTCTTGATTTTTCAGAATTTTTCCGGATTTTTCCGGCCTTTCCTTTAGCTTTCCGAACCGTTTTGTTTATTTTCAAACGACTAAAGCGCCACCTTGGGGATATTCGGTGAAACTGCTTAGAGGCACCGTGGGTTTTTCGACTTTAAACGCTCATATCTTTCTCATTCCTGAACTGATCTAGGAATTGATTACCTTTTCGGAATCAGGACTCCAGTGTCCTTCGATCTGCAGCAAAAGATTTTGAAATCCGAGCAACCGTGCCAAAGTTTTCGCCTGGCGAGCCACCTTTGTTTACATTTTTCCAGCCTCTGTTTACATTTGGCCACTACTTTAAAGGCTCATAATTCGGCCATTTCTGCACCGATTTTGAAAAGGATGGTACCAAACAACTCGGGAGGACATTATCCCTCGATCTGTGCCAAAAACTCGAAAACTTCGAAAAACTCGATTTTTGAAAAAAATCATGATGGTACCATCAGTAAAAATCGCGAAAATCGAGTTCCCAACTTTTTTCCAGGTTTTGATGCAGATCGAGGGGGGATGTCCTTCCGAGTCGTTTGGTACCACCCGATCCGAAATCAGGCCAGGAACAGCTGAATTATGGGCTTTCAAAATTGCTGCCAAAATGTAAACAAAGGTTGCTGGCCGACTGAAAACTTTGGCACGGTTGTGAGGATTTCAAAATCTTTTACAACAGATCGAAGGATATTTAAATCCTGATTCCGAAAAGGTATTCCTCTCACGAATCGGATCCGAAATGGCAGAAATATTCGCTTTCAAAATATGGAAAACGTAGAAAATCTTGACTCCTTTTCAATTTCATTTAAATTAGATTATGTAATATATTGCGTAACTAATGCTACATTTCTATATTCCCAGGACGCCAGTAAGGACAATAACGTGGAGAGGAACACCGCTGCTTCATCGTGCCATTCCTGCAACATCCTGGAAACCAACTGGCTTCGCTGCTTCATCGTGGCCGTCCTGCAACTTCGCTACTTCGTCCTGCTTATCCTGCTACATCCTGGACAACACCTGGTTTCACCTTCAAGGACATGCGAGCCAATTAATGCGATATTATCCTGTATAAACAAAGATGTATTGATATTTGTAAATAAATGATTATAAAATGATATGTTGTGTTTTATTTGGTAGGAATTTTCCAGCTTTTCCGGGTTTTCCGACTTCATCGGATTCTCCAGAATTTTCTTGATTTTTCAGAATTTTTCCGGATTTTTCCGGCCTTTCCTTTAGCTTTCCGAACCGTTTTGTTTATTTTCAAACGACAAAGCGCCACCTTGGGGATATTCGGTGAAACTGCTTAGAGGCACCGTGGGTTTTTCGACTTTAAACGCTCATATCTTTCTCATTCCTGAACTGATCTGGGAATTGATTACCTTTTCGGAATCAGGACTCCAGTGTCCTTCGATCTGCAGCAAAAGATTTTGAAATCCGAGCAACCGTGCCAAAGTTTTCGCCTGGCGAGCCACCTTTGTTTACATTTTTCCAGCCTCTGTTTACATTTGGCCACTACTTTAAAGGCTCATAATTCGGCCATTTCTGCACCGATTTTGAAAAGGATGGTACCAAACAACTCGGGAGGACATTATCCCTCGATCTGTGCCAAAAACTCGAAAACTTCGAAAAACTCGATTTTTGAAAAAAATCATGATGGTACCATCAGTAAAAATCGCGAAAATCGAGTTCCCAACTTTTTTCCAGGTTTTGATGCAGATCGAGGGGGGATGTCCTTCCGAGTCGTTTGGTACCACCCGATCCGAAATCAGACCAGGAATAGCCGAAATATGGGCTTTCAAAATTGCTGCCAAAATGTAAACAAAGGTTGCTGGCCGACTGAAAACTTTGGCACGGTTGTGAGGATTTCAAAATCTTTTACAACAGATCGAAGGATATTTAAATCCTGATTCCGAAAAGGTATTCCTCTCACGAATCGGATGCGAAATGGCAGAAATATTCGCTTTCAAAATATGGAAAACGTAGAAAATCTTGACTCCTTTTCAATTTCATTTAAATTAGATTATGTAATATATTGCGTAACTAATGCTACATTTCTATATTCCCAGGACGCCAGTAAGGACAATAACGTGGAGAGGAACACCGCTGCTTCATCGTGCCATTCCTGCAACATCCTGGAAACCAACTGGCTTCGCTGCTTCATCGTGGCCGTCCTGCAACTTCGCTACTTCGTCCTGCTTATCCTGCTACATCCTGGACAACACCTGGTTTCACCTTCAAGGACATGCGAGCCAATCAATGCGATATTATCCTGTATAAACAAAGATGTATTGATATTTGTAAATAAATGATTATAAAATGATATGTTGTGTTTTATTTGGTAGGAATTTTCAGCTTTTCCGGGTTTTCCGACTTCATCGGATTCTCCAGAATTTTCTTGATTTTTCAGAATTTTTCCGGATTTTTCCGGCCTTTCCTTTAGCTTTCCGGAACATTTTGTTTATTTTTAAGCGCCTAAAGCGCCACCTTGGGGATATTCGGTGAAACTGCTTAGTGGCGGCGTGGGTTTTCGACTTTAAACGCTCATATCTTTCTCATTCCTGAACTGATCTGGGAATTGATTACCTTTTCGGAATCAGGACTCCAGTGTCCTTCGATCTGCAGCAAAAGATTTTGAAATCCGAGCAACCGTGCCAAAGTTTTCGCCTGGCGAGCCACCTTTGTTTACATTTTTCCAGCCTCTGTTTACATTTGGCCACTACTTTAAAGGCTCATAATTCGGCCATTTCTGCACCGATTTTGAAAAGGATGGTACCAAACAACTCGGGAGGACATTATCCCTCGATCTGTGCCAAAAACTCGAAAACTTCGAAAAACTCGATTTTTGAAAAAAATCATGATGGTACCATCAGTAAAAATCGCGAAAATCGAGTTCCCAACTTTTTTCCAGGTTTTGATGCAGATCGAGGGGGGATGTCCTTCCGAGTCGTTTGGTACCACCCGATCCGAAATCAGGCCAGGAATAGCCGAAATATGGGCTTTCAAAATTTCTGCCAAAATGTAAACAAAGGTTGCTGGCCGACTGAAAACTTTGGCACGGTTGTGAGGATTTCAAAATCTTTTACAACAGATCGAAGGATATTTAAATCCTGATTCCGAAAAGGTATTCCTCTCACGAATCGGATGCGAAATGGCAGAAATATTCGCTTTCAAAATATGGAAAACGTAGAAAATCTTGACTCCTTTTCAATTTCATTTAAATTAGATTATGTAATATATTGCGTAACTAATGCTACATTTCTATATTCCCAGGACGCCAGTAAGGACAATAACGTGGAGAGGAACACCGCTGCTTCATCGTGCCATTCCTGCAACATCCTGGAAACCAACTGGCTTCGCTGCTTCATCGTGGCCGTCCTGCAACTTCGCTACTTCGTCCTGCTTATCCTGCTACATCCTGGACAACACCTGGTTTCACCTTCAAGGACATGCGAGCCAATCAATGCGATATTATCCTGTATAAACAAAGATGTATTGATATTTGTAAATAAATGATTATAAAATGATATGTTGTGTTTTATTTGGTAGGAATTTTCAGCTTTTCCGGGTTTTCCGACTTCATCGGATTCTCCAGAATTTTCTTGATTTTTCAGAATTTTTCCGGATTTTTCCGGCCTTTCCTTTAGCTTTCCGGAACATTTTGTTTATTTTTTAAGCGCCTAAAGCGCCACCTTGGGGATATTCGGTGAAACTGCTTAGTGGCGGCGTGGGTTTTTCGGGAAACTGATTTAAAATTCAAATTTCAAAGCGATCGTTAGGGCGCCAAGCTAAAATTCAAATTTAAAACCGTCGGTTGCTTAAAATTCAAATTTCAAAGCGATCGTTAGGGCGCCAAGCTAAAATTCAAATTTGAAACCGTCGGTTGGGGCGCAAAATTAAATTTTAATTTAGTGCAGTTTCTTGCTGCTGGTTTCTGTTCGCCTGGTACTTCAGATGTGCGCCCATACGATTTTTGGCCACTTTGGAGGAATCTCTTGGCCAGTGAGTCAGCAGGTTTTTTCATGTTTTTCTTTTTATGCCGGAAAACTAGAGGAAAATTCGGAAAATTCTGACAAAATTCTGAAAAATCGGGAAAATTCGGCTCTATCTGATGCACCCGGAAAATTCCGGGAAAATCGGAAAATCGAGTAGCTACAGGCCCTCAAACATTAAAACGCCCGTGAAAAATCGAGGAAAAGCCGGAAAATTCCCGGAAAATTATGGGAAACGCGGAAACTTTTGGGCTACAGGATGGACTCGGAAAATTCCGGAAAAGCCGGAAAATGGGGGCCATACGGAAAATTCGTCCGTAGCTTTTCCATTTTCCGGCTTTTCCGGAATTTTCCGGGTCCATCCGATAGAGAGAACGTTTCCCCATGTCCCATAATTTTCCGAGAATTTTCCGGCTTTTCCTCGATTTTTCACGGGCGTTTTAATGTTTGAGGGCCTGTAGCTACTCGATTTTCCGATTTTCCCGGAATTTTCCGGGTGCATCAGATAGAGCCGAATTTTCCCGATTTTTCAGAATTTTGTCAGAATTTTCCGAATTTTCCTCTAGTTTTCCGGCATAAAAAGAAAAACATGAAAAAAACCTGCTGACTCACTGGCCAAGAGATTCCTCCAAAGTGGCCAAAAATCGTATGGGCGCACATCTGAAGTACCAGGCGAACAGAAACCAGCAGCAAGAAACTGCACTAAATTGAAATTTAATTTTGCGCCCCAACCGACGGTTTCAAATTTGAATTTTAGCTTGGCGCCCTAACGATCGCTTTGAAATTTGAATTTTAAGCAACCGACGGTTTCAAATTTGAATTTTAGCTTGGCGCCCTAACGATCGCTTTGAAATTTGAATTTTAAATCAGTTTCCCGAAAAACCCACGCCGCCACTAAGCAGTTTCACCGAATATCCCCAAGGTGGCGCTTTAGGCGCTTAAAAATAAACAAAATGTTCCGGAAAGCTAAAGGAAAGGCCGGAAAAATCCGGAAAAATTCTGAAAAATCAAGAAAATTCTGGAGAATCCGATGAAGTCGGAAAACCCGGAAAAGCTGGAAAATTCCTACCAAATAAAACACAACATATCATTTTATAATCATTTATTTACAAATATCAATACATCTTTGTTTATACAGGATAATATCGCATTAATTGGCTCGCATGTCCTTAAAGGTAAAACCAGGTGATGTCCAGGATGTTGCAGGATATCCAGGACGAAGTAGCGAAGTTGCAGGACGGCCACGATGAAGCAGCGAAGCCAGTTGGTTTCCAGGATGTTGCAGGAATGGCACGATGAAGCAGCGGTGTTCCTCTCCACGTTATTGTCCTTACTGGCGTCCTGGGAATATAGAAATGTAGCATTAGTTACGCAATATATTACATAATCTAATTTAAATGAAATTGAAAAGGAGTCAAGATTTTCTACGTTTTCCATATTTTGAAAGCGAATATTTCTGCCATTTCGCATCCGATTCGTGAGAGGAATACCTTTTCGGAATCAGGATTTAAATATCCTTCGATCTGTTGTAAAAGATTTTGAAATCCTCACAACCGTGCCAAAGTTTTCAGTCGGCCAGCAACCTTTGTTTACATTTTGGCAGAAATTTTGAAAGCCCATATTTCGGCTATTCCTGGCCTGATTTCGGATCGGGTGGTACCAAACGACTCGGAAGGACATCCCCCCTCGATCTGCATCAAAACCTGGAAAAAAGTTGGGAACTCGATTTTCGCGATTTTTACTGATCATGATTTCATGATTCATGATTTTTTTCAAAAATCGAGTTTTTCGAAGTTTTCGAGTTTTTGGCACAGATCGAGGGATAATGTCCTCCCGAGTTGTTTGGTACCATCCTTTTCAAAATCGGTGCAGAAATGGCCGAATTATGAGCCTTTAAAGTAGTGGCCAAATGTAAACAGAGGCTGGAAAAATGTAAACAAAGGTGGCTCGCCAGGCGAAAACTTTGGCACGGTTGCTCGGATTTCAAAATCTTTTGCTGCAGATCGAAGGACACTGGAGTCCTGATTCCGAAAAGGTAATCAATTCCTAGATCAGTTCAGGAATGAGAAAGATATGAGCGTTTAAAGTCGAAAAACCCACGGTGCCTCTAAGCAGTTTCACCGAATATCCCCAAGGTGGCGCTTTAGTCGTTTGAAAATAAACAAAACGGTTCGGAAAGCTAAAGGAAAGGCCGGAAAAATCCGGAAAAATTCTGAAAAATCAAGAAAATTCTGGAGAATCCGATGAAGTCGGAAAACCCGGAAAAGCTGGAAAATTCCTACCAAATAAAACACAACATATCATTTTATAATCATTTATTTACAAATATCAATACATCTTTGTTTATACAGGATAATATCGCACTGATTGGCTCGCATGTCCTTGAAGGTGAAACCAGGTGTTGTCCAGGATGTAGCAGGATAAGCAGGACGAAGTAGCGAAGTTGCAGGACGGCCACGATGAAGCAGCGAAGCCAGTTGGTTTCCAGGATGTTGCAGGAATGGCACGATGAAGCAGCGGTGTTCCTCTCCACGTTATTGTCCTTACTGGCGTCCTGGGAATATAGAAATGTAGCATTAGTTACGCAATATATTACATAATCTAATTTAAATGAAATTGAAAAGGAGTCAAGATTTTCTACGTTTTCCATATTTTGAAAGCGAATATTTCTGCCGTTTCGCATCCGATTCGTGAGAGGAATACCTTTTCGGAATCAGGATTTAAATATCCTTCGATCTGTTGTATAAGATTTTGAAATCCTCACAACCGTGCCAAAGTTTTCAGTCGGCCAGCAACCTTTGTTTACATTTTGGCAGCAATTTTGAAAGCCCATAATTCGGCTGTTCCTGGCCTGATTTCGGATCGGGTGATTCATGATTTTTTTCAAAAATCGAGTTTTTCGAAGTTTTCGAGTTTTTGGCACAGATCGAGGGATAATGTCCTCCCGAGTTGTTTGGTACCATCCTTTTCAAAATCGGTGCAGAAATGGCCGAATTATGAGCCTTTAAAGTAGTGGCCAAATGTAAACAGAGGCTGGAAAAATGTAAACAAAGGTGGCTCGCCAGGCGAAAACTTTGGCACGGTTGCTCGGATTTCAAAATCTTTTGCTGCAGATCGAAGGACACTGGAGTCCTGATTCCGAAAAGGTAATCAATTCCCAGATCAGTTCAGGAATGAGAAAGATATGAGCGTTTAAAGTCGAAAAACCCACGGTGCCTCTAAGCAGTTTCACCGAATATCCCCAAGGTGGCGCTTTGTCGTTTGAAAATAAACAAAACGGTTCGGAAAGCTAAAGGAAAGGCCGGAAAAATCCGGAAAAATTCTGAAAAATCAAGAAAATTCTGGAGAATCCGATGAAGTCGGAAAACCCGGAAAAGCTGAAAATTCCTACCAAATAAAACACAACATATCATTTTATAATCATTTATTTACAAATATCAATACATCTTTGTTTATACAGGATAATATCGCATTGATTGGCTCGCATGTCCTTGAAGGTGAAACCAGGTGTTGTCCAGGATGTAGCAGGATAAGCAGGACGAAGTAGCGAAGTTGCAGGACGGCCACGATGAAGCAGCGAAGCCAGTTGGTTTCCAGGATGTTGCAGGAATGGCACGATGAAGCAGCGGTGTTCCTCTCCACGTTATTGTCCTTACTGGCGTCCTGGGAATATAGAAATGTAGCATTAGTTACGCAATATATTACATAATCTAATTTAAATGAAATTGAAAAGGAGTCAAGATTTTCTACGTTTTCCATATTTTGAAAGCGAATATTTCTGCCATTTCGCATCCGATTCGTGAGAGGAATACCTTTTCGGAATCAGGATTTAAATATCCTTCGATCTGTTGTAAAAGATTTTGAAATCCTCACAACCGTGCCAAAGTTTTCAGTCGGCCAGCAACCTTTGTTTACATTTTGGCAGCAATTTTGAAAGCCCATATTTCGGCTATTCCTGGCCTGATTTCGGATCGGGTGGTACCAAACGACTCGGAAGGACATCCCCCTCGATCTGCATCAAAACCTGGAAAAAAGTTGGGAACTCGATTTTCGCGATTTTTACTGATGGTACCATCATGATTTTTTCAAAAATCGAGTTTTTCGAAGTTTTCGAGTTTTTGGCACAGATCGAGGGATAATGTCCTCCCGAGTTGTTTGGTACCATCCTTTTCAAAATCGGTGCAGAAATGGCCGAATTATGAGCCTTTAAAGTAGTGGCCAAATGTAAACAGAGGCTGGAAAAATGTAAACAAAGGTGGCTCGCCAGGCGAAAACTTTGGCACGGTTGCTCGGATTTCAAAATCTTTTGCTGCAGATCGAAGGACACTGGAGTCCTGATTCCGAAAAGGTAATCAATTCCCAGATCAGTTCAGGAATGAGAAAGATATGAGCGTTTAAAGTCGAAAAACCCACGCCGCCACTAAGCAGTTTCACCGAATATCCCCAAGGTGGCGCTTTAGGCGCTTAAAAATAAACAAAATGTTCCGGAAAGCTAAAGGAAAGGCCGGAAAAATCCGGAAAAATTCTGAAAAATCAAGAAAATTCTGGAGAATCCGATGAAGTCGGAAAACCCGGAAAAGCTGGAAAATTCCTACCAAATAAAACACAACATATCATTTTATAATCATTTATTTACAAATATCAATACATCTTTGTTTATACAGGATAATATCGCACTGATTGGCTCGCATGTCCTTGAAGGTGAAACCAGGTGTTGTCCAGGATGTAGCAGGATAAGCAGGACGAAGTAGCGAAGTTGCAGGACGGCCACGATGAAGCAGCGAAGCCAGTTGGTTTCCAGGATGTTGCAGGAATGGCACGATGAAGCAGCGGTGTTCCTCTCCACGTTATTGTCCTTACTGGCGTCCTGGGAATATAGAAATGTAGCATTAGTTACGCAATATATTACATAATCTAATTTAAATGAAATTGAAAAGGAGTCAAGATTTTCTACGTTTTCCATATTTTGAAAGCGAATATTTCTGCCGTTTCGCATCCGATTCGTGAGAGGAATACCTTTTCGGAATCAGGATTTAAATATCCTTCGATCTGTTGTATAAGATTTTGAAATCCTCACAACCGTGCCAAAGTTTTCAGTCGGCCAGCAACCTTTGTTTACATTTTGGCAGCAATTTTGAAAGCCCATAATTCGGCTGTTCCTGGCCTGATTTCGGATCGGGTGATTCATGATTTTTTTCAAAAATCGAGTTTTTCGAAGTTTTCGAGTTTTTGGCACAGATCGAGGGATAATGTCCTCCCGAGTTGTTTGGTACCATCCTTTTCAAAATCGGTGCAGAAATGGCCGAATTATGAGCCTTTAAAGTAGTGGCCAAATGTAAACAGAGGCTGGAAAAATGTAAACAAAGGTGGCTCGCCAGGCGAAAACTTAGGCACGGTTGCTCGGATTTCAAAATCTTTTGCTGCAGATCGAAGGACACTGGAGTCCTGATTCCGAAAAGGTAATCAATTCCTAGATCAGTTCAGGAATGAGAAAGATATGAGCGTTTAAAGTCGAAAAACCCACGGTGCCTCTAAGCAGTTTCACCGAATATCCCCAAGGTGGCGCTTTAGTCGTTTGAAAATAAACAAAACGGTTCGGAAAGCTAAAGGAAAGGCCGGAAAAATCCGGAAAAATTCTGAAAAATCAAGAAAATTCTGGAGAATCCGATGAAGTCGGAAAACCCGGAAAAGCTGGAAAATTCCTACCAAATAAAACACAACATATCATTTTATAATCATTTATTTACAAATATCAATACATCTTTGTTTATACAGGATAATATCGCATTAATTGGCTCGCATGTCCTTAAAGGTAAAACCAGGTGATGTCCAGGATGTTGCAGGATATCCAGGACGAAGTAGCGAAGTTGCAGGACGGCCACGATGAAGCAGCGAAGCCAGTTGGTTTCCAGGATGTTGCAGGAATGGCACGATGAAGCAGCGGTGTTCCTCTCCACGTTATTGTCCTTACTGGCGTCCTGGGAATATAGAAATGTAGCATTAGTTACGCAATATATTACATAATCTAATTTAAATGAAATTGAAAAGGAGTCAAGATTTTCTACGTTTTCCATATTTTGAAAGCGAATATTTCTGCCATTTCGCATCCGATTCGTGAGAGGAATACCTTTTCGGAATCAGGATTTAAATATCCTTCGATCTGTTGTAAAAGATTTTGAAATCCTCACAACCGTGCCAAAGTTTTCAGTCGGCCAGCAACCTTTGTTTACATTTTGGCAGCAATTTTGAAAGCCCATATTTCGGCTATTCCTGGCCTGATTTCGGATCGGGTGGTACCAAACGACTCGGAAGGACATCCCCCCTCGATCTGCATCAAAACCTGGAAAAAGTTGGGAACTCGATTTTCGCGATTTTTACTGATGGTACCATCATGATTTTTTTCAAAAATCGAGTTTTTCGAAGTTTTCGAGTTTTTGGCACAGATCGAGGGATAATGTCCTCCCGAGTTGTTTGGTACCATCCTTTTCAAAATCGGTGCAGAAATGGCCGAATTATGAGCCTTTAAAGTAGTGGCCAAATGTAAACAGAGGCTGGAAAAATGTAAACAAAGGTGGCTCGCCAGGCGAAAACTTAGGCACGGTTGCTCGGATTTCAAAATCTTTTGCTGCAGATCGAAGGACACTGGAGTCCTGATTCCGAAAAGGTAATCAATTCCTAGATCAGTTCAGGAATGAGAAAGATATGAGCGTTTAAAGTCGAAAAACCCACGGTGCCTCTAAGCAGTTTCACCGAATATCCCCAAGGTGGCGCTTTAGTCGTTTGAAAATAAACAAAACGGTTCGGAAAGCTAAAGGAAAGGCCGGAAAAATCCGGAAAAATTCTGAAAAATCAAGAAAATTCTGGAGAATCCGATGAAGTCGGAAAACCCGGAAAAGCTGGAAAATTCCTACCAAATAAAACACAACATATCATTTTATAATCATTTATTTACAAATATCAATACATCTTTGTTTATACAGGATAATATCGCATTAATTGGCTCGCATGTCCTTAAAGGTAAAACCAGGTGATGTCCAGGATGTTGCAGGATATCCAGGACGAAGTAGCGAAGTTGCAGGACGGCCACGATGAAGCAGCGAAGCCAGTTGGTTTCCAGGATGTTGCAGGAATGGCACGATGAAGCAGCGGTGTTCCTCTCCACGTTATTGTCCTTACTGGCGTCCTGGGAATATAGAAATGTAGCATTAGTTACGCAATATATTACATAATCTAATTTAAATGAAATTGAAAAGGAGTCAAGATTTTCTACGTTTTCCATATTTTGAAAGCGAATATTTCTGCCATTTCGCATCCGATTCGTGAGAGGAATACCTTTTCGGAATCAGGATTTAAATATCCTTCGATCTGTTGTAAAAGATTTTGAAATCCTCACAACCGTGCCAAAGTTTTCAGTCGGCCAGCAACCTTTGTTTACATTTTGGCAGAAATTTTGAAAGCCCATATTTCGGCTATTCCTGGCCTGATTTCGGATCGGGTGGTACCAAACGACTCGGAAGGACATCCCCCCTCGATCTGCATCAAAACCTGGAAAAAAGTTGGGAACTCGATTTTCGCGATTTTTACTGATGGTACCATCATGATTTTTTTCAAAAATCGAGTTTTTCGAAGTTTTCGAGTTTTTGGCACAGATCGAGGGATAATGTCCTCCCGAGTTGTTTGGTACCATTCTTTTTGAAATCGGTTGAGAAATGGCCCAATTATGGCCGTTCAAAATCGCCGTTTAAAGTCGGCCGCCAGCAACCTTTGTTTACATTTTGGCAGCAATTTTGAAAGCCCATAATTCGGCTGTTCCTGGCCTGATATCGGATCGGGTGGTACCAAACGACTCGGAAGGACATCCCCCCTCGATCTGCATCAAAACCTGGAAAAAAGTTGGGAACTCGATTTTCGCGATTTTTACTGATGGTACCATCATGATTTTTTTCAAAAATCGAGTTTTTCGAAGTTTTCGAGTTTTTGGCACAGATCGAGGGATAATGTCCTCCCGAGTTGTTTGGTACCATCCTTTTCAAAATCGGTGCAGAAATGGCCGAATTATGAGCCTTTAAAGTAGTGGCCAAATGTAAACAGAGGCTGGAAAAATGTAAACAAAGGTGGCTCGCCAGGCGAAAACTTTGGCACGGTTGCTCGGATTTCAAAATCTTTTGCTGCAGATCGAAGGACACTGGAGTCCTGATTCCGAAAAGGTAATCAATTCCTAGATCAGTTCAGGAATGAGAAAGATATGAGCGTTTAAAGTCGAAAAACCCACGGTGCCTCTAAGCAGTTTCACCGAATATCCCCAAGGTGGCGCTTTGTCGTTTGAAAATAAACAAAACGGTTCGGAAAGCTAAAGGAAAGGCCGGAAAAATCCGGAAAAATTCTGAAAAATCAAGAAAATTCTGGAGAATCCGATGAAGTCGGAAAACCCGGAAAAGCTGGAAAATTCCTACCAAATAAAACACAACATATCATTTTATAATCATTTATTTACAAATATCAATACATCTTTGTTTATACAGGATAATATCGCATTAATTGGCTCGCATGTCCTTGAAGGTGAAACCAGGTGATGTCCAGGATGTTGCAGGATATCCAGGACGAAGTAGCGAAGTTGCAGGACGGCCACGATGAAGCAGCGAAGCCAGTTGGTTTCCAGGATGTTGCAGGAATGGCACGATGAAGCAGCGGTGTTCCTCTCCACGTTATTGTCCTTACTGGCGTCCTGGGAATATAGAAATGTAGCATTAGTTACGCAATATATTACATAATCTAATTTAAATGAAATTGAAAAGGAGTCAAGATTTTCTACGTTTTCCATATTTTGAAAGCGAATATTTCTGCCGTTTCGCATCCGATTCGTGAGAGGAATACCTTTTCGGAATCAGGATTTAAATATCCTTCGATCTGTTGTATAAGATTTTGAAATCCTCACAACCGTGCCAAAGTTTTCAGTCGGCCAGCAACCTTTGTTTACATTTTGGCAGAAATTTTGAAAGCCCATATTTCGGCTATTCCTGGCCTGATTTCGGATCGGGTGGTACCAAACGACTCGGAAGGACATCCCCCTCGATCTGCATCAAAACCTGGAAAAAGTTGGGAACTCGATTTTCGCGATTTTTACTGATGGTACCATCATGATTTTTTCAAAAATCGAGTTTTTCGAAGTTTTCGAGTTTTTGGCACAGATCGAGGGATAATGTCCTCCCGAGTTGTTTGGTACCATCCTTTTCAAAATCGGTGCAGAAATGGCCGAATTATGAGCCTTTAAAGTAGTGGCCAAATGTAAACAGAGGCTGGAAAAATGTAAACAAAGGTGGCTCGCCAGGCGAAAACTTTGGCACGGTTGCTCGGATTTCAAAATCTTTTGCTGCAGATCGAAGGACACTGGAGTCCTGATTCCGAAAAGGTAATCAATTCCTAGATCAGTTCAGGAATGAGAAAGATATGAGCGTTTAAAGTCGAAAAACCCACGGTGCCTCTAAGCAGTTTCACCGAATATCCCCAAGGTGGCGCTTTAGTCGTTTGAAAATAAACAAAACGGTTCGGAAAGCTAAAGGAAAGGCCGGAAAAATCCGGAAAAATTCTGAAAAATCAAGAAAATTCTGGAGAATCCGATGAAGTCGGAAAACCCGGAAAAGCTGGAAAATTCCTACCAAATAAAACACAACATATCATTTTATAATCATTTATTTACAAATATCAATACATCTTTGTTTATACAGGATAATATCGCACTGATTGGCTCGCATGTCCTTGAAGGTGAAACCAGGTGTTGTCCAGGATGTAGCAGGATAAGCAGGACGAAGTAGCGAAGTTGCAGGACGGCCACGATGAAGCAGCGAAGCCAGTTGGTTTCCAGGATGTTGCAGGAATGGCACGATGAAGCAGCGGTGTTCCTCTCCACGTTATTGTCCTTACTGGCGTCCTGGGAATATAGAAATGTAGCATTAGTTACGCAATATATTACATAATCTAATTTAAATGAAATTGAAAAGGAGTCAAGATTTTCTACGTTTTCCATATTTTGAAAGCGAATATTTCTGCCATTTCGCATCCGATTCGTGAGAGGAATACCTTTTCGGAATCAGGATTTAAATATCCTTCGATCTGTTGTAAAAGATTTTGAAAATGGAACAGTCGTGCCAAAGTTTTCAGTCGGCCAGCAACCTTTGTTTACATTTTGGCAGCGACTTTGAAAGCCCACAGTTCGGCTATTCCTGGACCGAATTCGGATCGGGTGGTACCAAACGACTCGGAAGGACATCCCCCCTCGATCTGCATCAAAACCTGGAAAAAAGTTGGGAACTCGATTTTCGCGATTTTTACTGATGGTACCATCATGATTTTTTTCAAAAATCGAGTTTTTCGAAGTTTTCGAGTTTTTGGCACAGATCGAGGGATAATGTCCTCCCGAGTTGTTTGGTACCATCCTTTTCAAAATCGGTGCAGAAATGGCCGAATTATGAGCCTTTAAAGTAGTGGCCAAATGTAAACAGAGGCTGGAAAAATGTAAACAAAGGTGGCTCGCCAGGCGAAAACTTTGGCACGGTTGCTCGGATTTCAAAATCTTTTGCTGCAGATCGAAGGACACTGGAGTCCTGATTCCGAAAAGGTAATCAATTCCTAGATCAGTTCAGGAATGAGAAAGATATGAGCGTTTAAAGTCGAAAAACCCACGGTGCCTCTAAGCAGTTTCACCGAATATCCCCAAGGTGGCGCTTTGTCGTTTGAAAATAAACAAAACGGTTCGGAAAGCTAAAGGAAAGGCCGGAAAAATCCGGAAAAATTCTGAAAAATCAAGAAAATTCTGGAGAATCCGATGAAGTCGGAAAACCCGGAAAAGCTGGAAAATTCCTACCAAATAAAACACAACATATCATTTTATAATCATTTATTTACAAATATCAATACATCTTTGTTTATACAGGATAATATCGCATTAATTGGCTCGCATGTCCTTGAAGGTGAAACCAGGTGATGTCCAGGATGTTGCAGGATATCCAGGACGAAGTAGCGAAGTTGCAGGACGGCCACGATGAAGCAGCGAAGCCAGTTGGTTTCCAGGATGTTGCAGGAATGGCACGATGAAGCAGCGGTGTTCCTCTCCACGTTATTGTCCTTACTGGCGTCCTGGGAATATAGAAATGTAGCATTAGTTACGCAATATATTACATAATCTAATTTAAATGAAATTGAAAAGAAGTCAAGATTTTCTACGTTTTCCATATTTTGGAAGCGAATTTTCAGCCATTTCGCATCCGATTCGGGAGAGGAATACCTTTTCGGAATCAGGATTTAAATATCCTTCGATCTGTTGTAAAAGATTTTAAAAAATGGAACAGTCGTGCCAAAGTTTTCAGGCGGCCAGCAACCTTTGTTTACCTTTTGGCAGCGACTTTGAAAGCCCATATTTCGGCTATTCCTGGAACGATTTCGGATCGGATGGTACCAAACGACTCAGAAGGACATCCCCCCTCGGTCTGCACCTGGAAAAAAGTTGGGAACTCGATTTTCGCGTTTAGTTTGCGTCTCCCGAGTCGTTTAAGACGTCTCCCCCACAGATCGGTCCACAATTGGCCGAGATACTATGCCGTTTCAAAGGAGGACAATGAAATCTCTTTAAAAGGGTTTGAAAAGGTCATGTTGCTATGGGCATTACCAGAAACAATTTATGGTCTGTACTTATAAGTATACACAAGATTCTTCAGACCTAAAAGTAGGCAATTAATGTCAATAAAAAATAACCAATAAGGTATGCTTCTAACTTCCAACACACTTAATAGATGTTTTAAATTTTTATTTTCACTAATTCTTGCAACATTTCATCTTTAATTATACATACATAGTTTCTCATAATTTTTTTATAGCTTTTCTTTTATATATATATATTTTTATTCCACATGATGGTTTTATTTTATATCATTTTTTTGTTTCGCATTTTATATATATATATATATATATATTTATTTCTTTCAATTTGAACAACTTTAAACTTTTTACATCAATTTAATTTCAATGCGTTTTCACTTAGTTTTGTTTTATAAATATAATTTTGTTTCTGTTTTGTTAAGAATATAGAGAATGCTGAAAACGGAAAACTTGGTAAAAGGACCCAACGCCTTCAAAGGTGGGCGGGGCGTGGCAAGTCGAGTTAAGGTGTGTGAGTGTGTGGGTGTGGGTGTATAGATGTTTTTAAGATGTATTATTTTCATTTTTTTTGTTTTGTTTGTTTGTTTTTCTTTTTTGAGTTGGGAAACCATGGAGAAAACTGTTCTCTTATGTACAACGATTTGCCGCCTATGCGATAACTATACATTTCTGATACCCCAGCGGCTTATACATTATCTATTCCGTACATATCGAGCGTGTGTATCTATGTTTGTTTATATATATATAAATATATATCTCAGAGTGTTAGCGTGTTTGTGACGGGAGGAAGAGAGCAGGATTCACTGGTAGGATTACATGCGACCCATCATAAACATTTACAGGACTCCAAAGGTCTAAGGACGAAAATATTAAATAAAATAAATGAGGCCTAAGACTCTACTCCCGTCGAAATTTCGGCTAGCTTCTTCTATCGAACAAAATGGCAAAACAATTCCGTTTCATATGCTAAGCATGATTACATTTTTTTATACCCTTGCAGAGGTTATTCTAATTTTGGTCAGAAGTGAGCAACGCAGGGAAGAAGACATCTAGTATAAAATATATATATCAGGATCCCCTCCTGAGTATGTCCGTCTGTCTGTTTCTACGCGAACTAGTCGATCAGTTTTTGAGCTATCGTCTTCAAAGCGTCGGACTTCTTTTAAAATCCATTTTAATGAATCTAAGCTTGTTATGAAAGTTTTTGTATTTATCGGCTATCTATGTCCGATATTTGCTGTACCTTCCAACAATAAAAGGCGCTATTTGACTGCAAGGGTATATAAACTTCGGCTCCGCCCGAAGTTTCCTTTCCATTTTGGTTTTTAACAGAAAACAAACATAAATGGGAAGATCTTTACTTAAATAAATGGAAGAAATCCAAATTAGACTGGGACTGATAATTTATGTATAAAAAAAGGCATAATGTAATTTCTTTGTAGGGTATAAAGCCAACTTGAAGCTAAGCCATTTGATAGTGAGTAAGGTTGAGTTAAAGGACGAAGGAGCTGGGCAAGTGTTTTGGCTTAATGTGTCGAGTTGGTTTTCGTTTCACATATACTTTAGGGCCTATTGTGGGTTTCTCACAAATTTGACGCCTTTTTGCGGCGTTTTTGATAACATGAAGATCTTGTTTGCAATCGGTTAACATCAAATAAGTTTTGTAACTGTCGATTAATTACTTATACATATCATTTAATATATATATTGTATGCTGCTGCTGATTCTGCTTCTGTAGCTGTTGATCCTTGTGACTGACTGGTTGTATTTGATGGTGTGTGAGTGTGTGTGTGCTGTGTGTGTGTGTGCGAGAATCCTTCTGCTCCTCCGCCTGCTCCAGCTTCTGTTGCCTCTCATTTACGCAGAGAAAATTGTAAACATATATGTCCATTTATATATATATACTCCTCTTGTATATATACATTTATATATTTTTATATTACCATTTAATAAAGATTCCTTGCGTGTTTGAAATATTTTTTTTTAAATGTTTCATTTCATTTTTTGCAACTTCTGTCTTGGGATGATTCCCCCCAGTTTCAATTTACGTTTTTCCAGTTTCCAACTTCCCTCTTGCGTCTACGTTTGTCCTTTTATCCTTTTTGGATTATGTTTGCTGCCATTCAGCAGCTACTGCCTTATGCTTAACTTCTTCGGCATCTAATTTTCGGTTTCGATTTAGGTTCCATGTTGTGTGTTATTTTTGGGATCGGGTGGGAGATGTTTTCTTTGCATTTTCTTTCAAAATATTGTGTAATGTTTAATGGACGCGGGTGTGGGTGTAAATAGTGTAATAGTGTGTGAGTGGGCGAGGTGTGGCGTGGCGTTTTGTGGGCGTTTCTGCTGCACTACACTTCCTCAGACTCCCTTGCTAGCCGTCCTCCTGGTGTGCCGCTCTCAGCTTAACTTAGTTATCCAGCCATGACTCGCGTCATTCTGTGTAATCCCACCAGTCCGTGTCGTAGCCCTCGTGCACGTGCTTTAGCAGAACAGAGCAGCGTTTTTCACAATACCTAAAGGACATTAAAAACCAGAAACGATTAAAATTGATAAACAAAACAATAAATAATGCGAAATACCTGTATTTATCTTGCACTTTCTGCTTAATATCAGCCAAATTTTCGGATGTAATATCACGTTCCAAATACTCGGACAACGTTTCGGTCGCCGACTCCAAATCCTTTTGATTATCCTCGAATATCATGGATTGATTGTTTTTCTTCAAGTAATACGCAAATACGTATGTGTACATCAGAGTCTGGCGACACCTGCACAGTATGTCGACAGCCTTTTTTAAAAATTGCACCTGTTTTGTTGAAATAAATAACACAACAGAATTAATACAGGTGTCCTTTTGCATAAATTAGATGTGCATCGGTGTTACCTCAATCCAGGACATGTTGTGCTGTTGCATCTCCTCCATTTTCTGTTTCACAGATGCATATAATTTGTTCTCAAACTTCATCGACTGCATGTGGTTCATGTAGCGATTATAATAGTGAAGGTATCTGGAAAAGAAAAGCTTATAATAAAGGTACAGAGATCTAGAATAGTTGGAGCCGAACCTGGCCAGAGAGGATCGCAGCTTCTCCTGGGCATCGCGGGCGGACTTGGCCTCGTCCTCGTCGTACCGATTGCAGTTGTACCAGGACGAGCCATGCGGCTCCCATGTACTGAGGCATACCCAGCAGAACTCGTATTTGCAGTTCTGATTCTTGCAGACCATGTGGTTGCAGCCGCCGTCCTTCTCGATGGTCACACTGCACTTGGGACACTCTTTGGTATTGGCCGCAATCCAGTTGGATGTCTCCGAATCGTCGTCGCACTTCTTAATCCACTTCTTGAGCCAACGACAGCGGACCGGGTCGTGCCAGTTTTCGCCGCAGGCGAAGCAGAAGACATGGCCGCACTTGCACAGGACGCGACGCGACTCCGCGTAGGGCACCTTCACAGCATAGGTGCAATCGACGGACGGACACCAGCGCAACAGCTGGTTGCACTCCACAAAGCTGTTGGTGATTAGCTGTTGGTATTTGACCCGGACCCGGGGGTCATGGACCAGCTTGGTGACCGTCACATCGTCCACCAGGATATCACAGCCGTGCGCCGCGCACGAGATGGTCTGGCCTAGGCCCTCCCCAACGATCTTCGTTGTTAGATACTCGCGCCAGCAGCCCAGGCAGAAGCGATGGGCGCACTCCAATCCGGTCATCGACTGCAATCAAATCAATGGATAAATGGATTAGTGTATAGACTATATTTGGGCCTCATAACCGAAGCAATAATAGGTTCCCTACGATAACAGAGACAATATATGTTGTTTACTTTCATGACTCATAGCTTTTCTCTATATAGATACGGAAAATTTGCAAGGGTTTTCATTTCAAAACAATTACCTAGATGGTGAAAGAGGAACCTCATTGATTATTTTCCCTACTCTACTTCTCTAAAACAATATTCATCACAAATTGTAAATCGCACAGGTTGAATATTGATAATTTCTTGACAATAAAATAATTGATAAACAGCCCGACTAAAAGGCTCTGTGAGAAAACAAAAATAAAGTCGCTAAGCAGCGTTTTTGATAAGGAAATCAATGTTGTTTGTAGATTAAGGGGACCCTGGTCCCTCTCTGGATGCCACACTTACATCTGGCGGGAGCAGGGAGAAGCATATTTCGCATTCTTCGCACTGACTTCGCGTGGTCTGCAATAAAGGTATTTTTTCACATTAAAAGCGATTAGGGTAATCCCCGGGCATAAACGAAATGTCATACCTTTTGTCTGACAGCTTCGGGTGCCTTGTTGAAGGGATTTATGACGTGTGCGTCTTTGAAGAACTCCTCGGTGTTGCCGTCAAAGTACTTCTCCAGCAGCTTCTCCTTGTCCCACTTGAACTGATTCAGCAGTATCCGCATGATGGGTGTGGGTAGCTGTAACAAAAACCAAAACCAAAAAAAAAACCCAACAAGAAATCAGTGAAGATGGACAAATGCATTCCAAGGGGAAAGCGGGTTGGCCTGCATCCTAATTGGCCTCGAAGTCAATGCCAAATCATTAGCGATCAGCGGCCGAAGATGCTCTGGTACACTTGTCAGCATTTTAGAGTGGACCAGATATGGTATACGGGATGTGGTAAGAAAATCTCTTACTACAAAAATCTACTTTTTAAATGGTTTCCTTCATTAATATTTTTTTGACTATTTTAAACTTGTACTTAGTTAAATTTTATTTAAAAAAAAATTGTTAGAACCAATTAAATGTTCAATAAGAACACACAAATGCCTCAAGCAACATTTACTGCATTATTGTTTCTCAAAAAAATATCTATATTTGACTGTGACCTATATTTGAATTGTCTTCGAAAGGAAAAGTGAAAGCAGGACCTGTGAGATTTTCCGTTGCTGGCGCGGATGTGGGATACGGACACGGATACGGATCTGAGAGTCGAAGCGAAGCGACCTTGTGTTCCGTTTTTTTTTCTCCCCCCGACAGCCAGCAACGGATGACCTTCACTTTATCCGAGATCCCAGGCATAGCGGTGGGAAAGCATTTGGGTGGCAGGGTGGAGGTGCAAGTGTATGGTGGTGGTGCACAAAGATATACACAAACATGCACCATGCATCCACCATGCATGTTTGACAAGGAAGGGAATAGGAGAAATAAAAAAGGGAAAACGGGGTATATGGATTTTCGTGATTACCTTCAGCACCAGATTGACATCGTCGATTATCTCCCGCTGGTGTTGCACAATCTCATCGGTGGTTAGCACCTTGTACTGGTAATCGTCCGCGTCCAGCTGTCGTTCCGCGGAGCTAGGTAAATCCACCTCCATGCCGAAGTCGTCGTCGCCATCGTCGCCCGAGGACACGTTGCCCGAGTCGACATTGTCGCAGAAGTCGTTGTCGTTATCCGAGTCCATTTGGGCTGCTTCTTGGTGGCTTGCTCCTCTGCTCCTCCTCTTTGTTTTCCTTTGCTCAGGTTCTACTTCTCCCCCTCCACCTCCGCTGCTCCACCACTGGTCGTTGCTGCGTCGTTTTTCGTCTCTTTTGTTTACGTTTTTATTTTATTTCCTTTTGTTGTTTTTGTTGTTGTTACTGGTGTTGTTGTTGTTATTATTATTCTTGTTATCTACTGCAAATTTTTCACTAGTTGCACTTAAAACTAAAGCCCCAGCTATTTTGTAAATCTCTTTTGTTGCTGGTGCTGCTGCCTCGGGCTGTTGGTAGCTTCACGGCTGCTTATTATCGCTGTTTGTTGGGGTAAAGGCAAAGAAATACACAGATGTGAGACTTTTTTCTTTATTAATAAGAGACGAGACTAGATCTGGAAAAATATCGATGGCAGACTCGCTGTTATCGATTTGTCAGCTCCGATGTTCGGCCAGGTCTATCGATGTTTATGATATTTAGGAAATAATTTATTAACCAATGGCCTCAAAAAAGCAATAAAGGTCACAGCCTTTAAACATTATGTTTTCTTACGACCATTTTATACATAATAATCGCGCATTTCACGGTCATACTGCTGAGATAAACTGCTGATTTAACAGCTCAATGTTAACTAACATTTTGGCACACACACATATATGTACAATGGAAAAGCTTATGACTTTTTGTTGTTAACTTATTTTTTCCTTTTACGCACTTGCCACAAAATTTAGCACAAACTGTGCAATCCCGCGTTTGAATCACTGGACGTCGAGCTCAGTTGCATGGCGACCTTCAGATTCCTCAATTGTAACACGATATTTTTGAAATATTCATTTCGAAAGAAAAACACTTTTGTTCGCAATCGAGTGACCGTACTGTTGTGATGCACTTTTCTCGAGCTTTTCCCTAGCTTGCCAACACTAAAAAAGAGCTGCCACAACTCTTGCAGAAAATTAACTCACCTTTTTCAACACACATTAGCAAAGTTTCCTACCACTGGCCGTGTGACCGGAAATGAAAAAACAACCTTTCAAAATTGACCGCTGATTTGATGCCAACAAAAATGGCGGCGGTCAGAACGATGCCGACCGATTAAAACACAAATTTCGTTTAAATATGTTTATTTCCTTAAATTTGAATGATATCTCAAAGATCGTGACTGTCCGTCTCGCCCTAAATCGCCAGCTGCTATCTCATTTTAATTGAATCCTTTAGGAAAGCGAAAGAGATCGCTTGTATATTGCCGTCTCGCTCGAATTGAAGACGCTTTTCCATCTTTCTCTTTATTGAGCATTCTCGTATAACGTTGCGTGAGTCATACGAAAAAAATCAATTAATTTTGTTTGTGCCTGGTTAAGGCGCGTAAAACATTACCATTTTGCAACATTTTACATGCCTTTCAAGACTTTTATATTTGTATTAGCGGCTTGTAAAACGTTGCGTCTTGTTTATTATGATTTCGTTTGTATTTTGTTCGTGTTTTGCGGCATGACTCTCGTGTCATACATGAAAACATTTCAACGGGTTTCAATCAATCTTATTGATTTTACTTTTCGTAAAACTAATAACATTTTAGGTACCGTGATTGAAAGAAAACCAGTGCGAACCGATTCTAAAGCGCTCAAAATATTATTTTCCTTCAAAGATCGGCTCGAACGTGTCTGATTTTGGCGCTAACCGTTCGAACCTATCTCCGAAGGTATAAAACCTACGACCTTACCCTTTAAATGGCCATTTTTAAAGCCCTGGGGGAAAAGAAAAAAAGAGAGTATTTGATTAGCAACGTGTCCGAAAGTCGTATTTGAGGAACCACACACACAATCACAGGAAAAATAGTGAAAGATTTGGAGAATTTCCATGAAAGCCAAGAATTTAGCTGGAAGTTGTATGCACTTACTTGACGCTAGTTTTACGAATGAACGGAAAACGAGGAGGACAGGGTATTATTAATAGGTCACCACCATTTTGTTTGGCACACACACATGGATACACACGTGTGTTAATGTGATTGCATTCGGGATACGTATGTATTCGGGAACTTACCATGCCAATGGCGACTGTACCATCCTAAGCGACCCTTATTTACTGTCTCTTGGTCAAAAATGGTTGTTAAAAACAACGAAAATCAGAAAAAATATTGGAAATGCTACTTTTTCAATTCGCCAATTGATGCGTAACCAGTGTGTATGTATACCAGAAAACTTAAAACCTGTGTTATGTGTGCGTGGTTGTGTTTTTTAGTCAAAATGAAGTCCAATTTTCACTTTTACACAGAAAAATCGGATCGTTTTTTACTTAATTTAAGTGCGTACCTAATTCTTCTGAAGTTAACTCGCTTTTGGCGGAAAATCGTAAGATCGCTTTCCCTAAGTAAGGGTGACAGTACCGATAGCAGCTAAAATACGTAAACAGGGTGTCCGTTTCGATAACGATAAGTTCGTGTTGGAAAACATGAGAAAGTAGAGATGACCAGATTATAATTAATAGCTAAAAGACTATCACTGATAAGCCGATAGCAAGTCATCGATAAAAAGTGCTGGAAAATGAGGAAATTTAGATATGAGCTGTTTTGGCAAATAAAAAGCCAAAAGCTCATCAAGAATAAGCCGCGTTACTTTCAAATTAAATTAAAACGTATTAAATATTACTTTTTCCAAAAAAAAGAAAAGATTTATTCGGTTTTTAGGAATTAATCAGTCGTTCACCCCTCCCCCACCCAAAGGCCCCATTCCCATTGCCATACCCATGCTTACCTCCATATCCAAATCCTTGCTGCCGGCGGAGGAAGCCAGGACACCAAGGAGCAGCTCACCCTTATCTTTTCGCTTGCTGGGACGCACCTTCTTTTGCTGCTGCAGAGCAGCCACCTGGGCGGCGTGCATTTGGCGGCGGTGTTTGTGCATATTCCCAGAATTCTTGAAAGTCCGTTCGCAGAAGGCGCACTCGTACAAATCCTGGCCAGTATGCGTGGCCGTGTGCTCCTCGAGGCCGCGGCTGCTCTTAAATTCTTTGCCACAGTGGGAGCACTTGTGGTATTCCTTGGGGTGATGGTAACGAATGTGCGCCGCCAACTTAGCTCGTGAATCCTTGACAAGGCCGCATTGCTCGCATTTCCATTGCCGCAGCGAGGCAGCGTCCAGATGCATGTACATATGTTTCCGGAGACTGTTCTCGTCACTGAGCCATGTCTGGCACTCCTGGCACTGAACCTCAGGCAGCTGGGAGCCTTCCCGGTGCACAGTCCGCTTGTGGACCAGCAAATTCTGTTTCGTTTTGAACTTGGAACCGCACGAGTCGCAGATGAAGGGCACAAAACTGGGGTCGTGGGTGCGACGCATGTGTAGCCGCAGATCGACGGCAGTGCGGAAGCTAAAAGAGTAAAAAACAAAGGATTAAGTGTTAAAGATATAAAGGATCCTACATACGATCTGTCGCAGTGCTTGCACTGCTCCTTGCGCTCCTGCTGGTGAACTCTGGCGTGGATGGTAAGCAGAAACTGCTTGGAGAATCGTTTGGAGCACTTATCGCACGCAAAGACACAGGCCTCTTCGTTCGAGTGGAAGCGGAGCATGTGAACATCGTAGCTGATCCGGCTCACCAGCTGCTTGGAGCAGATCTTGCACCTGAAGTAGTCCGGGTCGTTGTGCATGCGCAGGTGGTCGACGTAGAGAGCTCGCTTTTTGTAGCGCCGCTGACAGCAAACCACATATCCTTGGGACTGGTGATTGTTGCGGAAATGACGCTTCAGTTCGGAAAAGTTGTGAAACTGGCCGTCGTCACTGCCACAAAGATTGCACTCCAAGCGCCCGTGACTGGCAATGTAACTGTCCATTTCATGGCTGCTGCTGGTGCGGCTCTCAGGGTCGCCAGCCGTGTCTGTCTCCTGCCCCTCATCCTCCTCGTCTTCCTCCACCGGCTGCCTCTTGGGCTTGACCTTGCTCTTAACTGATCTTGTCTTAGGGGCAGCCCGGGAACGCATGCTCCGGCGTATGGGCGATGGAAGGCGCACTTTTCTCTTGGCCTGACTACTGCTGGCTTCCACATCGATCTCGTTGAACTCCTCATGGTCTGCCGCCGCCGGACTGACATCGATCTCTGGCTCGCAAAGTATTTGGGCCTTGCTGTCGTCGTCCTCGTCCTCGGAGAAGGGTTCCTGCTTTAGTTGGGGAAGGGCCAGTTGCTTTTTCATCACCATCGAGCAAAACTGTTCAAAATCGGCTAACTGTTGCCAGCACTGGGTGCAGAGGGACTTGGACACCGCGTCATTGGGCAGGAGCTGAAGGAAATAGGTCAGTTCGGAATATATGTAATGAAATCCAGGCTACTTACCACCATCTGCAGGTGCTTCTCAATCAGCTCCGCCAGGTTGGCGGAGGCTCCACCGTAGTCCGCGGTCTCGTCCTGGTCGAAGATCGGCACGCTGTGCTCCGCCTCGTCCAGACACAGGCGGCATATCATTTTTCATAAGGCAGGATGAGCAATTAATTAAATTAATTTCCCAGGCAAATAAATTGAGTTTGTGAGTTGCCCGAGTTGCCGGACCGCGTGCCTGCTGTCAGAGTTGGCAATAAAGTAAAATAAATTTAAATATATATAATTTAAATAAAAAAAAAACGGAGAAAGCTTCTGCCCCCAACAATTTGTTCGACTAAAGTCACAAGAGTTTAAAAATTTATAGTTTATAAATTTTTTTTATAATTATTTATGTTCTTACTGGCCAAATAAAGAAGATAAATTTATTTGAAAAAAAGGCAAGCTAATAATAAATATAAAAAATAATAAATATAAAAAATCTAATAAATTATGAAATAATTAATACCCTTAAAAAATCTAGCTATAAAAAGCTAAATTTCGTAGCTGAAAGCAACGGCAGTCGCGACAGCAACAAAAATCCGTGAGAAAAAGGGGGACAGCAGACAGACTCTTCGTGGGACGCAAAGAGGAAGAGGAAGCAGAAGCCGCAAACCATTAAAGAAAATAAAAGTAATAAATAATAGTATAAGTTTTTGGCACAAACAAACAAACTGCAGCATGAACGTTTCCAACACAGTGGACCAGTACACAGTGCTAAGCGGCGACCGCTCCAAGATCAAGGACCTTCTCTGCAACCGACTGACCGAGTGTGGGTGGCGGGACGAAGTGCGTCTGCTCTGCAGGAACATTCTGGTGGAGAAGGGCACCGGCAACAGCTTCACCGTGGAGCAGCTTATCACCGAGGTCACACCCAAGGCTCGCACCATGGTCCCGGACGCTGTGAAAAAGGAGCTACTCATGAAGATCCGTACCATTCTCACGGAGAACGAGAGTGAGATGGAGGATGCGGAGGAGGAGCCCTAAGGAGCCAGAAGGAGCTCCCTACAATTCAGCAATAGCATTAGTTAGTTAGGCTTAGGCACGGCTTTATATTGGAAGGATTCCCCCTCAAATGAAGGATTATCTTGGACTTGAAGCTTTGGAAGGTTTAATTAAAGAATACCCCACTCCCCACTGGGAGTCCACCGAGCATGTCATATGTTAGATAAGTTCAACAATCGCGTTTACAAAAACCTTTCCCCATTAAACAAAACAAAAATCCTCCAAAACTGAGATCCGGTCACCCGGTCTATGATTATGTTCAGAAAAATAATAAACAAAGTGATCTAACGATCCGATGTAAACTATTAGATGTAGGAAGCCGTCTCGAAACTAAGTCTGTCTTTGTAAATTCTTTAAAGTAAGCTTAACAATCGCTCGGACAGCAAACCCTTTTACAATAATTACTGAAGTTTATTTGTACGGTTTTTTTTTAGACTTTTATCATGATTCATGGACGAACACACACATACTCGGACGTGGGGATTATATGGATTCAGTCGGGCGTGGGACACACGGAACTATTGCTGGCAAAGTCAAAGCCCTCGGCATCGGGGATTTCGATCAGGCTCTTGGGCACGACCACGTTCAGTTGGGGCGCCACCATGCTGGGCAGCATATTGCCCGTGACCGGGGCGGGAACCATTCCGGCAGACGCTACCGGAGGGGGTACAACTCCCAACCCAACTGGCGGTGGAATCATTTGCTGGACTTGAGCGGCGGAGGCGGCAATGGCGGCGATGCTGCTGCTCGGTTGGGTGTACTTGCGCACCCACTCATTGGGGTGCATTTTCTTTTTGTGGTTGTGCATGTTGGCGTGGGACTTGAAGGTGCGTGTGCAGAACTGGCACTGGTAAAGATCGATGCCCGTATGGGTGGCCATGTGTTCCTGCCAAAAAAAAAACGAATAAGTTAGAGAAGTCCATGGAGGTGGAAGAGAAGTACTCACCGCCAGTGCCCTAGGGAGCTTGAACTCTTTGTCGCAGAGACTGCACTTGTGCCGTTTGGCGGAGTGATGGTACCGCATGTGGCTGCTGAGTGCGGCACGGGATGACTTCTCTGCGTTGCAAAGGAGGCATCTGTATTTTGTGTCGCCGTCGCGATCATCGTGGCGAGCCAGATGCTTGCGCAGGCTCCGCTCGTCCCGCAACCAGCGGCCGCACAGGGTACACTGCACCTCCGCCACGGGCCCGTCCGGATGCAGGGCCTTCTTGTGGATGAGGAAGTTGGCCTTCGATCGGAAATGTGTCCCGCAAATGTCGCAGATGATAGGCGTAAAGTCGGCGGCATGCATTCGCTTAACATGGGCGCTCAGCTCGAATTTGGTGCGGAATCTGGAAAATAATGAATTGACATAAGTTACTAGTCCTTTTCAACATGGATTTAAGTTCAGGGATAACAGGAATTCGTGAAGTTCAAAGGGAAATCAAAGGAAACATCACCTGATTTGGGGTAAAACCAATCGTAACTTTACAAACCGATACAATAATAGTATACAGATACGGGAATCAGGGGCAGGGACAGGGTTATCCCACTCACGTCTTGCCGCAGGTGTCGCACACCTCGGGGCGTTCGGTGCCCTTGTGGCCCTTCAGATGCATGGTCAGTAGGAATTTCTTGGCGAAGCGCGCCTGACAGATGGCGCACTGGTGGACCAGCTCCTGCTGCTGCGAGTGGAAGCGGAGCATGTGCATAACTTGGCTGTTGCGGTTGAGGAAGTTCTTGCGGCAGCTCTGACAGCTGAAATACTGCGGATCCTTGTGGCAATGCAAGTGGTCCACGTAAAGCGTTCGCTTCTTGTAACGATTATTACAGCACTTTACGTAGCCGGTGCAATCGTGCTCCACGCGGAAGTGGCGCTTGAGATCGTTAAAGTCGTCCAGCGGAGCGGCGCACAGAGCACAATCGAGCTTAACATTGGCGGCTATGTAGTCGTCCATCTCCTTGATGCTGCTGCGTTTCACGGGCGGCTCCTCACCGTCCTCATCGCCGTTGGTTCGCTTCTTTTTGGTGGTCGACTTGGGGCGTCCGCGTTTGGCGCTGGGCGTGGCCTTCTCCTCCACCTCCGACGAATTATCCTCATCTTCATCCTCCTCGTCCTTTTCCTCTGGTGAGTCTGGCTCGCTGGTGCGCTTCAGTTCCCGCATACGGGCACGAGATTCTCGCAGCGATAGCTCTGCCATATCGCTCTTGGCCTGCTGCTGCTTTCGTTTTTCATACTTTCGTTTGATTATCTGCTGCGTCTGCTGCAGCGGCGTCTTTCGAGGCCTGCCCCGCGGTCGAGGCTTCACCGGGTCAGGCAGCGGTTCTGGTTCCGGATCGCAATCGGCCTCGAATTCCGGATCGAAGGTGTCGTCGCCGCAATCGCTGCCATCGGCCATGGCATCGATCACGGGCTCGCAGAGAATGTGATCTTTGATGTCGTCGCCCTCGAAGCTCACCTTCGGCTCGATAGGCGACTCAGTGTTCCACACGACCATAGCTGGCTCCGGCATGTCTGGTAGCTCTGGGAGCTCTGTCTTCAGCTGCAGGGAGCGCTGCTTGTCCGCCACCATGCTGCAGAATCGCTCGAAGTCCGCCAGCTGCTGCCAGCAGCGATTGCACAGGCACGTAGACACCGCATCGTTGGCTGCCAACTGAGGAGGAGGATAGAACATTAGAAAAAAGCATTAGAGCATCCTCCGCCCCTCAAACTTACCACCAACTGAAGGTGCCGCTCGATCAGCTCGACCAGTTGCTGCAGCGCCGGCTGCACCACCATCGACTCCGGCTCTCCGAATATGGGCACCCCGTGCTCAGCATCCTCCAGACAGAGTCGGCATATCATTATAAAATGGAGACAATTGCAATTGGATAAATGCAAGCAGCAGCAGCTGTTTTTGAGTCGATGCTGAGTTGTTGCCCAAAGCGTTGCCGGATCACTGAGAAGGGCAAACAAAATTGGGAGTTGCCACCTAGCGGAAACAAAAAACGGCTAAAATTTATAGCTAAACATGGGAAGTCCCTTGAAATTAAAAATTATATATTGTATATTATTATTATTGAAAATATATTTATAAAAAAATATTTTCGTTAAAAACAAACTAGTTTGCTATAAAATTTGATTGGATTTTTGTAATTTATGATAGATACACTTAAACGAAGGACTCCTATTGGAAAAACGAGTTCAATCAGAGGACATATGGATCTATATTCTGGGGGAAAAAATTATCGCATACAGCAGAAGTAAAATCGAACTGCTCCCTGGATATTTAAATATTTCCCGCTGAAACTATATAATGATTCCGATCGAACTCCGTCTTGATATCTGCATTCTCGCTGATGAGTGCCGATTGGCGTTTGGGCTTCGGCGGGGTTTGGGGCTTCTCCTTCGGTCGGACAATACGATTGCGATCATGGTAGAGTACGAGATCAGACTCGGATTCCTTCAGCAGATGGAAAGTACTGTTCCTGTCCTCCTCATTGATTTGGGAAACCTCTTTTTTAGAGTTGGTTAGGTCGGTCTGAATACGTTTCTCCTCTATACGTCGCTGGGCTATCACATTTTTTACAATGTCCTCGATACTGGGAGTAATTTTGAGGGAGGAACGATGGCTCCGTGACCCAAAGAAACTAAATTGGCCCAAAATAGAGCTCACGAGCTGGCCCAGGAATTCGCCTCCTGTCAGAGTAGCATGGCTGAGAGCCTGATCGATGCAGCTTTCGTTGCTGCTGAAAAAGGAGCTCAGGAACTCATCGTAAATGATCTGATTACCAGCCCCAAGCGTCGGCAGTAGCCAGAACAGGAACAGCAGCTTAATCTCGTTCAGGAAGGGCACAAACGGGACCAGACCGGACGATAGAAAGTCGAAAATCAGGAAGACCCCATAGACGATCCAGTAGGACATCCAGATCCGCATGTCCTCGTCATTGCGCCGCTGTCCGTTCAGTATCTTGTGAGATGCGAATGCCGGATAAAGACAGCCCACTACAAAAGAAAGGAGTCGCATCACGTTCGAATATATCATTGTTTAAATTTTTGTAGCACAATAAAAATTTTGAATGCGATTAAAAGTGCGATGGAGTTTCTCTTTCTGTCGTGTCTGAACAGTTATCTGCTAAATAATGAGTGGGAATAAATACTAAACTCTATACTTGCTTAAATTTGGTTTTGGAAATATATGGAAATCTCAATGATATTGTGATTCAACATATTTTACATAGTTGAATATTTTTAAGCTTTAATACATTTGCCTACGGTTTCAATGGGCTTAATGAGAATTTAATCTGAAAAACATTTTAGGAACTAAAACATTTATTTATTAGTTTATTTCCTTCAGTAGTTAAAACGTTTTAAAAAACTGTTTTTTGAAAAACCGCTGTGGCATCTCTCTAAACAGTGTTGAAAAAATCCGATAACAGCACTCGATACAAGGAGCTGTGATGGAATTTAAATAAAATGGACGCGCAACAGAAAACAAATATTACAAGCAATGAAAATCTCGAAAAAGCCAACATCGGTCATGCCAATAAATCTTGGGCCGAAACATCGGCGGTGGACTTTAACGTGGTGGTGGAACAACTGGAGAAAACTCTGAAAGAAAATAGCCAGGATTCCAGGAGGAGGAGTCTCTTCAACAACAATGTGGTGGATTGTAAGGCGTTATAAGATTTAAAACCGGGTTTTTAACATCCTCTGCTTAACAGTTGGCGAGTCAGTATCCAAAGTGGATGCGCTGGAGAAGTACAAGAAGCAGGAACTGCAGAAGCAGCAGAATTTCATCAGCTTTGTTCTGCATGCGGCGGGGAACTTGAAGAACCTGCCGCCCAAGGATCTCTGCTTTGAGCCCAGAGAGGAGCACCAGCGCTACCTTAAGGAGGGTCCCAATCTAGAAAACTTTATGCGAGGATCCGTGGAGTTTATGAAAAATGCTAACAGATACCTAAAAGAGATCAGCGAAGCCCTGGAATTGCAGGCCTCGGTTTCACAAGTGAGCCAGGGTCTTCTGGACGATCTAGCTAGCAAGGCCACACATCAAAACCTGGCCAGAACATCTAAGAATTAGCAAATAAATCTTACTGTCTGACAAAACAATGCAGTAGTTTATAGTCAAGATAACAAGGGGTATAGATTCCGTAGCCTAGGTTTAAGAACTAATGTAGTTTGAGCTGCTCTCACTCTTTATTCCAGGCCGCCAAGTACTTCATAAGGTCCGTGAGGCTCTCAAAGTCGGTACGGCTCGTGGGCGGCTCGTCCTTGGTGATGCGCGGCAGGGCACTGCCCATTTTCATACGAAACTCTTGAAACTGCAAAGAATTACATTAATTTAAGCGGGTTAAAAAAATTTTAAGGTCATGGAACTTACATCCTTTGCACCACTTAGTTTCCAGAAACCATAACAAAAAGCGCCTGTGCCCAGGACGGCGTAGAGAGTGCCCCAACCCAGGGCGCGCATAGCCAGTGTGGTTCCTTCATCCATAAGGATAATGCCCTGACGGGTGCCAGCCTGCTGTAGCACCTTACTATCCGCTTTCTTCGCCGTGGCCAGGGTCTTTGAAAATCCAAAAAGGGCCGACACGCCGCCCACCAGACCCAGAAAGGCAGCCGCTGGCGGAGAAGGATGAACATTTTTACAAAGGAATCGGATGAAGTGCATCAGTACTCACCTTGGATGCGAAATTTGCGCTGTTTCTCGGCTGCCACCGCATCCACGCTGGAGACAGGCTCGCTCATTGTAGCACCGGTGAGGGCCTACGGTTTTTGCGACTCCGGATTATTGGCGTAATTTCCAGGAAACTACGGAAATCGGACCGGGACAGCTGATAGCTTGACCGTACTTGACCGGCGGATATTCGGCAGCACTGGTTTCGATTTGGGCGTTGTTTAGCACTGACTATAGTGTTGGAAAATAGCTAAACCTTTTTAATATAGCAAGACGAATATTTTTTACTCTACAATTTGGAATATATTAGAATTTTTCGTTTAAATGTAACATTTAATTTATGAAATAGTTTTGTTGGTAGAAAACTTATTACCTCTTTTCTTAAGTATTTTCTAGATCTCGTAATTTTAAATCAACTGACCAGGTCTAGAAAAAAGGATCTATCTATTTTTCAATATTTTCTTAATATATTAAGACACTAAATTGAATAAATATAACATTTAATAAATATTAAAAACCGCTAGATGTTTTTCATAGGGCGATTGGTCAGCACTGACACAGTGTTGCTTTCGATAGCTTTTGGAGGCAGCTATCGCAAATATCGCCTTCTGGTCGGCGTTGCTCGCGTCTCTTCAAGCAAGGAAAAACGAATTTGGTGTCCATCGTCCACCAGCTGCCGTTATAGTTGCAAGCCCCAAATGCAGGGCTACTAATTGTTTACATCGGATTTGTTTACTTTCCCCTGGACACCGAGCCGGATTCCCCTTTTTGCATTTTTCGGTCCGCACGCGTGCCCGAGCGTTGTGAAAAGGTGAAAAGCGTGACGAGGCAGCCCCCGAGTACAGCTGGAGGAGCACCAGTTTGTGTAGCCACCAGTAGTACTCAGTCGCCATGAGCACCACCACGGACTCGAAGGCGCCGTTGCGCCAGGTGAAGCGCGTACAGTTTGGCATTTTGTCACCTGATGAAATTGTAAGTGCAGCTCCCGATTCGGAGAAACCTCACGACGCCATATTGAAAATTATTGCTGGCACGACATTCAAAATTCGCAATGTATATTATTTTGGAAATGCATATGATTTTTGTGATGTTTGTTTAAATACTAAACTAAATGGAGGGTTCTGGGGCGTTTGCTTTGATAATTTTGAAAGTTACGAGGGTGGATCTAAGATTTCTGGGGAGTAAAGCGTGTTTGGGATGCAAGAACTCTTCTCTGATATCCTGTTGCAAGGACTCTTCTCTGATATGCTGTTGTCATCCTTTTGCAGCGCCGCATGTCCGTCACCGAGGGTGGCGTCCAGTTCGCCGAGACCATGGAGGGCGGCCGGCCCAAGCTGGGCGGCCTCATGGATCCCCGCCAGGGCGTCATCGATCGAACCTCCCGCTGCCAGACGTGCGCCGGCAACATGACCGAATGCCCCGGCCATTTCGGACACATCGATCTAGCCAAGCCAGTCTTTCACATCGGCTTCATCACAAAGACCATTAAGATCCTGCGCTGCGTTTGCTTCTACTGCTCCAAGATGTTGGTCTCTCCGCACAATCCCAAGATCAAGGAGATTGTAATGAAGTCCAAGGGCCAGCCGCGCAAGCGCCTCGCCTACGTCTACGACCTATGTAAGGGCAAAACCATTTGCGAGGGCGGCGACGACATGGACCTGACCAAGGAGAACCAGCAGCCCGATCCAAACAAGAAGCCCGGCCACGGCGGTTGCGGTCACTACCAGCCGTCCATTAGGAGAACAGGTCTGGATCTCACAGCCGAGTGGAAGCACCAGAACGAGGACTCGCAGGAGAAGAAGATTGTGGTGTCGGCGGAACGTGTGTGGGAGATCCTCAAGCACATCACCGACGAAGAGTGCTTCATTCTGGGCATGGACCCGAAGTACGCACGTCCCGATTGGATGATCGTCACAGTGCTCCCGGTGCCGCCGCTGGCAGTGCGTCCGGCCGTCGTGATGTTCGGCGCCGCCAAGAACCAAGACGATTTGACGCACAAGCTGTCCGACATCATCAAGGCCAACAACGAGTTGCGCAAAAACGAGGCCAGCGGCGCGGCGGCCCATGTCATTCAGGAGAACATCAAGATGCTGCAGTTCCACGTGGCCACGCTGGTGGACAACGACATGCCCGGCATGCCGCGGGCCATGCAGAAGTCCGGCAAGCCACTGAAGGCCATCAAGGCCCGTTTGAAGGGCAAGGAGGGCCGTATTCGTGGTAACTTGATGGGCAAGCGTGTGGACTTCTCCGCCCGTACTGTCATCACCCCAGATCCCAATCTGCGTATCGACCAGGTCGGTGTGCCGCGATCCATCGCCCAGAACCTAACCTTCCCCGAGCTGGTAACGCCCTTCAACATCGATCGCATGCAGGAGCTGGTGCGTCGCGGCAACTCCCAGTATCCCGGTGCCAAGTACATTGTGCGTGACAATGGCGAGCGTATCGATCTGCGTTTCCATCCCAAGTCATCGGACCTGCATCTGCAGTGCGGCTACAAGGTGGAGCGGCACTTGCGCGACGACGATCTGGTCATCTTCAACCGACAGCCCACGCTACACAAGATGAGTATGATGGGGCACAGGGTGAAGGTTCTGCCCTGGTCCACCTTCCGAATGAACCTCTCGTGTACTTCGCCCTACAACGCCGATTTCGACGGTGACGAGATGAACCTCCACGTGCCGCAGTCCATGGAGACGCGCGCCGAGGTGGAGAACATTCACATCACGCCCCGGCAGATCATTACGCCGCAGGCCAACAAACCCGTCATGGGCATTGTGCAGGACACCCTGACGGCGGTTCGTAAGATGACCAAGCGCGACGTCTTCATCACACGCGAACAGATGATGAACCTACTCATGTTCTTGCCTACGTGGGACGGCAAGATGCCCCAGCCGTGCATCCTAAAGCCGCGTCCCTTGTGGACCGGCAAGCAAATATTCTCGCTTATTATTCCCGGCAACGTGAACATGATCCGTACCCATTCGACGCATCCGGACGAGGAGGACGACGGCCCCTACAAGTGGATCTCGCCCGGCGACACCAAGGTAATGGTGGAGCACGGCGAACTTATCATGGGCATTCTCTGCAAGAAGACGCTGGGAACCTCGGCCGGCTCCCTGCTTCACATTTGTTTCCTTGAACTGGGCCACGACATTGCCGGACGCTTCTATGGCAACATCCAGACGGTGATTAACAACTGGCTGCTGCTCGAGGGCCACAGCATCGGTATTGGCGACACCATTGCCGATCCGCAGACCTACAACGAGATCCAGTGCGCCATCAAGAAGGCCAAGGACGACGTGATAAACGTCATCCAGAAGGCCCACAACATGGAACTGGAGCCAACGCCGGGCAACACGCTACGTCAGACGTTCGAGAACAAGGTGAATCGTATCCTAAACGATGCTCGTGACAAGACTGGTGGCTCCGCCAAGAAATCCCTCACGGAATACAACAATCTAAAGGCTATGGTGGTGTCTGGCTCCAAAGGATCGAACATTAACATTTCCCAGGTGGGTGAAAGAGAATTCTCTGTATGGTACATAGCTGATACGATCCTTCCTATTCCAGGTTATTGCTTGTGTGGGTCAGCAGAACGTCGAGGGTAAACGAATCCCGTACGGCTTCCGCAAGCGCACCCTGCCCCACTTCATCAAGGACGATTACGGTCCTGAGTCGCGAGGCTTCGTGGAGAACTCCTACCTGGCCGGGCTGACGCCCTCAGAGTTCTACTTCCACGCCATGGGCGGTCGCGAAGGTCTCATCGATACGGCCGTGAAAACAGCCGAAACCGGTTACATCCAGCGTCGTCTGATAAAGGCTATGGAGTCGGTGATGGTCAACTACGACGGCACAGTCCGTAACTCGGTCGGCCAGCTCATCCAGCTGCGTTACGGCGAGGATGGACTCTGCGGCGAGCTGGTGGAGTTCCAGAACATGCCCACGGTCAAGCTGTCCAACAAGTCATTCGAGAAGCGCTTCAAGTTCGACTGGAGCAACGAACGTTACATGAGAAAGGTGTTTACGGACGATGTCATCAAGGAGATGACGGACAGCAGCGAGGCCATCCAGGAGCTGGAGACCGAATGGGAACGCTTGGTCTCGGATCGGGACAGCTTGCGGCAGATCTTCCCCAACGGCGACTCCAAGGTGGTGCTGCCCTGCAACCTGCAGCGCATGATCTGGAACGTCCAGAAGATTTTCCACATCAATAAGCGCCTGCCTACCGACCTGTCGCCCATGCGCGTCATTAAGGGCGTCAGGGGGCTGCTGGAGCGCTGCGTCATCGTGACCGGCGACGACAGGATCTCCAAGCAGGCCAACGAGAACGCCACCCTGCTGTTCCAGTGCCTCATCCGCTCAACGCTCTGCACCAAGTACGTGTCGGAGGAGTTCCGCCTGTCGACAGAGGCCTTTGAATGGTTAATCGGAGAGATCGAGACCCGCTTCCAGCAGGCCCAGGCCAATCCCGGCGAGATGGTGGGCGCCTTGGCCGCTCAGAGTTTGGGCGAGCCGGCCACCCAGATGACACTGAACACTTTCCATTTCGCTGGTGTGTCGTCGAAGAACGTGACCCTCGGTGTGCCGCGCCTCAAGGAGATTATCAATATATCCAAGAAGCCCAAGGCTCCGTCCCTGACCGTGTTCCTCACAGGCGGCGCTGCCCGCGATGCGGAGAAGGCCAAGAACGTGCTGTGCCGGCTGGAGCATACCACGCTGCGCAAGGTGACGGCCAACACGGCCATCTACTACGACCCGGATCCGCAGCGCACGGTGATTTCAGAAGATCAGGAGTTCGTGAACGTGTACTACGAGATGCCCGACTTTGATCCCACTCGCATCTCGCCCTGGCTGCTCCGCATTGAGCTGGACCGCAAGCGCATGACGGACAAGAAGCTGACCATGGAGCAGATCGCCGAGAAGATCAACGTCGGCTTCGGCGAGGACCTGAACTGCATCTTCAACGACGACAACGCCGACAAACTGGTGCTGCGCATCCGCATCATGAACAACGAGGAAAACAAGTTCCAGGACGAGGACGAGGCTGTCGACAAGATGGAGGACGACATGTTCCTGCGCTGCATCGAGGCCAACATGCTTTCAGACATGACGTTGCAGGGTATCGAGGCCATCGGCAAGGTATACATGCATCTGCCCCAGACAGACAGCAAGAAGCGCATCGTGATCACGGAGACGGGCGAGTTCAAAGCCATCGGCGAGTGGCTGCTCGAGACGGATGGCACCTCCATGATGAAGGTGCTCTCCGAGCGCGACGTCGATCCCATCCGGACCTCGTCCAACGACATCTGCGAGATATTCCAGGTGCTGGGCATCGAGGCGGTGCGCAAGTCCGTCGAGAAGGAGATGAACGCCGTGCTCCAGTTCTATGGCCTCTACGTCAACTATCGCCATTTGGCCCTGCTGTGCGACGTGATGACGGCCAAGGGCCATCTCATGGCCATCACCCGTCACGGCATCAACAGGCAGGACACCGGCGCCCTTATGCGCTGCTCCTTCGAGGAGACCGTGGACGTGCTGATGGATGCGGCAGCCCATGCGGAGACCGATCCTATGCGCGGCGTGTCCGAGAACATAATTATGGGTCAACTGCCCAAGATGGGCACCGGCTGCTTCGACTTGCTTTTGGATGCGGAAAAGTGCCGATTCGGCATCGAGATTCCCAACACGCTGGGCAGCAGCATGCTGGGCGGCGCTGCCATGTTCATTGGCGGCGGATCCACTCCCAGTATGACGCCTCCGATGACGCCGTGGGTCAACTGCAACACTCCACGCTATTTCTCGCCTCCTGGTCATGGTGAGTACCTCTTGGCATCTCTTTCTTTTTTGTAGTTTAACACTTTTTTTCTTCCAGTGAGCGCCATGACACCGGGTGGACCCAGTTTTTCGCCCTCGGCCGCCTCCGATGCCTCGGGAATGTCGCCCAGCTGGTCGCCGGCGCATCCAGGATCCTCGCCAAGCTCGCCGGGCCCCTCGATGTCGCCGTACTTCCCGGCCTCGCCCAGCGTGTCGCCCTCGTACTCCCCGACCAGCCCCAATTACACGGCCTCCTCGCCCGGCGGCGCCTCGCCCAACTATTCGCCCTCGAGTCCGAACTACTCGCCGACGTCGCCGCTCTACGCCACCACCAGTCCACGCTACGCCTCCACCACGCCCAACTTTAATCCCCAGTCGACCGGATACTCGCCCTCGTCGTCGGGCTACTCGCCCACGTCGCCGGTCTACTCGCCGACGTCCAACTTCCAGTCGAGTCCCTCGTTTGCGGGCAGCGGCAGCAACATGTATTCGCCTGGCAACGCCTACTCTCCCAGCTCCTCCAATTATTCACCCAACTCGCCTTCCTATTCGCCAACATCGCCTTCATATTCGCCTTCCAGTCCATCTTACTCGCCCACATCACCCTGCTACTCACCGACATCGCCCTCGTACTCACCTACGAGTCCCAACTACACGCCCGTGACACCATCCTACTCTCCGACCAGTCCCAACTACTCCGCCTCCCCACACTACTCGCCGGCCTCACCGGCCTACTCGCAGACCGGCGTCAAGTACTCGCCAACATCGCCGACGTACTCGCCGCCGTCGCCCTCGTACGACGGATCACCGGGATCGCCGCAATACACGCCAGGATCGCCGCAGTACTCCCCGGCCTCGCCCAAGTACTCGCCCACCTCACCGCTCTATTCGCCCAGCTCGCCGCAGCACTCGCCGTCAAACCAGTACAGTCCCACTGGATCCACGTACTCGGCCACGAGTCCCAGGTATTCACCGAACATGTCCATCTACTCGCCGAGCAGCACCAAGTACTCACCCACATCGCCCACGTACACGCCCACGGCCCGCAACTATTCGCCCACGTCGCCGATGTACTCGCCGACGGCGCCATCCCACTACAGTCCGACCAGTCCGGCGTACTCGCCCAGCAGTCCCACGTTCGAGGAGAGCGACGATTGAATAAGTGACTGAGCACTGGGCGGCCCCCAGAAACACGTTGAATCCCTCACCAGACGAGGGGGGATGAACTCTATAATCGACTACGATGTACCGATCGAGTCCCACAACCTAGTTTGTAAGCTAAGTAAGACATAAAGATATATACGTTTCCGTAATGGATGTATTTTTTTTCTTATGTTTATCAACTATCAACTATTTCGTTTAAAACTGAGGAGCACAAGTTGCGGAATTTATTTATTTTGTGTTTATTTTACGGAGGATTGACAAATGTGGTCTTTAGAAAAAATAAATTCCGTAAACACTAAACTTGATAAGTAAAAAAGAAAAACTATACGATACGTACATAATAACCCCACATACTTATGTACTTTAAGGTAGCTTCTTCTGAAACTACAATTTTTTTAATTATTAGTAATTTTTTCCCTACTTTCAAGCAAAATGTTATCGCCCACTTCTAAAAAATAGTGTCTGCCGACGAATACGATCCATAATCGTCGTCTGGCCTATATCTTTATATATATTTAAATATAAATTTGTATGACCAAAACCTAAAAAAAAAACATAAAACCGTAGAAAATATAAAATAAAACTCCCAAAAAAATACATTAACTTGAATTATGTTAAGTTTTTGGTGGAAAAGTCTGGGATTTTCAATATGTGGCCCACATTTGAAGCTATATCTCAGCCAACTCTTATCCGATCCTCTAGAGGAATATCTTAAAAGATTTCTATATTCATTCCCCATCGATCTGCATCAAAATTTAAATACAAAATTTTTTTTAAATTTTCTTTAAATTTTTATGGGCTCAGCATTATGGCTATAGCATTATGGCTATAGTTTTGTCAATTTTCATCCGATTCTTAAGATGTATGGCTTAAAAGATTAGTATTTTAATACCCTAATAATATCCATAACAATTATTTAAATACTTTTTTAGTTTTTATATATAGTTTTTTTATTAAAGCATATTTAAGGATATACGGCATACAATCGTAGCTATATCTCAGCCAACTCTTATCCGATCCTCTAGAGGAATATCTTAAAAGATTTCTATATTCATTCCCCATCGATCTGCATCAAAATTTAAATACAAAATTTTTTTTTAATTTTCTTTAAATTTTTATGGGTATACCCCTTAGAAAATTTTGAGTTTTCGCATAAGGCTCAGCATTATGGCTATAGTTTTGTCAATTTTCATCCGATTCTTAAGATGTATGCCTTAAAAGATTGGTATTTTAATACCCTAATAATAGCCATAACAATTATTTAAATACTTTTTAGTTTTTATATATAGTTTATAGTTTACAGCTTTTTTTATTAAAGCACATTTAAGGATATACGGCATACAATCGTAGCTATATCTCAGCCAACTCTTATCCGATCCTCTAGAGGAATATCTTAAAAGATTTCTATATTCATTCCCCATCGATCTGCATCAAAATTTAAATACAAATATTTTTTAAAATTTTCTTCAAATTTTTATGGGTATACCCCTTAGAAAATTTTGAGTTTTCGCATAAGGCTCAGCATTATAGCTACAGTTTTGTCAATTATCATCCGATTCTTAAGATGTATGCCTTAAAAGATTGGTATTTTAAAACAGAATTAATACATAGAATTTTGTAATTAATTTATAGTTTTTATATACAGTTTATAGTTTTTTTTTTTAAATTAAAAGGGTTTAAGGATATACGGCATACAATCGTAGCTATATCTCAGCCAATTCCTATCCAATTTAAAAAGTGGAATACCTTTTAGCGTTATTATTTATTTTCTTGATCACTTTTCATTGAAATTTCTAAATAAACATAAGAAAAAAGGTTTCCAACTTTTTGTGGGGGAATTTCTTCAAAATCGGTATTTTTTATATATCAAATATATATATATACAATCAAAGGTCTATCTTTGCCAATTCATAAACGACTCTCAACCGCCATACCTTTAAAGATATGTAGCATTATATAGTATTAAACTGCTTCAAGAACTTTCCATGATTCAGTTGGTCTTAGACATATGGGTTGATTTTGTGGGTTTTAGACATATTATGTATAGCTTATTCTAATGGTATATGAGAAACATGCTCCTATTTATTGTTAAAACACCAAAGAATACATAATGTATCCCAGTATAAGTTAAGTCGTTAATACAGTCCATGCATTACAACAATTAGGGATAATATAATAAATATATCTTGTATAAATTGTATTAATTCTTTGGACAATGTCAAGTTTTAAGGTATTTGGTTCGACGATTTAAGTTCAAGGATTAATTAGTCTTAAGAAGATTCAGTCTGAGTACATTTTATAGTCATGTGGGCGTTCTTTTTCTTCCGACAAGGAACTGGTCTCGTCGAATGATTCCTCGTCGGAATCTGGTTTGCTTCGTTGATTTTGCTCCAGCTGCGATTCCAGATAGCGGTTGAGCTCCTCCAGGCGCGCTTGGCGAAGCGCTTCTTGCTTGGCGGCCTCTTCGTAGTTGAGACGAACGCGAGGATTGTCGGTAAAGTCAAGCGGATACATGACTGCCAGGCCCTTGGCCACACGAATATATACCGTAGTGCCGCGAGTAAAATAACAGAACCTGGTGAAGGTGAAGATCAGGTTCAGGATGACCTGATAGAGAAGCGGCGAGTCCTTGATGGTAGCCTCGAACAAGAGCTGATTTTTGATGAGGACTACTTCCAACTTGAAGTGCTCATCCGGCATGGTAATCTGAAATAGAAAAAAATTAAATATAAAACTTCTGTTTTGGGGAATACAAATCCTTTGCCTGGAATTCGATGTAGCACAGGGTTTGATGGTAGGTCACTGGCGGGTGAATAATATCCGAGGTGGCCACTATCCGAGCAAATTCTACTTTGTAATCCTCTTCATTCGGTTCCTCAATCTTTACTGGAGCAATGATCTTCTCCCGCTTGTCGCTTGTTTCCGATGAGTTGTCGTTCTTCATAATTTTGGAGAAAAGATTGCAAGCTACTTGCTGGACCTCATCCTTGGAGTCGACAGGACGACCGCTCTCCGCTATGTCCAGCTTGGCACAGTTCATCAGGCATTTAACCAACTGGGTTACGGTGTCCATTTGTTTATTAGTTGGTTCCTGTGGATTTTCTTGACCACGGACAGGTTCTTCCTTTGAAAATTCTTCCTCCACTTCCGAAGTAGATTTTTCTGGGTCGGGTTCCCATAACCCAGTGGCCTCCTCTTCCAGGGAAGTATCGTCTGGGTCAGGAATCCATGGTCCGGTTGCTCCCTCTTCCAGAGAATTATCTTCTGGGTCGGATAACCATAGCACAGTGGCCTCCTCTTCCTTGGAAGTATCGACTGGGTCGACAATCCAAAGCCCGGTTGCCTTCTCTTCCAGGGAAATATCGTCTGGTTCGGGATTCCATGGCCCGATTGCTTCCTCTTTCAGTGGAGTATCGTCCGGGTCTGGTATTTTTGATCCGGCAGTCTCCTTATCAAATGAAGAAACGTCGGGGTCTGATATCCATGGCCCAGTGGCCCCTTCTTCCAGGGAAGTATCGTCTGGGTCAAAAATCCTTGGTCCGGTTGCTCCCTCTTCGGCGTTTTCATTCGAATCGTATCCACTAGAGATGGTGGCCTCCGTGCTCGCCTGGTTTCCAACGTTATCAAACCCAAACTGAGAAGCATCTACTTCAATCATGATATCTTCCTCGGCAGCTTTCTCTAGCTGGGTTTGGGTAAGAGTGAAAGATGTCAACTTCTCCGGCTGTTCAGGTTCCGGCTCCGGCTCAATGGGAATAGCGATAAGAGGGGGCATGTTAGCATACGCATCCTCATGAGCCTCTGCCTGCTTCTTCTCCTCAAAGAACTCCAGAATACATTTCCTAGCCATCGAACAGTTTATGGCTATATCGTTCTGAACCAGAGCTGAACGGAGGCTAAGGTGACAAATGTGAACCTGAAAATAGGGGTAAGGATTAGGAACAAGGATTTAAATATTAAAATCTCACCTTTAACTGGTCCGCGTAACTGACGGCAACCAAATTCCTGACGAAGATGGTGTGGGCGATGGTCAGCTCGATGTTGGCCTGTAGAAAATCCTGACGCACGTTGGCTAGCCAGCTCTCCACCTCACGCCTGTCTTCATCGATCCAGCTACGCTCTCCGTTAAAGGGGATCATGCCCAGGAGGCGCACATCGATGCAGGTAGCCGGAATGTGCTTCAGGTCAGTGGGACAAACGTAGAGATTGCGGCTCTTGGTGACGAAGATGCGTGTATCTTTGTCCATGGCCTGCACTTTAATCTCCAGAGAGTGTTTCACCACATTTACATGCTCAATGGGCGGCACTCTCAGGACGCGGACGCGCTCTCGCGGCAGATCATCGCGAAAAAAGCAGACTTCGCCCTCCACTGGTGGCCAGTAGCGAGGGCTTTCCGTCTCCGGAACCAGTTGGACGCGCATGTCGACCAGGCAATCGCCTTCCACCGTTTCCCAGGCGGCGTTGGGCGGTTTGTGCTCTAGGATGCGGGCGCAGAAGTGTGCCGGCGAGTAGACCTTCACCAGATTGACTTTGATGTCCCCGCTCTTGGGCAGATGGGCTGGGCGCTTGTCCGCTTCTGTCAGTCTGTGGCGATTCTCGCAGTCTAAACGGTTGCACTGGCCAATGGTCAGGATGTGGCGGCACAGCATGCCCTTGTTGTGCTTCTCCATATCGAGGCGAATCTGCTTGCATAACTCCAGTATGGGCTCCTCCACCTTCTGGTGCTCCTTGAGGAAGTCCACCAGTCGCGGCAGCTGCTTCTGGTTGGACTCGTCCGGGATGGCAAAGGATTGCAGGGATAGAGCTGGTTTCTCAGCATTCTTAAGCAGTCCGTTCACCAGGTTGTCGCGCAGGAAAAGGTGGCGCAGCTTGAACTTGCTCCATGAGCTCCCCATGCCGTAGTGGATTAAGGTGTGAGCGTTGCGGACGTCCAGCTCGGGGCACTTGTCCGTGCAGAGCAGGATCTCGTGGCGACTGTCCTGCTTCCAGCGATGAACCCGCTTCATAACCTCCAGATCGGCATCCTGGTAGTAGGGCAGACAGCTATTGGCGTGCTCCTCCAACACCTCCACCAGCTGGCGCATCTCCTCGTCGTCGCTGCAGTAGATCACCGTGCGGTACTCCTTCGGACTGCGCTGGTACACCAACTTCATCAGCTCGATGATCTTCCGCTCGCGGTTGGTGATCACGATTTTGACATTCGTACCGCCGTAGAGGGACGCCTCCAGGATGTCGCCGAACACGATGGCCGGATTCTCGTTCATGCAGCTCAATTGTCTGAGCAGCTCGGGCTTGTAGGTCTGTGAGACCATCACCACCTGCGGCGCCTTGCCCAGGGGCAGGTACGCCTTCAGCAGCCTGTTGGCCGTTTTCATCTGCGTCTTGGTCAGGAGATCCACATTGTCAAAGACCACGAAGCGCAGCTCGTTGAAGCGATAGTTCACCTTGATGGTGGTGTTCATCCACTGCAGCTGGCCAGGTGTAGCCACCAGGCAGCCGGTGCCGTTGAGCAATCTCAGGAAGAAGTCCCGACAGTTGGAACGCGACGGCACATTCAAGGTCAGGGTAAATAGCTCGGGGCGCTTGCACGACTTTTCCAATAGGGCGTGGCACATGACGCTCACTTGGCGCACGTGCTCCATGTCGGGCACCACGATCAGAGCCATGGGACCCTTAAGCTTCGAGAACAGGTCCCAGGGATGCACAAATCCCTTAAGGCGATCGATCTCCTCCAGGGCCAAGCTGATGGCGTGACAAAGGGGCGGCAGGTAAGAGCAGGTGCGACCACTGCGCGGAGCACTCACTATCAGGGCGCCGTAGCCTTCGCCCTGGATCAAATGCGACCAGGCGTAGCTGTGGAGACGCATCAAACGGTTTAGACCCAGGATCTTCAAATTGATGATCATTTCGCCGGGGAGTTCCACCTCCCTTAGCCGGGTAGCGGGTCGGAGGGGATACTTGGCAAAGGCCACGGCATAGTCTGAGCAGTTGCTGGCCACCAATGGACGCACAGCGTCCTTGTCGCCATACTTTTCCAAAAAATTAAAGAAAGATGCACTCGTTCCGTTTGGATCAGAAGACATCTTAAGATATTAGGAATAGTTTCTAGTAGATTCTTTTGTGAATGAATTTTTCTCGTTTGCCTTTTCTGTTTTGGACAGCGTCGTTCCTGGAACTCAGTTCCGTTAGCTTCGGTGTTTTGTTGGAACAGAAAAAAAATGGCGGATTCAAACGTCAGAAGCTTCTGTTTCAGTGTTATATAACATTATTGTATTTGAAACAAATACTTCTTCAAAAATATAAATTATATAAAATATAAAATAAGCTTATCAAAAACTAACAGCTATAAATTCTTTAAAATTTCCTTGTCTCTCAGCTTTTTAAGTTATGTGACATTTAATTTAAAAATTTCTTGGTTTTAACTTAAGTTACTTTCAATATATTTTAAATTATATTATTATAAACTCAAAAGATTGCCAATTTACTTATTTATAACATAAATTACCGTTAAAACACTTTTTACAATAAGGTAACCTTCCTGTGAGCACCCTGTAGTTTTTGGCTTTTTTTTGGCTTATTTTTGGGATTTGTGTTTTAAAAACTTGAAATATTTTTTAAATATATGATTTTTTTATCGTAAATATTCATTATCCGGCAATTTTTATGCCTTTAGTGTTTTTAGAGCTCTAACATAGAAGACTTATAAGTAATCTTCAGTAGATTGTAAACCAAACAAAGAAAAGACCCAACATTTTTTTGTATTTGCTATTTTTTTTTAATAACTCAATAAATATATTAGGCTAAGATCATAGCTCTTAAAGTTAAATCTGTTTTGTAGTTTAAATAAGTTTAAGTTTTTTTGTGGAAACACCCTGTACTTTTTTTCTAGCTTTATATAGAAAAGAAGCTTTTAAAACATAAAGTATTTAACAAATATATGTTTATTAATTCTTAATTAAGTTTTTATTGCTTTTAAGTTTCAAATATATGATTTGGGAAAACACCCTGTAGTTTTTTAGGGTTTTTTTTTAGCGTTTTTTAGAGAGCGCTGGCAACGCTGGCTGAAGTTGCGCGGTCACTTTGACAACGGCTCCAAAAACTTGTTGGCGCTTCAAATTGTGGCAGCCAGTTGGGAGCTTCGCTTCGTCGGTGCGGAAAAACGCGGTTCTCCAGAAGCTACGCTTTCCGTCAATACGATTTTACCCGAAGAACTCTCCCTCCCCCCAAAAGAAAAGCGCGCTTTAAGCGAAAAGAAAGACGAAACATTTAAAATTTAATTTTTTAAAAGAAACGCATTTGTTTTTAGTTTTGTTAAGTGTTGGCTTACTTTTGCGATTCAACGGAGAGGCGAAGAAGTGCTGAGAGTGCAACCGCTGCACCTGTCTTCCGTCTTCGGTCTTCTGTCTCACCTGAGCGCTTCAAGCCACAAAAGTGTAAAGTGCAGCGCGTCTTTTTTAGCTTCGGTTCGAGTTTATTTTTTAACTTTTTTTTGGTTGGCTTGCGCTTTTTAGCAAATTTAACAAGTTGCTAATATTCAGCAATAGTTGCGTGTGTGTCAGTGTGTTTTTTTTTTCGGTTTTTATTGTATTTTTTTTTGGCCGCGCTCTAATTGCCAAGATTGGAGTGATTCTTCAGTCTTCTGCTTCTCAACATTCTTCTGGGGACATCCACACCGCAAATGAGGTAAATAACAAAAAACAAAAAAAATTAAGAAAAAAATAAAAACGGGTATAGAAAAAAAATTGCAACACCATGAAGTACTTAGCAGAGCCATGTGTGTGGGAATTGTAATTTAATGCCTTGGTTTCTTCATTTGTTGATTGTTAAAAATACAGAAAGATACGGAAAAGGCGAAGAAAAAGAATACCTTGGTTTGTTATTTCTATGTTTTTTTTTTTTTTCTGTTGTCGTCTTGGTAGCCTCTTGTAATCACTAAGCCGCTTAACGGGCGACACAATTTTCAGATATTTATAAAAAAAAAAAAAATCATCTGTTAATTGTAACGTATCCGTGACGCGGCCTTCAACTATTTTAATTGTTATTTATTGTATTTGTGTTATTTGTTGGCTTCGTGTTCGTGTTTGATCTGCTCCAAATACTTTGAAGTTCAAGACAAAATACTTGAGCCGCACCAGAAAGAAGAAAGTTCTTAAAGACTTTTCTTTTGGGACTTTGCCTTTTGTCACTTCAAACTTAATAATTGAGGAAATTCCTTAATATTTTTGTTTTAAAATTATAAAAATCTTGAATCTTGAAGACCCGAAAAAATAAAGTTTTAAAAGTAATCTATAGGATGTTTAGGTAAAATATAATTAAATAGATTACTATGAAGAGTCCCTAAGTTTAAAAACTATTTTGAAATGAAACATTTTCCAAGTTCTCAGCCTCTCAAGCTTGATTGAAAAGCCCCCAGAGAAATGCAATCAGGGTTTAGCGTGATTAATGATTTTGGCCAAGTGATTGAACACCTTATTGATAGCGGACAAGGCTTCTGATAAATTGGCCATCAAATTATGGGGGCTTTAAGAAAGAGAGGGATACAGAAGAAAAGAAAGAAAAGGGAGATAAAGGGGAGACAAGTAATTACCGTGAAAGAGCAATGCTCTAGCTCTGATAGGGTCTTTTTTTTTTTTTTTTTTTTTAAGAAAATGAAAATTCTGGAATTAATTAGGAAAAAGATTCTGGGCTTCTGGTTATGATTGATGGCCTGGCTAATTGATTGAGCCGGGGCTGATTAATGGCCAGACGGTGTGGAGTTGGTGAGCCTGGTTGCTTATGCAATCCCCGCCAGCAATTTGGACGCAAACAGAGAGTAAGAGAGACACCTGGCCGTAAAGACTTTCGAATGCCCCATGCTTGTGGGCCAATCGGTTAATTGCATTTCCTGGCCAACGATTTTCGGCCTCGTCATCGTCATCGTCAGCGTCATCGTCAGCGTCGGCATTCCCATGATGATGCCGTTAATTACCCGGACAGTTTCTTTTCCTTCGCAGAGGTCCTCATTGCAATATTGCAAATATTGCAAATATTGCAATCAATGCATTCGTTGCACATGCAAATTGCCAAATGGAAAATGCCAATTCACGTTGCGCGTATCTCATAGATACACAAAATTGAAATTATAATAAAAACGGAAGAAAAAAAAAAAAGAAAATGGTTGCCCAGGCTCTGCAACTTAGTTCAGGCTCCTTTTGTAATTCAAGCCAACGTTTTTCCAGCCAACCAGTTCGCTGCCTTGCCCGCCCGCCCAGTCAGCCTCAGATGGCATTTCTGCCCAAGCGGACAAACTGGCGGACAAACTGGCGGACAGACGGACACTGTGGCGGCGACTCTTGGACTGGCTGGCATTTTGGGGAATAGGATAAGCCAGAGTCTAAGCCCCTGTCTTGGCCATTCAGTAAACTCAACTCACTGCCGCGGCAACCGTGGCTAAATCTTGGCCAAAGTAAACGTTAGTTTATGTTTATCTTCGGTAATTAGAGTAAAAATTTGCCAGGGTTTCCACGTTTTTGTATTATAGGATTGCCATTTTTCATAAAATTAATAGATTTTTTATATTTTCAGGGGTTAAAATTCAACCAAAGGAAATGTAATTTCTTACCCAAATGTTATAATAAAACGTTTTTTTAGATAATTCTTTTATCGTCAATGAGGAGAGGGATCTAAAAATGGGGATAATATCCTTATATCTTATCTCCCAAGGAATTAATATCGATTAGTACCCCCCTATTTAAACTCCTATGTACACCCCCATTTATAGGCCATTGGCCTCCATGCCGCTCTAGAATGCCTCCTTGTCTAGATTTCGCTGTGGCAACTTTCGCTGTGGCAAGGAGGAGATGATCTGCTGCAGATGCTAACAGTCTCGAAGCCTCCGAGCCACCAAGCCGCCAAGCCGCCAGGCCGCCAGGCCGCGCCCATTCAATCCAGTTTCCCGCTCCAGCAGCCTCCAGATGGCCCGCCCCTCGCGCCTACCAAGTGGCAGCCAGAAGTGGCAGCTGGGCCGCCAGCTGTGGCACGTTTGCTGTGGGACTTGGATATGCCAGCTGCGGCGGGAGCGTGGGCCACGCCAGCGGCTGGAGGGGAGGGGCATAGACATAACTACAGAGAGAGAAAAATGTAGGAAATAAACATAAAGGGAGGAAATATTCTAAAGATTCCATTTACTTATTTATAAACATATTTTATAATATATTTGTTTCTATTTTAGATTTCAGTTATATTTCAGTTATAAGCCTCTAAAACTTTTCTTCAAGTGCACTTTTTATCAATTTCAATTTGGCAAATTGTACACACTTTTGCTTTTAAACTGTAGCTTGTCTCTCAATCAAGTCTAGTGGAAAATTAAGCTTATTTATTTATATATTGCTTCTGATTTTCGCTGAGTGTAAGGGAGGGGTTAACTAGGAACAGGCCAACAATGTACTTCAATTAAAACGCCACCAACACTGAAAACTTCAACTAAAACAAAATTACAGGCGAAACATCAATTTATGCAAAACAATTCAATTTTTTTTGCCGCTGATGCTGCTGCTGCTGCTGTTGCTGCCTTTCAGAGGTCATTTACCGAAGTGCCACGCCCCCCACCCCCTCATCCCAAGCCGCCCCTGCAGATTCACACGCTGCAAGTGGGTGGCTGGAAAAACAAAAAACAAAAAACAAAAATTTTTACCTCGGCAGGTGTGTGGGAATCTTGGCCAAAATAGCAAAAGTTCAATAGCAGCAAAGGTAGCAACGGTTGCAGATGCGATAGTTGTTGCTGTTGCAAGTTGGTGGTTGCTGGTTGTTAGTTGGTGGTGTTGCTGCTGCCGTTTGATGGTGTTGCTATTGCATTTCGCTAAAAAGTAAACACCAAGCCAAGCCAAGCCAAGCCAAGCCAAGCCAATCCATTTGGCGCAGCTGCTGGGCGGGATTTGGTGGTGTTGCTGTTGCAAGTGTTGCTGATGTTGCCTGATGTTGCCTGATGTTGCCTGATTTTGCTGCCAATTTCCAGCTGACGCAATCTGGCAAAATGAAGAGGCTAGCTCATCTGGCACGCAATCAAAGTCGCAGTGATTTGAAGCGCAAAATTTGAAGATGGTTTCTCCGATTGTCCCATTGCCACACACATAAATACCACATTTAAGTGGCAGCCAGACACCAAAATACTCAACTTGTGACGACACCAACTCATTAATTATCCGCTTTAAGCTTCTAACTCTTCAAATGTTTAATGATTTATTTTATTTTTTATTTTTTTTTCGTTGATTTATTAACATGGACAAAGAGCCGAGACCTGGCCAAGGGCCAGTGGCCTCCAAAAAAAAAAATGGATGCTGCAAGCAAGGCCTTGTTGCATGTTGCATAAGCTGTTGCACTTAATTGGCTGAAGGTGAAAGCCAGCCTTCCTATCATCCATCCTTCCTTCCATCCATCCTTCCATCCATCCATCCTTCCTTCCTTCCTTCCTTCCTCCCTGTTTTGTTAATGTTCTGCAATTAAAATGAACCGCACAAAAACTTTCTCCGGGCCAAGCAGGAGCAGGCAGCCATCTGCCATGACTCCTTGCCACATTGGCTGCATCACGATTATGGCGCATCCTCCATTGACATTGCCTTGCAAATTTGCCTGGCCATTTTCTCCAAAAAAATGCACTAATGCGGAGGTGGAGGTTGGGGTTGGGGTTGGGGTGCATCATCCTCGCCAGCGTATGGGAAAAGGATGCCCATGTGGAGATTATCGACAATTTGTCACGTTGTCAGTCGTGCGGAAGTAAAAGCTCGCTCCTCGCCTGCATCTGCACCTGCACCTGCAACTGCAACTGCAACTTGCAACGCACACGTATGTACATATGTACGTGTCTGTGTGTGTCTCGTCTCTTGAACAAATTCGACAGAAATTTCTCTTTTATTTATTATAATTTCTTTCTTCTGCCAAAGCAGTCAGCCAAGCCGAACAGGCCTCCTTTCCCCGCTAAAAAAATTTTACACGAGGCTTATTCAAATATTAAAAGAAAAAAAAAATAGTAGGGGGGGAAATGTGTGCAATACGTGCAAATATTTCCATTTGAATTGACGGCCCAGACACGTGAGCAATTAAAAATTGTCCCCCCTCCCCCATCTTGGAAGGCACGCCTCTGTTGCTCTCGCGTTGCAATCTTTTGAATCGAAAGACTTAGGCAACGAACGCGACTTTGGCAGCTGGCGATATAAATCAGTTTGATGATGATGGAACGCTGCTATTTGACATGACCCCGTCCCTTTGAGGAATCCCTTTGAGGTGTTGCCCCGGGAGATTCCAGGGCCCGATTTTACTTCAAATGGAGTTTCCAATGGAAACTCTTCGAGGCCTTACAAAGGCCTTACAAAGGAGAGCCTCAATTAAAAATTAAAAAGTGCCATGGCCAAGACGATTAACAAGTATTGATAAAAATCCATGCCACATCCGCTTCCAATTTGGCATCTGGGCAATGCCACAAATTAGTGGCAATTGTCGGTGGACATTGGCTTAGATTCGATCTCTGTGAATGCAACAGTTTGCTGAACTGTCTGCAACTTGCAACTTCCCCCTTGCAACCTGCCGCTCCCTTTGCCCGAACGAAATGGAAGATATAAGAAACGAAAATAGAAAGAGTCGCTCTGGTAATAGTAATAATAATGAAAATAATAATAATGATAATCTCTTTTTCTTGTGGTTGCTACAAATTATTTGGCAGTTACAATTAAGTTTCGACTGCAGCCAGAAAGTAAGAGCTAACAAAACAAAAGACTGACTGGCCAGCGTCTTTGACGGCCTTTCACCTGCCAGGTAACTGCCACACCAACTTACCCCATGGTCTTGCCCCATAGACCGGGTTTAACCTCTACAATTAGTTCTAATGAGTTGCTGCTGCTGCTTCCTGCTTCACGCCTCCTCTCCGCCATGTTGACACTTTCCGTTCGGTTTCCGTTTGCCAATCCACTTTTTGGCTTCAACTTTAATTGAAAACAGAAAAAAAAAAAAGAAAAAAAAACGCAAAAAAGAAATAACAAGCCACTGTCACTGAATCTCTGGCCATTGGCTGTTTTGGATTTCCAAAGAAAGAAATTTCCGTCTGTCGTCCGTTCCGCTAAAGTTAAGTTTTATATCCGAGCTTCTGGTTGTAATTATTTGGACATGGACCTGGACTTTCTCTGCATATGATCATTTCAGTTGCTTTTTGGCTTCAACTTGTCCAGCATCCAGTTTTTTTTTTTTTTTTTTTTGTATTTTCTTGTTACCTTTCTCGACTCACGTATGAGGGGTACTACATCCAGTGTTTTCGGTTGCTGTTCTGAAAAATAAAGGTCTGAGGCTGAAACCCCGCCCATCTACCCATTACATGTGCGTGACAAGCGCGTTAAGTGTTTTCCCATTCCCATTATCATTTTTTTTTTGGTTTTTTTTTTTTTTACCCATATAGGTCTGTATATATTCCGACACCAGATTCAAATTCGTTGGCCTCGCATTAGCAACACTTCTCTTTAAATTGATAATCACGCCTGCTCGAGTTTCTCATGTCTCGAGTTTTGTTTTCTTTTTTTTTTTTTTATAGAGTTTTCGGTTTATGTTTGGATTCTTTGATGGTAATACAATGGAATTTCTCTATAAAGACAATATAGGTATAGTTCTTAGTTATTTAGTTGGTCCTAACTTTCAGGATTCATATATATATTTTGAATAGCTTAAAGCTTGGATCATCAATTTGATGCCCAACACCTTTGAAATCTTTTGAAGGCCTAAAAAAATTAACACCTTTAAAAACTATAAAGACAAAAAAAAAAAGAACAAAGAAAGGCATTATCTCTACTATCTCTAATACATCTACCAGCGTAGATATTATCTCCAATATTCAATAAATTTAAACCAATTATTAAAAAAATAAAACATTTCTCAAGCCATGGCCTTTCTTTTTGTGATCCAACAGCAATGGCCATTAAAATAATTAATTGTGCCACACATTGGCCAATTCTATGATTAAATATTGCATTCGCTTTTAAGCCAAATTATGATTAAGAGACTTCGAAGCCAACTCCCTATTATCCAATGATTTATTTTGCTGGCAATCCACAAAATTCCGCATTCAATTCCGATTCCGAATCATATTTCATCACTGGCTTGGATTGCCGGGCAATTATAAATGTTTTGATTCGAGTAATTGCCAGTTGCGTCAGTTGTTGGGTCTAAACTGGGTAACTGCGGCACCTCCCCCCCTGGCCATCTCCTGGCCACCTTTGCCACCTTGGGGCGCCGCCACTGCCAATTTAGTCTCCGGGTCGTAAGTAAACCATTTGAACTTTAACAGTGCGCTCCGGAGCTTATAAAACGCTTATAAAATGATTTATTTGGCAGCCGGGAAGTTAGAGCTGGAGCTGGAGCTGAAGCTGGCGCTGAAGCTGGAGCGGTTTAACAATAACAAATCGCTTCTAACTATGCCTTCGATTCCATGACCATAAGCCAAGCTATCTCTGTGTTACCAGCTCTTCTCAAGGGTTATTGTGGGTTTAGGCCTTAAAGGATTCATTTTTGGGGCTTTGCAAGGTGATTTCTAAGAAAAAGGGGGATATAGAAAAACTATCAATTAATCTCTAAACTTTATTGATAAAATGTTAAATATATATTAACCATAATTTTTGTATTTACTTTTACTTTATTTCCGAATCCGTTTCGATGCCGGTGAAGCATAGAATTACGTGAAAAAGTGAAATTATGCGAATCGTCGCAGATCTCTTTACTTAGTTAGTAGCTTTTTTTTTTTTTATTATTTTTTTTTTTAGCTGTTTTTCGAGGTGGCAGTGGTGCGTGAAAGCAGGCACCGGCAGAGCCAAGAGGCACCACCATGTGGCACCACCACCACCACCGTCGATGCGTGTGACCCAATTTGGGAAATTTCGATTGCAAGTTCAAGTTTTGCTCATTCTGTATTTATTTTCTCATTTTCTTGTTCGTTTTTTTTTTTGTTGCTTGGTGTACTTGTGAGGCGTGGCACGTAGCCAGGCACTCCTCACTTTCTTCAACTTTCGCATGGAATCCAAAAAGACATCAATATTTACAGTAAACACTCGCATTACTCACCTGCAGATCCCTTTGAGACAAAAACAGAGGTCGGATTCAAAATGATGACGATGACGATGACGGCGTCCTCCGCCGCCGCCGCCGCCGCCGCCGCTTCCGTTTCCGGCTCGGCCTCCGTCTCCACATCGACGGACTGCAGCAGCAGCATCCAGGGATCGACGACCAGCTCGGCATCCAGCGACGTCATGACCCTGACCACCACCGCCGCCTCCTCGTGGTGCGCCATACCGGCCAGCTCACGGCTGCGCGTCCTTCGCCTAGTCCGGCCCCATCAGAGACGCCTCCTGGTCGGCGGCCCGGAGCGGGGCAGCACGTACGGGTTTGCGGTGCGCGGCGGTAGGGAGCACGGCACCGGGTTCTTTGTCTCCCACGTGGAGCACGGCGGCGAGGCCCAACTGAAGGGTCTGAGGGTAAGTGGGTTACTTTGGCTTAGACTCAAAGGATACATACCTCCTCTACCAAATCAGATCGGCGACCAAATTCTGCGCATCAATGGCTTCCGGCTGGACGATGCGGTGCACAAGGAGTTCATCCAACTGGTGGCCAGCCAGGATCGGGTGACCATTAAGGTCCGGGGCGTGGGTATGCTGCCTGTCAGGGAGTGAGTTTATCCAGCAAGTTATTCCAATTGCCTTTTAATTGATGATCCTTTCAGCCAACCGGAGGAGCGCCTGTCGTGGAGCGTCGTCAAGCTGCCCAGCGTGAGCGGCACCCCCTCGGAGAGCTCCTTTAAGACGGACCGGGGGCGCGGCTCGGGCGCTGGCAGCGCCTGTCGCGACATCAACGTCGTCCTCCATGTGGCGCCGCGCACCAAGCTGGGCCTGGGTATATGCAAAGGCCCGGAATGGAAGCCGGGCATCTTCGTTCAGTTCACCAAGGAGCGGAGCGTGGCCAGGGAGGCGGGTCTGAGGCCGGGCGACCAGATTCTCAGCGTCAACAGCATCGACTTCTCGGACGTGCTGTTCAGCGAGGCGGTGGCCGTGATGAAGAGCAGCAGCAAGCTGGACATGGTGGTGCGTACGGCCGCCGGATGCGATCTCTTTCCGGGCGAGTCCAGTGGCTACAATAGCTCCGCCAGTTCGGTGACCGGCGACCAGAGCCCCTGCTGGGCGGATGCCAAGTCCAAGCGCCTCACCGCAGTCCGGGAGGAGTCCGGCAATGGAGGGGGCGGAGCCGCCTCCAACTGGTCACAGGGCATCGAAGTTCACAAGCAGATGAACAAGACGATCATCAAACTGACGGAGAATGGTACCTCTATAAATAATACCTACATAGCTAGTGCAGGCTTCGTTTCCGGTTCGGCAGCCGGATCTGGCTCTGGTTCTGGTTCTGTTTCCGGTTCCGTTTCCGGTTCCGGTTCCTCGTCCCGCAGCCAATCGGTGTCCCGCAGCACCACCATGAAACGCACTCACCTGCGACCAGTCAACTCCGCAGCATCAGGATCTATCAACAGATGCGGGACAGGAACAGGATCTGCAAGTGGATCTGGGTCAGGAGCTCCTGTCCCACCACCACCAACCGCCATGATGGATGCGGCAGCCACTGGCAATGGTGGCATCAACGGCAGCAGTCTCTCCAGTGCCATAAACGAGGAGCTCAAGAAACGCAAAGAGGTAGGAGAAGGACCTGGAAGGCCTTGGACAAAGTCTAAACCGAAAATGTAAAACTTTAATTAATTTTTTTTTGCAGAAACAACAACAACAACAACGCAACAATAATCGAGATAGAGAATGGGAGGGAAGTGGGAATGGCAATGGATGTGGAGCTGGTCATAGAAACTCCATAACGAATGGTACGGTACCACATCGCCAGAGAACCAATGCCTCGCAGGGCAATGCATCCGGAGGAGGAGGAGGCGGAGGTGCCACTGGCGGCGGCGGCGGAGGAGGAGGAGGAGCAGGTGCCGACCAGCATACGGCGCTGATGGATGAATTCAAGCGGGCTCACCAGCGAATGTTCAGGAACGGGTTCCATGAGAGCGAGCACAAGGTAAGCGACATCCAAATGGATATATGTATGGATGGATGGATGGATGGATGGATGGATGGATGGATGGATGGTCGGCTACTTGCAAAAGGTCAAGAGATCCGAGAGGGCTACGTAAACTGCACTTGTTTTGGCCCAGTTTACTCCAAAGTTTTTACCAAACAACAACAGCAATGGGAGGCTCAAGTGCTTGGGCACTCGACAGTCAAGAGACTTGTCTGGGATGAGAGGGTGTTGATTGGTTTGGGTGTTTGTTGTGGCATCTTATCGGTCAGATTGCGTCGACTCTATTAGTTATCGAAAAGTATTTGGACGCAAATGAATCATAAATATAATAGACTTAATGGTATAATAGAGAGATAACAGAAAGAAATAATCGTTTAATCGAAATCACAACGATTTAAATCGACTTTATCGAGAGTCTTTTAGTTGAAAAATCCCTTGGGATTACTTTGAAAACTTCGAAAAAATGAACAAAATAATAGTTGATAGAGTTTTGTTGGGGCAATGCAGCGATAATTATGCAACTTTTTGATAACTTATCAGGGGATTACCTCACAGACTATCAACTTTCGTGAATCGAATTAGAATTCGATTGCCTTGTGTATGGCTTGGCGATGGACTCTAAACTTCCCAGAATGCCAATCACAACGATGACACTTCAATTGGCCAATGCTGTTGGCTAAAAACCAGAGCCAGAAAGTGACTCATTGTCATCGCGATTCTCCCGGCTGGGAAGAGCGTGAAAATCGGAGGAACCAAAACAAATGGCCAAAAGCAAACACTGATACAGGGGTGGAGGGCCAACTCCCCCAAGGCCTTTATCTAATCAGCTTGGGGTGGAGAGGTGCCAAATCGGTACCAGCCCACTGAGGGCCTCAGTCTTGCCAAGAATTCGCTCCAGAGTGGTTCGATTAATTGTTGTTTTGTTGTGCGCCGACGGCCGGAATGAGTTTGTTGCGACCGAAAAACCAAAGCCAGGGGGGCGGACAGGAGACGGGTGGTGATGGGGCGGGGACGGGATCGATGCCCACCATGCGACCCGTCAGCATGGGTCGACCCCTGGTCACCATGTCCACCTATCAGGTATTTTTTTTTTTTTTTTTTACTTAAAGCAAACTTTTTGTTATTAACCAAAAATTGTGACGAACATTTTCTCTTTGGCGCAGGAACGAGGCGAGACGCTAAAGCGCACCTCGATTATGCCCGATGATAGCAGCTATCGCAACAGTATCAATAGCAACGCTTTTGTCACCAGTAACGGTAACAATAATAACGGTAATAGCAGCCACATCCGCCTGCCACAAAATGGCGTTAAGGCGGCCAACGGAAATGGCAATGGTGCCGCCAATGGATCGCCCGAACTTCCGCCCCCGGTAAGCCCATAAACCAAAAAAAAAATAAAACAAAAAATCATCAATTCCATCGAAAATCCAAAATTTAACAAATAAAATATTTTTCAAAATGATTTTTTTGTATTTTATGAAAGGGGTTTTCAAAGCTTAAATATAATATTAAAATGCATTGGAAAGAAAAGATAAGAGCTGTACATACCATATAGATTATCTTGTTTAGCTTTTAAACTTTATATTGTTTAAACAATAATGAGAAATACCTTTTCTTATCTCTCATACTAGTTTAGTTGGGGGTTTTTTCTTAATGAATCAACTTTTTTAAATAATTCACGTAATTATTGTAAACAATAATCTATAGCATGGAAAGTTTATAATATTCGAAAGATGTTGCAATCTAATAAATTTTTAAACTTTTTTGAATATTTTTGCAGCCACCACAGTTTGCCAATCCGCAGCCAAGGCAAGTTCCCTCCAAACTAATCACAGGAAATGGCCTGGCAAACGGAAATGGAAGTGGAAACGGAGCTGGAGCCGGAAACGGAAACGGAAACGGCTCCATTGGCATGGGCAATGGAGGCTTGGCCAAGGTTAAGCAGCCCATGTCGCCCATGAGAAGTGCCAGCATCAGTGTGGGAGGCTTCCGACCACCCATTACCCCCCAGCCGGACTACGAGGCGGTGCAGCTGCGTGGCAGCAATGGAACGACCACAACAGGATCGGCAGCCGGAACGGGGGGGGCCAGTCAGCAGCAGAGGAGAACGCTGCGCCTGGGCACGGTGACCATTGGGGAGTATGGCGATCCGAGAGCCGGAAAACGAGAGACTCTGCGCAAAATGAACGGCGAGGCGGGCTCGAATGGCATCCTGAAAAACGGAAACCAAAGGAGCAGTGCCAGCTTCAATCACGGAACCACCCAGCACACGGAAAAGTCCATCAAGTTTGGCAATTGATCCCTGAAAAAGGAAAATCCTTTGTGCAATATCCATAAGAAAATGGAAATGAAACGAGGAGGAACGAGGGAGGAGAGTACAAAATCGGATCTGCAGCGGCTTTCTACCATATATCATATTCATTATCCTTTTTTTTTTTTTGCTCCTTACACATGTAATTATTTTTATATTTCAACATTATAGTTGTTGAAAATATGGCGTTGCTAGTTTGTTACTATTTTTAATAAACACTGTAAATAACCCAAAACAAAACAGCACCAGCTCTAGACATTAAAATAAATACCTATATATGTATGTATGCGTATAAATAAATAATTAAATAAATAAATAAAACTTCCATACATCCAAGACAAAAGCAAAAGCGTTTCCGATAAGCGACTGAAAATATTTAACCAATTGCGTCATTTTTCAAACAGAATCTCAATTACATTTGAGCCATAAAGATATGGGGTCTACAGGTGTCTGTCTCTCCGCAGATTGAGGTTCTATCAATTTTTAATAAATAATTATCAAATTAAATAGTATCAACTATATGATACCCTCTACTTGTTGCTCTACCTTGGATGGCAACCCCTATAGGGCTTTTTTTTGGATGAAATAATTATCTCAAGAATAGTTCAACATTAAAACTTTAGACCTCTGGGCCCTTTAGGTACCGGGTACTTATAAACAAAGATGGTATAAGGCTTGTATTCCTTATCTTTTCCTCCAAACAGAATCAGTTGGCAACCCCAATCGATGTTTTTTTAATTTAAGATCCTAGTAGGCTGCTTCTAGCTATCCGGCAAGGCTGGGAAGATAATCAAAAGAAAGGAAAATGGATTGCGGCGATAAACACATCTGTCTTACCCGAAAAATGAGCTCCTTCACTGGCTTGGTGACCAACATGGCCCTTGGTAAGTTTGGCACTCCTCCTCCTCCTGCTCCTCCTTCTCCAGCTCCTTCTAATCCGGTTGACCTTCCACCCAGATGAGTATTACAAGAAGCACGTGAAGCCGGCGGATAAGTTCGAGAGGCCGTGCTTTGGACGCCATCCGACGCGGAGGCAGATGCGACGCCACTTCCAGCGCACCCATTTCTTCGGGCCGGCCTACCGGGATGGCAACCTTGGGCATTCGCCAGCCAGCCTGGTGCTGCAGCAGCGACTGGATCTTCTGCACCGCCAGATCCGCGACCTCAAGCAGGTCCTCGACTACAAGACCTCGGTCGAGCTTGGCCACAAACAGCTGGCCATTCTCAAGGCTCGTAGCGCCCTCCAGACCGCCGCCTCGAATCCTTCGACCTTCGACTCCAGGCTTAGGGTGTCGCCTGTCGCTCCCGCAGAGCCAGTGCCTCTAATCGTAAAGATTGGTGACGAGCTTATCTACGACGAGGGCTACAAGTCCGATCCCATTTGGATGCCATCGGAAACGGGCGGTTTTAACTCGGCCTGAAGATGTTTTTCGTGTTTCTATTGCAAATATGAAAAGCTCTTTTTCCCAATAAAACAGAATTTTATGCTTTAACTTAAGGTTTTTTATATTATTTATTTAAAAACGAAATTCTAAGGGAGTTGGTTGTAGAGTTTTGATAAATAGTATTCTCAATTTTCTTTGCTTTCCTTAACAGTTCCTTTAGTGTTGGTTAAAAGGGATTTTTCTGTGACACAAACCAGTGCTGCAAAAGTCCCTAATAACTGACAGCTGTCAAAAAAGGGCCCGAAAGCCTTGGTAGTAACAAAAAGTTAAGACCCAGTCTCAGTCAGGGCCAAGAGTTCAACAAGAACAGTTTATATCTGGTTTCTTATTTCCTCCTTTTTTTATTTTATTATTTTTTTTTTTGAATAATTTTTTTTTTTTATTAATTTTTCCATAAAAAACTTGGTTGCCTTGCAAAATAGTTGTCAGATGCTCAGGCAAGAGCTCCTTCCTTATTTTCTTTTAATTTTTTTACTTATTTTACTTTTTGTTTTATTTATTTTAATTATTTACATTGGCTCTAAAATATAAATGACCAATTGTATGCTTGGTTGTATTTGTATTTATTTAATTTTTAGAAATATATCCAACAGTTTTGTTTTTATTTTTTGTTATTTTGTAAATTTATTTGGCTTTTGGTTTTCAGCTTCCAGTACTTCCATATTTATATTTGATTATAAATTTGAAATAATCTTGGTAACCAGGAAATTCAATTAATCTTCGTTTATAAAAGTAAAACCACTTGGAAATAAATCAAATCGTTTGAGGTCTTAATCGAGGGAGCCAGATGGAGTGGAAATCTCGAATCAAGTCTTAATCAAAAGTAAAAGTGGGCGGCGTTGGCGGTTTGGCGATTTTCTGTTTCCCCCCCCCCCTCCCCCTCCTCAAATATACACTTGGAGAAAATTTGTGTACTACAACAATAACAATAACAATAAACACAAATCTTTTTTTAAATACTTTTGTTTTCCTGAATTGTTTTTTATTTTAATTTATTTATCTACTTCTCTCATTTCTCGCCGTGTATGCTTAAACAAAAAATTGCACAACAATCATGATTGGAAGTCACTGGGAGGAGTGCTTGGCGGGGGAGGGGGGGGGGGGACTGATTGCCGATTGACCAACTAACTGAGTAACTGAGTAAGTCACCAAACAGACAGGCTGGCCAAAGAGACTACCAACTGGCCTGGCCTGGTCCGGGCGGTCCGGGTTTCCTTCCTCATTGTTGCGACAGACGGCGGCAACAAGTTGCCGGTTTTTTGTTGTTTGTTGTCTCTGGCGTTGTTTTTGTTATTTTCATTAATTTTACAATCGGTTTGCTTCATACACTGTCCAAAAATGATGGTCCAACAAACGATTTGTGGTGGCTTTTCGAGAGATTCTAATAAAAATGATGGAAAATATTTATACCCAGTAATTGGTAGTACTTTTCGAAGAGTAATAATATGTACTATAATTTTGTATTATGAGTTTGTTAGTTGGAATATAATAAAACCCCCCCTCACCCCCAAAAAAAAAAGCCTTTCGACCAAAGTTCGCTTACTTGAAAAATGCCTCAAAAATTTATGATTGGCAATACCGGGAAAAGTGATTTTTTTTTTTTTTTTAAGACACTTGTCACTTCGCCACGCACTTAAACTAAAACAGAAATTAAAACTAAAACAGAAACTAAAACTAAAACGATCGCCGAAAAGCCAAAAAGCTCAAAAGTCCGGCGGCGAAAAGCGGCGAAAAGCGGCGGCGCCGGGTCGAAACTTTAAACCAATAAAATCGCTGCGCAGACGCGGCTATTCAGTCGAATTTCGGTCTTGGCCGCGCACACACTTTTGGCTTAAATAAGTTGCCTTTTAACGGGATTTTTTTTTTTTAATCAAAAAACTAAAGTTTTTTTTTTCTGTTGAAATGTTGAAGCTGTTTTTGTTGGGTGCTTTGGTTTATTGTGCCAAGCCTTCTGTGTGCTCGCCCATTGCACCCACCACGTCCGATGGAGCCACGCCCATTGACGCCCGGGTGACGGCAGCGGAATTTGGCGCCCAGGACGCCTTCGATGCGGCGGACAGTGCCGGGGAATCCGCTCAAGCGGAGGCCAGCGACTCGGCCGGATTCAAGGTGAGTGCTCATCCGGAGAAGGTCAAGAGTACGTTAGAGTCGTAACATGCCCGGGAATATTACAAAAAAATATAAAATATATATAATATTAAATATGAGAAAAGCTTGTTTCGCGAGAGTGAAGTTTTGGTTTTAAAAATAAAATGACATAGAGAGGTTTCTTTACTACCAAGAGTTACAATACTCTATGATATTGTATATATTTTTTAATTTAATATATCCCCAGATATTATAATAATTTTAGAAACATTTTCATTAAACATGAAACTCAGTAACTCTTCCTTTAGACATTTCTTTTTAAATATAGTAGTAGTTCCTTTTCATTTTATTAAATCATAATTTTTTATGAAATATAATCCTTTTTAGATATCCCTTTTGCCGAGTCCGGCCAAAACCGCCGAGTCTGTGAACCTGGAACAGGAGGGAATACCATCCAAGGTTTTAAGCATTTACGATAAAGGCCAAAAGAAGTTGGCTGACTTGGCTCAGGTATGATGATTTCCTTTATATATGTTACAATATGGAATTGTTTAAATACAAAATATTACATAGCCCGTTCCCATTTTGGACACGATAAGCGAGCATGAAAAGTACGGCAACAATGGCGACATGTTCGACGGCATCTCGCGATCCATTGTCAATGGTTACGAGGCCTTCTCCAACCTGCTCAACACCTTCATACAGGTGAGTGCCGAAATTGCCTCAAATTGTTGCTATAACTTTGCTGCTTTTTGTTTGTTTCTTCATTTTCACACACACACACACACACACTCACACACACACTCACACACACGCCATGTACAAGTGTTGCATAAGACATGGAAGAGTCCCCCATAAAGGGGGGGATCTCCAAGGGGAGCGTACGCTAAAATATATTTAAACTAAAACTACTTACAATATATTACGAGGCAACCGCTTACACCTTTTAGGCCTTCTAATTGTTTACCCTCCGATTTTTAAGGCCAAGGTCAATCTTACCACTAACTTTCTTTTTTTATTTTCTCATCTCCAAAACAGAAACCCAAAGAGCTGGCCCGAAGCGTTACCAAAGGCATTACGGCCCAGTTGGACATCATTGGCGGCAAATTGGTTGGCTTGTAATTTAAATATATAATTTATTCTTCATTTTCATATAAATTACTCTATGCATTGTGTGTAATTTAAATAAATACTTTAATTTATTTGTAACTTAACACGAACATGTTGTGTAGGAATGCAATTCGATATAAATATTAAAATAAATATATATATATATATATATATATATTTACGTATAAATAAATGTTATAATCGTAATAGCTTTCGTCACCTATCCCGCCTCTTCCTATTCGATTTCGTCCTCAATTGTCTGGCTCTTCGGGCAGTTTCTGTTCGTTTTTTTTTTGTCATAAATTTAATAATTATGAGTATAAATAATATATAATGGGTATTGTGATATATTGATTTAGAGGATTACGAGGATTACGACTACTAGAGAGTATAGTACATCACAATATGGATGCACCGCTAACTAAACAACACCCCAATTTTTTCGAGTGTGTTACAAATTACAACAAAAAACAAAATACAGAGAAAAAAAATAATAATTAAATTAATTTTTGGCACATTTCGTTGAATTATAAACTAAAAAAAATGGATTAGAACCAAAACTAATTTGGGTGGCGGGGTGGCGGAAGGGGGGGGAGGAGGATAGTTAAGGAGGATAATTAGGGCGTAGAGATGCGGGTTCAATCCTCCCAACTGCTGGTGCGGGTCTGGGGATCGATCGAGGGGGAGTAGGACTTGTAGGTGTCCGAGGACCTCTTGTGCTTCACCGTGCAGAACAGCAGCATCGAGGTGATCAGGCCGAAGAGCTGGACGAAAGCGATGCCCAGGCCCACCGCCCCCACCACGTTCAGTTGTCCGGTGAACCAGCTCTGGAGCGAATGGGCACAGCCCTTGTCCCACCACAGCGCCGGGTTCTCCGATCTATCAAGCATAGCAAAGGAGGCAAAGGAATTAATATTTTTAAATGGGGATTTCGTATGGGGCATCGTTTACCGGCCGCAGTCTGGACGCAGGAGGCCATCGCCTGATCCTTCGGTCAGCACCTGACGCTGATCATAGAGCATCCTGCAGCAGGACTCGGGCACCCAGCGCTTTCCCTGCCACGACTGGATGTCGTACCAGTCCTCATAGGACGACACGCCGCAGCACTCGAACTGATTTCAAATGGAAAATTGTCTTGAAAATGGTGATGGCAGGATTGGGGAGAAGGGTGGCGGACCACTCACCGATTGTTGGACGCTGTCCCAGATGGCGGCCACGGAGGGCGCCACCAAAGAGCCCCGATCGCTGGCATTGTAGTGCCGCTCGATCCCGAAGCGCAGCTCGTTGGCCAAAGTCCGGCCCAGGCCGCCGCGGAAGAGAAAGGCGATCGAGCCCACCAGGAACTCGCTCATGAACAGCATCACAATCAGCATGAAGTACTAACGATACACGGAGAGAAAATAGGGGAGTGTTGTTATTATTAATAGTAATAAATAATAATAAAAATAATAGAGACTCCTGGGGTCTCGAGACCAAACAAATTGTAGAAACTTGTATTACTTGCTTTCAGTTTTTCCCTGTGTACTTCCTTATATGGAATAAAATATATGTAGATACTTGTTTTTTTTTTTTTTTCAATTGGATACCCTTCACCTTGGTTAACCGTTACTCACCAGCACCAGAAGACAGCGGGACTGGACCCAGGCGCCGCAGCAGCCGAAGAAGCTCACCACGAACCCAGTGCCGCCGATGGCCATGAAAATGGTGTCGGCGCTGAGGCCGGCGTGCTGTGGCAAGAGTGTGGCATAGCCCTCGTAGCTGAGGCGCAGCCACAGGCCGGCGCCCAGGAAGGCGCAACTGCAGAGCTAAAAAAAAAGGTCAGAAAGGTTTCAATTAGAAAGGTCCATCAAAGGATAATCTATGTCTGCTTTTTTTTTCCCATTTAATCTCCTGCCACATGTCCTTCAATTCCGGCAGCGATTGGCAGTTGAATGTGACAGGAATCGGCGCCAGCAGCAACATGTTGCACGTTGTTCACCAAAGACTGACAATGAAAATGGGGCGTCTGTGGCAGTGGCACTGGGCGTGGCTGTGGCAGCTGCATTTGCAAACTGAAAGCGAAGCCGATGCCAAAGTCAAAGCGAAAGACAATGGACAGGAGCTCAGACAATGCCACAAAGCGGCAGTCGGACCAGGTTGCAACTTCCGCAGCAGACGGCGGCGGCAAAGTTCTGGCTTTGATTCCACATGCCCCATGCCTCATGCCCCCATGCCCCATGTATCTCTTCATCTGTTTATGTTCTTTCAATGCCACTGAGGCTGATGCTGCATTTCCGCTGACAAGTTTCAAAGCGCTTCGTTCCATTGTTTCTCCAATCAAAAATATTCAACAAATCCTACTGAAAACTTTACCACTTACGTATTTTAATCTTAATTATATATTTTTAATTAATTTAAATCTTAAAACTTTGGCGAAAACTCACCCACAATATAATATTCAGCCAGCAGAAGGTGCGGCGTATGCAGGTATATCCGGCATTACCCATTATGGGATCTGTAATAGACGAAAAAGAGACTTAAGAATGGGGATTTTCTAATCGGCCCCCCACCCCTTTCCCTCCCTGTAGATCCCCGTCACACACACACAAACGCATAAATCATGGACGATTTTCTGGGCTGCATTCATTAGAAATGTTTTTTTTTTGTTTTTTTAGATCTATTAAAAAAACTACAAAAAACGACCCCATTGGGGGGTATGTATTTACTGTGAGTGTGTGGGTGTGGAAATAATACGGAATTTCACAAATTTATACAAAAAATGCTTTATTGCTATTATTTTTGTGGGTTTTATTTAATTTTTTTGACGCCATTTTGTTTTTGTTGTTGTGATGGCTTCCATTGGCATTTCCTTTTTGTCTATGAAATGTAACTGGAGTACGGTGTGTGTGTTTTTTTTTCAGTGTATTTGTGTGTGTGTGGGGGGGGGGGGGTGTATTCAATTGCAGCTGAAAACAAAAAAACGCTCATTTATGCAAATATTTTAAATGATTGAATGAAAACAAACATTAGACCTCAAAAAAAAAAAAAAGGAAATAAAACATGAGAGACAATCAAACATTATGTAAGAATGTCCTCATTTGTTTACTTAAATTTATAAACAAAAGTACAGTACACACCAAAATATTTCCCACAAATAAGAAAAAAAAACAAAAGAAGTCAAATCTTCAATTCTTTGTTGCTTCGATGGGAAAGATTGCGGTTTCATGCAAATAGCAATCGAGCTTGATCTGGGAACCAAAAAAAAAAAAAATAATATAAAAAAATTGCATGCCACAAATTGTGGCATGTTTGGCAATACTAAAGCCAAGTGTGTTGCAGGTTGCATGTTTCGAGCAAGTCTTTCAACGGAAACTAAATTAGTCGATGAGGCTTAGGATCTATTATACCTTTTATGCTTTCCATTCTATATCGTATCCTTGAAACATCTGTGATCTCTGACCCCAAGACCACCACCCCCTTAATAGATGTGATCTTGAAAATCTGGAGAGGGGCACGCGACAGACTGGATCCTCCAACCCGTTCGCTATTCGGAAGACCAGACCAGAGCTCTACACAATAATTGGCATAACTATCATCATCATCATCATCATTATTATTATTATTATTTTTGTTACTATTATTATTATTATTATTATCGCCGTGGTCGTGCACACAACAAACATAATAATGAAATAGTGCAAATAATAAACGTAGATGGGCGGGGTAGAGATGGGCCTGGAACTGGAACTGTCCAGGGGTGTTGCAGTGGTTGTGGTTCCATTTCCATTCCCATTTCCAGTTCGTCGTCTCCAAGTGCGAACAATTGTTGCAACAGCAACAACGGAGACCAACTGTCGCTCGCTTATTTTCCAATTTAACTCAATAACGCGGACTGGCTTAATGGCATTTGACGCTGAAAATTTGCGATTTACCCTAGAGATCCCTCTCCCCTCTCCCCAACCCCCACCCACACACACACAAACACACACAGTTGCACATTTATCATAATTCGAGATGCTGGATCTGAGATGTTGCGGATGTGGCATGAGTGATTTATGCCAACCAAAAAAAAAAAGGTACCAGGGCATTATTATTATAAACCAAAAAATTTATTAGCCTTCCGAAAGGGTAATCGTAGAGATATTCTCTTTTTTAAGGGGGGTTTTCCATATTATATCCAATATTTAAGGTTCAAAACTCCAAGATAGTGGAGGGTTTTTTTAAATGGTTCTCTATTTTAAGGCCAAGTTAAATATTAATTTCTAATTTAATTAATTTAAGGCCTATCTATGTAATTCTTTAATTCCTAAATAAAGGATCTATACTTTAGTAATTTAATGAAAAACAAGAAAAAAATATAAAAATGATAAATAATATGGAAAAAAGAAAGGTTTTAGAGTTTCTTAAAAGATGTTGCAACTATCATAGAATAAAGGGTTCCCTATATAGAGATTACGATCAACAAATTATGGGTTCCTAATAGAGATTTCTGCGGTAAGCTTTAGATGGAAGAAACTTTTTCAAAAAAGTTTCGAATCCTATCAAAAAACAAGCAGTGTATAAAGCAGTTCGTTTTCGAAAAAGCAAAACCCAAAGAAAGACCAGTCTGGGAGACAGTGTAAAGACCTGAAATTGCAAAGATCCGCCAAAGTCGACGACATTTGCAGCAACAACAACAACGACAACAACGACAACAACAATAACAACAACAACAAACAAACAAACCAACAAATAAACAAACAACAAAAACAAGAAGAGCCACCGAACTGAAAAGATTTTCTCTTGACCATTGGAGACCTCTTCTTGCCACCACTTTGGTTGTTGTCGCTCTTATTGTTGTTGTTTTTGTTGTTGTTGTTGCTATAGTCTTATTTAGTGGTATTTCAAAGTGTCGTCCACAAAAAGTTTTCTCTTTTTTTTTCAAAAAAAAGGGGGAGGTGCCCCTCAGATCACTGATCGGGGCAATCTATGTGTTTATTTTGTTGTTGCCCCATTGCCGCATTTCTTTTCAGTTGCAAATTACTTCAAGTTGTTGTTGCTTTTGTTGTTGTTTGCTTTCAATCTGGTTTTGTGGTTGCTATTTTTTATTTTTTTCTTTTACTGTCAATAAATTGCAAGAGTTTGTTGTTATTCCAAAGGCCTTACATCAATAATCGTAAATATTTGATAGAGAAAAGGACATTTACATTGGCTTTACTTGATAACGATAATTGTTTATCGTTTTTATCGTTTATTCCGCACTTTTTGCCACCAATTTCAACTCGAAAAAAAATTCTAGTTTCCGTTTTTAAACACAATTTTTCCAATTTCTTTCAGGGTTCTCCTCCTGTTAGGTGGATTTTATTTTGGTTTTGTGAAAAGAACTAAGAGATTTTCGATGGGGAATATGTTATTTGGGTATTTTCGATTCGATTAGCGGGTTCTAATGCGCTCGCCGCGGTTGCTCAAAATAAACTGACAATTCTGCGCACTGCCAGTTAAAAATAGTTAAAAAATGGAGAAGCCGAAGTGGCACGAACGAGCCAAAAACCGAACCAGCTTCGGTTGCAAGTTGGATGGGGACAGTTGTTGCATGTCAGAGAAACAGAGAAATTTTTGAGAACTAGAGAAAGGGAGACAGAGACAGAGAGAGAGAGAGAGATGAGCAACGCGCGCCGTCTGCATATTTTATGAATGAGATTTATGTTTAGATTTCAGTGTCACGTTTTGATCCACATTTCAATGAAGCACTACGAAATGTTACAAAAAAAACAAAAAAAAAAATAAAAAAAATAGAGACGGGAAGTGGATGTGGTCACTCATACGCCGTGTGGTCCCAGCTGACACTGCAGTTTCTGGAAAAACTTCAGGCTTTTCCTCCACGTTATGCAAAAAAAGAGGTTAACGTACTTTGTCTTGTTTTGTAAATAAAGTTCAAAATAAAGTTTAAGAAACTTGTATGCTCCTACTTACTTACATTTCCTACAATCATTTACATCATTTTCATCATTTTAAAGTATTTATTTCAAGTGTAACAACTTTGCTGAAAAGTTACTGCCTGTGCAACATTTCTGGACCACAGTGCGTATGAGTAATTTTTATAAAGGGATAATTAAAACTTAATTATATATCAAATAAACAAAATTAAACTATACAGACTATTTTTATTATTAATATTAGAGATTCATGAAGCTCTTCTTCTGCCTCTTAAATTTGTTTATAATTATTTATCCATCTTTCCCCACATTTTTTTGCATTAGCTTTGGCCGCCAAACCGCTGATGGTGCAACTCCCCCTCGAGTCTTAAACATTTTCGTTATGGATTTATGTAACGAAACAGAAAACAAATTTACAAAAAAATAGCTGAGCCATAACGGAAGCAACAAAACCGAAAAGAAAATAAACAATCCATCGACTTATCGACAGAGACGAGGCGTTGCGTGATAACAGACTTAGCATAAATGAAAGTCGAGAAAGAAAGCAACTCTTATGGGGCCCTCAAAGCTACAACAAAAGTCTCGTGAAGATTCATATCTTCTGGGGATTATCATTCAAGAGTATGGGGAATATTTCCAAAATGTATTATATCGGATGGAACTTTTCAAAGTTACATTCGTTCTTTTGGGGAAAAGGTATTCCAAAATACTCAAAAACTATTCAAAAGTATTAAAAAAGTTTTGCAAACTATTATAATATTATTTCTAAACATCAAAATGTTCATTTCCAGTAATTCTAGGAACGTCTTTGCATATTTTCCAATTTCTTTCCATTTTTGAAAGTAAAAATTCTTCAAAATATTAAAAAAAAATATTTTGTGTATTTTTAAAAATCTCCTTAGCCTTGAAAATTGTTACAAAAAGTCGCCTTTAAATCTATAAAATATTTACATAAAGTCAACTAAAAAATAAAGTCTTATATTTTTATTACAAAAAAAAAAAACGAGGCAAGAATGGATGGAGGAATCACTTGTCCTTGCGCAACTTTTGGCTGGACAACTCGATGGCGTCCAGCCAGAGCTTGAGGTCCTCGGGCATCTCCGGCCGCTTGGCCGCCTCCGGATAGCCCTTCAGGATGTCCAGGACGTTGCAGTTGGTGATGCACTGCTTGGACATGGCCACGGCCCGGACAAAGCCATCGGCCAGGGTGATGAACTGCTGCTCGATATAGATGGCCTTGTCGTCCCACCACACCAGCTTCGTGGTGATCTTGTACGGATGGAAGATGGGAATGGTGCGCCGATATCGGACACTGCTGGCACCTTGAACGGCACCACCGCCCCTGGCCCGGATCCGCTCGTACAGTCCCGTCAAAGCGTAGAAGTGGAAGCGGGCAAAGTCCAGTTCGCGCAGGTAGCGGGCATTGTTCATGTGCCGGATGAAGATGTCCACGTCCTGGGAGGTGCACAGGCCAAAGATCGAGGTGGTGTCCGTGACCTTGCGCTTGCCCTGGAAGAGTCTACCGGCGAAGACGGTGAAGACACACCGGATGAAGTAGTTCACATCCCAGATGACGTACAAAATCAGCAGAATCACCAGCCACGACATCTTTATCTCTAAAAAATGGGAAGGGGAAAGCCGGTTGTTGAAAGCGAAAGTTTGTTTCCGACAAAACAAAATATTAAATTACACTGGGAGACAGAAGAGTATGATGTATGTTATAACCTGTTTCGGTAAATAAATCACTATGGAACCTGGACATAAATATATTTGACATTTAGAGACATTTTTCTATAACTAACGACGGGATTATAGGCTATTGTTATAGGCTACAGATGTTATAAATAGAAACCCTTAAAGGCCAAGGTCAAAGTTCAATTTCTGACCAAAGAAAGTTGCAAAAAAAAGACTAAAACCCCAAAAAACTCTCAAATAAATGAATATTCAAACATATCAGCCCCAAAAACTCAACACAAACAAACTGGAATCATACTATTTAAATTAAATACCCTCTAATTTCTCACAGTGTAACCAAAGACTTTAGTTTTTTGTCTCCAAAAAGGTGTCAATTGTATTCACTGAACCCTTTCAAAAAGTTTACTTACACTTGCACTCGGCCTTTTGATGTTTCTTGTGGTCTTTGCAGAATTGGTAGAAACGGAGAAGAGGCACACAACCGACGGCTAAGCAAGGCCACAGAAGACTGAAGACCAGGGGCCGAAGACCGAAGACCGCAGAGCGAACACAGAAGACGGAAGAAAGCAAAACACTCGAAAGTAAAGCGATGAAATGAGAGAGAGTTCGGAAAAAACATAGGGCTGAGGTTGTGGCTTCTTTCAAGCTAAAATAAAAGTCTTTAAAGCTTAAAAATGGCTAAGAATTATTTATGGGAATATTATGTATAAAAAATAAACACTAAAACGGGAAAAATACAATAAAGAACGTTATTCAAAGGAACAAGAGTTTATAAAATGTAAATAATCGATTGTTTCTATTATTTAACTTTGCTTTAAATAAACAAAACCTTTAAAAAAAACGCACTAATGTTATAAAGTTTAAAAATATTACCAATATTCTAGCAAATAGTTTTTGATTTGTATAATTTTGTCAAATATTGGCTGCCACCTCTGAAAGCTAAAAGTGAGAGCACATTCTCTTGCTCTCTTCCTCACTAATTATCTCTCTTTCTTAATTGCCATTAGCTTTCTTTTTGTTTTGCAGGGGGGGGATTCCCCTTCCCCCCACGCACACCTGTAAAAGGTAAAAGGTGAACAACAACAACAAAATATTGCCCAAGCGATCGATTGATTTCGATTCCGATTGCGATTCTCAGATGATGGTTGGGGGTGGAGGGAGGGGGGGGTCGTGGAACCTTTGTTGTTTTGGCAATTAACAAATTGCCAGGTAAGTGACAGGTAAGTGCGGAAAATTGTGATTATACAAAGGTGATGTGATCGGGGGATCTGGCTTACGGACGTGGCCCATAGACAAACTGTGAATTTCCGGACTACCTGACGCTCCAAAGGGCTGCCCTTGGTTCAAAAAGTTCAAAAAGGGCCAACAGGTGGAATCCATTAATCAAAAGCCTGTCATGTTTGAGCTTAACTTCAAAAAAAAACTAAACAATAATATTTAAGCATATTTTTTAGCATACTTTTTGGAGTAGAAACTTAATAAAGAAAAGAAAACACTCGAAACTTTAATCATTGCACATTTTTGATCTATTTTGTAAAGAATTGTACATCAGAGATTCTAATACACTGTGGACTAACAGGGGTGAGTTTTGTTTGTTCTTTCTGAGAAGCTTGGGGGGGGGTGGGGGGCGTGGCTGAGTCTCTGGGGAAATTATACAAATAGTTAAGGCCAAATGGGGCGGGATTTTTTCTCTCATTTTCTCTTTTTTTGTAGACACTTATCGCTTAAGATTTAAAAATTACAAGGACATTCCAACACACACACACACACACATAAAATACTCACACACACACACACACCAAGACACTCAAACACTTATACATATATTATATATAAAAAAAAAAAGATGGGAGATTTTTTTGCAAATGGCATCTCCACTTCCGGTGGCCCGCTTTCCGTTTTCCGTTTTCTTTTCCGTTTCCGGCGCCAGTCAGCAGCCGCTTCGCAGATTTTTGCTGGACATGTCATTGTACTCGATCCACTTGGACAGCTCCGGGGGCATCGAAGGCTTCAGCTTGGCACAGTGCGCTGACGCTGCCGCTGCCGCTGTTGCCGTCGTTGTCGCCGCTGGCGTCGCTGTTGGCGTCGCTGCTTCGGCTGCCGTCGCTGTCGGCGTCGCATGTCCATTCTCCGCCAAGGATGTGTCCATCGCCGGATTGCTGATCCCGCCCGTAGCCGGCGTAGGCGGCGTTAGCGTGCGTGGAGGCGTGGCACGGGCGGTGGCCCGGAAGCCGTTGGAGGAGGTGCGGGGCAGGAGCTCCGCCATCACCGCCTCCATGGACACGTCGATCACGCGCTGCCGGCAAATGGCGATGCAGTGGACGAACTTGTCCGAGGGACGCACGAAACGATGCTCCATAAACAGGGATTGATCGTCCCAATAAATTATCTTGAATAATTTTATAAAAATATTTAAAATTATTTGTTTATAAAATCTATAAGGTTATGGGCTTTATGTTAAACTTAAAAACAAGTTTGCTTAAAGTTTAAAACTATATATTTTTAATAGAGTAAAGTTACTTTAAACTTTAAAGTAAGGAAACCATAAAACTTGATTTTTTATATTTAATAAATTAAATTATTTCTATTATAATAAAGTATTTAGAATAGTGACTCCCAGATAATGAATTCAAATATATTCATAAATTTATGAGGTAACTTAAAAAAATGCACATGAATCCCGAACCTTAAAGCTTCTATTTTTTTAATTAAATAACAAATAATAACGAAACCAAAAAAAAAAATAGACTTAACTATGTTTAATATTTACGATTCGAGAAGTGCTCAACCAATATTGTTGAAATATGGGATCTACGATGTGCCACTTACCCGGGATACAATGTTGAAGCGATGGAACGGTCGGATGAAGCGACGGTAGCGGATGGTGGCCGCCCCTTGGAACACGGAACCGCCCATCCCGGTTATGGTGCGATAGAGGCTGGTCCGCTCGTAAAAGTCCACCCGGGCAAAGTCCAGTTCCCGGAAATATCGGGCATTGTTCATGTGATACAACAAAGTGTCCACATCATTGGTGAGGCAAAGTCCTACGACAAAACGAAAAAAAATAGAAAACATTATTAAAGTTCTTAGATAATTCCCATTTAAGTTTGTAAAACAAAAACAATCATCAATTTTGTAATGGATATCGGATATTTGTCGAGACCCTAGGACGCCTGTTAGCCCATTCCAAAATACACATTTGCTTTTGCAAAAAAAAAATAAAAGATAAATATTGTTCACATTTTGTAAGTCAACTGCATCGAAAATTTGTCAACCAACACGGCGTATGAGTGATTTTTTTGTAGGCTCTTCAAATGGTTTATTCGACTTGGAATTCCTTCTCAGGCGGTGTTTTAATGGGGTAACATGGGTAGTACAGGCTCTAAACTATTCTTAAATATTTAAATTTATTGTTTATTTGTTACTAATATTTATTACTAATATTCTAATGCAAAAATTTCTCTCTGTGTTTGGAGACAATCGAAAAGGAAACTTTCCACTAGCCCTAGGAGCTACCAAGAGCCAAGCATTCGCTTAGAATCCACGAGCAGAGCTCCAGGAGCAACCAGTACTCACCGTTGACCGTGGTGGCGTCCAGGATGTGGCATCGTCGCTTCACAAACCGGGCCAGCAGCACACAGAGGCACATGCGCAGGAAATAGTGCAGCTCCAGGAGTCCATACAGCACGACAATGGCCAGGAGGACGCTCAGCGCCAGGTAGCACAGCTGCTCCATGGTCTCTGGGCTGGGTGGGCGTGGGCAGGAACTGGGGTGGGCTGACTGAAATGGTCGGAGAGGGTAAAGGTCGGATGAGGCAATCAAATTGTCGAATGATTGGAATCTAATTAGAATGCGGAAGCAGGAAGCCAGGCAAGTGTCGCTTCGGGTTTTTAGGGGTGAATGTTAAGGTTCTTGGAGGGCTACTGTCCCAGCTGTGGTTCCGGTCCCGACTTGGCCAGGATGCTGGCCTAAAACTGGGTCATGTTATGAACAATATTTGAGGATAAAAGCCATAACCACAGGATGGTTACAGGGACAGCGACAGGGACAGGGACAACCCCTAATTTGTTGATTTGTCGCACGATTCATGGCCAGGACATGCACGGACAAAAAGGGACAAAGGGACACAGGGACACACGAGGACATCAGGCCACTTGGTGGCCTCTCTTTCTGGCACTGTCGCCGTCTTTCTCCTCCGCCTCTCTCACTCATCAATTTTCAATGTTTTCCAATAACAGGAAAAACCACTCGTACTCGTAATCGCACCTCGAACACACACAGGGAATATTTTTTAAATTAATAATAAAAAAAAAAATAGCAATATTCACACACGACAAAAATATGCAAAAAATTATACAGAGATGTCTGTATATTGGGCAAAAAAAAAAAAGAAAAAGAAACGAAACGAAAGAAAATAATAATAAAATAAAGAAATATATAAATGGCAAGCGACGCGCCTACCGCAGCGACAACGGCGCACTGAGACTGAATCGGTTTTTTGGCCAAACCGAAACCCAAACCCAAACCAAAACCAAATCCAAATCCAAGTGCCGCCGCTGGCACTGAACACCAAAAGCATCGCTCCCGTGTCGCGTCGCAGCCTCTGCTTCGGTCTCTGCCATCGTCGACGCCTGCGCAGTGCCAGGTCCGCGTCGGTAGCGACGCTCTCCGCCGCCACAGCCGCCCCAGCTGCCGCCCCAGCTGCCGGCGACCACCATGTCCTCGCAGCTTTCTTGGGGGGTCGAAAAGCTCCGCCGCCGGCTAAGGGTGGGACCTGTTGCCGTTCCCGGGGTCGACCCATCCCAGTCCCATTCCCACTGCCAGTGGCCGTTCGGTGTCCCAAGCTTCGATTTTCAAGAGGCACGTGGGATAAATATAATTAGTCCAGATATTGAAGGGTATTCCATTAACTAGAATATCTTTAAACTTGCTAAGGGTTCCCTTATGGATTTTTGTAAACCAAAAAACTATCTCAAATTCGATTTTTTTTTTAAAACTGAATCTTCTCAAAGAGTTCCCTTCAAGTATAATCCACTTTAAACAATTTTGAAACTACTTAGCACTATTTGCCATTAAAATTCAGTCGCAACACTGAACAAAAATGGATTTCCTTTATTGTTTATTATGCGTATGCAAGATGCATCATAATGAAGGGGTGTTGGGTCGCAATAATAGGTCTACCGAGAGATCGAGATACTAGAATATCTGGTTGTATTATATATCAAAATAGAGTATTTCCCAGTCAATGTTCAGGAGTATTGTTTACCTTTTGTTTCAGACATTTTAAGCCAAGAGTATAGTTACTTTTCGTTCGAGTTTGTAACATTCAAGAGTCTAGAATCTAGAGTCTAGACATAATAGATTTCCTATTATTTCAGGGTCTCTACAATTCCCCCCAAGTGATTCCAACACTTTCAGATCGAAAGTAAATATGGAATCTTACGAATAGTTTCTAGTTTATAATGATAGATTTGTTCTTTGGGGTGGAACTACTTACCCACTCCAGTGTGTAAACCTGCTCCTCCTCCGCCGCCTACGCCGCCTCCTCCTGACCAAATCCGGCTCGAGATGTGTTTCCGCTTAGCCAAAGCCAAAGGGGCAAACAAAAAACCAGAGATCGGAGGCCGAAGACCGGAGACCGGGGAATGGAGATTGGAGAACGCTTGGCCAGTGTAAAGTGCTTAGTTCCATGCGAAAATCAAGTGCAAGTGCGCCAAGTACCGCCCCTGTCTCCACCTTGGGACCACTTGATACTTACTTCCAGATTCCAGAGTTTTAGACTCACACCGGATCCGTCATCGCCACCTGGTGGCCTTTGATCCCGTGATGGGGTCTGGTAGAGGGGTAACCAATTACCTGGTACCAGGTGTAAACACTAGCAGGGTACACGTTGGGCAAATACGGAAAGTTGGCAGCCATAAAATTATGGAAATCGGCTTGAACTCAGTCTTGGGACTAATACTCTATGGGATATACCTTTGACTAACTAATATTATACTATAGGCAGTCTTTGGACTATATATCTTTGGGATATACTATTTTTTATTGAGATTAAATAGTAAATACACTTACTATGTAAGGAAGAGGGTGAGGCTTCCCCTTTCTTTAAATAAGAAATCTTTAAAAGTTAGGGAATTGTTTAGGGATACCTTATCGGATTGTTTAAAGGTTTTAAAATAAATCATTAAGCAAAACTCATTTGATTTTTCATATTTTATATTATTTATTTATAGCTTAAACAAAGTGAAAAAAGTTCAAGCGCTTTGAAGCTTTAAAGTTTAAACTAGAATTTCGTTAATTATAGTCGTTACTGTTAGTGTGGTTGTTGTTCTTAATGAATTGGTTGGGACAAAAACAATATATGTATGAAAAAAAAAAATAAGAAAGGACTAAGATTATGTACAAAGTGTTTTGGGTACCTCTTTCTCCAACTCTCAACATTCCTCTCTCTTTCTTTCCCCAACTCTATGCTTTTCTCTTTCTTCAACTCTATGCTTTTCTCTTTCTCCAACTCTATGCTTTCCTCTTTCTCTGCCTTTTCTTTCGCTTTCATAAATCTTGAGAGCTGCGATTAACAATTTTGCAATTTAGGAACCCAACACTTGTTCAATTTCCTTATCAAATATATAATATAATATGTAATTGGTTTATTTTTGTTTTGTTTAGGTATATAACACAAGTTAGCACAACGAACGTTTCCTTTTCTTTGTTTTTTTTTTTTGTTAATCGGTGCGGGGATGGCAAAAGGAAGGTTTGAATAGTGGCATATAATTATATTATATTATATTATATGTTTTTTTTTTGTTTTGTATTAGAGAACCATATTGTTAATCTTAAAAATCATTATTTATATATGTACACTATGCGTTGCTTCTTTCGACTTAGGATTAGGACGAGGGATAATAGTAATAACAGTAAAAAAAGGATATATTAGAATATAAAAAATAAAAATTAAAGGATTATCCATTGAAATATTGTGTACAGCAGCAGGGAGTTGGGTAGAATAAAAAAAAAATAAAAGGTAATAATAGATATATTAATAAAGCATGACACGGGCTACGATTCTCTTGCTCTGGCTCTCCATCTGGGATTCCTCTGGCTCTGGGATGGATGGTCCACATTGATTAATAAGGCATACAAAACACACGGATATCCAACTCGCCACATGGTCAACACACACAGACACACACACACACACACACACACAAACGACACACCCACTCATACACATACAGCTCTCATGTCCTGGTAACTAGTTTACAAAATCGAACCCCATTTAGCTTCACACATCATCTCCAAACATTGCTATCAATTCAGTTCCGTTTCCTTTTACATTCCGACGAATCCCTTTTCGAGGTCTTGCAGTGGCAGGGGAGCAGGGCGGGGCGGAGCCCTTAGTCCTTCAGTTGGCAGAGCTCCTCAAAGTCGCAGCGTTCCACGCTGTCCGCGTAGATGCGACGCAGCGTGGCCAGGGGACACAGGTCCTGGTCCCGTGGACAGCCGGGCAGGCGTACCACTCGCTCCTGGTGCAGCACCAGGACATGTGGCTCTTCCTTCTCGCAACTGCAATCAAGGAAGCTAATATAGTTATGAAGCATTAGATAATAGAAGCTGGAGAATCTTACTCGTAGCGCAGGAAGGCCAGGTTAGTCGCGAAGGCGTCAATCTGGCTGGTGCGCCAGAGCCTCTCGCTGGCGAAATGCCTGTACGTGAGCGGCTCCTCATCCCGGGCCAGGCCGAGGTGGGCCAGTAGCTTCAGCAGTGTTCCCGAGTGTGTGAAGTAGAACGTAGCGTTGGACCGCATTGGTCCTTGCTGCTCCTCCTGGGTTTCCGGGGAACTGTAAAAGAGTTTCATGAAATCCCCTGCCAGGATATGAAAAAAGAAAGCCTCATCCTTTACCTTATGGCCGCAAACATATCCGCGATTGCCGGACAGGCAATGCGATGCGTTAGCTCATAGCCGTATCCATCGTTCCAATAGTACTCCAAGTCCTCGAAGAACTCCATGGCATTCAGGGCGGGCACATCAAAGAAATTGCACCACACCGAATGGTTTGGCCATCGGTCGCCGGGACGTGGCCGACGCCAGGCCGTCTCAAAGGCACACACCGTATACATGAGTTGCACATCCTCCGATCGGAGATCCGGCAGCCGGGTGCTGCTCCGCACCTGCTCCACTGCCGACTGCACCTGCGGCTCCGCAAGGAACCTGCGTGCGTTGACCAAGGTATCGGGATTCTTATCGACGTCAGTTTTCCATCTTCCACAGCGCTTATAGAACTGCAACGAAACGACACCACATGGCAGGGCCAACTCGATTAGGATGACTCGGGGCTACATCAAATGTCAAATGTCAATTGAAAATCGAAAAATCGATATCGGAAAAAGCAAAAGGCAATACCCTTCAGAAGTCAATGTCAAAAGGAAAATGTCAAGGCAACCGGCAACACAATGGGGTGGGGTATCCCTAATCTTTACCTGCTGCTGTGGGGCTATAAATGGCCACCGTGTTGTCCACGAAGCCCACCGCCAGCTGCACCTTGTACGGATGAAACGAGAGGCAGGTGGGATGGCCGGTCTTGGGCCCGATGAAGCCCTCGTTGGTGCGCAGGGTCTTCTGCAGGCGGCCGTCCAGCGAGTGTATGGTGATCTTGAAGGCGTTCCCGCACGCCACCGTGTCCGCTATTTGGTGACTGGCGATGGCCGTCACATCGCTGCCAACGTTCCACTTGTTCAGGACACGCTCCCCGACGCCGAAGGGGAACGAGCTGGCCCGCACGTCCACCACATTGATCTTGCCGTCGGTGCAGCCCGAGACCAGGACCGTTTCGTTGGCCCGCAGGCTGGCGTGTAGGATGGGGGCATCGTGGCGCCGGTACACGCAGATCCTGGCATCTTGCGGCGCACACCGCTTGTCGAAGAGCCGGACAGTGCCGTCATCACAGCCGGCCAGGATCACGTCGCAGCGCATGTTGGGCAGGTAGGGCGCCAGGACTCTGGCTCCGGTCTCACTGCGTCCCAGCGGAATGTCGCTCAGCCGCAGCTCCCGCTCCACGTCCCACAGCCGGAGGAAGCGACAGCCACCGCCGCCCACAACCAGGTGCTGGGAGCACTGCTGCCAGGCCGTCACGATGCTGCCGTACGACTGATTGAGGCCACCGGCGTCCGCTCCCTTGCCCAGGCTGCCGCCGGAGCCTATTCCGCGCTGCCGGACGTTCTGCTGCTGGTGGGCCGGACTCAGAGCAGTCCAGGCTGTAACCAAGCGTGCCCTGGCCGGCGGATCGTCGGCCGCGGAGGAGGACGACGACGAGGAGAAGGAGGACGAGGTGGAGGAGGGCAAGGAGTAGTTGACGCCTGGCGAGGATTGCCATACGCGCACCACTCCGTCGTCGTGGGCCACCAACTTGAGCGCCTCGTCCTGGGCATTCACGAACTCAACGCTGCTGACGCGGGAGAAGACGGAGGAGAAGCCGTGCGGCGTGCCGGCCATCGCCTCCTGGCCGTAGGTGCGCACCGAGTTCCACTGGAAGTCGTAGGCCAGCACCTTCTCCCGGTAGGCCACCGCGATCTGCGGCTCGTACGGCAGCAGTTTGACAATGGAGGGCGTGAACTGCGTCTTCCGGTTCCACACGCACATCTCGTACCCGAATCGATCGATCTGCTCCTTCTGATGCCTGCGGGCCTGTCGCCGCACAAAGTCGTTCCGCATGTACCGGGAGCTTCGCGTCCTCAGCTCGGCGGAGTTCCTGTCGACAGGGAACCGCTGGAAGCCCTCCTCCGCTGCTCCCTCGGCGCTACTATACCGATGCTTGCCGGGTCTGGTGAAGTAGGAGATGGCCCACGGAATGAACTCCGTTTGGACGATGGGTGTCAGGCTCTGTGGCGGCTCCAAGTACTGGTTGCTCTCGCTGCCGCTGCTCCGTGCCGAGTGGGTGCTCTCCCGCGGTCCGCTCGGCAGGCCCAGTGACCCGCCCCATCCGGTCCTCGGGTACGCCGGAGCACTGTCAGTCTCGTCGTTGATGGAGCTGGTCCGGAGCTTGCGCTGCAGTATTGCATGTGGATCGTTGGCGGCCACGCCCGCTCCGCTGCCGGACAGACGCAGCTTCTGCGCCCAGTGGCTGGCACCGGAGGCAGTGGCTCCCACGGGTGGGGATTCACTAGAGCCGCCTGCACCACCCGCTCCTCCTCCGGCAGCGCCGCTCAGATAGTTCACCCTGGTGTTGGGACTCGGCGGCAGGCTCACGCTCAAGCTGCTGCACTTCTCCGAGGCGGTGGCCATGGTGGCCTCCTTTGCGGCCATGATGGGGCACAGGGCGGTGTCCCTGACATGCTCCACGATCTCGTGGGCGATGGCTGCCACCCGCGGGAAGGGATCCTGGGCGAGATTGCAGATGCCCTGCCACAGTTTGGTGAAGATCGTTTGAAATGGTATGGTATTGGTGCCTCCGGCAGAGCTTCCTGCCGCCGAACTGGCTCCAGAACCGCTCTTGGAACGGCCCGACGTGCTGCTGGACAAGCTGCCGCCCCCTCCACCGCTGGCAGAGCCTCCGCCACTTAAGGACGACGTGCCGCCCATGTTGGATATCGAACTGGAGCTGGCGCCACGTCGCATGCTTACGTGCCGCTCCAGACTGTGCGTGGAAGACACCAGATAGTCGCCGCACATCACAAACGAGGCTGCGGAGGCGTGGTCGCGTATGTGCTCCACAAGGTAGATGGCCACGAACTGCGACTCGAAGAGTAGCACCATCCACTGGAGGGCGGCAGCCAGCTCCATGCGGACCAGCGGCGACATATCCTCGCCGACGGTCTCCAGCAGGGTGATGGCGATAATGCGGTCGATATTGTTGGCCTGCTCCTCGCTGCGATCCGTCACAGAGCTGATGAAGGTGCCCAGGGCAAAGACGGCGGCGGCCCGGACCTCGGGAATGGAGTCCCGCAACAGGACGTAGAGCTTCTCGTGGGCCAGATCGCGGGCACCCGACCATCGCGCCTTCTCGAAGTTCTGCCACAGCATGCCCAGGCAAATGGCCAGCCACTGGCGCAGCAGCCAGCTGCCGTCGTTGAGCTGCTCCAAACAGATGGAGAGCAGAGGGCCCTGGAGGGCGCTCGTCTGGCCCAACAAAAAGTTGTGGACAATGGAGGCCAGCACAAAGGCAGAGAGGGTGCGGTGCTCCTTCGAAACGGTGGTGTCCTGCAGCACGGAGAGGAAGTATTTGTACTCCTTGACCAGGTCCACCTGGCAGGAGGGGTCCACGGCCAGGATCTTGGCCCAGATGAACACCAGCACGGGCCGCAGTTCGCGGGTGGAGCTCTGCAGCAGCTTCAGTACGTAGGGGAAGATTCCGACGCCCAGGGCCAGGTTGACGGCCCAAGGACCCAGATCCAGGAAACGGGCCAGTAGCTCCAGGGCCCGAAGGCGATGCACCTGGGAGAGGAGGACCTGCAGCACGATCGGGAGCTGCTCGGGCGGAGTGCGCGACTCGGACTCGCTGTCCAGCCAGACCTGGAACGCGGTCAGCTGGTGCTCGAAGAACGGCAGCTGCCGGTAGGGGGCATTGTGTTCGAGGATCTCCGGTAGCTGCTGCAGTGCCAGGTCCACGACCAGATCCCACGCCTTCCACATCGGATGCCGGAAGCAGGGCGGGAGGGCCGGCAGCGACACGGGCGTGCAGTCGTGGCTACGCAGAATGCGTTCCGCCAGCAGGAAGTTGCGGAACAGACTGGCCACAAGCAGATCCTGGCGGAACAGGCGCTGGAAGAGCTCGCGCGGCAGCGTATTCCAGGCTATCGTGTCCGTGATGGCGGTAAAGATCCAGTTGAGCTCGCCCATCATGGTGCGCCGATCGTTGACCTTGCCTGGAAAAGGAAAGCGGACTAAGCACAGATTCTATTTGGGATCGGGGGGGCTGGTTGCCTTACCTGGTATCTTGTCAATCAGCTCGCTCTGTATGGGCGGCACCATGCCCAGCTTCTCCTGCATGGCGTACCACTTTAAGGCTATGTTAATGGGCGTGGTCAGGCAACTGGTGAACAGATCCGCCGGCAGTTGGGCGTTCATTGGGAGGATCTCATTAGCGGCACATGCGGCCAGATGGATGCAGTTCTTATAGCTGACCATCTGGTTGGCCAGCTGCACCTGGGTCTGGCTGGCGGTGGAACCCGGAACGACGCCCGCAGCCAACTGCGGGACTCCGCCCCGTTTCTGGAGGGCGGCCCTCGCCTTTTCCAGCTCGTCCTCGTGCTGCTTGGCATAGGGCTCGAAGGAGTTGATGATGATCCCGGCATTGGAGCAGTCGTACACGTAGATGGACGGCGCCGACATCCAGGTGATCAGCTCGAAGATGCTTAGCGGTATGTACTGGGTGAATGTCTTGTTGAAGACCCAGATCTCGCCATTGGCCGTCGGCTTGGGCACTCCATGGCCGTTGTAGTGGAAGAGGATGCGCTCGCCTTTGGCGTTGCGTCGCAGCGATGTGCAGAGCTTCTTCACGTCCTCCACGGTGGGATCGTGGCACTTCTTGTAGCGGGCACGTGGCTGCCAGCGTTCGTATTGCATTTGCAGGCTGCTGCCGATCAGCTCCATGGCCTTTGGCGGCGACACGGAGCTGGGATCGATCCAGCACTCAAGGCGGGAGCACGGCTGGATCTTGACGACGTCCGGCGGATCTACGCCAATGTTGAGGCAGAGAACCAGGGCCACGCTGGCCGTCTTCATGCGCTCCCGGATGCGCCACGTCTGCCGCTCGTACATCATGGCCACGATCGCCTCCGAGTGGCGCTTGGCCAGGAAGGATAGTGGGCACTTCTCGTCCCGGATGCGCTCCCCGAAGACGAACCTGCCGCTGAGGTCCATTGTGGGAAAGAACGACAATTTAACTTCGCCCAGTGTCAGTGGCAAGGGCCATTTGATCTTTCGACGGTTCCAGGCAGTGCCATCCTGGCTCTCTTCGTCGCCCTCGGCGCTAGAGGCGGCCTCGGCGCCGGCTATGTCCACGGCGCTGCCGTTGCTGCTGCTGTTGTTGCTGTTGGTGTTGCTGCTCTGGCTCTGGCTGTTGGTGTTGCTGTTGGTATTGCTATTATTGCTGGTGTTGCTATTGTCGTCGGCGGCTGCAGTGGCACTGGCACTGGCTGCCGCCGCAGCAACCGAGGCGGCCGCATTGAACATGGCGCTGTAGTGGGATTCGAGCATGTTTATATTGGGTTTCTCCGGAATCGCAGCTCTGCACTGCCACTGATTTGAGGCACGAGTGAGTGAGTAAGTGACGAGTGTCTGTGTTCGAAAGTATTATTGCCGTTTCGGATGGATTCGATGGAAGAACGGGGTGTCGAGATGCAGGTGCGAGGGTGTGGGGGCTGGCTCTGGCTCTCACATTCCACGCGATTACGTCTCCGATTCTGATTGCGATTCAAACGACAGACGGCAGACGGTGACGATGACTCCCCCGCGGGGACTAGCACATAACCCCAAACACTTTTCACACTTCACCTCTGTCCTCTGTCTTCTGTCCTCTGTCCTCCGTTCTCTTTTCTCCTTTCTCCTCTTAATGCACAGTCTCTCACGGTTGACGATGTGGTGCTCCTCCTACGGATCTTGGCCCATTTTGGTCTGCCGCAGAAAACTCTCGCCCGAATAAAGAAGAAATCGGCACTGTCGGCGACAGAGGCGGGGGTGGCTCGCGGGGACTAAGGTGGAGGTGGAGGCGTGGAAAACACGCGGCCCCAGTCGAAAACTGGCTACCAAAACAAATATTCAAAGCGAATCGCAGTTGGCGGTGCTACGGTGACCTCGGTAAGTGTTAAAAAATTGTCAGCGACGGGAAAGGAAATACGCATTTACGGCTTTTCGTTCCTTTGCACACTTTCTCGTCTAGGGTTGTTGATAATATATCTAAATAATCTATCGATAGGCGTTGCATACGAATGGTGTGTTTTTATAGCAGCATATCGCTTAACTATCGATTGTACTATTCTCTCTTTAAGATAATTTATTAATCATGTAAATAAATTAAGCATTTTGCTGTTCAATTCGACTACATTTTAAACATTTTCCTTAATTTTTCTTAAGAATATAGGGTTGCTATAAAGTCTATCGATGTCACGTTTTTGTGTCACCGTTATCGAGTGTATATAGTCGATTTATCACAAATTTGAATTTGTTTAAAACCCTCTTTATTTGTTTTATTTGTTTCAAGGGAAATACCTCATTATTTTAAAACAGTTTTCTTTGTTTTAGGCATTGCATAAAAGTAGAATCCATAGCCTTTCATTTAAATAAAATTATTTTGGGCAAAAGGATTACGATTTGTATCTCTGAACCTTAAATATTTTTATAATCCGGGTTTTACCTGCCTCTACGGGTATATATCCTAAAAATAGGTACAGTTACTCACCCTTAAAACAGGATCCTGATGAAGGGGCGGAGGATAACGAACAGCATGGATCCGATGGCGACCAAAAAGTCCTGTGGCAAAGCTCTGGGCGCTCTTCAGAGTCCTCTGGGTGGCCGTATACTTGAAATAGTACCAGCCGGGATCGTAAATGTCCGGCAGGAGGGAGGGAAAACGGTTCTGCATGCGCTCCGCCAGTTCGGTCAGTTCGTCCTCGCCCTCGGCCACCAGGAGCTTCTCGTCCTGGGCGGCGTCCAAGAAATTCCAACTCCACTTTCGCAGCTTCTTCAGTTCGCCGGCGCAGAGATTCGGATTCGGTTGTTTCAGGATTTCCTCCTTGATCGCCGAGAGGCGGGTCTGGGCCTGGAGGATTACCTTCTCGCTGGGATTGCGGGTGCCATGGCGAATAATGGACCAGATTCGGGTTGGGCGACATCCTTGTGGGGGGAAAAAGGATATTCAGGAGGACCAGGAAGCCCTGTACTGTAGGCACCGACTAATAGACTTTATTTTAATATATTTTCTGATTAATAAACCTTGAAACACCTAGAAAATTATTTAATTTTCATGTAAACTGGTAAAAGTTTTAAAGAATTTATAGAAGGACATGCAAAATGTAGTATTTTTTCAAAAAACATTGAAAGAGATGGGCAAATGTCTGGCAATAAGTTTTCTACGAAAGTCTATTTATATTTCTATCTCTGCGAATCTAATCTATTTTATTTACAAGATTCACTTACACTCTACAACAGGGAACATAAATATTTAAAACTAATTTATTAAACACAGAAAAAATATTAAAAATATGCGTCAAAGAAATTTTGAAATATTGTAGATTGTAAATTACGGATATCCGGAAACTCAGGCTTCTTTAAACTTAGACTCTATATAGAGTTTATTCTTGAAAGTGCCTTCGCTACATGGTTTCACTTAGCGGGTGCTTACTGTACAGGTTTTTAAATGAAAAGAGAAACAAACTCCAAAACTCACCGGCATATTGAGGCGAAGTTTCGTTCAAATTGGCGATCGCTCGGTACGGTGTCTTCGTAGACAGTCTTCCCTCGATATCGGAGCGCTGCAGCCGGCTACATTCTACCGCCCCCTGGGCCCCTGCCACGCCCCCTCCAGCAAGAAAGAAGAAGAGCCAGGGGAGCGCCAAAGGCCAAAGGAGGGAAAACAAAAACAAACAGTGGACGGGTTTTAGCATTTTTCCCGGGGATACACGGCGGAAAAACTTGTCAGGAAACTGGCTGGGGGGGAGTCGAAATGGAGTCAGAGCATGGAAAGTAGAAAACTGGCACGCGGCTCAAAGTCAAAGTCAGAGAAAATAAACACAAAGCACGTTAAGATTGAAGACGGAGACAAAAACAATAACAATCCCATGGATAGAGCTGTGAAACCCTCGACAAGAGTATCGATAGCAGCATAAATCGAATATAAGTATTCAAAACAAAAGGTTTTCAAATAAAAAATAGTTTATGGTGGGTTTATTTACAAATAAATTACTGCTCAGGATGTATTGGATTAAGAAATAATAGGATCTATATACTTGAAACTTTGTTTCAAAGAAGTATGTTCCATAAAAAACTTTTTATTTTTGGAAAAAGATATGAAAAGTATATAATATTTGGCATTTCTGTAATATAGAACGCTTTAAACGAGTTTTAAATTCCATATTTAAGCCTTAAGGACAATCTGTAGTATCGATAAATCACGTTAAGCAGCCCTGTTTTCGAATAAATGTGACCTTTTTTTGAGCGCCAATTCAAAATGGTTTTTCGAGTTTCAAAAGAGTTTTCCAATCAATGAGACACTTAAAATGCATACAATTTCAGTTTTATGAAGTAATCGAGTTAATAATTTAAAGCTTGGAGCTTAATTAGGGGATTAGCATGGAGTAGCCGCTCAACAAGTGTTCTCTGGAGGAGCTTTTGTTGGCCAACAAAAAGCTTTCCCTTAGCCGGCCCGCTAAGCTAAGCGCTTAAAAGATTGTTTAGTCGCATGCCGGACACGCGAAAGGAATCAAGCGGTCGAAAGTGGGGATTCCGAGAGATTCCGACTATACCAATATACCAATAGGCCTCCCCCCTTTCCCCACCAAATAAAAAAAAAACAAATAAAACCCGAAAAACATCGTCGCGCAATTCACAAATGTTTCGATTCGGAAGCGAATGCGAATGCGAAGGCCTAAGCCATTACTGTTTTGATTAATGTTGTAGTTCGGTTGTAAAAGTAAGAGTTAATAGCATTGTTTGGCTGCCATATGGCGTCCGAGCAGTGTCGTCCTGCCACCAGCTACAGCTACAGCAAAATTAGCATAAACATTGGTAAAAAAATTGGCAGAAGGAGAGCCACATCCGAAACGCACGTGCCCCAAAAGGTTTTGCGCCAAAACTAAAATTTCAGGTAACACGATGGTTCGGTGTCGTTGTCCTTTTTCTATATATATGTTTATTTTTTATAAGGGTTAGTGTGTGGGGGTATTTTTTTTTGGGGGGGTTGGACAAAAGGACTTTGATTTGTGGTCACAAAACACGCGATGTGTGTCCTACACTGAAAGGAACTATCTCTGTTTCAAGCTTATTGCAATCCTTATGGGTGTGATTGCATAATTAGGGGCTCCATAAAAACCTCAATTCGTCTTAATTGGCATTGTTTTGATCTTATCGAGGTATTTTAATAGCCCCGCTGTATAACATGACAATAACAAACCATTTTCCTGATAATAAAAAAAGCCAGAGAACGTAATAAAAAAAACCGAGGAGGTATCTTCTTAAGAGTTACCATCATTTCCAATAAATAACTATTAATATTTACTTAAATATTTGTAATACATATATTATAGTCATATAAATATGCTTAGACTTTCCCATCATGCTAGTATTTTTTTCGCAGTGCATCTACGCCACCTGTTGGGCTTCCGTTTTGGAGCTTAAAGCGCGTGTTTGGAAACTTTCAATCTATTTTCGTGGCAAGGATATTAGCCAGCCAACGAAAATCGATCAAAAACATGGGGGGTATGCGGCCGGGGGCGTGGGGGATGAGGTTGTTTCAATTCCAAAACTCTCGAAAAGAAGTGGAGCCGGAACCAGGGCGACGATCTCTGAAAGACAGGTCTTCCATCATTGGCCAAGTGGAGTGGCCCATACAGCAAGTGTCACAAAATGGAGAGGGGGGAGGGCGGTGCGGAGGACTGGAGGGCTTAGACGCCAGGTTATGGGTTGGATGGCTTTTTGGCCAAAGGAAGCTCTACCCCTAATCTTCCCACTTATCGGACAGGGTGGTAATTAATTTTTTTTTTTCTTCTGTTTCTGTTATGTATTTTTTTATTATTTGAAATGGAACCGTTTGGAATCCATTGACAATGACAACCACTGGACAACCGACGATCACGCACTGATAGTGCCAGTATCTTGGGTAGCATTAATTTTGTTTTTTGTTATTTTTATTTTTTTTTTTTTTTTTGGGTGGCTAGAGATATACTATATGTACATAGGATGGGGGCGAAAGGGGGAGGGGGCACTTACAGCGTCATGCTGGCTAGTGGGAGTCCGTGGGTTAACCGCAGAACGGAGCTGCGATTAGCGCTCTTTGTGTGTGGAACGTGCCGTGCCGACTGGTCTGCCAGTGCAGCGGTGGCAAAGGTAACTGGAGAACGGTGACACCTGCCAGGTAAACATCGACTACCACCCACCTTTGGTTGGCGCAGTGTCTGTGTGTGGTTGGGGGTGGTGGGGGTTCTGCGATTCTATGACTTTCCCTATGGCCATATATATGTTAGCCTCCCCCCTATAGATGGGGTCTGCACTTTTGAGAGTTCCCCGACACCACCAGCCTAGTTGATATCCTACAAAAATTGACCAGGGAGAGGGGAAAGCTTCCAAAATTTACTGGAAATATTTACTTAAATATATATTGTAGAATATACCAAGTATTAGGGGCATACCTATAGGAAATTATTTACCTTTTTTGATAACCAGATTCTTGGGGGTATGTTTTATCATATATTAAGTAAGTAATAGTAGGTTTAACTCGTTATTCACAATTAAAAACCCTTTTAGAGTTGATTGTAAGCACATCCAATAGATAACTTTACAAAATAATTCCATACAAAAATTCAATTTTTCTCACAAATTTTATCATAACTTGGGTAATATTTGTCAGATCTTCAAATGTTATACCTTCCCGATCTTGTATTTTGAAGTAGAATCAAGTTCTATCAAAATCTGGCCTTCAAAAATTTGAGCCGATTTTTGCAAATTTTGATGATGGTACCCCTTTCCTAAATTGCAAAAAATCGGAAAAATTTTTTTTGTTGGACTTTTGAAATCTTTTGATGCAGATCGAAGCGGAATTAAATCCTGATTCTACAATGGTATTCTTTTTCCAAATCCGATGGGAAATGGTGGAAATATCATTAAAATAGTAATCCAAAGTGACCATATTGGCCATTACCACTGCTCCATGGTTGTTTTACGTAATAATCATAAATTATTTAATAATTTACTGTTTAAACTCAACAGAAACATTACGTAAACAATAATTTATCTTATATAGAATCATTATTTATAAATAACAGCAGCGGTGAAGCATTTTAATAGCCAGAGTTTCCGCAACTCCCTTCAAATATTCCCCAACTATTTGGTTTTTGTGGAATAAACATGATATAATACTGGTATAAATTATTCAATTAAATAATAATTCACACTTTTATTTAAGAAAGGAACCGAAAAATTCTTAGAATAATAAGAAACCACTCCCGATATCCGAGTAGACTCCCTGTGGCCCCCCCAAAAGGTGGCATATTATTGTAGCAACTGGCTTATATGGAGCCCTGTAACCAAGTTAGCATTAATCTAATATACACCTCCTGGGTGTTATGGCCATTGGCAATACTTGGCTGCTGTTGTCGCCGTCGACGCCGGCAGCGAAGGCAGCTGCGACGCCGACAGAGGCGCTTAAAAGCTAAGGACACGCGCCCAGAACGCTCAGTTCGCAACGAGAAGTCGCCTCGCGCGGTCTGCCGGTGGCTAAAAATACCAAGAGAAAAAAAAACATAATAATAATAATAATATTAAAACATTAAACAAACAAACAAAAGTCTCAAAAAGTGACTGAAAAAAAAAAAAACCCAAAATTTTGTGAAAGTTAGAAGCAAAAACTTAGAGAATCCAGAAGAGTAGCGCAAACAAAACCTTCAAACCGGCAACAAAAAACAAAAGTAATGCTCCATAAAGTTACCTTTTAATACAAATACCTCTATTATCTAAAAGTGTTTAATAAACTTTACCTTTTTTTTACATTTTTTTTTGCTAGTTTGCTTTGAAAAGCTGGCGGTTATAATAAAAAAAAACGCGAAATTAACGACGGCATTAATTTATTTTAGTTTTGTGGCGCGCAGTTCGGGTTTCTAAGGCCCCTTTCCCCCGGGCTTGTATGTGAAAGAATATATATGTATATATTTATTTGTTGGCTTCACGTGGAACCTGGTTAACAATTTAAATAACAATTTCGCCGGCGATCGTTGCCAAAATATTCATGAGTGTCACGAGATCAGCGAGCTTTGATTTTGAATCAAAAGGGGATTTGGATTTTGATTTCGTTTTGGATTTGGATTTGGATGAGTATTAGACACCAATAGATAATATAGCCGGCAAGACCGCCCCTTCGCCCCTCTGCCTACGCAGCTGCCTCTGCCTCTGCCTCTGCCTCTGCCTCTGCCTCGGTCGACTTCGCAGCTGGGTTAACTAGTTTCGAGTTTTGCAAAAATTGCCGCGCATTAATACAAGCTTTAAATCACAGTGGATTAACTTAATCGTTAAATGCCAATAAAAAAAAGTTCAATAATAGATTGACAATAGACCTGCTATTTTTTAGGCTTAACAACAACGAGACTTTCAAAATTTTGGCTTTAAAATGGGGATTTTATTAAAGATGGAACTTTGAAAACCAAAAACTTTCCATTTTAGAAAAGGTTTTATTTGTAATACTAATAATACCTTAACTTTTTCATATTTCAAGAAGGAATAATACTAAAAGTTTTATTTGGATTAAAGTTTTTATGTTTTCAAAAGAGAGTTTTTGAAAAAAATACCAATAATACCATGCTTAAGCCTTGCCAAGGAAACTTCTGAAGGTAGACCCTTTCCTTAAAACTCTCAAAAATAGTTACAAAAATATATGGAAATGTATGTAGTTTTTTCCGAAGTGTACCACTGTTTGGCTTTGCATCCCCTGCTGAGCGTGGAAACACGTTGGCCCTGATCGCCGATCGCCGATCGCCGATCTCACACAGCAACCCAGAAAAGGCAGCAAAAAACGCAAAATCAGAAAAATCTGAAAAACACAAACACGCACCACTAAAAAATCAAAAATTTAAAAAAAAATAATAAAAACCTGGCCAAAAGCAACAGACCAAGAGATGATATCAGAAAAAAAAACATAAAGAATATTATCTGTCAAAATTATTGGAGCTTCGGCTTCTGATAGACAGCCGGGTGGCACAGTAAAGCCTCTGACAGGTGGCTTGTATCTGGTTAGATCTGGAATAAGTTGCTTATATCTTGGGTTTTTTTTTTTTTGTATATTCAAAAATAAATACAGTGAAATAAATAAAAGAAATTCTGGGAGGTTTATGCTAAAGCTTTAATATTGTAATTGTTTTGGAGGAGTATTTTATAGGTTGTATTAAAAAATGGATCTATAGTTCCTATAAAATGGGTTCTATGATGGAACTTCTATACATATATAATATAATATAATATAATAATATATATTTACCTCTACCATGACCATCCCAATCACCTTTTTTCGATGTCATTTTAATACCAATCGTATATCATTGTTCGATATCTGTGACTATATATTTCTTTGGGTATTTGTTTTTGGCTTTTCCAGTGCCATCGACGCTGATGTCGCAGTCGCAGTCGCAGTCGCAGTCGCAGTCGCCGTCGCAGTCACCGTCGCAGTCGCAGCCAGCGTCGCTGCCGTTGTTGCTTTAACTGCCAGCAGGGCTGCAGTCCGCGATCTGTGATCCGCTGCTCGCCGTCCGTTGTCCGCTGTCCGCTGTCCGCTTGTCCGGTGTCCAGTATCCGTGGGAAAATAGAAGCGCCACGGACGGGCCATCAACGATAACGGAACGATAAGGAGGGCCACGGCATCAAGCAACATGTCCCAACAGCAACAACATGACATCGCACCCGGCTCTGGCAGTGGGGCAGCTCCTGGCGCGGCGCACATGGAGTCCAAGCCCCTGAACAATGGCTACCTGCAGGCCAATGCGCCGCTGGAGGAGCTGAATGCCACAGTGGTGTCGCCACTCTTGGGGCAGCAACAGCAACAGCAACAGCAGCAGCAGCAGCAGCAGCAGCAACAATTGCAGCAGCAACAGCCACAAAATAAGCTACCAACGGTGGTTTTCCTCTCGCCGGATGGCAGTGGCGGGGTGGGCAGTGCTCTGCAGCGTAATCCTGGCGCGTCCTTGAATCCTGGCTCGGCTGTCCAGCAGCGGAGCAGCAGCAGCAGCGATTGGCTGCTTAAGGAGTCGCAGCAGCGGCGACGATTGCTCGTCCTGGCCATTGCCTTTACGGTCCTGGGAGCGGCCATCGGAGCTCTGGCCATTTATTTTGCCAGTGTACACCAGCGTTGCCAGATCTATCACAGATCCTTGGAGGCAGGTAAGTGTTTGAGAGGATTATAGGCAACTAAGGACTCCTCGAGTTGAAGGAGAATGTCCTTTTAAACATTTTTCTGCATAATAACACTTAACAAACCATCTGGTCCTGGCCAATCAACGGGCATCCTGTGTCCCGATCCGCTCCGCTGACTTTGGCTAAGTGAATTTAGTGCCTGTTCCGTGTCCTGGCCGTCCTGGCCATCCTGGAGAGGCCATCCTGGCCATTTCTGGTGGCGCCCGAAAAACAAATGGAGCAAAAACTCAATTTCCTTCGAGGTGGGGACAGGAATCGTGCAACAGGCTGTAACAGGACGATGCCGGTGTTGTAATCTCCGCTGCTTCTTCTCCCTTCCCCTCCCGCAGGACTCCCGCAGGACTGGCCCAGTGCCACCTTGTTTGAAATTCAATTACAGAATATGTCAAACAACAAGCAGGAACAGCTTGGCAAGACAAAAAAAAAAAAGGACGAGAAATAGGAGGAGGAGGACGAGAAAGAGGAGGAGGAGGAGGAGAATGAAGAGGAGGGGGAGGTGGAGGAGGAGGAGGAGGGGGAGGAGGAGGAGGTGGAGGAGAGGAAAAAACAATGCCGGGCATTCGCTTCCTGGCAGCCTTTTTGTGGTCCGTCACTTTGGCAGCCACAGTGGTTCAGGATATGCATTTCAAAAAGTCCTTTTGAAAATAGTTTTTTTTTTAACTTTAATATACAATTTCGCACAAAAATAAACTAAGAAATGAATTAAAAAAGTCAGGAGTACCGGGTATCAATATTTTAGCAAAATTTCAGCAAGTCCTTGAATATTTTTTTCAAGTTTTTGTTCGAAAACTCCTCACTGTCCTTTCTCCTCCTTTCACTACAATGTCCATGATCCAAAGGACTGAAGAGAGTCCCGAATATAGAGTCCTGGATGCCCTAGAGCCCCACCCCTTGGTCCCCCTTTCCAGATCCTTTTTGGTGGGAATATATGGCGGGTACATGGAATAATGCGATTCAAAGCAACTGAAATATTCAGGAGCAAGGATGTCTGCCGTGGCATAATTTACATCTTCATGTGCGTATCCTTACACATCCTCCCCCCCCTCCCCCCCTCCCCCCTCCGTGCCTCCCCTTGATTTCGCTTTCGTTTTTATTCGCTAAAAAAAAAAAGAAAAGAATAAAAGAAAAAAAAAAAAGCAATCAATCGGCATTGCCTGGGATGTCTATGAATTTTTTAAACGGACGTTTCAATCGATCGCGTTCCTTCATCTTCGTCCTGGAAGGGGGGGGGGGAGGGGGGTGTCGCCTCGCCATATCCTGCCAGTTAGCCTAATTGAATATTCATACACACACACACACACATCCCATGTCCATCTCCGTTATAAAACGTGTTTTTAATGTTTCACATCAGCGAAGGATTCATTCAAAAAGGGATGTTTCCCTCGAACCATCGATGCCTATTTATATAAACACGTATATATGTTTATGTTTTTTTACAACAATTTAAAAATATCTCATTGCTGGCATGGCCATGCCATAAATACCCGACAGCATCGTCCATTATCCTTCATCATTGGGGCAAAAAAAGGAAAAGGACTTGCGGTAGGCCTGGCCTTGACTATGAAATGTTCTCCACCCTTTCCTTCCCTCTTCCCCATCGATTTTATCCTGCTTTAACTTAAATTGGAATTTGTTAATATTAAATAGAATCCTTAATCCTTACTAGAATAGCCAGGATAATCAGAATATTCGAAAAATCTAGATTGATTTCTGGGAAATGGGCAATTACCTTGACTTTTAGTGGCTGGCCGGTTTCCTTTTAATTCCATAACATAATGAAATTCCCACTCCCTTAACCCACTAAAGCATAATTGGCCGGGACGTTGAACTCGTCGGTGGGGCACATGCCACAGTGCCACAGTGCCACATGCCACTGGGATACTTGGAGTCGTGGTCCACTTAAATCTATTAACGCCGCGGCAAATGCTATTAACTCGGCTTACTCGGGTGGTTGAATCGCTTTAATTAATAACCAAAGTTGCCATCCCCCCCCGCCTTTTCCCCCCCCGTTGCCTCTTTATTGACAAGAAGGACATGCAACATGTGTCCTTTTATTTTGTTTGAAATGAAAAATTCAAAATCCAATTTCGTTGAGTGGCCCCCAATATTGCTCATACGCCCTGTGTTCCAATCGAAAAAAAAAACAAAAAAAAACAAATTAAACGAAAATTGAAATGGAAATTGAAATTGAAAATCTTGCAACTCTAATTGCAGACAATGGCGGCGACAGGAGCAAGTCCTGGTGGAGCCAAGACGGCCAGGGGAGCGGCCAGGAGGGGTCACCGCAGGGCGGCATTTGCATGACCCAGGAATGCGTGAGAACAGGTAAGCCGAGATCCTTTTTTGCTTAAGTTTCAGATACTCAACTTTTAGCTGTTGGCTTAGGCAGGCTTCACTGTATCTAAGAATGGGTCTCCTCGACGCCAAGGGCAGCAGACCACCATCCAATGTTTGTGGTTTCATTTGTGTTGTAAATTATTTATTAGCTATTAAGATGGGTTAAGTGGCTCTAGTGGGTTAAGGGGGGGCAAGGGAGCAATGGGAGCTAGGGGAGCTAGGGGGAGGGCGGGTAGATAATATCAATGGGGACCAGGACATCTGTCCTGGCGTGGAACTCCCTGGCATGTCCGCTCCAAATGCATTCACATGTCAACCGATTGGAAAAAAAAAAAAAACACCTCCTTGGACTTGGACAACTCCAAGGACGAGAAGAAGGAGGAGGAGTAGGAGGAGGCAGTGGTGGACGATGGACGGAAATTGCTCTGGTGATTGACTGACTTGCCACCGGCACCTGTCCCAACTGTCCCAACTGTCCCAGCTGTCCAGGTGCCAGGAATTTCCCTCGACTGTATTCCACAAAATGATGCAATCCCTCCGCCTCGGGTGCTCCACTTTTTGGGGCCTGGGAGTTGGCATGGAAAGTGCGGGCCATTACCATATAATTGGTAGCCTAGATCCTTAATCAATATTGATTGAGTGAGCTGCATAAAGGACCTGAAGGACTTTAAATAATTCAAATATCCTTATTCCGCGAAAAGCCTTTAATGAGTTTCCAGGAACAGGTCCTGTCCGCTAATGAATTTTCCAGCCAGTTTTGTCTCCCCCCTCCTTGCTGCCATAACTTTGATTTATGGATTGGCAAATGCAGGACATTGTCTCCCACTCTGCCTCCGACTTTGCGGCCGACTTGGCCGCCGTCTCTGCCTGCGACTCTGCCTGCGACTTTGGTAAACTTTGTCCACCCCCAACCCGGAGCAAGTGCATCGACGCCTCAAGCGGTTATCGTTCTCTTATCATAAAAAGTTTTTGGCCCATGATTTGTGGAGCAAAGTTGTGGGATGGGGGCGAGGGATAGTGGCTTTTGCGATCAAAGGACCATAAATTATGGGCCCTGGCCCCAAAAGCCCGGGTGACCACTTAATTGCCCAGCCAGGTGATGGCTTTCCCAGGCGGTGTCCCCCTTTTGATTTACGGACTAATGATACGAGTTGGAACGCCACTTAATGAATGGAATGCAATTGCCCGCCCACAGCCGCCTCCCTGCTATCGGCCATGGACCTCACGGCCGATCCTTGCGAGGACTTTTTCCAGTATGCCTGCGGAACGTGGAACAAAGTGCATCCCATACCCGAGGATCGCAGCTCTATATCTACTTTTGAGGTGGGTCCTAAATCTTTTTGCCTTTTTGTATGCATATAAATTTTTTGTCCTTTTTATAGGTCCTTTCCGATCAGCAGCAGGTTATCCTGCGCGGCGTCCTGGAGGAGCCCATCGATGAGCGCGACAACCAGGCCACCATCAAGGCCAAGACCTTTTTCAAAAGCTGCATGGATATACGTAAGTATTTGCTTGGAAAGGACATAAAGGAAGGACATCAAGGATGACAAAAACATCCTTTTCCTATACATTTCTGCAGCTCAGATCCGAAAGATTGGCTCTGGCAGGCTCAAGCAGGTCCTGAAGTCCCTTGGCGGCTGGCCGGTGATCGAAAAGGACTGGCGCCCGCCGCAGGACCTCTCCGTGGAGCGCCTGATGGGCCAGCTGAGGCTCAACTACAGCGAGGCGGTGATGATCGAGCTGTATGTGGGGGCGGATGACAAGAACAGCTCCGTGAACATCCTGCAGATGGACCAGCTGCAGTACGCCCTGCCATCCAGGGACTACTACCTGAAGGAGAGCAGCGCCGGCGACCGGCGGGCCTATCATCGCTACATGACCCAGGTGTCCTTGCTGCTGGGCGCGGATCCGGCCACCGCCGCCGCCGAACTGGAGGAGGTGGTGCTGTTCGAGACGCAGCTGGTGAATGTGTCGCTGGCGGAGGCGGACCGCCACGACACCAGCACCGTCTACCGGAAGCTCAGTCTGCCGGAGCTGCAGGACCTGGTGCCGGAGGTGCAATGGGCCGAATACCTGCAAACGGCCCTGGGCGAGGGCATTCCCCTGCAGGCGGACGAGCCGCTGGTCACCTACGGCCTCAAGTATCTCACCGAAATGGGCAGGATCCTGGCCAGAACCGAACGCCGCGTCGTTCACAACTATATGCTGTGGCGCCTGGTCATGTCCTTGATGGCGCACATGATCGACGAGTATCAGCGGGAGCGGGTGGAGTTCCGCAAAATCCTCATGGGCATCCAGTCGGAGCGGACGCGATGGTCGCAGTGCGTCGAATGGACCAACAAGAAGCTGGGCGTGGCCGTGGGCGCCCTCTTCATTCGGGATAACTTCAACCAGGAGAGCAAGGAGGTGGCCCTCGAGATGATTCACACGATCCGGGCGGCGTTCAATGAGCTCCTCACGGAGAACCACTGGATGGACGATGAGACGCGGGCGGTGGCCAAGGAGAAGGCCGACTCCATGAACGAAAGGATCGGCTATCCGGAGCTCCTGACCAATGCCACCGAACTGGAGCAGGAGTATGTTAATGTGAGTTCAAGGACATTATCCCTGCTTACCATTTAATCTTATGTTTCGCTCTCTGGATCCTTTAGCTCACTATTGTGCCGGATAACTTCATAGACAATGTCCTGAGCATCCTTCAGTGGGAGTCCGAGAAGGTGCTGCATCTCCTGCGGCAGCCGGTGGACAAGGAAAAGTGGACCACCGAACCGGCGGTGGTGAATGCATTTTATAATCCCAACAAGAACGATATAGGTAGCCCTTTGGACTCCCACCAATTACCTCAATGTCCTTTATCCGTTTTATCCTTTTTATCCTTTTTTTTTAGTATTTCCTGCTGGCATTTTGCAACCGCTATTTTATAGCCAGCACTTTCCCAAATCGCTGAACTATGGTGGCATCGGTGTGGTCATTGGCCACGAGATCACCCATGGCTTCGATGACAAGGGCCGGCAGTTCGACAAGGAGGGCAACATGATGCAGTGGTGGAACAATGCCACCATCGAGGCGTTCAGGGAGCGGACGCAGTGCGTCATCGATCAGTATTCGCGCTACAAGATCAACGAGGTGGACATGTACATGGATGGGCGGATGACGCAGGGCGAGAATATAGCGGATAATGGTGGCCTCAAGCAGGCTTTCAGGGTAAGGATTTTCTTTACCGGACTATTACGCTTTAAAGGACTATTTATTAGCATTATTCCTGCGAATGGAAGCTTCCCTTAAATCCTATTAGTCCCTAAAGAATTTCAACTTAAAAACATTGAAAAGCCAAGTCTTGGGCTTCCTTTTTAAATCCTTTTTCTGCAAATATTCACTCTCCCATAGAATAGAGAAACTTTAATAGGATAATCCTTTTTCCACAGGCCTATAAGAAATGGGAAACCCTGCATGGACGCGAACAGCTCCTGCCTGGCCTGAACATGACCCACGATCAGTTGTTTTTCTTGAACTACGCCCAAATCTGGTGCGGATCCATGCGGCCGGAGGATGCCCTGACCAAGATCCGGTCGTCGGTCCACTCGCCGGGCTTTGTCCGGGTCCTGGGGCCGCTCTCGAATTCGCAGGACTTTGCCCGCGCCTACAGCTGCCCGCCGGGCAGTACCATGAATCCGGCGGAAAAGTGCAGCGTCTGGTAGTCCTTTTGCGGCACTCGATGTATTTTTTTTTTATATATATATTTATATCGCGTATTATATATAATATTATATAGTATATAGTATATATATATATATATATATATGTAGTATATGTAAACACAAACACAAAGGGACAAAACACACACACATAGCGAGATGATGGTGTGGCCATTTTTTTTGTGTAGTTATCCTGATTTGTAATCGGTTTTTAATTTGTTATAATTGTCTATATATATATGTTTATATATAGATTTGTGTATTTATAGATTGATAGTGTGTTTGTAGCTGGCCGTTGTATCCTTGCCCACTATCCTTGCCCACTATCCTCATCCAGCAGCCATCCGCGTGACAAAACGGCATTATATTCGTAAATAAAGAAATTCTACCAAAGTTTTGGGCGGAAGATTTTTTGGTACCCATGGGGCGTATGATTAATAATATTATATAGTGCATATATAATATATATATAGTTTAAAAATATTAGTTTCCCATTCCCCAATATTATTAAAATATTATAAACATATAAGGTAACATAGTTTCTTTTCAAATTCTCTTTAATTTATAATGCTCGGTTTTTTTTTTCGCTGCTGACTTTACATAGTATGTGTTCTCAGTGTATATATATATATATATATAATATTATATATATATATATATGTGTTCGTACGTATCTAGTGGAACCAATCGAACCATTTAAATAATACGCAAAGGACACGCAACGAAAGGATTACAACTTTTCCTTTTTGTTTTTTTTTTTTTTTTTTATTTTTTGGCTATTTCTAACAGAGTTTCTTGTTTTTCTTCCATTTCCGTTTCCGTTTTCGTTTTCGTTTCCATTTTTTTTTTTTTTTGTACAGCAGAGGATAGTGCTTTTGTTTTTTTTTTATTAATTATTTCTTAATTTCAAATTCCCTTCTAATGGTAATTGTTTTTTTGGTTTTTGGTTTGCAAAGAATTTACGGCATGGAGCTAAAAGCAATTTTAGTTTTTACTTTGGTTTACATTTCGTTTCTATAATTTTTTGAATTCAACTCATTTTTTTGCTAATTTTCGGTTACCCTTTGATTTCGTTTCTTGCATCAACATATACATGTTTTTGTAGCAGTGTACCTAATTATTAATCAACAAGAAGAAACATTTCTGTTTTGTAGTTTACTTTACTCTTTGCATTTTAAATGAAAACAAAAAACTAAACAAAAAGTTTTCTTTTTTTTTTTAACTCCAAGCAGCTACACTTAAAAAAATTACAAAAAAAAAAAAATGCTCAAAACTACTTTAGCGCTTTAACCTAAAAAATACCATGCTTTATTTTTAACTATATCCTTTTATTTTTATTTTTTTTCTATGTATATCTCTTTGCTATTATTTATTTTCTAAGTAATTCTTTCTTTGTTTTCCTGCCTCGTTAATAGTTTTTTTTGTTTTTTCATTTGAATTTTCAGAGTTCCATTATCCTGTCACTCCTGCTTGGATTGCTTACCGTTAGGGAGTTGTGGGAGTGTGTGTGTCGGAGAGGGAGAGGGAGAGAGTGTGTGCGCATGGGACAGAGTAGGTCAGACAGTGTGCGACAGAGAGTGAGAGAGTGAGTGAGAGAGAGAGATAGAGATATTATTTATTTATTTTATAATCGTAGAGAAAGGCACAGATGAAATTATCGTATAATTAAATATTTTCTTCGCTTACAACTCCTACTTTCTCTTACTCCTCGTCCGATCCACCTCGTCTACGTTTTAAAGTTTATCTAAACTGGGAGAGCTAGTCTGCCTTTTTTTTTTTACAGTGTGTGTACAAAGAGTGTCAAAATTTGTAGTTTCTAGTTTCGTTTTGAAAAAAATTTGTTAAGCTTAGATCATGTTCTGAAGAATTGACAGTGTTGAGAGTGAGAGAGTGTTTCTACTCCGCTTTCTACTCCTGGCTGGCTGGCTGGCTGGCTGGCTGCTCCTTCCGGTCCAGTGCCTAGAAATATCCTGATACTCTATTGTAATTCGTTGATAGTTCCATATATACACTCTATATATATATATTTATATCCTTTTTTTTTTTACTATATATGTAGTCATTAAACATTAACCTTTAAATTTCTACTAATTCTTCTCTTCGCTTCTCATTTTTCACTTTTTATAAATGCTACTTCTTAAAGTTCTGCTTCTGCTTGTTGTGTTTTTTACTTTTTTTCTTTCAGTAATTAGTTTCAGAGACTCCTCTTTTTTATGTTTATCCCACAAAAAAAAAATTAACACACACATACACATACATTTTTATGAATACCCTTAATGCGTTGGCACTATATTATCCTTGATGAGGAAAAGGAGGGGGCGGTTGGAAGCCATTTTGGAGAGAGCGAGAGAGCGAGAGAGAGAGCGAGGGGTATCGGGTATCGGGTATAGATTGTCTATTAATATTTGTGTGTGTTTAAGTACCTAAGTAAATTCGTTTGCACAAAGTTCAATATTATTCCCCTTTTCCGTAACATTTTCCAAAACCGAATTCTACTTTTCTTTGTTTTTTTTTTTGGATGCGCCAACGCAAATTCTTTGCTTTACCGATCTACAGGCTACAGGCTCTTCTATTGCTTATCGATGCGGCAATAATATTATATATATTTTATATAATATATATGCTGTTTTTCTATGTAAAATACACTCAAATATATTGCATACATACAGGCGTTCTATATACAGACAGCATTGGTATTGTTTTTTTCCCAGTGTAGGTGTAAGTGTACGTGTAAGTGTAAGTGTGTGTGTGTGTGATCGATCGTCCTTCGTCCATATAAATATTTAAACTTTAAGAGCTAATCACAGAGTTGATGATTTCCTTAATTTTTTTTCTTCACAATGTTTTTTTACTTTCTCTTGTTTTTTATTCGTTTTTTTTTTTTGAGTGTATGCAGTATCCCCCTATATATATGTATATATAACTGTATGTGTGTTTTATAACTGTTTTTTTTTATATACCTTTTTTTTTTGTTTTTTGTTTTCCACACACAAGGATCTGCTCTACAATTCGAAACGGAAAACATTTTCTAATCAACTTTGAAACTCATCTAACTTTTGTATTTTCTTTTCTCTTTCTTTTGTTTCCAGTGTAGAGTTTTTCTCTATATTTTTATTTTTATTTTTATTTTTATTTTTAAAGTTATGAAAACCGTAGGATTACTAGCTTTTAGAGTTTCTTTTACATTTTAGTTTTGTTTTTAAGGATTTACCTTTTTTTTTTTTTTTTGCAATACTGATTTATAGTTTTTAGCTTAAAGTTTTTTTTTTTTTGTATTTTTTAGAAAATTCCCTAAGTTATGATTTAAGCCGGGCTTGCTCAAGGATCTCAAAAACAAAAAAAAATGAAATAGGAGAGCTTACAGTTGTCCTAACTAACGGTATTTTTTATTTTTAGTTTCAATTTAAAGTCCAAGCCCGGCCAGAAGGATTTCGTGTTTTATCTAGTCCATGGAGGACTGCGGCGACTTGACCAGGAGCAGCTCCTTGTAGTCGCTGTCCCTGTCCTCCGCGGTCTCCAGGTCCTGCTGCTCCCGCTGATCCATACGCCGGCGCTCGCTGATAATTCGCAGGATGTCCGAGGAGTCGGACTTGCTGAGACCCGGAATATCGGCGGATGCCTGGCCTGCTTCGGGTATGTCCAGCTTGGCGGCGCCGGCAGCGGGCCCAGGACCGGGTCCAGATCCCAAACTGGTGGTGGGGAGGAGCAGGGAGTTCTCGTCCATGTCGGCATCCTCGTCCAAAGCCTGCTGCTTGAAGAGCTGCTTGGTGCTGCCGCTACGGCTGCGCGGCGGCATGGACCTGGGCACGGACAGGAGCAGGCTGCTCCGCATGCATCCTTGGTCCACCGATTGCGACCAGCCGAAGGGTCGGCGCTGGGTGGGCGTGGGTGTGGGCAAGGGCGTGGTTGCGGGCGGAGAAAGGGGCGGAGGCGGCGGCAGTGCTGCTGGCACTAAAGAGCTCACCACGGATAGCGTTTCCGTTTCCATGGACTCCAGGTGGCCCACGTCGGCGCTGCGAACGCTGCGTATGTCGTAGGAGGCATTGTCCTCCAGTTGTCCTCCGGATCCGGCTGTGCCGCCGCCGCCAGCACCCTCCGGCGCCGACTCGAGGCTCTCGAAGATGGTGCCCCGGCGATGGTAGTCGAGGGCATCGCCGCCCCAGGGCAGCGAATCGCAGCTGGTGCGCTTGGCCTCCAGGTTGCGTCGTCGGATGGCCTGCTCGTCCAGCGAGCGCTCCTTGGAGAGCACGCCGCGCTTACGGAAGCCGGCGGCCGCGGAGGCGCGACGCCCGCGGCGGCGTCCGTCCAGCGGCGGTAGCGGGAGGCCGGCGGCACCACCACCACCACCACCACCACTACCACAACCCAAAGGCGGCAGGGGCAGCGGCAGTGGCAGCTCGCCCGTTAGGACACCTCCGACACCTGCCGTCGCTGGGCCGCCGAAGGGCTCGCCCAGCCGGGCGCCGAGCGCCTGAGGCGTCAGCGTGCCCCCCATCTCGGCCAGACTGAGGCCGAGCGTTATGGAGTTGGCATTTGGTGGCTGATTAAAGTACTGAACGGTTTGGCGGCGGGCACCCGCTCCACTAGCCGCACCCCCCGCCTGATTGACGCCGCCAGCATTCCCGGAGCTGGCGGTGAGGCTTGGGAATTTCTTGTCCAGCGATGGTGTACTGTAGATGAAGTTCTTGGGCAGGGATTTGACTTTGGCAAGGGGGCGCGGGGGCGGGGCTGCCTTTGATTGCGCCTCCGCCAGCTGCTGGCACAGCTTCTGCTCCTGGGCAAACTCCTGTTCGCGCACCAGCTCACGCTCCAGCTCCACCTCCATGTCGAGCTCGTCTTCCATTTGCTTGTGGCTCTCCTCGAGGTGTTTCATCAAAACAGCCACGACGACGTTCACCAAAACGAATTGCGCCATTAGCACGAATATCACAAAGAATATGGGAGCAATAACCGAGCTGACGCAGCAATTGCGTACACAATCGGCCGCGTCATCGCAATTATCCCTCAGCGTGTCCTTCATGATGCCGTTCCAATTGTCGCCAGTCGCTACGCGAAACAATGTGAGGAAAGCCATGCCAAAGTTGGCGAAGTGCGCGTGCTCGCCCAGGCCCTGGCAGGGTATCTCGTCGGAGCACTCGAGTCGCCCGAACAGCTCCACGCCCAGCGCCGCGAATATGAAGAATAGCAGGAAGAAGAGCAGGCCCAGATTGCCCACCTGCGGCAGTGCCTGCATCACCGTGTCCAATAGCGCCCGGATGCCCTTGGCCATTTTCAGGAGCTTGAGGACTCGGGCTATCCGGAGCACACGCATCACGCGTATTATCGTCGGATTGATTGGTATGAACTTTTCCGTTTCCAGCTCCTCCAGGACAATGCCGACGATGGAGAGCAGAACGATGCCCACGTCCAGCTGATTCCAGCGATCCTTGAGATATAAACGCCAGCCGAGGGCCACCAGTTTCATGTTGGCCTCCAGGATGAAGACGGCGGTGAAGAAGTAGTTGAAGATCTTGAGGGCGTACTTGAGGGGATAGGGCATCTTGTAGTACTCCATGGCCATGGTGACCACATTGAGGCCGATGACGGCGGCGATGGCCAGGTCAAAGTACTTGGACGTGACCACATTGTGGACAAACATCCGGGTGGGTGAGTAGTTCGTGTAGTAGGGCGGCTCGTGCATACGCCGGCGCTTCTTCTCCATTTGGAGGGCCCGCTTGGCGGCCCGGCGGATCTTCTCCTCCTTCTCCTGCTCCTCGCGACACCGATGAAAGTTCTCCACCACCACGCCGACGAACATGTTCAGGACGAAGAAGCCCACCAGCAGGATGAAGGCTATGAAGTAGAGGAGCCGCCACTCGTTGTAGTTGACAATTGGCTGTTGGTCGACGCCGACGGCATCCAGGCCGGTGTACATGATGTTCACCCAGCCGTCGCGGGAGCTCAGAACGAACAAGGACATCAGCGCCTTGCCGAGATCATCGAAATTGTATTTGCGATTCGTCCACACATTGCCCGGTATCCGGCGGCATTCGTCCGCATTCCGTACACCCTTGATGTTCTCGCCCTCGCAGTAGTAGAAGGTGCCCTTGAATAGCTGGACGCCCAGGATGCCAAAGATGATGAAGAAGGTGCAGCAGATCAGCACGATGTTGCCGATGGGACGCAGGGACGATAAGAGTGTTTGCACGACTAGTTTCAGACCCGGGGCACGGTTGATCACCCGCAGCGGCCGCAAGGATCGGAGTAGTCGAAACACCTGCAAGGATATGCCACCAAAAATGGGCGAAAAAGAGAAGAGAAAACAGGACGACAGTCGACTGTCATGAGTGTGGTCGTGGCTGGTTGGTGTCTCGGCTAAACGCACGGCCATCACGGCCTTCGGCTCTGAGCGCCAGGTGGCGTCTGGGAACAGTGCTGCCTTAATTTTTAATTATTTTTATTTAAAAATAAGGTTTTAAAAAAATACTTGAGCTTTAAAACAAGGACATTTGATTATCCTATAGATGTTTCTCTTCAAAAGGTTTTGGACATTTTTTTTTTATTGGAAAAAACTAAAGTTGGAAACGAATTTTTTAGTTTTACTTTATTTTGATAAAAATGATTTTTATCGTTTTTTTTAAGGCAACACTGTTTAAAAAGCATAAATATAACTGTGTAAATACATTTAAAGCCATAAATTAATAGAAATGAAAAGAAGCAGAAGCCCAGTCTTCAGAGAAAATGAAAATATCATTTCGAGAATTTTATCCTTTGAGAATGAAAGCAAAAACTTTACTTTAAAAGCGTTTTTTTAAGATTAAAAATATGTTTTTTAAGTATTTCCCGTTTTTGATATTTCCATTTTTCAAATGCGACTTTTTTTCGGGCCATTAACAACAGTAAAAACAGTCAACATTTTGGAATGAAATAGGCCAAGCTAAATGGATGGTGTCGAGGGGGGGAGCGGAGTGATGAGAAATCAATAAAGTTTGATTATATCGGATCTATATGGACTATAAATGGAATTCTAATGGTATATATATGGAATACAAGTGAGTGAGGTATTTGTGAAAGCACAAACAACAAATGATATGATATTTGGGGTTTGTTTTTCCATTTTTTTTGCTACAATCCTTGGACGGAACACTAATTATAAATAATAAACATAATAGGGTTATAAGTTATAATGAGAATTTTGCAAAAGTTTTGGGTGTCTTGGTTCTATAAATGCTTCTGATCTTCAAAGATTTATAAATGTATATCTTTTTTTTTTAAAGAAAACTAAAGAAAATTGATCAACTATTTACAATAAAATTTGTATAATGAAGGGTGAGGCAACAAGTTACTTGAATTTTGGTTTAAAACATTTTTGTTTTTGGGGAGTTTTTTTTGTTTTTAACAATTTTGTTAAAGTATATGTCGTTTTCGGAAAGGGGAAAGGGCTCTACGGGGGTCACACACTTAACAAATAGTGAAAACAAATTGAATTCAGTTTTTGCTGATTAACGCATATAGGAGCGGAAATTTACCTGAATTAGCGATTAGTTAGTTAATTAATATATATAATATTTATATATATAATATATATATATATATATAACATATTTAAAGAGAGAGAACGAGCGAGTGTGGGAGAGAGAGAGAGACCCGATTTTAAAATGTTTTGTGATGGAAATTGAAAACAAACGTGAAAAGTTTTTTGAACGTAAAGTGTTATCCTTGGAGTATTGGTGAGTGTGAATATGTGTGTGTTTGTGTGTGTGAGTGTGACAAAGAAAGAGCATGTGTATAGAAAGAGATAGGGATAGAGACAGAGTAGAGAGAGTAGGGGCCAATCAGCAGACAGAAAGAGATAGAGCGGGCTTTTTTCGGGTTTTTGGTTTTTCGACTTTAGCTTTAGGTTAAGTCCGATCCAGCCAAAAAATGGGCGTGGTCGTGGGATACGTAGGGCGTGGCAAGTACTTTGGAATACATATATATTTCTATATAATATATATACACATATAGGCATGTATATAACTAGATTTGTTAGCTGTTCGCGTTGTTCTTGTTGATGGTCTGCTGTAGCATTCGTTTGTCATAGTTGCTTGCTTGATTGATAGCTTGCTTGATTGATAGCTTGCTTGATTGATTGATAGCTTGCTTGATTGTTGACTACTGCTGCTGGCGGTTTTTGCAAAGTTCTTTTTTTTTTTTTGCATTTTGCCCATGGCCCCTGAGCCCGTACTTACCCTTAAAATCCCAAATATCCTTGGACTCGATTCGCTAATCAAGGACATTAACAAATCAATTATGGAAATGGTAACCAAAGATCCGTCCATGATATTCCAGCCGGATGTGAAGTAGGCATCCGGCCCATAAAACATGCCCGTTGCCACAACCTATTCATCAACATCAAATTATTTATAATTGAATATCAAAGTGAGTGGTGGTGTGGCAAGGACAAATCACCTTGATGAACATTTCGACGGTGAAGACGACGGTGAACACGTAATTGGCTGTTGACAGGAACAATCTTTCGGTGCTGCTTGGAGGGATGTTTGGTCTTTCCATCGCCAGGGTGATGCAGTTGAGCGCGATGAAGAGCAGGACCACGTTGTCGAACCACTTTTGGTTCACGAACCACGTGCAGATTTGCCGGAATCTATCAAGAAAGGACAAAGGAGCGCAGGTTAGTTCGAATGTGCAGGACAAAGTTTATAATTCAATTTTCCCGTTCAATGAGAATGCGGTAAAATGGCGAGAAGGTACAAGAAGTTGGAAAAGTCAAGGATACAAAAGGATATCCCCGCAATTACTTGCCAAAACCCGAAATGCTTAACCCACCTATTCTCCTCCGGAAAGATGTAGAGCGAGTAGTCCTCGCGCTCGACGGTAAAGTGCTTGGGGGTGAGCTGCTCGATGAGCATCCTCAGCTTGGAGACCCGCTCCCCGCCGGGCACCGTGGAATGTGACTGCATCGCCGCCAGCTGCAAGTGCTGGTGCTGCTGTTGCTGGTAATCCTTGGATAGCCTGGGATGTGAACCGCCGCCAGGATACGCCGCCTGGGTGGTTGAGGAGAAGGAGTCCTGGCGCTGCTGCAGCAACTGCTGCTGGTGGAGCTGTTGCAGCTGCTGCAGCTCCTTCTCCTCCAGCCGCTTCTTCAGATTGTAGTGACTGATGGAGTTCTTGCGCTTGTCCCGCGCCTCCATATACTGCTGCAGCATGGTGTCCGGCTCGTTCAGATTGCCGTACGACTTGTGCCACTTGTCCAGGTCCATCTTGGAGTTGGTGTACGACAGCGACTTCCGATTCGCCTCCAGGTTGTGCAGATTCAGGTGCGACGTCTTGCTAAAGGCCAGCTCAATGGAGCTCATCCGGCGCTGGCCGGAGCCGGGACGCAGCCGCGTCGGCGGCTGGTTGAGATTGAGGTTCTGGTACACCTGCGAGTTGAAGATGCAGGCCGAGGCCCGGCGGCTGCCCGCTCCCAGTCCCACGGGTCCGCTGCCAATGCTGAGGGTGTTGGACAGCCGCCTGATGGAGTTCTGGGGACTGAGACGATTCGTTTCCTTCGACGTGCTGGCGCCGTCCTTGCTGCCGGCCCCACCGCCCGATCCTCCGCCAGGACTAGCTCCCGGTCCTCCGCCGCCTCCGCTTCGCAGCAGAAAGCTGTTGTCGCCGTTGTTCAGCTGGTGCTGCTCCTCGTCCTCCTCCTGACCACCGGCTCCCGACATGGCCAGGTGGCCTTCCTCGGCATAGCCGGCGCCAAGCCGCCGTTTCTTGGAGCTGCTCCGCCGGAAGCGCTGCTTGAATCCGCCCTGGGGAGGCGGGGCCAGCGGCAGGCGTTCGCTGGAGGAACTGCCGCTGGTGGAGGCGTTGCCAGTGTTGCCGCCCAAGCTCACATCGTTCAGGCTCTGCGCCTCCGCCTGCGTGGAGGATATGGTGGGCACGTAAATGGGCGTGGAAGCTGCAGCCGCCGTGGAGCTGGAGCTCTTCGAGATGTCATCGATGATCAGGCTGTGCATGCTGCCCATGGAGCTGCCAGGACATGCGCCCGGCATGCCCACGCCCACGCCCACGCCCAGCTGGCTGGCATTCAGGATGTTGAGGGGCTTGTGGGCCAGGACCGGTGACGGCGGGATGAGATCGATGGAGGGGATGCCCTCGTCCAGGCTGCGTTGTCCTCCGCTGAAGATGTTGGGCGGTCGGAGCAGCGAGGGGGAGGGCGAACTGGGTGGCTGTCCATCGGGAATAGAAATATAATTAGTATTTAATTTGTATTAATAGTTAAAGAGCTGCCAAAAATAATCTTTAACTTGTATTTCGATCTGAAAAGTTGAAAAACCAATAAGAAACTTGGCAAGCCCAGCTTAAGGCTCCCCTTTATCGTTGCCCATTTGAAAAGGATACCTTTACGCGCCCAACTTACCTTTTCTTCGAACCAAAAACAAAAAGTTGGCAACACCCGCCACCCACTCGCTCTCGCTCTCGCTACTTTCACTCGCCCACTTCTGATCGGAATTTCGCCACCCGCTGTGCTTCTTCTTACAACTCCAGCCGCACCTGCAGCATAAAGCGTTCTGCGCAGCCGGAACGTATTTTGAATTATTTAAACATTAAAGTGATCGATCCGGTAGTGAAAATAGTGTTAAACTAAAGTTAATATAGTGCCCGCATATGGAGTTATGGTACATTATAGTTTAAACAAAGATTTAATTAGTTTTTTGTGGAATTTGTGTCGGGGGCCGGCGGCGTCCTCGCTTTGCTTGTGTGCGAGTGTGCCAGTGTGCGTAAGCTGCCCCTTGGAGCCCCAACTTCGGCCGGACAAGTCCCGTTAACTGATGACTTAATAAACAAAAGGTTTTTTATTATTTAAATGAAATAATGAGTTAAAATGCGGAACAAGCCATTGGAATTATAAAAAAAGGTGAGTTTCTTTTTTGTTTTCTGGTATTTAAAAGGATAATTGTTAAATTATTGATAAATTATTGATTTTTTGAATTAAAAATAAGCATTTAGCTATTAAGATAGCCCTGATTTATATTTTTAAGCTTAAACCTTGATCATATTTATTCTCAATGTTTTTTTTTTGGCAACCCTTCTGCTTAAAAATTAAAAAAAAAAAAAGAAAAATAAAACCCACCTCCATGTCGCCCCACTGGCGAAAACTCATGCCCGGCTCCAGGGTGGTGCTGGGCGAATCCTGGGGCGTGGCCGCCGTCGTTGTGATGATGGGCGGATCCCGGGCAAGCCGGATTTTGGAGAGGCGTGGCGCCTCGCTGCGCCGCTCCTTGATCGAGTATGTCTGTTTATTTTTTTTTTTTCCAAAGTGAAAGGCGAAACGGGATTCAGAGGATCAGGGATCGTATTTGCATCCGTAAAGTGTCTATAATCGTCTGAAGGAGTTCTTACCTTTTTGAGGCCGCCGCGTGATGACCGGCCAAGTTGCTGAGACGCCGCCATGGCTGCCGCCGAGGATGTGGCCACTTCCTCCAGCGGCCCCAGCTTGCCGCCCGCCTCCCTGTCCCGCTCCCTGTCGCCGGTGGCCATGAGGGCATTGGACGAGGCGGGCAGCTCGTTGATTTGATAGTCGTGGCTGGGCTGCAATAAACGCTGCCGATGGACATTGTTCTTGGCCTCGATGATCAGTTCCGCGGAGTCCTGCAGCTGGGATTCAACTAGGATCAGTCACGCACTTCGCAGCCACTCAAACGCTTTCGCACACACACACACGCGCAAACACACTATCTCTTGTTTTGGATCAACATGCAACATGCAACAAGAGGCGCAGCACACACTCACAGGCACAGGCACAGGCATACCTGACATCCTGGCAGTCTGGTATCCTGGACTCTTGCGGCCATCCGGGGCACACCACTTACCTTGCGCACATCCTCCGCCGATCGCCAGCGGTTCCGGACCTCATAGTAACTGTCATTGGTCGTCGAGGAGTCCGCCTCGCTGCGCGACTCGTCGTACATACCATCGCTGTAGTTCTCGGCCAGCGTCTCCTCCCGGAGCTTCTTGACCAACTCGCGCTGTTCGCGCTCGCGACGTTCATTTCGCTGAGGGAATCAAAATTTCAAAATTAGACTTTCGGGTCAACCGCAGCGGTTGCGGGTCGGGTCAGGTCGGGTCGGGGTTAAAGGGGAGAGGGGGTTCACAGGCTCATAACCTCTTTAGCCAGATCCTTGCGCGGATGCTCTTCAGGTCCAGGCTGGTGTTATTGGATTGTTTGTGTCAAAGAGGAAATGGAATGTCATTTATCAATATGCTTTCAACTTAAAATATTTTTTTTTTTTTTACATTTTTTCCAATTCTTGTGGGCAGAACCCTTACGAAGTCCATGATATCTATACCCGAATATATATTACCCGAAACCTCGGCTTTTTATGATCCAAATCTCTTGCTTGATCAATTCCCTGTCAATTTGGACCAAAATCCCGTCACAACATCGATTCTTTCGTTTTTTTTTCTAGTTTTTAGGGGCAAGAACCCTTCTAAAGTCCTGCTCCTTTACGGAATTTCTATTTGCGACTCACAATTTTATCCAATTCTTAATAGATCTTCAATTAGAATACCTTGAAATACCTTACATCAAAATCCTGAAACCAAATCCTGAATATTCGTGGAAAGATTCCTTGCAAAATATAGGATTTTCGTATATGCCTCACAATCATAGTTATATCTCGGCCAATTATGATCCGATTCTTTAAAGAAATACCTTAAAAGTTTTCTAATTTCATTGCCAACCAACCAAAAATGAATTCTACGTAATTTTTTATAGTAAATCTTAGACTGATTAAAGTTGAAAGCATAGTGAATAGAGAGTTTCCATTTTTAAGATAATCTTTTCGTAGATCTTTGTTTTGCGAGAGGTTTTTGGGGTCGGACTGGGACACAGGGGTCGGGTGGGATGTTGTTGGCAAAACTCTACCTCTGAACTGAATCCCTCAACCAAAATGGCCACCAATAAATTAAATAGCACATAATTGCCGAATGTCATTAGGGCCACAAAGTACAATGCGGCCCAATGACTGGTTTTTTCCATTCCATTGAAAAGTACGACGTTCCAATCCTCTTGCGTTAGAATCTAAAAACATTTTGTTGTTTTTTTTTTTTTGTTGTTGTTGGTGGTTGTTGTTGTTTTTTTTTTATGGTGATTAAATTGTAGTAGTTGTTGATGTTGTTGTTGTTGGATTTCGAGTTGAGTTGTTGTTGTAGATCGGTGGCAGTTGCAGTGGCAGGGCGGCAAACGTGGTGCAGATATAACATACGTACGCATTGGTTGTATATATATATATATTCATATATGTTTTTATATATATGCCGTGGTACATATACATATATATATATCGAAAGAAGCGAAAGAAAAAAAGAACAAAATACGAATAAACAAATTTTGAAATACTTTTCATTGCGGTGAGTGGCATTAAAAAGAAAACAGAAATTTAGGAAGTATGTAAATACGAAGTACAAGTGAAAAAAACAATTCTTTTTTTTTTTAATGTTAAAATGTTAAATGTCAGACAAAAGACAGACATAGAGAGAGAGAGAGAGATTGAGAGACAGATATAGAATGTGAAAGAGAGAGCGCGAGCAAAACGGCAAACAGTGTTTAAAATATATATAAATATATAATGATTTATTTATTTGAGATCATATATATATATATTTATATACATTTCATATTTTTTAGGTGGGCACATAACACTAGCAGTTTGGGTCATTTCAGATTTTCGCTTTGGTATTAAAAAAAAAAAGAATTCTTCAACTCAGGCACAGACAAAAGCTAAGCCTGACCTTTGGGGGTTTATTATAAAATCGTTTGGAAAAGAAAACATAATTTCAGCAAAAGCCAAGCAAATATTAAAGTCAGTATCAAGGATGTTTGAATAAACAATATTTAAACACCTCAGGATAATGTTAACAAGATAATAAAATATTTGAAATAGCCCGTTGATTTGCTGCTCAAAGAATATTTCCAAACAATAATTCGTGGTGTGGCATACTATAACTAAATAATAATAAAAACAATACAAGAAACACACTAAAAGCAAAACTAAATCAAAGAGCAAAAAGGCGCAAAAAATTCTTGCATAGGAACGGTTGGAAAATGGTAATTTTTTAATGGGCGCTTCCGCCATTTTGTTTGTCATTGCTTTGTACACAAAGTGCCAATGGGTATTCTATGGGTTTCGATTGGTTTTATTTATTTTTTTTTTTGGTTTTTGGTATTCTTTTTGCTATACAATATCAATGCGGTTTATATATTGTAAAAAGAAGGCGAAATTAATTTCTTGTTTTGTTAATGATTTTCGTAAACTTTTGTGGCTGTACAATAGCATTGCGCATAAGCTTTAAACTTTAAGGATATATAAGGATAAACAACGCTTTTTGCATATAGAGAAGCTTGCTTGGCAACAAATTATTAAACATTTTTTTTTTGTTTTTGGAAATATATAGAGTTAAATAGCGAGATGGTAGGAGATATAAGGGAAAAGCAGCAGCAGCAGCAGCAGCAGCAAATTTTGAAATAAAAACTTTTTCGTTTCGTTTTCAACAAGCGAACGAAACAACAAACCAACAAACAAACAAACCAACAAACAAACAAAAAAACTTACAAAACAAATATATACAGTTTTTTGTGTCGGAGCGAATATGTTATGATTTTTTTCTTTTTTGTGAGGGGTTTCATCTTTTTTTTTTTCTTGATTGGTAGATCGGACATATAATTGGCGTAGAACAAAAGCCGAAAGCCGAAAGCAAAGTGAGGATCCCAAAATCATGCAACAAAATTTGAAGCATCAGCGACAAGGATTTGCTTGGCTTATGTGGTATGTGTGTGTGAGCGAAAGAGACGGTAATAATAGAGGGGTATACAGAAAAAGATTTAGAAAGAAATAGAGAAAGAGAGAGAGAGAGAGAAAGAGAGAGAAAACTGAGAAAAGGACCAAGTGTAAGGCCTTGCAAAAAGGCATTCTTTTACATTTGAAAAAGGATTTTTTTTTTTCAAAAATAGAGATGTCAAAGCATAGATAATATAATTCGTAATATTTTCAAAGCATTTTCTAAGACTGTTTGATTAATATCTGAAACTTTGATTACTTTTTTCAGAAGCTTGAAATCTCTAAAGTCAACAAGAAGAATTGAAAACCTCGATGGCTTTTATTCACAATATTTACAGGACCAAGATCGATAGTCCTTTGTTTTTTTTGGAATGTATGGTAAGTGAATGAATGATTATGATTGTGGACAAAACTACGTCTACATTTGCTGTCATTTGAACTGAAAAATTACAAAAGAATAGCTGATTAACTAAACCCATAGAAACTCAAGAGGGTAGAGGGAGGATATATACTTAGTTATAGTCTATAATGATTGGATAAAGAAATTCGAAACAAAGAAATAGTTGAACAAGAGCAGAAAACTAGAAACTTAGAACTTTCGTGGCTATAGATAAGAATTTCTTAAATACTTTGTCATAATCGCAAGAATTGCAGACTGATTTTGATATATAGGTTGCGTTGTAACTGTTGTTCAATAAGGGTTTTGGGGGGGGGCAGTGGGTGGTGGGTGGTGGGCAGTGGGTGGTGGATGGGTTTGGTGGTCTTGTTTGGAAGTGGAAAAAAAGGATGTTTTGGAGTTGGGTTTCGGAGTTGGAGTTGGTGGAGCTTTTTATGGGTTGTTTCGGGTTGTATTATTGCTGTTTCATTGTTCTTACTTGGAATACTGTGACTGTGGCCCACAAAATGTTGTTGAAGTGTTTGCGATCGCACTCGCATTGCGGATGCCGGCTGATTATTTCGGGACACGTGCACTCGCGTTCGAGTCCGGATTCGTCCAAAAATTTACAAAACTTACCGCCAAACAGATACATGCCGAGTATGCTGCAGGTTTATATATATGTTTTATATATACCGTATACATATGTATTTATTTATAGAGTCATAGATGTGTGTCTGTTATCATAGTTCATTAATGGCTATATATATATAAACTTTATAGATATAGAAAGATAGCTGGGTTCACATATATATAATATATGTATATATATATTTGTTTCTATATATATACTTTTTATTTTATATGTATATAGTGGCGATTCTTATAGTTAAGGATACAAAAAAAAAAAAAAAACGAGCTAATGGTCCCTGTACAAACATGAGGATATAGTGGGGTATTTTTTTTTTGGGGGGTCCTGGACTCTTCTGCTCAACTCTGTTCTGGTTGGGTTCTGTCTTTTTATATACAGAGTAAGTGGCCTGACTTCGGTCCTGGCCTAGGCAATAGATTAACTTGACAGTGTGGGTATCGAATTTCTGGTACTTTTTACAGGTCCTTGAAAGTTCAAGCACTGAGCTGAGAATCTGTTGGTGTTTCTGTTTTTTTTTCTTTCAAGTTTTTATGCATTGGTCTATATATGATGTCGTATGTGTGCCTGAGGGGGGTGTACAGAGTTTGGAGGGGGGGTTTTACATAGTTTACAGTGGAAGGATCGGTTTTCAATGCTCATGTATGTGTGGGTGTGGGCGTGTCTGTGTGCAAGACAGAGGGAGGAGACAGAGACAGAGAGACAGAGGTCTCTTTTTTTAGAGGCGTTTCGGTGGGATTCTATACAACTTAGAGACTAGAATAGGCATATGGACTAAAAGATAGTTATATATTCTTAGACATTAGGACATAGAGCAAAGATTTAAGAGTGTTTCGTGGGTGCTTGGGTGAGGGTGTGTGTGTGAGACAAAAAGACGCAAGGATTAAATATATATTTAGAGATATCGCGAGACAGATAGATATAAAAAAAGGAATACGAAAGTGACGGCTGGACAAAAAGATTGTGTCGTTTGGAGAGTATAATGCAAAGTGTTCTTGTGGCGATTCTTGTGGCGGATGCTGGATGCAAGCTCTGTTCTACGCTGCTATTTATACAATATATATGTACATACATACATACATACATGTTCGTGCAAAGCAAAAGCAAAAGCGGAAGCAAAAGCGAAAGCGGAAGCGAGCAGAGTCGAACCGGAAATGCTTACCTGGTGCAATGTACATCACACAAATACATACACACATTCATGGTATCTTATGACTTAGTCGATCGCTATACAATATTTTACACGGCATTCGCATACTTCGAATACTCCCAACCAACCACATGCTGATGCGCGCTGCTTGCTAAGGAACTCGGAACGGAACGGTAACAGGTATAACGGCAAAGGATAACGCTAATCGATAACGTTGCTAACGGCAACGATAACGTTAGGATCTAATACTAACGGTAACCGCAACGGTAATCGCATGCATGCCATTAAACCAAAAATCCAACACAATATTCACAATATTTCTATTGAAAAGAAACTAAAGCAAACTAAAGCAGGATTCTGTTAGGGACACACCACAAATTAGTGCGAGTGAGACGGCTAGCTAACAGCTATCTCGATATCTGACGATAAAAACACAAAATTAAATCAAAAAACTAATATTTAAGCATTGTGTGAGTGATTCGTCCGTTTCAACGTCACTCGCACACTTTGAAAAAGAACACACGAAAAGAAACACAGACTGACAGAGACAGAGAGCTAGAGCTAGAGTGAGAGAGAACGATAGAACGTCACAACAGTTATCGATTGAAGCGGAAAACAAACAGTAAATCGAATTGGAACATAAGCGGAAACGGAAACGGAAACGTTAAACGTTAAACGAAATAGAAACGGAAATGGGCGCAAAATTGAAGAGGAACGAAAGCAAAATGCTTAAACGTATTAAAACATATTTCTTTGGGAAGGATACGTTATGGGTTTACTTTTTGGAGGGTTTTCTCTTTTCATTTTCGGTTTTTCATGAACAGTTAATCATTAATCATATCAGTAGCAGATTATGGCGTAACATTAGGAGTAGTAGTAGTAGTAGTAGTAGTAGTAGAGTAGTAGTATAGATATATATATATATAGGTTACATATGGTATTAGACTGATAGCAATGGGTCTACCTGGAACACTGTGACGAGCGCCCAGAGCAGGCTGTCGAAATTCTTACGATCGCAAATCATCTCTCCGTTAACTTTCTCGCAGAATTTACATCCGAACAGATTCATGCCGAGTATACTAAAGTGATGGTTTGGTTTTGTTGATATATAATATGATATATATATATATTTTTTGTTGGTAGTTTGTAGTTTTTCAATTTTTTTTTTTTTGATTTTTGGATTATATTTATAATATATTCTCTTAAATATTTTTGTGTTTTTTTTGTTTTTTTTTGGGGGGTTTTTCGGGTGGTGTTTAAGCATAAAGTTTTTAGGTTTTTATTATTTTTCGGTTTTCATTTTATTTGGATTATTATTTGGTTTGGTTTAGTTCGTTTTTTTAATTTTGTGTGGAGTGTGACAAAGAGAGAAAGAGAAAATATAGAAAGAGAGAGATATTTATGAAGGAAAGAGACAGATTGTGAGTGATAGAGAGAGAGAGAGAGAGAGAGAGAAGTAGAAGGAGATAGTGAGAGCAAGGGGTAGAGAGCTAGTCAGTGTCCTTGTATGCGAAGTGAGCGGCAAACGAAAGCTAACAAAGGAAGTGAGAAAGGATCAAGGATAATTGATCGACTGGGATCGGACCACGGAACAGAATGGAAACGAAACAAAAGTACAGTTCACTCCAAGCAGAGGCAATGCGATAAGCATGGTGAAAAGCTGCCGTAAAATCTGGTAAGCTTATGGGTAAATAGGTCCTTGGCTTTGATGGCTCATTGTCTGTTTTTTTCTGTATTCAGTTTACAGTTTGTATTTTTGGTTGCTTTCAGCTTTATTTTAGTTTTCTCTTTCGAGTTTATTCGGGGCTTTTATCGATTTGGTTTATCGGCTGCAGCGCTGGCTTCGTTTTAATTTTTCAGCTCCATTAACACTTTGCTCGGTTCATTATTCGTTTGTTAATATTGTAATTCAGTAAATGATGTGGACTTGTGGTCGAATGTTTTGTGTGTATGTTGTTTATTAAACATATTTTTTTTTTGCTATTCTAACTACACAAACTCGATTACTTTTACTTTAGCAACTAGTCTAGCTAATGTGTGTTTTGTTTTTGCTGTTCTGCTTAGTTGAGTGTGTGTGTGTGTGTGTATGTGTGGTGTTTGATTATTCAATATGGGATATTCATAGTCATACGAATATATCAATTACGAGTAACCATATATAGGTAGTATATTTATAGAGATAGAGAGAGAGTATGGGTATATTAAAGTAGGTATGTATCAAACTGCAGCGACTGCAACTACACAATAAGTAAGCGTACGATCTTCTTAGATATACTTAATTTTCGAATTCTTTTTCCAAAATAAAATACTTTTGTCGTGTGAGTGGTATTGGGTCGTAATTGTGCGTGTTAAAGGCTTCAAAACAACAAAGCTTCCAAGCCTGTTTGTCAAGCTTTATGGCAAGGCGATGCATCAAAAACCAAGCCGAGCTTTCAGTGTGGGAAAGTGTGGCAGTGTTTGTGTGTTGTTGCTGTGTTGGATAACGCCAAAAGAAGCTAGGATACACACTTAGTTAATTTGAAATGGAATAAAGCATTTTCGGCTAACTAACTAAGCTAACTAATTGGTTTCTGTGACTGTATTTTCTTTAGTAGCTGGTGTTTGTTTTCAGTTTTGTGTTGGCTGTGTCGAAAGTAACCAAAATGAACTTTAAATGAGCAGGTGTCACACACAGAGAGAGCGAGAGAGACGGCGAATAAGTTGGTAAGAAATCGAAAGAGAGAGATGGATATAGAAAGAATAAGGAATAGATTCTGTTAACGACTCAAGAAGAAAAGTAAGCTTTATTTGGCTTCAACTCGAGTGTGTGAGCCGAAAGAGAAACAGAGACAGAATTTTGTATTAGAAAGAGATAGATAGTGAGAAAGAGAAAGCTAAAATCCACTCAATTTTGTTACTGTTTCAGAGTGTGTGGGTGTCGAGTTTTAGTGTCGAGTATTAATGCAAAGTGAACGAGCGAGGACTCAAAGTGTACGACATCTAACGGCTTTTTTTTATTATTTTTTGGGGGCTTGGGGAGAAGGCAGATAGAGAATAGAAATAGAGCGTAAAAGAGGATCAGGAATAAGAGAGAGAGAGATAGAGATATATATATCAAGTGATACGGGACAAGATTTCTTGCTGGTACGGTTACAAGATCGATTGCTTAAAAAGTTACACAAATTGTAACATCATCTAACTACGATTCTTCAATATTTTCCAAATTTTACTCAGAGACAGTTAGGTGAGAAAGAGATCAAGATTTAGAGCTTAAGAATAAGTGATATGTGAGAGAGAGAGAGAGAGAGAGAGAGAGAGAGAGAAAGAGAGTTATAGAAATCGAAGGATCACTTGAAGAGACAAATCTTCAAATAGAAAATACTCAAGTGGTACTCAATAGTACAATAATCGAAATGAACGTGTCGAAAAAGCGTATATAGTTAATTGATTACGGGAAAACCGGAGGGTCTGGGTCTCAAGTGATATATGTTATTGTGTTGATATGACAATGCCATGGAAAGAAATGGCAAGTGGCAAGGAGGTGGAAAAGAGAGCTGGGATGTGTGTGAAGATCTCCTAAAGGAATTTCGAATATAGATTAAGTGAAGGGATTGTACGATTTACTTCAAATTCAATCAATTCTATTGACAAAATGGAAGAATTGTACTTAATCTCAACTCTGGATAATGATTTCTGGTATGGAAATGACGCCAATGATGTGGTTAAGGGTTAAATGGAAGGACATCTATGTGGAAAGCAGCTAGTAAGTTAGGCAACTGTTAGGCATTAGACGACTGCTATGGACTAACGAAACTGAACTGTTTCTGTGGTTCGGGTACTTTTTGGTTTAGTCACATTTTTTTCTTCATATATGTATACATTTTTTTTTTCTTCTTCTCTTGTAGAATTTGCGCTTGAGAACTGGATGGTGGCTATCGGTGGTTTTTATTTTCTCGAATTTTCTTGCTTTTCATCATTAATTTTGTTATTTCCGCATTTTTGTTGTGGAACTTGTTTGTTGTATTTTCTGTGTGTGTTTCGTTATTTTATCTTCATCGATTGTGTGTGTGTGTGTGTGTGTTGTTGTTGTTGTTTTTTTTTTAGTGCCAGAGTGTTGAATTGTGTGTGTGTTGGTGTGTGTGTGTGTGTGTGTGTGTTGGGTGTTGTGTGGTGTTCAATTAGTCGCCGTTTTCGAGCGATCGAACTCACCTGAAGATGAAAATGAAAAGGACGAGCAGGGAGAAGAAGACAGCCACATTGTCCATGGTGCGGAGCATGACAAAGAGCTGACGGCGCAGGTTGGGCATGAAACGGACCAGTTTCAGGATGCGGAGCAGGCGGAAAGTCCGTAAAACGGACAATCCGGAGCCGCCGCCTCCTGTGCCATTGCCCACGAATTGTTGGCAGATTTCGATGGCACTGTGGATTGAATTCGACTATGTTTTAAACACTTTTAACAAGATCAATACAATTATTTATGTTTTTGGTTGTTGTTCGGGTCGTATACTTAATTTTTGTGGCTACTAGGCGTATACGTGATATTCTAGATGGTTTTTTTTTATTGATTTCAAATGAAGACACTTTTTTAAACAAATCTTGTTTGAAAATGACCAACAGTGCGTATGCGTAATATTTTTTACATGTTACATCACGTATACGCCATGTTGTCCTGTCTTTATAATTATTTACTATTCGAAAACTATTTTTAATGCCAGCTTAGATGCCAATAAGAGGTCCTTAAATGAGTTTCCATTCAAACAAAAAATTCCAACAGGGCGTATACTTATTTTTTTTTTTTATAAAATTGCGCATACGCCCAGTTGACCCTTTGTTGTCCATAATACTTATAATATTAATAATACTTTGTTGTAAAATCTTCGACATCCCACCTGAGAATAACGATAATGCCGTCGAAAACATTAAATCCATTGGCTATGTACCGAAAAGGTCCTTCGGCCACCACTTTGAGCAGCATTTCGACGGCAAAAATACCGGAGAAGACCACATTGCTGGTCTCCACAATGGCTGTGAGCTCTGGCGGCTGGTTGTGATACTCGATGCCCATGGAGAGCGTATTGATGAGGATGGCCAGGAGGATGCCCTGCTGGAAGTACTTGTGCTCCACCAGGCGGCGGATGTACCGCCTAATCCAGCTGCAGACGCGCGACAAGCAGCGATAGACGGCGATCAGGCAGCGGGTGGTGGGCGATCTCTGACGCTGCCGCTCGTCCAGCGGGGAGAGGGCGTTCTGGTAGAGATCGTAGCAGCAGGCATAGTCCTCCATGTAGTTGCCGGTGGGTGCATGCGTCGAATCGCGCTGGATTCGTCCGGTGGCCGTCGACGGCCTCGAACTGCGATTGTTGCGACTGTGGCTAGTGGTGTTGTTATTATTGTGGTGGTGATGCTGGTGCGATTGATGCTGGTGCTGGTGCTGGTGCTGGTGGTGCTCCTTGCGCCGGTGGTTGGTGGATGGCACCACTTCTGTGCACGTGGCATTGCCGCCTCCACTTCCCACCACAGCCGAAACGGTGGTGGGTTCACCCGCATCCCCTGGCCCCGTTGCTGGCGTGGCCTGTTGTCCGTTCGTTTCGCCCACTTGGGGCGTTGTGGCAGGGCGTGGCTTGTGACCATGATGCGCCCGTAGCGCCTCGGCGGTGTGGGGATCACAGCGGGCCAGCGACGAGTAGAACGATTCCAGGGTGCTCTGGCCCGTGGGCAGGGCGGCGGAGAAGGCCACCGAGAAGGCCAACAGCTCCTGGCAGGTCATCGCATCGTGGATGCCCAGTTCGGAGCAATCAGCGTAGGGATTGACGATTGTGCCGATGGTCTGGGGCAGGTTAACCTGGAAGGAAAGTGAATACGAGGCTTAAATCCTTACAAAGGACATCCTGGAAAAACTGAAAAAACAAACCTGCCAAATGCTGCCATCGCCGGCCTGCGTCATCTTTTCGGTGGAAAAGATATTTGTTTTCTCAATGACACCGCCTGGCCCACTCCCGTTCTGGTTGTTGTTGTGGCTGCTGCCGCCGCTGCCGTTATTGTTGTTGTTGTTGCCGCCGGAGGAGGTGGTGGTGGACGCTGCCGCTGCTGCAGCTGCTGCTGCTGCCGCCGCCGCCGCCGCCGCTGCCGCCGTTCCTGCCACCGTGGCCACTGTGGTGGCGGCCGAGGAGGCACTGCCCGCCGCCGGATCGCCGCTTAGGGCGGGGGGCGTGTGCAGCAGGACATACTCGTTGAACATGACGGAAGGACGCCGACTGGCGGAGGTTGGCGGGCTGAGGAATCCCGAGGTGCAGGGATGGCTCTGTTTAGGTGGCATTAACAGATATTAGAAAAAGAACGCCAGGATTATAGCAATAAGGAGAGGAGAATGAAAGGACAACGTTTACAATGGTTCTAAAACTATCCGGGAAGTCGAACTTTGGAACTTTGGGAAAGGGTCTTGATTTTTAATTCTAAACATTTTTACAGCTTCCCTTTTTCTATCGAAATTATAGAAAAACTATCGAAAAAATCCGAAAAGTTTTAAATTAAAATCCCCTTTTTGATTTCCGTTTAAATTTAATGCGTTTCCATAATCCATAAACTTTCCATTTAACATTTCCCCACTGCCAATGCCACTGCCATTGCCATTGCAAAACTTTAATCGTTACAAATTTTCAACAAACACGTCTAACATTTATTCGATTGTGCTAATGGCAGGGCAACAAAAAAAAAATCTATATATATAGGTATGTACAAGGATATACATACAAGGACTTAATGGGGGACATATGTACACGATTTCACTGAACGGAGGCGGGGGAGGCGGTGGGGCGGTGTTGTCTCTGCTTTCAAACGCCATTTACATACGCAAACAAAACGAAATGATATTAATAATAAATGGCCCTTTCGGCGGGACAATGGGCTGGAAGTGGAACAATGGCTCTAAAGATTTATCAATGGGACAATCAATTCTCTACTTATTTACACAAAAACACAATGGACAAAAAAATAATTGGAAACTGCACTTAATATGCATCTACAATTTGTAATTTTCCATTTTTTTTTTTTGGTTTTATTTCCCAATTGGTTTTCATTTGATTGCCATTCGACTCCACCTCTCCGCATGCCCTGTCTAATGTCAAAGGTCAGGGCATTTGGTATTCGGTTTTTATATTATTTGTAAATACACTTTATTTATTTATTTATTGAAAACTTTTTTGTTTGTTCAATACCTTGCCTAAGTTTCCCAACTGCAGCTATTAGCAGGGTTTATAACAAATATGAAAGATTATTATTATTATTATTATTTTATTTATTGGAGAAACAAATTATTTTATGTGGATACTGTTTTCTTTTTTTTTTCTGTCTGTTTTTGTTTGCTTTCTATAATAAACGTTTTGGGGTTTTTTTTTTTTTTTTTTTTTGGGGGAATTTGGAAATATTATAATATTCTGTTTGGCTTTAATGTTTGCGTTTCGAATCGATTCTCTGAATGAACTCGAAAAAAAAGAAGATTCTCTTTAATATTTAGAAACTTTATTTTTAAATATTAATTAAAGGTTTTTGAGAATGTAAAAGGCATTGCATTCTTTCACATTTTCCAAAATTAAATAGAATCCACACTTTTTTTTCGAGTGTTTTTTAATGGTTTGGGGTGTTTGTGATGTGGGTTTCTTTTTTTTTTTTCGATAGGATTATCTTTTTGGGGGCCAAAGTCGCCGCATACTCACAATTAGCTGCTCGGAGTCGATCACCTGTTGGGGGAACTTGAGAAGAATCGTCTTCTGCTCGCCGCCACTCCCCTCGGGCTTCAGCTGGTGGTGGGCGGAGGTTTTCTTCAGCGATGAGCTGCGTGGCATGCCACCATCGCCGCCCGTCAGCGATTGCTCCGTATTATCGGATGAGGAGTGTTGTTGTTGCTGCTGTTGCTGCTGCTGTTGCTGCTGCTGCTGCTGCTGCTGCTGTTGTTGTTGCTGCTGCTGCTGCTGCAACAGTTGATGCTGCTGGTGATGGGCCGAGGACATGGTAACACTCGCAGCGCTGCCATTTATGCCGTTAACCAGCGCCACTGTGGTGCAACTTGCCGCATTATTGTGGTTGTTGCTAGTATTGTTGTTGTTGTTGCTGTGATGGTTGCCATTGTGATTGCTATTGCTATTGTTGTTGTTATTGTTATTATTGTTGTTGCTGGCGGAATTGAGCGGCACCATAACGGTAATCATCTGATCCTGAATGCTGGACGGCTTGCGATTACTGTACTTGGGGCACTTCGGATGGTGGCACTTGATCCGCGACGGCGAGAATGTCAAATTATCGGCATTGGGCAGGAGTCCCTCTTTCCGCTGCTGTCTCTGGTACCTTTTGCGGCATGTGTGGCAGATGTGGCACGTTGTTTTTGTTTTTTTATATTTTGGTTTTTGTGGAAGGTTAAAAAAACAGAACTCGATTAGCAACCCATTCGCTGGCAGTTTGCAGGATTCACACTCATGTCTGTACACAAAACATCGTGTTTTCTGTAGGGGTTTCCTTTTTTTTTTGAGGGGGAGGGGCGGTTGGAGGAAGGTCATCATGGTTGACTGGGCAGGTGAGGTGGGCACTGGGGGGTGGGGGGTTTCTCGCAATTTGCACATGCAGTGGGCTGTTTGGCTGGGAGGGGTGGTGATGGGGGGGTGTCCTTTTTGTACGTGCACTCTCATTTCATTTGTTGTGTCAGTGCGATGTGCGATTGTGTGTTGTGTGTTTAAGTGAGTGTGCTTAGCCATTAGACAGACAACAATCGCAATTACATAATTCAATCAAATGAACTAAGGACTAAGGACCAAGGACAGTACAAAAATGCAAATTATCCAAATTAACACGAGTCCCATCGGCGGATTCAGTGCCATTCGTACTTTGTACCATTTACTCTGTGTATTCGCATCGCTCTGCGTGGCAGGTTGTATGTGAGGCACGTAGTAGTTGAGATGGGGAAAGGGTAAGGAGTGGGGCAAGGACTTTGACAGGAAAGCTGGAGCTGGAGAGGTTTTCCAGGAATTGGTTTTTCTACAAAGGTTCTCTGGTCTTTTTCTAAAGGTGTCTAAACAGGTTCCTCTCCATCAACAATTATCAATAATTAAAGTGAGAAACTTTTCTTTGTTAGTTAACTGCATTTTCAAGAAGCCAACTCCTTTGTTTTGGTTACTTTAAAGTGATTACTTTTATAATTTAAATACACAACATTTAAAAAAATGCCATTACCAACAGCGGTAGCTTTGTCTATGTTTAAACTATTATTTCCCAAAGCTGATTTTCAGTTTTAGAAACTAGCTATAATGTTCAAGATGCCCTAGCCTAGATGGGATATATTTTTTTTTACTATAACTACAAGCAGGATGCGAGACACTGGAGCAGATGCAGGTGGAAAATAATACTTGGGAGACAGGCAACAAAGTATAAACAAAGTATAACCAAAGACTTTCCTTATAAACATAATCAAAAAAAAAGCTTAAAAAACTTGAAAACATTTGAAATTAATAGACCGAATGCCACTGAAACATATCCTTATATTTCTATCATATAAAATATCCTTCGAAATGTAAATAAAAGTACATTTAAAATGACTGAAAAAGCATATGTTGCAGTGGAATCATAAGACTTTGTAGAAACCAAGTAGAATGAATAGATGTCAAGAATTGATTCCCTTTTAGTTTCAAAACGATTAAGAGAATAAGGATAATGAAAATCAAATCCTGGCTGGATTCGGGGGAGTAACTCCATGTCCGCTGCTTGAATATTTGCCCTTTGAGAGATTAGTGTGCTAATTACTCGTAATCAATCACAATGTTGAAGTGTGACTAAAGCCTACAGCTTTTCGAGATTTGAGACTCGAGTCTCGAGAGGGGGGTCAGGGATCGAGTTGGGAAAAAAAACCGAGACAAGAGAGACAGGGAAGGGAACTTAAAGTGGAAACTAAATCAAGGAACGGAAAACGTAATTGAATGAAATTAAAAGGTACAAGCAGCATACTTATATAATCTGTACTTCTTTAACATTCGTCTCTTGAAGCGGCGCCACAGGTGAGCGATGTATTTGACGATCTCGGCGTAGCATGTGGCAGGCTCCGAGTTGTTGGTGCTGCTAGCCAGGGTCGAGGTGGATGTGTACCTGGCCCGTTCCTGGCGCATTCGTTCCATTTCCCTTTTCTTCGTCTCCGAGAACTGGGTGGCAATGACGACCAGGCACAGGTTGATCATAAAGAACGAACCGATCTATGGGTAATGGATAATGTACATATTTTGATTAAAAATTGTCCTTTAAAAGGATGTTGTTATATGCTTCATAATTTAAATATTCAACTATCGGCACTTTGCTCCCCAAAATTCCGGAATTAAAATCACAACTAAATGAGTAATATTAAGGATATAGGCGTATATGGGCTAAGGTCCTTGCCGGCAGGTGGCGTTTTCTACTTTCGTAGCAAAGTTTTCGCATTTCCGTTTAAAAGTTTTCGTTTTCATTGCTGCCAGCGACAAATGCAAACATAAACTTTTGCCATGCCTTTGTTTACAACAAGCTCCACCCACACCATCGTCCTGCCGCTGATGGGACCTTTGGGGGAAAAAAAAGGTAAAACCTTTTCCAGTTAGCCACTTAAATTCAATTAGCTGGGGGATCGGATAAGCCTTGCGGACCACCTGGTGGTTAGCAAGCGGCAATCGCCAGAAGCTGATCGGGATTACATTCATCCAACTGAATAGCAACCAAAAATTATTGCCAACAAAAAAAAAATAGAGTAAAAGGATAATTTATACGCCGAAAGGAGTTTGGCAAGTTTTATAAAAGTAAAGCCTGAAGTTTGAAGCGAAAAAGGACGAATCCGAATGCTGGTAAAGTTTAAATTGAAAACATATTTCAGAAACAAAGACGGCGCTTCTAAATTAGGAACTCGTGAGCTTGGCAGAAAATGCATAAAACATAAATAAGCAATTTCCCATCCAATAGCTGAGCGGAAAGGATATCCTGCGGAGGGAATGGGGAGGTGTTTTGGGTGTTTTTGGAGCGACTGAAAACTATTTGCATAGGAAAAGTTGTTGCCAACAAGAGTAGAATCATTTTGCAAACGAAATGAACAGCGACATAGCGACAGAGATGGGACTATTGCTACGGAAAGAGACAAGGATATGGGACAGAGGGGGGGACAGGGGGGAAAGGGGGGGGAAGCTAGAGCTGGGCTGGCAGGTTAAGCAAACTTCAAACATAAATAATGAAATTTTCTCATGTGTGTTGCTGCGATTCTGTTGCTGTTTCCGTATTCGTATTTGTATCTACATTTGTATTTGTATCTGTAGCAGGATAAAGGCTTTTAATTAGTCCAAGGACACCTGAGCACAAATCCTCTCATGCAAATGACAACACACAGCACGAGTCCACTCCAAGATGTGCCACCTAACCGAAAGTGGACATTGCATATTGCAGCTACAGAGGTTGCAACTTGCAACATGTTGCCATCTAGCATCTGCTGCTGCTTCTGCTGCTGCTGCTGCTTCTGCTGGTGGCAACATCATCATAATATTCATTCTGTTTTTCGTAGACAAACTTTTCTACCTGGCCTTCGTTCGCCAGCGTTGCGTGTGTTGTGGTCATAGTTTTGAAAGTAATTTACTTATTTACATTGCCAAATTGCTTTAGCATACTTGGTTGGTTGGTTGGGGCAACGAGAACAACACAATCGACCGCCTTATAAACTACCTTTTAAGCTGCCCGGCCCAGACCAATTAGTCTGGCTGAGAATGTTCGAGTTCGAGTCGCTTTTAAGCCCGGCCCGAATTAAATATTCAATTCGTGATCAAAGCAGACACCCATCCGCCACCGACCTGACCCTTGACCCAGGCGCCACCCGCCCCCCGCCCCCCGCTTGCACGCCGCCACCACTACTCACCACAATCAGCAGCACAAAGTATATCCAATCCCAAAAGCTGTGCGCATCCTGCACGTAATACATTATGTCCGTCCAGCCCTCCAGTGAGATGACCTGCAAATCCAGCAAATATTTCACCGTAATTAGCGTGAGCTCACACATTTACAAAAATATATATATATAGAGAGAGAGAGAGAGAAAGAGGGAGAGTATATATACTATATAATCACATACAGTATGCAAAGTAAGGCACATGGTCTGGCGTTTTATTGTTCACGCCCGCCATTGTTCCGGCGAGCAATTAGGATTGCCTTTTGGCCAAAAGGCCGTCGGACAACGTCACGTATACGTAATGTGCGGTTGGAAAAGGTGGATGGACGGGGGGAGATGGGTGGGGGAAAAAACTGACCTAAGTTTACGTGATTTAAATTGCGGCACCGAAAAAACAATACGTTATGAATAAATTAACTCTGGAATTATTATTTTAAAATTGGTTTATAGCAAGGATAAGGATAATAGTTTTTTCTTTTTCTCTTTTAGGCATTCAAGCATGGAAATCAAAAGGATATTTATGCATTTTAAACAGAGCAGTTAAGGTGAGTTACTATTCTTTTATATACTCCCGAAACATTACATTTATTAGCTCAACTTTAAGGGCCACAATCCGGGAAGATGGCCAATTGAAATCCGGTAATTATGCGGTATAATCGACCACCGCTTCAAATCTGACCTTTGCCCCTTGGGGCTATTAAACAAAAGCATTCGGCAAGTTGGCGGTGTCGGTTTCATAGCTTAATATGCACTTGATTTCGGCTTAATTACTCCGTTTGACCTGCATACCAATCGGGGTCGTGCGGTTTCGCTGCCATAATTGACACATCAATTAGGACCAGGCCTCTAAGGGCTCCGCCATATATACGTTGTATCTCCAGCCATATCGCTTTCAATATCAATTTCATTGTCCTTTGCCCGGAATAACAGATTTTGTTACCAACTCGGACAGGGGGGGGATAGGGATGGATGCAAATTTCCTGGCATTTCTGTTGGGGAGTTTCTCGATTTTCTCTTTTTTTCTTTTTTTGTTGCCACAGCAGTTGACACCGAATTAGCATGCAACATTTTGCTGCCATCCGCCTGTTGCTATTTGTTCAACAAAGTTGAGAACTAATTGCGAGGGGATTTTCATAAAGCAAACAGGGAATACTAAATCAGGGGGGATAAGTGTCAAGTCATAAACTTGTTAATGAAAAACACAAAGAAACTAAAATTCACAAAAGACTTTTTTGGTTTTTCAATCGAGGATATTTTTGGGATATAAACAATAGGATATATGGTCGATAGAAGGGATATATACTTACCAAAAAGATGGCCACCCAGGCCATGCCGATATTGTCAAAGGATATGGTGCCCTGGAAGGGATTCTCTCCGCTTGGCTTGCAGGTGGTATAATACTGATTCCAATTGACGCAGGACGTGTTCGTTGGCTCATTGAAGTCGAATAGCTTGGCCTCCTCTGGCGCCGGATGAAGGATAAGCCGAGGCGAAGGGGAAACGGAAACAGAAACAGAAACAGAAACGGTAACGGAAACGTAGAGTGTATTGTTGTAATTGTAATTGTGATTGCTTCGGTGGCAGCTCTGGCTGTCATTAAGCGACAGCGAGAGGGCAATTAAAAATGCCATCAAATTTGATTACGGCGCAATTTGCACTTCATTTAGCTCTAAAGTTAATGTAATTGGCAAGGACATGGAATGAAAAGGGATGGGATGGATAGGGGACGGATGGGGGATGGATGGTGGAGTAATGGGGGATTTTATAAAGGACTTACCATTACAGACCATAGAACCGATGCGGTAGGGTGGGAAATTGCCGCACAAATGCATCCCCGAATCGTTGGGCGTCGAGCAGATATAGTCCTGATCCTTGGAGAATTCGTAGTACTGCGACAGGCTAAAGGTGCGATGTTTACAGAGAATTAGGAGAGTCATGGGATGCGGTTTTCAGTTTCGATCAGAAGAACATCCAGCACACAAAGAAACAAAGTGTACGAAATACAATTGTCACACCAGATATAGAACGAGAGAGATGTATATAGAGAAAAAGAACGAAAGAGAGAGAGAGAAAGAGCCAAAGGATTTCCCAGTGAAAGAAACAGAAAGAAAGGAGAGAGAAAGAGAGAGAGAGAGAGAGAGATAAATAGAGAGCACAAAGAGAACAATTAATAATCGTGATCCGTAATCCTTATTAAGAAATCTGTATGTTTTACATCAAGATTTACGTAGACAGAGATTGATAGAGAGAGAGAGAGAGAGAGATGGTGAGAGAGAGACAGATAAATGTTTGAAGCGTATTTATGATTGATAAATAAATTTTGTAGTGCTAAATTTTGAGGTTGATACGCTCACGCGTGACACGCAGCTACACGAGAACATTCAACTAATTGGAGTGATTCTTCTAATAGAGATAATGCCAATTCGTGAGGCAAAAGGATAAAGCTGAACGTAACTGAACAGAGAGTGACAGAGTGAGACACGGTTGACTGATGCATTAGATAGAGATAGTTGGGAGATTAGTTGGAGTTAGAGCGGGTGAGCAGGTGAGCTGGTGAGCGAGTGAGACCAAAGCACATTCTCCCACACACAGGAGACAGAGAGAGAGAGATAGCAGTAGCGGAGAGATAGAGACAGGATCTAGGAAGCGATAAAGCCACAGAGCTGTTCCAGAAGCAGGAGAGTGAGTCATAAGCGAGCCACGAAGCGCCAACTAAAAAAAGGAAACTAAAGCGTAAAAGTGGGAGAAGAAAACGAAGGGGGAGCAGGACGAATTGGTTGGGGGGGGAATCGTAAAAAAAGGAAATGAAAACGCCAAAGCAATTTAAATTAAACGCGCAATGTTGCCACAAAATGGCCGACGCCGGAAACTCGCGACTTCAAAAAATGTCTGCCTCAAAACGAGTGTCAGCCCGCGTGTGTGTCTTGGTGTATTGGTGTGTATGTGTATGTGTATGTGTATGTGTGTGTGTGTGTGTGTGTGGGTGTATATATTTGCCAGGACCTGCCAGGACAATAAAATGTATTTAATATGCACGTGCAAGCACGGCACTGACAGCGAAGCCACTAAAAAAAGAGACAGAGACAGAGACGGAGACGGAGATGGGGGCAAAGAAAGAGACAGGTGGTGGCGGCACCGCAAGTGAATTTTGAAATATTCTCCGCTTGCCTTTCCTCATTTCGTTTTTTCCTTTTTTTTTTACACACTGTCGCCCCCTCCCCCACAACCTACATGTATTTCTTTGCACAATTCGCAACAATTCGCACGCCTCAGTGTATGCAGTCCTTTTTTTTCCTTTTTTTTTTTAAATATGGAGTCCTTTTTCGCCTGTGTATGGGTGTGTGCGTAATTGTTGTACTTGATTTGAATGTGTGTGAGTGACAGGGGGAGGTGGGAGGGCGGAGGCGAGGGCGAGAGGAGATGTCTGGGTAGCAGCAGGGGGCAGCTTTAAATACCTTTGCAATAGAAACTGATGGTTTTTCCTGTAAAAAGAGTTCAGCTTACAAGAGATACACATACATACGCACACACAGACAGCGTATTGGTGTGCGGTGTGCGGGAATAATGTGCCTGTCCTTGTGCTTGTGTATGTGTTTTCTTTAATTCTTGTTTTTTTCTTCTATTTTTTCTATTTTTTCTATTTTTTCTATTTTTTATTCTGTGTGTTTTCCATTTAACTGTGCTCCACTGTACAGTATTATGTTGTGTTCTTGTGTTTTCCAAAACAAAACAAAACAAAACAAAAAAGAAAACATTTCCCAACATTGCGATTAAAATTGTCGAAAATAATCGACTTTTGAATACCTAGCTTTCGCTTTTTTAATCAAAAACTTTGGATAGTTTATAAAAAGTGCAAAGAAATCGTTGGGATTGATAATTGTGCCACGAAACTAAGGATTATTTTGTTTGCAATTATTTGTTATTTATTCTGTCAAATACAATCTAAAAAAATTGCAATAAATAAATACTTTTTAGTTTGTTTTATCATTTTAAACCACTCAGAAAAAAAAAACTGGGAATATGTTGGGAATTTTGTGTCCTTTAGAGGAAAATGTTTTCGTCCTGATATATACTTCCTTTTTGTGTGTGTGTGTGAGTGTGCTGTTGCTAATTGGTATGCTTGTTATTTCGTTTGTTTTGTGTTGTTGCTTTTGCCCAACTTCCTGGGGGTTCCCAAAAACATGTCATATTTGCCAGCAGGACCTCAAACATGAAACAAATTCAACACAAAATAGAGAAATGAAAAACGAGAGAAGAAAATGGAAGAATAACTGAAAATTTGGCAAATGCAACACAAACAAAAACAGGCAGTCGAGGCGACAGAGACGACAGAGACGACAGAGACGACGCCCTCTGACCCCAATTCTATATCTTTTTATATGTATATATAGTATACAGTTTAAGATAGTGTGTGAGCTAAGTGTAGTTTGCTGTTGAGATCAGGTTCAAGGGGGCGGGGGGGGGGTGCCACATCAACAATCTCTAGACACAAAAAACGGAGCGTACAAAACTGAACAAACAGGGTCAACTATGGTGGGCTGGGTGTCCAAATAAATTGTGGCTTTAGACGGGTTAAGAGTGTTAAATATAGAAGTATAGTAGAGGCACACACACAAAAAAAAAAGAAAAAGAGGTAGAGCTTTGAGAAAGAGAGGGGACTAGAGCTACTCGGTATGCTGAGTGGTTGTCTAGTTTTAGTTTTTAGTTTATTTTAGTTTAGTTATTTAGTATAACTCTCGTATTTCGTATGTATATATATGTATATATATTCATATATCGTAAAAAACATTACTAATACAATAAGAAAGAGACAGTTAGAGAGAGAGAGAGAGTTAGAGCTGGTTGGAAGTAGAACAAATCGTATTTTGTATTATCGTATGGCCAAGTTTTACTTAAACTTATATATAATAATAGATTTATGCACATCTACTAATAGAGTATATTGTTTTTCTGTGTGTATTTGTGGCTGGTACTAATAAACGAGTGGAAAAGTGACGGCTAGAGTGGGGGGGGTGGGGGTGTGTGTAAAAGAGAGGGAAAGTATAGTTAAGGGGAAGATTTTTAGACCCAAGATGTATTTATTTATACAAATACAATGGCTAGTTAAAATATCTCTTATTATTTATTAGCATTTGTATTTTTATCTTCTAGGCTAGGCAAAAAATGTAGTCCTAGGATAGGATTAAAGACAAAGATAGCGGAGAGCGATAGAGCGATAGAGCGGGAAGGAGCTAGGCTAGAAAGTGTTACAGGAGGTAAAGGATAGGGTATACATCGATTATCAGTATTTATAGACAGAATCTAGTTGGGCTAGCTAGTAGTATTAAGTAGTAGACGTCTATTAGAATCTGTTTTTGTTTTTTCAAGTTTGTGGATCAAGTGTGTTTGTGTGTGTGTTTTTTTTTTGGGAGTGTGTCGCTGTGTGGGTTAGTAAAGGGGGGAAATAAATCATTTTATCTTACGAGTTAACACGGACTCGAACTCTGTACACTTCAGGTAGTCCCCTGTAAACAAAAAATTTGTTCCCGGTATGATTTTTGTTTTTGTTTCATTTCATCTGCTTTTGTATTTAATTTCTTTTCTAGAGAAACGTAAAGTTTGAAACTTAAAAGCAAGAAAGAGTACATTTTCTAGGAAATTTCATTTAATTTTTTCTTGACTTTCGAATTTGTTTTTTTTTTTGTATCTTTTTCAAAATTTATAAAAAAAAAAGAAAGAAACGTTGAAGAAACATAAAGGTGGAAAAGAACATATATGCATATATATATATCTATACTTTGTTTTGCCATTCTGGTTGTCCAGCCGGGACAAGGACGGATCCTCGCCAGCGGACAAGACGCAGGCTTGTCTGTGTCTGTGTCTGTGAGTGTGAGTGTGAGGATGTTTGGGTGTTTTTTGGATGTTTTTTTGGATGTTTGGTTGTGAATTTTTACAGCATGACTTCGAGGGCTCACAATACAATATCACAGAAATTTTGGATTGTATGGTACATTGGCTGCCTGTGCAAAATATTCATCATATTCTTTACAAAATATAATACCTTGGAGAATGCAAAAATTCAAGAAAAAATTGAGCTAAAAACGAATACAAAAATATCCTTTCGCTTTGGCCCTTTAAAAAAAAACGGGATCGCCTCTTCAAAAAAAAAAAAAAAGAAAACGAAAAGAAGGATAAAAAGTATAAAACTAAGGATCAAAAAGGACAATATGCAATGCCAGTTGCACTTGATTATTTACAGTAATTATTGCTAAACCAAAACTTTGCGGATGGGCCACAGTCCGTGGAGGAATGCGGCGAAAGCACAAATTTATTTACGTTTCCATGTGTGAGTGTGTAGGCGGTTAAACAAACACTTTGTACAGCTGGGCATGCATAAACAAACAAACTGACGAACCAACCAGCAAACAAACAAACAAACAAACAAACAAACAAAAGAACGAAGGCCAACAAAAGCGAACAACAAAAACAAAAACGAAAAAAACGAAATGAAGTTTCTTGAGCAAAGCGCGCAGCGACCCAAAAAAAAAAAATTCCGTTGCCTACTTTAAAGGGCTGCGATGTTATCCTTTTTTCGCATATGTGTCTGTGTTAGTGTCTTTGTTTGCTTGTGTCTTTGTGCGCGTGTGTGTGATGTTGTAATGCCGCCGTGGCCCAATGATAAATGATTGTTTTGGGCCAAGTTGAAAATATTTTAGCCAACTGATGACGACGGCACAGTGAGGGTCTAGGATTTTCAAAAGGACTCGCAGACTTTCTGATTTTAAAACTCCCATTTTAGCGTTTCAATGAAAGAAAATTAAAGCAGGTCCTTGCCTTTTGATCAGCTTAAATGTTGTATTGAGATTTTTATCCCGAGTCAATTCAAGCAAAGGTGCTCATTAAAAATTATCCTGCCGCCCACTGTGCTGGCTTTTTTAAGCCTCATCCCTGCTGCTGTCACGACCACAAGATGCCTGTTCCTGGGACCGCAAATGTTCGGAGGTTGTTGTTGTTTTTCTTGTTTTTGTGAAGGAGCAGCGGGTGGGCCAAGAGGACAAGAGGCAAGTGGCAAGCGACCAGAGACAGGACAACGGACAAAGGGATGGGGGCGGATGGGGGCGGATGGGGGCGGATGGGGGCGGATGGACCTCATCAAATTGACGCTGGCAGCCTTTTGGATTTCGTATGCAAATTGCGAGGACATTGATGCAGCTGGCTCGGCGGGATCTCAACTAGTGTGAGTTTCTGTTTGTGTTTGTGTTTCTGTTTGTATTTGAGTTTGTGTGTGGATGTGTGTCCGTTTGTATTTCTGTTTTCTGTTTTCTGTTTTCTGTTTACTGTTTACTGTTTGTGGCTAAAAACCAAAAGCCAAAAACCAAAAAGTTAAAAAAGCAAATAGCGAGAGTTTGAAAAAAAGCAGCCTCAGAATTGTCTTGGCCCTCAAAAATACAACGGAAATGAAACTCAAAAATATATATATATATAGTATACAGTTCAAATCGAGATACATAGGTATATATTATATATAGTAGTATATGGTAGTATATATATACAGCATACATACATATATATGTATGTATATGCCCAAGGATATGGATGTGCCTAATGTATACATGATTATGTATGAGACTCAGAGGCGCCCGCAGACAGAGACCAACGCATATGGCATCATCATCCCACCTACCATCCCACAACCATCTAGTCCGCCCGGAATCTGACAAGACCCCGCCACAGATATCCTTTCTTGTCCTGGCAAACTTACGTGATGGGATAGACCATGCCGACGGTCCGTTCCAGGGTGCAGCGCTGCCGCAGAATGCCCTCCCACAGCTGGACGCCGATGATCCCGAAGATGAAGAACACAAAGAAGCAGAGCAACAGGACATTACCGAGCATGGGCAGGGTGTCCAGCAGGAGCATCACCAGTATACGCATGCCTGCAGGGAAGGCAAGAAGGTCAAAGGATCTGACTTTTTCGAAATTCCAATCAAGTGTCACTTACTCGGTATGCGATTGATGGCCCGCAAGGGACGCAGGACGCGTATTGTCCTGATAGCGGTCAGGTTGAGGTTCTCCACATGCATCACGTACTCCAGCAGGCCGGCCAGGACGATAAAGAAATCGAGACGATTCCACGAATCCGCCAGATACGTGTTCTTGCCCCACATGCCCATGGCCACCATTTTGATGGTCATTTCAAGGGCGAAGAAAGCAAAGATGATATCGTCGAAGATCTGTAAAGAATTATGGGAATTAGGATTATAGGGTATCTAGTATTTTAAGGATATTCCTTAGTCCTTAGCTGGATTTAATCCCTGAACCAAAAATCGAATTAGATTAATGACCCCAATGAACTAACGAGTCTTGATCAAATTAAAATTAGTCAAACCCGCAAACCTAATGACTGTCGAAGGACGCCGAGGGTGGCAAGGATGTGGCAGGACCTTACCATACATGCACACACCCAACGAGTTTGCCTTGGCGACATCATCAACATCATCCTCCTCCTCGTTGTCGTCGTCGTCGTCATCTTTTCCTTCAAGTAATTTGGCTTGTTTGAAGAAGCCTGGCAGGATACGCGAGAGGCAGGGGGCAGGGGCTGGGGCGGGGGCGGGGGCGGGGGCGGGGGCGGTGGCGGGGTGGCGTTGTCAGAGGATTGACGGGGGCGGTTACGCCCACTTATGTTACTGACTGTGACTGTCGTTGTCATTTTGACTTTGTGCTGTGTGCCAATTTGGCGATGTGCCTTCTCTTGTCTTGTCCTGTCCGGGGGTTGTCCCCGTCCCCGTCCCCGTCCCCGTCTCCGTCGAGAAACTTCGCATTGTCCTTACGAGCATCCTGTCGCTTCGGTTTTTTTTCCTTGCAGGGGCCTTGTGGCCCAAACTGTCGTGTTACTTTACACTTGGCTGCGGCCAAAAATGTCGCTCGACTTACATATCATTTACAAACATTTTCGCACGTTGAGCTCGCCATTTTGCTCGATGCCTCTGTAATTGCCTCACCGAACCTGCCAACCTCCCCTTCTCCCCCCCCTTCCCCAAAAAAAAGGCAGGACCTTTGTGGTGGCGCCGCCTAATGAGGCGAAGTGCCTTGTTGAATGTCATCAGCCTTGGCAGTCAGGCAGTGAAGCAGCAGCCTGGCCCAGTCAGGAAGTGAGCCAAAAAATTGCTTAAATAAATGGCATTTAATGTGACACCGATGCTGACAGGGCCACCTGGGGAGCCAGGGGAGGATATCCAGCCAAAAGGACGAGAAACCGCAACGCCAACCATCTCCCATCTCCCCCATAAAAGCTTAATGAGAGGAATCGAGGTTTTGAGGGCGACTTACCTGAAGGATCTTGCAGCGATTCTTGACGCAGGCATCGTCCACGCAGGGCTGATACATGCCCAGGGTGATGCAGTTGAGCAGGATGACCAGGATGGAGACGCGCTCGAACCATGTGCTGTGGCCAGGACCATGACTAGTTAAGTGGTAAACCAAGGAAAGGCAAATGGTATGGACGAAGAAAGAGAGAAATGTCTGATTGAAGGCGAAAGCAAGCGATCTGGAATGGGTTGCTCTGGGTTGTTGGATTTAGATTTGGTTTGGATACCAACTTGCAGCTGCCTCTAATGCGCACTCAAGTGTCTGTTAACTTGCCCCTCCGTCCCTGCCACTTGCAATCCTTGCAATGGAAGCCTCGAGTCCCCCTACTTTTGGTTTGCTTTTGGTTTCTGGGTTCTCGGTTTTTGGTTTTTTCGCTTTTCTGGCCACAAATACAGCAAATTGATGACAGTTGACTGTCGAGTCGTAGCACTGCAGCCACTTTCATTTAACATTGTTATATTTTGCTTTATGGAGTGACTGGCTGGCTTTTGACTTGCACTCTGACCTCTTTCATGCTCGCATCGCAGCCGTTAACTTGGCCCAAAGTTATGGGCCTTGAGAGTGCAGTAAAACGTTAGTATCTCAGCTACAGTGTAGCGCTGAGGTTCTTTTAAAAATCTTTAAAAAATAGACAATGGGGCGTATGAGTAATATTTTCTTAGGGTGGCCATAAATATTACTCATACGCAGTGTGGGCTTTTCCTAATTTTTATTTGAATTCTTTTAATGAGAGTTATAGTTATTCCCCTTCCAAAAAGTGTTAAGTAAATAATAAAATAATAAATAGTAATATCTTCTTTGTTTACCAAAAATATTACTCATACGCACTGTTATTTATTTGAATATCCATTTCCCCAACAAAAGTTATTCCCTTATTGCAATAATTATCTAAATATTGGCAGTTATTTAGCAACAGGGCGTATGCGTAATAATTCAACCAATATTACTCATACGCCATGTAAGCCTGGACACAAATATTTTCCCATAAATCCAAATTTGTGAATCCCCCCTCTTAAAGGCCACAAGGATAATGAATATAATCCTTTAAAGGCCTTGAAATATTGGTTTGCCAAAGATAGAAACGATAGAAATCAATTAGATTGGAGATTTGAGGCAATGCCATGTGGCAAGAGGATTCTCTGGTGGCAGAGTGGTGGCTCCATTTGGCAACTGGATGGCTGCCACCTGAGGCGGACCTGCCACTCGGCCTGCCATTTGTCGCCTAAAAGCCTTCGCGTTGCACTTTGGTTTTTGGTTTTCAGTTTCTGGTTTTCAGTTTCTGGTTTCCAGTTTCTGGTTTTCTGGTTTTCTGGTTTTCTGTTTTGTGTTTTTTTTTTTTTTTTTTTTTTTTGGTCCTGGCGCAAACTCAAAACACAAGCAAAACTCGCACCAAGGCCAAGTGTGTCGAGACGTAGAGGTAGAGGCGGTTAAAATCGGTGAGCTGGCTTAATGCATGGCCAAATGAGCGCCAAGGACTCATTCTTTTTAGGCGCAGCAATTAAGGATCGAGCGATGCCGCCAAAATGGCAAAATGGCAAAATGGCAAAAATGTTTACGCTATTAACGCACAATTAAAGATAAAACGTGCCACACAATACCAGGGGTTTGGTGTTTTTTGCCTCAAAAAAGGGCAATTCATTAGGGGCGTGGTGGATGGAGAATGGAGAATGGAGGACAGAGGATGCAGGATGGAGAATAAAGGATGGAGGACAGAGGATGCAGGATGGAGGACTAAGGATGAAGAGGAGGAGCGTTTTTATGGAAATGTTCAGCATATGCGAGGGTCAAAATCGGGTCGGTTTTTGGATTCCAGTTCCAGTCGTCGCGATTCTATCATAAAAACAAATGCGATGGGGAATGGGGAATGGGCACAAAAGGCCAAAGGGGGCGGGGCCATATACCTTCCTCCCCCGCCCCCGCCCCCTACTTCGCCTGAATAAATACTGCAGCAGCAGCAGCAGCGGCAGCAAAAAATATGCGACAGCGACATTCGACCCTGGCGCATTCATTTCATTCAGTTGCCTCCCAAAAAAAATATATACATATATATAGTGGGCGTGGTGGTTCAGGTGAGTGTGTATTCGAGTGTGTGTGTGTGAGTAGAGGGTGGAGGGCGGAGGGTGAAGGGTGGTAGAGAGGGGAGGATGACGTTAAGTCGGGAACCCCGGGTGGCGTACATTATTTTTGATTTGGCAACAGCAATGGCCCCCAAACCAACAGTAAACAAATTAAGTCGAGCGTAAAGTCGGCCAGCGGGAAAAAGAAGGGGGCGTGGCAGAGGCAGGGGGGGGGGCGTTGCCATTCGAAAAAGGTAAGGGGCGTGTGGTAATGGGGCGGGAATGGGGCGGGAATGGGGCGGGAATGGAGACGCATGCAAGCGTACAGGAATCGCAACAAATTAAAAGAGAGCCGCAAACAAAGGCGAATGCCCAAAGCAAAAGCCGAATAAGATGACTGAACACGCCGAAAGGGGGGGCATCGGGGACTCTGAATGCCGAATGCCGTATCCCGAATGGCAAACAAAAAAAATCACAAAAATCGAATAAGAATCGAGGACTGAAAGCTACACAAAATGGCCGCAAGCATGTGGAAAAAACTTGAAATCAATTGGCCCTAAAAAACAGCAATATTTCTGTTTAATGAAAAGCATGGAGAGATTCCATTTGCCTAACAAGTTGTTTTCATGGGAATCTACTGGAGTATTTATATAAATTGAAAGGAATAAGGAATAAGGAATAATATTGGAGGGAAATCCTCTTTAATGCTGCAGGATATTAGATAACACTCTTTAAATGATTCCATTTCTTTTTCAATGTCCATGGCCGAATCTCAGGTTGAATATGATTAAGCCAAGCACTCTATTAAATCCTACTTCCACTTCACTCGATGGAAATTTGTTTACTTGAATGCAAAAAGTAATAGTAATAAATAATAATAATGGAAACCTGAAGTGATATCCAGATAATCTGTGCAGCCTTCTAAATGGCCCCGAAAGAGCATCGTAATTATTCCATTCGTTCATTGTTCGTCCTTAGCCATTCAGGAAGCTAAACATTCCGATGGATGACCACAGCGACCTGTTGTCCTGCTATGCTGCTGCTGCCTGCCCCTCCCCCCCCCCTGGGGCCTCGTCCTTTGGCAGTTTGAGAGGCATTTGTGTAATGAATACAATGCACGTACTCGGTGGCGGTCAGCGAGGCTAATGGGGACTATATGGCTGTGTGTGTGTGTAGAATGTATGCCACACCACCCAACCCCCTCTTGACCCCCTGTCATAATTAGTTATGGGCGTGGCAGCGGTTTCACATTACCCGAGAAGCGAGTCCTGTGTGTGCCTGTGCCCCGGCACTCCATGCTAATGATGCCTCCGCGGCCCGAAAGCTGACGGGGATTCCAGCCTCCATCTCATACATCCCATCCCCCACCTCCTTTCTGCTTCCTACTCATCATCAGCATATGTGGCAGCATATGTTGCACGTGCCACGCGCACATTTCACGCTAAAAGCCCCGTAAAACGAAGGAGACAACTTTTGAACTCGAAAGCTGTCTAAAACAGGACCAGAAACTGTAACTGAAACTGCATCTTCCACTATGCCACAAAGTTGCATGGCTTTATCCTTGGCATGAAGAATGTGGCAGGAAAAAAGGAGCTTGGAGCCAAGAAAAAAACGCGATAGAATCATGCATCGATACGGCATCAATATGGTAGTGTCAGGCATCTGGGGGTGTCCTTTAGGTTTCAGGGAATCTAGGATTACTTGCTCCAAGCTATTGTGAATAACTCTTTGATTTACAAACAATATCCCTTGATTCCTTTCTTCCAGACTCGCTTGGATGTGCTGACTTCACCGTAAGGACTTGTTTTTGAGCTTGAAGGGGAGCAAGGATATTGATCAGCAAGGCCAGCCGGCGACAGTTTGGCGGCTTGGGCCGCAGCTTTTTTGGCAAACGACAGCGCTGACCTCGGACCTTAGATTTCGGCGCTGCAATCGAGCTCAGGTCTGGGTCAAAAAAGAGCGGAAGACGAGCGTCGCCAGCGGAAACGGAAGTGGAAATAAGGTTAGTTTTTTTTTTTTTTTTGGGAAGGGAAAAAACGGGGGAGAAAGGCGATAAAGGATAAAAGGCTAAAGGATGTTGGGGTAGAGTTCAAGTCAAACTTAAATTGGTTTTGATTGAATTGAAAGTGAAAGTTGCACCGCAACTCGTCCGCAAAATCGCAGCGCCAGCGAATAATTGCCAACATGGGATCATCATCGTAAACTTTGACAATAAAATCCATAAAATATCAGCAGGATTCAAAGTATAGAAGGCAAAACAATGGAAAAAGGAAGGCATGAGGATGGAATGGGGGCCGTTAACAATGGCGCAAATCAAAATTTATGGCAAACAATTAAGTGGCAAGTATCGAGAGACCGATTACATACTTGTGGCACCACTTTCACCGAGACAAAAGGCGATGAAAATGGATACGATTTCAGGGCGGGGCAACAGAGGGATGAGACAGCAGGAGCTGGGACAGGAGCAGGAGCTGCGGCAGAAGCTTGGGTAATCGCTGCCATCAGCACACAGCTTGTTGCTGGCTAAAAATAATAATACTGACGTGACGTTCTAAACTCAATTATCATAATTTATCCAGTCAGGTTGGAGGGAATCATCCGCAGGACGGCATAAATAAATATCAACGTCAGTCAATTTTAATTTTCCTTCAAGTGGGAATGTGAAGTGAGCGCCAGGACGAAGTATGCAAAGCGATTTTTCATGCACATGTGTCACACACAAACCAAGGGCCTGTCATCTTTCCTCCGCCTTCAAGGATACCCATATATATACAAAAAATGTATACATTGATTGGCGCACATTATCCTGCAGAATGCGGCGAATATGAAAAAACAAGAGCGTACGGGGGGGGCGAAGGACATTCCCTTGCTTCCGCCTCTCAATGATGATGCCCATTCAGATATTTATTATTTATGCGAAACAAACACTCACAGATACAGATACAGATACAGATACAGATACAGATACATATACAGATGCAGGGACAGGACGAGAAACAGGGCCAGAGTGGCTTGCAACTGCTGACATTGTGGCATGAATTTTGCAACAGGCAGCTACAAAAAAAAAATATATGTATTAAAAACAAAGCAAAAGCAATCCAATGGCTATTTCGAATTGCCGATACCCAATAATAACCGCAAATTAAATAAAATAAATGTGCGGTATTGGGAGTGTGAGTGGAAGGACTAAAAAGGATAATGGAAAATGGAAAACATTAAAACCCAAAATTAGCATAATTAATTTGCTTTTATAAATAAAAAACGAAAAGCAAACATGAAAGGGTTGAGGATGGGAAAATCTAATTTAAACATTTGTCCTTTGAAGCCTGACAATCCTTAGATTTTTAACAAATTTAAATCCTTTTTTTTAGTAAAGATTCCCTATAATGCCAATAAATAAATTAATGAAATACATAACTACCCTTCGTCCTGCACCTTTCGTCCTTTTACTGAAATTCCCCCAACCAATTCCCTATCCGATTCGCGAAAAAAAACTTCGAAACGAGTGTCCTTAGGCCCGTTAAAAAAAATATAAAAAAAAAAAAAAGCTGAAAAAAAAGGAGAGAAAAATCAATAGGCTCTCACGACGCATATCCTGTGTGCGAAATGTGTGACAAGGACACTCGGTCCGGCCCCAGCTTCAGCCCAGAGGTAAATTGCCAGCGAAGGACAATGGCAATTAGGACTTCCCCCCCCCCCGAGAGTATCCTTTTTGGGTTGCTTGTTTTTGGTGCGTTTGAAAAGGATATGGATTGGTGATGAGCATCAGGCACCAGTTGCGCGGTCGGGTGTACTGCGTGAGGGCCCACATGGAGATCTCCGGGAAGCCCGGATACGGCAGATTCGGTTCTCCGGACGAGCTGGACGAGCCGGATGAGGAGGAGGTGTGCGAGGAGGAGTCGCCATCGTCCGAACTGCAGCTGCCGTTGCAGCTGGAGGCTGTCGAGGAACTGATTGCCCCGCCGCGTGTCCTCGCCGCCGCGGCAGCATCGCTCAGCGATGAGGCGCCACTGTGCCGCCTGCCGGCTGTCCTGCGACGCGACACCTGTCCCTGTTCCGGTCGCTCCTTGCCGCTCTGATAGCGCCGCCGGGCGTGGTCCGCCGATCCCGAGGCGTTCGACGATTGCCGGTGCGTTCTGGCGGATCCGGCCGTTGTTGGCTGATTGTTTGGATTTTTGGTATTCGGATTGGCACTGGCATTGGAGGAACTGGTCTTTCGCAATCTCCTCGAGTGGCCACTCCCACTCCCGCTGCCGCCACCGCCACCGCCGCCGCCGCCGCCGCCGCCGCCTCCTCCGTCGACGATCACCGTCATGGGTGGCTCTTCGTTGGAATGCATTTGTCCTAATCGGTTGCTATTTTTGTTGCTGTTTGTTGTTGCTGTTGTTGTTGTCGGTGTTGGTGTTGATGGTTGGCCGCTTGTTGCCGCTGCCGCTGCCACGCGACGTCGCTGGCCATTCCTAGTTGCCGCAGTTGCTCCGTTGCCTTCGTCTGCCTGTGCTGCTGTTACCGATCCTGCTCCTGCTCCTGCTGACTGGGCCAGCATCTTCCTAGGAACCAACAAAGCAAGCTCCGGTCATTCCATTTCTCCCTCGATTCTCTAAAAATAACAAAGAAATCATAATTATTTTTATTACTTTTACATTTCTATTCTAATAATCATTTCTTTATTTATATATTTTTAGGTTAAACATAAAGGACTTAAGCTTGAAGGACTGCAAAGCTGTGGCATTTTATCCTGAACTCCTTTAATTGATGCGCATTTTGAGGAGCACTTTAAAGGTAAGCCGTTGCCTTTGGTTGTACGTGTACGTGAAAAGTTTCTGGAATTGATTTTTAATGGCAAACCCAGCAAGCCAGCGTCAGCAATTGCTTTTGGAAACACACACCACCTACTCTCCCCCTTCTGGCCATTTTCTAGACCACATAATGAAGCCGAAAACATAATTTATACGCACGTGCGTTGCTTTTTTGCCAAATTGTGTAAAAATAATGAGAAGCACATTTTGTGCCTATACACAAGAAACGTAGCATACTTTTTTGGGCACTGGAGTGGGAGTAGGAGTGGGAGTGGGAGTGGGATGCCTGTGTGTTCAATCATTAATTACGTCCCATGTGTGAAGGCTGAGGTGTGGCTGAGGGAGGGTGGCCAACACATTAACGTGCCAAAAAGTGCTTCGTTGTGGTTTCACCCACAAAACACACACACGCACACACACAAGGTGCCAAATTGCAATTGTGTGAAAATGGGCTCTTTGATCGACCAACAACAAGCAACAACAAATGGCCCAAAACCATTGGCGTTATTGAGATATTTCATAGTCGACCCATAGAATCGGCGATAAGGGCGCCTGCTTATCAAACAATTTATCAAAAAATTAAGTACCCCAAATGCCAGTCAGTCAGAGATAGACGATAAAACCTGGCCAACAAATATGTCATGTTTTAACCAAGTTACATGTCCCTCCATTTAGCTTTCCCAGATAATTTTCAATCAAAGTCGAAGGGGAAGGGGTGGTAATATTTGGCTAAAAGCAAACTTTGCCAGCTCTGTTTACGATTTCTGTTCTCAGATCTTCAATATGTTTGAGTATCGCGTTCTTTTCGATTATTAAAAAAGGATTTTAAAGCTACTTCCTTTCGTTTTCTATGTTCTTCCCCATCGACCAAGGATTTGGCTCGGCCAATGATTTTGAAAGCCCATTATTTGGCCATTTCTCACAAGATTTCGGAAAGGATGGTACCAAACGACTCATATGACAATGTCCTATGAACTGCATCAACAGTTTCAAAAGTCCAAAAAAAAAGTATGCTTTCGATTTTTGAAAAAAATCGTGATGGTACCCCTTTCCTAAATTGCAAAAATCGCGATTTCACTTTTTTTTTCCATTTTCAAAATCTTTTGATGCAGATCGAAGGACGGCTAAGTTCTGATTCCAAAACGCTATTCCATTCCAAAATCGGGTGCGAAATGGTCAAAATACTCGTAAAAGGATGGTAGAAGGACCCACATTTTCACGGCTTATAAATCGAATATTTCAGGCATTCCGGAACCGATCTGGAAAAGGATTCCCATTCCCAAATCAGCGCTTAAATGTGCTTCGATCTGCGTTCAAAGTTTTTAAAATTAAAAAAAAAAGTTGATTTTCGATTTTTGAAAAAAGTCAAAGGGGTACCATCACAAATTTTTTCAAAAAATCGAAAACCACCTTTTTTTCGACTTTTTAAAACTTTTGATACAGATTGAAGGGCATTGAAGTCCTGTTTCCGGAATGGTATTCCATTCCAAGATCGGTTTAGAAATGGCTACAAAATTTCTAAAAAACTGGCCGAAAATCAAGGTTTTTTGTTCATTAAATTTTAGAAAATGTAGTGTAGCATTTATTCATGAAATTTGTGTGTAAAATAACACTAAAAATATGCAGAGAAAATTTTTAAGCAATTTTTGTTTATCAATTTCAAAGAAAACTATTTATTTGGTTTACTGTTTCCCATTTTTCCCCCTAAGTTCTTCAATTTAAAGTTATAAATGAATATTAATTGTTAAAATGTTTTAAATAAGTTGGATAATCCCATTTAACGCATTATTTTCCCCCCTCATTCCCCTGTAGACCAATAAAACAAATCAGTTTACTTTCTGCAATCATATTTTATTGTTTGTGTTCCACAAATGTACTCGTATTTAATATTCTTATAACTATTAGCTATAAACTATTCAAAATTATGCATAATACTTATGTATAACTCTGCTTTTCGATATTTCCAGGACTTTGGCCAAGGATGTCAGCTCAGGACATCGTCCCTGCACGAGGATCACCAGCTGCACTTTGTCGTCCAGTCTTCCGTGGCAGGAAATCATTGCCAGGATGTTGTCTCTTCGATCTTCGGATTATCGTTTTCAAAATAACTGTTATATATATCCCTAGGCTCATAAGGACATCTGTACAAACTGAATTCGAAATTCTTGCACTAAAATGCACAAATAAAAGGAAAGAACTTGCTTTGTTTTTTATTGGGAGAATATTTCATTTTCAGGTGGGTGCTGGTGCAGGATTCGAGGCCAAATGGCCGAGTTTTCAAACATCCTAAGCAAATACAGGACATTGCAAAACATAAAATCATTGAAAATCCTGTTCCCACATTTCGTGATTTTTCACATTTTGAAAGCGAATTACTCGGCCATTTCGCCACCGATCTGGAAACGGAATACCTCTCCGGAATCAGGACTTCAATATCCTTCGATTTGCAGCAAAAGATTTCGAAACTGGAACAAAAAGTGAAATCTCGATTTTTGAAAAAAATCGTGATGGTACCATCAGTAAAAATCGCGAAAATCGAGTTCCCAACTTTTTTCCAGGTTTTGATGCAGATCGAAGGGGGATGTCCTTCCGAGTCGTTTGGTACCACCCGATCCGAAATCGGTCCAGGAACAGCCGAATTATGGGCTTTCAAAGTCGCTGCCAAAATGTAAACAAAGGTTGCTGGCCGACGACTTTAAACGCTCATATCTTTGTTATTCCTGAACTGATCTGGGAATGGATTACCTTCTCAGAATCAGGACTCCAATGTCCTTCGATCTGCAGCAAAAGATTTCGAAACTGGAACAAAAAGTGAAATCTCGATTTTTGAAAAAAATCGTAATGGTACCATCAGTAAAAATCGCGAAAATCGAGTTCCCAACTTTTTTCCAGGTTTTGATGCAGATCGAATGGGGATGTCCTTCCAAGTCGTTTGGTACCACCCGATCCGAAATCTGTCCAGGAATAGCCGAATTATCGGCTTTCAAAGTCGCTGCCAAAATGTAAACAAAGGTTGCTGGCCGACGACTTTAAACGCTCATATCTCTGTCATTCCTGAACTGATCTGGGAATGGATTACCTTCTCAGAATCAGGACTCCAATGTCCTTCGATCTGCAGCAAAAGATTTCGAAACTGGAACAAAAAGTGAAATCTCGATTTTTGAAAAAATCGTGATGGTACCATCAGTAAAAATCGCGAAAATCGAGTTCCCAACTCTTTTCCAGGTTTTGATGCAGATCGAGGGGGATGTCCTTCCGAGTCGTTTGGTACCACCCGATCCGAAATCTGTCCAGGAATAGCCGAATTATCGGCGTTCAAAATTGCTGCCAAAATGTAAACAAAGGTTGCTGGCCGACGACTTTAAACGCTCATATCTCTGTCATTCCTGAACTGATCTGGGAATGGATTACCTTCTCAGAATCAGGACTCCAATGTCCTTCGATCTGCAGCAAAAGATTTCGAAACTGGAACAAAAAGTGAAATCTCGATTTTTGAAAAAAATCGTGATGGTACCATCAGTAAAAATCGCGAAAATCGAGTTCCCAACTCTTTTCCAGGTTTTGATGCAGATCGAGGGGGGATGTCCTTCCGAGTCGTTTGGTACCACCCGATCCGAAATCTGTCCAGGAATAGCCGAATTATCGGCGTTCAAAATTGCTGCCAAAATGTAAACAAAGGTTGCTGGCCGACGACTTTAAACGCTCATATCTCTGTCATTCCTGAACTGATCTGGGAATGGATTACCTTCTCAGAATCAGGACTCCAATGTCCTTCGATCTGCAGCAAAAGATTTCGAAACTGGAACAAAAAGTGAAATCTCGATTTTTGAAAAAAATCGTGATGGTACCATCAGTAAAAATCGCGAAAATCGAGTTCCCAACTCTTTTCCAGGTTTTGATGCAGATCGAGGGGGGATGTCCTTCCGAGTCGTTTGGTACCACCCGATCCGAAATCTGTCCAGGAATAGCCGAATTATCGGCTTTCAAAGTTGCTGCCAAAATGTAAACAAAGGTTGCTGGCCAACTGAAAACTTTGGCACGATTGTGAGGATTTCAAAATCTTTAACTACAGATCGAAGGACATTTAAATCCTGATTCCGAAAAGGTATTCTTCTCCCGAATCGGATGCGAAATGGCAGAAATATTCGCTTCCAAAATATGGAAAACGTAGAAAATCTTGACTCCTTTTCAATTTCATTTAAATTAGATTATGTAATATATTGCGTAACTAATGCTACATTTCTATATTCTCAGGACACCAGTAAGGATAACAAGGTGCAGAGGAACACCGCTGCTTCATCGTGCCATTTCTGCAACATCCTGGAAACCAACTGGCTTTATCGCTGCTTCATCGTGGCCATCCTGCAGCTTCGCTAGTTCGTCCTGCGTATCCTGCAACATCCTGGACATCACCTGGTTTCACCATCAAGGACATGCGAGCCAATCAATGCAAAAAAATCCTGTATAAACAAAGATGTATTCATTTGTGTAAATAAATGATTATAAAATGATATGTTGTGTTTTATTTGGTAGGAATTTTCCAGCTTTTCCGGATTTTCCGACTTCATCGGATTCTCCAGAATTTTCTTGATTTTCCAGAATTTTTCCGGATTTTTCCGGCCTTTCCTTTAGCTTTCCGGAACATTTTGTTTATTTTCAAGCGCCTAAAGCGCCACCTTGGGGATATTCGGTGAAACTGCTTAGTGGCGGCGTGGGTTTTTCGGGAAACTGATTTAAAATTCAAATTTCAAAGCGATCGTTAGGGCGCCAAGCTAAAATTCAAATTTGAAACCGTCGGTTGGGGCGCGAAATTAAATTTCAATTTAGTGCAGTTTCTTGCTGCTGGTTTCTGTTCGCCTGGTATTTCAGATGTGCGCCCATACGATTTTTGGCCACTTTGGAGGAATCTCCTGGCCAGTGAGTCAGCAGGTTTTTTTCATGTTTTTCTTTTTATGCCGGAAAACTAGAGGAAAATTCGGAAAATTCTGACAAAATTCTGAAAAATCGGGAAAATTCGGCTCTATCTGATGCACCCGGAAAATTCCGGGAAAATCGGAAAATCGAGTAGCTACAGGGCCTCAAACTTTGAAACGCCCAGGAAAAATCGAGGAAAAGCCGGAAAATTTTTGGAAAATTATGGGAAATGGGGAAACTTTCGTGCTACAGGATGGACTCGGAAAATTCCGGAAAAGCCGGAAAATGGAAAAGCTACGGACGAATTTTCCGTGTGGCCCCCATTTTCCGGCTTTTCCGGAATTTTCCGAGTCCATCCTGTAGCCCAAAAGTTTCCGCGTTTCCCATAATTTTCCGGGAATTTTCCGGCTTTTCCTCGATTTTTCCCGGGCGTTTTAATGTTTGTTTTTTTTTCATGTTTTTCTTTTTATGCCGGAAAACTAGAGGAAAATTCGGAAAATTCTGACAAAATTCTGAAAAATCGGGAAAATTCGGCTCTATCTGATGCACCCGGAAAATTCCGGGAAAATCGGAAAATCGAGTAGCTACAGGGCCTCAAACTTTGAAACGCCCAGGAAAAATCGAGGAAAAGCCGGAAAATTCTCGGAAAATTATGGGAAATGGGGAAACCTTCGTGCTACAGGATGGACTCGGAAAATTCCGGAAAAGCCGGAAAATGGAAAAGCTACGGACGAATTTTCCGTATGGCCCCCATTTTCCGGCTTTTCCGGAATTTTCCGAGTCCATCCTGTAGCCCAAAGGTTTCCGCGTTTCCTATAATTTTCCGGGAATTTTCCGGCTTTTCCTCGATTTTTCACGGGCGTTTTAATGTTTGAGGGCCTGTAGCTACTCGATTTTCCGATTTTCCCGGAATTTTCCGGGTGCATCAGATAGAGCCGAATTTTCCCGATTTTTCAGAATTTTGTCAGAATTTTCCGAATTTTCCTCTAGTTTTCCGGCATAAAATGAAAAACATGAAAAAAACCTGCTGACTCACTGGCCAAGAGATTCCTCCAAAGTGGCCAAAAATCGTATGGGCGCACATCTGAAGTACCAGGCGAACAGAAACCACCAGCAAGAAGATTCAAAATTTTCCCGCCAACCGCCAAATTCAAAATTAAATTTTACATTTGAAATTTAATTAGGCGCCTCAACCGACGGATTCAAATTTGAATTTTTGGTTGCCGCCTTAACGATCGCTTTCAAATTTGAATTTAAAATCAGCTTCCCGAAAATCCCACGGCGCCTCTAAGCAGTTTCGCCGATCATCCCCAAGGTGGCGCTTTAGTCGCTTGAAAATGAAAAACGTTCCGGATAGCTAAAGGAAAGGCCGGAAAAATCCGGAAAAATTCTGGAAAATCAAGAAAATTCTGGAGAATCCGATGAAGACGGAAAATTCGGAAAAGTCGGAAAACTCCCACTAAATAAAACAAAAAATATCCTTTTATAAACATTTATTTACAAACACCAATACAACTTTGTTTATACAGGATGGAATCGCCTTGATTGGGTCGTCCTTGAAGGTGAAACCAGGTGATGTCCAGGATGTTGTAGGATATGCAGGACGAACTAGCGAAGCTGCAGGATGGCCACAATGAAGCAGCGATAAAGCCATTTTCGAAGTTTTCAAGATTTTGGTACAGATCGAAGGATAATGTCCTCCCGAGTTGTTTGGTACCATCCTTTTTGAAATCGGTTGGGAAATGGCCGAATCGTGGGCGCTCAAAGTAGTGGCCAAATGTAAACAAAGGTTGAAAAAATGTAAACAAAGATTGCTCGCCGACCGAAAACTTTGGCACGTTTGTTCGGATTTCGAAATCTTTTGCTGCAGATCGAAGGATATTGAAGTCCTGATTCTGAGAAGGTAATCCATTCCCAGATCAGTTCAGGAATGACAAAGATATGAGCGTTTAAAGTCGTCGGCCAGCAACCTTTGTTTACATTTTGGCAGCGACTTTGAAAGCCGATAATTCGGCTATTCCTGGACAGATTTCGGATCGGGTGGTACCAAACGACTCGGAAGGACATCCCCCCTCGATCTGCATCAAAACCTGGAAAAGAGTTGGGAACTCGATTTTCGCGATTTTTACTGATGGTACCATCACGATTTTTTTCAAAAATCGAGATTTCACTTTTTGTTCCAGTTTCGAAATCTTTTGCTGCAGATCGAAGGACATTGGAGTCCTGATTCTGAGAAGGTAATCCATTCCCAGATCAGTTCAGGAATGACAGAGATATGAGCGTTTAAAGTCGTCGGCCAGCAACCTTTGTTTACATTTTGGCAGCGACTTTGAAAGCCGATAATTCGGCTATTCCTGGACAGATTTCGGATCGGGTGGTACCAAACGACTCGGAAGGACATCCCCCCTCGATCTGCATCAAAACCTGGAAAAGAGTTGGGAACTCGATTTTCGCGATTTTTACTGATGGTACCATCACGATTTTTTTCAAAAATCGAGATTTCACTTTTTGTTCCAGTTTCGAAATCTTTTGCTACAAATCGAAGGATATGGAAGTCCTGATTCCGAGAAGGTATTCCATTCTTAAATTGGTTGAGAAATGGCCAAAATATTCGCAACTGAAATTCGGAAAAACTCGAATTTTCACAACTTTGAAGGCTTTTGCCTTAAATACCGAAAAAAGGATTTAAACCGTTAGCGAGTTTGAAATTAATTCAGGATAATCCCAATAAAAGCTTTATTTGTTCCCCTTTCCCCCCTTAACCCCAAATAAAACTCCCCTTCCGCCTTTCCAACTTTATTTTTCTTCACATCGTCCACAAATTTACTTTTATTTATTTTTTTATTATTTATTTTAGTTGGCAAACAATACAAAATTAAGTACAAGTTACTTATCTAATTCTGTTTTTTGTTATTTCTAGGACTGCGGCCATGGATGTCAGCTTGTCTTGAGGTTTTAAAAGAGGAGCTCTCGTTGGTCTCCAGCATCTGTTGCGTCGCCGAACATCCTCCAGGATACAAGTCTGCAAACGTTCCATCACCGTCCCTGCTCAAGGATCTCCAGCTGGACTACGGCGTCCATATCTTCGTCGCAGGAAATCGTTGCCAGGATGCTGCCGCCTCACTTTTCGGGTCTGCATCTTCGAAATAACTACCATAATATCCCTATAGTCATAGGACAACTGTTCAAATAGCCTTTAAAACCTGTACAATCGTTTGAACTTCAGGAATTAAAGTGCACTAAAAAGGATTTACAATGTTTTTTTATTGGGTGGGTCTTTTTTTTCAGGTTTTAGGGTCCTTTAAATGGCAAACGTCACTTTTGTGTGTTTTTAATCACAAGCCATGATTTTAACTAAAACAAAGACTTTTTTTGAATATTTTTCAACGCGGATCAAAGGATATTCAAATGTTGATTTGAAAATACTATTTGTTATTGATATTCGATCAATAGTTGGAGAAAAGCATAAATTGTTAAAAAAAAACTATTACTAAAATATATAAACAATAGTTATTTACAAAAAAATGCATAAAGTTTTAAACAATATAAAGCATTTAAAAAGCAAAATAAAATATTAATTAGTAGCAGATGAAGGTGATGAGTGATTGCTTCTGATCAAAAATGTATCGCTGTAAGGAATTGAAAATAAAAAAAGAACATTAATCAATTGCAAAATGATGTATAAAATAATACTTAATGAAAAATAATAAATAAATAATATGAATTATAAAATTAGTTTGGAAAAAAAGAAATTGTTGGGAGTTGTGGCTGGCCTTTGTATCTATGGATCTCATCAATCTTTAGTTTGTCAGTTAGATTATTTATGATTTATAGAACCAGTAGCCAGCCAGTCGGCCAGGACACGTGTCCTGTCGTTGTTGTTATTGTTCTGGATATCATGTTTGTGAGGGGAGGGGGAGGGGGAAAGGGGGGAAGGGGGGAAGGAGAGAGACTAGAAATCAAAATAATTAATCGTTGGCTGGCGCCATTTGTTTATCAGCCGGAAACGGAAGTCAAAGCCAAGGCAAACGGGCCGCCTCCTCTCCTTCTGTATGTCCTTCGTCCAGCCACACGCACACGTGACAATGTAACAAAGTTTCAATATTATTTGGAAAATGTTGGGCGAAGCTAGAGGATAGGGGGCGGCGGAAAGGAGACACAAAGCAGGATACAAAATGTAGTAAGCGCCTTGTACAAAAACACATGGCGGCCGTGTCAAAACACACACAGATACAACAAGGATATACACAGATATACATAATTAAACACAAACAGCGGCAGCAGGCGACTTGGCTTGCCTGGTTGTTGATATTAGTCAAATGGGAGAGCAAAAACACAAACATTAGCTCGGTTTGGGTTTGTCCTCCCCCCCTTCCAGGACACACACACATATCCTTGGAATAACGGGATCAATGTGACATTTAAACATGTCAGATATTAACGCGATAACACTTTGAAATGGGTCAACACGCATTTATGTTGTAAGTGTTCCCCCAAACATACATATATCCTTTTCGATTTTTTTATTCATCTAAATTGAAAAAAAGGAAAATAGAACAAGTTTTTCGGGGCAAAAATGAAGCTCGAATATAAATCAATTTGTCAAACGTTTGATATCGCATTCGCAGAAAATAAATATAATTTCAAATGTAAACTATAAAGCCACCGCAACCGAGTTTGTTGACCCATTTTTTTGTTTTTTTGGGCAGGACATTTTTTTTTTGTGTGTTTACCCATAGTTGTGTGTGACTTGAACCATTTTGCCATTTTGCCAGAGGGTTAATGTAAACAACAACCAGGACAACTCACTCTTCAGCTGCCAGCAAGGATGTGGCAGCCTCCCTCCCGTCACCGTCCCCCTCCCCCACCCCATCCGCTGGCATAAAAATATGCAAATAAATTGTCGCTTATGTGGCAAGATATTTGCACAGTTTTTCCCAACCCCCCCCCCCCCCGTTTGGATGGGATCTGAGGAAATATAATTCACTTTTAAATGCAAAATCAAGCCGCTGTCATTGATAGCTGTCTGAGGCAGCCAGGACGTCGAAGCCAAAGGGAGCATACACGTTGGCAAATAAATCAGAGACAGCGCCTCCATGTCGCCCGGAATGGAGATCCTTTTTCTTTTTTTTTTTTTTTTTTTTTTTTTTGGTTGAGCTAAGATTTATGCTCGCCGCCTGCTCTATGAGGCAGCGCCGACTGTCGGGAAAAGTCGCCGACATTAGCATAAAGACGCCACTCTCACAAAAAAATAATAAATAAAGACGTTAAGAATAAGCTGGCAAAGCTCGATATGTCCTTGAAACCGGAATAAGCCGCTCATTTGTAAGCTAGTTTAAAGGGGAGAAGGACTTAAAGGAAAAGGACTAAGCTGGCTTTCCGGGGGCATGCCAGCCAGGATGATCCTTTTGGCCAAATTAAATGCGTGTCCAATCGCCAGTCCATGCCATTTGGCAATCAGCCAATGGCCAGTGTCCTGTTTCACATTTTGGTTAGCAAAGTCTCGGCTGTATTTAACATTAATATTTATGATTGCTCATCTGTGTGGCATAAATCGATGCGATTCGGCTTTAGAAGTCGAGGTATCAGCCTTCATTGGTTGCTTATTGCGCTGATTTTATTATTATTATTATTTTTATTATTTTTATTTGACTTGGCCTGGCCCGGTCTGGCCTGGTCTGGCCCGGTCTGGCCCGGCGCGGCCTGTCCTGGAGAAGGAAAACTCATTTTCATGTTCAGCAGCTGCCACAAACAGAGCAAATCTTCACCTGCTGCCTCCTCAGGTTTTCGCTTCTTTTATTTTATTTTTTATTTCTGTTTCCCCCTCCCCCCCCCCCTCACGTTGTGTTTCCATTTGATTTTCCAATTCAAGTGCCCCGTCTCCGGGCCCCGGCCGCCGGACCCCGCTTCTTCCAGCTTTTCCAGCTTTTCATGCCTTTCAGCTTCATTGAGCGCATTTGTTGCTCACTGTTCCTTTCCTTTCTCTTTCCTTTCTCTTTGCTTTGCTTTCCTTTTGCTTTCCTTTGCTTTGCTTTCCTTTCTCTTTGTACTTACACCCCCCCTATTCGCCTGGTGTGGCTTTTTATTTTGTTTTGATTGCCCGGGCCAGGGATTTGAGCCAGCCAAAGGATCCGCAGGACTGCTTATTGTCGTTTTAAATACACCGACATAAAATTCATATTTTTATGCGTCGCCTTTTATTGGCCATGAATGAAAGCCACTGCGGCAAAAAAGAGGAGGAGAACAGAAACAAAAAATATCGCAATACACCTGGCGTGTAGTCAGTTGAGCACATCCGTAAATTTGCCCGTAAAGCATCCTTGCCAACGTAAAGCATCCTTCCCTTTCACACTCAGTTCAATAAATTCCTTACATTTTTTTTTTTTCCTTTTTATTTGCAACTTTTACGTAATACGCTTAATGGAATCTCTTTCTCTTCATGTGTGTGTGTGGGAGGAGGTGTGTGGGTGTGGGGGGTGTGGCACGCCTTATTCATTATTCGATAAATATTCAACAGGATATGGAATGCACGTCTTGGGCTTCGATTTGGGAAGCTTCCGCGGCCCAAGCGTTTCAATTTCGTAATGGAAATCATAATCGAAGTAATCGATTTATTTTCCAAAGATATCGATGTTTAAATACCTTCTTACGGCTTTCTAGGTTAATAAAGTTAAGGATTTGGGACTATTATCGTTAGTCCTTGCTGATTTCCTTGCTGATAAACACTGCCAAGTTGGCTCATTATTTCCTAAAATTATTGCTGAACAATCAATAGCGAATTAATTTTTATGGAAATTGTGGCAACTGAATCGATTAACTTGATTTTCAAATTAAATTTTCTTCTCATTCGAAGGATATCGAAATATTACCCATACGCCGCGTATCCCAGCGTATTTCGTTCAATCAAAATAAAAAAATTCAGTCAGGCTTTTAAGTAATGAGTAAGAGGTTTTGCATTTTTCTTAAATATTACCAAAAAAAAAAAAAAAAAACAATAAGGACATGTAAGGACACCTGAGCGAAAGTGAAAGCGTTGAGGTGAAAAGCTGACAGGAAATGGAAGTCATACAAGGCGGCGTTTACTTTTTTTGTAAATTACTTTACACATTGACATTGGATTCCTTTTAAAGTCCTGCACTTCTATTAAAAAAAATATCCTTGGAGTTGCTAAAATAAAAATCGATGGAGTGAAACCTCCAAGGATGCCCAAATCCTTGGGCTAACAAAATCAGGGAATTATGCTGATTTAATGCTTGTGGGGGAATATGCGGCCCACTAATCGCTGTCTAGTTGGAAAGTCCTTAAACTGGTTATACCTTCCAATGCATACATATATCCTTTCGCAAAGTGCCGCCTCGGGCAAAGCCCATGAATTTTTATGCAAATTCTTTGGGTTTTCAACTTGTTGAGCCGAAAAAGGAAAACCAGAGAATGTGTCGAAAAGGGAGATGTAGTGGTGTGAGGACATCCAAAGGACTTTCCTTTCACAAATTAAACAAATAAGGAAAAAGGCTGAGAGTTTCCAATTCGATTTGTTGCAAATTTCAGAAAATGACAGGGACACGTAAATACTTTTGGCCCAAAAGCGCCACAAATTATTTTGCCAGAGAGCCTTTGGGGGGGCAAGGACTCTCGAAAGGAAACACGAATGAATTTTCATTCAATTATCTTCAACTCCGACTCCAGTTTGGGATTTTGTTTGTTCATTTGTTTGTTTGTCTGCCTCGTCCTGGGACTGCAACTAGCCTCCGCTCCTCCCCTCCCTCCCCTTGCCCAACAAAACTTTTTGGCCCACAAAAACAAGGACATCAGGAAAACAAAAAAAAAAGTACTCTCAACTTTCAAGTTTCCAAGCATCGAGGGCACGTGGAGGCCATTGTCTTGGCTGGAAATTCATAGCCGCTCTGTTTCAATTTTCGGCCATCGCAGGACCTGCCATCGTCCTGCCCGGCTCGTTTTATCTGTGTCGCAACGTGTGTCCTGTCTCCTGTAACCATTGTCCTTCTGTCTTTCTGTCCTCAATGTCCTGTATGTCCTGTATGTCCTGTGTGTCCTGTGGCCGGTGCTGCGAGCTGGGTGCTGGGTGCCATAAAATTTCATTTTATCAAACAATGAAAACGTGTCGACTCGCACTCAAGGTACACACACACACACACACACAAACACACACACACCCACAAATACTGTACACACACTGTCATAGCTGTAAGGCCGTAATGTCCTTAAAATGGACTTCTCGCATCTCGAGTGCGGCCCGAAGTTTGTTAAGGAAATCATCTGTCCTAGGGCAGTTAATGGTGCGATTGTCTCGTCTCTTTGGTCTTTGGTCTTTGGTCCTGTCATTAATATACATTATATATTTACATTTTTGGCTGTACATAGGGCTTTGCATATACACTTATATACACTTGTATATAAGCACAATCTGTTCTTGATAATTTTCAATTAAATTTCAATGGTTTTTATTATCCTTCAGAGGGTATTTGACTTTTAAATAGAATATTTATGGGAGAGTGTCGAGAATTTTAATAAATGAAAGTTTTTAGATTAAAATTACATGTTTTTAGTTTTAATTTTTAAAAGGAAATATAATTAATCTACATAAATATTATACTAAAAAAAGGTAAAACTTTTGGGGTTTAAGGAGATATTACTCTATTTTTTTAAGGCATTTCTTGGGTGTCCTTTCACTTGTCTAGAATTTCTCAGCAACCTTCTCAGCAAAACTAATAATAATATAAAATAATAGATAAAAGTATTCAAAATTCATTTCCTTTTATTCAAATCGTTCCCCTTCTCTGTATTCCATTGTAATTATTATTATTATTATTTTGATGTTTCCCTGTTCTGTCAGTTGAGGGAAATTTTTGGTTTTTAATTGGCCATTGCAGGTCGGCGTCAACCTTTGAAAATGGCCAAATAATTAACTTGGACCGCCCCTTAGACCGCCCCTTAGCCCGCCCCTTAGACCGCCCCCTATTGCTAAAGTTATTGCAAAAATGCTGGGCCCAAAAGTCGGAGCTGTTGAAGAAACTTGCCTAATTGCCCGTTCCCGGGAGAAGAAAGCCTCCAAAATAAAAGACAGCCAAGTGGGGAAAAGGTGAAAGTAAAAAAGTGGAAAGTGGAAGGCCTATGGGGAGGGGAACAGTGGCAGGACAGTGGCAGGACAGTGGGAAGTGAAAAGTAGAAAGTGGAGAGGACAGTGGGGAAAGGGAAAAAGTTTTTCCGCGCTCGTAAAAGGAAATGGCCGGCAAATGAAAAGGCGGCGAGAAAATGTGGCTGTTAAAATCGCAAATTGAGCCGAATGAATAAGTAAGTGGCTCCTGCTGCTCCTGCCACGCCTGCCACTCCTGCCCCAAGGACGAAAGGCACACCTAGAAAGGGTGGCTTAACAAATATAATAAATCTAATTTAAAGTTATTAACAAAGAGCACTTTTTTTTGAGGAGGATCAGTTGCAGGCTGCAACGTGACAGTTGGCACTGCGGCCGACACATGACATGGCCAAACGGAAAATTGGCCCAAACAGATGGCAAACACACTGGCCAAGACGGCGACGCACTCGGCTCGACTCACCTTGAGACCGTCGTGGCTGTGGCTCTAACATGACAACTGTCAGGCCTTGGGGAGGGGCTAAGGATAACAACAAAAGGACCAAAATACAACACCCCACACTTTTGACCTTTTTTTGTGGAGAATGAAACATGGGCCGGGGCACTTGTCTACCCTTTTTGGCCTCGTCATTGTTTGCCTCGTGCCCCCCTCCAGCATCCCTCTGGCCCCAAACTCTGGCAATAAACTTGTCTATTTTAGTACATGCCGCAAAACGAGATGGCACGATAGTTGGGGGGCATGAAGAGAGCGAGATGGAGCGCTTTTGGGTCTAACTATGCCAAGATATTCTCGAGAAGCACATTCTCATTTCTTTTGTTCGGTGCGGCGCGCTCAATTTGAATTAAATTCAATTTTTTTGTTTAGTTTTTTTTAGTTTTTGGTTTTTTTTTTTCTGGCTTGCAACTTCAAGGTTGCCACAGCCAACTTGCAACAGAAGCGGACGGCACAGCCTTTTTGCATTTGCCAGCGGCCATTAGGCAGTTGCTGCGGCACTGGCACTGGCAGTGGCAGTGGCAGCTCCACCCTCCTCACCACCTCCTCACCACCTCCTCACCTCATCCTCCTTTCCTCCTCCTTTTTTTTGTAACAGATCCTACGCCTGGATGTCCTGATTTCTCTTTGCAATGCCATCCTTCTTTTTCCTACTTTTTTCTTTATTTTTGGTCCCTGTTTTGAGTTCCCCCGCAAAGGTCCTTTTTGGTAATACCCTGTCGGGTGGTTTGAGTCATAGATGATATCCTTTGGTTTCTTTTATAAGAAAGTTGTGGTTTGAGGTTTAAAATAAATTATAAATATTCCATCTCCCTCAGAAGTTTTTAATATTTTTAGTATATTTTTTATTCCTTAAACCTCTCTAATATTTTTTTAGGGTATTTTCAAAGTCGACCATCAATCAAAATTGATGGCAGCCCCCCTTTTTTTTTGCCACCGACAGCAGCTTTCAATCTTTCTGTTTTGGGTTTTGGGGGCCGCAATGAAAAGACATTCCAAAGAGGAGCTGCTGCCGTGCAATTAAGACATTTTTTTTGTCAGTGCAGTTTCAGTTTGGCAAATGAAATGAAAAATGAATTGAAATGAAATGAAAATGCCGTCAATTGAACGGAGGGATGCCACAAAATGCTGCAAGCTTCCCTAATGAGCGCAGAATGAAGCAACATGACGATGCCTCCTCACAATGAGTTTAAGTTTTAAAAATCCAAAAAAATAAATAAATCAAGGCTCTATGCCAGGACTGCTAGGATTGCCAGGACTGCTAGGATTGCCAGGATTGCCAGGACTGCCAGGACGATGATGATGATGATGTGTTGTGGTGTCGTTGTCCTCCAACTGGGTCGATGCCAACTTTTGCTCTGCTATCTGCCGCACTTCCTGTTTCCTGCGACACTTCCACCCAGGCTCCTGCCACCACACCCCCCTCCCCCCTCCCCCCCTTCCTACGGCACCCCCCGCAAAACAACAGAAAAACAACAACAGCCGCTTCCTGTACATCGTCTATGCCATTATGGCCACTTGAGTTGCTGCCAAAGCTGCCATTTGTTGCCTCCTGCCTCCTCATCCTGCTCCTGGCCTACTTTATTCCTTTCACCTCCTCCCCCCCCCCTCCCCTCTTAACCATTTTCTACTTTGTAGACTCTCCCCCCCACCCCCACCCCCTACTGCTCTGTCATTTTTCGGCTCTTTGAGCTCACAAGTTGGCCAAAACGATTTATGTGCAGCTCCTGAAAGGCAACAAACTCCTTTTGGCCAGGAGCAGCCATATTGGCTAAGTGCATTTGGCCGTTTTGCATATTTTTTTGACACTGGCCTAGAAATCAGGAAGTACTTTCCAATCCAGACTGCAACTCAATTCCGAATCAAAAGGATATCAAAGGATACTTCGCTTATTTCTCAGCTCTTCAATTTTTTTTTCAGGTATTTCATGGATAAACTCCTCTTCTTTTCTCCAAGTGTCCGGCCATGTTTGTTGGCCAATGAATCCTGCAAATAGTTTGGCACACACCGGACCACCTGTGACACTGGCCAGCGGTTAAGTTCGTTAAAGTTTGCTCCTGATTCATGTCCTGTTCCAGCCACTAGTCCGGGTCCCACTTCTGGTCAGGTTCCTTCTAAACCGCCAAATGACCTGTGACCCGAGACGAATGCTTGTTGCATTTTTGGTTTTGCAAGCATCGTGATTCACTCTGCCCCTTCCCCCTCACCATACCGCAACTTAAATTACACACTTCCGCCCTTCGTCCTTCCGGCCTTCCTGTCTTCCTTCCTTCCTTCCTGGCCAGCCGGGCCAACAACGGGCTTGTCCGCTCGCCTCGCATACTTCCGGCACTCTGTTGGCCATTTGGTTAACTGTTTAGCTGGTTAGTTGGCCAATTGGCTCGAAGTTCTCCCCAAATTGTCCCGAAATTGTCCTGAAATTGTCCTAGTTAGCAGCTGACCATCTGCCTGTAAACTTATGTTTATTAAATCGAGGCTAAAACCCTATTTTGGGCTTCAGTCTCCGCTTTTATAATCTAAAGGCCATTAAAAGGGGGTGAGAATGAGTATTGTGGAAGGATATGTTATCCTTTATAATGTCATTAAGGGAAAGGGGAATGCTGTGAAGCTATTTTTAATTAAAGTTTAGGTTTTTCATTAAAAATACTATAAAGAAATTATGAGAAGGGAATACACAAGAAAGTTAGGTTATAGTTTCTGTTAAAAGAAACAATGATTCAAGGATTAAAGCCTTTTCATTTAATTAAATTTCTAGCTCAGTTTAATTTATATTTTTGTATAGTTTTGAAGCTTTTAAATTAAAGCCAAAATTTGTAACCTTTAACCACTATTTTCAATGCATTTCTCATCCAAACACACAGACGATTTTCCGAAGTCTCCTTTTTTTTTGTAAGTCCTGCCTATTGGAGGAGAACCAACAGATTGTAGACCATAACCTGTTGTAACCGGAATCCTGAATCCAGTATCCTGAAACACAATCTTGGCCAAGTTGTTTCAAACTTTTCCGGCTGCATTTTCTTGTTTTTCTCCCCAACAATTTTCCGCTGCCACCTACAAAAGTTTTTTTTTTTTTTTGGCTCTCGCTGGTTTGTCGGCTTTTGCTCGGGTTTTGTGCCAAAAATTAATTAGGCTAATTAAAAACGCTGACTGCCAATGGCATTGGCATTATGTTGGTCAACGAAAAAAGCAAAAACAAAAATCTTCAAGTTCAAACTTTTATTCGAAGCACAAACTTGATTGAATGAAAACTTTGCCACCTGTCGCGGCGGCACAAAACGGGAAAACGACAAAAATTAATTATCCTGACTGCAAACTTCTGTACTTATATACAACAAAAAAAAAATAGATGTATATATATATCATTATGTTGAAATATAATTAAGCTGTTTTGGGGCAGAGTTGTCATTTCAGGTTCTTCTGCCTCCGGTCCTGAAATCAATTAGCGGCCGTTTTTAAGGAACTTTCGAAGGATCACAATAGCCACGGGCCATTTGCCAACTGTCAACGGGACAAACAAAAAAAAAAAAAACCATTATCCTTCCACATTTACGCATGCCCATCGGCAGGTCCTCCTCCTCAAGGACCTCCTCCTTGTTCTCGGGAATCATTTAAAACAAAAAAGTTTCCTCGCCTCCTTTGGGGCATTTTCCCGCAAAAAGTTATGTTCCGCATTTTGCGGTTTAATGCATTTTATTTTCACACTATCCTTAAGTTTATTTCCTTGAAAGTGGGATAAAATATTCAAGATTTTGTACAACTATACGATAGTAGGTACTCGTGGCAAAGCATTTACATATTTTTGGATGTAATCCAGGATTTTGAAGGTGAAAGTAAGCGAACCTCTTGAAGCTTTTAGCTTTTCGCTGCACTCTCCATCAAAGCAAAGGCCAAAGGTCAAGTGCAATGACAGCCTTTCGATAAAAAAACTTCACTTGCTGCCTCTGTTTTTCGTTTTTTTGGGTTTTCTATGGGCTCTATTGCTAAATGCCTTCATTAAAGGCGCCAAAGTGCGCCGAGTGCTTCCCAAAAGGCAGCCAGCGACTCCGCAGGACTCGCGGAAAAGGCACAGGCAACGGCACCAAAGCGACTAAAAGTCCTTAAACCAGAACAATCAAAAACTAGATTCAAACACTTTGAATTAATATTTAAGTTTGGGATAAAAAAATAACGTTTTAAACTTATTTAAAATGGAATATATTAGAGTTCAAAGCTGAATGGTATGGAGTTGCTTTTGAAATTATTAAAATTAAGGAAACACATAAAGGATATACAATTTTTGAAGCCAACAACCTCTTCTATTTTTTATAGACTCTGTAATAATTCAACAAAAACTCTCTATAAATCCTTCTATATATTTTTCATATATTTTTTTCGCAGTGCAATCGTGCCAGTTGCATTAGTTCAGGTGGCATTGCTTTGTGCCAATCCCCCTTTGATGGCAAAGGACTGGCGGGTGGGAAGGACTTGTGGGCGTGTACACACATGCACTCGTAAATGTCCTGGCGGCGTGGGGGGGGGGGGGAAGGAGGAACTGGATCACAACTGCTTTTGGCCCGCTTCCTCGGGCTCCGCGTCGCTTTGTCCTTTTATGCATTTCTCAGTGCTCGGCAACATTTCTAAGCCAACTGACAACATCAAGAGCTCTGCCACATGCCCCCTCTCCCCCTCGCCCCCTTTTGCAAACCTCTCGATTTGCTTGCCCGCCTGCCTGCCCCCTTTTGGGGCAAGTTGGCCATGTCGCGCACCGTAAAATAGGCAACACTTGTGGGGATATGCGGGCTGCAAAAAGGTTGCCCATCTGTTGATGCAACTACCCACCCCCTCCCCCCCCGGGGGGGCGGAAAGGATTCCAGGGAGCTGGAGGTGTGGGGCAGATAGCGTGGCAAACTCAAGGTTGCACGTTCCGAGTTCTGGGCCGCCCAAAATGAAGCATTTGAAAGGAAAGGCAATCCGTGATTGGATGGAATTGGATTGAAGAAGCTCTCGAACTGAAGGATCACGATTTTGGTTCAAGGTTTCCTTTAATTCCAGGACTTTTTTTTCCTAATTTAATGGATTTAAAAAAAAAAAAGACTCTGGTTTGAAGAAGGTATCAGATTGGATTTAAGTTATTTCTTGAAAAACCTTTCAAGGTTTTTGGGTTTTAAAAGCTCTAATCGGAGAAACAAAAAGGATGTTTTACAACACTTTTTTCATCTGGAAAAAGGCAAAATCCTTTGTAAATCTAAATCAGGACATTTGTTCTCAATTTTATCAGTTATTTTTTCATAAATTTTAAAGGGAAACCCCTAAGCATAGGTAATAGGAACCAAGAGTAACAAAAACAATGGAAAAAGAAATACCTACAAAGAATATCCTTTTAGGAAAAGGATTTAGAAACGGCCCCCAAAGGCCGTGTCAATAACCAAAATTAATTGGCCAACAATAGCAGAGTACTACCAATATGTGGTGTAAGAGGAACAGTCCCAGTTCAGACCGGAATTCCCACATCGCATCAATTAGATGATCGCAGCCAGCAATCAAATCAATGACACAAATGGCCCCAAGCACAAGATGGAACGGGGGGCCAGGATAAAGGAAATAGTTGGGGGATGGGGGAGAGGAGAGGAGAGGAAAGGAGAGGAGAGGTCATGCAGTTAGCCAGGTGCATTTATCAATTTAGGCGAGCCCCGCAGCGCAAATGGCAACCAGAGACAAACCAGCCAGGCAGACAGGAGACACGAGGATGACACGGCGAAGGCGACCAGGACAATGGCAGTTTAGGCCAAACAATGATGGCTAACAAACTAAGGACGAACGGAGGCTGCAGGGAGGAAGAAAGGACCAAAGGGCCAGGTCTAGCGCTTACACTTGGGATAAAGTAGGGCAACCTGCAAGGATATTTTTAGGCAACAGATTTAATCGATAGGATAACCTATTGAATTCTACAAATTCTTCAGAGAATCTCACATACTTTATTACATTTTTTCCTTTAATAAAGGACCTCAAACTATACTTAAAATAATATTTTCAGTGCAAAAAAGCTAACTTCCGGCAGTTTGGCAGGCACTCGGCGCAGTTGCAATTGTTTGTTAGAACAAAGGACGAGTCTGGTATCGTTTCCTTCTACTGCCTTTAGATCCTTTTGCCAGCTCCACCTGCCCATTGGCCGTTGGGCCATCATCTAGGGGTCTGGCAATCCTGAATCCGAATCTAAATCTGGCCAAGACAATGGCCAATTGTAGACCTGCCATGCCAGGCGAATGTTGTAATTAATGCCTCAGGGCGCTCTCTCTCTATCTCTCTCTCTGGGATCTGGGCAGGGGAAAGGGGGATCTTGTTTTCTTTTTTTTTTTTGGCCCAAAGGTGAAACAAAGAAGAGAAACAACAACAGCAAGGATAACAACAACTCGTCCCTGGCCTTAAAACAAAATGAAAGCCAGAAAACACATCAGAAACTTTCACATCTGTTTGCAGCTTTTTGTTAGTCTGTGATGGAAATGTTTTATTTAAACAACAACAAACAACAAATGAAATCGGATTAAATATGCATATTCACAAAAGGATTCTATACAATTTTCTACATTAGATGGCAGGACATACTTTTCTGGGCGATTCAAATCCTAGATTTTATTTATAAAGCTGCGAATCACTCAACATTTCTTGACATTTTTTTCATACTAAGGTTTTTGGACAAAAATAAATCAAACCCAAAACGTCGACAATCGAATAAAATCGATAATTAACCGATTGGCAGATCACGTATACGCCGTGCTGGCCACAAAAGTGTTGACCAAATTGTATGCCCCGCGGGTTTTGCATTCGCTCTAAACTAAATCAGATTTTAATTGCAATCTAATGTGGCATGGTTTTCGGTTCGATGTTGCACTTCAAATGCTTTTCAACTTTATAATACAATTATTTACCAAATGCTAATAAGGAAAAACCTTAGAAAGCTTGAATTTAATCTTTTATTTCGATAACATCAATTTTGTGGCCTTTTTTTTGGGTGACAATCAATAAGTCTAATGACAATTTCCTCGCCTCGGCCTGTCAGCAATTCGAGAAAGTGTCCTTGTCGACACGGAAAGAAAACGGAGCCGTAAGGAGCTTAAAATGTGACATTTTTGGGAGGTGGGAGGGAGAATGTTGCCTGGAAGCGCATAATTTATGGCCAAGAGGATTTCAAAAGTCAAAAGAAAACCATTTTTTTTGTTGGTATTTGTTGCGGTGTATGGCCCTGTGGCTTGGCGTGCAATTCAATTAAAGTTGCATAAGGACATTCGGACAATGGCACCGCTAGGCTAGCTGGCCAAGTGAAATGTTCACTTTGATTTGCCATCCAAGACCACCGCCGCCCCTCTCCGCTGTCCATTTTTGTGACAAGAATGAATGAACAATGGGCTTGGGTGTCCTTGGCAGTTTGGCTACAAAAAAAAAAAATAAAAATCGGGAAAAGGAAAGGGAAAGGGAAAGGAAGAGGAAACGAAAAGCTTGAGGGCAAATATTGGGATGAAAATTACACAAGAGGGGGGGGAAAGCTGGAATTGATAGTCAAAGGCAGACACACATATTAAATTACCAAGTGGCAAGTCAATTGGCATATGTCAGCATGCCACAAAAGCGTGCAACACTCCGCCACTCGCCAAAGTTGCCAAAGTTAAATGGAGTCAAAAATGTAAATTTCATTTGCAAGACTCCAAGAATCCTCTGTGGCAGCCACAGACCGAAAGACGCAATTAGAAGAAGGGCGGGGGGGGTGGGTGCGAGTGGTGGGTGGTGGTGTGGCACAAGTAAGTGGGCGTGGCAGTTGGCATTGCCAAATTACAGCAGCCAGCAGCTGTTGCGCCGCAAGAGAGGACTTTTTGTCTAGGAACCTCCATACTCTGGCAATTATTTCCACCAACATTCACTCCCTAACCAATTTATACACTGCAAAAAAATAATATGAGAAACTACGTTTTTTGACTACGTGAAAGTTTGGAATTGTTTGAGTCTTGAGAAAAATCTGTTTTGTTGAAGATTGCCTTAAGAAGGATATTTTTTTTCAGTGTAAACTTTATTTAATAATCATTTTTTATTTTTTATAATAAAAAAGTATTTAAATTTTAAGTTTTAATAATTATTTTTGATAAAATTATTCAAAAACAAATAAATTTAAGATGATTTTTGCCACAAACCATTTTCGTATAAATATTTTTCTTCAGTGTCTTAGCAACATGTGTTTCCACTTGCCACCGCACACGCCCACCACATTTTTCCGCCCCCCCCCCCCTCCACATAAGAACGCCCCCTCCCCCTTGCGCTAAGAAAATGAATTTTCTTTTCCATTTTTTTTTCGAAGAAAATCGAGGCAAACGCATTCAGCGCGAAAACAGCAAGTAAATGACAAAAGACATAATTTCATAATTAAGTGCACCAGATACCGAGAGAGATGGGAATAGGCGAGGCGAAAGGGATGCCTGGCTATCGACAGGAGAGAAAGAAAAGATTTCCTTTTGTTTTGTGGGCCATTAGCAAGTGGACTAATGATCTACCAGAAGCGGCAAGCGTCTGGCTCAGTCCGTAATTAATGACAGGAGCCAAGGGATAGCCGGCAGGCGGGTAAACTTTTCCGGCAAACACTGGGAAATGAGGCAATTTCCCGAAAAACTCACAACTTTTCTAACCAAGTCCTCATCCTCCTCTTGCTTCTCCTTCTCCTGCTCCTACTGCTCCTGCTCCTCCTCCTTCTCCTCCTGCTCCTCCTGCTCCTCCTGCTCCTCCTTCTCCTTCTCCTCCTTCTCCCTTCCATGTAGTTCATTCTGCAGTCTGTCAAATAGAGATTCCGTAATTGTCTCGCAAAGGAGAGGAGAGGGGAGGGGAGGAGAGGGCAGGGGAGGGGGGCGGGGGAAGAAAGCTTCTATAATTGTGGGAATGATATATGTCCATGGCAGAGCTATAAATCGGAATAGTTCGGATTTGGCATTTTTAATTACAAAGACATTTCAGGCAATTGCGCTTGGCATATTTTTGTGGCGTCTATTATTTGAAATACAGAGAAAAGAAAAAGGCCTTAGTTTTATTAATGAAATAATGCAACACTTGGCAACGGTTAACCTTTCACCTCAGACAGCTTGATTCAATGTTCAAATAAGTTGCTGATTTCGGCATTTACATTGTTTTCACTTTGATTGGAAAATAGATTGAAAGGCACTGGGCATGGGCATGGGCATGGGCATGGATACGGATATGGATATGGATACGGGTCGAGTAAATGTGTGGCAGCTGCAGCTGCGTCACGGCATCATTTTGGCATTTGGCAATATAAGCAAATAAATAAATAAATCATTTTGTGTATATCGCCAGATACGGGGTCGGTCAGGAGTTGATGGGCTGCCGCCTCCCTCCCATCCCATCCCATCCCCCGAAACATGCATGATATCGGAGGATATACATAGTAGCTATATACTACTATATAATGCTCGTGTACGGGGGGATAGCACTTGAAAGTCGAAATGGAAGTTGGAGGACTGGGACTGGGAGGACGGCAGGCGGCGTCCAAAAAACACTTTCGCCCTGGCATCAGCGGGGGCGCACATGGCGTATACTTGATATGCCGGCACAGTTATGGAAAATGTCGCTCCGCGGGGCGATTCCACAACCGAAATCGTCATATTTCATATCGCATAGCGCTTTTATGACTCACACGAGCTCACTATATATACATATATATAGTCGTTGGACTATTTTTGGGTCGCGAGTATCCAATGTTTTCCATGCGACACTCTTCAAGTGGTTTCAAAATTTAAATGGTTTCCAAATAAGTGGGTATTGTTAAGTACCGGAAGTATTATCTACAAGTAGACTTAGTGTCTGACTGTCTGACATCCTTTTTCAAAAAGGGAAAAGAATTAGAAATTCTTCTTAAACCAATTTATTCGATTACTAACTTTAAAGCGATTATCCTTTTCCAAGCTTATATGTTTCCTTTTAAACCAAATATTATTTACAATATAAACAAAAAAAAAAACAGAAGATCGACCTTTTAAGAATTATTTTTAAACAAAATAATACCCTTTTCCCGGCGTATTGAAAGTAAAAAATGTGAGAAACGGAAAAACCGGATATAAGATATTTTTAAAAGCAATTTGGCGCAGATGCCTTTTACTTTTGGGTTTTTTCTTTTGATTCTTTTGCTTTGGCTTTTTTGCTGCTGGTGATTCTTCTTTCTTCGGACGACGACGACGACGACGACGACGACGACGACGACGGTGCCTTTCAAGTGTCCATCAACATGTTTGACAAGTGCGCTGATTTGGCCACCTCACTCCACTGGCCATTCCCCACTCGCCATCCCAACCCAGACCGAGGCTGGCCTCACCGAATTGTCTGTGCGAGTCATTATTTGGCCATGCTTGCAATTTCCGCCACTTCGTCCTTACCTCCACCCCCCACCGGAAGTTGTTAGCCGGGCCAGGGCCATGACGTCGCCATGTTGTTTCCCAGCGTTCTCCAACCCTAATGAATAATGCAACAGTCGACGGGGGCAGGACTCCCTGAGGTTGCTGCCATGCCATGCCATGCCAGGTAACCAAAAAAAAATATATATATATATATATATATGTATATATATCCTACATATATATAATATATATGTGTGTGTGTGTGTATATAAGGATGAGTGGATGGAAAAAAATGCGGGATGAGACGAGGAGAGGAGATGCAAACTTTCACCAATAAAATATTTAAATCGAATCCTCTGCCAGGTAAGAGCTTCTGGCAGGCGAGAGCTCCGAGGTGTACTTTAAGCTACAAACTACGAACGGGAGATGATCACAAGGATTATTATCCTGAGTCAAGGATTTTCCGCTCAAGACAGTGATTAGCCTTTTATTACCATCTTTAAATATAAAAAAATTGAATAACTCAAAGTCTTACTCACATTTTCAGGTGCCAATAAATGTAATCAAATCTGTAATTAAAATAAAAGAAATTAGATTAGTTTCTTATTTCTTGTCAACTCCTTTTAGTCCTGTAAACGAAACCAAGAAACTAGGTAAATATTTACCATTTCAAGGCAATTAATCAAATGTTTGGCGCTTTTTTTTTTTTTTTAGCCATCGGGGAACAAATGTTTAACTGGCCTGTTGTCATAGACCATGGACTTACGTTTAGGATGGGGATTGGGGAATGGGGAATGGAAGGACTTGGGCGGGGGGGAGTCGCGTTAATGGGCCAACTGACAGACAGCCAGATGATGAATGACACAGCGACACAGGCGGCGAGTTATGCGTGTTCGAGTGTAAGGATATGCGAAAACATGGCGCAATGTTTGCTTTAACCGAATGACCTCCTCTCCTTTTCCCACTGCTGCTGCTGGAGAGAGAGAGAGAGAGAGAGAGAGAGTAGTCCTGCATGTAGGTCCTGTATTCATATATCTGGGTGCTTGGCTTGTCATAAATCGCATTTGCGCATTTGCATTAGATGCAGCTCGTTGGTCGCAATGAGCAACAATGTCAAACTTACTGCCAGCCATCTGCATGCAAATCTGCATGGGATGCTATGCAAATCCTGTTTTACAGCCATGACTATGACTGCGACTACGACTACGACTATAACTCTGTCTATATAGCGGAGAAGTTATATATATATGGCTTTGGCTTTGGATTTGGGACTTGGCTTGCCACGCGCATAAAATATGAATGGATTAAATGCAAGCTGGGTATGGGTAGTTCTTCTTGGATAGTTGATTATCCTTAAATAATCGATGGCCCTGTCACGGTCGCCAGAAATTCTGGCTTGCTTGATTTAACTTGTCTGCCTCTTTGCTTTTTTGATTATGTCAATATCTTTGTCTCGTTCTTGGCTTTTGCCATTCCTGTGCCGTTGCCGTTACCGTTTCCGTTTCCCCCCCATCCCCCATCCCCCATCCACATACTCAGCACTTGAAAGTATCCTTTGTGTGCATTTGTGTCCTGCTTGTGTGTATTTTCAGTCTCCTGTGACATCATTCAATGACGGCTCCAACTTATCAGACTCTGTGTGAGGAAAGTTTGTCCTCTACCCTTTCAGTTTTCAGGACTCCATCACTTTTCACCTTTTTTTTTTTCAAAAGTTCAAAGTAAACAAACAGAAACGCAAGAAAAAAAAGTACCAGATATCATATAGTTTTTCTTTTTAAAGAGTTTTCAGCTGACCCTGGCACTTTTCCTCTGGTTTTGTCATATTTAGATGAAAAAATGTGTCCTGCTCTGTGGATTTTCGTGTGTAAACTAATTGGTCCTGTCACAGGACTATCTAGGAAAAAAACGCTAGAGTTCATCAAAAGTGTGAACGAGTTTAAAGCGAACGCTGTGGCGCATAAATCAACAATAAATGCTGAAAACCAAAACAAAAAATAAGCCAACAAACACGTTAGCCAAAAAAAAAAAAAAAAGAAAAAGGTAAAGGAAAAGCAAATTTAATCTTTCTCTCATTTTTTTTTTCTGTTTTTTTGTTGGCTGCGTTTCTGTTTGATTTGCGGAAAGCATAAGACGGAGGAATGTTGGCCAAAAGTGTGGCCAGGACGACGAGGCGAGACGCTACGAGACGCAACGAGACGAGACCCAGTTTGCAAAGTAAACAAACGGCAAATGAAATGCCGTCGACTGAAACTATTAAAAATGAAATGGCCTGTGTGAGAGTCAGGACCTCCCTCTCTCCACTCTCCACTCTCCACTGTCCCCGTTGCGACCTGGCCGAAATGGATGCACGGTGGCTGTGCCAGCAAAATTTGACATTTTCCTTGTTTTCTTCAAGTTTTTTTTTAACTAATAAAAGGGAAAAGTTCTGATAAGTATTTAAAATATAATAAATAAAAGGATTTTCTTTAAATCACTCGAAAATAATCTTAAATAAATTATTTGAAAAGATTTTTAAAACTGATTTCAAGGCTTAAACAATAAAAGTTTATCGTTTCTTCAATTTATTTTATACTTATTTTAAGCTTTCTATTCATTCGGAGTTTTATAATTTCTTCATTTATAGTGCATATATTTATTTATAATTTTATTGATTATTTTTTCGCTCAGTGTAGTTTCCATAAATGTTTCATCTTCTCATATGCATCTCCCCGAAGAGATGTTCATTTGCATGTGGCCGGTTTTTTTCTTTTTTTTTTGCCAGAGTTTCGACCAAACTTGAAGTATTATGATGACCCACATATATGCCATGCCATAAATGGTTAAAAGCAACAGTGCGTTTCATTCAAATAAAGCCATTCCAAAAAAATGCACCCAAAACTCTAAAGAAATAGGAAAAAAACTAAGCCACAAAGCTTTTATTTTGGCATTGTTTTACTTTTATGTTCTCCACTGTCCTGTCCTGGTACTGTCATGTCCTATACTGGTACTGTCCTGTAATGGCACTGTCCTGTCCTGGTACTGTCCTGTCCTGTACTGACTGGGAGAGGGCTGCATGAAAATAACTTGGCCAAAAGAGTGTTAATGAAATATGCAAATGACACAAAATCGCTGGCAATTGCATTGTTTTTCCATCGCCTCACCACCCCCCTCCCCCCCTACCCCCAACCAGTACAAGGTCCTGATTGATTAAAGGAGGAAAAAAGGGTTTTTTTCGCCGACGGCTGGGGGCGGCGAGAATGAGCGGGAATTTGTCTTGGAATCCTTGCTAATACGAGGGCATAAGTCAGGAGCAGTGTCCATTATCCTGGGCCGGCAATTACCATTGTAAGGACAATGACAAATCATTTGTCGGCATAAGTCCCGGGCGTTGGACTTTGGACTTTGGGCACCGGACAGCGGACAGCGGACACCGGACAGCGGACATAATCCAACCAGCCATGCGACATCTTTTCATTTTTCGGCTTACAAGGACCTCGGCCTCATGTCCTCCGACCTTGCCACTCACCCTATTTCTGGATGATCCGATGAATTCTTTGTCCGGCGTTTGCCTAATTTGTTTTTCTTTCGAGTTTAATTTGAAACCTGGACCAGAGACAACAACAGTCCAGTCCTTGGACAAATAAATAAAAAAAAAGGAAGAAATGAAAGAAAACACCAACAACAAGGTCTTAGCCTGCTTGGCCACAGCAACAGTTTGTCCAACTGCCAAAGACCGAAAGCAAATTCACCCCCCACCACCCCCCACCACCCCCCACCTCCTTGGTCCTTGGCAGGAGGTGGAAAATGCTGGCGCTGCGTGCTCGGAAAATGTGTTTATTTAGGATAACTTAACTGATTGTTGTTCTCGGCCAGTTGACAATTGGCCCCCAAAAGAGAAATGGTGAGAGAGCGAGATGGCGAGATGGCGAAAGCATTCGCAGGAGGGTGGCATCCTGGGAGACAAAGGACACTCGAAGGCGCGCCACGTGCACACAAAGCGCATTGTGGCACAAACAGTCGACTAAAGCACAAAAGACAACAGGTTCTTAGGGAATGTGCAAGGCCACGGGGATACCCTGGAATATTTTGCTAAAGGTATGGGTTTGGGTTTAAATTTATTAACTAATTTATTTATAAGGATATGGCTAAAGGAATCTCAAGGAAGGTTTAGTTTTAAGGAATTTGTTGTTCTATTTTGTTCTATTTAATCAAGATAGTTAATTATTTAAAACCTATATAAAATAAAGCCACCTAAACAATAATCATAATTAATGGGTATTAAAAAATAAAAAGCAAGTGGCGGGAGGCGGGAGGGGGGACAGGAGGAAGGGAATGGGGAAAACGAACAAAACAAACAGGGCAATGGTGTGGGAAAATTGTAGCCGCGACCTCCGCGAAAGAAGCGGGAAAAAAAATTCCCAGCCAGCTGACCCACTTGCCCCTGCCACGCCCACACAGCCCACACCACCCCGCTCCGCTCCTCCTCCATTCGGGCATTGTTGTTGTTTTGTAATAAGCAGCAAATACGCTGCTTTCAGCGCAGTGGCAGCGCAGTGGCAGCGCAGTCGACGTCTATAAATCAACGGATGGCAAAAGAGGCGGAACGACAAGGCACAGGGGGCGTGGCAATACAGCAAAAAATACAAAAAAAAAAAGGTGGAGAAAGAGAGCAAAAAAAAAAAAAAAAAAGTAAACGCGCCAAAAGAAATCACAGTAATTAATTAATATGCCTGTGTATGTGTTAGTGTGGTTGTATATGCCTGTGTGTGTGTGTGTGTGTCGAGTGGATCTCATAAATTAATTGCTAACGCCCTTTTGTCTGGCCACGCCCCACAGGGGCCACACAGCAGCTCCCTCCACCGGCAGACAGTACTTAATCAAAAGATTTCTCCTTTCACTTCACTTTTGCGGGCTTATTTTTTTATTTATTTATTTTTATTATTATTTTTATTTGCCTTAATTGTTGGCTTGAGTCGTTTCTCCTTTTCGTCCTTCCTACCTTCTCCTACCTTCCCCCCCCGCTATGCAACGGCAACCAAGCGGAATGCAAGGAACGGAATGGAAAGTTCGTAATTGAATGCCACAAAACGAAATGGAAGACGGCAAATAACTCAAAACATTTAAGGATCAAGGACTTTTCATTTGCATTCAAGTGTATGCATTAAAATTAAACGATTTTTTTCGGGGTTTCTAAAGAGATTTTCAAGGTTTATGGCGGCAACTAGGCGTATACTTGATATATTACGTATACGCAGAGTTGGTCGTTGCTTATGAAAAAACATCAAAGAAACAAGGATCTGAGCTACTGGCTATGGTGAAGAACAATAATTAAACAATAGACACTATTTTTAGGAAAAATAAATGATCAACTATGTTTATATTCCTATTTATTCCTTTATTTATCTGCCTTGCCAAGAGACAGGATTTTCGTCCTACTTTCGCTATGATTAGCTTAAGTAAATTGAATCTCCATCTCCCGGCGCCATTGAGGGCCTCCCATGAGATGAATATTTAAGCAAATTACGAGCCTGCCCTGCTCCTTTTTCCCCACAGGATAACAACAACAAAAAAATGAGCTCCGACTGGCCAAGTTGAAAAGAATAAATCCTGCAGCAGCGTATTTGGGCCGAAATCATCTTCTTGCCGGGTGCTGGGTGCCGGGTGCTGGGTGCTGGGACTTGGGACTGTGCGGTGGCACAGGTGCTGCAAGTCACTCCTCTCTGGCACTACCGTTAACTTTGAATTATGGCGCACATGTGGCATGTGCCCCTTTTTCCGCCCATTCAGCCAGTCAGCCAGCCAGCCAGCCATCCAGCCAGGCAACTCCTGGCCGGAGAGCGTGTCCATGAAAATCTGACACGCATAAATTTTGCCCAGAAAAACACACGAAAAAATAAAAGAGTGCCAGAGAAGCAACAAGGACTGCAAAAGGCGAAGAGAGGGGAGGTGGGGGGGGGAAAAAAATGAAGTGGCAACTGCGGCCGGCATCGGGAAACGGAAGCGGAAACAACGTTAGCGGAAGCGCATGTCTAACAAGTTGCTGAAACTATGCGGGCAGGCTAGGCCAGGCACCAGGCACCAGGACCCAGGCACTGGACGAAGAAAGCAACTACAAATCTAGTGAAATCTAGTAAATCTTCTTTCTCATTTCCGAATTCTAAAACAAAGAATTCGGAGGTTTTTTGTCGCTTATAAAGCTTAACTTTTAAAGGTTTCTTCTTCTAGAACTACACCAATGAATAAAATTTAAGGATCAACAAGATGAAGGATTCCTTTTTGGTATATGATAGCCGGTAGTGCAGGGAAGTACTTTGTATAGTTTCCAGTCTATACTTTAAAGAACTATATGTTTGGAAACGGAAGAAAGTCTTCTGAGAAAAGCAAGACAAATATCAATAACCAGGATCTTCTTAAAGAAGCCTCAATGAGGTTTCATTGTCAAATGCCTGTTAAAAATTTTAAGAGAGATAATCTTATATCAAATATTTTAATCTAAATAAAAAGAAAAAGTTAAAATTAAGAGACAGACACCGGAATACAGATAGGAGTAGAAGAACAGGACCAAAAATCCGAGAGACCTCCGAGCCGCCTAACAGAAAATGTGATTAGCGAGCGCGGCAAGTGGACAAAAACGCAGGAGTATTCCCATACTGGTAGCAGGTGTTCTTAGCCCACAAACCCACCACCCCCTCCCCCTCCCCTTCCCAAGTCTCGTTCGCCCAAAGGACAACCCGTTAGCCAAGGGAAACAAACACATGTAACAAGGATATCCGAACAGCTGTAGCAGCCAGAACAAAGTTGCTAAGATTCCGCCCGTTCAGTTTCAGTTTCAGTTTGGCAAATCCTTTTTATGCCATGTCCTTGTTGCTTCTGTTCTATTTCTCCCTCTCGCCCTCTCTCTGTCTCTATATTTGTATGTGTGTTTGTTTGCTTTTGTATTTTTGTTGTGGTTTCTCCCCGTCCAGGTATCCCTCTGGTAACCCCTATTTGTCCCGCCACTGGCTCAGTGTTTGTTTGCCTACTTTCAGTGTTTAGCCAACGTCGCATAAAAATAGAACAACTGCTGGAAAACAGCACAAGTCCATGTGGCACAGTGGTTTCAAAATATTCTTCAAATATATATGGAGTGTTTCAAAAATATACGAGATAATTTTTCAAAAAGGTTTTTTTTGGGTATTTAGGGGGTGTTGAAGCTCTAGGAGCTTCTGTAGGATTTCATAAAACTCTATTAAATGTTTCTAAACTTTTAGGTTTTCAAAAAAAACTATACAACTCTTCCAAACCTATTAAAAATTTCCAATATTTTGAATATTATTCATAAATTTCCAAACTTTAATATTATGAGTATATGGGAAACCCCTTTTGTAGGCAAATTTCGAGTCACTGTTAAAAAAAAAAAAAAGAAGGGATCATTGCATTTTGCAGTTGCCACTGTGGTCGCGTTGCTTCGTCTTCTGGGCGCCCCTTCCACCATGCCACGCCCCTACCCCCCACCCCTTTGAAACAACTCTCCTGCTGGTTGTCGTCTGCGTAAAGGCTTAAAGTATTACAGTTACAGTAGTTGGCAGTACCCCGTCCCCGTACCCCGTACCCCGCTTCCTGGCCCAGAAACTCGACTAAGCCAAATGTTGACGACGACGTTTGCTGCTTTTGGCTTTCGACTTTGGGTTCGGTTCTACTTTTCTGCCTGCTGTTGCTTTTTAGCAACAAAAAGAATGTATATATAAATGGTACAGAGAGAGAAAAGTTGCCTAGCTTTAAAGGAAAAAGAAAAGGATACATTAAAGCATTCGGTTTGAGGAACCTTCAAAATCGAAATAAATCGTAACAACCTTATTTGTCTTTCATTTATTTCGCAACAAATATGTTTAAATATTTTTTAAAACCTTAAAAATTCCCTCTAATCACAGTGTACATTATCCTTTTTTTTTGGGAGGGGGGGAAGGACACATTTCTTTTTTCGGTGCTCCTGGCTGGCTCAGCGGAATATGAGCAACTTTTTGGCTGCCACTTCAACTTCTGTTGCTGCTTTTGTAGTTACAACAAATTGCTGTAAGCTGTGAAACTAATCTCGCCAGTTCTTGCCCCACTCCCCCCTCCCCCTGCTGAGCCAAGGAAAAACTACTTCAGCGGATTACTTTTGGATATAGTTTTGTTTTCTTGCAGTGGATTTATTTATGGGGCCGAAAGGGTGGGGAAGGGAAAAAAAAAACTCCACGAAAGTATTGAGTCGCTAATAATTTAACCTCCACTTGCCACTTGCCACTTGCCACATGCCACATGCCACATGGGAGAGGGCATAGGATGGCTGTCGTGCGGCGCCACTTGGCCAATTTGCGTAGCCAAAAGCGCTAATAAGCGTCCAAACGAGCGTCCAAAGGTAATCGGCATTGGCCAACACACAAAAGGCGTTTTTGTTAACTTGGCCAATTGGCCAATGGCCATTGGCCCATAATGTGCAAATAATTGATTGCCTCTCGAGGCATTCGCATCAAAGCCTGCCACTTGAATCTCTCAACATCCTTGTTGAACTGGACACGTAATCAATAATAATTAAATAATATCAAGAGGATCCCGGGGGGATTATCCTTTGGAACTATTCACATTTGTTTGCAGTTTAATAAAATCCTGGAGAGTATAGAATAGTTTTTACATTCTCTATTGGAATGTATCCTTTGTTTAACAATTATTAAAAATAAATCTGAATCCTGCTTTTTATTTGCTTCTTTATAAAATATATATCCCTTCAGGTGAATAATATTTATTCTTTTCTTAGGGGAAAAAAAATAATAATAACCCAAAGGCAATAAACATTAAACATTCCATATTTTATTAAACTTTCGCAAAACTAAACAAATATTCAACAAAGCCTATAGGATGGTGCAACCTCAATTCTAACTAATAAATATTTCCTTCATTTTGATCCTTGAATAATAAAAAAAACATACCGAAATACCGAAAAATATTGGAAAAAGCCCCCAAGGATATTTCGTTGCGAGCATTGATACAGCATTCCTTGATTCAATTATTGCTCAGAGCTATTGACCTGAATTCAATCCGAATCTAATAGAATAAACGGGCTGGGCAAGCCCCCCCCCTTGCCCAGGGGGAAATAGGAAAAGGTCCTGCAAACTGTTGCAGGACGATGTGATGACAGGCTCAAGTTGACGTTGTTTTGCTTTTCGACTCGCCTGCCTTTACGGCATTCACTTTGTGCATTTCCGTTGAGCGGAAATTCGCGTAAATTGCCGGCATGTCCACCATGGGCGGCACACAAAAAGTGGGCGTGCCAGGTGCCAGGCCACCAGGCCACCAGGCACCAAGGACTAAGGACTAGGGCTGGGGCCAGAACGGAAGTTGATGCAAGTCTAGAAACGAGTGCCAAATGCCGGAAGCCCATGGCGGCACACTTGGACACAGTCAGCGATGGGAGAGCGAAACGAAAAACGGAATGGAACTCGACGACAAATGCAATTTTCGCAGGATGGCGGCGGCTGGATGGTGGGAGTGGTAGGTCCTGCGGAAATTCCCACAGAAAGGACCCGTCAAATAGTCTGCAAATAATATTTGTGGTTAGCTGATTGAACAATTCCAGCAAATGAAATTTATAGACTCCTTGAGAGAAAGGATACTAGATCCTGGCACCTCAAATCTACAATATTTTCAAGTTTTCTCTCACCCTTATCCTTGGCCAGTATTTATTTGGCAAACTGTTTAGGACCCTTTTGCATGGGCCATTTTGTTTTTTGGCCTGAAAGTACGGGTCTAAATGCTCCATCGCTTATCCTTGAAAATCCCTAAACATTGTAAATCCCACTAATCCGTTATCCTCGGAGGCTCGGAGCTCGGAGGCTCGGAGCTCGGGGCTTCTCAATTACTGGACTTATGGCGAAGGATTTGCGGCGCCATTACCCTGCCGCCTGGTCTTAGCCACCTTTCCTTTCCCTCGACACTGTCCGTATCCTTTTTTTTTCCAAACTGCCAGGCTGCCAGGCTGTCAGGATGCCAGGACCAAGGGTCGGGCAATCCACTCAATTTTTATTCGTTATTTTCATGTTGGCAATGCAATAAAAAGGCGACCATTTCTGGGCCATTCTTGTTTCTATTTTGCGTAGACCAGAGGGCAGCCCGATGGGCTTTTATGCTCCTCCAGATCCTTGGGCGGCTTCAGCGCCTTCGGCTGGCGCATGATGAAGTGATTGAAGTGGCAGGACTCGTTCGCAAATGACCGTTAGACATGCAAAATGGCGACGTGTTGCTATTTATGCTTTTGCTAGTTATTACCCTCTAACCTTTGACCCTAGCGCCCCACCCCCACAGCCAGGACATTCTCATAACAGGACACTGTTAGGATATTTTATTTGAGATTAAGTCTCGTGTTGCTGATTGTTGCGTGTTAATTGGCCACGCAATGGCCGACAAATTCGAGTTCAACCCTCCACCCCGCCACCCAGCCACCCAGCCCCCCGAAGCACCTGCCACCCATTCGGGCCCTTCGCATCAGAGCCTTGCACCTGACCCCTGACCCCGGGACACCGCTCGTGTCGGAGATTCATCTACATTCCAAATGTATGCCAAGTGGCATCATCCGCTCGGCATAATGAGCTGCGTCCACAATTGCTCCGGCCTTGACATCTGTCCCCAAAAACAGGGGCGTTCTGGAGGGGGGGGGGTGGGGGAGGGGTTGTGACCCCCGTCTCCCCCATGGCTGCCCCCTTTCGCATTTTAATTCTACAGTTTTCATAATTTTTCTGCATTTCTATACAATTTTCTCCTCAAAGTACAGTGAGTTCTTTGTTTGTTTCTCTTTTTCCAATAAAATATTTAAACAAAAAAAGGTTTTTAAACTTTTGTTTAACTAACTAACTAAAAAATAAATTAAAAAATTATTATTTTATATGAAAGTAAGGAAATTAGAAAGCCTCTCTTCAAATGATTCCAATTTCCTTCTCAATTTGTTGAAATTTTTACAACATTTTTCGCCTCAATCGTACTTTATTTAATCATTTGAATTTCATGAATTTACTTTGCCAGCAAGGACCTACTTATCCTGGCCATAAAATTATACAATTCACATCAGCGCCGAGCGGAGGTGGCAAGCGGGGCTATCATTAAGGGCTTTACGACAATGCCAGGCAATAAAATTAATTAAAATTCAATAAATTGACGCCCCCGAAAGGGAAACAAGGGCGAGGATGGTGGCAGGCCCCTCCCCCCTCTGCCAGGACTCCCCCGCAAAGGACAAAGCCTCCCGCACAAAACCCACTGATGTTTAACATTGGGAATTGGTAAAGGGGGAGGGGAGGCGGTTGGTTTCCTGGGACTGGTGGTGGGGTATGGGGGGTGGGGAGTGGGGAGTGGGGAGTTCCCGTCCTGCCAGGATTTCATTCTGCGGGTGCCTGCTTATGTTAATGCCCAATTACAATTGTTGTTCGCATTTGCTGTTTGCGTTGAAAATTGTATTCTCCGGGGTAATAGGCCAGGACCGGAGCCGGAGCCGGGGCCGGGGCCGGAGAATGGTCGATCCTTGCTGTTAAATATCCCAAAAGTGAGCCAAAAAACAGCCAGGACTTGGGCCAAAAAATATACACAAGCTGTTTAAATACGAAAAGGAGGTCACTTCAAACATCAAAAGAAAACAAAATAAAGAGTTGCGTTCAAGAAACAAAAACTTTATTAAATATTCTGTACATTTTCCGTTTTTCGGAAAAACATTTATTCTCCTTTTTCGTAAACCACAAAACTTTCTCCAAACTCAAGTCCTTTTGGTAGAGGCTCGGTTTCCTTTGATAATTTCATAGAATTCTGTGGCAAAAAAATTTATTCTTTGTGAAATTTAATAAGCCCAAAAGCGTGCTTTGAAATTTTGAAAAAAAATAGAAAATGGAATTGGAAATATCCTTGAAATAAACAAAAATAAAAACCTCACTAATATGAAACAAAAATCGAACAAAAATCCTCAAAAATGTTTAATTAAAACTCAATTAAAGATGAAGGCATTGAAGCTGCCTATGACTTTGAGATCCTTCATTATCCTTTGCCTTCCCAAAAAGCTCCTGTAAACAAAGCACTTGGAAATACAGGTAACAAACAACAAATACAAATAAAAAGTACAATTTCTAGGCCAGATTTGAAAGGACTTGAAAGGCTTAAGCGAAACGTGGGTGTTGCACTTGAACCCAAAAGGACGAGAGTGGAAGGACGAAAAGGTGCGAGGTGGACTTTTGGCACAAAATTGAATTGTTTGTCATTGAAGAAAATGGCAAGTGATTGAGACGGACAAAGGCAAAGGCACAGGGAAAGCCAAGGAAAGGAAAGGAGAGATGAGCTCCTCAATATCCTCTGCATAAATACAAAAATGCATAGTTATATGTGTGTGTGTGTGGGTGTGTGTGTTTGGGAATCCTTACACATGGCAACAGTTGGCCAACAAAGAGAAAAAGAAAAGAAAAGAAAAGAAAGATTCGCAGTCAAAACAAAACCAAATGCCAAAATGAAGACAGCAACTGACAACGGAAATTGAATCGCCCGAATGATTGCAAGTGTATATGTATCCCAGTATCCTTGTATCCTTGTGTGTCCTGTGTTTGTGTTAGTGCTAGAGTGCCTTGTGCCTTGTGCCTTGGTGATTGAGTGGGTGTCGCCCATTTTCCTTGGGCCACTATCCTAGAAAACGATATGGTTGCCATCCATTCCAATCAATGAAAATAAATTATTTTCCCCCGAAAAACACAATCAGATTGAATTGAATCGTTTTCGATGGCGCCTGCCCCCCCCCATTTACGCTGGAAACTCTAAACGATTTTATATTAAAATCAAATAATACAATTTTTGGGCGATATAATACGTGATTTTCAGAATGATTCATCTATTTTCTTGTCAGTCTTTATAAGTGCCATAAATCCCTATAGTTTTTAACCTATTATTTATTAAATAAATATTTCATTGAGTAAAAAACTCCTTGGAATTTCCACAAAAACCAAAAAAAAAACTAAAGCCCTAATGAATTTTCAGGAAATTGTTTCTCAACTTTGGGGAAAAAACGAAAGCATATTGCTCTTCTTCTGTCAAATTCAAAATCCTTGGCCAGGACCAACACACACACACACACACACACACACACATGGAGACATTAGCGTTGGTTAAAATCGGTAAAAAAAAACCAGGAAAACTTTTCAACGGAAAAGAGGAATGTGGCACCAGAAAGCAAAAGTTCCGACAACAAATAACCACAAGTGGATGCCACAGCTGGCCAAGCCGTTACTTTCCCTTTTCTATTTTTTTTCTCTTTTTGTATATTTCATTTGTATTTTGCCACGCCTCCGCTGCCCTTTTTTTTTTTTGGTTTTTTGTGTGTTTTTGCGGTAACACTTGTCAAAATATGGTTGGGACATGAAGTGAATTGAATGCGAGAATATTTCATTTGCCTGGAAAATGGTTGGAAAATGCGGGGAAAATGGGGGGAAAATGGGGGAAAAATGCGGGGGAAAATGGGGTTTCCAATGGTAACAATGAAAACTATTGCAGTTGCCACATCAGGGTCATGGATCGGGGATTATTCAATACAACTTTCACTTGACCAAAACTTTTCTATTTTCGAAATGACTTTTAAATAGTTTCGGAGTTTCTTCCTTTTTTTTTTTTTGATTATATTATTTCTATAAAAGTCTTGTCTTGTCTTGTCTTGTACTTCTATAACTCGAGGAAGATTTCTTTACATTTTTAGAGTAAAGGTTTCTATATGAAAATGTTGTCCTGCTTTCATGCATGATAATCCCTCCCTCACCTCTATAAGATAATCCCTTTAATGTCCTTTTGTGGCTCCTCACAAAATGTTCCATTTGAAAATAGATTACATAATTGATTTCCATCAGGTAGTTGTTCAAAATAATTATGTTCTTGGCGGAATTTCAATGACGAACCAGTTAACCCATTACAGATTAGTTCAACTCGAAATATCTCGACGTATTTACAAGGATATATGGTAAATGTATAGAAGGGAGGGATATGTATGTATATGAGATAATTGTGAACATGATGATGACCTTCCCCACCTGCCTTCCAGCCATTTATTTGGGCTTACATCTTCGTTGCTTACATCTGTATAATTAATCATATTTTATGGGCCTCCATGTCGATTGTCGCTGACATTGTTGCCATATCATGTTTATGGGAATAAATTGCACAAAAGGCTGTGGCACATAATTGTTGTCATTTATTCATTGCGCCGCAGATAAAATTAATTAGCATAACTGACACTGAAAGGACGGCAAGGACCTGCTTTTTGCAACTTTTCAATTGCAATCAGGTTGATGCGTTTTGTATTTTATTTTTTGTATTTATTCATCAGAAGATCTGTGTTCTGTTCTGGCATTCCAATTAAAATTCATTTGTCAACTTTTCAGCTTCCACACCAGACAGGCCCTTTCAAAATTATGTTTATGATAATTATTATTGTACATATAAAAGTGTATATACATTTTTTTCCTATTCTTTTTTTGTTGTATTGCCGACCAAACTTTGTTGACATATTTTCCCAAGTATTTAGAGAGAAGTTTCGCCCCCAAAAATGCTGGCCTCTTCTTGTTTCTCTAAACTGTAAAATTCATAGCCGTCTTTTGAGGGCCTACACAGCGAGAAAAATAAGCTAAGAATATTTGAAAAAATATATAAAATGGAGATAAACATGAAAACTGAATTTGGAATTTAGAATTTGAAAACAAAAGCAAAAGAAAACCTTTTCTTTAAATTTCAAAACTGGGTTTTCGAATTTTCCGATGTGTGTGTGTGTGTGTGTGTGTGTGTGTGTGTGTGTTTGTGTGTGTGTGTGTTTGGAAGTTGGCAAACTTTTTGGGCCGGAGCTCTTCAAACAAAAACAAACACACACACACACAAAGGCCCAGGTTGAGTTTTTGGGGGCAAGGTGTATGATGGAGTGGGCGTATGCTTAGACGGGGCGGGGCGGGGCGGGCCAGAGGTTTGGGTGCTTTTGTGGCATTGCCGACGCCGCCGCCGACGCCGCCGCCGCCGCCCTCCAGGCAAAGGGCAATTTTCAGTTTGAATATTTTAGCTGCTAATTAAAATGTATTCGCGGTTAACAAAACGTGCGCCACACCAAGCCAAGCCAAGCCAGGCGCCCAGGCCATCCACCCACTCATCCTGGTTTGGGGGGCGGCAAGGACGAAATGGAAAATGAGGCGAAAAGTTTGCAGCCTTCGGTTGGTAGATGAAGCCGCAAATAAACAGAAAATGTAATTGCATGCAGCCAGAGCCAAGGAGCTTGGGGCGTTGCAGAATTTATAGACAGGCGTTGATACTTTCGAGAGCTCGAGTCCCTCAAGTATTAATTTTCAGTTATTAAAATTATAATATTATTAATAATTGTGGAAAAATTAATCTTAGAAGCAAAAACCTTGAATTAAAGCCTCTAAGGTGTAAAAGTTTTCAACTTAAAGTCCCTGTTCCGTACTCCTTTTATTATCCTCATGTATGGGAGATACTTCAATATTTGTAAGGACTCTTGTGGTGGCACTGCTTTGTGGCATGCTGCATGGGGCATGCCATGCTGTTGTTGCACAATGTGGCATCATTTAACGGCAAACGGAAATGCTGCTGCCATATTGAATTTGCGTAGACAAGTTGTTGATGCTTTGTTGCCCGGAAATAGAGTTTACTCGAGTGGCAAGTGGCGAGTGGCTGCAGCCAAAACGGGGCATGCAACCGGGGGTTGGTAAGGGGGTGGTAAGTAGGCGGAAATGTCTGGGCCTGGGATCCTGCGATGGCAACCGCAGCTGGCTAACAGGACGAAGGTTAAGTGCCGCTGCCCCCCCACCTGGGCGTGGCATGTGCCAAAGCTAAATTCCAAAGGATCCAAAGGATCTCAGATATTCGAAGCATCCAAGTATCTATGCGTTGCGATTCCAAAAGGCAGCTGCAGGTGCTGCCAACTAGTAATTGTTGTTTAAAGGATTTCCAGGCCAAAAGGATGAAGCCAAAAGGTCCTTAACCGAAATACACGCCAATGCAGATTATTTAGGAAATAATTTATGCATATTATTTATGGAATTTAGGAGTGAAAACAAGCAGGTGGTATTTTCTATATTTCAGCCAAAACAATCGGACGAAGAGGTGTGGGGGGGGGAGTTCTGGCTCAAATGGTAACAGGTAACCGTGGCAACAAGCGCCAAACATTTTCAACCTTCGGCCATGGCCCTTTAGCTGGTAATGAGTGTGTTGCAACTCCCAGTGACGTGCCACAATATCTCCCGGCTTTGCCACCATCGCCCCTCCTCGCCCCTCCTCGCCCTTTGAGCTTTGCCAAGTCCATGTGAGGCAGCTGGCAAAAAAACAAAACTGCAAAGTCCCGACTGAGAGCAGCTCATCAAATGTGGCAGGCAGCCTCCATCCTTCGTCCTTCGTCCTTCGCCCTCCGGCCCACGGCCCCATCACCCGTCCGTCTTTCTCTTTCTCATTAACCGCTGGCCGTTCCAATGCACCTGCTTCTCTACCTGGTCTTTCTCTTTTACACAGAAAGAAGGTCCTTGTTCTGTATCCTTTGACTAATAATCTCAAATGGTTATAGCAGTATTTACTGCAAGTGTCCTGCAAGCTAAAACCAGTTGGAAATTCCAAGTAATATGAAAATATCTAGCTTTAACCCGTTTCTCTCAGTGTCCTGTCGACTCATTCTTGGTCCTTTGGGGTTTTGGGTCTCCTGTGCAGTTCAGTTCACCTGTCAGGTAGCATAATGTGCACAATATACACGAGTTTTTCCAAAGGACTCTCTTTTTCCATTTTTTTTTTCAGTTTGCTATTTTGGTTTCTGTTAACTTACTTTTACTGTTACTTTTGGGGGGTAGGATGGGGAGGGGGGGGCTATTACCTTTCTCTTTCTATTGCGAGGTGGTACTATCTATCTCTTTCTATTCTTTTTTTTTTCAAGTGGGTTTCTTTTTCTTTTTTTTTTTTTTTTGGATGTGCTCCATCGAGTATTCAACTCGCATCGCTTGCAAAGTGACATGGCATATTTCAAGGTAAACATTCTGAATTTTGCATATCAAACGCGGGTGGAACGAGGTGGCGGGTTGGGTGGCAGGTGGCAGGGGGCAGGGGGCAGGGGCAAACAGCACAAAAGAAGAGCAAGCACATACATTAACACACACACCAACACACACACACACATACGGGCTTTTCCACGAATTGCTTTGCAGTTGAATGAGCCGAGTGCTCCTCCTCACCCCTCCCTAAGCCATGTGGAATGGATTGGGTCCGTCTGTCCACCACCCGTTGCACCTGCCACCCACTGGCACGCCCCGCCCCACTGCTCTCTGCCCCGCCGCCGCCACACTAATCGCTTACCCACACCCTCGATGCAATCTCTAATTGTATAATTAATGAATCAAACCGCCCCCCAATCGCTTCTCCTCCGCCCCCACCAGACGTCCTTCAGCATTTTACGCTTAATGCAAATACGGGGCTGCTGTGCGGTTAGTTTCCCAAAAAAAAAAAAAAAGAAAAAAAGGTGAAACAGATTTCAAAAACGTATTTTCGAAACCGCTTACAACCGGTTGAAGCTGGCAAAAACCTCTTCATTGGCATTTGATTTTAATGGACATCCTTTTGGGAAGGATTTTAAAAGCTATAATAGTTACCATATACATTTTAGATCCTTAAATCCCCATAATAATAATAATATTAGAGGATAAATTGAAAAAAAAAACCCTATATTATCTGTTATATATTTTTATTTGGCAGGAAAACCTCAATTGAAATGCAATTTGGACGGCAGGAATTTGGTAATTAATTGGCCAAACCGCTGGTCACATATTCCATCTCCATTTGGCCAAGTCCAGTGCTATGTGTCTCTTTCTTTTGGCCAGATGCCCTCTCTATTTCGCCCTTGCTCTCTGGCTCTGTCTCTGTCTCTGTCTCCGTCTCTGTCTCTGTTTACAATTGCCGCCCGCTAATTTATTTGAAAAGCCATTTGTTACCTTTGGCTTGCCTCTGTTTACATTTCCCTCCCCGCCTTTCTCTTCCACCGTCCGACTGTCCGTCCGCCTGTCCGTCCGCCTGTATGCCCGCCTGTCCGTCCGTCTGTCCGTCCGTCCGTTTGTCCATTCCATTTTCCATGTACTTAAATGTATGTGCGTTTGTCCAGCAAGTTCATGTGTGTTTGGTTTTCTAGATCTCGCCGGATTTACATTTACATTTACTTTCTGGCATTGCCGTTAATTCAATTTGCTGTCCCTTACTATGTACATAACATATACATATATGTATGTATATATAGAATGTAGGATAAAAATATTTAAAGACATTTACCGATTTATAATCAATTCGTTTAGTAAATAATACGAAAATAATCATCAGAGAGAATTGAGATTTTATTGGCTTGAATGTGTGCGTATCGGATACAGATCGAACAGCTGCCAATTGCCAAATGCCTCCTCCAGTACTCGATAATCTTGTATATATGTTTATATTATATATACTCCCTCAACATATACAATATATATGTATGTACATATATATAATACAAGAACAATGCTTTTATTTAGTGAAAAATTGGGCGCAAATGTTCTCCTCTCTTTGGGCCTTTTCGTCTGGCAATGTTTGTGTTTTGTTAAGCTTTAGTAAATACTTGAAAATTTAATGCCGTTTGGCCAATAATTAAGGAAAAAACATTTCCAATCATTCCCCTCCCCCATCATTCTCTCTCTCTCTCTCTCTTTCCATGTCTCGCTCGCTTATGGGTTTTCCATTTTCTTCCATTTGCCAATTTTCTCAACAATCATGCGAATACTTTAGCATATTAATCATACGCACTATCGGTCCGAGTCGAAAGTTTCACGTTTTTGTATTGTTTTTTAATTATTGGAATGGGTTTACTTAAGACTCCGTTTCCTGCACAACGAATAATTAATGGAAGGCGAAGGAAGGAGTGAGACTGAGACTGAGACGACGGGCTATAGACTGGAATGCAAAATCGAATTGTAAACAGTTTGTTCGATTGAACACAAAGCCAAAGAAAAGCCATTAGGAAAGCGAGAAGCAAACAAAGGAAGTAAAATCAAACCACGAAGGGCAAATAAGAAATGTGATTTTTAAAGGACATTCGAATACTCGAGTAGTATCTTAAAAAGTTATTTTTCTTCACTTACCAATTATTGTTTCCTTGTGGTTTTGGGCTTCTCCTTCTTTTTCTGAATCGTTTTCCAAACTTTTGCTTCCTTTTCTCCTTTTTGGTTATTGGTTTTTTTTGTTTAAACTTTTTGATTTTTTGATTTTAGAATTTGTCTTTTATCTGTTGTCTCTGCCAAGTCACAACAATAACCGAAAAAAAACAACAAACATTAGGATTTTAAACATATATATGTATATTTCCATATACGTATATGTGGGCGTTGAGGAGTGCGGGTGTTTCAGTGTGCCTGTGTGAGATCGATGTATGGTATATATAGAGCTATATAGAATTTCAAAACAAAAGTTTCGCGGCCAGGAAATCCACAATAGTTGATTGTTGTTGTTGTACGCAAAACTGTAAATCTTTGCCGTCGGCCACTATAAAAAAAAAATTAACTAAACACAAACACAAAAATCATGTTTCTCCAAAGTAAAAAAAAATTTAAACACAAAAAAAAACGCCAGAGTTGAGAAGCAGAACAAAAACGTTTCAGAATCTCTTCCTTTCATCCGAATTCCGTTTAAAAAAAAAAGGTTTTTATCACACATTCTTCAAAACACGCACGAATAGTGTTTTTTTCGATTTTCGGGAACTTTTTCAAAACTCGATTACGAACGGTATATTCTGACGATTCGGTTGTCGCTGATATTCTAGCTCCTCTGTGTAGGTGTTATCGTGTGCGTGTTGGTGAGTGGTGGTCAATTGTCTGGACACCGGACTCCAAGAACTAAAACAACGCAATGTTATCCGCTCGGAGGCTGAACGCCTACTGGATGCACGCGCCGAAAGTTTCCGCAGAATAATGCCAGGCCATAGCGCCGTCGACGTCGCACGCAGCGCCACGCGTCGGCAGCGCAGTCGCAGCCATTTGGGGTACGGCATTGGGGGGGAGGCCCGAAGAGCGACTGGATTCGGGCCGGGCGCTTTGGAGCCGAAGGTGGCATTGCCACAAGCAGAGAGAGCGACAACGGGGGCCAGCTGCGTTTTTGCTTCCTCTTTCCACTGTTCGTTGGATATTCTCAATTCGAAACGATTACGCTTTTATTAACAATTACAATTAATTAACAAATTTGATTAATAAAAAATAACAGTTTTTACGATTAAGGATTTGTTATTCAACTGTAATTATATATTAGTTAAATCAGTAAAGGTTTTATTTTCATTAATGAGGTGATTTTAACAATTAAAATTACGGAAAAAAACACTTATGCGTTTAGAAACCAAAAATATTAAGTCTACCAATAATTAAAAAACGTATATCAAAGTTTTTAAATATTGTTTAAAAGTTTTTAAGGACAAACCATAGGAATATATAATAAACGTTATAGTTTATAAACTTAACACTTTTAATTAATACTTTTAAACGTAAGAAACAAGAGTTACTTAAAGTTTTTGACTGTTTTCCGCTTAAGCTTTTGACGCATACGCAATGCTGTACATGTACTCACGTGGTTATCCTGACAGACTGTACACAGAGTAGCCAAGCCAGAGTAGCCGTGTAAACGTTAATTGCATTTTCGAGAAGGACACGACGCGGACACGGAAGGGGACAGGCAAAAGCGCAGCGCCTTTGCCTGATCCATAAAACATATCTGCGTAAATAATTCAAGGCAAATATAAACGCAGTCTCCCGCGTCCTCCTGGCTCCTGACTCCTGTCGCCTGTCTCGTCTCTCCTGCCTCCTGTCTCCTGGCGCCTGACGCCTGGCTCTCCAATCTCCATTTTCCAATCAACAATCAACAATCCGCCATCTTCCACCCACCATGCATCTCGCATCTCTTCCGCACGCAGTAGTCCTCTCACGCACAGGTGTTTGGGGCATGTGTTCTTACCTTTACGTACTCTCCACTCTCCATGCTGCCGACTTCCCGGCTGGCCGACTGCCCGACTTGCCAACTTCCCGACTTTCTCCCGACCAACTTCCAGTCGGTTAACGCGAACGGCCAACCGAGCTTTTCCAATGCCAATCGTGTGCTAACAAGTGGGGAGCAACAGTTGAATGTGAATGAAAAGTTTTCGCTGCTCTTCGGCTTGGCATCTGACGCTGGCAGCGCTGCCAGCTTCATGTGTTGCTTCTGCCTCCACCTGGTGGGCTGGTGGGCTGGTCGGCTGCTGGGTGGTTTTGGGGGATGATTGGGAAGTGGAGTGTTTTTTTTTTTTGTTGTTTTCCTTTCGCTCCCTCGTGTGGGAGTGGGAGGGAGTGGGGTGGTTGTAGCTGTTGCTTTTCCAGTCCCAGGAACTGTTGCTTGTGCGGGCGAGTGAGTGAGTACCGTTAGCTGGGTAGCGTTAAGCAGCAACTAATTTTTGTTAATCACACCTTAATGACATGAACTTGACACCATTCCATTTGCCGATTCCTCGCTTTCCATAAATTAGGCAACCAAATAGACAACCTCCTGTGCCCGGCATCTTCGGGGTGAACCCAATTAATTACTGGGGGCTAAACTGCATCTTACTCCCCCCCCACACACACACACACAAACACACATGCAATATTTTAATGAGTGCCTGCCAGGCGACAAAAATAACCAAATCATTATCTCAGTCAACGAAAATAAATGGAAATAATTTTCTTAATAGAGGGGCGATTCCAACATCAAAGAGATTTCGCGGAAAATTGAAGGATATTAATAGTTTGGCAAGCATTTAATTAGGGTGACACACTTTCTACGTATTTCAAAGATCTAAAAAATAAATATAGACAAACTACACAAAAAATTCCCGATTTCTCAAGGAAAAAATTAACTAAGTCAAGATGGTCAGGAGCAGGAGCAGAAACAATGGTAAAAGGACCCTCGAATCTCCCTCTGGAGCTCCTCCACCTGCACTTTCATCAAAGTAATTGCCATAAATGGCAAATGTCATTAGCTGTCCTTGGGATTGTAGCATCTCCATCGTGATAAGCGTCACGTTATCCTGCTCCTGCGACGACCAGGACATCTCAGTCGGTTGCAAAGGATAGAAGCTGGAGGCGCTCAAAGTGCTGGGCGAGATCAGACGCCTAGGACGTCGGACAAACTCCCCCTCGATGCGGAGTTTTGTGAACAGCAAGCCTTGGGTCAAAAGGACGACATCGTCCTCAGAGTCCAACGAGCCACAGCTCTCTATGACGCCACTCCGGCAGGTGAAGAGTCCACAAAGGCGTATGGAACTGTACTGCTCCTCCTCGTACCTCCTGGAACCCACCCAGACGCCCAGCCGGTAGCTGTAGCCCGGAAGCGATCCATTCGTGGTCCAGTCGATCTGGAATCGACAGCAGAGATCCTCCTGGCACAGCCTTTTGTCCACGGAACTTTCTCCAGTCAAGGGCAACTCCCAGGTGGTGAACGTTTGCACCTCCGGCTGCTGGAGTAGCTTGAGATGGACGGATTTGATGGCCACCGGTTCGGAAGGATCCTCCGTTGAAGGCACCACATCATCCGGGTTGATGGGCAACCTGGCCAGGAGCAACTTCCTTTCGCCCTCGTCGCTCTCCGTGACCAGGAGTCGGGCCACGGCACCCTGGACCCCGGCATAGATGCCACTGCCACTGATTCCAGCCCGGGGCAGGCTCGCGCCAGCGGCCAGGAGGTTCACTTTGTTGGCCCAGGCCCAGCCCTGCTGGAACTGGATGGCTATTTTGGGATAAAAACTAAGAATTAGGAATTCAAGACCTATTCTTCGACTCACCCGTTAGAAAAGGCAGCTCCGAGTTGAACATTTTGGTGACAATCACATGACGGATGCCCAGACGCTCCACCAGCTCCTGGGCCGGCGAATAGAAGAGCATGTCGAAGCACACAAAGTGCCCAAAGGTCACATTAAAGTCCGTATGGAAGGTGGCCAGTTCCGGGCGCTCCGTGCGATTGGTTTGCGGCTCCAGGTAGAGGTTCCACTTGCGATACCGGGACACCACAGCCCCGCTCCGATCCAGGACCACATTCGTATTGTAGATGGCATATCCTGTGGGGCTGTGGGGATCCAGTTCCTTCTCCTTAACATTCACCACCAGGTAGGTGCGGAATTCTCGCGCCGCACAGGCCAGGCGACGCAGGAACGGGGCTATCTCCGGGTCGTCCCGGGGCGTTTCGTCGCACAGACTTTGCTCCGTGGCTCCGGGCACGGCTGTCAGCTGGAGGACACTGTTCAGAGTGGCCTCCGGGAAGACGAGGATGTCGGTGGTGCCATTACTGGCGGCTATGAGCTGCAGGTAGCCCTCCAGATTCTCGGCCAGCAGCTGCTCCGAGCTCCCGCCCATGAGGGCGGGCCGGAACTCCGCCACGCCGGCGGTATAGAAATCCGTGGAAAAGGCCACAGGAAGGAGGAGGAGGGGGAGGAGGGGGAGGAGCCACAAAAATCCAAAACCCATTGCGATGCTCACTCGATGAGGCTGGCGGAGAGACTGGACGGGAACCGGTTGCTTCTCATTCCACTTTGGATTTGGATTGGAATAATCTCAAAAAAGATTTCTCTATCTAATCGACGGATCGGTAATCAGTGTCTCGCCACATTCGGATTTGCTGGTGGAATTTTTTTTCTATATTTCGAAAAAGATTTCTCCAAAATGGAGCCAACTTTCAGGCTTTCATCTTTAATTAGAAAGATTTTAGAAACCTTTTTAAAATCTCTCAATAAAAAGTCGTTTATGATTTTTGAAGCATTTAAGAAGGTTTTCCGCTCTTTTTTATTTCGAAATTCCCTGAAACCTGGCGAAAACATTTTGAAATTATTTCGAAAACTTACAGATACATTTCAGAGACATTTTTGATAGGTATTACTAACTAGTTAATAACTTTTAAAGGCTAATAATACCAATGGGTGGTATTGGCCAATCTGGTACGTTTTGAACCAATCTTTTGCAAATATTTCACCTATTTCTTAATCGATTTGGAAAAGGAATACCGTTTTCGAATATGCTTTTAAATCCGCTTCGATCTGCATCAAAAGATTTCAAAAGTCAAACAAAAAAAATTTTTTCAATTTTTCGCAATTTAGGAAAGGGGTACCATCATCAAAATTTGCGAAAATCGGCTCAAATTTTCGAAGGCCAGATTTTGATAGAACTGGATTCTAGAACCAAAATACAAGATCGGGAAGGTATGACATTCAAAGATCTGACAATTATTAGCCGAGTTATCACTAATTTTGTGGAAGAAATAGAGCTGAAGAGCCAAGTTATAGTATTGGTCAATATTAGATATATAACGTATATGTAGGTTTTATATTTTCAAAAAAAATGGTTAATACTATTTAAATACTATTTTTAAGAGGTTTATAACACAAACGTTTAAAAGAAAAAGTTCCAGAACCTTTCTAAAAAAAAACCAATTCTTGTTTCTGAGGGAAAAAGTTTTTCAGCTTCAATTCCTTGACCAAGTTAGAGCCAGGATAACCAAGGACATGACCAGTCCAATGCCAAGGACCTCCTTTCGAGTGGAACTGCTCCTGTAGCCGCAGGCTAGTTGCTCCGCTGCGGTGCCAACTCCAAAAGTGCACTCGTTGTCGTAGTAGTTTCCATAAACGGCAAAGGTCAGGAGATTGCTCACCTCCTGGGAGTCCTTCAAGGCGAACCTCACCTCGTACTGGTAGCTAGGAGAGAAGAGAGGAATATATTACAAGGATCAAGGATTAAACAGAATACCAACCTCTCCTCCGCAGGCTGCTCCTGCGACCACTCGTACTGACTCGGCTCCAGGGGCATCAGGTTGTCCAGAAGCGACAGCGGAATCAGCAGGAACTCCCGCGACTCCGGGTAGGTAACCCCGATCTCCAGGCGGGTAAAGGCCACCTGCGGTTGCTGCAACTCCCCGGAAACAGGCAGCAGCTGACCACAATCCTCTATCGCAGGACCAGAGCAGGTGAACAGTCCACAGTTCCGGATGTAGTTGGCGTCCACCTGCTGCTCATTCCTCCAGCCGTCGTAGGCTCCAAGCCGATAGCTATAGTAACTGGCATTGTCCTCAGTGGCTTCCAAAGATCGCCACGAGATGTTGAAGTGACAGCAGAAGCTGTCCTGGCAGAGGGTCCTGCTGAGATTGCCGGACACCCCGCTGCCAAACTCCACCGCCTCCGTCTCGTAGTTCTCCAGGTAGTCGCGCTTCATAAGGTAGCTGGTGGTGTTGGCCACCTGCCTGGATGTGCTTGGACCGCCGAGCGCCCTCTTCATCCGCTTCTGGACGGCCCGCCTCTTGGGGAACTTGGGCACCTGGGCCACGTAGATGGTCCGCTCGCCGGAGTCCTGCCGCATCACACTGGTCAGGGCGCCGTTGCGTCCATGGTAGATGCCAGAGCCACTGTTGCCCACCGAAGGACGACTCGCTCCGGCGGCCAGGAGGTTGACGTTGTTGCTGTAGGCCCAGCCCTGCTGGATCTGGACAGCTGAAAGGGAATGAGTCCGTAATCAATTGGAGGCACTCGACCTGGAGAGGTTGCGAGACATTCAATTGGCAATCCGTCGCCCAGATAAGGGCCCAAGCGGGTCAATGAACTCCGGGCCGGGGCCCTTGTTTGTTGTCTGACTCACCCGTGAGGAAGGGCAGCTGGGAGAACCACATGGCCGGGAAGACAAAGTCCGTGATGCCCTGCTCGCTGACCAGCTGGTGGGCCGGCGTGTAGAACAGGATGTCGAAGCAGATGAAGTGCCCAAAGGTGACTCCGAAGTCCGTCTCGAAGGTGCTCAGCTCTGGGATGTGGGTGTTGTTCTTGGGCTCCCCATAAAGGTGGACCTTCCGGTACCTGGATACCACCACTCCCTCCCGATCAAAGACCACATTGGTGTTGTGGGTATTGAGGCCATTGGTGGCACAGGGTCTGGTGTCCTCCGGCACATCCTCGCACTTTTGCTTCTCCGTCAGATTGATGACCACATACTTGCTGGCATTGCGGGCCGCGCACGAAATGGTGACCAGGAAGGCCGCGTAGTAGATGGCATTGGGATCGTCCAGGCAGGGATTGGCCAGCTCGTCGGGATGGGGGACAAAGGTGAGGGAGGTGCCGCTGTTGAGAGTGCTCTCCGGGAAGACAATAATGTCCGTGGCACTGGCGTTCTCCGAGCCAATGATCTCCGCATAGGCAGCGGCATTATCCGAGGTGGCCGACAGACTGATCGCCTGGCGATATTCCACCACGCCGGCCGTGTAGTAGTCCGTCTCGGCCAGGGCCGCCTAAAAACATGGACAGCACTTATCAAAAACTAATCAATAAACTAATTGCCGATTAAGTCGAGCTATCTGGATGGTGGCCTGGGCAATCTGTAAACTGTGGAAATCCCCCACTGCCTCCCACAACCCACCCATCCACCCACCTGCTGACTCAGGCCCGGCAGAAGGCAACAAATGGCCAAAATGAGTGGCCACCACGAAGTGAATTCCGCCATTTCCACACCCGCAGCGTGTCCAGTAACCAAGCCAGTCGACTGTCGGAATATGACTTGGCCACTGCCCCGGATGGCAGCTGCTTTTATAGAAAGTCCATGGAGTTCCATTGACCGGGAACCGGTTAATCTTATCGCCGCGAATTTCTGTCTGGATTCAGTTCACTTTAGCGATGCTAGAGAAGGTGTTTTGGGAAAAAGGCTAAAACTTAGTAAGAGAGAATAAGGGGGTCCTTAAAAAAAAGGAGGGGGGAGGACTCCCCAAAACTTAGGGGATTTTTTTACTCCAGGGATGATAGATCTGAGGCTCTAAATAATTATCTAGAAAATAAACAAGGATACACTTTTGAATTACTTTTAAGTATTCCGAAACTTTAAATATAGAAATAATATAATTTCTATATCTAGATTTCTAGATTAAAAAAGAAAAAAAGCCTAAAAACCATCTCCAACGGATCCGGATTCCATGGGAGCTTTTCTGGTTGGGTTATTCTGGGAGTCATGTTAGCGAACCGTGAGCATGATTTGTGAATTGGCCAATTCTTGTACATTGGACTGGTTGTTTTCGGCCAACTATTTTTCTTGCTTTTTATTTTTTTTGTTTTTTTTTATTGTTTTTGGTTGTGTCCGTCTTATCGCCATGCCCCAGACTATCCAAGTCCGAATTTCTCTGCTGCTCCTTGCACTCCCAAATAAATCATTTCATTTCTCGAAATTTTTGTAATAACCCCAAGCCTCTGTCTCCAAGTGACCGTTTATCGTTATCTTTCGATTTATTTCGATAACAATTTATTTGTTAAGCAAACTGGATATTATTGACGCTCTTATCGCTCCATCTTGTATCTTTTATATTTTTATTTTCTCCAGACATGTTCTAGATAAGATTTGCTTTACCTTTTTCCCTGGAAGCTTATCTTTTTTTTTGCTTTTTTTTCGACTGTAGCGATTATTTGGTTTACACTTGTCAACAAAATTTGGCAATACTTGTGCTTGAATATTTATTCCTTCGCTTCGAATATAGTTTGTCTTTCTTGTTGAATTCCTTTCAGTTAACTTCCAGGAAAGCCACCTTCAAGGACCTCTACATCCCGTATTTATTTCTCTTATTAAATATATCAATAATATTATATAATACAATTTATTATCCACTTTTTGTCTTTATTTGGTAAACTTTAAGGATTTATTCGAGCTAATCCCATCAGCACATGCATTTACAGGAGCTCCAGGACTCGCCTTCCAGCTAAGCATCTTCAGCCAAATGCAACATAAATTCAAGTGCCCCCAATCCTCCCAATCCCCCTCCTAGTGTGCCACATGCCACCCTCGAACAAAAAGTCCGTGCCACTCCACTCGACAATCCTTTCCGCTCCGCTATGCGCCTTTTTTTTCTGTTTTGTTGTTGTTTTTTTTTAAGCTCTTGTTCGCATCCTGCGAGTCCTTGCCCAAGCAAATTGATTTGCGGCCAGAAACGGAGGGGGAGAGGCGTGGCATGGATGGGACTTAAAAAACAAGAAACATGGGAGGAAAAAAAATAAAATTAAAAAATAATGTTTGAAAATTTCTTGGTCATATATTTTAAATACGAAAATTTACCCAAGGGAGTCGAACCGAAAGGCTCCCACACACACACACACACACACATATATACTCTGGCCAAAAGGACCTCCCTCCCTCCCAAACACACACACACACACACACACACACGTACATGAAAGCCTGTTACCTGCTCATTTTATGCGCAAAAAGAAACGAACGGTAAAACACGTTAAAAGCTAAGACGGGGTCCCAACAACAACAACTACAACAACAACTAGAAGGGGGAGGCCAAAAGAAAAGAAAGGAGAAAACTCACAAAGTAGAAAGCAAAATATCATATTTTTAGCCACAAAAATCAAATACTCTTTAAGGACATATTAGGAATCTCTAAATTCTAAAAGTACCGGCTATTATTATTATTTTTTTTCCGAATAAACTTACTAATTAAAGTTTTTAAGTAATATCTTCATTTTCTTATGAATTAAATATATTAAATATATTTAATACACTCAAAGAAATCCACTATTTATTATAAGAGGTTTCGGAACCAATTGAAAAGTTGGAAAACCCGAACCGAAGGAGAGCAGAAAATGGCGGCAGCTTCATTTAGTTTTTGGCCAGCCTAAGACCTGCCCCACATATGCATACCCATACCCATGCATACATATATATATATATATATATATATATATATATATATATATATATATATATATATATGTATATATGTATATATATATACATAGAACGTGTGCATGTGTGTGTGTGGCATTCGTTGCTACTTATGTTTAAGCTTCGTATTTAAGCTTTTTGCACGATTTCCTCTAACAAATGGATTTTCACTTGTTGCCCAGCCAGCCCGACGAGCGAAGCCATCACAACCACATGAGCAGTATACACTGAGAGAATATAAAAAAAATACAATATAAAAAAATATAAAATTCAGTTAGTTGATGGGCATTTGTTAGGGAGATCCTTTCAAAACTCTAATCGAATTTTGTAATAAATAAATAATAAAATAAATAAACCCAAGCTTATTTTCTCGCAGTGTATCTGTGGCCTTGTTGCCTTTTTTTCTTTGTTTCGTATGTATGGGAACCCCACATGGACTTGAGGTCCTTCCTGGACTCCTTTTCCTGCTACTCCGTTTTGCCTTGGCTAACAAATAATTTAATTTCTTGGGTCGTCCTTTCCACTTATTTTTTACATCAGTTTTTTTTTCCTTTTCTCCTTTCCGTTTTTTTTTTTTTGCGGATAATCGAAGAAAAGTTGCCATCCATTTATCGATGGTCTCTCAATCATTGATTGGTCCAGGACATGAAACCCTATGGAGTGGCTCTGGCTCTCCATGCTGGATGCTGGGGGTGGCCGGGATTTTAGGCTGTTTTGATTAATTGGAATTTAGTTAGGCCCGGAGCCTGGGCAATTTGTTTTGGCAGGAGCGCAGGAGGACTCACCACCACACATGCAAACTAAAAAGTATTATTAATGATGCCAACAAGGGGGGCGCCATTTTGCAGTCTCTTAGCCTGCATTCGACATCACTCATACGCCGCGTTGTCTGAGATTTATGCCAGGACCCGGTGGCTTGCCAAAATCAACAGGATCCTGTCGGGTGTCAGGTTTCAGGTTACAGGTTTCAGGATCGGGCGCTCCTCGCTCCAGTGGTGTGAAGTGGGTCACTGATTCCCTCTGCAGACCCCCCTCTCCAGGCTGATTAATAACAATCGCTTAGGTCTGCCACAAAAAAAAAAAAGGAATTCACCAAAAAAAAAACAAACATATATATAAAGTTTATCAAAAAAAAAACGAGTGATAAATTATGGAAAACATGGAGGCTTTTTCCTTTTTACATATCAAGATTTAAAAGGATTTTGTTTAAGTATTTAAGGATACTTTTTACCAGAATTATTCTCTTAATGAAAATATTATTTGTTATCATATTAATACCTCATTGAAACTTTATTATAACTAAAAAAACCTTTAAATATTTGAAAAATCCTTTAAACATATGATTATCCTTTAAAATATATCCCCAAAACCCTAGTAACTCCTTCCAAGCTCTTGGCGGCCAGTGCCAAAGAATTTGTCAAGTTAAGCCCTGAGTTTAGTGTTATTGAGTTGTTATGTTAATCCTTTGTATTGGGCAACTGTCACTAGCTCTTTATCCTTGCACCACCCCCCGTCCCTTTCTTTTCCCGCCCCTTACTCCACATGGACGAGTTCATAGTCCACTTTTCCTGGTCATGTCAGGTCTGTGATTTATAGTCCTGTATGTGGAACGACCTTACCACCACCCCTTCTGGCCACGCCTCCCCCCTCCCCCCTGCGGCTATTGACCGCCCACCTGGCTTGGTTTAATAGCCTTAAACGCGTCGGCTAATAAGTTTTCCCAGCCTGAGAAAGGACACTGGAATTTTGGTCTCATTAAATGGAATATTTAATTGAGAGCCCTTCTCCTCGCTTCGCAGGTGTGGGAATTGAGAAATTTGAAAGGAAACTAACAAATTAAATAAAGAGTTAATCATATAAATAATAAAATTTTAAGAGTCCTTTTACAGAAGTCTAAATAGAAGTATCCTTTCAGCATTTCATTGTTTTCTTTTTAACTAATAATATTTCTTTTTTAAATATTATGGCTACCTTCAAAGATATAGATATAGAAGCTATTTTGTTTTACTTTTACAAGTTTAATTAGAATTTCTCACAGTGTATATCAGCTGCACTACTCGCACTCGTTAAGCCAATGACTTGGCGTTTGGCTTTTGCTCTTTGAGATTTATTGACATATAAATTTAATGCTGGCCAGTCGCCACATCACACACCACCACCCCCACCACCCCCTCCTCCCCCTGCAGCCCCCTCTTCGGGGTGGCACAACAAAGTTAGGGAGCAGTTTTACTGCCTGGATTTCCGTTAGTAAATTGAAAAAAAAACTGCAAAAAACTCATACAAAAAAAAAATATATAAAAAAAAAAAAATCCTATGAAAATAAAAATCAACTTAAAAGGAAAGTGAAAGGACAGCACCTGTGTCCTTTTATGGCGATATATGTATATTCTATTTTCGGGATTAGAAATTCAATTTGTGATAATTGAAAAGGAAGAGGAATCAATCGCAGGACAGCAAATTGCCAATAAATGGGGATCGTTTGCCAATTTCCTAGAAATTTCATTTCCATTTCGATTTTTTTCCTTTTCTCTTGTCTTATTTTTTCTGGTTTTATTTTGGTTGATTAAACCAAAAAAATCGCGCATTGATGGAGAATGTGTAACCTTTCACCTTTGGCCAAGTCAGCGGGAAAAGTTTTCGGCGAATCAAGCGCCATTAGTTTGACTTTTGACTGATGTCCTGGCATGGCATTGAATGGTTTTTTTTCGGAGGTGTCTGCCATTGGAATTGAATGCCAGGTAAGGCGCAGGTAGTGCCAAAACGGTGACATCCAAACGGATGCCAGAGCCATAAGTCAAGCCGCAGCAGCAGGATCACAAGGACACGCCGCCCAACTTTCAATTCAATTCAATTTTCCTTATTTTTTCTTCAAGGCGCCAATGTTGCGACAATGGCGATGCAATTTCTTATTGTCAGGGAAGTATTATATCCTTTTTTTATTGTTAAACTTTATATTTTCTTTAATTTTATTATTATTTTTTTTATTCTTTCATTATTTTCAGCCCTTTTCAAGTATCCTTTTCCAATAAACTTTTAAGCCTTTGACAAACCTTTGATAATAAACGCGAAACGGAACTATCTGCGACCGAACCCCCTTGGAAAATGCACTCCCATACGCCCATGAATCCTTAGACGGGCTTTGCTCGTCTTTTCCGAACATTTTTCCAGCATCGTCTGGCCGGGTCGAGTCTCTGGGCTGTCTGTGCGAGGAAGGTTCAATGCAGTTCAGTAAATATTATGCTAAATTGAGATAATTTGTTGGCTCAAATACACACACACACACACACACACACAGACGTGGATGGCTGGGGTGGAAGGACGGAAGGACGGAAGGAAGGACGGATCTGGTTGTGTGAAGCGTGTCGCCATTTTGGCTCCTGGCGTGTGTCCTTGCCTCAAATGGATTTGCATGTAAATTTGTTTTCGCCTTATAGTCACAAATTTTTTGCTCCATTTTGCACATTCTCTAGATTTCTATCGTAATTGGCGGCTCCTTATAAAGGTAATAGGTGGGGGGAGGGCAAGTAGGGGGTGGCAAGGTGGGGAGAAAGTTGGGTGAAAGTCGCTAGAAAGTTGGGCAATGCGGAAGTATCCTTGTCGAATTTGGGAACTTTTATTTATCTTTCTTTCGTTTTCGATTTTTTTTGCAATTATTTCAACTAATTTCCAAATAAAATCCCATTAAATGTTATTTATTCTTAAGTAAACTTTTTCCTTTTTTTTTAAATTTATTTTTTATTTGTAATCGTAATAAGTTTTTTAATTGGTTTTTCTTCTCCTGACAACAAACAACTTGAAGATATTTTGCAAGGAACTTTTATTAAATCTGATCCACCTTTCACCCCCTCTCCCATCAGGCCAGTGTCCTTTAGGTTTTTTTGGGTGAATATATGTTGGAATAACGATTCGCGAGACCCAAGAATTTCATGCACTTTACTCTCAAGCTTATTTATGGCATACTTTCGCAACAGTTTTCCTTTATTTTCCCTCATTTTGGTGGGAAAAGAAGGACTCGGCGAAGGACTCTCGTCGTTTGCATCCGCCCAATAATGGCAAAAAGTCAGTGACCCAAAGCTCCGACCAAAGGAATCCCCCAATCATAATAAATTGTACGCCGAAAGACAAGTCGTGTGTGTAAAATAGTCATTAAAAAAAAAAACAAAAACAAAAAAAGGACCAAGAAAAGGAAGGGATAGGCCAGCTAGCTAGCTGGACAGGATGGCCAGGACACAAATGTCACAGTGCAACTAATTGTTTTGTTTATCGTTTTATCGGACAGTTTACGCTTGATTTGGCCCAAAAGCAAAATACACAGGGATTCCGTTTCGGTCCTTCTCTAGTTCCAGGACACTACATCGGCTACAAGGATCCAGTGTGTGTAATGGAGTGTGCTTGGGCATTTCGGTCCGTGATGACACGTCTTTCGGCATTCCATCCTTGTAAACTTGGTCGAAACAAGGGTTCATTTTACGGTCAAAGTAGCCAAGGAATGGATTTCCTTTTTGTTTTGGGAATCAACAAAGTTTATTTAAGACTTTAATTTGTTTGTTTAAATATTTAATAATAATATTTATAAGAAAAACATAAATACCTGGTACTGTTTGAATATTAAACTTTAATTTATTTAATTTCTTTAGTTTTGTAGCTGAGGAAGCAATCCCCTTGTCAACCTTTGCCCCTAGTCGATAAGAGTCCTGTTGAGTCCTTGGTCTTGTTGGCAGGCACTTGTCCTTTTACTTACTTAACCAATGACCTCGAAGAATGTGTCTCATTTTGAATTTTCTGTGGCTTTCCCGGCGATGGAGACGAGAGAATTCAGGATATCAGTGGCAATGCTGCTACTGTCTGCTGCATATTTGCATATTTTCCTTTTTTGGGGCTGGCCGCACAGGACATCAGGCCACCGAAATGAGGATAATAATGCCAGCCATTACACATGCCAAAAAGGATACTACAGAGAGCGAGAGAGAGGGGACGACGATGGCGAGGACGAGGACGAGGATGGAGTCTATATAATGCGCTTTTCGCAAACTAATATGAAAATAATGTCGGCTGATGTGGTTGAAGGATAGGATTGGGGGTGAGGCGAGTGGTCGGTCGGGTTGGTTATCCAGGAGCAAGGACATGGCTGCATTGTGTGTGTGTGTGTGCCTGTATAACTTCGAAGGACACTTTAGTCAGTGTCGCGCTTAAAAATAGAACAATAAAGCAATAACCGATGATGGTTCCAAATCGATGGCTCAATCGACTTATTTGGTTTCCATGGAAGGAGCTTTGCCTCTAAGGATTAGATAAGGATACTTTCTGATAAAAAATTAATTGAATTAAATTAAATCTAAGGTCGTATTTGAAAAAGGATCTCGTAAGACGAAAATCTAATAAAAAAATATGTTTACTTTGATTTTCTACTAAAAAAAAACTCTCGTTATCCTTGAACATTATAGTCCTTTATATAAATCATAGATTTTTAAATATTTTCCAAACCCGTTGAAAGTTAAAAAAAAAAAAAATGCAAGGATCGTGAAAACGAGAGTGTAAAGTGAGAAATCCTTAACAAAACCCATCAATAGCATTATTCTCCGCTTGAAAAGGAGCCAGAAGGACAGACGCCAGTCTGTGGCATAAACCGATTAGATGGGGCACCGCCCCTCGCCGCCGAGTGTGTTGCATGCAACAGGAAATGAAATATAAACGTTGTGCGTGCAATCGTGTGTAAATTTCTGGCAATGGCATTATTATAACGCTGACTTTGCCACGTTTTTCGCTTTACGCTCTCACAGGATAACCTTATCCTGCAGCCGAATATACCGAATGCAATGAAAATGGAAAATTGTTTAACAACATCAACACGTAGCGTTGACGTGTGGAAAATGCTGAAAATTATCACCGTCACTGAATGGGAAATAATATATTTATGCATTTTATATGCGAAAAGTATGAGGCCAGAAATGGCAAAGGATAATGATTTTCAATTGAATTATCATAGTTCTTTCCCCGAGCTTTTATATTTCTCTTTTTTTCTCTCCTTTCTTTTCTCCATTTATTTGTTTATTTGATTTGTTATTTACCATTTTTTTTTTGTTTGTTTTGTTTTTAAAATTAGTAGATAATAAATGTTGATACAAAATATTGCAACATGGCGGATTTTTTTGCAAATTAATTTGCATTGTTGTTGCCTCTTTCTGGGGCTTTTGTTTTTAATAGTTTCATAATAAATTGGATATTTTTATAGATTATATAACTATGCACTTGAAGAAAATAGGTTGTGGCTTTTTAATTATAATGGAAGTTAATAAATATATTTAGATGTTATAAACTCTTTCTAGATTTTAAACTTTGATGTTAGTCAGTTTTTTTTTTTTTTTTATAAAGTTTCGTTTTTATTAGTAGACATTAAACTTTTAAAATTTTTAGTGTAGTTTATCGGAACTGTTACTTTTTAGTTTATTTAGCGTTTTTTCTTGACTTTATTTAGTTTAGCATAAAAAAGGCATTAAAGACACACGCGGTCAGCGGCATCGTTGGCTTTTCCACCTTTTCTCCAGCAACAACAACAAATCCATAAAAAAATGGCATATTGTGGAAATTATATACACTCACACACACGCACAACATTAAAAAAAAAAAAAAAAAAAGAAGTCAAAAAAGAAAAGTCGAGGAAGGGCAAAGGAAATGAAGAAAAACTTGATTTATTTTTATGTGCTCAGCGAAGCGGGAACAAAAATAAAGTGGGTGGGCTTTGCCTTTTTGCCCCCCCGCCCACCTCCAGAGGAGGGGAGGGGGAGGAGTTGAAGGAGTCCTTGTTCCATTCATTCATACAAATGCTACGTGCGTAATGACCACCCACACACACACACACACACACACACACACTCTCTTGAAGTTAAAGAAGTTCCACGTTGCGTATACGTAATCAAATTCTTTCTTATTTGTACTTTTTTCTTCCACTGATAAATTATACATTTGCCCAAATACATATGTAGAGCATAAACACACACACACACACACATATATATATATATATATATATATATATATTGTTTTGTATTTTTTTTATATAAGGCCAGGGGACCTGCGTGGACAAGTGGCCAAAAAATGTAAGCCCAGAATCAATGTCGAGCCGATAACAAAAGGAGTTTCAATCTAATAATAAGGGAATTACTTTCAATTGGGTTTTGGCTATTGAAATAAATATATAAAATAAGTAAAAAGTAATACTATAGTATCAAAAATATGTTTCTTTTGGAATAAAAGGAAAAAAGGAAGCTCAAGAAATGAATTAAAGTTCCCAACCAGTTCTGCCTATTAATGACATAGATTTTGTACATTTTTCAAATTATAATCCGCATTATTCAAGTTTTAATTGTCATTTTAAAAAAATTCCCCAAGAATTTTAACTTTTTCTTGAATAATTTTCCCATTAAAACCGAATGTTCCTGCAAAATAAGAAAAAATAATGCAAATATTTGGAGAAATCTGTAAACAATTAGAGAATTGCATTTGATAACGAAGCGAAATTGCGGCCAACCAGCAACAAATACAAATACAACGTCAAGGACAAGGATAAGGCAAGGCAAAGTAAGGATGGGTGGGGCACGCCTCTTGCCTCCTGGCCCCACGTTTACAATACATTTTAATAAAGTCAAAAAGGCGCCCGGGCGGGGCGCCCCAACAACGACAAAATAGCCGCCGGGCTATTGCCCGGAGAAATGGAAAGAGATGGAGCAAGGATGCGGCTGCCACACACCAGCCGCACCTGCCACAAGGAGAAAGAGAGAGAGAAAATATGAGGGGGTGATGTGTGCGGCCGCGGGAGGGGGAACATAATAAAAATATGAAAATCAAGTGAAATCATTTCCATTCAAATTCAAATGGCACCCGAACCGGAACCCGACCGACCGAAGGTGGCAAGTGAGGTGCCACGGGGTGGCAAGGTTGCTCCTCAGGTGCTGTGGCAGCTGAAAACTGATATTCAATTCAATCAGTTCTGCCCCTCAGACCTCGGGGAACTGAATGAATCAAGACTCTCAGAAAAAAATCCTTAATTTAAAAAGGATATTTGTTTGTTAACTATAAGATACACAGTACTTCACTCTCTCTCTCTCTCTCTCTCTCCCTCTCTCTCTTCTTATATTTTTGTTACATCCTTTTGCATTTTGATTTTTCAAAGTGCATTTTCAAGGGAAACTCAATTCTGAAAAGGAGACTGGCAGCGACTTCTGAATGCGGTTAGTCCTTAATACGGGGAATACATACGTGCAATGGCTGGAACTGATTCTGATTGAGAATCCGTCCGGGTTTCGATTGATGACAAGGACATGCCGTAGCCGTAGCTGTAGCCGTAGCTATAGCTATAGCCGTTCCTTTATATGTATGCCTATATTTTATTGGAGAAAGTGCGGCGAGACTTTGGCCTTCACCAGACCAGACCAGCCAACCACCCTCCCACCCACCTTGCCCCACCTGGCCTCCTTGTATCCCTGCCCTCCCTCCAACCCCCCCTTTCATCGCTAGATGCTGGCAAGTTTGCGCCTCCATTCACTTTAACAATAAATTTCAGCAAATAAATCAAAATGTAACAGAAGCCGTGTGGAATTTTCAAGTGGCAGGTGCCCCAAACCACCCAGGCCGCCCACGCCGCCCACGCCGCCCACTCTGCCTCAAAGTTTTTGATTTTTGCGCAAAAAAAAAGGATATATATATAAACATATATATATTTATTTACCAAGGCCTGGAAATGGGAATAAATTAAGGACAGTAAGAGGATACAAAACAAGGGCGTTGATTCCTAAACATTAAAATATATTAAAATTAATATTTTAAAGGCAGCCTCTGAGTTTTTCCCACCCTTTCCCCCTAATTTTCAATCCCTAAATATTTATTGCCTTAAATCCTTAATACTTTTTCTTTTATTAACAAAACGCCAGGTAGTTAATTCTTATCCTTGCAACTGATTGCTGGAAAAACTTGTAACTCAAGGACTTCTACTCCATCTTTTTTAGGGTTCAACTTTTTTGTCAACTTTCTTTTTTTTTTTATTTCGAAAGAAATTAAGATCAAGGATGGGCAAGCAAACGATGTTAAATCGCACGGAAAGTCACAGCGTGAATCCTGTCCAGCTGCAGGAGCTTCAGCCTGGGAGCATCGCTGCCTCATTGTCATTGCCACCAAGTGTCTTTTGCCCAGAAAGGACAACACCACAGCACAGCACACCACCCACCCTCGTCCTTGGCTCATTATGAACGGCGGCCACTGTTGCATGGGCAGCGACGCCGGCAGCGCTACCTGTTGGAAATGCAAACAACGCACCGCGACGCTGGCAGAGCCTTCCAATGCCGCCGCCAATGCGCCGGCGCTGGAAGCAACTCTCCACAAGGCCGTGTGTGGAGTGGGCGGCGGGCTAACTCTATGGCGTGTGGCATGTGGCATGTGGCATGTGGCATTTGCCAGTTGGCGGCCTTCTAACCGTCGATTCATTCAAAATTTCATTTGGAGACCCGCACAGAAGCTGTCCAAGAAAAACAAATAACGCTCCAGGACTTCATTTTCCAATTTGGCGCCATTTTAAAAAATTATTTTGTTTTATTTTTAAAATAGTTTAAACAAAAAAAAAGTTATTTAGCTTATTCCCTCTTTAAAAGTGAAAAATTAGGGATGCCAGGATCAAAAGAAAACCTGCTTCCCAAACCCTTGGCGAGCCCGAAGTCGAGGGCGTGGCAGGTACCTCCGTCGTAGGCTGCATGTGATCCAAATTGTGATTACTGGACAGATTCGTGTAGTAATTGGCCCAAATGGCGAAGGTCAGCAGATCGTTTTGCGGCTTCAGCAGATCCATGTTGATGCGGATCTCCGTGCCCGGATTTTGGGCAGCCGGCGCCGGCAACTCCTCCCAACTAAAGCGGGTGGTGGCGAGGGGTTTGAACCCGCCATCCAGAGTGCTGGGCATGATGAGGCGGCGGCCATGAGGGGCAGGCGGAAAGGTGGCGCTTATCTGGATATCCGTGAAGTAGTGTTTGTTGGCCACTTGGGCGCCGGTCGAGGGGAATATGGCGCCGCAGCCCAGAAGAGTGGCGTCTGTGCAGGCGAAAATGGCACAGACAGCCTGCTCGGAGCGATCCACACGGATGAGGGACGTTTCGTCGCCCCAATATGCGGCGATCCGGTAGCGATAGGCCAGCAGGTCGGCGGTGAAATCGCCCGGCGTCAAGGACCTTTTCACCGCAAAGTCGCAGCAGAAGGTGCCGTGACAGAGTTTCTGGGTCACGTCCAGGAAGTCCGGCTCCAGAAGCTGCGTCTGAAAGATGTCCACATTGTAGTCCCGATAGGTGGCCACGCCGGTCATCCGGGCCGTGATCAGCTGGGGGGTGAACAGCTCCTCCACCTGGTCGCCCAGCTGCTGGAGTCGATCCTTTTTGGGGACACGGGCCTTCAGCAATCTGGTCGTCGGCTGGGCAAAGATCTCCGCCTGCAGGCGACCCAATCGTCCGGCATAAATACCGGAACCGGTTGTCTTGCCCTCCGGCCTGCTGGCATCCGCCGCCAGGAGGTTGACATTGTTGCCGAAGGACCAGCCCTCCTGCAGCTGTAGGGCCGTAAGGAAGGGCAGCTCCGAGAACCAGTACGTTGGGTAGATAATGTCCGTGATGTTGAGTTCCTGGACCAGGACCATTGCAGGCTCATAGAACAGCATGTCGAAGCAAATGAAGTGACCGAAAGTGACGCCGAAATCCGTATCGAATGTGGCGACATCCGGTTGCCGGAGCACAGACTGGGACTGGTATTCGTGGCGCCACAAATGGGTCTTCCGGTAGCGGGATATCACTCTCCCGCTACGATCGAACACCACATTGGTGTTGAAGTAGCGAATGCCTTGTGCCGGACACGGATTGTAGGTGTCCGATCCACTGCCATTGGCGCAGATCTCCTTCTCAATCAGATTGATGACCACATAGAGGCCGCGGGCGCGGGCGGCACAGGATATCTCGATGAGGAGCAGGTCGTAGTCTGTCTGGTAGCAGGGCGTCACGTTCTGGGCGCCGTCTGGCACAAAGGTGGCCGTCTCCTTGTAGTTGGTCACGTGCTCGGGGAACACAATGATGTCCAGGTCACTGGCCTCCGCCGAGGCGATTATCTGCTGGAACTCGTTGGAGATGTAGTTGGGGCGTTCCCGAGGGGATGCGATGCTGGTTGGGGCCCCCATGTGCTCCACCACTGCGGCGACGTAGGTGGCATCACTGGGCTGCGAACGCTGGCGGGGATTGTTTGGGAAAAATATGCATTTATTTATGCGATAATTTGTCCTACACGGCGTATACGCAATGTGGGATGCTTTGCCCTACTAGGCGTATACGTAATATAACTTAATATTACGTATACGTAGTGTATTACGTCGAACTTTCGACATCAAGTATACATACGTCCAGTAAGCCGGACTCGTAACTCTCCAATATTACGCATACGACATGTAAGCCCAGTAATTCCTAAAAAAAAAAAAAAAGCATAATCCTTATAAAGAAATTACCTGATGAGATCCAGCGATAAAGGAAATCAACACAAGGACGAAAACTTGAAAGGCCATCATGGTGTGGCCGTGGCCAAAATCAAACTGCAGCTCTACGAAGATTTTGGCCAACCACGAAGACGAGGACAATGGAACAAAATAATAACAATTGAAACCGAAATAGTCATCCATAAAAGACAGATGAGTTTATGGGACACTGAGGTTGCCAATAAATTTGGCATTTGACAGATTAGGAGGCGGCTGATCTGTCTTATCATTCCGCCCTCCATAAACCACATTTATTAACTTGGCTTTTATGGCTTCCAGGGTTCAGAGATATTAAATTCGAGCAAGATAATTATTTATTAAGGTAGTGCCATTGTTTAAAATGCCAAACAATGGCAGATAAGTGTGAATTTTGGCTGGAAACCAAATAAAATCAAATCTCTTGGAAAATATAACAAAAAATGTTTATCACAGATATAACATTTTTAAATAGAACGTATTTTATCTGTCTAAATGCAATATTAAGTATAGTATTGTAATTAAAAGCTTTTAGATGGAAAGTAAAGGAAGTCTTTCATTTTTGAAAACCGAAAAGCTATGAAAAGTTTGTATTTTGGCGAGCGCCACATCGCTGGTATATCGATTTCTGGGAATATCGGCGTTAAGCTTGCCAAAGCTTTAGCATTTTGGCGCATGGGGAAAGCTGGGCACACCGCTCTAAGCTTAGTGCAGCTGTTTTAAGTTCTAAAACAAACAACAACACAGCTACGATTGTAATCGCACGCTGTTAGCAATTAATTGGGGGCTACCTCGCACACCACACCGCAGTTATAAATGCTGAAGCAGAAAGAGCAGAAAGAGCAGGAGCAGCAGCAGAAGCAGCAGCAGATGTCGCAGACCAAGGAGAATTAAAAACAACAAAATAACATTAAAAAGAAGGCTGTGAAGGTCGCCCCACCAAAGAACAAATGTGTTGGAGCGAAACAGGGGAGAGCGAGCTAATTAAATAGCAGGTTAGTTTATCTGTGATATTGTGGATGTGTGTGGGTGCGGGAGCGTGTTCTAAACAATTTACATAGTCACAACTGATATAATCAATCTTGTATTTTAACGATGACAAACAGAAAACGATCCAGCGATCGCCAGAAGACTATAGACTACAGAAGACGGAGACGGAGATTCCCATTCAAAGAAACTACATCTAAACCGAGGTAGGTTATCTATCCGGCTTACCTATCATAATATTTAGCGTCTTTTCGAAAACGTGCCTAGTCGGTTCAATTAGCTTTCCCCCCTAATTCGCCTTCTAACGATGATCGTAAAGCTCTGTCACGCCCACCAGGACGCTAAAAAATCGATTATCTATTTATTTTTTTGGAATTATCAACTATTAACTTAATATAAGGCCTTAAATGTTAAACATTTTCCAAAAGTTGTGAAATAGGCTTTGAATTAATTATAATCAGCATGCATTTTGAATGAGATAGTCGAAATAATATGTTAGATAGTCCATAGAAACCTTCAAGAAGCTTTCATCGCTTTGGAACTAAAATTCTCATATGGTTTTAGCATTTATCAGCACAAGTAATAAAACAAACATAATAAAACAAACGTTTAAAGTTATTAACCTTATCCCCAACTATCTTTCCAATAAAAAGCCACAGTTATCATAAATTCTGTATAAACAAAGTACCAAGTTTAATGGCTAACATTTGGCACACATTTTAGAAGCTCGATTAAAAACGTCACACATCTGGGTCAAAGACTTTGTTTTGTACTCCGTCTTATTACCAAAAAATAAGTGGCACTTGACTAATATTGACATGGTTTTTACTTCCAGACAGTCAAAGTCATGGCCGTTAACCTAAAAGCCCTGCTGGGCATGATATTTGTCTTCGTGGGATGCTGCAGCAACGTGGTGTTCCTGGAACTCATCATCCAGATCGATCCGGGAGCAGGCAACCTGATCACCTTCGCCCAGTTCCTATTTATCGCACTGGAGGGCCTCGTCTTCACGTCCAAGTTCTTTACGGTGCGGCCAAAGATCGCTCTGAAGGACTATGTTATCCTGGTGCTGCTCTTCTTCGGGGCGAATGTGTGCAACAACTATGCCTTCAACTTCAACATACCCATGCCGCTGCACATGATCTTCCGCAGTGGATCGCTGATGGCCAACATGATAATGGGGATTATATTGCTAAAGAAACGCTACAATCTGCGACAGTACAGCTCCGTGGCCATGATCACCGCCGGCATCATCCTGTGTACGCTGGTGTCTAGCGGCGATGTCAAGGACAACACCCACGCCTCGCTGAGGGTGGAGACCTCCTATTCGGACTTCTTCTGGTGGTCGGTGGGCATTGGCCTGCTCACAATCGCCTTGCTGGTAACCGCCTACATGGGCATTTACCAGGAGGTGATCTACAAGCGCTACGGCAAGCATCCAAATGAGGCTCTGTTCTACACGCACATGCTGCCCCTCCCGGGATTCCTCATCATGGCCGGCAACATTGTCCAGCACTTTAGCATTGCTGTGTCCTCGGAAACAGTGGCTGTTCCCCTGCTGGGCGCCATCGGTTTGGAGTGGAAGTTCCCCCTAATGCTGTTCTATCTGCTGTGCAATGTGGTCACCCAGTATGTGTGCATCAGTGCCGTCTACCTGCTGACCACCGAGTGCGCCTCGCTCACCGTCACCCTGGTGGTTACGTTGCGAAAATTCGTCTCGCTCCTCTTCTCGATCATCTATTTCCGCAATCCGTTTACCCTCAACCACTGGCTGGGCACCATTCTCGTCTTCTTCGGCACCATCCTCTTCGCCAATGTGATTAACCAGGTGAAGGACGCCTACAAGGCGAGATCCAGTGGTAAAAAGCGTTTCGAGACTGCTCCCCAGCCAAAGAAGGTGGACTAAGCGGCGGACGGGAGTTAATAGGCGGGTACAGTGCGGAACAGCACTGTAAGTTGCTGCAGAGGCCATTACCAATTAATTGTATAGTCCTAGAACCTTCTTTGTACATAGAATACTTTTTAAATCTTCATATACGCTTAGTGAATATCGTGTCTTTGTCATGTCCGTCGCAAATTCGAAATTTTTTTATCGAAATATATATTTTTTTTAACAATTTGTCCTTTATGTGAAATAAACAATTATCAACAAAGAGCACCAGTTTCTGTTAAAAATATGATACTCTGGAATAAAGAAGAAATAAATATATATATTCCTATTCTTGGACATCCTACTTGGATGCTTTTCATCATCATTTATTACAAACTATTAGGCGACTTTTTAGCAGTATTTATTATGCTTGCCGCAAAGGGGCCCTTTATCAAACTAAGAAAACAAGAACACCAAAGTGAAAAAAGCCTTTAAATATATATATTCCTATTCTTCGACATCCTACTTAGATGCTGTATACTGATTTTCAATCGGCAGTTCGTTAGTTTTCACTGGCCATTACAAACAATTAACCGACTATTTAGCAGTATTTTTTACGTTTTCTCCAAAAGGGCCCTTTTTCAAACTAAGAAAACAAGAACACCAAAGCGAAAAAAGCCTTAAAATATATATATTCCTATTCTTGGACATCCTACTTAGATGCTGTATACGGATTTTCAATCGGCAGTTCGTTAGTTTTCACTGGCCATTACAAACAATTAACCGACTATTTAGCAGTATTTTTTACGTTTTCTCCAAAAGGGCCCTTTTTCAAACTAAGAAAACAAGAACACCAAAGCGAAAAAAGCCTTAAAATATATATATTCCTATTCTTGGACATCCTACTTAGATGCTGTATACGGATTTTCAATCGGCAGTTCGTTAGTTTTCACTGGCCATTACAAACAATTAACCGACTTTTTAGCAGTATTTTTTACGTTTTCTCCAAAAAGGGCCCTTTTTCAAACTGAGAAAACAAGCACACCAAAGTGAAAAAAGCCTTTAAATATATATATTCCTATTCTTGGACATCCTATTTAGATGCTGTATACTGATTTACAATCGGCAGTTCGTTAGTTTTCACTGGCCATTACAAACAATTAACCGACTATTTAGCAGTATTTTTTACGTTTTCTCCAAAAGGGCCCTTTTTCAAACTGAGAAAACAAAAACACCAAAGCGAAAAAAGCCTTAAAATATATATATTCCTATTCTTGGACATCCTACTTAGATGCTGTATACGGATTTTCAATCGGCAGTTCGTTAGTTTTCACTGGCCATTACAAACAATTAACCGACTTTTTAGCAGTATTTTTTACGTTTTCTCCAAAAAGGGCCCTTTTTCAAACTGAGAAAACAAGCACACCAAAGTGAAAAAAGCCTTTAAATATATATATTCCTATTCTTGGACATCCTATTTAGATGCTGTATACTGATTTACAATCGGCAGTTCGTTAGTTTTCACTGGCCATTACAAACAATTAACCGACTATTTAGCAGTATTTTTTACGTTTTCTCCAAAAGGGCCCTTTTTCAAACTGAGAAAACAAAAACACCAAAGCGAAAAAAGCCTTCAAATATATATATTCCTATTCTTGGACATCCTACTTAGATGCTGTATACTAATTTGCAATCGGCAGTTCGTTAGTTTTCACTGGCCATTAAAAAAAAATAGGCGACTTTTTAGCAGTATTTATTATGTTTGCCGGATAGGGGCCCTTTTTAAAATTTTTAAATTTTGATAATTTCTAAAGAAGAATCCAATCATTTTTATACATGCAGTTTCTATTTGTATAATGTTATACTATATTTTATATTCTGCTTCCGAGAAGATAATCAGTATTTATTTCCAATGAATTCTAATAAATTGACCTAATGATTCCCTATACTAGACATTACTTATAACGAGGCTTTGAAGTTTTTCCTTTTTTATTTATTTAAAAATATGTACAAGGTAGAAATATAAGTTGTTTTACTTATGATTGTTTTGTGTTATCATGTTGACGAGGGCCAATCAACTTTTTACAACGAATCCTTATCAATTTTCTATGATCGAGTTCATCTTAAAGGAAAAACAAAACCAGCTTGGGTCTATCCCCGAAGCCTTTGTACACTTGAAGAATTTTTGGGTAGAATATACGATACCCAAAATAATCATATTATTTCATATTCATATTTAATAAATAATATTTATTATCAAAATTTGTTAAACTGTCAAGTATAATTATGTTTCAGTGTAGAGCTGGTTAAAAAAGCGGCAATGCAATGATTAGAAAAATTATAAAAATAATTAAATAAATTTCCCAGAAATCAGATTTTTTTAGGTATAACATATATGTAAGGCTTTAAATGTTACAATAACCAGTCGATCCATAGAACCACTTTCTCTTTGTCAAATAATTGTGGAGGAAACCCCTAAAAAAAGGATCTCCCGTTGATAAAATTATCAAAATATATAAAAATCAAATATATAATTATGATGATTTTATTTAAATGAACCAAAGTGTTCGACACTCAGTGCTTAAATGCTAATATTGATTCCTCATGGAAACGAAACTTATCATCGAATCCAATATTCGAGCTGTGGAAACAGTCGCACTTTGCTTATTGTTGGCAAAGCATCGTTTTTTTGACACACTCCCAGTCCGGATCAATTATGGGAAAGGATCCTGCTCTAACGTTTGTGGCAATCGGATTGGCATTTTGTGCACTTTTCGCAATTTGCAATGGCAGCGAGCAGAGCGATCTGAAAAAGGGAATCGAGAGCTTGTCCAATGTGATGGTCAAGTACCAGGCCGAGTTCGACAGGAGGGTGAAGTTCGTGGAGCTGCAGGAGGCCATCGATGTGATTGACAACGCCATGTTGGGCTACGGGGGCAAGGCCAAGAACAGACTCCATCTGTTGCGCAGCTACAACTCCGAGGCCCGTCTCACCTACCAGAACTGTGTGGCACCCGTCTTCGAGTGGTGCATCTCCGTCAATAGCACCTTCAACATCTTCATACCGTACATTGGCTCTAGCAATCTCTCCAAGGATGACAAGGATACCATTTGGAATATGACGGTCAATGCCCTGGATTCGGGCCTGGCCAAAACCGCCAAATCCCTGGAGCTTCTCAGTATTGTCCAAGGCCGAGCTGCCGATCTGAAGAACCTCTTCCGTTCCATTTTGCATGACGTCCACGATGACTTCCTGCCAGATGGCTTCTATGGCATTCAGAAGGCGCAGCTCCAGCAACAGATTATAGATAATGAGGTGGCACGGAAGACTGGAGTGGCCGCATTTATAGGAGCTTTGTTTGGTGTGATTGGTTTTGTGATTTTCGGACCGCTTGGAGCAGCGATTGGATTCGCCGCCAGTTTTGCCGCCACCTATGGCATCCAGGAGCTGGTCCACTGGAAGCAAAAGCAATCCTATAAGGAGCGCATCCAGGCCATTGACGACTTCTTCAAGCTACTCAACGAAAAAATTGAGCATGCCAGCCAAATAGTGGAGAACATCAACATGGCCCTGGAGGAGGACAAGACCAATCTGCATCAGCTACG